>OZ026517.1:23957181-26357181 GCA_964019695.1 Loripinus fragilis | reverse complement strand
AATTTTAATTTCGTCTATTAAAATGCTAACGATACATAATTAGGAAAAGACATAAACAGATCAAATTTAGTCTTATAAAAAACAAGGTAAAAATTGCAAACCGTTAAAATAAATGGTGTTACTACAGTACATAAAAAGTTCATACAGAACAACGGCCAAACATTTGATAAATCGCAAACTCGTTGAAGCAAATGCCATATTCCTTTTTTGGTTTAAACAATAGTTTATTCAGATAATTTGCATGTAGACAAATTTATACAATGTTAATATATTCAGGATCTGACAGTAAGCTTTAAGCTTGTATGTAAGCCATTTCCTGACACAAAATGTATATACAACATATGTGAATAGTATAGAAACATTACAAAAAATAATCAACTAGCGCTACAGGTAGAATGTGTAAAGAAAACAAATGAGAAAGATATTTATTTAGGGAAAACAAGAGAGAGAGAGAGAGAGAGAGAGAGGGCGATGAGAGGGAGATGGAGAGTTATTAAACTGCGTATTTATTTGCACAACATTAGTTTAAAATCGTAAGAGTAGGTGCAAGAGAGTCTTTTAATATTTGAAATGGGAAAGATAGAGTTATGAAAGTTGAAAGGAAGAAGGAAAAAAGTATGTTGACCGCATTCCTTCAGTACACTTTGGGAGATAGACATGGTTAAATGAGACTAAACATCATAGCTCAGGCCTGGACAAGTATAATACATTGGTTTTTAAGTATATAGTCTAGTGGGCCTATTGTTCAAATCTTTTTGACTTAATTATAAAATCTTGGACTTTAAGAAATAGTGATACATTTTCATCATTTGTAAACTCCGGTTTGCCGCAAAGGAGCTGATGCGTAGTGTGGTTTCTAAGGACATCACCCAGATACCTTTCACGTACTGCTGTTAATTGAGGACAAATATAGAAGAAATGATATGCACTCTCAAAACCACCACATGAGCAAGACGGGCTAGGTATTATATTTTTATGATAGAGATCGGCATTTAGTGAGCTACATTGCATACGTAATCTTGCATGGAGAATTTGCCCTTTTCTTGAACCAGCTGAGTAATACTTAGGGGGTGCACGATTCCTTGTTTCTCTGTTGAGTTGGTATTTGAAAGACGCTACAGAGCTGGCATCTTTTATTTCCTGTTCTAAGTTATTCCATTCTCTAATTGTTGAGGGATAAAACGAGTTATAAAACAAATTTGTATTAGTATGAATAGTGCGAATATCGCTTGAATTCCTAAGTCTATAAGGATTACCATCCTGAACAAGAGGGGGTACAAATTCCTGCAAGTAATTCGGTGTAAGATTATTTATGATTTTTTAAAATATCACGAGCTTATGTTTGGTGCAACGTTCTTTCAATGAATCCCATCCTAGATCAGCCAGAAGTTTTTCAAGGCTACAGAGCTTGGTGCCTCCTGTGATTATTCTAGCTGCCTCGTGATGGATAGAATCAAGTTGTCTTTTTGCTTCATTGGAACAGTTGTCCCAAACTGAGTCACTATACTCAAGCAAGGGACGTATGAATGCGAAGTACATTTTTTCTAGTGCTTGTCTATTGACCTTAAACTTGAGAGCTCTCATAAGATGTAATCTTGACCATGCTGTATTGGTCACTCTTTGGATGTGATCTGACCAGTTACATGTATTAGAGAAAGTAAGTCCTAAATGTCTGTGAGAGGTGGTTTCGTTCAAGATAACATTGTTCATTTCTATTGGAGGATGGGCAATCGGGAGCTGTCTGCGAGATATAAGAAGAGAAGTCGTTTTTGTTGGATTAAAGTCTACTAGCCAATCATTGGCCCAGACATTGATAGTATCAAGATCAGAATTAAGAATAAAAGCTGCAGTTTGTGGGTCGTCAATTATAATGTATATACTTGTGTCGTCAGCAAAAAGACGTATTGATGATCGAATGTTATTTACAATATCATTAATGTAAATCAAAAAAAGCAAGGGACCAAGAATGGAGCCCTGGGGAACTCCTGCTTAAACGTCGGCCCAATTAGATTCTACCCCATTCAGAACAACGCGCTGTCTGCGGTTTGAGAGATAACTTTGGAACCATTGGAGAAGAGAGCCAGAAATACCCATGCAGGCTAGTTTATGTAATAGACCTTTGTGCCATACTCTGTCAAAAGCCTTGCTGATATCACAGAAAACAACACGCACTTCTTTACCACTGTCAACTGCTTCTAAAAATGAGTGATATGTGTGTAATAACTGGAAAGTAGTTGAATCGCCTTGGATGAATCCGGACTGAAAGGGGGTGAGAAGACTATTTACACTAATGTAGTTGAAAATATATTTGTGCACACACCTTTCCATGACTTTTCCCAATTGGCTTAGTAAGGATATTGGCCTATAATTTGAAGGAACCGATTTATCTTCTTTTTTGTGGATAGCGGTGACATTGGCGTCTTTCCAATTTGAGGGGAAATAACCTTGTAATAATGAGCGATTAAATACCGTTGCTAAAGGCTTAGACAGCACGGACGCGCCTTCCTTCAGTAAACGAGGACTTATAAGGTCGGGGCCACATGCCTTAGTTACATTTAAATTATCTAAGACATCTTTTACTTCTTGTTCTGATATAGTTATGAAGTTGAGCTGATTATTAGTATCCGTGCGTGGAGGCAACGTTTTATTTATATCATTAACAACAGACTGGGAACTGAAATATTCGTTTAACATATTAGCCTTATCAGCATTATTCTCAGCAAATTTATTGTCGAGCTTCAATGTTGGTATTGTATGAGATGTTTTACTTACACCGAGTATTTGTTTGGACGTTTTCCAAAATAATTTGGAGTTGACATTTTCTTTAGATAAGATATCTTCAAGCTTGTCGATGTAATTCGTTTTTGACAATCTAATTTCATTGACGACCTTATTTCTCAGGGCCTTAAATTTTTCCCAAAATGACTGATTGGATGTTTTTTTGAATTTCCTGAAAGCGCGTTTTCGTTTTCGGATGAGGTTTTTAATATGGCAAGTTATCCATGGTGGCTCGTCAGGCCTTATTGTAACTATTTTGCTTGGAACGGAATTTTCACAAGCAACATCTAGGGCTTCTTGTATACATACTACATTATCATCGATATTTTCTGTAACTAGCTTTTCCTCGAGATTAAATGATATCAAATTTTCACGAAATTGGGTAAAATCAGCTCGTTCATAGTTACGTATTTTGCGCTTAAACGATTTAGTTGACGGGCGCAGAAACTTGAGTAAAACAAGTATTGGACAGTGGAATCGGATTTGGTCTGGTATAAATGAATCAGCTACACCACTCATCAAAATATTTGAACTATTGCATACGAGAATCAAGTCTATAAGGGATGATGAATTTTCTGTGAAGTGCGTGTCTTCATTTATCAGTTGTTCTAAGTTGTAATTTTGAATTAAATCTTTTATTTTATTGTTTCCGTTGGTTCTCATATTAAAATTAAAATCTCCAGTTATAACAATATCTGGTATGTTTGTGTTATATGCTCTGTCAATGCTTTCGCTTAAAATAGTAAAGTAATCTGCTGTGCTGTTTGGTGGTCTGTAAAACCCACCAATCAATATTTTCTTAGATCTCACACATATCTCTAACCAGACGGCTTCCAGGTTGTTAATTTCCAGATCAGTTCGACGTTTACATACGAGAGACTGTCTGACGTAAATGATAACGCCCCCGCCAGGACGACCGACCCTGTCTGCTCTGAACAGTGGATGAAACGCTTCAATTAGTAATTTATCATTTGCTGTCACAGGTTTCAGCCAACTTTCAGAGAAGACAAGAACATCGTATGCCAGAGATTCACATTTAATCAAATCGAGTTTAGGAAGTATGCTCTGGATATTGAGATGCATGATACTAAGATGATTCGCCAAAGCACTGAAAGAGTTAACACTATTCGAAACGCTAAGATCAGCAAGGCTAGTGACAGAATCTGGACCAGGGTTTGGATGAACGTCTCCGCTTAGAAGTATAAGATCCAAGGTCCAGGAGAAAACAACGCTTGTTATAAGTAGAGAAATGCATAAAACGGAGAAAATTGAGTTATCATTTTGTCTTGGACTCATTCGTTTATATGGACATTTGATGTTTCTGTAAGCTTCGTTACTTGCCTGTACAGCTATGGTGATACTGAGACATGTGAGGTCATATAGGAATGCATAACTGCTGCTCGACAGAATTAAGAGAATCAGTATGTAGAATTTGTTATACTCGAGCTTCTTTTTGGTACCAAGATGCATCGACTGCATCACAGCGAGGTTGCCACCGAGGCTGGCTAAATCACGTGTGCGTTCCATTAATGCTATATGCTGAAATATGCAACAAAATAAGAACAAGCCTCGCCAGGAACAACGCCATGATACAGCCAAATGACACCGTGTACAACGAGCGGATCCTATATGACCTCAGACCATATGTCTTCACAATTGATTGTTTGAAGGAAACGGTCAACGGAGAGAAGAGTAGAGATAAGATGAAGTGGAGAGCAAACATATCAAAAATAATAACAAAACAGCTTCAAAATCGTCCTTATTCCTTTTTTGAAATACTATGTACATGTCGTACATGTATAATCCGACATTTTAATCTGACAGCTCAATGACGACCAGGTTCCGGTGGCCAGGTTTTATTTCAGCCCCTAATCACAGCGTTTTAGCAAACGTGTAAAAACGTACCCTAATCAGCTTTTTTTCCGGCCCTAAATGATGACAGCGCTGCGCACTGCCCAGCTCGAAAAAAGTACCCTTTCTCATCGTTTTTTTTGTTCAAGCATCGGTACACAACTGACCCGCAAGCGCCACCCCCTCCGGAATCTAAAGAGTACTCACATCTTATGTTTTGTGCAGAAATGAGAAGGTCAAGTGTATACCAACCTGCTCATGTATCGTTTAAACTTTCCGTAATTGCCATTTTCATTGCTACTTAATTTGGTCTCGCTTGAACATTTGGAACATATTAATGAGCATCCCCACCCTGGAGTAGGTGAACATAGGCATTTGTTTCAAGTGAAAGAGAAAACGAAGGTGAATATGGCACAAGCTCATTTTGAGATGGATGGGACATTAAAATCGAAAGTTTGAAGTTGCGGAAGAGGAAACCAAAACAATTCAGTTTTAGGTGTACAAGGGAACAGTTAGCCCTCATGGAAAGGCATCGGAGCTGACCGCCGTATCAATGTGTGTTGTCAAAAGATAGCAAGCAAGGTATTTGTGAAAGCCAATACTTATTGTTTGAGAAAGCCAATGCTTATTGCTTTTCGCGTAAGACACTACTTGTATCATCATTTTTTCACGTAATCCAATACTTGTATCATCTTTGTAGCGGTGTATGAGCCCGACTCTCGCATCCGGCGGTGCGTAAGCAAAGTTCCCAGAAAAAACACCAACCATCTAATGCCATCTCTGCGGAGACGGCAACAATGGATTATACTGGACTTACTTAAAGGCTATTGTTCGATGTCTGATGGTTAATTACTTTGTTTGACATTCATATTGTTTAATTGTTTGACCAACACAGAATTTACTTCGACACAAGTAGTGGTAAAGAAACGGAAAACTAATTTGCGGGAATGAAAAACCACTTCCATATAGCCGAGATTTCGTAATAACCAAGTTCGACAAAAACAGGTTTGAAATACACAGCAATAAAGGGGAAATGCTCGGGAATGGATGATCACTTCGACATATGCCGTGAATTCGAGATAAACAAGTTTGACATAGTGAGGTTAACCTGTGGCACCAGGACTTGTCTCTTTGGATATATTACCTAAGGAGACAGGGTGAGAATCATTACGGGTCAGACGATATATGCAAAATATATGCCAATTCTACAAAATGACCAAGCTACTTAACGTCTTTATGTCATTCCACTGTTGAAAACACATCCGCACACCATCAACAAGACTCTCAAAACATTAGACCTTTACTAACAAGAAAACAGTTACACCATATATTGTTTTACCATAGAGAATGAAACCAACGTATTAAGGCTTTACGTCAGGGCCGTCATTGAGTCTGAGATCTGACCAAACATCGTACGCGTGCAATTAAAGGGGAAAACATAGCTATAAACCGTGATTGGGATGAACAACCAAGTACATGTATGCAGACTGTCGCTTGATATCCATGTTCTATCCCATTCTTTATTGACGTTTAATAATCTTTTTACATTGGTTGCTAAAATTAAGCCGTCTAACAATTCTTTAAAAATTATAAACTAAAGAGCCTTTGTTTGTTGCTTGACTATTCTGTGACTGTTAAGCGACTGGCCGAACACCATTTGGAGTTTCTAAGCTTAAAAAGAGGCTGCACAGGCCCGTTTGAGTCTACTCTTGTCAGCCTGCCCCATAAGAGGTGTGAAATGAGGGATTGCTGTTCAAAGTTTTGTGTGGAAGCCGTTTTAATGTTCTCCTTACTAGAAGAATCCTTACCAGCAGTTTCAATGTCAGCTGTTTCAGTCTGACTATCCTCTGAATCATCTGTGTCCTCTCCATTCATGTCCATCTGTTCTGTGACAGGACATAACAGACTACCTTTTATGTGTCCTGATTGCAGGCAATCATAGCAGACAGGTTCATTTGGGCAATCTCTCCTGATGTGCCCTTTGCCTTTAAAGTTGCCATTCTATATCAGTCTTAGTCTGTTTTTGCTCTTTGTGGTATATGGAGGCATTCCAGATGCCTATTTGTACCTTTTTTGGTAAGGGGTTCTGAAGGAATTACTACATCGACAAATCTGTCCCCTGTTTTGAAATTTGTCAATCTACCTTCCTTTGTCCTTGCTCTTACATATATGATTGGACTCACCATTTCTATCTTTTTACCTCCAAATACTTTTTTCTATTTCTCCATTGTCGAAAGAGAGTGGAATTTTTCTAACATAGACTCTCCTGGTCTCAATATCTTCTCTTACTAGGGCACGGAGAAAGGGATTCTTATCTTTCAAATTTATTTGAATACCTCTCAAATTGAAACCTGTGCAGAGTAATTGTGTTCTGGTGTTCGAGTTTGTAAGGTAAATACGCCATAGTCCGCCTATATGTTGAGCCCCTTCAACGTGGGTCTCAACAGTAACAACACTGCAAATTGCTAAGCAGACTTCACGCGTATTTAGCCATTTTTGCTCTTGTTCAGCCTCATTGTTCAGGAAGAACAGGGGCTCTACCATTTTCACTTCACTATCCATCTCTACCGGTTATATATATAAACAATGTTATGTATGCAATATACCCCCCACACACAATATGCGATGGTTTCTCCAAGTTTTGATGCTAATTTACAGTAAATATTACAGAATATTCTGATCAAACACTCAGAACACTCAGGAATGCATTGGCATACCTATCTTAGAACGCCTTGTGGTTCTAACACCAAGCACACTAAGAAAAATGCGAAAACTCAGACGAGACTTTGTAAACGGCATCCGCCATTAAGCCCTCGAATTTCGTGATACATAAGCCCACCAAAGTCGCAATTACCATTTCATGGCATGTACTCTCTTCCATACAAAGATAAAGTCAGCGTTTTAGGTAAATAATGAAGTTATAAGACTTCGTCTAAAAAGTAGGTCCCATTGTTTCATTTAACATCGACATGTTACTGCAACAGAAAATACCGCGCAAAACAAAAAATTTGAACGGAAATAATAGAATAAATCGCGTACATATATAGTTCGTTACATTCTACGTAAATGTGTAAACAGTTCGCATTTCACGTTATCAATCTTCAAAGCAGATGTACAAATAACATGTTAAGAGAGAATTAGTGAACAGAGCAATTTACGAATAGATCAAGCTTGTAATGCCATATATCTGTAACTAATTAGTAAGTATCAGGTACAATATCTAGGTTTACAAGGATTTTGTATTCTCATTCTGATTTCCTGATAAAAAAAACATACAGGAGATCGATAACTACGAGGGGTGTTCAATATGTAATGAAAACAGCCCAGTATATCCCAAAATCTTAAATTTACATACTTCATAATTACTTTCATTAAAAGGTCTGTTTCTTGGCTAATTGAATGTAAAATTGCAGTTGTCCAACTCCTTATCAAATTTACACAAGCCACTTTCAAGAAAGGGTGCTGAAGTACACTGTAATATGAAATAAAACAAAGTTTTCAAAAGCAGATAACTACATGAACGAGGGATGTTTTCAGTCTGCTTCTTTGTGTGGTAAATATCCATATATTAGTGATTTATACCTGCAAATTATTTTGGTATTGCTTAATATTCTATGACATACTGAGGCTGCCATTTTGGTCAGAATCCTCCATGAAGCTACCTTTTCTGGTATCCAATTGACAGCGTCGTTTTTGCGTGAACGAATGCATAGCAAAAATTTATGCGAACTCATTTGTAACATTTTTTCTGGTCGCTTTGGTGTTCATTTGCAAGTAATACAGCCGATTTTGAAATTTCCATATTTAATCTCACCCATAAAGTACCCCAAATACGTCATTTGAAATAAGAAAATCACTTAAAAGAATGCCATCTCTGGCTTACACTGAAATGGATCAGACAAAGTACCGCGTTTCATCGATGTTTGAATTCGGATGCATTATTTGGACATTGTTATACGTATTTACATGCACATACTCTGGCTGGCTTATTTCAGACAATAAAAATATAGGAAACGAAAATGGTATACCACTCAGATGAGACGCCCCTAGAGATTGGTTACAGTTTAACTGGTCTGCTGCCTATGCACTGTGTGTACTCAAACTTCGATACAATCAAAATTGTCCTTTCCTGGTACAAAGCCACATTTCCGATTTTCAAGTACCATGCTCGTTCTAGTGTTACGTCCATTGCTTTAAACGACGTCAACGTAAGAGGGGGTAATGTAGTAACACCGTTTGCACGAGAAATCGGTACCAGTCAAAAGTTTGTATCGTTATCGCAGATAAAGGGGAAATGAGTCAGAAAATTATGGATATGTAATTCATGCGTGATAAATGTTTGTTTTAGAAAATACAGCATGCCTTTCTACCTTTGTTAAAATGAGTCTTTACAATTCGAAGGAAAATATATGCAGTGTATATTAGTGAGTTTTTTAAGAAGTCTGTAACTTGTTAAATTTTGAAAGATAAAATAATGTTTCTTGCACCATTATAAAGGCGATGCTTTGATCTTTCGTTTGGCATATGGTATAAAATCCTAACGCGTTTGGGGATGGAGTTATGAATGGGTTTTTATTACATATTGAACCCTCCCTCGTATCTTTTCAAATCCAATGTCGTAATTATGCCAATACAAAAAAGAAAGATCTTCCATATATAAGACGTGACATGTGATTGCCAACAATGTGGCATTTTGACAAGTGTAGACTCAGACGAGCATGTGCAGCTTCCTTTTAAGCTTAGAACCTCCAAAAGATGTTCAGTCAGTAGCTTAACAATCATAAATTACTCAAGCGACTAGCAAAGGCTCTGATCAGACTGCGCGTATGCGCAGGCTGATCTGAGCTTTTGCTGGTCGCACATACCACTTTGTTGGAAATCTCATGAACTGGCTCATTATAAAAATTAAGAAGCATCACTTTTGACGATTTGAAGATTTGTAAGCAAAAAAAAAACAATAGAGAAGGCTTTCTGTTTATACAGCCGTGTTCGCGAAAAAAAAAATAGAGAAAAATAGCACAAACTTCTCCAAACGGTTCCAACATCCGAGTTGCTGCAGTTAGCTCTGCGCACAGATGCACTCTTATTGCCCCTAATTCACTAAATTTTACTAAAGGCGATGGATGGATTGTTCAAATATATTGGAAATTGCGCCTGATTCGCTCGTGGGTTAGGATAGTGGGTTCATGGTCTCAATACCATCTGTTTTGAAGCACACGTGTGCGTAAGAGACAAAATGGAACGGTATGCTAAACCCCAGCTTCTTTTCCTACAAATCATCATGCTTAAAGTAGATGATTCTGCATATGCATGGTATATTCTGCGTATGCAAACGGCAGGATTATGCCATACAGTAACGATATATTCACCACTTCTGAGTATTCGTTTTATTGTTTCGCCTCTACGGAATTTGCCTGTCAAAAACGACAGAAAATTGGGTGGGTTCAAAGTATGAATATGGATAAAAGGCTCAGACACAGATTTAAATCCCTAGCTTAACTGTATAAATTAGTATAGGCGATTTTAGACGCATTTGGCATACACGATGAGTACCGTGCACTGACCTATATACTCAGTTGATACATAAACAGTCAGGTGCATAACCTCCAAAAGTTAAAAAATATATCACTTAAAGCAGTTAACTTTTTTTTGCAACAAAAACAAAAGTAACCTGTTTGAGTGAACGTGTCTTTTTTCATCTTCATATTCCCGAGTTACCGCAATTTTCACGGCCATGTGGGTAATTTTATCTGAAAGACCTATTACATAACTTTACGATTATGCAATAAAATTTTGTACGCATCGTCTATAAATAAGTACGCGAGGTCATTGAAGTTCAGAAAATAAGCTACTTTTTAACCTGAATAAGTTATATTGTTGACGGCTTGCAATTTGACCTTGGCCTAAATAATTTCAGATATAACTTAATTAAGTTACTTTCTGTAGCATCACCTAGAAATTATTGTTGAAAAGGCACAATTTTAACTTCCTCAAGTGATATATATTTTAACTTATAGAAGTTATGTCCCTGACTGATAAAAGAACCGTCTTTTCATGCGCTGGTCCAGCGTGGCGGGGGGGGGGGTGGGGGGGGTGACAGAGAGTATATGATGTTTATATATATTATGTAAGTATTTATGTATTGTACAAATGAAATAAAGTTAAAACTAACACGGTATGGCATTTGTGGTTGACAAGTTTAATCATAGTTCAAGCAAATGTATTGTGGTGAAGAAGACGAGAATATATAAAACAAAAAATATCGAAAGTGATAACATTGTTTGAGTAATGCAAATATGTCTTTACTTTATAAATATGTATCTTGTTTTATGTTACAGTCTGTAATAAAGAAGAAAAACAGCATGCTTTCAAACAGATGGGTTTTTGAAAGACATAATTTAAATATCAGGGGCGGATCCAGGATTTTCGGAAAGGGAGTTCATATATATAAAAGCGTGAGGGTTAGCTTTGCTGAATTTATCTAGTTTTGTTTAAATGTCCCATGAAAATGAAATAATTTGGTCTCACTGAGACCAAATTATTGCATGTTCATAGGATATTTAAAAACAGGGAGTGGGGAGGGGGTTCAGGCGAACCCCTTGAACCCATCTCTCGATATGCCATTGAATATAATGATCAAAGAGTATCCAAGAATCACATGTCCGGTTGACAGCGTGTGAAGTCGTCTAGGTTAGACCATCCAATGGTGTCCTTTCCTCATAGCTGAGCCGCAACACGAAGACAACTACGCAATGCGACTGTGCGTCATTAGAAGACTCAGATCAACCATTGTATCAGTTCAGTCTGATCAGAGTCTTCGCCGTCCTCATACAGAAAACATTAGTCCATAGTGACATACTGAGCGCACAGCAAATACTCTCATCAGACTAGGCGGATGCCCAAGCTGGTCTGAGTCTTTGCTTGCGCACAAAAATTTTGTTGGTTGTATCATGTTATGGCTCATTTACAGCAAAAATTTTGTTGGTTGTATCATGTTATGGCTCATTTACAGTAAAACCTGTAAAAAAGACCATTCTCAAAAATACCAAAATTTGGTTTTCAATACCAATTATCGCTTAATGCAGGTCAAAAGTATTGCAGAATGTTCCAAGTGGAGCATTCTGCAATGCTTTCGGCCTTCATTAGGCTACCATTTGTCAATAAGATCTTTGTTTTGTCTATTTTTCACACCAAGAAAGAGACACAAGAATATGGAATATTTTAATTAACATGCAAAAACAAGCAAATTCAGAGAATTTATGTCCCCGCCACTTAATGTTTGTCTTTTGATATATGATCTATCATGAAACGGGTCAGTTAAATTGACTAAGTACAAAAACAAACAAACAGAAAGCAAACTTAATCTGAGAATTTTATCCAAAGCACATTTATGTCTTGATTGTAATTTTAATAGACGCCAAAACGGCTAAACTCAAATTGTGAAAAAAGTAACAAAACAATCTGAGTATTTTATCCAAAACATATGTACATCTTCAGACCATGACCAAAACATCTGTAAAGTTTCTAAACAATTGGCATAAAACTGTCGGAGGGGTTGCGTACACAAGCTACGTAGTATCTATTTACTATTTATTCACTTCGGCCAGAAAAATGACCTTTAGTTTAACTTGTAAAAAAGTAACATTAAATAATCTAAGGATTATATCCAAACATTATGCATATCTTCAGTCTATGTCCTAAATACCTGTAAAGTTTCAAAGGTATTGGCATACAACTATAGGAGGAGTTGCTTACACAAGGCACCTAGTATCTATTTACTTTGGCAGGAAAACTAAGTTCATTTTGCGAATAAAGTAACAATAAATAAATTTAGGATTATTACAAGCAATATGCATATCTGTAGACCATGAAATTAACACCTGTAAAGTTTCAAAAGAATTGGCATAGACTGCCATAGAAGTCATTTCGGCCGAAAAAATGACCCAGTCCATTTTGTGAAAAAAGTGACAAATATAATCTGGGGATTATAATCCAAACAATATGCACATCTTCAGACCACGGCCTAAACACTTGTAAAGTTTCAAAGGAATCTGAGTTGAACTGTAGGAGGAGCTGCATACACAAGGTACCTACTTCTTGAAGGGGAACGGAAGGACGGAATTACGGACGGACGTATTCCCGAATACTAATTAAATGTCCCCTCGCTTTTCATCGAAAAGACGGGAACAAAAAGAGCTAAGCGACAAAACCTCTCTTCTGAAGCACAATGATAACCAAACAAACACTACATGAGCCGCGACATGTGATTTCCAACAATGTGGTATGTGCGACCAGCAAAGCCTCAGATCAACCTGCGCAGTCTGCTCAGAGCCTTTGCTAGTCGCTTGAATATTCTATGAATGTTAAGCTACTGACTAAACATCATTTGTAATTTCTAAGTTTAAAAGGAGGTTGCAGAGGTCCAACTGAGTCTACATTTGTCAAAATGCCTCATTGTTGAAAATCACATGTCGAGGCTCACATTACAAAACACAAGTGAGTATGAACAGGAAGAAATGGCACAATCACATACACATGTACCACAGTTCAACCCATGGCATTGTGAGGAAACACAGCAGTGGCGTAGCTAGAACACTGAAAAAGTTACGCACATCAAAAGGAGACTACTCGGTCAAGCATTGATTCTCTTTAATTGTGCATTTTTTTAAAACTGGGAACTTCTCTTAAAGGAAAGAATTTGCTCCCACAGGGAACGAATACTTTCCTTTAAGAGCAGTTCCTTGTGGAATGGTAAATCACTTTTACCACATTATGTGACCTCCCTTGAAAGTTACTATCTTTATTACGCACGTGCGTAACTAGGTCATCACAGCTATGCCAATGCACATGACTGCTGAATAAGTACTTAGTACGGGCAGCAACCACAACTACCGGATATAGGGGGATAAAGGCAAGTTATTGGCCAATTCCGTGTCATTGCTATAGGCTCTGCATACTACATACTTTATTCTTAAACAAAATTCAAAACCTATTAAGTGAATACCATTCTTTAAGAATGTACGCGCAGCTGTCTACTTGGGGCACATATTGTCCTAAGCGTCCAACACTATATATATATGTTCTAGCTGTAAAGGAAATGACAAATCGTCTGAGCAAGTGCAGCCCGCTTATGCACTAATAAGTCATAAATTGTCTCATATGGTTTAAGTGTTGAATTCTGCTCGGGTTTAGAGATGAGTTGTTGCATATTTAAATGATGCATTTTATCATGCTAGTTTCATTTTCTAATTCGGTTTGAACCTATGCATTTAATTTGCTTTAAATCTGTCTTTGAGCACTTAACGATAACATATGACAGTTTGGCGTAACAAACGCGAGAGCTGATTGAAAAACACATGCTGCAACTTTCAATGAACTCGCCAGGCTTTAACGATAAAGTGCCTTTAGACATAGTTTAATCTGCGTTAGAAAGTGGAACGCGAATTGTAAGGTTTCATAATTTGATAATTGCGTGTGATATTGTTTACACAAGGCATAGTTACAAATGCAGTTATTAAGTTTCCTTTAAAACAAAATTACAGCGGCCATATGTGATATCTTTCCCTCAGTTAAGTAACGTCTCTAAATATCTGAGACTATTTTAGAGTCTAAAATGTATATAACTGCCACTTGATAATTGCGTGTGATATTGTTTACACAAGGCATAGTTACAAATGCAGTTATTAAGTTTCCTTTAAAACAAAATTACAGCGGCCATATGTGATATCTTTCCCTCAGTTAAGTAACGTCTCTAAATATCTGAGACTATTTTAGAGTCTAAAATGTATATAACTGCCACTTGAATTGCTTTGCCAAACCAGTTTTTGGCAAAATCACCTAGTATTTTCAGCTGACATAGACACCTAAAATGACGTATTTCTGTAAGAATAGACCATACTAGGTAAATTATATAACATTTTGACTTAATATTTATAATGACCTTTATATATTTTCCCCATGGGGAGAATTTCCCTACGGGGATTTTTGAAAAATGTAATGTTCATCTATGTGTACAAATAACATTTTGATTTCCCCATGGGAAAATATCCCCATTTTTTCCCATGGGAATTTTTTCCTGCGAGGATTTTCTTCCATGGGGATTTATATGGTGTATTTATCCTATGAGGAATTTATTCCATTAGTATTTTTTCTGCATCATCATATATAGTATGGATACAACTCAGTTACTGCATGTTGTAGTGAAACAAGCCAGTAAACTGTATTTAGATTTACATGGTTACAAACCCAAAGGCATGTTTTCACTTTATGTTACCCATATACCTGTATTCACAGTTTAGCTGTACCTTTTAGGGTTACCTGCTAGTGCCATCTCTTAATAAACTTTGCAAAAGAGTTTAGATCTAGATTAGGCCCTTTCAGGTCTAATCAGGATCAAAACTGTTAGACATTCTGGTTGTATTCCTGATTTTGCTTCGGCATAGAAATACAACTAATATTATCAATATCAGCAAAGTACAAATAAAAAATTGTCCACTTAAACATCTTTTTTGTTAAATACTTGTGAGGTAATATAATTTACGTAGTTGTGTTGTCTGCTGATTCTTTTCAAAATTAACCTTTTCAAAACAAATTCAGTAATACCAACAGAATGAAAACAGTTTGGATCCATCCGGTTCAAGCCCAATATTTTATAGGGCCCAATTAATATCGGAATTCTGCATTTATTTTTATCATGTTTAGTGTGGATCTAGATCAGTTACCGCATATTGTAGCTAAGTTAGCCAGCAAACTGTATTTCAGATTTACTCCTCACAAAACCAAAAGATAGATTTTCACTCTTTGCAGCAAATGTAATATGTATTCACAGTTTAGATGCACCTTCTTGGGCCATCTGCTAGGGTTGTAGTTGGTAAACTTTGCAAAGAGTTTAAACCCAGATCGTACCAACAGTACACATCAGGCCTGATCAGGATCGAAACTATTTAACATTCTGTTGGCACAAGATTAGCTTTTTAAAAACTAGACGCTAAGATGCGTGTAAGCTTTCTGCCATATAAAGCCAAAATTAGCAGATTACAAAGTTCATTATGACCTATTGATCCTCACCTGGGACTACTACACAACAAAGTAGCAAGTATTCTTGCAACAAGGGAGCTACTTCACTTATGTTGTACAACGTATGTAAGAGATATTGGGAGCTATGAAAACTATTCTAGAGAAGCATAGCCGCCGTTTTGCATACCTGTGTCACGATTATATTAAAATGAATTTGTATGCTACAAATGATTAAGATACACGATGCGGATCAAGAGTTATGAGCCCAGACCTGTAATTGTTTTTCCATAGACTTCCATTATAGCGTTTAAGTAGGCTTTGTTCCTCAAAACTCTTCAATCACAATGAGGCTGCCATAGAGTTACAGATCAGAACTAGTTCAAACAATAATGAAGAATGAGATACCCCGGTGACCACCATGTTTTACCACTGTTTGGCCCCTGAAGGTGGGCACCTTACATGAGAGGAAAATTCCGTAGAAAAAAAAACAGAATGCACTGTCCTTTTTTTTCTGAGCCACACTAGTTAACTTAATCATCAAAAGCAATGAGATGTTATTCAAAAGTACAGCAAAGATATACCTGTCTGATAAATACAATATATTTCCCATAATTTTATTATTGACATATCACGAAACACCTTACAAGTTAAATATTTGCATAAGTTCCATCCACCTTTTGAAAAAACAACAACTTTTTTGCCTTTTTTACATTTACAGGTCTGTGACCTAAAGATCTAACCAAGAAATTCATTTAATTCCAACCAATCAACATTTAAAAGTACATTTATATTATTTGTTTGCATTATTTACCCCAAATTTATTCGAGGGAACCCTTTAAACAACCCTACCCCCACACATATTACTGATAAAATTATTGTACAGCGAAAAGATGAAAAGGAAAACTAAACATAATCATTTTCTTATATTTCTTTTATCATACATCAGAAATCCCATGAACTTCACTCATATAAGCTCATAACACCACTTTACAATTATACTATACCAAGAAGATGCATGTGCTTTACCATAATGACTCTAATGTGGAGTTACCCAATCCACCCCCATTGACAAGGCCAAAATTACTTGATCCTAGCTATGGGACGTAGACTCCTTTCTTTTCCCATTAAATCAACTTCCAATCACACAACAAGGTTCATTCGGACAAAATAAAGCAATTTCTGCTAATTTAGGTGACAAAAGCTAATATTATGTAACAGCCAGAGGGGGTGGAGAGCAAAAATAGTTTCCATGCAGATGGCTTTACTCACTGACATGACATTTTGACCACTTACCTTTTTTTTCGGAAAGCCTATCTGGAGAAAAATACTACAGTCAGGATGCTGCAAGGTCAAGGTCAGCGAAAGGAAATATCAATGTCAAAGAGGTCAATGATCACGGTCATTTGGTAATTAAGTTGGTCGAAAAGGTACAATTTCTACCATTGATGACCTATTTGCCTTAAATTGAGGTAAAATTAGCCAAATAGTCAGGGTAAACATCAAATTATTGACAAAGTTTTAAAAAAAATACTTGTCAAATATACTTATATTACAAATGACAGGCTGTAAATTTGGTAAAACCAGCCTGTTGATTGGTATACTGCTTTAGCTTTATTATGCCATTTTTTGCAAAGTGACATTTATGTTGCCGGATTGAATAGTAAAGATTAAAACATACTTATACGCATACATATATCTATCTGAAATGGCTCCTTTTATCAAGGTCAAGGTCAACATCAACGTCTAGGGTCAATTTGGACAGCAAATCAACCAAAACTGACACAAATGATTATAGCTTTTAAGTAGACTGTGGTCCTCACAACTCTTCAATCACAATGAGGCTGCCATAGAGTTACAGATTGTACCTGGTTCAATCAATAAATAAGAATGAGATACCCTGGTGACCACCATGTTTTACCACTTTATGGCCCCTGAAGGTGGTCACCCTACTTGAGAGGAAAATTCCATAGAAAAAATACCAAAATCCAAGATCTTTTTTCTAAGCCACACCAGTAAACTTAATCATCAAAAGCAATGAGACGTTGTTTCAAAAAGAACAGCAAATTTATACCTGTCTAAAAATAGAATACATTTCCCATAATATTTTTATTGACCAATCATGAAACACCTTACTACTTAAATATTGTGCAGAGCTTCCTACCACCTTTTGAGCAAATCACTGCTTTTTTACAATTACAGGTTTGTGACTTTATGAGCATTTTCACAATAAAAACTAGTAATTTCCAAGTATCACACCTGACCCAAGATACCAATGGGAAAGTGACAAACTCACAGTTGGATACAACAAGCGAGAGCCAAGACGTCAGCCCTTTCCCAGCAGGTGACCACAAGGCACAAATAAACAGACGCGCACATAGGCATAACAAATACAAGACAAAAAAACATAAATAATCAACAAAAGAAGTACCGCCTTGGAAAAGTCAATAAAAATATTTTACTGGATTGCTTAAACCGGTTGCATGGCACCATCCTCACCCTTAATTCAGATGTGGGTCAAGACACATAGATATTTGGTCTGCATGAAAGACCCATAACTTATCAATGCATAATCTCCTGGAACATAAAATCAAGACATAATAAAAGCACCGCAAGCACTGCAGAATACCCCGCCACTGCTGGGGGCACCAAAAGTTATTTTGTGAGATATATAATGCCTAAATAGCAACAGAACTGAGATAGACAGTGATATGACGTCCTTAGTCACAATATGTAACCTTTGATGGTCAACATATCTGTGAAGTTTCATTCAGATACTCCATATAGTAAATGAACTACAGGTCAAAAACCATTTTTCAGATCAATCAAGGGCAGATAACTCATGAACTGGAAAGGTAAGGGTGACGGTCCTTACTAAAAATATGTAACCTTTGATGTTCAACATATCTGTGAAGTTTCATTCAGATATTCCATATAGTAAATGAACTACAGGTCAAAAACCATTTTTCAGATCAATCAAGGGTAGATAACTCATGAACTGGAAAGGTAAGAGTGAAGATCCTTAGTCACAATATGTAACCTTTGATGATCAACATATCTGTGAAGTTTCATTCAGATATTCCATATAGTAAATGAACTACAGGTCAAAAACCATTTTTCAGATCAATCAAGGGCAGATAACTCATGAACTGGAAAGGTAAGAGTGATGGTTCTTTGTCATAGTATGTAACCTTTGATGTGAAACATATCTGTAAAGTTTCATTTAAATATTCCACATAGTAAAGGAACTACGGGTAAAAAACATTTTTTAATTCAATCAAGGGCGAATAACTCACAAACGGGAAAGGTAAGAGTGACGGTTCTTAGTCACAATATGTTACCTTTGATGTGAAACATATCTGTGAAGTTATATTCAGATATTCCACATAGTAAAAGAACAATAGGTCAAAAACCTTTTTCAGACCTATCAAGGGTGGATAACTCACAAACTGGGAAGGTCAGAGTGACGGTCCTTAGTCACAATATGTAACCTTTGATGTGCAACATATCTGTGAAGTTTCATTCAGATATCATCAACAGTAAAGGAATAACAGGCCAGAAACCATTTTTCCAATACGAAAAAGGGCAGTAACTCCGTTAAAAATGGACGGATTTTGCCCATTAACAATCCCATACCACTCATCGCCGATAACAATATGTATGCAAAATTTGAAAAAATTCCGTGAATAAATACTCAAGTTATCGATCGGAAATGGTGAGCACGGACGGACGGACGGACGGACGGACGGACGGACGGACGGACGGACAGACGGACAGACACCGAAGGGTATAACATAATACCTCGCCACACTTTAGTGGCGGGGTATAAAAAGGAGATAAAGCAAAGATAAGAGCTCAACAGTGAATAAAACTGAATACTGGAGCAAAAGGAATCCAACAGGTAAACCCCAATGGGCCTGACAAACAGCCAAAGTATCAGGTCCCTACCATCTCATCAATAGATAAGTCTTTAAAGGCAGGAATTCTGTAACCCCCAGCAGAGAGATTATCACCTGTATGGTCAGTGGGCTGAGCTTAGCTATTGACCATGCCACTGTCCTAATCTGGTCTAGCAGATATCAGATAAGCCTCATTCTACTACTGTTCTGTTTTCTTGCCTCAAAAATGATTATTTTGTAACAATTATTGGTATTTTTTCTTTTTTGAAAAATAAGAACAAACAAGCTGATAAAAATTGAATGAAGACATGAATGAAGAATGCAACTTTCTTAAATGAACTTGATTGTCATCAATATAATATTTGATTATTTTTAATTTTCATATTCATACAATATATTTTTTTTCAAAATAGTTATTGGTTATTATCATGCTGAATATTTATGCACTTGATCCCTCCCAAATTTGATCAAAATAATTTTACCAAAGATGCAGTTTGAGTTCTGATCCACAAAGCTGATCTGGATCTTCGCCGTTTTCTAAATAAAACTTTATCCCAAACAAATATTAATTTAAAATAAGAAAACAAAAGGTGACTGTGCGTCCATGCAATTGATGCTTATTGCTGTATAACCAAACATTCACAGTCAACCGTTTCGTAATCTTTGGGCCATGTAGGATCACAGTAAACTAAATGCCAATTATCTAGAGTAATTACAAAGTAATTAAGAAATAGTGGACACATAACAAACATGACTCCCCGCATTTATTTTCAATGGCAGTAATTTATAAAGTATCATTACATGTTTGTGATTATCTTTGTTTGGATTAGTATAACAAGTAGGAAAAATGTAAAATAAATGAGACTTTATAAATTAGAGCTTTTTTTATACTTTGTCGATTTTGTCACTATAAACAACCTTTTTAGTAATTTGAAAGCAAGAATGTTATAAATCCTATAGTGAAAAAATATTAATGTAAAAATAATGTATTATTTCGATTTATTTTTTAACTAAATAGTTTATAATAAAAAAACTAGTATTAAATATTGATCTATTTTTCTAAAATGCTGAAATACAGAAAATATCCAAAATAAAATTCTTTCAAAATTCAAATTTTATTGCTTAGGTTATGACTAAATTTCCTAATAATTGATAATGATTGCAGAATACCCCATATGACAAACCACATAGCCACTGAGCTGATAACAGGTGTCAATCATTTTCACATCAGCTAATCAAATTAGAGATAAGCCTCAAGAGCTCCTGGAGATGTTCACAGTTTATGTCCAAAACAGAAAGTGCCAGAATTGAGGCTTACTTTTCCTTATATACCCCCACCTGCCTTTAAGTCTGAACCATCATGGAGTCTGAAGTCTGACCCAACGGCGTCCAATTAGGGAGGAAAGCAAAGTTGCCAACTGTGATTGAGTTGACCACCGAGCATATAGTCTTCTGCAATACATTATTGTTATAGCCATTTTTATAATGGGAAATTATTTTAATGAACTGCGCTGTAAAAAATATTAGAGTAAACAATCTTCTTCAATCTATACATCAAGTCACCATGGAATTCAGGTTCTGAAAGTCCTTTGCGCAAAAGAGATTGAAGTCCAACTTGAAATTTGGATATCAAATTATAGTATTGTCTATAATATTAGAAAAGGTTTTGCAAAGTTTTTGATACTGATAGCCAGTAACATGGCTAGATGCTTTAGCAAGTCGAATGAGTTGAGAGATATAGAGATATAGACTCCATAGGATGTAGAGCGAGGAACATCACCATCTAAATATGGGAAATTTACAATTTCAAAATCAAAATCGTCACGTTTATCATAAATTTTGGTAGAACAATATCATTAGAAATTGACAAATGCAAGTCTAATAATGCGGCTTCGGTATCAAAGGTATTGGCTTTATTAAGATGGCGCTCTGAAGGGTATATTTTACTTACCATACTGTCAAGATAAAACATTATTACTGTTTAAAATATCGTCCAAATATTTTGATGTAGTGTTAAAAGCATCAATGTCATACGACGCCGACATTTACAGATTTCAACATAAATCATGACTAAGTAGGACTAGATCTATTGATCTTCATATATCACTTTGGACTACTACACAGCAAAGTAGCAAGTATTCTTGCAACAAGGGAGCTACTTTACTTACATTGTACAACGTATGCAAGAGATATTGGGATTTATGAAAAAACTATTCTTTGACAAGCCTTGTCGCCGTTTTTGCATACCTGTGTCTCGATAATATAAAAATGTATTGGTATGCGAAATTTGATTAAGATGTACCATGCAGTTCAATAGTTATGAGCAGTTTTACTAAAAATTAACTCGACTTGCCAAAATGATGCTCAGCAAACCCTCGACACCGTTTTGATAACCAGTGACAGGAACGTATTAAATAGATAAGTACGCAAAATTAATCCAAATATCCCATTATGTTCAAGATTTATGAGGATTTTCACTTACTGACCACAACAGGCTAGACTGATGTTTAGCAAACCATCGACCATCAAATAAGGTGGTTAAGCATGTCAGTGGTTAGGGAATGGTAACATGCGTATGTAATCAAAATGTGATCAAAATATACCATGTGGTTCAAGATTTATGAATATTTTAATTAACTGCTAATAGACGGATGGACGGACTCACATAGCGATTATGGGATCGCAGTGTGCATGACTCGAGACAGAGGGGCCGCGGGTTCGAGCCTCACCGGCGTCACTGCGTTGTGGTCCTCGAGCAAGACACATATATCCTCGTCCCTGTTTAATTGAAAGATTATTGATGGGACGTAAAGAATCAAATCAAACATACAAAACATAGTGGTTTACATTGCAGACACAAGGTTCGTGCAATCTCGAATATTTAAAGCCTCTTAGTTGTTGATACCAATGGAAGAAGAAATCCATGGCAGGAAATTAAAATGTCAGAGTGTGATATTTGATCGTTGTACACGTTTGTTGTTATCGAAATTAGCTAAGTATTATGTGTTATGAAAAATAACCATTATCTTAAAACACAACTAGACTGCAGTCGATGGTACACCTTCGCAAATAACCGCTTTTTACCTTTGACCTTGACCTTGGGGTCAAGGTTACACGAAATGCTGCCAAGTACCCTCAACACCTTGTGACTTTGAGCCTGCAAAGTTTGAAGTTGTTACGTCCAACGGTTTAGGAAGAAATGCATTAACAGAAAAATACAATAATTGTCCAATTACCTTCATGTCACATATGAATTGGGCCTCGTCGCGTGAAAACCTGTCTTCGGGGTTTCCGACAAAGCGAGTTTCAAACCAGTCTGCTCAGCTACTGAGGCTATCTAGAAAATTGGAATTTTACCTGTAGCAAGTTTACATATGATACTTTCCAAAAATCGAATAACAAAGGCGCTGATCAGTCTGCGCGGATGCGCAGGCTGGTCTGCGCCTGTGTTTTTCGCAAACCCCAAATGACAGGTTTTCTCGCGATGAGGCCCATATTATCCAGTACCCTGTAAATCACGTGATCTATGCACCTACAAAGTTTGAAGTCGCTGCGTTCAAAGGTGGATTAGTAGATGCATTTACAAGAAAATATAGTATTTGGAATGTAGGACAAAACATCCCGGGACAAAACATCCCATGCCATTTTTTGCCACCCCGGACAAAACATCCCGCATCAATTTGCCACCCCGGACAAAACATCCCATGCAGTTTTTGTCACCCCGGACAAAACATCCCATGCCATTTTTGCCGCCCCGGACAAAACATCCCATGCCATTTCTGCCACCCCGGACAAAACATCCCACACTCTGTATAATTAAAGCCTATGAAACAGTGATTCATTTACAATTTTGGGCTTATGAGTCCTGGGACTCACTGTTTCCCATATCAATGAGTCCAACTGCAAACTTATGAGCCCAGAACACTATTTTTAATGACAAGTCTGCAATACTATTGCATCCTGGGACTCGCTGAAATAAAAACTTTGCATCCCAGAGACAAAATTATGCGCAAAAGATGCAGGATGCGCAGGTTACAAAATCACTGATGAAAGTGCATAAAACATCCCAATTAGTTAATTGTCACTATTATTTATATTCTTAATGTACCATACCCAGCTGACCATACTTATTGAAATGATTGGAGATCAAAGATAGATAGATAATTAGACTAATTAGACATATGTTTCCCAATTATAATAGTTTGTTTGTCCCAAACTGTAAATGATTTCTTTTAAGATGTAATTGGCTTCTTAACACTCAAATTTAGTTGTTTGTCACAAGAAGATATAACTATCTTTTATTAAATTTTATTTACACTGTGAAACTGCCTTTCAATCAATTTAACCCTTAATGTGCCAATCGCAACAAAATTTGTCTGCTGAAATGTTTAAGAAGCCTTTAGGGCAAACACTGTGGACCCAGATCAGACTGCTCCTATAGTCTGTACTGGGTCCATGCTGTTTGCTTCTATACTTAATTTGTCAGTAATGCTTGGCAATAATTGCAGCAGACAACATCAGCAGACGACATTTTCAGATGCATTTTTCTTGGCGCTTTAAAAATTTAGATCTAGTTTATATCATTTGGACAGGTTTTACTAGGGCATTCACTGCTAGTACATGTAATAGTAGATGAAGGTCCCAAAATGAGACTTACCCTAAAGGAGCAGTCTGAGTGTGGGATGTTTTGTCCGGGGTGGCAAAAATGGCATGGGATGTTATGTCCGGGGTGACAAAAACAGCATGGGATGTTATGTCCGGGGTGACAAAAACAGCATGGGATGTTTTGTCCAGGGTGGCAAATCTTTGTGGGATGTTTTGTCCGGGGTGGCAAAAAATGGCATGGGATGTTTTGTCCCGGGATGTTTTGTCCGGCTCCCATAGTATTTGACCTTTGTCCTTGACCTTTGGTTCAAGTTCACACAGGACATTTCCCAGTACTCTCTGCATCATGTGACATAATCGGCTGCAACAGTTTAAGAGGAAATGATTTTACAAGAAAATACAGTAGCTGACCTTGTGTTCAAGATCACACGAAATGTTATCCAGGACCCTCTACATCATTGTGAAGTATGCAGGTATAAAGTTTGAAGTTACTACGTTTAGCGGTTAAGGAGGAGTTACATTTACAAGAAATGTGACGGACGGACGGACGACAGCCAAACTTTGGTACGATATTAATATACCCTTTTTGGTAAAAAAGCGGGTATAATAACAATTGCACTTTGTTGTACGTTATGCCCAGGTCACACATTCGCGGATCACCTCGCCGGTTCTACTACATGTACGGATTAACTCTAACGGATGACCCAGGAAATGCCAATTTCCGTAGTCCGATACAGATGCAATATATATGTATGATTAAGTACTACCACGTATGATTGTCACCAAACTCTGACATTTTAACTTCCTGCCATGGATTTTTTTTTATCTGGAAAAGGTTCTATTTCGAAAACATTGTTGCAAGTTTTCAAGCGAGAAAATGACCATATGCAATAATGGTTTTCTGATACAGTAATATCTGCTAGACCCCCCAGGGGTAGTCATAACCCTCGCCTTTCAGGTTTGGGTTTCAACACCACCCTGGTGTTCTAGCAGGTGGTAATGCATAGAAAATCACGTTTTATCCCAATATTAAAGTTATTAAACGAGCTGTGAAAAGAGATGGAATGCGAGGCTTGCCAAGAATTTTGTCACTTTTTCATGACAAGCTTAATAAATTTAATAATGTAGGAGCATGACTGTTAGGTTCTACATCACGGAAACGTCTCCGTGCGAAATACACCCCAGATTTGCACCTAAAATATAGTAAAACGACGGGAATCGAAGGGTTGAAATAGCAAAAAGATAGTGCGCCTAAAAAATTAGCTATATTTCCTATAAAAAAAGGGACTACAGCACCCACAAGATTAAATATATAGAGAAACTAGTTAACAATTTAATTTAAATGATTTTTTTGATAAATTCAAAACATTAAATTGATATAAAAAATATCAATGCATTTTCATAAATATTACAACGCTGACTCGGCAATTTCCGGAAGCAGACGTGTGGTACGATCGGGTTTTAGCCATACCATGGTAAAAAAGTCATAGAGTTTCCAACCGTATAGAGCGCAAACTGGTCTGATCAGCCAGGATACTTCCAAATTGAATTTGAAATATTTACATGGATACCTACAGTATAGCTGCAAACCATTTTGTGCAAATATGTAGGCTGATCTGCACCTTTGCTGTCCTCATATAATCGAATTCAGTTTTCTCACGGGACGACTCACCGATCGCCGCATCGTTCGCGCGCTACAGAAAAAGAGCACTGCCACTTATTTAAGAACCAGTTCAAAATCTATCCGAAAATGCCGGTTGTGTCGGTGGCTGAGACATCTGAGTCGTCACTGTTTGCTAAAGAGATATTTACTGGTATCCAGAATGAAAAGGATTAATATTTTCTCGACGACATAGCATTGCGGTACACAAGTAGGAATGTGTTTTTCATTTGGTACGGCTTTTGAAAACAGGAAGTCTGCAATACCCGGAGCAATAAAATGACATCTGAGGCGAGTTCAACAATTCGAGCGCTCGGCCGAGCGCTTGTCAGTGTTATCATTACATTGTTGAACGATAGCGAGCGCTAGCTCAATAAAAAATGGCGGCGCCCAGTAACAAACAAATCAAATCCCCCCAAATGGTTGGAAATCAAAGCAAAACACCGTCCTACCTTCAGTTTGAATTGTTTCATTTCATATATCCACACAAATAAACATACATCGTCATTCCGAAAGTTGAATCTGAAAATATTGCGTGCATAGTCCCTCACGAAAACCCATTATTGTTTTGGTAACCATCTTTGATTTTCGGGCGATACACCTATCGACTTGAATAGCGAGCGCTTGCAAGCACCTTGGCGAGCGCTTGCGTTCAGGGAGAAAGCACTCGATAGCACTCCGGGCGCTCGCCTTGTTGAACACGCCTCTGGTTAATCGTGTAGCGTCGCTTAAAATACACATCACTGATACTGTATTTAGATATGTGTCTACATGATATTACCCCTTTAGGCACTAATAGACTATTCCTTCTGGCTTGATACTCTAAACTTGGGATGGTCTATTGTGTCACGGTATTGAGGTGTCATTTGTAACAATTTGCAAATGAAATTTGTATTTCTATTCCTGAAAATCGTTTTGTCTACTAAAAGGCAAACAATGAAGACCCTGATGAACTCTAGGTCTTTACTGTTTGACAAAGTACACGATAAAAGGAGTTAGAGGTAACAAAGGGTAGTAGGGCTGTACAGAGGCCTATATCTAATATAGGTCACTGGGCTGTAGGTATGTAATACCGTACCAAAATGGAACCTTCGCAAACAGTGCAGACCAATAATAATGTGGGATGTGCGACCAGCAAAGGCTCAGACCTGCCTGCGCATACGCGCAGTATGATCAGAGACTTTGCTAGAAGCTTTAATACTCTATGAGTGTTTACGTTACTGACCGAACATCATTTGGAGTTTTTACGCTTAAAATGTGGCTGCATTGGCTCGTTGCATTCTATTCCTGCAAAAATGCCACTTTGATGGCAATCTTATGACACGGCTCAAATGAGCTACCGCTCGAGGCAGGGTCAACCTAATTTGCTGTAAAAAACAACAACACAAATAAACATGCAGCAAACGAAATAACTAGCAATCCCATATACTGTATACAATTTTATCCTGCATAACTGGGCATTTGGGAAACAGATTTAAACAAGTTTGGGACTTATTTCTGTATCCCTTTCAAATGTAATGTCTTGTGTATATAAATTGTTTGTATCATGATGTACTTATATTTGAATAAAATACTGTTTACACTAACTGGGCATTACATTTTCTTCAAACATCAAAGGGCAGAGGGGCGTAGTGGCTCGGTGGTAGAGTGCTTGACTTGAGACCGAGGAGTTGCGGGTCCAAGCTTTCATTGTGTCCTCGAGCAAGAAGCATTGATCTTTTCTCAGTACAGGATCAACACAGGACTGGGACGCAAAGAATCAAATCACACAAACAAAATCAAACAGCAACAACTATGATTAGTCAAATTTGAATTTGTTTGTGCTAATTCTTCATGTAACAGTCAACAATTTTTACAGTCATGTCGGGATAATTTCCCTCGTCATCGCGGCTTGAACCAGTACATTGCAGCGGATAAAGTGTCAAAGTCTTGCCCAGTGACTGGTGAGTATTCCTTTCTGTCCCCAGTTAGTGACGTATATAGGCCACTGTCCCTAGTCTAACGCTTTACCAGCCAAGTCGCTTTGCCAGGCTGCAATGGTTTCCAGGCTGGTTTAAACATGTTTAAGTTTTCACTAGGCACAGCTTCATGTAGATACTGTCTGTCAGCCGCATGGATTATATTTAAGAAAAGATTCAAATGACTTTGACCAGTCAGGCAGGCTCGTTACCGCAAAATTCATGATTTTGTTGTATGCAGCAATCAGGTCAGCCTGCACATCCATGTCATCTAAAGATCACTGCGGCTCATCTAGTTTCAAGCAGTTTAGATCCGAAGCAGGACATTTTACGACTTGATCTACATCCAAACTGCTTACAAATATTACCAGCAGCCATCTCTTGTTCGATTTCGATTATTTCCAGTTCGATTACGGACGTGCAGGGCCTTCATAACTGAATTAAGAATTGAACACTCTCTGCACGTCCAATTTAGTACGTTTCCTATGTGGTCTAAAAGTGGGTCAAGCACTGTGCCCGCGCTGTATCCCTAGTGTGCGGCTAATTTCGGCCTAAAATATAGGAAACGTTTAGAAAAGTTGTTTGTTTTTGAGCGGACGTCTAAAAGTAATTGCGATATCCCCATGTCAATTTCGACTGGTGATACGCTTTTTCCTGATATCACTGAGCCACCGTTGTTTTGGAGCAGCAAGTTGATCCGTTTGTTGACTGTAGGAAGGTTGAGGAGGAAGGAATCATTCAGCATCGCCATTTGCACCCAGACACTTAATTGTCAACGACATCTCTGAGGGAACCGCCCATTGTAGGCTTCTCGTGTGTAAGAGTTTGGTGTGGGGGTGTACTCCTTTGTGGAGCTCATGGGGACTGGGGAGCTCGCTTTTATGGAGCAAAATGGAGACGTGTATTTGTATCAGACGTGAGTACGGATTACAACAAGAGATCCTCAGACCTGACATATATCCACCACAAGCCTCAGACCTTAGACCTGATAGTCACCAAGTACGGTAGCAGCCAGCAGACCTACGTTAGGGGTCTGCTTGCTTACTTTGCTGGTAGACCTACGTTAGTGGTCTATCATAAAACTAAACGGCACCTTTCGGACCCAATGCTTCCTGGATTTCACCAGTACTATCCACCCTGTGGATAAATAGCCTCAGACCTGTTGAGTCATTGAGCGCGGCATTGCCTAGTAGACCGTCGTTAAAGGTCCACCTTTAGCGTGCTGCACCTTCAGACCCTGTGCTTCCTGGGTTGCCCCAGTACTCGTCCACCCTGTGGACCAATAGGTTCGCTGGCTTTCTCGACGTAGGGGTTGTTGTCCGTACTGCTTTCGGACGTCTTCATCTGTGAGTCTTCTTGAGTTCTTCATCTGTGCCTGGGGTCTTCATCTGTTCCCCTACCAGAAGTCCGGGCAACACTTGAGGTGTAGACCCGGGGTTTTCCAGTATGGGGCTCTTCATCTGTAGTCTTCTTGCGTTCTTCTTCTGTTTTTCTTTCTTCAATCTCGTTAGAGATCACAGATCGGACATCCGTGCATATTGTAGACCTACGTTAGGGGTCTACCATGCTACGCCCATAAATAACCACCCTGTCGAGTCCTTGTGCGTGCTAGTAGCTAGTAGGCCGACGTTAAAGGCCTATTTGCTGGTTGACCTGCGTTAGGGGTCTACCATGTATAGTTGGCACTTTTTGGCCTTATGTTTCCTGGATTTCGCCAGTACTATCCACCCTGTGGACAAATAGCCTCAGACCTGTTGAGTCGTTGAGTGCGGCAATGCCTAGTAGACCTACGTCAAGGGTCTACTGTTACCATGCTGCATCTTCAGACCCTATGCTTCCTGGGTTGCGCCAGTACTCGCCCGCCCTGCGGACACTTAGTTTCCCTAGCCTGCTCGACGTAGGGGTTATTTTGTCCCTAGCATGCGTTTAGGGGCAAATGGGCCTACGCGGTAGGCTTGTTGGCTTAACACGTACGGACGTGTGTCGCCCAGACCTAATCGGACCCGGACAGACCCTGGAGGGCTCCAGGGTTTGGCGCACTGCGCCCGGACGTCTTCATCTGTGAGTCTTCTTGAGTTCTTCATCTGTGCCTGGGGTCTTCATCTGTTCCCCTACCAGAAGTCCGGGCAACACTTGAGGTGTAGACCCAGAATTTTCCGGTATGGGGCTCTTCATCTGTAATCTTCGTGCGTTCTTCATCTGTTCTTCTTTCTTCAATCTCGTTAGAGATCACAGATCAGACATCCGTGCATAGTGGGAGCTAGTGGGCTAGCTCGTGCCAGTCTTTTTTAGTAGACCTACGTTAGGGGTCTACCATATTGCGCCATCGTTACCCTTCCTGTGGGCTAGTGGTTTCAGACTTGTCGGGCCCTCTCGTGTGGTGGTAGCCTGCATGCCAACGTCAATGGCCTGTGTGCTACTGTGCCGGTCGTTTTTTGCAGTTTGTTCAGCCGTGCGCGGTGTTGCCCAGGAGACTGGCCCGCGCCCCGCCCGGCTGAATAACCTGCTTTTTGTGCATCTCGGTTAGCTGTGCACAGTGCGGGCCAAGGGGTTGGCTCGCACTGCGCACAGCTAATCGAGCTGCTATTGCAACTCATCACTTGCCTTATATTTGTATAAGTTTTGTTTTGTTATTTAGGTTTTCGTGCCTAACCCTTGCTGCATAAGGTTATTTATCGGGCGGAAACCTTTAAAGTCCTGAATTAAAGAATATTTGGCTCGTGGTGGTTGACTTAGTTTTTTATATTTTTCTTTTAATATTTCTGAGAGAATGTAATTTGCGTTTTTATTTCAGATTTTGTTCCTGATCCTTCCAGAAGTACAATGTACTTGTAAAAGAATCAAGAGGATCCCAAAGAAAGTGGACTTCTCGCAGCGATGTTTTACTTTCGAATGATAGAGTAATGATTTTTGTGCAAAACAGCTCTGAAAGTGGATTGACCTACTTCCGTTCATCGTCCAATCAACGGCTATGTTAGAAAATTTATCAGCCAATCGGGTATTGGCTTGTAAAACGCTGTTCGGCTTGGGTGCTTTCGATCACGTACGATATACTTATGTAGTTTTTTGTGCTCAGAAAGCCCATATTGCGGGTTGTCTCTAACTCTTTTTAAGCCTGATCTCAGCGTTATTTTCCTTTGTATCAGTTATTTGGAGGTATGTGCGTGTCTGACAATGACACCTCCCGGGCTGCCTTGCATATTTTCTTATTTTATCTATCGTGAAAAGTGACTTTATATCGGGCTTTGATGAGAGTTTTGTAGGTCACTTTTTGTGCCTCTTAACAGTCCTTTTCAGGACTATCAATTTTCCGAAAGAATTCCCTATTATTGTTGCTTATATTGTTGATCATATGTTGATTTTTGATGGACATTTATGGAACTCGAACGACTTCTTTATAAATATAAGGATGTCATTCGCGTTCCACAACTATCCATTTTTCTTATGGCGAGTTAGTTGCCCCACTTAAGCATTTGTTCTTTAAAAGACAGATTTTGTGCAAAACGTATCAAAAACCGGATTGACCTACTTTAGTCATTGACCATTCACTGCTTTTGAAAGAAAAAATTTTAGCCATTCAGCGATTAGCTTATATATTGCTGTTCGGTAGGGGTGCTTTCTGTTGCGTACGATAAGATCATATCTGATTTGCCTGTGTGGAAAGCCTATGTTCGGTCCGTTCCTTCGTTTGTTTCGGTTCTTGGACAAACATATTTTCCCTTCTATTGCAAGTCTGGTATGCATGTTTGTCAGTCCAGCAGTCTTCCTATTTGTTTTGTGTTTATTTGGCGTCTTTTGCCCCTGTTAAAGGGGTGTTTCTAGAGACGTATTTTTGTGCAAAACGGGTCCAAAACCGGATTGACCTACTTTTATTCATTGACCAATCAGTGCCTACAATAGAAAAGTCTTCGACCAATCAGCGACCGTTTTATGTATCGCTGTTCGGTTTGAGTGCTCTCCTTCACGAACGATATGATCTTATGTATTTTTCGCTTAGACAGCCTGTTTTCGACCCCTATTTTCTCTTTATTTGAGTATAATGCCAGCGATTTCTTCTATTCAGTTGAATGAATGGTACTTGTTGCGAGCAGGTCTATAAGTTCTTTGACATGATTTGCCTTTTTAATCTTTATTTTGTTGCTGCAAAAGTGCAGTTGTCGCAATGCAATGTGGATGTTCTCCAACGCTGCCATAGTATGGTTTGACCTACTTATCGTATTTTTGTCGATCTCTCCTAATTTCTTTTAGATTTTTCAAGGCGCGTTCTCTCAGAAATATTGTGTTTTGTCATACTTGGGTATACCCATTTATGACCTTATCGCTAGTATCTTAGTACTACTCTGATGGTATCAGAGGAAGAGATGATCTTCGCGATAAGCGTTGATTTTTGGGCGGACCGTGGTATTTTCTATTATGATACCGTATAGCGTTCGTGCGTTTACAGAGGTCTTGGTTCTGTAACCTTTGGTGAAAGCGTCATTCGGTCCGCGGTTTGTTTCCCTCCTTCCTTTCGCTGTATTCTCTGTTCGTTCTCAAACGTAAGGTCAGTTTAATTATTTTAATGATGTTTATGTACCCATACCCAGTAAGCAGTTAAATTTTAGTTATATTACTTAGCTGTTGAAATTTTTATTCTATTGGTCATTCATGGGTCTTTGAATCAAAAAGAGTTTTGGGGTCCTTAAACTCCGAGTATTTCGCATGTTCCTTGTTGCCATACGGAGGGCACAGATGATGAGATCCACTTGGTCATAACAAGGGTGCTAGTACTTGGAGTTCAAGTTCTTTTCCATACATCATTCAATCAATCCTCACCAGGTTCGAGTCGGTGCTACTCTTGCCCTTGCAGCTAAACCTCGGCCTTAATCCGATCCAAATGAGGTTTTTTAGCCTGCTTGGATTTTCATGTCTGATGGAGAGTGACCTCAATTCCTTTGCATTATGGAACTCGGACGACCTTCTTAGTGGTATAAGGATGTCCCCCGTGTTTCACAATTATCCATGTTTCTTATGGCAAGTTATATGATCTACTTAAGTATTTGCTTTTTAAGAGACAGATTTTGTGCAAAACGTATCAAAAATCGGATTGACCTACTTTATTTATTGACCATTCCCTGCTATTGAAAGAAAATTGTTTAGCCAATCAGTGGTTGGCTTATATATTGCTGTTCTGTAAGGGTGCTTTCTGTTGCGTACGATAAGATCATATGTGGTTTGGCTGCTTGGAAACTCTATGTTCGAACCGTTCCCTCGTTTGTTTCGGGTCTTGAACAAACATGAGTTTCTTTTCCATCGTAAGTCTGGTATGTGCATTAGTCTGCCCATCAGTCCTCGGATTCGTTTTTTGTTTATTTAGCGTCGTTTGATCGCTGTGAAAGTGGTGTTTCTAGCGACGTTTTTTGTGCAAAACTCATCTAAAAACCGGATTGACCTACTTTAATTATTGACCAATCAGTGCCTACGATAGAAAAGTCCTTGACCAATCAGCGACCATTTTATGTATCGCTGTTCGGTTTGGGTGCTCTCCTTTACGAACGATATGATCCTATGTATTTTTCGCTTAGAAAGCTTGTCTTTGACTCCTTTTTTCTCTTTACTCGAATATATTGACAGCGATTTTTTCTGTTCAATTGAATTAATGGTATTTGCTGCGAGCTGGTCTATAAGTTTTTTGATATGATTTGCCTTTTAGTCCTTAGTTTGTTACTACGAAATTGCATTTATCGCAGTGTAATGTAGATGCTTCTAACACTGCCATAGTTTGGTTTGACCTACTTATTGGTGTGGGCTTGATAATGTTCTCATACCCAGTAAGCACCTAAATGTTATTTACGTTACTTTTTGATGGAATTTGATTTTGTTGAATAAAGGGGATTTTTTGAGGTCCTTAAAGTCCAAGTATTTCGCAGGTTCCTTGTTGCCATACGGAGGGCACAGATGATGAGATCCACTTGGTCATAACAAGGGTGCTAGTACTTGGAGTTCAAGTTCTTTTCCATACATCATTCAATCAATCCTCACCAGGTTCGAGTCGGTGCTACTCTTGCCCTTACAGCTAAACCTCGGCCTTAATCCAATCCAAATGAGGTATTTTAGCCTGCTTGGATTTTCATGTCTGATGGAGAATGACCTCTATTCCTTTGGCTACTGTATTTATGTGATATACGTGATCTTAGATGATTTTATCGTATTCTGTGTTGATTATATACGCAAACAATTCCTCTCGTATTTCCGCCGCTATTTTTGTGGGTGGGTTCAATAGCAGTGATGTAGAGAAGTAGTGTTTGCATATTTTTCTAATATTTTGTTTCAGTTTTTCTCGCTCGTCATGGTGCTGGGGGCAGTAAAGCAAATAATGGTCTGTGTCCTCAATTTCGTTAATGCAAAAATCACACATTGGGTCTGCCAACGTGAACAGAATGTTATTTGCCTTAAGACCGTTTGCACCTAGTCGGAGTCTGGTGTAAATTACATCTAGTTTTCTATTATCGCTGTATTGTATGATTTTGGGCTGTAGTTTTGGGTCGATCATTTGCCTGTGATTTACGTGACCCGCCCATTCAGATTGCCACTTATCTCTTAACTTGCTTTTAATAATTGGGTAGACTTCTTTGGCTGTGGGTAGCAATTCTAATTCCACGCCTGTGTCCATCGCCTGTTTAGCTGCTATGTCTGCCATTTCGTTGCCGGCTACATTGCAGTGCGATGGACACCAGTCTATGTTAATGTCAAATCCTAAATTTAAAATTTTGCCTATTTCTCTTATTATTTGATCCAGAATGTCTTGTCTTGTTCTACTTTTCCCTGAGTTAATGCTTTGCACTGAACTCAGGGAGTCTGTGAGAATAACAAATTTTTCCAGCTTGTTCTTTTTGGCCCATCTGAGTGCCATTAGAATTGCTAATAGTTCAGATGTGTAGACGGTTAGGTTGCCGTCAAGCTTAAATTTGTATTTTGCATTGAATTCTGGAATTACGAAGGCGCATCCGACCCTGTTGTTTTCAGGGTCTTTGCTGCCGTCTGTATAAATTTGTATTGCATTACTGTATCTACGAGCTATATATTTGTTTGTAATTTTCTCCGTTTGACCTATATTTGAGGTCTTTTTATCAATTATTTTGGACAATTCTGATCTTGGGTTTATGCTTTTCACATTTGCTAGTTGGGTATGAGAGGGGGTTGGGTTTTGATTGCTTCCATGCCGTATTCTTCTAGAAGTTCCCTTATTCTTATGCTGTACGGCGGTCTATTCTTCAGTTTGTGCTTTCGATAGTCATGTACTGTTTTATAACCTATCATGTTGTTTACGGGTAATTTTTCCCTTAGTGCTGATGACCTTGCCCAATATTTTAAAGTGGTTTCTTCTCGTTTTAATTTGAGTGGGGGTAGGTTGCATTCTACTTCTAGACTTTTGCTTGAAGTTCCTTTGAATGCTCCTGTGATGATACGCATCGCAGTGTTTTGTATTACATCAAGTCTTGCCAATTGAGTTTTGCTTGCCGATGCGTATGCTTGTAGCCCATATTCTATTTTGCTTAGGATTAGGGCGTTGTATAGATTTTTGAGTGTTAGTTTGTCTGCTCCAAATGATGTGCCAGACACCGCTCTCATTACGTTGAGGTCTTTTTGGCATTTAGAGATAAGCTTGTCTATATGCTTTCTCCAGGTAAGCTTATGATCGAAAGTCATTCCTAAAAAGGTTGCCTCATCTTTGAATTCCAATTCTCTACCATTTAATTTAAGTTTTTTCTCGTTTTGTATTTCAGTGAATTTAGCGTTGAAAACCACCACTTGTGTTTTGTCGGGTGATATTTCAAATCCCCAATTTTTCCCCCACTCTTCGATAACGTTAAGTGCCAATTGGATTATGAAAAGTGCTTTTTTGACTCCTTTTGCAGATTTCCAAAACGCGCTGTCATCAGCAAATTGGGATAGATCTATACCGTATTTAGACATAAGTTTTTCCATAGCTGTTTTTAACGTGTCCATAATGACATTAAAGAGTGTTGGGCTTAGTACCACGCCTTGTGGTGACCCATTTTGGGTTTCCTGATAGTCGGATACTTGGTCCTCCACTCTAACTCTAATTTTTCTATTCTCTAAAAAGTTATTTATCCATTTCAGCATTTTTCCCCTGATTCCAAATTCTGATAATTTTAATATTACTCCTTTTTTCCACATTAAATCAAAAGCTTTTTTCAGATCTAAAAATACTGCTATTACATTTTTGTTAGTTAGTTGTCCTTCTCTAATTGCGGACTCTAACCTTGTTAATTGATCTATTGTAGATCTGTTGTTTCTAAAACCAGATTGTGTGTCTGAGATTTTGTTGTCTAATATTTTTTTGGCCCTATTGTTGACCATTGTTTCCATGGTCTTACATATAGCCGATGTGAGAGAAATCGGTCTGTATGATTGTGGATCGTTCGGGTCTTTATTTGGTTTTAATAAGGGTATGATGGTTGCCTCTTTCCATTGTTCGGGCAGTTTCCCTTCGTCCCATGATCTATTCATTAATTTGAGAATTGTAAATTTTTCTTTTTCAGGCAGTTGTTTGATCATTTCATAATGGATTGTATCTGCCCCTGGTGCTGAGTTTTTCTTGGAGTTGAGTGCGGTTTTGAGTTCTTTCATAGAAAAATTAGAGTTATGGGCTTTGTCATTATCGAGTGTTATCATATGTTCAAAGTTTATGTCTATGAGAGGTTCGTTTTCTCTTTTGTTGTTGATGAATTCCCTTGAGTACGATTGATCGCTGCTTATTTTGACGTACTCATTGGTTAATATCTCTGCTTTTTGTTTGTTGTCTGTGTACCTTATGTTGTTTGCAATGAGTGTGTTTGTTCTAGTAAAAGGTTTGCCATGAAATTTCCTTATAGTATTCCAGATAGTTTTGCTGTCCGTTTTGTGATTCAATGTCGAAATAAAATCTTTCCATTTTTGTTTTTTGGTTTGATCAATGAGATCTCTTGTTTCGGATCTTAGTCTTTTGAATTCCAAATAGTGGTACTCTGTGCGATATCTTCTGTATTTGCGATATGCTTTTAATTTGTTAAATATCGCATTCGAACAATTTTCGTCCCACCAGGGTACACTTTTTGCTTTTTTGTTTTTTAGTTTTGTTTTAGGTATTGTTTCGTTGCTGGCATCTAAAATAGCTTCTATTATTTTTTCATTGCATTGGTCTAAATCTGTTTCATCGTCTATTGTTATGCCCTTATGTTTCAAAATAGTTCTAAACTGGTGCCAGTCTGCTTTGTCTAATTTCCATTTAGGTACATGCGCGTAGTCGTTAAATGTAATTTTTTGTTCAATTTCAGTAACAATTGGAAAATGATCACTTCCCATAAGATTGTCATGTACCGTCCAGTTGCATCTAACGCTCAAAGCTGGGTTTGTAAAGGTTAGATCTATGGCAGAAAATTTGTTTGCGTGAACATCGTGCCATGTGTATGCTCCATTGTTGAGTAGAGTCAGGTTTTTATTTGTCATGAATTTAATTATTTCTTCCGATGTTTTGTCTTCTTTGTTGCAGTGGTTTTCCCATAGTCTATTGTGAGAGTTGAAGTCTCCCAGTATAACTACGTTATTTTCTAAATTGTTAGTTATTTTATTTAGTTCGGTCTCTGTTAGTGCAGCTGAATTGGGGGCGTATATGTTAATGATGTCTATGTTTTTCCTATTTCCAAAAATACGCATCCCTACAGTTTCTAATTTTGAATTAGGTAATTTAAGAATTTTGTGGTCGATGCCACTTTTAACGAAAATAGCGACCCCTCCTCCTTGTTGGTCTTTCTCTCTTCTAAATATGGCCGGTGGGCTATACCCTTTTAGCATGAGTTGATTATGTCTTTTTGTAACCCATGTTTCTTGAAGACAAACTACTTCTGGTTTGTTTTCAAAACTTTCTAAAAAGTTGTAGAGTTCTGGAAGTTTACTTCTTCCGTCACTTGTTAGACTACGGGCGTTCCACTGAACAATTTGAATTTTATCAAATTGTCTAGTGCCGCCCATTATGATTTCTTAGATTTTGCTGTCTGTATGTGTTGTATTGCCTTTGTTTTATTTAGCGTCTGCTAAATAAACTTTTTGATTTTGGTGTTTTGGGGGTTTTCGGAATCTTTAATCTGCTCTGGGTAGGGTAAATTAGTTGCCTGTTTATTTTGAGAAAATCTTTCTTTTTGTATGGTTTTGAGATTTCACTCTTTTTGCTGGTAGTTATAGCTTTTGATACTTTATTTTTCTTTGTGTTGGGTTGTTTTTGTTGAACCCTGTCTGTTTGTTCATTATTTTGGGACGTTTCTTGTTTGTCTTCGGTCTCTGTGACCGTTTCCTCTATTAAGTCAATGACTTCATTAGTTTGGGGTGGATTTGGATTGGAATTCTTAGCTTTTGGTTCTTTGTTTTCTGAACCATTAAGGAATTTTTCTATTTCCTTTTTGATTTCCGAGTCCTGTTGGTTTGGTTGACCAATCTTATTAAGTATAAATTTGGTCGTCATTAACATGATTTCCTTTTTTAGGTTGTCTACGTCAATGACGCTGTTTGTTTGACTTTCCTGGTCTTTTTTGGTAGTTTTGATGGTTACTGCCCTTTTGACTGTTATGGGGGTTTTTTGCACCTTGGTTGTTTTATTGGTAGGTGCTGGTTTTTGAGAATTAGTTGTAACGTTTAGAGCGTCTATTCTTTTTTGGTGTTCGTTTTTAATGACAGTGTTTTTCCTGTCGATTTCATTTTGATACTTAATTGCCGCTGGGCACTTGCTGTATGCTGCTCCATGGTCGTTTGACCCGCAGTTTGCGCATTTCGTTGCCTTGATGCTACGGCATTGATTGTGGGTATGTTCTTTGGCGCAGTGTGGGCATCTTGGTTTTTGAGCCCTGCACCGCCCTGTTGAGTGGCCGAACCTTTGGCAGTAATTACATCTCAAGTAACTAAACAGACAAGGTTCAACGTTGAAAAAACCAATCAATTCTGAGCCTATTTTTAGTGGGGCAAGGGCCGTCTTAAATGTTAGTTTAATTGCGTTCGTGATCTTCCCGTATTTTTGCGTTACCCTTTCAATTTTGGATATGTTTTGCTCGGTTCTGAAAAGGTTGTTGAGGTCCCTAATCGAATGGTCAGTACTAATTCCCTTAATAATTCCAGTATTCTTGCCGTTATTGTTTTGTCTTTTGTTTTCCTGGCTATTCGATTGGCTTCTGTTTTTGGTTTGTTTTGGTTTTGAGGCCGGTTCCCATGGGTTGGCTTGGAAAATCAGGTCCCCTAAGTTATGCATAGTGAAACGTTTGGCCTTATTTAATTGGTTTTTCTTAATCTTTATCGTTGGACCCATCCTATACTGGGGCGGGTAGACCCCATTACAATTATCTTTCCCAATGAAGCGGTGGAATCTTTCCCCCGTTTGTTTGATTTTCCCCATGGGGAAGGCAGACCTTGCTGCCGTTGAAATTGTTAGGAATACCCATTCAATTCCCTTGGTATTTTTGTTTTGAGGTGGTCCTTCGATGACATCTTCGAAGGCAGGCTTATGGGTCCTTTGTGACTTCTTAGACTTTCGCCTAACGGTATCCCATTCTCTGTCTGAAGAGATTGGGGAGTGGTGGGGAGTCCCTTGATCTCTTTCGAGATCAATTGGTGAGGTCCCGGGGAGTTCGGTTGCCTCATTTGGTGGGGAGTTCCCAGTACTGTTGTTTCCCTCTTGGGAGGTCCCGGGGAGTTCCGAATTCCCGGTATGGGTGTTTACCCCTTGGGAGGTCCCGGGGAGTTCATGATTCCCACTACCGGTGGAGGTGGGGAGGTCCCGGGTATTACCCCTAGCCAAGATGGCGGCGGCCTCGTCCTCATCCTCGATAATTTTTAAGTCAAATTCCTCCAATATTGTATAATAGTCAGAGGGGGTTGAGGGGGTGGAGGCATCAAGAAGCCTCTCCACGTTGCATGTGGGGACTTCTTCTGCTAGGAGAACACTGTCCTCCATTTGTGGTGGTGCCCTAAAGTGGTCCCTCCTTGAAGGGGACCGCCTAACTTGCCCTAACGACTCCATCGAGTCGCGCGACTTATTGCTTTGGGTGGCTGAGGTTGGGTTTTTGGCCGCAATTTCTGCGTAACTGGTCATCTTAAACTTATTTAATTTGTTTTAGTAGTTATGAAAATATTATATAGAAAAAGATTACCTTTGGTTTCTTGACTTTAATCCTATATTTATCCTTAAATTACTCCTTAAAAACACTAAACCTAACTCCTTAAGATGCTCTCTCACGGGGCCGCGCTCGTGACCTCTTACACTGAGAACGACTTCGATACGCGTTGGAAATTTCCAACCCGTAAATTAAATATTATAATATAATATAATATTATAATATAATAAAAATAAATTCAATAATTTATTTTTATTAAAGATTTATTAAATTTAGTAATATAAAAATAATTTTTTATATTACTAATGGTTTTGCAAATTATTAATACTTGACTGCAATCTAACAGTCAATGTTTAATAATTCACTGGTTCACTGAATAAATCCGATAATTAGCACAAGAGCGAAGCGCGATGCGTCTCGGTCGATGTCCACTTAGCGAATCGGTGTGAATAGAATGAGCCATCTCTTGTGATCTTTACGTATTTATTTATACCAGGCCGCTTAGCGCAGTCGGTAACTACTGATGCGTGTCTGATTGCAGATCAAGGGGTCAGTGAGTATGATCCCGGCCCAGTCCGATACTTTGGTGAAGATTGATCATGAAATAAATTAATTTCTACTGTCATTCTCCACCATTCCGTTGATTCATTCAAGATGGTTTGCTGTCAGTAAAAGGCAAAAGTATGTGCATGAAGTACTGGTTACCGCTTGTTTAAGCTTTGTTAGGTGAACTGACCGTGCCGACATGACCGTAGCTGCTGACTGGGACGTAAAAACAACATATTTTTTTTTTTTTGTTAGGATACAACACGTCTCTTATCTCCCATTTATGCCGAATGAAATGTCCTGAATTGGACCAGTCCACTTCTGCTGTTGGGCGATATTTATCATGTTTATACAAATTTTAATAGAACATTATGTTTAGCAAACTGTGGCGACCCTGATCAGACGGCGAACCGTGTGGCGTCTAATCTGGATCACCACTGTTAGTCAATTTCCCAAAATAAGGCCTTCTAACCTCTTGACAAGTAAATTTTGTTTTCTTCCCCTGGATTCGTTATAAAAAACATGGGTTCAGTCGTCAATATTTTGGCAATATTTTCTAGTGCTAATATTCTAAAAAAAAAAAAAAAAAAATAAGAGAATAAAAAGATACCACATCAAAGGTATCGGTTGTCCGTTATTGATTTCGATTAATATTGTCATTTTTGACCAAAAAACGGACAAATAAAAAAGAAGAAAAAATGATCAGACTGGAACTCAGGCTACCTTCCTTCTACTTTGTAAGGGGTTCAAGGTTTTCTGAATTACAGAGACCCCCACCTACTCCTCCCAAATAAACAAATAGAACTATGGCCCGGCTTAACGGGTAAGTTGTGGTTCTTGATCACCTAGATAATCGATAAGTCAATTGTCCCCCTTACACCGCGGCGACTATATCGCGAAATCGATTGTATCTGAGTCCAGGTATCCATGGTATTAGTCTGGCATTGAGTGTATAGTATTTGCTGTATAGTTTTGTGTGCTGACGAAAGAGGTCTAAGAGGGTACCCAATTTCATTTATGTTACATAAATAGTTAAAATTGGAGTATGCATGCTCAACTAATTGAAATCAAGAAAAAGATTTTTCATCTCCAAACGCAAAACATGTACATCCACTATTCGTGTGTTCTGAATTGAGTACATGAGCACTTAAGTACTGAATTTCTTAATGTTCAGAAAACATAATATGGACCTCGATGTGAGAAAACTGTCTTACGGGGTTTTGCGAACAACAAATGCGCAGACCAGCCTGCGCATCCGCAGTGATTTAGAAATAACACAGCTTCACCAAACAAGGCCGTCGGCGGCGGTATGGTCAAATGTGCTTATTTGGTCTGCTCTGGTCATTTTTTCAGTTTCCTCTAGACTTTTTAATGCGGTGTTTTTTCATGTTTACCCGTATCAGTATTGTAAATGCGCAGCTTGATTTGGGTCTTCTCTCGGCATAGGTCTTGATAAGAGAAAATCCAGCATAATATTGTTCCAACATTTTAGCATTTGCTTAGAGCACTCAAAAGAACCGTCTCATTGAGACCATTCTTTGAGTACACGTACCCACAGTATTTTCATGTTCAGGTTGAAAAACTGAGAGTGGGTAAGCGGATAATTACTCAGGCTTAATTTATCAACATAATCAGTAAACGAAATATCAGAAATGTGGTGAGCTCGATCTTTATCTGGATCCACACTCTACACTTTTTTCGAAAATAAAATCAGCCGACATCTGTAAAGACTCGGACTGGGTCCGAGGTAAAGAACATTGAGTTTGACAAAAAGGGTCTGATCAGCGTCTTCGCTTCAAGTTAAAAAACATAATACAGGATTATAAAAATTAATGAGAACTGAGAACAGTCGCTTTAGGCCAAATCCTTATCAACTATTTTCACACTTTTAACGCAGATGAGCGAACTCCCACTGTGTTCCTGCTGTGTCAATAAGATGACCACACCATAAAACGCCTGCATGATTTTATGTTTCAGTCCCAACAGCGACATTAATGGAGCCGGCCAGTATGTGCATATATTACATGCTCATCGCAGTTTCTTGTGTTCACTGCTCAGATGCTACTGTTAAGCATGAATTCTCGGAACAACATTATGTGCTTAGTAAATTATCAGCGCAGTCTGATCAGTCCCATCGCTGTTTACGGTTGAAATTATAAATTATTTTTTGGTCAGTTCTGGTTCTTACAGGTCCCGATCAGCTCGGTGTGAAGAGGTTTGTTTAAATCTGTGTATTTTGGGAATTTTTAACTGAGAGATATGGAACGCAAACAGCAATGGATCAGGCCTGACCGCGCTGTGCCATCTCACCCGAACCTTTGCTGTTCGTTCAAGTTTAACCTTCTCCGGAAGAAAAATGGCATCACTTAAAACTTAATTATTAGTTTACAATTTATTTAAATGTTCAATTATTACAAAAATACAGGTACGGAGAGACATCTTGTTATAAAGTATCTGGATCTACAGTGTTGATTTACTTCATTTTCAGTACTCATCTTCATTATATATGCATGTCTTTTACTGTAATTGCAAAGCCTAAACATTAGTAGAATTTCAAACGACACCATTTGCGCAGTCTGAGCATCTACCCATGAAGTGACAGTTTTTGTAGTATGACCGAAAAAGGTTGTTATACTAAACAGTAAAGACCCTGACGAGACGCCGCATGACAAAACTAGTAAGAAGGGTGTGCAGAGCACGAACATTGTGATCAGCCTGGGTATCTGATACACACCATTTTATTTATGCATAAGTTTTTAGTAGAATGCCAAGGCTTCCACACAGGACACTTTATGCAGAGTCGTTTATTCGGTAAAAACGTAAAATCAGTATTTTATGACCGAGATAAGACCTTAGCCCGAGGGATTATCTGACACCTAGGATTATCGCATATCCCGTTATGAATGTCTCAAAATCGTTTCTCACCAGAGACACACCGAATAGGTGGCAATCGAAAACGCTCTTAACAATCGACAGACGCGGATCAAAAACTGATAGAAACAGTGTTTTAAATTGCCATTTGTCACCATTCGGGCCACGATTAGCAATTGAAAACTCTGGTTCTAAATATTTTGATCTTCGTTCGCCGATTATATAAGTGTATTCGATTGCCGCCTATCCAGTTTGAGAATGAAGTACGGATATACTGCCAGATGAAAGTCTTCGAATAAATTTAGGCATTAATAATAATAATAATAATAATAATAATGATAATAATAATAAAATAAGTATTATTATAAAAAAATAATAATTGTTATATTTAAAATAAAAAATAGATTGAAGCAACTTGTAATAAAATGATTTTTATTTCGGTGTGATAAGTTATGGTAACGTTATTTTCTAACAATTTCCTTTAAGATTTTTTTTCATTATCTTGTCTCCCATTCAGCTAAGTTTTCCCCTTAAATTTCTATTTAAAAATGATGTTAGGTTTCTCGACATTATCGGCATACTGAATAGTGCGGAAGCATAATAGACACAAACTATGAGAACTTAGACATTTTCTCCGCCCTTTCAAGAAGGCGCTTAAACTCAATTTTCAACCTAAAAATGACAGAACTAAAATTTATTTTATTTTTGTGAAACTTATATGGTTGATATCGTTGGGTGATCGAGATACCATTTATAACTTATAAAACATTGAGAAAATATCAGAACATGATTATTTTGGGGTCATAAAAGGCTCACCAAGGGCATTTGCAGTCAGTTTACATTGAAATGAATGGGATTTTACCAGTCAAAAAGATGAACAATTTGACAAAACTAAATATTAAGTTATTTCGTATTTATTTATATCATTATAAAGATAAAACATTAAATTTTCTTTTGATAACTTATAAAATAATGGCAACTTAATAATACGTTAGTTATTTATAATTTATTTTAAGGGTTGCATACTTTTCTGTGTAATTGATGCCACAGATTTCAACAGGTAAGTTGCGGGAGTGGTCAATATTCAAGAGAGATAATCGGGCAGATAAAACCGATAACAGCTAATATTGTCCCATATGGTTGGGTATTCAAAAGCATGCGGGGATTCAGAAGAGGGGATGGGGGGCAGGGGATCCGGACCCCCTCCTGAAAAATCACAAAAATATAGGCTTTCCAAGCAATACTGGTCCGGATCCCCTGAAATTCTCAAAATTCTAAAAGCTATGAAGCCATCATTCAATGCTGGGCCATAATTGGTACGCCAGCGAAAATGGCGTTTCGCTAGCGGGCCGATGTTGGCCCGCTTTTAGTGGTATTTGGATCCTCTCTCCCAGCCTAAAAAATATTGTCAGTGTTGCAGAGTTGGACCGGACCCCATCTGACAAAACTTTCTGGTTCCGCATGAAAAGGATCAATGATGCAAAACCGACAGGCTCTGGCCCGGGATTAAATTATGATGAATACGTATCTCGAGCGTGTCCGAGTGGGTAGACCACTCGTGTAGAAAAATGTGTATACTCATACGCGCTAAATGTTCTCTTAAACGTTTTTTTTTCGCATCAAAGGCACCGAATTATGAGGGGTCGAATTTACGTGCCGATTAAATACCAAGTTTGCTTTGGGCCAAAATGTCCCAGACTCGTTTACAAATCGTATTGTTGGTTTTATTTTAGGAGAAACCTGCGCTCAGGATCGATCTGCAAGCCAGTTCTCGACATCTACGAGGATAACAACCCCCCCCCCCCCCACCCCCCAAGTAACAAGCCTTCGAATATGAAACGCATTTACAGGAATTTGCACACTCTGATGAGAGTTTATTGTTACAAAAACAGTAATATGGGGAAATAAAGTAAAAACATGCACGCGTGCACAGACGCTGGAATGACTGCTATTGGTTTATAAAGCCAATACTTGTTCTGATACACTCGTTATCGGGTATATACGGAAATCTCCGATCAGCAGAAAGTAGTCCCGTAAATATTAAAGAGTTTCTAGCGATAAGGCGAGCAATCTCCCTAAACGAGACGTTCGTTTTATTTTGTTGAAATAACGACTGGAGAAACTAGGCACATTCAACAAATGTATATAGACGACCGTTGATGCAGGATTGCCCCCAATTTGTATATTTAAAATGGGTTTTCCTTCATGCATGTAATAACTCTACTTCTTATTGAATGAGAATTAATTTCGATCATCAACTGTGCTTGTTATTCAGTAACATATATGGGAACTAGACCGTTAAACAGGGAACCACGTTATGTACAGTAAAAACTATTTATACAGTTGATGTACAATAAAAACGACCATCTTGCAAAGTGGTCTATTTTTGTCAGATATTTAATGTCTTCTTTCGCTTATACAACCCCTTCCCCCCCCCCCCCCTAGACCCAAGACGCCATTTACATATGTTATATATTTATATAGCGACATTTAATTGTCCAAAGGGCATCTTGGGTCTAGGGTGGGGAAAGCATCTAAACACAAACTGAAAGACGCCAGTTTCATCTTTTCAATGACAAACGTCACAATTTTAAGTATATTTTGTACGCATGCGCAGAATGAATACCGCAAAGTTTTGGAAATGAAGGGCACTTATATCCTTAATATTTTAGCACTTTTACTTTTTGAAAACCTGCAAAGGATTTACTAAAACTATCGTCTAAACGGCACCCAGTCTAAAGACGTAAAATGAGGGGTGGGAGTAGAAGGCGCAAGTTTTCACGGCTTTGTAAACGATGGATCGATTTGAAACCTATTTTAATGCTTTCTATGCATAGTTTACTACCGAACTAGTCCAATTTTAAAAATATAAGGGCAATTTGAAAATTCAGGTTTTGTAATCATGTCAACTAGGGAAAATATACGCCTTATCGCTAGAGCTCCTTTCACACGGAGCCGTTTCCGTAATGTTTATTGTATGACCCTTAAAACTACTTTTAAATCGCGTTTAGAAATTGCGTGGAACTACGCTTTTATGTTTCCATATAATTACATGAGAAACCATTACGGACGTCTAGTCATTACATAGCGTTACCAAAATTTGTAAACCACTAGTGGTACATGTCAAATGATAAATACAAGCAAAGAAAAAAAAGTAAACAAACAAACAAGCAATAGGGCTCAAACCAGGGACTACTGGGTCTCAAGTTGAATATTCTTCCACTGCCGCAATGGGTAAAGAAGGGATGATACACGATTTAGTTCTTTTCATAAAGGCAACTAGTTAATGCTAAGACAAGCATGCATATGTGAACGGCTATATTAGATTAATCACAGCTCGCATATATATATAGAAAATAAGCCTCAGTCAAAAACTCCCCACGGGCTAGCTAAAATAGCACACAGGCACGCCCCAGCATTTGGCGAGCGCTCCCACAGTGTCTAACATGTTGCTCTTGGGTTTCATCTAAGCTAAAAAAGGAGCCCTTCCACCTACGACGTCATATTTACAAAGGTAATGAACTTAAGAAGCACGTTAACTAATATAAACTTTAAACCATTTGAGGTTAAAAGTGTTCTGGAGTCACTTCAGCTAGGTAAATCATCAGGACCAGATGGCATAAATAGCAGGATTTTAAAAGCACTTTCTTCCCCTTTAAGTAGACCACTTAGTTGTTTATTTAATTATTTCATGTCAAAGGGTACATTTCCTGATATGTGGAAAGAAGCGAATGTCTCCCCTTGTTTAAAAAGGACGACCCATCATCTGTCTCTAATTGCAGGCCTATATCTCTTTTGAATACGATTGGCAAAGTAATGGAAAAAATAGTTCATAAACATAAGTTTAATTCTTTTTAGACCAGCATGCTATAACTTCTTTGCAGTCTGGCTTTGTTCTGGGCGATTCCACAGTTAACCAACTTGTCGATATTTATAATACATTTTGTAAAGCATTAGATGAGGGTACAGAGGTCAGGGCATTTTTGTGATGTAAGCAAAGCCTTTGACCGTGTTTGGCATAAAGGCTTATTATACAAACTTAAACATAATGGAATCGACGATACACATCTGCAGTGGCTGGCCAGTTATTTGTCTAATAGGAAACAAAGAGTCGTTATTCCTGGAGCATGCTCGGAATGGGTTGCTATTACAGCTGGTGTTCCACAAGGTTCAATTCTAGGCCCTCTCCTCTTTTTAATTTATATTAACGGCATCATTGATGCTATACATTCACATATTAGACTGTTTGCAGATGACACAAGTTTATACTTGATAGTCAACGAACATTGTGTAGCTGCAACGCAGTTAAACTCCGACTTAGCGAAAATTCACATGTGAGCTGAAAGATGGCTTGTTAAATCTAACCCTGCAAAATCAGAAGCTATTGTTATCTCAAGAAAAACAAATAAACCCTATCGCTCGCCTTTAAAAATGAATTATCAACCAATCAAAGAAGTAACTAGACACAAACATCTTGGTATTTTCTTTTCAAATAATTGATCTTGGCATGAGCACATTGAGTATATAATAGGGGTGCTCTAAATATAAATCGTATTGCGATACGCTTCTAGCTGTACCGGTACATATGCAAGAAAACGTCAATTAATTTCTGTGAAATCACGGAAAAAGTTTAGCACCGGCTCAGTTACACACAGAAAGTGAAAATTCGTCTGGACCATAGTAAATACCTGTACGGTTGATCATCTGTGTGACTGAAATCTCGAGAAATTTTCCGGTCAGTCTACTGCCGAATTTTCATTATTTCCTTCCACAACGCATTCCAATATTCTGATATTTGTTGAACTTTGCTTGTAAAACTAGAGAACAGCATTTCTACACTTAATTTTACATTTCTTCATAAGGCATGATGTTTTTTTTCCGAAAATAGGAGCTAAAATATATCCATTGTTGTTGAAAATTCAACAACGATCTCTTCCAAAAAATACCCCACCTACTAATGAAGGCATTACAAAGCAAATAATGTGGCAATTGTATTTAGGAGCCAGAGTTCTAAAAATCAAACAAAAATCTGCAACACCATAAAATTGCAACCTAAATATTTTTGCATATAGATGTCTGAACTATTTATAGAACTGCAACAAGTTGAGCTTTAAACAAAAACTGCAAACAGCAAAAGCATATATGTTTGAGCTTCAAAATTAAAGTTTAGCTTTATGAAAAATCTAAGAAAAAGTTATAAAACTCAGATTGGTGAAGTAAATGAAATCACAGTGGGTGTTACTGGGATTAAGGACTGCATGTTTATTTTTTTCATTCTGAAGTTGATGGACACCAACATCACACTAGGACAGATATAATATTATGTGAATGGGGCATCATATAGTGATAATATATGCATTCAAATATCCTTTAGATTACCTGTTTGTTTTGTTATTTTTGTTAGGGAAATTATGAATTGAGAACAGTACAGAGAGAAATACTTCCAATAAAGCCAATGCCTCTGATACCGAAGCCGCATTTTTAGACTTGCATTTGTCAATTTCTAATGATATTGTTTCTACCAAAATTTATGATAAACGTGACGACTTTGATTTTGAAATTGTCAATTTCCCATTTTTAGATGGTGATGTTCCTCATTCTACATCCTATGGAGTCTATATCTCTCAACTCATTCGTTTTGCTAGAGCATCTAGCTATGTTGCTGACTTCAACACTTGCAATAAATTGTTAACTCAGAAACTTCTTAAACAAGGCTATCGGTATCATAAACTTCGCAAAACATTTTCTAAATTTTATAGACGATACTATGATTTGATTTCTAAATTCCAAGTTGGACTTAAATCTCTCTTGCGCCAAGGACTTTCGGAACCTGATTTCTATGGTGACTTGGTGTACAAATTGAAGAAGATTGTTGGCACTAATAATTTTTCAGCGCAGTTCATTAAAATAATTTCTCATTATAAAAAGATTGGCTATAACATTAATGTATTGCAACAGACTGCATGCTTGGTAGTCAACCCAATCACGGTTGGCAACTTTGCTTTCCTCTTTAATTGCACGCCGGTGGGTCGGACTTCAGACTCTATGATGGTTCCGACTTAAAGACTTATCTATTGATGACATGGTAGGGGCCTGATGCTTTGGCTGTTTGTCGGGCCCACCGGGGTTTACCTGTTGGATTTCTTTTGCTCCGGTATTCAGTTTAATTTACTGTTGAGTCCTTATCCTTGCTTTATCTCCTTGTTAAATCTTGATTTATATGTTTTAGGAGATGATGCATTGATAAGTTAGGGGTCTTTCATGCAAACCAAATATCTATGTGTCTTGATCCACATCTGAATTAAGGGTGAGGTTGGCGCCGTTAAACCGGTTTAAGCCCTCCAGTAAAATATTTTACTGACCGTTCCAAGGCGGTACTTCTTTTGTGGATCTTTTATGGTTTTGTTCTGTCTTGTGTTTGCTATGTCTGTGTGCGTCTGTTTATATGTGCTTTGTGGTCACCTGCTGGGAAAGGGCTGACCTCTTGGCTCTCGTTTGTGGTGTCTTCTGCGAGTTTGTCACTTTCCCATTGGTATCCTGGGTCAGGTGTGGTACTTGATTGTATCGATTCCTGATCTTTGCACCTTTACTTACTTCTGTAGTATATAGGTATAAGATGTATCACAATACATATCTCAATACAGGTTTTCCATACCGCAATATATCGTAATACGCTTTTTGGCATATCCTTGCACCCCTACTATATAACCTCTAAAGCTTGGAAAAGGTTAAATATTATGCGTAAATCATAATTCATTTAAGATAGACAATCCCTTGAAATTACTTATACTTCTTTTATTAGACCAGTCTTAGAGTACGCAGACGTGGTATGGGATAATTGTGCACAATATGAAATCAATGCACTAGAAAAAATACAAATTGAGGCTGCACAAATAACCACTGGAGCTACTAAACTAGTCTCTTTAGAAACGACTTATCAGGAAACAGGGTGGGAGCCACTTGAGAAAAGACGATACAAACATAACCTTTCTATTATCAAATGGACACCGGTGTTTTACCAAATTATCTTTCTTCATTAATTCCTGCTTCTGTGGAGGATTCTACCATTTATAACTTACGAAACGCAAACAATCTTAGACACACACTGACGAGAACCCAGCTGTACTATATAGCCTTTTTGCCCTCTATTATAAGAGCGTGGAACGATTTAGCTCTTGAAGTACGACAATCAAGTTCAATTCAAAGTTTTAAATATCAACTAAACAAAAATTTAAAAAGGCCCCCTAAATACTATTATGCTGGCAACCCATTATATCAGATACGACATACTCGACTTAGAACAGATTGCAGTGCTCTCAATAATCATCTGTTTTCCAATCATATTGTCGATAGTCCTCACTGTGCCTGTGGTGCAGTAGAAACTACAAAACATTACTTTTTTGAATGCCAAAGGTATAATGAAGTCAGGACAATAATGCTGAATGAATTAGGAAATTACCGTGAATCAGATTTAAATACTGTACATTTTGGTATACATACATCTGATTTCAATACTAACCATAGAATTATGATTACAGTACAAAAATACATATTGGACAGTAAACGGTTTGGGCGTTGGGGATGGATTCTCTCTCTTTCTCTTTCTCTCTCTCTCAGTGTATATACGTATATGTATTTATACAGTAGAAATGCTAATTGGTTTGAATATAACTCGTATTTTTGCGTTTCACTGGACATACTCATAATTGTGCACCCTCTTCTTTAAAAGGAAACAGATGTGCATAACTCGTTTGACTTTTTTTCTGAATCCCATCATGATTGTATTGTAAACTGTATATTTGTATATTATGTGTATATTTCTATGTAAATGAAAATATGAATAAATATGTTTAAACCAAGAAGCACAGTGGATCAGTTCGTAGAGTGTTAAACTAGGAATCGAAGGATTATTGATTTGTGAATCACAAGAGTCAAAGTCGTGGGGCAAGGCACTTTATCAGCTAAATGTACATACATTGAATACGCATGAATATAAACTTTTCTGACCGGAATTGTCTGACCAGGTATAACTCGGAACACATTGAGGGGTGAGACTGGACCAGACGGTCAAAAAATAATTGGTCATACAGATGTGTTGATAAATGATTTTTTAGTGAACGCCAATACTTGTACGTTTTAAGACAATAAATAAAGATAACTCTTACTTTTTTAAAAACACTCGGTTATCTTTTGACATGGGTCCTGTACCACCTTTATCCTGTATAATAATTTTTTGGACATCAGGAAACAGACAAGCCTATCGATTTTATACGCTTGCTGCGCTAGTACCTGCCAATAGCCATGGGAGTGTGACCAGGAAATCCTACAATCACAGACACAAATTAACCCAATGTAGTGCGATGATGAGTCAAATTACTCAAACAACCACCCGACAGTAAAACATCTAGCAAGATTCACTAAATCTGAAAACAACGCTGGGCTTGTTTTGAATGTTGCGCTACTTTGAACTTGGCAGCGCTAAACATATTAGCACAATAACTTGATAGTTGTATATTTCAGCTTAATGCAGGACTTCTGGACCCCCAGCAGGGGAGTGGCTAGTAAGTAGGCGGAGCTAGGCTTGCGATGTTTTCAGCTTGGTGGAATTTGATAATTCAATATTATAAAATTGACTATCTATTAGTGTCCTACAGGTGCACACCAAACTACACAAAAACCTGTTCATTTCTACATTTCTACAGTTTTACACTGAAAAAGAGTGATGGTGAAAAAACACTATTTGATTGAATACATAAGTTGTAGGTACACATTGGAATTGTCTCAATGAGGCAATTTCAATATGTACCAACAACGTATGCTACTAAAATTAAAAGGAAACCTATTTTGAAATAGACACTAAACAAGTATCATGTCCATTGGCTTTGTCTCTGTTAAACATCTCAAACTGCCAATCAGTAATGAAATACATGTCTCTGTAAACTTACATGACAGATATATCACCAAACTTGATTTCATGAACTATGCTTTTGCTAAGCTTTTAGTTGCAATGTTGTAAGTGCAGATGTATTAAGACTGAACCTTACACCCAGTACACTTCTTGTTCACTACGTTTAAACTGGAGATAGACTTTTAAGTGCACTAGAATTCCACTACCTAGCGGACAATAGTGCACTAGGGAGGTAATATCATGTGCACTACAACATTTCCCAGCTGGTGAAAGTGTAGATTGTCTTTTCCAGTAAAATGAATATATAAATACATTTAAATGGTCTATCTAGTAAATTATAATACTTAAGTCAATAGATGCATTGAAAATGCATAAAACAAATGTCTTTTCGCTAGCCTCTTGGCTCTCTTGTATGTGATGTTTTCTTGTGTTTTTGTCACTTTCCCATGTGGTGTTCTGGGTCAGGTGTAGCACTCGATTGTATCGATTCCTGATCTTTGCTTTCTTACTTACTTTGTATATTTTGTTGCAATTAGATACTTAATAAGAAAGTTATTGGAGGAAATTGGTTTATCGACCCATCTTACCATTCTGTGAAGGAACAATAACACATGACTGAAAAAAAATGTAGTAGACGCGAATCGTAATCTGCAATTTGACATAGTACATGGTTAAGACCAGTCTTAACCTATTTAGAAGAAAACGTATTATTGTTTTATCATTTTTTCCTGCCGTTGTCACATACAAAACACCGGTAAGAAATGCAAAAACAAGGTAAGTAAAGTATGAAAGGCGACAAAGATTAGGAATCGATACAATCAAGTACCACACTTGACTCAGAATACCACATGGGAAAGTAACAAACACAATTAAACATAACAAACAAGAGCCAAGAGGTCAGCCCTTTCGCAGCAGGTGACCACAAGGCAGCAATGAACAGACGCGAAAGTATGACAAACACAAGACATAAATAACACAAATGATCCACAAAAGAAATACCGCCTTGGAACGGTCAGTAATACTATTTTACTGGAGGGCTTCAGCCGGTTTCACGGTGCCAACCTTACCTCTTCCTAAGACATCTACTAGTTTATAGATAGTTGAATGCTTTATAATAATGTTTTGCGTACGATGTCTATTAGCAAATATGGTATCAAATAGTCGAGCTGCGTTTTGTCTTGCAATAGTTTTGATTATTGGTGCAACTTGTGACCTTGAATGAATTTCTTGGGTAAACTGACATTTCGAAGACAATTCCTATAAATGCACTTGAAATAAAGTCGATTCGCGTTTTAACGCAATTTAAGTCGTACGTGCGTGAAACGCATTGGAAATGCACGCGAAACACGAACTCGCAGTGAAAATACACGAGCGTTAGTGTAGCTCTTGCGATCTCTAAATGCGACGCCAACGTCATGGTGGCTGCAATCATTGCGTACGGGCTTTGCCACATATTGCTTGTATTATACTATTGATTTTGATGTACGGCGTGAATAAAAATATAATCATGTTTATGCGCATTCTTTATGGCTTCTTTTCTTTTACCAATATGAACAATGATTTGATTTTTAGATTCTCAAATAAGTTTTATTATAACAGATGTGTTATATATGAGTTAATATTTCAGAATTATTCATTGTATACCACATGTAGTCTAAATAATTTGAATTCTGACAGACTGAAGTACATTTATGTAAATGTCTTATACCCATTGGATTGAGCTCGACTGGCTTATTTCTTAATCATTTGTATCATTTTCTATAAACTACATATACACTGAGTGTACAAGAGAGAGAGAGAGAGAGAGAGAGAGAGAGAGAGAGAGAGAGAGAGAGCGGGGGTTTAGCAAAAGAGAGGGGGCCCTATACGGGTACTTATGTTTCATTTATTTTCGCAGAGAGTTTAATAGATTCAATAATGCAGGAACACAAATGTTAGATTCTATTCATCAAACGACACTACAATTATTTTTGAAATTGCATTTTTGGCATGTAAATGCTAAGATTGTGCAGGGCAGATCCAGGAATTTCGGAAAGGGGGTTCACATGTATAAAGGTGTGGGGGTTCGCTTTGCTGATTTTATATTATTTATCTTAAATATTCGATGAAAATGGAATAATTTGTTCTCATAGGATATTTCAAAACGGGGGTGGGGGCAGAGAGGCGGTTCGAGCGAACAGCCTGAACCCCCTCTTGATCCGCCACTGTTGTGTCGTTTGATGGTACGACACAACAGTATGGTATTATGTTTGGCCGCCATTTTGGTTTAGAAAATCCATGCCCTAACAGAAATTCTCCTTAGTAAACATCAACAACCAACAGCAGCAATAGTTTTACCATACAATTTTCACACCCAATCAAGTGGCTATTAACTATCTTGAATAAAACACTAAATACTTTATCATGTTTATACAGAGTGAGAAATAGTGAGATGAAAAATTTACACCGAAATAATTAGGATGTCCCGCCATGTATAAGCAACGTTGTAATGGACGCCGTAACATAACATTACTTGATATGTAAAACGCTAGTTGTGAATCGATTTAAATAAACTAAAACCAAGTTCTAATCGGTCACTTTTCAAACTCATTATTTCTGACCAAACGTTAAAAAACTGAATTGTAATTTTGCCTAAATACGAGTATGTGCATTTTAATCGACAAAAGTTTTGCGTTGTTTTGGAACAGTTTTCTTTTACTTCAAAGTGTTTGGGTTAAAATGCAAAAAATCCACTTTTAAGAAAAATAGATTTGAGCGTAGTTTAAAACAAGGTTGAAGTGTATGTGGTTACAAACTGGTCTACTCGACTTGAAAAACACTAAATAATGGATATTTTGCGTATGGCAGATTTTTACGCATTTTTAAAAGTAATGCATTTTCGAAATTTTACGAGATGTTTGAAATTCATCAGTAGCTCATGCGGCATTATGTTGTGTTTTTTTTAATTCACGAAAAAACCGGTGACATCTGGTAATAAAGAATAATAGCTGAAAATTTCGAAGAGTCCTATCGAAACAAAACTTTTGAGGTTTATTCTACTTAAGTAGTCAGTAACATCTTCAAACCAACAAAAACGTAAATTTATAACGTCTCTGTTGAATATGTTATATCATAGAAAACGTTTGACTTTTTAAATGAGGATACATTTTCTCTAACTTCGTCTGTGCAAGGAGTACAAGTCATTTGTAAATGAAATAACTTGCAGAGTCTCGGCAAAGTATTGCTTCATTTATAAAAGCATGGACTTTGTATACCCTCTGTTTGACCCAAGTTCGGAACTAGCGTAAAATTGTAAGGTGACGGAATAGAACCTGGTCTCAGTACACATGACGTTATATCACTCTCACACGCAAAGTCGTGTGATTAAATGACTAGCATGCAATGCACGAATACCCAAAGTTTACCCAGCCCATTGATTTCAGTTTAATGTGGACTAGAAATGGTCATTCCCTTTCATGGTGTTGCTTACCTGATGGATATTTCCAGCCAGCGCTTAAGAGTCACATCTCATATCCTATGACAGAAACACATTGAGATCAAAATGTATGCAAGACTGCAAATAGCTCTTTTACCAATTTAAAGTAACGCTAATTACGAGAGTTGTGTTCTGATACTTATATATTATTTGGTAAAAAATAAAGCTCAGGTGCTCTCTGTTAATGTAAATGAAATAATAAAATATTTGAAGAGCTGTGTTATTCATTTGAATACCTATAATACTGTGATTCGGGCATGCAAAACAATATTTTCCATCAAATTATGTGAAATGTTGGTCGTTTTCGACTCTTTGCCAAATTAAATTACCATAAATGCGTTTGGTTCAATCTAAAACATAGACTGTAGATCACAGGCACCGGTCACAATTCTGGTGCGATACAGTATGACAAATTCCATTCAAGTTGTGTCCTTCTTATGTGACCTATCTAATTCCATCATCTGCTATCCCGTATTAAATTTCAGACACCAAACGGATTAAATACTATATCTGAACGTCATTTTGCTATACTCATTTGAACTTAATACGTCTTCATGTCAATGAAACCATCGTAAAAATGTCCTGATTACTTTCTTTGATGGAACTAAATGTAAGCTGATATTGATGCGGTAATGGAGTTACTCTGTATCTGAATCGACCAAAGAGATAACAGTTCTAATTTCATAGGTGCCAATTCATCTTTTAAATTGCATGCGCATTTATCAAGTAGATATATATGTGTCAGGGTTTTCATACCTACAGTATGCTGTTTGTACGTCTTGTGCAAGCACTGTCGAGACCATCCGGATATACAGGTTCGTCTGATCATTTGTCGATAGCATTTTTGAAAATAGCCAATATCTCTTGAGCTGCCTCATTTGAACACTAATACAGCTATGTCAATTTCTTTCAGGATTTCTAGTAAAAATGGCCTATTAGAGGTGCAGGTTAAGAACACCAATCATCTGCGATTTCTACGTAAGTTAAACATTTGACCCGGTTTCGATTCAGTTATATTGTTTCATGCTTAACTATTCAATGGCGTAGCCAGAACGCTGAAAAAATACGCATATCAAAGGGAGACTACTGGATCAAGCAGTGATCTTCTTCAAATGCGTCCCTTTTCAAAATGGGAACTTCTCTTAAAGGAAAGAATTTGCTCCCAGAGGGAGCGAATTATTTCCTTTATGAGCAGTTCCTTAAAGTATTGAATTAAGCAAGGGTGCAAAGATCAGTAATCGATACAATCAAGTACCACACCTGACCACATATGTTGACAACCCTTGAATGTTACTTTTTTATTACGCACGTGCGTGATTGCAAAATTGGAGCTACGCCAATGCGCTTTATCTTGATCATGAATTATAAAATTCCACCAATTATTGTATTTAAACATTTATAAGCAAATTATCAAAATACCTGTGTATGTGCATGTACACGCGCATTTGTGTCTGTGGTAATTGCAAAGCACAATTTAACAAAATCCGGCCCCGAGTTTATAAACCTATATTTCATTTTCAACTCAATTAGACCCATCAACATTGTTTGCATCAATCTCAGGTATGTCATCCTATTGGCCAGTAATTAGACTATCAACACAGTCTATTAGATTGTCTTAGATCTCTCTAGACTGAAAGAGATGGGGAGTTTACTGGATTTCATTGCTGAAAACACATCCATATCTCCATCTCTCAAATGACATGTTTTACAGTACACCCTGCTCACAGTTATTCTTTTAAAGAACTAATCACACAAGCTGTTCTTGAGTGCTTGGTTTGTGAAGGTTTCTTGAAAATGGAAACTGCTTTTAGAAATGAATTTTTAATTGAGTATCAACCTTATTTTACTCCGTTATCTATAAACATTAAAGTTAGCATATGACTGACTTTGGAAATAGGTTTTTTTCTCAAATGTATCAGTAAGTGGTAATTGAAAGGACTATGAGAGTTACTAATACATATATGGTAGAAAATGAGAAGCCACGAAAATCTGCGATTTTAAGGTAATTAAATATACATAAAAATACTATCTGCTTTTCATTTCAGCGTTGTTTGCATTTTAATGATTTTTCTTTTGCCCTCTGCCTCACCTTCTATGTCCACCCAGGGACAGGACCCAGGCCTTGGAACTAAAATCCCGTTTGATATTTATCATATCTATTGCACCTATGTGTGCAATCGAAATGTCAGTAAAATATTGACAACTGACTGAGTTTCTAGCGATAACGCGGGCTATTTCCCTAAATGAGACGTTCGTTATATTTTGTTGAAATAACGACTGGAGACACTAGGCACATTCAACAAATACATATAGACGAATCGTCTATGCAACCTTGCCCCCTAGTTCGTATACAGTACTGTATTTAAAACGGGGCTTCCTTAATGCATGTATTCACTCTACTTCGTTTTGAATGAGAATTTATTTTGATCATCATCTGTGCTTGTTATTCAGTAGAATATAGGGGAAATAGACCGTTAAAACTCGTCACATCAGATAGAGTATATTATATATATACATATATATATTTATACAGTTGATGTACAATAAAAACGAACATATTGCAAAGTGGTATTTATCAGATGTTTGATGTCTTTTTTCACTCATACAACCCCTTTCCCCTAGACCCAAGACGCCCTTTACATATGTTGTATATTTATATGGCGAAATTTAATTGTCCAAAGGACATCTTGGGTCTAGGGGGGGGGGGGGGGGGGGGGTGGGAGCATCTTAAACTGATAGATGCTAGTTTCATCTTTTCAATGACAAATGTCACAGAAGGAATGCCGCATAGTTTTGGTAATGAAAGGCACTTATATCCTCAATATTTAAGCACTTTTACATTTTGAAAATCTGCAAAGGATTTATTAAAAGACTCGTCTAAACGGCACCCAGTAAAGAGGCGCAAGGTTTCACGGCTTTGAATATGATAAATCGCTTTGAAACGGTTTCTATGCTTACTATGCATATTTTACTACCAAAACAGACCAATTTTGAAAAATATTAGGCAAATTTGAAAATTTAGTTTCTTTAATCCTGTTAACTAGGAAAAATATACGCCTTATCGCTAGAGCTTCTTTAAATATTTGACCTTTGTCAAGGCCGCCTAAGGGGTCAATGGGATGGCGTAAAATTTCAATCACTGTCATGCTTATCTATAAACACTGGGTATGCATGACCTATAGTAGAATATAATAGCTTTGGGGAAATATGAAGTTTATTACACAAAAAAGCTGATATATCTTTTGCATTAGCCTAAACCTAAGTCAATAAAGGGCCATAACAAAGACGACCTCCAAATTCGTACTTGACCTGTATTTTACGATGCTTTACCCTTCTATAAAGCCGAATTAAATTATTGCATCTCTTTAAAAGTTATTGATCAGAAGCCACAATTTAGCCAAAATCTATGTGAAAAATCCACAGCCGATAGTTTTGCGGATGACCTCCAATTCGAACTTGATGAGTATTTATTGATGCCTTGCCCGTCTGTAACTTTTGAATGGAACTGATGCATCCTTTCAAATCGGAAACCAAATCAGAAACCAAAAGTGTGACAATGCGGACGCAGTCGACTCAAAAAGATCCACCAAACCCATCACACAATAGGAGCAACAACAAACATTGAATGAACAACAACATACAGTAAAACCTGTGTAAAACGGGCTTCTCAAAAAGACCAAACATCGTTTTAAAGACGAATTATTGTTTAATGCAGGTAACAGGCAATGCAGAATGCCACGAAGGGAGCATTCTGCAATACTTTCGACCTTCATTAAGCTACATTTTGTCTTTAAGACCTTTGTTCTGTATATTTTTGAGTGGCTGCTTAAGACAGGTACTGTAATCAATACGTTAGAACAGACAGCATCATATGACACGAGGGCGGGAATGAGATGGAGGAGGGGGCCTTAAATGCATCTTAAATTCGCCGTGAAACTGGTTTAAACCCTCCAGTAAAATATTTTACTGACCGTTCCAAGGGGGTACTGATTTTGCGGATCATTTATGTTATTTATGTTTTGTGCATGTCATGCTTTTGCGTCTGTTCATTGCTACCTTGCGCTCACCTGCTGGGAAAGGGCTGACCTATTGGCACTCGTTTGTGATGTTTAATTGTGTTTTTGTCACTTTCCCATGTGGTGTCCTTGGTCAGGTTTGGTACTTGATTGTATCGATTCCTGACCTTTGCCAACTTTCTTACTTTGCTTGCCTAGGATCTTATGTTGTTGTTTTTTTTTATATAAAAACTTGTTTTGCCATCATGAAGGCTCAACTACCTTATGCAATTCATAATCACAGAGAAACAATCAAATCAAATTAACATACTAGTAAAAGGTCTCTTGACTAACAGACATTCTGACTGTACAATATAAACAGTAACAGATTCTTTTAATTCACATACAGATACACATACAACAATGCAGATGTTGCAATGCAAAAATGAGCGTAAACACTGCACCGACAAAAGGTAATGCGGACAAAAATGTTTACATTTAGCCAAAACGGAAGGACTAATTGCAAGCAAGCACTACTGTCCAGCGTATACTCATATCAAGCTGGTTAGTCAGTCCAGTCCGACCAATATTTGGCTATATGTCAAACAGCCATGCGCATATATCTTAGTGATTCAAATAGTAAGAATATGGGCTCGCATACTGGAATAAACTACAGTATGGTTTGCAGACAGTAAAGAAATTAAACTATAAATCAGAATGGAAATTTAAACAATACCGGAAGTATGTTGAACAAACGAGATAATAAGTCGCTTATACGATATATTTCAGCCAATGAGATATAGGACTTAAGTTGAACAAACGGCATCAATGTCAGTGTTTTAATTTCTATTCTGGTTTTTCGTTATACCCTGTGATTTCTTTTATCGTATTTAAAAGAAAGAAAATGTCCCTTCTGGGGTTCCATAGATCTGAGATTCACAATGCGTCACTGTCATGCTCGTACTTTTGTCATTACCATTGTTTTTGAATGGTTCATATGGGTCAGGCCACGGTACTTCGGTACTTATCGCATATGCTCAAATACATCTAATAAACGCCCATTCCGACGTAACTAGCAAAGCTAGAGGTCTGAAATTTGCTCTAAGCCTTTACCATATTTCCTACTTCGAGTACAACATACGTCAGCAGCGAAGGCTTTGGTCGGTCTGCGTATATGCGCAGATTTGCCAAAGCCTTCGCCACTAGTTGATGCGATAAGAACCGGCTTATATACTACTTGTAATAACGCGCATGTGCAACTTTCTATCTTGTAAACCCATGCCGATGCTTGTTTTGGCACCACTGAAATATAGACAAAACATTGAATAAACTGTGTATTATGCTCACATCATAAAATGCCATTAATTAAGCACGCCAATGAGTGAAACGTGACAGTTAAATAGATTGATATTACCCTTATTCGAGCGTTGACCAAATCCTGTTCATTTCTACAGATTCTATATGCCAGAAGAAACGATAATCTGACTGTCGTCTGATTTTCTGTATGATCGAGTTACCTAGCTTTGAACCCTGCTACCGAATATCCACATGGGAATACAACATGATTTCGACTGAATTTACTAAGACTGGCATCCTGCCTGCCTGCTCGTCTGGCTGGCTGTTGCATGTCTGCCTGCTTGCCCACCTGCCTGCCTGCCTGCTTACCTGTCTACCTGCCTTCCTGCCTGCGTAAACGTCTCCGTTTGAACGTCAAGACTGGCTGCCCAGTGGATGTGGCTGCACTGAGTCTCTCCCTACATCCTTACTATATGCGTGTCTCTGCTCACCGTTCCGATAAGTACCGCAAACTGCTGGCCCATTTGTAGTCTGCTCATTGATGTATCCTTAACAGTTCTTTCTTATAGACAATGGAAACGGTACGTTGTCCACCCAGGCAACGCCTAAGCTTACTATACATGTCTATATTTGGGCAAGCACTCGAGAAGTTACTACTGATCGCATCTTCGAGCAGCAAAGGCTAGGGTGAGCATGCGAATACGCTCAGACTTGACAGTACCATGTTTTCTTATACAGAAAACCCTGTCTAAAGCGGCCACTCAAAAAGAAGACCAAACTTTTTTTCAATAACGATTATCGCTAAATGCAGGCCAAAAGTATTGCAGAATGCTCCCCATGGGAGAGCATTCTGCAATACTTTCGACCTTCATTAAGCTACCATTTGTCATTGAGATCTTTGTTTTGTCTATTTTCGAGTGTCCGCTTAGGACAGGTTTTATTGTATGCGCAATGTTTAGAAATAAAGGAAGCGTAAGACAAAAATATTAGACGTCTAGCCCATCAGGATTCTTAAAAAATCTCGTACACTGGCCCACTTGAGGTGCAGAGACGAGACCATGTTTGTACGGAGATAGTTATGCAACGGCATTTATGTTACTAAATTAGTTACATTTGTGTAACCTGTCTTAATAATTATCGCAGATCTTGATTGAGAAAAATGTATAAGTAAAATTGTGATTATTTTCTTATCCTTCAAATAAAACCTAAGCGTTGTGTGTCAACCGTCTTAGTTAGACGGTTCGTATGATTACCAACAACGTATTCCTTTATTGAAAACAAATTGAAAATAGTATTCTTACATTGTGTGCTTTTATACATGGAGCTAAGCATGTGTTATATAACGATATACATATGAAGGTACTTATAACAACATATGGTGAGTTAGTACAACGCAAAACTAAGTATTTTTCAAAATGAAGAACGTTGTAACAATGCATGGCAACTAATAATTTAGGATACAAATGGCATGTAGGCAATATATCATAATATCATCGAAAATAGTGCATCAAGATAGTTTGCTGGTGAAACGCCAAAACTGGCAATTATTTACCAAACCCTGTAATTGGGGAAATTAGATCCTAAATCTCACCAGAGAAGTAAACGGGGCCAAGTCTATCATCTGCAATTTCAGCAGAGAAAATTACAGATTCTTGGAAGGCGTTCAAATCCCTAACAGTCTGTTAAAGAGCATTCCTAGTAAGTAAATGTGTCAGTGATGGAAGTCTAAATGACATCGAGCGGTAATTCATACCACTTAGAATTAAAGGCATTGGGCGGACTAACATATTTGTTGTCATATTACATTATGATTAATATATATCGCGTTTAATGAAACGTACATATTGAATTGGACTTAATTATGCCATTTGCACCTTTATGAGCCGCTCTTAAACAAAGTTCGACATTTGTAAACCTTGTAAAGTAAAAATTTGGGTTTCAAGACCGATCATCGCTTAATGCAGTCAAAAGTGTAGCAGAATGCTCCAAGAGAGCATTCCGCAATACTTTCGACCTTCATTAAGATACCATTTGTCTCCAATACCTTAATTTTGTCAATTTTTTGAGTGGCCACTTAAGACATGTTTTTCTGTATATTATGTGGTTGTGGTACTTCATTGTTTTGCATGCATTATAAATCGTTCTAGAATTCTAATGTGAAGGAAATCACGCAAGAGAGTTTGACAGGATCCTTTCGGCTGTTGTTGGCCCTCGGAAAGCCGCTTCTAAGCCAATCAGACGTGTTATCAGTTCGACGTATACGCTACCAGTGTCAGCAGATCATGTTTAGTCGTGACATTATGCAGCGCTAATCCGAATGGCTTTTCAGGATAACGTGTCATACTTTTAAAAAGTACTAAGTGAGTTAGTATGGTCAGGAAATGCAACAACAACATACCGTAGATCAACTAAAAGCACCGCGAGGAAGAGGCACAGAACAATAGCTATCATGAAATATCAAGACTGATTCAAGCTCTCTTTACCCCATCAAGACTGGGTGATTCAATGTATTCCAACTGCTTATTCAAATCATTACATTATGATTTTAAAATGCAGTTGGAATACATTGAATCACCCATACTATGGGCAGATTTTTTCAGTTACGGTGAAGACCCCTAACACTCGCACTTAAGCCATTTAACCTTCATTGAATGTAATAATAAAGAAACAAAATTGAAAAAAATATTCACAGCGAAATAAAGTAATCGTTATAAAATTCACAATGGAAAATATTTTCTTGATCTCTAGCAATTTTGATTTGAAGTAAACAACCCCACTGTTTTAGGATAACAAAAAAGTCCCCTAACATTGCGCACTTTCAGCAAAATTAACAATAACTTCTCTTTGATGAACTACTTTTACAAAATATCACACGGAAAATAACATCAGATAGTTCTCAACAATTTACTTCATCAGTAACTTGATTAAAAAAGTAAATCATTTGAAGCCCGGGCCATTTGAAATTATAATCAGAATTGTTTTAACAACGTTTTCCAAATTTTGCCGAAATCCATCCCTGCTCAGCAGTCAAAGCATAAGATGAAACTTTTTTGCTGTTTTTCTCTTTCCAAAAGTTAGCCTGTGTGTAAAGTTAAAAAGACAATATTCTTCATTTCTCTGATTATTAAGCAATTGAGTTTAATCTCATATAGTGCTGTTTTTTTTAGCTAGAAATAATGCATTTAAATGAGTGAAAAATGGCATAAATTAGTAATAGCAGGCAGTGCCACATAATTTGTTCAAATTATACTGATTGTATTCTACTTTTAAATAAACTATGATATTGATTTGCTAGAATAAGGATTTTTTTCTTTGACATTAGCACTATAGGAGTTCCTACAATTTAAAGTTCATATACTATACACTGCATCGAAGTTCTAAGTGCCCACTTTTTCAAAAAAAAATCTGACAAAGCGCTAATGATATTGAAATAATTTTTACCCAGCTATGTGCATTCCAATGGACTAAAGTTAAGCGGTGCTTTAGAAGAGCTTTCTATAACTTCACACGTTTTGGGTTACAAAATGCAAAAATCGTCTCTTTGAAAGAATTAGGCGTTTTGAGTGTTGTTTTTATTGTGATTACAAACCCGTCTAGCCGACTTGAAAAACACCAAACACTTGATGTTTTGCTTATGACAGATTTTTTTTAATGAATTTTTAAAAGGATCTCAATTTCTGCTTTTTCTGATGTTTTTGAAAATCATCAGCTGCACCTATTAAAATCATTGTATGTGTTTTATTTTATGTGAACATGTTTTACCAAACGTAATGCGGCTTGACCAGCCCATTTTTAACGATAATTTGTTCAAGACAGGTGTCCACTTCCGGTTTTAACGCAAAACTTAAAAGGTCATTCATATGGTATATGTAATTTATCTTTTTTTATTTATTTTTTATAGTAGAACGGAGGCGCGTATTCATAATAAATAATCGCTGAAAAATTGCAATGCCGTGCCAAAGGTAAGAAAGCGTAGAGAACAATGCAAAGTTTGTATGAAAATTGCATGGTTAAAGCTAAAACTCTTTGACTAAGGTGCAATAGTGGCTCTACTCATGTTAACGTAGAAGAGAATGGAGAGTTCAACTGTCCCAGAACGTTTGACTCTTTTTCATCTTATATCACAGCTGTTATCAACAGCTTCAAACTAATTTAGATATACTAGGCCAAAAAAGAAACGCCGCATATAAAGATTAAAAATATTACGCGTTAAATGAGAGTTACAAAATTTCATCTGCTATCTATGTTTCGCTACTATTCCTGCCATACATTAGTACTATTGTTTTATTGGGCATAGTCAACCCATACCAGTGTGCTGGCTATCTTTTTATTTTCAAGTTTTTCACGTGCACATTCATTTTATTTAGATTTACAAATTTAATAACTACTGAAATCATTAGTCTTATATCCAATTTGTTTGAAAACATCTTAAAAACTTAAAATTAAAAGTTACACATTGCTGATTTACGATGTCAAAACAGACACATGTTGAACGCGAAAAGACAATAAGAATGTTACAAGCTAACGTGACGCCATCGGTGATAGCCCAACTATTTCGATGCCATGCAAGGATCATTGAACGTTTTAGGAAACGTTTCTGACAAATTGAAACAATGCCAGACCGTGCGCATTTATGACGTCATCGTCTAAAGACGCGACGTTAAGATCGATAAAAACGTAGGTTTGAACCGATGAATCAATTTCGTCGTGTGACAATGATAGCTAGGACAACCCCAGGAACTCATAATCCAAGAATCAGCGCTCAAACTCTAACGCATCGTTTGCCAGAGATTGGTGAAAGACCCCCATATACAATGTATGCTTATTATGTGGCGTTTCTTTTTTGGCCTAGTATATACATGGATAACGTATGTGAGCAACATAGCGTTAAATGATAAAAAGTGATTAATTTTTGAAATGATGGTATAGTCAGGGCCCTTAGGGACAAAAAATAGGTCCCGTGCGAATTGTGTGCCGATTTATGGTGACCTATATCAAAACCTTCGATGGAGTCTTAGCTTTAATTTAAAGGTGGTCACCCATCTCAAATCCACGCCTGAGGCTAGTAATGACGTTATAAATATGGCGACCATGATAAGAAACTGCCCGTTTATAAACGGTATGGTTTGTGTTGGTATGGTCATATTTATCCAACACGAGCGCCTTTTTTAAACATAATATCACTTATTTTAGTCATATGATGGTTACATCAATGCTTTAACTGACTTTGACAATGAATTATTTCTCGATAACTATATTTTGCATGCAAAATACCGTATATTTCCTATAAATACCCAGCTTATCGGAGAACCTTTTGACTGATGGCTGAGAATGTTATTGCTCCCTCTGGGGAATTCGTAAGCTTATCACATCTAAAAGAGGATTATAAGTTGCATCTTTTAATAGATGTTTGCACTATGTTCGCGGGGGCGTCAGGCTCTGACAGCCTGTTACATATGTAACCATACTAAATTTAGATAAAAAAGAAAATTAAAAGTTTGAGCTACGGAAAGAAGGCTTATTATTTAAATTACTAATATGGTCTGCATATTGACTACTTTGGCTACATATAAATTCTTTTGGAGCAAAATTACAACTTCCCGTGGTGTTATGTGCGTTACTTTAATTAAATATCCCTTTAAACATGAAAATTGTGACCAATATCATTTAATTTTTAGCTGATATGTGCATTTTCCAAAATGTTTTGATCATTTTGTACTAACAAACTCATTTGGGTAAGACAAAATCCAAAGTTTGTATTTATACTTTAAATATAGTGTCTTATACATGCAATTAAACAATCCAAAGGCTACACCCAATTTTAAGGAGCCGAATTTGGTAGGCATTATTTAAGTGAAAATATATGAAAACATTTGCTGCTGTTGGATATCTTGCATATTTGGGATTGTCTTGCTCATATTATAAAGAATTATAGATTTTGAAGGTTTAACAACAAAATTGAAGCACTTGTTAAAGGCTGTTACATTTGTTACATGACATAATAAATGAGCAAGGACATTGACTTGATGTAAGAGATGATATTTCAGGAAAAATGAATATATTTCGCATGTTTACCTAGCTAAAGTCTCTAGCCTCCGGTGCCTAAATCTTAAGTATTGATGATTATTAAGCCCCTGTACCTTTGTTACAGATGTAATGAATATTTGTTTTCAATATTTTCCTAATATAATATGAATAATTTTAAAATAAAGATACATCCTAGAGGAACATAGAAAATAATCGTTACACATTTAAACAGTACAATTTAGTAAATGTCCCTTTCTAATGTAAATATTCTAAACCAATCCTTATCCTAGTCATAAACAGTATCGATTATCATTTCTGCTTCTCTGGTAAAATAATTGTCCTCCCATCTCATAAAAACCAGAATAATCCTCAAACAAGATTTTGACTGCAATTTGAGCAATGGCCTGCTCCATCCCATACCCTTTAGACATACTCTATCGTATGTACCAATTAAAGGTGCATCGAATATGAGATGTTTGCACACTGTAAGCATGGGTGTTAGCCTGTAACAGCTTGTTACATATGTTACTTTATCAATTTGAGAATAAGAAAATTGAAAGTTTGAGCTACAGAAAGAAGACATTAAAACTAGCTAATCAATGAACATTCTAATAGTCTGCAAATAACTGGATGTCTTTACTATATATGACAGCTGTTTACGGCTACATCTTGTATTATATGCGTTACATGAACTTAATTATAATTTAAAAGTGGTAATATTGGCTGTCGTCATTTAGTGTAACGACTGCTCTGAGTTGGTTTCAAACCGTTTTAGATTAGGTTTAACAAACATATACTCAATTGACGAATACAAAAACCAAAGTTTGCTTTTCTATCTTAAATATTCTGTCTTACATAAGCTAATGCACAACCCTACCACAGTTTTGCGGAGGAGCAAATTTTGTTTTTGCCGCTTAAATAAAACACATCTAAAAGAATTGCAGAGTGTTAATATTTGACATTTTCTTAAATATTCTTGCTCATATATCATCAAGTTTCTAAGATTAGGACACTTATTAAAGATGTCAATGTGCCATTGGTGATGTCACAACCAGGGCTTTGATCGAATTCCATGCACTTTCAGGTGTTGATATTAACTAGTTCAATAGGTAAAAGCAAGACAATATATTGGCAGGCATTTAGCTATGCTGGAGACTCTATCCACGAAGCATTCTTTCACCACGGCTCAGTGTCATTAGAAAGCACTGTGCCGGATGCACTAGAGTAATATATTTGTAAATTGTCCTGACCTCTTAGCTCTCGTTTGTGATGTCTAACTGTGAGTTTGTTACTTTCCCATTGGTATCCTGGGTCAGGTGTGGTACTTGATTGTATCGATTCCTGATCTTTGTCGTCTTTTTTACTTTGTATTAGCCAGTCACCGATATTGTTCGACTCACTGCGTTGAGGTAGTGGATATTTTGGAGAAAAAAAGCTGAATTGCAAAAACTACCACTTCCAAGTGCTGTGTTTCTCGAATGTGTCAAACGTTCGCAGTACCAGTGCATCATTTGGAAAACCTCATCTGTCATTAATCCTGACAAACCAAAGCCTGACAAGCATGGTTAGAAGCAGGACTGTGATAAATATTGTCCCGTTATGATGAAATTGCCCATGTGCGGACCCAGAGGGGGATAGGGGGTCCGTACTCCCCCCCCCTGGAAAATAACAAGTACGTATATGGGTTTCTTTAGAAATTAGCATTTGGACCCCCCCCCTTGAAAAAAGATGGACACCCCCTGGAAAATAATGGGCCTCCTCTGGATCCTTGGTAAAGTATAAGTATAGTTTTCTCAGCAATAAAACCATTGGACCCCCTCTGTTAACTGTAAAATAAGCTGAGGATTAAATGAAACTGAAAAAAAATCCTGGATCCGCGCATGTTGCCTCCTGCCCCGAAACCCCTCTGCAGCTGATAAAATGTGGTTGCAGCATGTCTGTATGCGAAACATCTCGGTGTAAGTACAAAGCAAACCATCTATATTGTACCGATTTGTGTTGCTGTGGAGCAGAAGAGGACTCATGTAAAATGTTGCCAGTGATCAATATGCTTATGACTTTTGAACAACTATTTTCATGTGGATTCAGATATTTCTTTAGCCACATCAACAAGAATGCCTTATTGTCCTATTTTGACCTTTGAAGACGATTCTACCTATAAGCATGCGAAAGATAAATCAGATTGTAACAGTTTTCTATTGCCCGTGCTATCGAAGTACAATGGATAACTTGTAGAGGGTTTTATCCTTATTTCCATATCATTAACTACTAAGTAGACTCTTCTAACCTTCGATCCTTCAGTGGTCAAAGTCGGACTATAATGAGTTTGGTTGATAGTGTATGCAAATGATTATTACTACTATCTTTTCTTTGGGTGTAGGATAAGCAGCTACAGATAAACCAAAAGCTTTGAAGCGTGACTCTATTTACAATATTGATATGTTGTTCTAGAAAAAGGGGTTTCAGGCATTTATTTACATTTATTATAAAAGCTTTGACATACACATATGTTCCAGCCAGACTGGCTCATTTTACGTATTCTGCATCAATCGTTTGAAATAGAAAGACCCAAAGTCATTCGTCAGAGTTCGTGGTACATCTATATATATATATATACCCGACAAAAAAAGAAACGCACCACTACAATTTTCCCATTAACACCTCCTTTTAATACGAAAATGTTAATTGTCATGAAATATTCATTTCTGATCAAATCTTACTAAAACTTAAGTGTAACGTAGATGAGTATCTGTACTTTCCCTGTGTAGGCACAAAACACATCAAAGCGAATGGTAAACGAGTTTTGGAAGCGTTAATTCAACGCTACTGTCTGCATGGAATTCCAAGTATGTTTTACATTTGCAAAGTATGAAAAACGACATTTTATCGTTATGTGAGACAACCAATGTGTCTGTTGGTGCTTTTTGTAATTTCACAATTCATTTTAATCAGTTAGGACAGTTTAAATTGATTAGAACAATGTTGAAACCTTTAAATGTTTTGTAAGGTTTATCTCCAGTGTGGAATCATTATTCAAAGGGTAATCACAATACATGGGCTACCTAGCGTTCAATTATCGAGTATGAGGAATTTAAAGATAGAATTTGGAAAGAATAAGTCTTTGGGTACCATTTGGTCTACTGAAAAGATTCTAATTGCCTGAACTTATCCAGCAAGAGAGTATTATAAAACGCTTATTTCCTGTGACTTTACAATTTGACCCCCACTTTGTTCATGACCAATTTTCTTTAACACCATTTCGACGCCAGATTGCAAAAGACGTGTGACGCAGCAGTACCTGACATACCTTTGCACTGATATAAACTAAACTGGCCTATCACTTGTGATCTACCTGAGAGTTGAACAGTTCTAAGTGGTGCGTTTCTTTTTTTGTCGGGTCCCAAAACAAGTAAATTATAAGAAAAAATTAAACAACATAAGCACATGGATGATTTTTTTACTATTTTATTATTGCCAACCGGTTTCCTATCTTCAGGGCAATAAATATGTGTTGCTACTTAGCAACGTCACTACTAAAATATGCGTACACATGTGTACACAACGTACGCTATATTTGTAACGTCATCAAAATATGTTTAACGTTAATGGCGTCAAAATGTGCGTAGTTTCCTAGCGACGTCATTAACAAAATATGCGTACACATGTGTACACAAATATGTGTACGCAAATACGCATAAATTGTAACGCCATCAAAACATATTTAGTTTTGGAGAAAATACATCAATAAAATAACGTTCTTTGGCTAACCTAGCTGAAACATCATCAGATTGAAATTTATAAAACGGAAATAAAGAGAATTTCGGTTGTGTTTTACAACAGTTAGCAATATGTTTACTGACAGGCATTTGTCTTGTTGATGGGTCTCTGATCTGTTGTTCATGAACCGTTTTTCGGTTCCTTAACTTATCACCTGTCTGGCCTATGTAATACTCTTTACAACCATTGGATATTAATACATAAAGAACATTTCTTACAGTGCAGTTCATATTTTCTTTTACATGAAAAGTTTTATCTTTTAAATTCAAACATGATCCCTCAATAATACTTTTACAAAGACCACACCTTATATATATATATATATATATATATATATATATATATATATATATATATATATATATATATATATATATATATATATATATATATATATATATATATATATATATATATATATATATATATATAAGCATAAGAGATTATATTTACACCGTTTATTATCAAAAAAAAATGTTTGTTTTTCATTCACTCCACTGTCTTTTTATTCGCAAATCGTGACGGCATTTACGACCCAACCTCGAACTGACTTCACCCTATCTGAATATATTTTGTATGTTACGATTTAAAAGAGTTTGTATTCAGTCATGATAAGGCTACCAGTTCATTAAAGGAATATTTCCATGCGGTGGAAATGGACAAAACGCGTATATATATATGTGGTATTTACCTATTAGGCGTCATTTCAATGACGTCATATTTTTGTTCTGATGCGAAAACAATATGGGCGACATGTTAATCTTAATTATTTACCCCCTAAGATTAAATTTGGTGCATTTCGACTGAAATAGGCAAACAAAATGCAAGAAAGTCCTGATCGCCATAGACTACAATGGGCATACCGTTTAAATTGCACTGATACAATATACGTTATTTTGATGACGTCATAATGACGTCCAGACGTAAAACCCAGATGGGTGACCAGGTGATTTTCACTAGTTATCCCCTAAAGTTTAATTTGGTATAGGTCACCATAAATCGGCATCAAATTTGCACAGGAGTCCCGATCGCCCCTGACTAGTACCTGTTCTCGGACTTTGTCTGTGCAAGATCTACCTGTCAATTTGAAATGAGATAATTTACAAAGATTAGACAAGGCCGTGGATTTTTCAAAGCATTAGAATAGAGCGATTTTTATTTTCTAAACAGGCGCAAAAATATAAGGTTGCCACTTTTAACATTGTTTCAGTGTACTCTGCTAGTGCGGGATACCCTAAGCACATACACTAAAGGCTAATGAGCTCAAATACATCATTTGACAGCTTCTATAATGTCTTTTATGAAAACAATTTTGAATAAAACTGAAATTAAGTGGTCGTTTCGCAACCTATGGTTTTGTTGTTAGTCCTGCACTAAATAACAATATTATTATCGTAAGTAACGTATATAACTATACTGTCATCGGCGTATATTTAAGCGAATACTGGTTGTTTGCTGCTTTGTGTAATTTGAAGGGTTGTCGATAAATAAAACAACAGACTTAACTCATGATTTGAAACTGTAATAGCATAACCTAGGTAATTTAGCTGTTAAATGGTAAACATCCAGAAAATAACCATCTAATATAAAGCAGTATTAACACTTATATTGTACAAAACCACGCCCGTGCGGCGGGTGAATCAGCAGCTCACGTTCTAAATACAATATTTTGTCATTGGCATCAATACGCTGCACACCTTTGTAGCCTGCCAAATGTCAGATTATATTTCAGAACACTGTATAGTCGTTGCAAAGACATCGAAATTACACTTATTTTTGCCAGTTTCCCCCCACTGGAACAGTAACAAAGCCAAACCGTTAAGTTTCTAAGAACGGCAATATTTTGTATTGGTGGATGTGAGAAATCAGTACATGATTTTTTTTATTATTTAATCGTCCTGTTTAAAGTACGCAGCAAGGTTTCTGATTACCTTTAGATTACACATGACTTCCTGGTAATGTAACAATTAAAATAAGTGAATGAAACCCTGTCAGAAAGCATAGTTATAATTACTATTTCAAAATAATGATAGAGTGACGCTTACATTTTGAAAGAGGAAGAAACAAACAGCTAAAATCAAATGTCAAGTTCTCCGATCTGTCCAATTTTAGTGAGTTTTAAACCTTCACTCCATAGGCTATTTTCGACCATGACATCATTTTCTATTTTAAACAACATTGGAAAAAAAACACAAGAAAAAATAAGTTTAAAAGTATTGAATACTTTTGAAAATATTGCGAAAAATGTAGCATTTGCTCTGTTGGAGCAATTGTTCCATTTTCCATACTATTTTCAAATAGATGATATTTCAAAGGCATTAAAAGGCTTCATTATTGAGTAAAGGGTTAATACAGGTCAAACGAGGTAAAATCCACACAAACCTTTTCTTTTGCAATTCGTTTTGGGACCTCATGAAAATTGACTTGACTATTGCTTTAAATGCTAATTTGAAATAGAAGCACTTCTTGCGTGACAGTTACATTTTTTTAAATAAATTGCTTGTCTGTATGTGCTAAATGTGTTCTTGGCATCAGTGCAGGCACCTTTGTGCACTCTATAAGCCAATTTGGTAGTAATAAGAAACTAATGAAGAAAGATAATACATCATTGTAAGGGCTTTAATTTATCATTAGATTGGCGTAATTAGGTTCATATTACCTCTCCTTAAAGCCCCTGTGTGTTATGTCATTAGGTTATATGACATAGCACTACATATGAGACGTGACATGTGATTTCCAAGAATGTGGTATGTGCGACCAGCAAAGCCTTCGATCAGCCTGCGCATACGCGCAGTCTGCTCAGAGCCTTTAGTAGTCGCTTGAATATTCTATGATTGTTAAGCGACTGATTGAACATCATTTAAAATTTCTAAGCTAAAAAGGAGACTGCATATGCTCATCTGAGCCTACCCTTGTCAAAATGCCACATTGTTGGAAATCACATGTTACGGCTCAATTATACTATCCGGCCGTTCTACTTCTTACCATACACACAGCAGGCACACAACCTTACAACAACGTTGTATCAAAAACCAACGCGACGTCATAACGTCATACCGTCGCGCGGGTGGTGTTGTTTCGACGTCACGTGACCACATGGATGGATCACTTCCTGAGAAAATCTGTATTTGATTAAAATTGTACTGGTAAGAAAGGAAGGAGGCAAAAATCAGGAATTTATATAATCAATTACCACATCTGACCGCGGACATTGTTTTGTAAATCTACAAAAACTCACGAAAGCATCTTATTCCAGAGAGTCAATGCCACAGTCTTTTCCCAGCAGGTGAACAACATGCTGCATGGAACAGACAAGATAGTATGACAAAGACAAACATTAAGCACAAGTAACAAATATTGTCCACAAAAGAAGGTCCGGCTTGGAAAGGTCTGTAAGAAAATTACTCGAGGGCTTAAGCATTTTCGACTTATTTTATTTAGTAACTTACTTTTTGAAGCAGTATATCAGTTACAGAAACAAGCTCAAATTTTTGAATTTCTTCATGCATCAAATTTAGGTTACATCCACTTGGTATGTGAGTGACGGTACCAATTGGCTTTCCATAGGCCGTAATACAAACCTTTTTAAAGAAACTATATATTTACAGCGCATTCAAACAACTGTCTTTCATACAGTCATTCAGTACAGCACAGCACCAATAAAATAAGAATAAAGAACAACTTCTGTGGCATGTATGTTGTGCAAACAATATACCACCGTCTGCGGACCGCTTATTTCAATCTACATGTGTATTTTCATGAAAAATAACATTTAAAAAAAATGCAGATATTTACCTGGTGGCAATAAATCATTTCAACTATTTTTTTCCACTAATTTGAGCATTAAATTTATAGCATTTGAATTTCAAAATAATGACTCTGTCATAATCAGCCAATGAGAAGAGCTCGTTTTATTATACCATTCAAATTGTGTGCCCAAACTTTTGTGTACACAGAAACTGATGATGTAATAGGTACCGTCACCCCATGTAGCTGTTATACTCTCCTGAAAGCGAACTACAAATATACTGGACGGTCTGAGGTGAAGCGCAGGTTGGGCTGCCTCTTTATAATCCCATTCAACAAAATCACTGCTTCTAGAGTTAGATAACCAGACCAGGCCTCGAGGTTATAAAATTTATGTTCATTCTCAAACTCAAAATTAAGCGCAATGATTGGCTGCTTGCGGACACGTGTCCGCAAGCAACCAATCATTGTGCTTTATTTTGAGTTTGAGACGTAACTCAAGTTTTATAACCTCGAGGCCTGGTCATAACATCTGCATATATAGTGAATTCTTCTGTTCGTGGTGTCAAGGTAGCAAGATGTAAATCATGTTTTTTCGACACGTTCGTTTCACTGCCCCCAGATGTACATGTAGATTCTAAAAGTAGATTCTACAACTCCTCACATGCTGTTATTATTTCTTGATACAATACCTTTTATACGCTTACGTGCCACAGAACTAGAAATATTTTCAGAAACACGATTTAATTTTTCTTTATTACCCCTATTCCACACAGGCCCCGAATCCCACGAATTGACACGAATAAACAAATATTTGGATTCGTAGCTGAATCGTACTCAGTTCGTGAATATCTTAACTGATTTGCACAGTCCGTAGTGATTCTTGCAATTCGTAGGTCTATCGGGAATTCGGCCCAAAAGTTTTGAACTGTTCAAAACTTTGGCCACGAATTGCTCGATTCGAAAAATCGTGCATGATTCGTACCAAATTCCTGAGGCATTCTTGGACATCGTAACTGAATCGTAATCGATTCGGAGGCGTTTTATGGCATTCGTAGCTACTCATAGCTCATTCGTGGGGATTCGGGATATTTTGCCAAGCAATAAAACCAAGGAAGAGATAGTAGAAGGATTTACCTTAAGAATAATTACCCCTTCACGCGCATGTGAGTAGTCCTAGAAGTTGAAACAGATTTGGCATATTCTGGAAGTCAGTAGCTCCTGTCTGGTGATTTTGCCAATGGTGGGCTGTCATAATGTTCCAAGTCAAAGAGTCTGGGTCAGGGCCTCTTGACTTTAACGTAGTTGTTTTCTTCTAGCTATATAGGAAGCCGTTTTCAACACTCAAGTTGCAGGACCAATGTGTCTTGGCCCACTTGCTTTACGAGGAACATTCATTTTGGAACTGATGCCCTGAAGCATGTATGGACCTTTTTTAAAACTATCGTGAGAGAAAATCTCGCGAATCGAGGCGAATCGTCGCGGATTTCGTGCTGCATTCGGCATATTCTTAACTGATTCGTAATTAATTCCTTAACTTTCGTGTAGCATGTTCTAATACTATTCGGCTAATCGTAATGAATTCTTGTGGGATTCCAGCCGAATTGAGCCGATTTTCCCGAATATTCGTAACGACATCGTATCTGAATCGGGACTGACTAGTATTACATCACGATTGGAGAAAAAAATAATGAAATCTCACGAATCCCCCCCCCCCTCCGCCGAATAAAAAAATCAAATCGTGGCGATTCCCATTCGTGACCTGTGTGGAATAGGGGTATATGACATGAAGGCCTAAGTGTGGAAAAGGTAGGTAGGCAAAACCTTTTATTTTTTAGGGTTACAACCTTTAGCACTTACAACCATGCAACTATTAGCTTAGCAAACGCATAGTTCAAGTGATAAAGCTATCATGTAAATATAAACAATTTGCCATATAGTGGCAGGCATATTCATACTGATTGGCAGTTTGAGATTTTTAAAAGAGGCAATCCAATTGACATGATACCTATTTAGTGTATGTTTCAAAATATGTTTCCTTAATTTCAGTAACATATGTTGTTGGTACACATTGGAATTACTTCATAGAGGCAATTCTAAAGACCTACAACGTATGTCCATTCAATAAACTGTTTTCACAATAAACAGGATTTAACACAAACTTCTCAACTACTTTTTATGCTTTTTTAACGCTGTCATCAAAACTGGGGCTGATCTGAAGAAGACAGCTGGTCACACTGATCTAAGGCGAACAAATAAACCTAGAAAAAGTTGAAAAGATCATTTTAAAGAGTATGTTCCTGTGTCTTAGTCTCCATTTTGAGAGCCTTTATATTTTGGAGGGTTTGAGGGAGAACCCGTTTGGAAACTGTGATGCCAAGAGGGATATCAAGACAAAATACATGTATATAGTTTGCCAAACCACACAAAGACTGTCATTAAACGCAGCAAAATCAGTTTTAACTAAGTTTCACCTGACCAAGGCATTGAGTGGATGAACAAAATGTGACAAAGTGTCTACGGGAATTCCAAACTCTGTCTGACATTCCCAAATTTATCTTTCAATTGATGATCATGCCAAGATCCAGTCTCTTGGGAAACTACAATGTTGTTGCACTTTTGGAGGATGAAGAGATGCCTTTGTGGCATCTGGTTTCAAACATTTTGGATACACTGCAATACAAGTTATATCACATGTGATCGCTTCTTAGGACAGCAGTTGATTAAATTGTCTACATGCACCAAACGAACAGCCAAAAAAGATCAATCAGAAAACTTATTCAGGGCCCTGAAGTCAAATTACCTTGATCACAACAAGGCAGAACATGCAACATACCTGTCAGTAGAACGTTTCCAAAACGCTGAATCATTGGCAGGTAACTTTGATGTTGTTGCTTGAGGTGGCTTCCAATAGTAAACTAATCATGAAGCGGCAGAAACACGTTAGGTTTTGAATGCCAAAGATGCAATACAGACAAATGTACAAGCAAGTAATTGTCATTTGCAGAGGTACTGATGTGCTACTTTTTCTTTACCACATCGGTTGTAAAAATGTGGGGTATGGATGATGTCAAGAACGTTAAAGCAGAACAGAGATATACAGTGTACATTATTTTATCGAAATTAGATACTGATATACCGGAGAACATACTTGAATTTCATGGCCACATTTAACAAAGAGTTGAGTTTGTTTTTGACTGTATGGCAACTACGTTGAAACGGAAAATGTATATATTTAATTGATACTATTCAATCTTTTCTTCAAGGCGAATTGCACTGTTAGAGAGTAGATTAGCAGGCAAAACATTGGCTGAGTGCTAATGGGCCTCGACGCGAGAAAACCTGTCTTCGGGGGTTTGCGAACAACACAGGCGCAGACCAGCCTGCGCATCCGCGCAGTCTGATCAGCGCCTTTGTTATTCGCTTTTTGGAAAGTATCATATGTAGACATGCTGGAGGTGAAATTTCAATTTTCTAGCTGGTCTGTGTAGCTGAGATAACTGGTTTTAAATTTGCATTGTTGGAAACCCCGAAGACAGTTATTTTTGCAACGAGGCCCTAGTAATGCTCAAATGGATGTTGGAACAGCAACTAATACAGGTGGAAGGTAACTTGCAATTGGCGCTGGCTCTGTTATTGTTGATTCATTGTGGAATGTTTTGTCCCCATTGTTTGTGGAAACTTTGTGTCTTTCCCTTTATTTATAATGCATTACTTACAATGTAGTATCCTTTCTAGCTCCGCAATCATCTTGACGAAGAAAAGAGAGTTGCACGCTTTATTTTAATTGTCTCCATGGTGTCTTGCGGCTGTCATTGTTATGTGGCTCTTCCTCGCGGTGCTGTGGGTTGGTATGCAGTGTGTGTCTGTTGTAATTTCTGATCAAACTCACTTACTCTTGGTGCTAAAAGCAAGATTGCCAGCTGTGCATGCAGCTCTGTAAGTTGTAAGTGTTAAAGTCTTATCAGATCTGCATGGTACAATGCGCATGCAATGCAGTGGAATGTACCTATCATGTAGGACTCCAAGTTGTCCTGTTGGCAATTCGATATGCTGAATGAGCGGAATAACCACAGCATTAGGTTACTAAGGACAGGTGTCTCAAAATATTGTTTATGGGCACTTATATGAAGCTAGGTGTATGGTAAAAGCAATCTTACCCTAAACTGAATATTGTGAATAGGGTCATGATTCCTCTAATTTACGTGTATGGTATTACCAGAGGGTCAATTTAGCGTACCTTGCACGCCCCTGTCCCCACCCATCCCCGGCCAATTTTTCATGAGCGCCAAATTGTTCATTAGGAGACCCCAAACACCCTCATTATTTAGAATCCATGAAGAGTTGCCGTGGAAACCATGTATTTCATATATTCTAAATGGGTTTAATTTTAGGACAATATCTTTTTGTATTCCGGTAGTCTCACTAAACAGTTTGTCATGCATGAGAAAATGCCCTTCCAAAGGGTTCAAGGTAGGTCTAATTACCAATCACCTCACCCCCACTTCCCCAGGTTTTTAGTTTTAAATAATTTTAAATAGTTTTTGTACGTTTTCATATACATTAATGAATATGTTAATGAGATCATTTTCATATAGGACAATTGGATGAATAGACTTGTCAAATTGTATCACTGATGAAATAACAACATATGGCAATCATGAAATCAGCTTATTTTGTTTTCAAATGATTTTCCCTTATTTTTAACACGTTCATTAATATTTATAAATGCGCAAATTATGCAAATAAGCTATATTGTATCTTGACCATGGAATGAAAGGCCTATGTCTAAACTATTTTGGTACCAATTTTAGTTGTCTGTGATAAGTAGCAGCTGAGATATTAATGATTTTGTAGGTACGCCCACATTCTTGAATCACATTTTTAATATTTTCACGAACATTTAAGAATGTGCAAAGTAGATAAATTGCATATGCGACAAACGGATATAGGTTCAATTTGATACCATCTTTAGTAGTCTAGGATAAGAAACAGCTGGGCTATGAATAATTTTGAAGGCACACCTCCATTCTAAAATGGCATGAGGGGCTGCCATGGAAACCATGCTTTTTCACATATCCCAGACAGGTTTATTTTAGGAGATCTTAGTTTCGCATTTAGGGGGTCCTGATGAACAATTTGGCACCCATGGAAAAATGTTCTGGTGGTGCAATATAAGCTTAATTTGCCCCCAGACTAAATTGTTCTTAAATTCGTCACAAGCCTAAACGTTTAATAGCATAAAGATGACATTTTTCTGCAAAATGTCAATTTAGAGGCTGTGGCATGCATCGATGTCATTCTATGTTCATTTGCATTTTGTGTCTGTTCATATTGTTCGCATTCGCATTTTGTGACGAAGAAAAGAAGTTGCTGTATATATATGTCATGTTTTCCGCATAATTGCACTTACTTGGCCTTGGCGTCACTGTGACCTTAATTCGAAAAATCACGCTATATGTTTTGTTTTTCCCAGCAGATGACTACAAGGCAGCAATGAATAGGCGCGAAAGCATGACAAACACAATACATACGTAACACAAACGATCCACAAAAGTAGTACCGCCTTGGAACGGTCAATAATTTTTTACTGGAGGGCTAAAACCAGTTTCACGGCGCCAACCTCACCCTTGATTCTGATGTGGGCCAAGACACATTTGAACAGATACTACCACGCGTTTTGAACAGATACTTTGTTAATAGTGGTATTGGCGGTACAGAAAGCTTAGAAATGGATTTTAACACCTTAACAAGATAATACAGATTGTATGTTTGCGAAACTATGCTTAATCAACAGAGATAAGAATTAAGTTGTAAAGGTTGACGAAGAGCTGCAGCAGTCAGTAGCTTGTTTACATTCTGAAGTACCATCGATGTGTTGCTGCACGTGGATGTCAAATAAAAATTGAATACTAGGGCTCTCATGTGTTTTATCTGTGTAAATATTAACTGTTGCGTAAAATAAAACAGCGACTAAAGTTTCAAGTTGCGGGGAAGATAATGTTCAACATAGACTATTCATATGCTTCACCAAACGGCATAACTGTTGTGTTAACATTAAAATTATTATAATGACAATTATTATAATGCACCGCAAATGTACGTGTTGACATAAGTCACATTCTTAAAGGTCAAAGTTTATCATGTCTAGTGGACTATTTTGGGTAGCTCGAGTGTGGGTACGTCAGTGCTGTACTCATTGAACAATCAAAGGCCATTGAAACCACGCAAAGAAAATCATTTTCATTCTAGTATTTTTAGGTACAGAGATTGTCCGCATACTAATTACATGTAGTTACCTGTGCATTGTACTATCCTGGTTGTGCTTTTGAAGAGCGTCTATACGCCAAGAAGCGTGTACGTCTATGCTCCAGCTGATCAGGACTTATATGTGTACACTCTTTATGAATTCAGGATTTTGTCCGGATTAAGCATGATAATGACTGATATTTTATAAGTGGGGTTTCCGCCCAGATAATACATGCCGTTTTTAGTGTCGATAGTAATATATTTAGACACAAAATGCTAAATTCAGACTACAGTTTTAAATGTGTCTTACAGTTTAAACGTACTTTAAAATGAGAAAAAAACACACGCAGGAATGGCAAGTGTCAAAGTATCCGTTTACTGAACATGCCAATAAACACGATCCAAAAATGCATATAGATGGATTCTTAATAAAGTAGAAGTGGGTTCATTCCGTAGGTGATTTAGGGCGTAATAAATGTCGCAATTTTCAATCTCTTACTGACTAAAATAAGGTTTCATGCTTTTTTTTTATTATCTTTAGGTTCTGCTTTTTTCTCAGACTAATACAAAAAGCGTCTGTAATTCAACATCGTACAGAATACTAATAATATTGCTGTGGCTAAACCATTGTGGAAAGGGGACTTTGGTAAAACAGTTAGACCCACTGACAAAAATGCGCCATTTTATCAGAGTCTGCACTGTTTGTTAAGACAGACGATCTTCAAAGAAAATACAATACTATTTGGAATTTGTAACCTATTACAATGGACCATCCTGAGTTGAATGTATGTAGCTTAATAGAAAATTTGAGCCAGGTCATGAGAGGCAACGGCGAAGCAGCTTAGGCTCGGACGGGCGTGCGCTTCCGCACAGCCTTGGCAAAGCCATCTCTGCTTACATACATGAAACAAACATAAAATCAATAAAGTTTGGTAGTTGAGTAAGGCTCCGAGCAGATATTAGATTGCTTGGATAGATAGATACTATACTGTATATATAGCTTGACACGCATGTTTAAAGAGTAGGTTTGCGCATATGCGATACGTATTTCAAACACTTGTTTAAAACTATGACAAATCGTGGTCCTAAATGACAACTGTGACATAATCTGAGCCACGACATGTGATTTCTAACAATGTGGGATATTGACAAGTGTAGACTCAGAAGGGCCTTTGCAGCCTCCTTTTAAGCTTAGAAATTCCAAATGCTGTTCGGTCAGTAGCTTTACAGTCATAGAATATTTAATCGACTTGCATATGCGAAGGCTGGTCTGAGCCACTGCTGTTTGCACGTACCATATTGTTGGAAATCTCATAATAGGACTCAATTATAAAGATAAATCTTAAGCCAAATTAGGTCCCATTTCTAAAGATATTTCTTTGATTAATAAAATTACTGTAATCAACTGATAGAAAAGGGCTAATTTTGCATCATGTAGCCTCAGACTTTGTGACGGCCCTGACGTAAAGCTTTAATTAGTTGGTTGGTGCCAGATGCTTGTCGTTGGCTTGGCCCATCGTAGCTCAACTGTTTTTTTTAGCTCTGACTATCTTTAAGGCTTGCGTCATTTTCTTTGTATCATCATAATGTGATTCTTTCTCTGTGATGATACATTGCATGAATTTGGAAGCATTCGTGCGAGCTAAACAGTTTTGTATTTTACCAACAGCAAAATCTAGGGCGACGATTAAGTGCTAGTAAAATGCCGGTGGCTTAGGCTGCTTTCCGTTCTAAGGCGGTGGTTCTGTTTTTGTTGATCTATTGTTTTATGTGCTATCAATTGTTTGTGGCAGTTCTGTGTTCGTCTTTGTTTTGTTATGTATTACTTTGTGTCCATTCTAGTTTTGCAATCATCTTGAAGAGGAAGAGAAAGTTGGCTGCTTTGCTATTATTGTCTTACAGATGTATTATTACTATAAATGTTATGTGGCTCTACCAAACGGTGCCGTGGCTTGGTCTGCAGTGTGTGATTGTGGTATATCCTGATCATACTCGCCTATTTTTTTAGAAAATTAGAGCCGTTAAGTTCACCATGCGAAGGCAAAATGGAAGATAACCAGTACCTTTATATGGCATCATAATTCTAACTGTTTCAGATGACAACCCTACAGCCTACAGAGCTTCTTGCGACGAGGCACATATACAGTGAAAACCTCGAAAATTCGAACCCCGATTTTAAGAAATACTCGCTAATTTGAAATAAAATTCGGACACAATGGATTCAGGGAATAGGACCTATTTTTAACTACTTAAATAAAGTCTATAAAATCATATGTGAAACGTCTCTCTGAGACGTTTCGTTTCTTTTACGCACACAAAACATATGTTTGAAAGGAAAACTCCCTGATAATAATCATTTTAGGGGGTTATATATTCTCATGTCTACCTCTTTCGATACTTCGAAATAAAATATCTAGTCCATATGACTTCGAATTAACGAGATTCGACTGTATTACAATAAATAAGCTTCCCCGGGGTAACTATATTTTTGCGATTTTGTTATGACACGGTTTGTCCTCTTGTTCGTGGAGACAGTCTTAGAGCTAATGAGGTCGACATCTATGGTATAACTATTTTTGATCACCAATATAAGTGTAGACCTTACACATTACCGTAAACCTGTGTAAAACGGCAACTCAAAAATAGACAAAACAAATATCTTAATGACAAATGGTAGCTTAATGAAGGTCGAAAGTATTGCAGAATGCAATACTTTTGACCTGCGTTAAGCGATGCAATACCTTTGACTTGCATTAAGCGATAATTGATCTTGAACACCAATTTTCGGTCTTTTTGACAGTGGCCGTTTTACACAGGTTTTTACTTTAAAGTCGGTAAGGTTAGTATAAGGTGAAATTGGGGCCGCACATAAAACTTGAACTAACACACACCACAACAACCAAGCAAAAACGTGAATCATCACTGTCCAAGAACAGAGTGGCTTTTATATATTGAACTGGTAGAATAACTCCCTACATATATACCCGGCAAAAAACAAACGCACCACTTAGAACTGTTTAACTCCCAGGAAGATCACAAGGGATAGGCCAGTGTAGCTTGTATCAGTGCAAAGGTATGTCAAGTACTGCTGCGTCACACGTCTTTTGCAATCTGACGTCCAAAATATGTTAAAGAAAATTGATCATGAACCAAGTGGGGATCAAATTGTAAAGTCACAAGAAATAAGCGTTTTTATAATGCTCTCTTGCTGGATAAGTTCAAGCAATAAGAATCATTTTAGTAGACCAAATTGTACTCGGACACTTATTCTTTGCAAATTCTATCTGTTAATTAATCATATGCGATATTTAAACCAGGTAGCTCATGTATTGTGACTACCCTTTGAATAACGATTCCGCACTGGAGATAAACCTAACAAAACATTTAAAGAGTTCAACATTGTTTTAATCAATTTTAGATAGCCCTAACTGATGAAAATTGATTTTGGAATAACAAATATGCATCAATAAACACATTGGTTGTCTCACATAAAGACAACGTATCGTTTTCATACTTTGCAAACGTAAAACATACTCGGAATTGAATGTAAACAGTAGCATTGAATTAACGCTTCCGCAACTCGTTTACCATTCGCCTTGGTAAGTTTTGTGCCTGCACAGAGAAGATACAGATACTCATCTACGTCACACTCAAGTTTTAGTCAGATTTGATCAGAAATGAATATTTTATGACAATTCACATTTTCGTTTTAAAAGGAGATCTAAATGGGAAAAATCGTAGTGGTGCTTTTCTTTTTTTGTTGGGTATCAAACATGTATTACACTGTTTATCTCACATACTTCCTAGCTCAATATACCAACAATGCTTTTTATTCTGGTGAGCATTCTCACACCGGGTAGGCGGCAATCGAAAACGTTAATGCTATAGACGAACGTAGATAAAAAGTAGTTAAAACGGAGCTTTCAATTGCCCGAAAACACTATTTCTATCGGGTTTTTATGCGCGTTCATCGATTGTTAAGAGCGTTTTCGACTGCCGCCTACCTGGTGTGATTCTTAAACTTATTTACAGTAAGTATTTGTAAGATCAAAATTTAAAAAATATTTTGTATCTCTGTCGCTTAAGATTGTTTTATATATACTGAACGAAACTTCTAAACCGCCAGTTAACAAAACACATATTTTTCAATATAGCTCATTTATTATTAAACTGTTTGAAACGATAGTATATTTTGGCACATGTATCCGTCGATTGAACAAAACAAAGTTTAATTCAATAGGGATGTTCATTTATGCGTAACGATAGAGTACTAATATCGGTTTTGCACGTGGCATACGATGCTAAATGTTTTTCGCCTTGTGTATACTCGTATTTTCATTGACAACTATCCAGCAATTTTATTTTATCTCAAAAATGCCAACTTTTGGGCTGTATGAGTATAAAGTAGAGGGGTCGGGCTGTGGGTTCAATCGAAAACGGGGCCTCACTGAGACTGATTCATAATTTTTCATAAAGTTTGACATGTTTTGATAGAGCCGAAAGTTTACACCGCAACCTGTCGGCCATTCTTCATTTTTGCACTCGTATGACGATAAAAATCGACAAAAACTGAGTATTTCGTATGTCCTAAAATGGCCTGTATAGTCCACCATACGTTCGTGCGGTGATGCACAAATGCTGCATTGGAACGTCGGATGTGTCAAGATTGGTGTGCAGTACACGGTTAATAGCTGACGGATGCTTCAATAATATTGTAGACAAAAACATTTCATCACCATAAACACATTTCTGTGTTCTATTAGGCCAATATGGGCCTCCATAGGAGCACTAAATTGCACGAAAATTGCTACTTTATTACACAATTAACACGATAGTGTTCAATAATGTCCATTTACAGCATAAGAAAGGTTCAGTAATGTTGTGGACAAAAACATGTCATCTTCATAAAGCATTCTTGTGTTGTTTTATGTCATATGGGCTTCCATAGGAACATTGTGGATTACCTGAAAATTCATACTTAACAAAAGCGAAACCCAAACATATTCAATAATGTCCATTTATAACACCATAAAGTTGGTGTTTTTCACTTAAGGTCCCTGGAATATTCACTTTTAAGCGATGAGTTCAAATTTATGCGTTTGTGTGAAAATGAAATGCGATGGTGCATTTATACAGTCTATCAATTGAGCATGTTAATTTCAATTTATGAAACTGAAATTTTGACAGCTTCTGTTTAATTGATTTGTCCATATTGAGTGTAAATTTTAGCCATGTATGTATCATATATGTTTAGATATGTAATAATATAGAGTGGCGGTTTAGAAGTTTCGTTCAGTATAGTATGAAGTGCAAACCCAGATGAAATGTCGCTATTTGCACCTGTTTTACCAGTATCCAGAATAAAAGGTTAAAATAGTTGGAAGCTACGACAAAGGCGCATGACATTAGGCCTAAAATATGGGCTGACTTTATTCGAGTCAAATCTTAAACGAAAATTATATTTTGACATTGGTTTAGGAGTGTATGATTTACTTGATTTGCAATCTATCTATCTTTTCATTCTGCAGCACCCTCTCACGAGTATTATGTGCAGTCGCGCTGTCAGTGCAAGGATAAAAGCTAGATTCTAGCAGATGTGAAAGTGAAATAGTGAGAAGGAAATAAAAGATGATAGTGTTGAATTCTGTCAAATCGATGGCATTTGCATGTCTTCGTAAAAGCTGCTCTATCGGAGTCCTGCAAAACTTCTCGTAACGCTAATGATCGTAGCACTTTGACAAATGCAAATGATAAATTACCATTCACGATATTTAATGAGAAATATGAATAGCTTCATCTTTTTTTTATTTAAGACTCACAATTTACATCAATGCAGTTTCGAAATCTTAGCATTATTTTAAAGCAGGCCATTACACAACATTTATACAGTTCAACCCACTAGATAGACGTTTAGAATTCAAGTTTACTCAAGTTTACAATCATCATCATCATCATCATCATCATCATCATCATCATCATCATCATCATCATCATCATCATCATCATCATCATCAATATCATCATCATCATCATAATCAGCAGCAGCAGCAGCAGCAGCAGCAGCAGTAGTAGTAATAGTAGTAGTAATAGTAGTAGTAGTAGTAGTAGTAGTAGTAGTAGAAGTAGTAGTAGTAGTAGTAGTAGTAGTAGTAGTTGTTGTAGTAGTAGTAGTAGCAGCAGCAGTAGTAGTAGTAGTTGTTGTTGTAGTAAAACGATGTGAGGAGGTGGAGGAGATGCATGCATTATTATTATTATTATTATTATTATTATTATTATTATTATTATTATTATTCCTGTTGTTTATCTTACGAGTGGAAATAGTTAATATATCATTTTCAGTGGATAAATGATAATGCTATGTTTGGAGACGACGAGATAAAGACCCCATACTGAACTTTACCCATATCATGTTTAAGGAGCATGCGTTAGAAAATCGGATCTTTTTGAGCGAACAATGTGAACATTAATTTTATATGAGTCACGACATGAGATTTCCAACAATGTGGCATATTCACAAGAGTAGACTCAAACGAGCCTGCGCAGCCTCCTTTTAAGTTTAGAAACTCCAAATGGTGTTCAGTCAGTAGCTTAACAGTCACAGAATAGCCAAGCGACAAGCAAATGCTCTGATCAGACTGAGGATTTGCTGGTTGCACATACCACATTGTCTGAAATCTCATGTAGCGGTTCATATAATAATCATTCATTCAATCAATACATTCGTTACTCCTTCTTCTATAAATATCATTATTTTTATATGGGTCAATATGGTATTTGCATATACCTGCATGATACCTGATTTGACATTTCCATAGCAACATGACAGCTACTTGTTAATGTAACCGTGTGTTTCAAACGGTGAGGTCGGTTTTTGTAGCGGCACTGAAGTGAAAAGTAGAAAATGATACCGTGATAATATGATGAAACTTCAAATAAATGCAAGTAGCTTATAGCACACAAATCGTATTAAAACTTGAATTTAATGTACTTTATGAGAAATATCAGAAACATGCAGCACATATTTAGCAACAAAATGGAATTCTTAAAGTCATTTGCGAGTTGCATGGTCATTGCTTTTTCTATTTTCTACTTCACAAAATACAATACTTCATTAGTTGCTTTGCATATAAATTCTACCTATGACTATGTTATTATCGGCGGTGGTACCGCTGGATCTGTTCTGGCTGCTCGACTTTCTGAAGATGAAAATATAACAGTGCTTCTTTTAGAGGCAGGTGAGGAGGAATCTTGGAAATATAGTTTACTACATAGAGTTCCGTTTCTTCATGGATTATTACAAAATAGTTTGGTGGATTGGGAGTATTATACAGAACCACAGACACATAGTTCGTATGCTTCTCCTGTCGGTAAAAATAGATCATACTGGCCCCGGGGAAAGGTACTAGGTGGTTCTGCTATGTTAAACAGCATGCAATATGTTCGTGGAAATAAAGCAGACTATGACCAGTGGGCTGAAAGTGGTTGCAACGGATGGGGTTATAAGGATGTTTTACCATATTTCTTAAAGTCTGAAGATATCTTGATTGATTCTCTCTCGAACAGTAAGTATCATCACAAAGGCGGTTTTATTGGAGTAAGTAAAGGGACTTCGAGCAGCCTGTCTAAATTGATTGTGGATGCAGGAAAAGAAATAGGCTATAAAGAAGTTGACTACAATGGCGAACAACAACTGGGATTTAGTATTCCTCAAGTATCTGTCAGAAATGGTGTCAGAAGTGGCACCGTGCGTGATATCTTATCCCCAGTGATGATTCGATATAATCTGCACATTGCAGTTTCTACTCGTGCAGCTAAGGTGCTCTTTAACAACAAACGTGCAGTTGGTGTAGAATATGTTCGAAATGGACAAAAAGGTGTCGTGTATGCTAAAAAGGAAATCATTGTGTCTGCCGGTGCAATAAATACTCCACAATTGCTTTTGCTATCAGGAATAGGACCGAAACAACATTTAAATAGCCATAATATAGCGGTTGTAAAAGATTTACCAGTCGGGAGAAATCTACAAGATCATATATTATCATTTCTACCAACTACACTTAATTCTTCTGACTGTACAAGTTTCAATCCAATCAATGTAGGTATAGATGTACTGAAATACATTTTCACAGGCAAAGGCATGTTTGCATCGCCAGCAGTAGAAATAACCGCCTTTCTGAATACAGACGACAATTCAAGCAATCCAAATTATCCTGACATACAGCTTCATGCGTTAGGGTTTCTGCCTGCACGAAAGGATATCATGATGGACCAAGAGCTTATCAAAGACATTTTTCCCGAGGATTATACTTGTGGTGTTATATTTGTGCCAATACTCTTACATCCGAAGAGCAGAGGCGTGATCACATTAAAAGGTACAGACCCATTCATCCATCCTGCAATTGACCCTAAATACTTGACAGTAAAACAAGATATAGCTACCTTTATTCGTGGTATTCGAGCTGTAGAGCGATTGATAGAATCACACACCTTTAAAAGTATTGGTGCTAATTATAACTTGACTAAAATGGCCGCATGCTCACAACATAAACACAGATCAGATGCCTACTGGGAGTGTTATATTCGATACAATGCACTGACAGTGTATCACCCTACGTCAACTTGTAGAATGGGACATATTGACGACCAAGATACAGTGGTAGATGAAGAGCTTAAAGTAAGAGGTGTTCTTGGTTTGAGAATAGTTGATGCTTCAATAATGCCAGATATAATATCTGGAAATATAAATGCACCAACGGTAATGATCGCAGAGAAAGCTGCTGATATGATACGAAATAAAAGATACCGTAGAACACATTCGAAGGTATCTCCAAACTGTTGATCATCCACAGTAGGGTTGAGTCAGGTAACTTTTGACATCAGGTAAATTCGGACAGTTACCTTGTTTGTTTCATATTTTATTCACTGGAATGAAACAATAAACTAGTTTTTGTTTGTTTGATTTGATTCTCCCATCAACAATCTTTCAGTTAAACAGGGACGGGTTTTCCTTGGTTGATTCAGTACTAAGCTAGGATAAATGTGTCTTGCTCAAGGACAACAGCGCATTGACGCCGGTTAGGCTCTAACCCGCGGCCCCTCGGTCTCGAATCAAGCACTATACCACTGAGCCACTGCGCTCCCCACAATAAACTAGTAAAAATCAGGATGAGACAACCCTTAAGGAACCTTCTCATCTGCAGTTCCACAGTTTGCAAATGTATTACTGAATTTAACTGACTTTACCATATACTCATTAATGTTTTTTTGTGTTTTTTTTTTTGTTGTTTTTTTTGCTCATAACAAGGTAGTGCCTTTCGCATACGCATGCTAGTTTAAAGGCAGTAAATCAAATGTTAGCGTGCAGTCTGCTCCGCATAGCTAGACAAAATATTGAAGAAAGCCTATTAATGCCCTACACAGTTTCCGGCAAACATGTTTTTCTTTACCAAACAAATAAGAAACGCGTCAATTAGAGTTTTTAATTGCGAAATTGCTGACTGTTATAGATCAAACCGTATTGTCAGTATGGCGTAGAAACTATTTTGTTCCTTCCACTTGCATCAACAAACGACACCCATGCAATCGGTAAACATGTTTGTAGGCGTTTATTCAATGACAATGCCCACATAGAATTATATTATGAGTATGCGTTACAATTGCTAAGTACAAGAAAAATATTTTCACTATTTGAGACATCTCTTTTTTGTCGCAGGGTTGGTCTGCAATGTATGAGCGTGTAATTTTCTGGTCACACTCACTTTTTTATGGACGTGGCAATACAGTCCTTATAATGCTAGGCGTGTTCGCATAAAAAATGCTTGCATTTAGAAACCATCCTGTACGTGCTGTGTGCATGAATGTTAAACTTTGGGTGACTTGGACCTTGGTTGATCGAATCATTTGTACATGTATGTGGTCGATTGGGACCAAAGCCTGACCAGTTTGTCAGAATTCAGACCATCTTGGTAAAATATAAAGTAAGAAATATTAAACGTTTGTTTATTTGAATTAATTTTAGGTCCCTGTTAATGTTGGAACGTTTTCTGGGTTTAACATGTTCAGCTTTACTAAAACTTGATAACAAATTATACAGAAAAAAAACTGTGTAAAACGGCCACTCTCAAAAGACCGAAAAATGGTTTTCAAGTTAAAGCAGGTCAAAGGTATTGCAGACTGCTCCAAGGGGAGCATTCTGCAATACTTTCGACCATCATTAAGCTACTATTTGTCATTAAACTCTTTATTTTTTCCTATTTTAGTGGCCGTTTACATAGGTTTTACTGTTAGTCGTTTAAAAAGCAACCAACATATTTCAAGGGATGCAACCGTGTGAAATGCACAAAATATCAAACTTGCGCCTTTTTTTGTTAGATTGCCTAGTTTCATACGTGGGGCAGTGAAGCAGCCTATTTTTTGTATGCTTCATAGTTTGTATATTTCATGCGAGTCTAACAGCAAACGTTTATTTTGGAATATGTTGCCAGCTCACTCTAGAAAAAAGTGTCAAAGTGCATTCAGGATCAGCAATATATGAGTTAATTATCTATCGATCAATTAGGGTATAACTGGCCCCGAGGGAATAAAACTTTTTCCATGCTCAACTCAGCTGCTTATAAAAACTAAAATACCGAAAATGAAGATGTTTATTGCTATAAGTCTCTCAGATGTTGTATTGATCATGCTAATAAATGTTAAAATGCCAACAATTGTTGGCATTTTAACATTTATGAGCAGAATAAATTTCGTGCTCAGCTGAGTTAAGCAAAGAAAAAGTTTTGTAACCTTGGGCCAGTTTTCAAGATTTCCATTTTGGGAGGTATATCGTCGGATATACGGCCGGAAAAATAGTTTTACGTCGACGCGCGAGCGGAGCCGTAAAACGTAATTTCCGACGGTATATCTGACAATATACCTCCCCAAATGAAAATTTTGAACATGGGTATCCTCATTCTAAAGCATTTCGGCAGTTTCGTCTCAAGTTGGAGCGTTGCAAGCCGTATAAAGCCGTACGTCATCCACCGGTATGTGACATAGTTAAAGACTTCAAACTATTTCCGACAGTTTATTGCACTATCGCAATTTTTGACGTTACCCAACCAGATGTCGCGTTACAAAATGAAGTGGATTACATTTACTAGTCTTATGCACTCGCAGGTGTAACGTGACGTCTGGTTTGATGATGAGACAGTGTATGATGCAGCATATCGCCGGAAACCTGTATTATTAAGTAACATCAATTTCAATTTGTTGACAATGCTTGCAGCCGTTGGCTGGAGGCCAAATATAATACTGAAGGAAAAATATATAAGCGCATTAGAGTTAGGATAAGCACATTCAAAATTATCATTTGGGCTGGTACTCTGTTGGATATACTGTCGGAAATAACATTTACGGCTCCGGTCACTCCTCGCCGTAAAATAAATTCCCGGCCCTATACTCGACTATATTTCAGGCCTTTAATGAATCTTTAGATTTTTGCAACCGTTCATAGCTTCATGAATGACATAAATTCGATTGACAGCTGCTACACTCACTTGAACATGCAATACGCTTCGAACATGGAATTCATTCGCCATAAGTGACACTTTGTTTGACAGCCAGCCACACCTGAGTCGCACATGCAAAAAAAGTATCTTGTTTGCTCCATCGAATTTATTTCTTAAATATACCTCCACAAACAAAAATGCTGAATACAGTTATTCCCGACAACAGTATTGACCGCATGTCCACTGTGATTAGCAGAGGTCACCGGTCAAATCGAATATATATAGGGCCTACCAGTAAAAGTGCAACATATGTTACTGTACAATTCATGTAAACTAGTCAGTTAATAAAAACGTCATTTATCAAATGATTTTGTATTGGCCCAATTACAGGTCCTTGCTCTAATGTATTGGTTTAAAGCCGAGGGCCAATAAAGTTGACATCGGACCTGTAACTGGGCCAATGGGAAATAACATCATGGGCAGTTACAGAAAAATCAGTAAGGGGACTCTTGACAAATGTCTTTTTTGTGTATTACACAGAGGTTCTCTCCCAAGAAGCATTTGGACCCAAGGCCCAATAGTCCAAATGCTTCTCGAGGTGGTATTTATACGGAAAACTATATACAGTCGCTTGTCTGAAAAAGATCTGACATGAATATACTAAGCCACAAAACTAATACATCAATTTTCTTTTGGGCGTTTTCTGGTGAAAACATGACACCAATTTGATCCATTGAACCATAGTTAGGAGCAAAGAAAACAAGAGGGCAAATCTTAAAAATCGGTAGCGCTCATATACCGAATGCCAGCAATAAGACAATGATGTACACATTTTCGTGTTGTAGGAAACTTGCAAGACTTTAGTCATACTACCGCGACATGAGATTTCTGACAATGTGGTATGTGCGACCAGCAAAGCCTCAGATCAGCCTGCGCATATGTGCAGTCTGATCAGAGCCTTTGCTAGTCGCTTGAATATTAAGTTACTGACCGAACAGCATTTGGAGTTTTTTAAGCTTGCAAAGAGGCTGCCTAGGCTCGTCTGAGTCTATTCAGGTCATAATGCCGCATTGTATGAAATCACATGCCGCAGCTCATATTTTGATTAACTCTCAATACACCTCTTAGTATCAATTTTATCAGATTCTAGTTAAACTCAATCAAACTTATATACAAACACCTGATTGTGATATAATTGTGTTATTTCTATTAACCCTTTCTTTCATGAATATTCATGCAAAGCTCCACCCACTATGAATAATTATATAATAAACTTTCACAGTTGTACATAAAACAAGTATTAACACCATAAGCGATTTTATACTTTGACTACTACAGATACAGATAGAAAAAAGATATTACGTAATTCAGGCCCACTAGTGTATGTTCATATCTAATCATATTTCAATTAGCAAATAGAGCAAAATCAGACAGCTCTTAAAGGAGCTGGCTGATCTGGGTCTGCTCTTTTTACAAAAGTGTTAAAGGCGCCTCTATCAGTTAAAAGATTAAATCCATGTCTGGCTTTTGCAACTGCTTCCCAATAATCATGCGAAATTTAATTCCGAATCAAGCACATTTGATGCGAAAACAAGATAGATTAACATGACACCTGTCAAAATCAAAGTCACAGAGTTCACCAATAAGGCATGACTGGGGCCCCAGGGGTTTTGGAAATCTGGCGAATTTTTTTGTTGTTGCTGATTTATCAGCCTTAAAATTATTGAATTTTAGGTTGATTACACGATACTTTTGAATGCTCAGAATGCACCAGATCGCACCAATTTTATCATTTTTTTCCGGGGAGCCTGCTCCGGATCCCCCTAGTGCAAGTGTGAATCTTACAGGGCTACCTTTGCGTCTGGTATGAAATTCGCTCACATGAAAATAAGCTGATTTATTAAGACGTTGAAGAATGCTGACCAGATATGAACTTACTTGGTGAAACTGTTGTTAAACATTCGAATAGAGACTTTATATGGTCACAGAAAAAAATGCTTATAGAGACTTTATGGTTACAAAATATAAGTGCTTACATTTTGCCGCAAAAATCTAGTTTAAGCTGTTGGAAAAAACAGCCCATCCCCCCACCAGAAAAACAACGGGTCTGTCCCTAATTTAAAAGAAAATCTAGAGAGCATTCCTCCATACCTGCTCTACCAGGTACAGTACCAGCATTTTAAAGATGGCTTCACACTTAGAGCTACACGTATATATCGTGCATTTGATTAAAGAGACTAAGTCTGCAACTATGAACATTTTTCAAAAATCTTTTTTTTTCTTTTTAAATCATTGTAAAAGTAGAATTAAGTTATGTTTTCACAAAAAATCTGTTCACCATAGCTGAAAACTACACGGAAAAGTGAATTATCTTATAAAAACAGGTGTTTTTCTCTTGTTGGTCATTATTTGCGTCCCTCCAACAATTAAAGACAGTTAATATTTAGCATAAATGCTGTTGTTTTGATACTGATAATTTGTTAAGACTTACGAAATTGGTCAAATATATACCTAAAGTTTAGTTTTTTGCTGTGTTCTTGAAAAATAGAAACATTATTTCTAAAATTAAAAGATCAAAAGTTACAGACCATGCAGCTTTAAAATATTTATATGGCTAATCCTTGTCTTTACATATATAATGCAAAATATTAAGTGGAAATTCAGTCATGGGCTCGTGTATATATAGTTCTTTGAGTATGTTTATTTCATCCCACGGAAAGAAGAATACAGGTACATATACATTTTAGGGAGAATTGACTTATATTTTGGGGGGATTTGGGGAGGAGCTGAATTATTTTAGGGATTTGTAGAGCAAAGGCAAATACTTTCAGTGAGCTGAATTTTTTTACAGGGATTTGGGGAGAACAATGCATTATTTTTAGGGAGCAAGGGAACACAGATCCCCTGGGGGCCTTAGGATTTTATGCGCAATATTTTGGTTCAATTTTCACAATAACGATTATTACCTGCCGGATTTGGAAAATTTACGACAAAGGAACATATATAATGTTTTGGTCACATTTGTAAATGCAGCCCTAATTGTTAACGTTTTTATGAAATCTGTGAATTTTCATTTTGTTGGGTGACATATTTAGCTGACTCGTTATAACATTAAATTAGCATCATTTTAAATGTCATTTCACCTGAGTATTGGCAATAAATTTTAGAAACAAGGCCTGAAATGATTTTCTTAAAATTGTATTAAAAAGGACGCACTTACTATAAATTCGGAAATTTTCGCGAGGGTTTTATTTTCGCGAAACTTCGCATATGCGAAGTTTCGTGAAAATGAAATCCTCACGAATTGGCGAAATCACTATACCGTTTACTGATATAGGTAAATCACGCCCTTGTCGCGAATTTTTAACGTCGCAAATATGTGTTTTAACGCTATTTGCAAATATAAAATGCTCGCGAAAATTTCCGAATTTACAGTATATTGCCAATATGAGGTGTTTGTTTTTAAGATTGATGTTTAGATATGGCTATATTTACATCGCTCGGTCCAGTACTCGAGATACTGGTTCTTATCGCATCCTTTTAATGCACATGCTGACCTATCTAGCAGGGCGAGACCTCTACAATTATGTCCCAGTCTTCATCTCCATCCATACTTTGTGCACAGACTCACCTGAGCCTTCATTTTAAGTAAATGCGATAAGTACCAAAATCTCACATGCTGGCTCATTTCTTGGTCAGGTACTGTTGTGCCAACGAAGAGTGACAGTGACGTAATATTGTGTTTACAATTACAAAGTAAAAATAACTTGTACACTCCACTTGACTTGATCACTTGTGTATTAATTCTATCCTGCGGATAGGATTAAAACACAGGTGGTATATTGGTTATAAGTCCCTGAAAATGTTGTAAACAAAACATGACGTCACTGTCACTCTTGGCTGGCAGGACAGTACATAACTACCAGAAGTTAAAAATATATCACTTGAAGCAGTTATTTATTTTTTTGAAAGAAAATCAAAAGCTATCTGAGCGAAATAATTTTAGAAATAACCTTAAGAAGTTACTTTCTGTATCCTTACAGCATCAAGCCTCCAGTTAAGAGTGCGTTACAGAAATTATTTTTCTTATTTCTCGACCAAAACATGTGTTGTGGGTACTCAAAAGAATCGTCTCAATGAGACGGTTCTTTTTAGCACCCAAAACACATGTTTAAGTTGATGGGTAAGTTAATACATGCAATTTAGGTGCACATACGATCCTTATATGGACCTTTGTAAATTATTGTTCAAAAGGTGCAACTTTAACTTCTTCAAGTGATGTTTATTATAACTTTAATGTGTCACTGTTTTTTTTTACATTTTGAACAGTTTATTTAAATTGTTTATGGCTCATCATAGACCATCAAAGCATATGCCTCGCAGTCTATAGGTTCTTTTCTATTACTAGCCCAGCCCTCTCTTCTTTCCATGGTCATAGACCCAACATGTTTGCTCCGTCTCCTTCGTTTTTCAGTCCCCTTATCAAGTTCAGCAAACAGTTCATTAATGTAACAACTTCTCCATGGAAGTTTACGCTTGACCAAAATCTTAACCTTTGGCTCCTCATCATCTTCAGAGCCAGACGGACCCGTCACAAAGTCTGACTCCTCTGATGAGATGTATTCGTTTGTCTGTAAGATCGTGTTGAGGTTTGCTCTGTCTCTGTCATTGATCGTCTTATTCGATTTCAGCGACGCCAGTCTTCTCATCCGCAACTGAAATATGCAAAAAACTATTCTGGCGTAACCATGGTAACAACGTAAAAATGTGATTGCTTCTTATTTATTAATTTCACGGTCAAAACGCTGCTTATCTGTAAATGGACAAACATATCAGGTTCAATTTGTGAACAGCTATTGCCCACATGCGCGGATCCAGGGGGGGGGGGGGGCAGGGGGTCCGGACCCCCACCCCATTGAAAAATCACCAAAATATAGGGTTTCGTAGCAATACTGGCCCAGATCGCCTGAAAATCACAAAGCTACCAAGTCAGCATTCGATGTTGGGCCATCATCGGCCTGTCAGCAAAACGCCATGTAAATTACATTACGCTGGTGGGCCGATGATGGCTCACTTTTAGTGGCAAATGGTCCTCTTCTGGCAAAACTTTCTGGATCCGCGCATGGCCCATCTGTTAATTCCTGCTGATGCATAGGTCCAAATAAGCATTTTTGGTGTAAGATTACATGTATTTTCTTTTCCGTCTGTCTAAACTCAATGAGACGGTACTTTTGAGTACCAACAACATGTTTTGGTTCAGAAACAAGAAAATGAGTTTTTAGTTATCTATATGATCTACTGATATATAAGAACCACATTGTGCATGTTGTGCTCGCACAAAAATAGCGAGTCTCATCACTAAACAAATCTGAAAAGTGGTGTGTATATTTAGATCTCCCAGAACGTGCAGAATAACCTGAAAATCGCCCATAATCATGACCAAAAACTAACTAGATATTCAACATTCCAAGCTACACTCATGCGGAATCTAAATTCGAAGCAGCTGTTACGGTGATAATGTAAACCGTGGTCAGGTAAGGGTGGTCCCCAGGTTACTCTTTTTCTTTTATCATGTCTTTTTTGTATTTTAAGACTAAATAATTGATAGCTCCTGATATAAATAGCTAGGTAAAAGAACCTCTTGCCTAGAGAAAGCTGTAACTTCCATTCTGGTGCGCATAGTTGTCAAATGATAATCTAATATACTCATGAAACGCGTCTTTGTTATATAACAACATAAACACATTTCAAATTGCATTTTGTTCAAATGTTCTGGCGGGCACAAATAGAAATGGAAAATGAATTGGGTTGCGACGTGAAAAGGTAGTTTAAGATATATGCAACCAGGGGAAATGATTCGTGAACCAGCAGACTTGCAAGGTGCTTACGTCTGTAGAGCATCTACATGAAGGCATACATCTCATTTTAAGGGGGAAAGTTATACAATTCTAAAATCCTGAACCTAATTTCAAATCTAAAAATTGCAGTATGCCAACAAAAATATTACCTAATTCAAAGGCCAATTGTTTTAGAAAAACTAACAGTGAATCAGAAAAGTTATAATAATCTGCTTAATTCAGGATTTGGAGGCTGACTTTCCTTACTTATTCAGGATTTGGAGGCTGACTGCCCATACTAATACAGGATTTGGAGGTGGGCTTTACATACTACTAATTCAAGGTTTTGAGGCTGACATTCTATGGAAAGCCAGCCTCAAAGTCATAAAAGCTTTCGTTTATGCACTTACATTAGTCATCCTCTGCCGTCTTCTCTGTTGTTTCAGGGAGCTGTCCATCTTCTTTCTCTTCAACAGCAGATCATGCCGTTTCAAAGTATGGAAGTAGGTGTAGCACCCTTCTGCAACAATAGAAAATACGATGTGTATAAAAAGAATATATGCAGTACATGCATGGGTTCATATAACGCCTATGCCTGCTGAAATTGAACTGTCAGTGGTTTACCCGCCACCCCCTCATTCTTCAACCCTTCAGAATTAATTTGTACATAAAACAGTGCTGCCGTGAATTGATCTGCAAGGTGTGCGTGTGGTATTTACTGATCATACTCATCTTTTTGTGCCAGTGTTGAACAAGCTTCCAGATAAGAAATCGTATTTGAATATAGGTTTGCTTATATCTCAACCAAAACATATGTTGTTGGCATTCGAAGAAGACGGGTTTTTTTATCACCCAAAACACGTGTTAAGAAAGCAATCGCATTTTACGCTTAAAAGTGTGGTTTTATTGACCGATATGTTAACTATTTAATTTGATATTTTTACCAACAAATAGCAGATTGAATTTAATAATTAGAATGTAATAAAGTAATTATGATTGGTGACAGTATGTGAACTTGCCTTTCAGGATAAAGCTGGAATTTATTGAAATTCAAATCCCGAAAAAAATGCTTTTTTATCTTTAAACATCCATGTACAAAACAACAAATCGCTGGTATCTATCCGGTATATGTAGGTTTGCAATTCTTCGATCTTGAGTCGAGCATCAAATTGTTTTTCGTTGTTGCATTGATGTGTATGGCGTTTTGATACATTTTAGTTATTTATGTTCAGTTATCCTACCCATACTGTGCCTGAGCAACCCTCCTCGGCAGCTTGCCAGCTTTTACTGACCAAAATTTCGCCATGATAACCAGTAACTAGATATATTTTTACTTGCCTATGTCTTCCCTAAAGCCCCATTCTCACTGTGCCGATGTAGCCACGGTTTATCCCGATGCAGGACAGCCGGTATACCGTGATGCACCGGGACACATTTCATAAAAGATAAATTGCGTTCTCACCTTGCCGACGTTACCCCGGTATAGCCCCGGTTCTCAAGATAGCAAGACTCCGGTTGATCCCTGGTTCACCACGGAGCTCTTACGGTGCAGCACGGTGGAGCCACGGTTTGTGCCGGTATACCCCGGTGTTACCCAGATTGTTTACGGTGATGTCCCGGTAACTGCCGGTTGCGCCACGGTTACATGCCGGTAGGGCCACGGTTGCGTCCCGGTGCTACTCTACACTATAAAACCAGGATAAAAACGTTGAGTAACATCAGCTTTCTTCTGTCTCTATCGTATAACAGTTATGACACAAATTGGACTGCACAGCCATATACGAGTTACTAGAGCAATCATGATCTGTGTAGCGAAAGCAAATGCCTAGTAACCTCGCAGCTCATTTGCATGACAAATAAGCAGAAGCAGACCTGTTTTCTTACGACGAGATTTAAATGTTGTTGATTTGGGCCCAGAATTACAATGCCTCCTTAAAGTTAAGAAAGACTTAATTTAAGTATTGATACTTCAACATGTACGTTGAATGCTTAATAAATTGCCAAGACCGATGCAGTACTCATGGTCAAAGATATCATTGTGATCTACAGAAAAAATGAAACTATTTTGGTTTTAATCTGTTTGGAAACGTTATTTTTCGCATTCTGGAAATTCATTACTTAACTTAAGTACTCCTTAACTTTAAGGATACATTGTAATTTTAGGCCCAGATTGTCTTGCTTTTTCGTAAAAATATATAACCTCTTTTAGAGGGGCATGTGATTTCCAACAGTGTGATATTTTGAGAAGTGTAGACTCAGACAAGCCTGAGCAGTCCCCAATTAAGCTTTAAAGTGGTCGGTCAGTAGCTTAACAGTCATAGAATAATCAAGCGACTAGCACAGGCTGTGATCAGACTGCGCCTAGGCGCAGGCTGATCTGAGGCTTTGCTAATGGCATTACCACATTGTTGGAAATCTCATGTCGTGGCTCATATATGCTTGACTCTAACTATCAGTGCATTTATTCATAAGCTTTGTAAATCAGCACATTTATACTGCAACTTGTGACGAATGGACTTTCCCATGCTTATTATTTGGATAAATCCACTTTCATTTTAGGGGCAGCAGGAGTGACTTTTCATTTTTATTTTTGCATTTTATTCATATACATAGGCAGTGGAACCACACGGTTTATCACGGTGGAGACACGGATGTTCCCTGATTGCGCCGGTATCGCCCCGACGCCGTCCCGGTGGAGACACGGTTACTCCCGGCGTCTTCCCGGTTTATCACGGTATTTGACAGCCTTCCCGGTTACTCCCGGTGAGTCCCGGTTATTTTAAACATTTTAAAACAACCGGGGACAAGAGCCGGTTCAACACGGTTCATCCCGGATCTCCAAGGTTGTCCGCGGTGCCGCCACGCTTGTTAGTACTGCAAATATCAAGGCGCTGAGAGGGAGTTTAGGTGCCCTCTTTGTTAACAAGTTGAGTCATATACCAAAGTTACAGCCAATATCTGCGGTTTATGAAAACCAATGATGTCGCATTTGGTCCCGTGTACTTATCGAGTTATCTGCCCTTGAAATACCCCACCCATTTTTTAAACCTGAGAAGCGATAGCTATGCTAAAAGGAAAAAAAATTGAAATTAATGAAACGGGTCCACATTTTTTGTATATTTTCTTGTTGCAGATACTTTTAAGTATATAATAGGAAAATTTGCTTACAAAATAATGTCTATAAATATATTTCCTGACATTTAAAGTACAAAATTTAGGTTTAAAAAAACTGTCAGAAAAAATGCTCTTCCAATTTTGACCAGACTTTCTATTAATTCGGTCCAAAGTTTCAAAATCACATTTCCATAGCGAGACCAAAACCTTTGCTACCGAAGAATTGTAACAGTTACCTAGTACAGCAAGTTTAAATGCCCAAAATTTAGTACAGAGAATATGTAGGTACCCCACCCACTTTTTAAGCTGGAGAACCGATTACTGTGCTAAAATGAAAACCAATTGTGGTTGTTAAAATTGAGCGGCAATTTTTGCATATTATCTTTCAAAATATACTTTCAGATATGTAATAGGCATATTTCATCACACAATCATGTTTTAACCATATCATCTTACATTTTAAGTACACATTTATTTCTAGAAAATGCGCCAGAAAAAAATGCTATTCCAATTTTAACCAAACTCCCCTTTAATTCTGTTCAAAGTTTCAAAGTTACATTTTATAGCGACACAACAATTTGTGCTACATTAAGTTATACAATTTACATATGATAGCAAGATCAAATGCCCCAAAGGGTCATGGAGAACATGGAAGTACCCCACCCACTTTTTAAGCTGTCATAACGATTATTGTGCTAACATGAAAACAAATTGTGATTGTTGAAACAAATTCGCAATTTTTGCATATTTTCTTGTAACAAATACATTTAGATGTGTCATAGGCGAATTTCACCACAACATTAGGTCTATAACTATATCAGCTGACATTCAAATTACAACATTTAAATTATGTTTTAAAAAAGTCAGAAGAAATGGTAGTCCAATTTAAAACATACTCTCCTTTAATTCTGTCCAAATTTTCAAAGTCACATTTTTGTAGTGAGAACACAAATTGTGCTATATAAAATCATAGCCGTTACCTATGATCAAATGTCCAAAAATGGCATGGAGAACATGGAAGTACCCCACCCACTTATTTGTGCATACCATAATGAAATTCTATTCTCTAACTATTTCGGACTAGCGGAAGGAATTTTCTAACACCTATGTACATGTAAATATCTAATAGGATTACTATTTTGTTTTTAAAAATAAATTTATTTGACCTTCACGTCAAGGTCATTCTCGACAAAGGTGTTTAAACTCTTATATCTTGTAATATAATTTACGTCCTGGTTCTCTCTGTTGTTGCGAACGACGAAAGGTGGTCATGTCTTTGAAAGCTTAGTTTTACCCTCTGATTACAGACTTATCATATCTTATGATTTATATCAACATTCGAATTCGTTTCCTTGGCGCATTGCAAAACGTAGGCGTACCCCACCCACCTTTTTCGCCTGCATTGTTCACTAATTCGAACTTTTTGGAGAGTTGGAAGGTCTTTACGATTAAACAAGTGACGTTATCGAATATGTACAAACTCTGAAATGTTCCGTTTGGATGTTAATGGTAGCATTAACGTCAACACTAAAGTTACTTTCAAGCGTCTTTTCTAAACATCTTCTGACGTGCATGCAGGCATATTCTTGCGTCAATTGTCTGTTTACGCAGTTATATTGTTTTCCGAAAACATTAAGTGAGTATGATCAGGAAACGCCACAATCACAAACTGCAGACAAGCCCATGGCTTCGCGAGGAAGAGCAACACAACAATCACGAGACACCAGGAAGACAAACTAAGCAAAGCAACCAGTTCTCTCTTCCCCATCAAGATGATTGCAAAACTAAAATGGACATAAAGTAGCGTACAACAAAACATAGAACAATTACAAAAACTGGGTCAAGGTGAGCAGACAAGATCTTTTACCTAACCTGAGCAATTGGCTCAAAGTGAGCTCTTGTGGTCTTGATTGAACATTGTCCGTCGTCAACAATTGCTTCAAAAGACATGTCCTCCTGCATTATTGGGTGGATTTTGACCAAACTTTACAGGAATAATCGTTATATGGCCTTCAACAATTAATTGTTTAAATGGTTTTATTCCATTGTATACATGTATCTAGCTGAAATGGGCTAAAATAGATTTTCAAACTGAAGACTTTCAAAATACACAAGGCATTGAGCCTTGATGTTTAATATGAAGAATTACCTAGTAAACTTCTACCAAGTCTGTTCAAATTATGAAACTGGGGCCAAAAATGGCCCCGTCATGGGGTTGCAATTTTTACATTGGCTAATTACATGGAAAACATAAAAACAATCTTCTTGTCTGAAACCACAAGGCCTAGGGCCTTGATTTTTTTCTGTCTGTTCATCTGCGTCCATCTGTCCGCATGGAATTGTTATCCATTAGTCATTGATCTGATTTGATTCATTTTGGTTTGTTTAAATGATAATATCCACTGAGATTTATCAACCTTTTACATTCCTGAACATTACATGTACACGTTTAAAAGTAAAGTCTTATTAAAACTGAATATCCATCTAAAATTGACAGCTGTAATGTTGGGGAGTGATTATGCTTTCCCCTGATCTTACGAATAGTCATATCAGGTGAAAGAGTCCTCTTGTTTAATATTGAACTTAAGTTCAATATTAGCAAACCTAGTTGCTTCACAAATGTTTGAAACACTCCCAAAATGATTTTGCAGACATAAAACACCAGCTCGCTGCAGATTTGACCGGTTGCAACAAACAAGTCATTCCTGGAGTTGTTAGATTTGAAATAAACTACACGAAAGAGTAAAAAAAACCTATTGTATCGAATTCTGCAATTGTGCCATCAAATCATAAATTAACAGTAGATTACATTTGGGACTGATTTGGACTTTTGACAGAATAGTCTCCGGTTGGAATATCGTTTCTGTCGCCGTTGGTTGTCTCCGTAGTATATATGAATATATGATCTTTGATTGTTTACAAAATGTCCTTAGAATAGTCAGCACAGCGAAAACTAGCTTGGAATAAAAAAGAACTTGAGGTTTGATCTTTTATTTATACAGCTGTGTGTTACGTGATTGGTTTGGTACGTACACTATTAAAAGAGCACACGCGCAGAGAGTACGCACAGCACGTTAGCCGTTGGTTGAGAGATCGCTGAAATTCGTCTATACTCGTACATGTTATGAACTAGTTCTGGATTCGTTTCAAATTCGTTTTCAGTTCGTTAAGTCAATCCAAGCCTCGATGATCACAGTCGTCGAATTTTTCAATGTGTGTGTGTGTGTGTGTGTGTGTGTGTGTGTGTGTGTGTGTGTGTGTGTGTGTGTGTGTGTGTGTGTGTGTGTGTAATTCGTTGATGGCACGTTCTCTAAATTCGTTATAGTGTAAATGGGCATTAAGGGTTGGTATGGCATGACAACATCAGAGTAGCCCTGTCAGTTTTGCATAGAAATCGCAACTAGGGCCTCTTCATAAATAGTAGTAAGCTAGTAACCGTGGTCAAGAAAATATGAAATAAAGGTTGATATGTTTTCGATGTCCCTTAGGCTTTAATGAAATGTATGTGTGGTTCCTGTTGGCCTACCTACTCTATTTTTTTAACCCTACCCTAAACATTAAAATGGTCTTTGGAGAAAAAATACCTAAAATGGGCAATTTTTCAGATTTTGTCAATATTTTCCTTGTTAAATGTTATAACAAATGTAATAATTTCCCTACCTACCTACCCTAAATTTTGTTGGTATGCAACAGGAACCACACATATATTTCATTTAGGCCTTAGTATAATTTGGACTATGAGACACATAAGAAGAATACCTTACATCATGCTTACACGTTCATGTAATCTATATCCCATCACACCCTACTTTTATATAGTAAAACGGGGGTTGAAAGGGGTTGACAATAATTTTCTTATTTTGCTCTAAAACATAAATCTTGTGGGTACTCGTTAGAACCGACTCATTGAGGCGCACCCGCATTCTATATGTTGAGCAAAAGTAAGAAAGCCTTAACTTTTCATCTGAAAATGATTAATTATCACAGCCGTAAAATAATATTTTGATGGTACTATCATCTTCGGAGGAGATGCGTCGTAAATCACACAAGAAAATCCATCTAGCAATGATTCAGGTGAATTTTGTTTAGCATATAAGCCTTTTTGGCTTTAATTTTACAGTACTGTTTCTGCAGTAACTGTGAAAATAAGGTCAAATTCCCCAAAACCAAGTCGGAGTTTTATCATGTCCAAGTGTTGCAGACATGCAAATGTCATTAAAATCTGCTTACATATTCGCCCAGGCGATAATGTACATTTAAGTACCTTTGGTCTAAATTAAGAAGGGTTTTTCTGCTTCGACATTGAAATTAAAGTCAAGATTTCCATATTTCAATCAACTATTTACTTGCTCATACAATTTTAGTAAACTTTGAAACATCGGCCGACTCGCAAATTCGATAATTTTTGCCTAAACTTAGTAGTTTTTTTCTAATATAACCTTGAAAATAAGCCGGGTCATTATCCCAAAAACTTTATCATCTTTTGTCATGTTCAGATATTGATTTCATCCAAATTTCGGTAAAATCCGCTGTTCCGCTCCAAAGATAATGCGCATTTAATTAGTTTTTGGTCTAAATTTGGATTTTTCTAATGCGACCTTGAAGATAAGGCCAAAGTCTCCAAAACTGTATCAATTTTTTGTCTAGTCCAGGTTTTAAAATCATGCAAGTTTGGGTAAAATCTGCTGACCCACTCTGAAGACAATGTGCTTAAGTATTTTTGGCTTAAATTTAGCAGTTTCTATTTTTCATGTGACCTTGAAAATAAGGTCAAGGTCCCCAAACCTTTATCAGATTTTTTTCATGTCCATCTATTAGATTCATGCGAATTTTGGCAAAATCAGCTGACACAATCTGAAGAGAATGTACATTTAAGTATTTTTTGCCCTAAATTTAGCAATTTTTTTTCTAATGTGACCTTGAAAATAAGGTCAAGGTCTTCAAAATTTTATCGCCTTATTGTCATGTCCAGATATTGAATTCATGCAAATTTTGGTAAAATCCGCTGAACCATTCTGAAGATATTGTGCATTTAAGTATTTTTGACCTAAATTTAGCAGTTTCTGTTTCTCATGTGACCTTGAAAATAAGATCAAGGTTCCCAAATCTTTATCAGCTTTTTGTCACGTCCATGTTTTAGATCACTGCGCATTTGGGCCAAATTAGCTGACCCAATCTGAAGATAATGTGCATTTAAATATTTAATTGCCCTAAATTTAGCAGTATTTTTCTAATGTGACCTTGAAAATAAGGTCAAGGTCTCCAAAGTTTTATCGGCTTATTGTCATGTCCAGATCTTGAATTTATGCAAATTTGGGTAAATCCACTCACCCAGTCCAAAAATAATGTGCATTTAAGTATTTTTTTTTTGCCCAAATTTAGCAGTTTTTCCTACTGTGACCTTGAAAATTAGGTCAAGGTCTCATAAACTTTATCGTTATTTTGCCATGTCTAGTTATTAAAATCATGCAAATTTGGGTAAAATCCGCTTACCATCTCCGAAGATAATGCGAATTTAAGTAATTTTTGGCATAAATTAAGCAGACTTTTCTCTGTGATGACCTTGAAAATAAGGTCAAGGTCACCAAATACTAGTCGACTATTTATCAATCCTAGTTGCTATATCCTTGCAAATTGTGATAAAATCCGATCACCCGATCAGGATATATAAAACATATATCAAAAGGCCACACCTACATTAGTGCTGACACCGACGCCGGCGCTGTCAGGGCGAGCTACAAAAGGCATTCATTCCAATCTCCTCTTTTGTCAGGAAAAATGAATAGAACTATAACATATTTTCCGTTTCTGTTTCAAACTTTAGTCGAAAATACGTAAAATTGGTTATTTCCAGCGAAACAAACACATTTGATACTCATTTTATACCCCAAAATCAGTCTAAAGAGTGTTTAGGGTAGGTAACTTTCAAGGGCCATAACTCTGTAAGTACGCGACTCCGACACCGACATCATTGGTTTTCTAAAACTAGGGATGCTAACGAACAATTTGGTATATAACACTACTTGTTAACAGAGAGGGCACCTAAAAGTCCTTAAGGAGACGACTTTTGAGCTCTCGTTTGCTCTACTATGTGACACGGTGCATCCCGGATCATCAAACCGGGATGAACCGGCACCTGAAACCGGGACAGTGAGAACGGGGTTTTAGATGAACATTTTTGGAGCAAATGTCTTCATTTGCCGATGAAGAGTATGCAACTATCTTAATTTGCCGATGAAATGGATTGCCAGCCTTACATATAAAGTGTAAGTATATCAAATTTTATTTTTCAACTTTCATGAAGTAATGAATGTAGTGGGCGGAGCTAAAATTATATATGAAGCACTTTGTGCTTTGTGGAATTTTAGCTCCGCCCACTTTCTATATTTCATCATGAAGGTTGAAAAATAGAATTATAATCCTGAAATAGTTGATAGAATATGAGTCAGTGCATGAGATTTCCAACAATGTTGCATGTGCGACCGGCAAATAGTCGGATCAGCCTGCGCATATGCGCAGTCTGATCAGAGCCTTCGCTCGTCGCTTGAATATTATATGACTGTTATGCTACTGGCTGAAGATAATTTGGGGTCTTTAAGCTTAATAGGAGGCTGCACATGCTCGTCTGAGTCTACACTTGTCAAAATGCCACATTGATGGAAATCTCAGGCCACGGCTCATAAGCAACTTACTCTTCACTACGTCTCTACTGGCACCCTTTAATTTAGACTGTACCATTGCTATCACGTCGTCTGTATGCTGGGGGTTCCTGCCCTCTCTATACCTTAAATTACACGTAAAGTACATGTATTTAAATAAAGCAATATTTTGAAGATGCATTTCGTAAAACTATTATTATTTAACGTGAGAAAACGTTGATGAAGTCCGCGATCAAAGCTTGGTTCGAAAAACTATCATTATATCTGGGTTAGAAATGAAAACGCCCGTTTAGTGTTTGGCTAGAGTGATGCCTTTGATATCGAAGACAAGGCTTTTCGTGCATAGCAATATAATATAAGGCCTCGATACGAACAAAAAAACAGGGGAAAAAAATCGCAGACCAGCCTGCCTATCACCGAAGTCAGGCCCCGAGGTTATAAAACGTTTTTCTCGCTCAACTCAACTGAGCATGAAATATTTCATGCTTATAAATGTTAAAATGCCAACAATTGTAATTGTTGACATTTTAACATTTATTAGAAAGGAAAATACATCATAGATCTGAGAGTTTGAACGCATTATTGTTGTTATGAGCAGTTGAAATGTCATGCTCTCTTTGAGTTGAGCATGAAAAAAGAGTTATAACCTTGGGACCGCTTTCTTTATTCGCTGTACACCAACATGTTTCATGCGATATTTCAGTGCTCAAGCAGGTTTCTGTGGCTGAGCATATTTAATTGGACCTTGCTTGGTCAGGTTGCATCCATAGTAAGCATGTGCTCACTCACTTGAATTACATTAGTTTTAAAATATAGATCTGGAAAAGAGGACCTTCAGAAAAAGACAAAACTTGCAAAACTTTCAAACAGCAGACTAGGTACCATTAAAAAACATGTGAGAATGACCAGAAAAACCACAATCACAGACCACAGGCCAACTTGGTCTGTTTATGAGGAATGCATGGAAAGTGTAACAACTCTCAGGCCATTTTACACCCTAGCCGTGATTCTGCTTTTTTGCAAGAACACATTTTAATGAGTGAAGAAACTTTATATCAATTTACATGTAAAAGTTCTGCCAACTCACACAGAGAAAGGTTTTACGCACAGCGAAACTTACCCAACGCTAAAATCCCACTGTCTTTCTTCTTTTGCTAAGTCTGTGACAGCATTGTGGATTTCATTCTGAAATTCAAATTAAGATTCTTATTTACGAATGTTCCTTTTCTATCATGCTTGATCATATAAGCATGCTGGCTTGGGCAATCTGTTTTAAAAGGGAGACACATTTAAAGAACAAAACCTGTAATGCAAATTATTATCAAACTGTGCAATCTACTGCAAACCCGATGAAAATCGAAAAAAAAATGCAGATGTTTTATAGGTGAGAAATTAAAGATATGAAGGTCAGCCGTTTCAGGCCATGTGACGTTGCACAGCCATGAGATGATCTTCATATCTTCATGAACAAATCGCCTTAAGCCACGCCCACATACGCGCCTTTTGGGAGGGCCAACGTCAACGCCATGCAATAACGTTGTTTGTTTACAGACATTCGCATGACTTTGAACACGTATCGCCATGACGTTAAGGTAGCATTCTACTAAATATTCATGAGCTGTGGTCACGCCCTTTTTGGGGAGAAGCTTATCGTCGGAAGAAAATTCCAGTGGATCATTTCATTGGTCATAAACCTTTGCTTTATAAGAAGTTGATAAAAGACCAGATATACTAAATCAAAATCAATAGTGTTTAAACATTTTATGCCCAAAGCTGGAGAAAACTGTATTGAATTTAAGGCCACCCCCTGTGGTAAAAATCATCTCTTAATTTGCTTCGAGACTTGTGGGTTTCCCAAGTTATTAATAGACCATTCGTTCGACTTTTTTACAACAGAACTTTAAAAGTAAGGACAGTTTTTTTTTCAAACCGACAACTTTTTGGATTAATTCTATGTGTGAATGTTTAAGAAAGACTGGATATTTGACTCCTATTTTGCATTGTCGGCAATGGGGAATTATTTAGTAGCGCGGAAATTTGGCGTTTGGGCTATTCCAAAAAATAGTCGTTATGTCTTATTAAATTCAAAATATCCGTAAAGCTAGCCAAGTTAGGTGAAAAGTGAAAATTGATACTTGACTGATAATATGAAATGAAAATATAAGTAATAAAATCATTTTTTGATCTGTTCATGGAATTATCAATACTTCCGGTCTCTTGCAAACTTAACCTTTGCAAGAGACCATGCAGGCCCCGAGGTTATAAAAACTTGAGTACAGTCTAAAACTCAAAATAAAGCGCAATGATTGGCTGCTTGCGGACACGTGTCCGCAAAAAGCCAATCATTGCACTTTATTTTGAATTTGAGAATGAACTCAAGTTTTATAACCTAGGGGCCAGAAGTGTTCATGATTCCATGAACAGACAAAAAAATTAGTGTATTTCTTAATTGAATGAGCATTTACGACATACATATTTGAGCGATAATAGTGGTACCACTCATTATGTTTCTCTCCCGGGGTTATACTGGGCAGATCAAAAGGACACGCATTGTGAGGTGATTTACTTACAGGGGCAATAAAGTGGTCCCATGAAGGGATTAGGTAACTTATGATAAAATATTGATCTTTATCTTAGTGAAAGAACTTGTGTTGTATACAAGTAAGTCGCCTCTTGAGGCCCCTTTATTTTTTTTGTGGTACTGAAACTGTCCCTTATCAGTTAATCCTTTAATGATCTCCATTAGACAGTCATAAACAGAATAACTAAGTATTGTTTGTCAAAATTGACCCGAGTCATATGAATATTCAATGACCTTTTACTCAGTCTTCGTGAATCTTCGTAATAGTGCGCTTGAGATTGTTATATTATTACTAATCTGAATGAACTTAATCATAATTCCCCAATAGCCTAGTGGATAGTCTTGTGTTTTAGCACTCAAAAAATGTTGGTTCGCGTCCAGTTGCATTTAATTTTTTTTTTCGATTTGCTATTTTCTTTGTCTTTATTCTTGATTTTGTGCACAACTGGATACATTTATTTGAATTTGGCATGTGTTTATGAAACAAATACAGCACCGTGAATAATTTCAATAAGCCTACATGTGAATAACTCTTTGCACGCTGAATATTTTTCGAAACCTTTATTATCATCTGCTGACTTTTAATCAAAATTAACCTTTTCAAAAATTCTTTCAGGAACACTATCAGAGTGTCAAATGGTCTATATCCAGATCAGAACCGACGTTCTGTTGGTACTTAACTGGGTCCAAACTATTTGCAAATGTTATCAGCTGACAAGGAAAGAGTGGGGAACTTAGGGAATAATGAATGCAAAAGCGGCTAAATAAAAATAAAAGTTGTAAAGCTCATCACAAGATGATGTAAAATTTACGAACAATATGATCGTAAAGAAGAATGCAATTTGACAATTATGTAAAAAAAAGGTTCCTTCCAAGTTTCGATCCAGTTATGCTTGATTTGTAAGAAGTCAACTAACCACTAGGCTATCAGAATATTTGCATTTACGAATTGACATTATCTTCATATTCTCTGTAAAGCGTGACCAAGATCGGAGTACTCCACGAAAACGCACGAATATCACGAAGATTTTGGCGAAAATTAATCAGTCTAAGGTCAATTTTGACAGACTATACTTGGTATTAATGTTTATTTTATTGATTTTTTCTGTTTTTCAACATAGTTGAATCTGTAAAAATGCTGAACAATTTGCAAAGGAATTATGGATTATATTGGCTTTTCAAAATTTACTGGAATTTAACTAATATTCAAAATGGCGGTCTCCATAAGCTTATTAGAAGTCAAAATTTTCACTAGCAGATTGCTATAAATTTTATTATTTTACTTCCGAGATGTATGGGGGTTGCGAACTTGCGAGAAATTGCGTGGTTGAATAAGATATTTCGTTTCAGAATATTGTTGGTCCCTTAAAGGCTTTTGTGGTAGATTATGCTGACGTTTTGTTTTAATTGTCTCTTTTCAAAGAACGTGCAAAGTTTATTATTACGTGCACAATGCACTGTAATAACTTAACACCATTGTGGTGCCGACTAAGTTCATATTTAGCGTATGACGTCTTGTCTAAGAGTGAAATAAAACGATGTATTTTAAACTAGAAATGTGTCCATGGGACACGGATGCCCCCGCTATTGCCGAATTCGCATACATAGGGCATTGTCATTAACAAAGGGCCATAATAATTGGTGGATTATATCCATAATCGAACTTGACCTGTATTTTATGATTACATACCTGTGTATGGGTATGAATCCAATACACCAACGTATTCAAAAGATATCGCCCGAAAGGAGATCAAGGGCCATAACACTGATAATAATTGGTTGATTTTATCCGTAATCAAACTTGACCTGTATTCTATGATTATATACCTGTGTATAAAATATGAATCCATTTCACCAATGTATTCAAAAGATATCGCCCGGAAACCATTTTTCGTACCAAGATCAAGAGCCATAACTCTGATGATAATTGGTGGATTTTACCCGTAATCGAACTTGACCTGTATTTTATGATTATATACATGTGTATGAAATATGAATCCAATGCATAACTGTATTCAAAAGATATCGCCCGGAAACCATTTTTCATTCAGAGATCAAGGGCCATAACTCTGATAATAATAGGTGCATTTTGTCCATAATCGAACTTGACCTGTATTTTATGATTATATACCTGTGTATGAAATATGAATCAAATACCCCAATGTTTTCAAAAGATATCGCCCGGAAACCATTGTCGTACGTACGGGACGTACGGACAAGGGTGATGCTATATCCCCCCCCCCCATTATAAATGGCGGGGGCATAAAAATAGTCAACAAAACAGTCAACAAAACCACCAGTGGTTTATAGATGTTGGTTTAAGAAATGAATTCAATTTTTGGAAAGTTCATGGAATCATGAATACTTCAGGTTTCTTGCAAAGTTAACGAAGGCTTCACGTTTACTTTGCAAGAGACCCGAAGTATTCATGATTCCATGAACCTTCCAAAAATTGATTTATTGCTTATATTTACATTTTATTATTTTTAACTAATATCTAGAAATTATTTATAATTTGGGAGATAAAATAATTTTGTCTTAAATATCTAATCGTATTAATGGTTTTGTTGGAGTGCAAAACGGAAACGTGGAACAGCCCGTGTGAACACGGACAGCCAACGGAGCAAACATGAAGTTTGTTTTGCACGTGCAACGCAGGTGTGGCTCGCTGTCAATCAAAATACCAGGGACAAATCTGTTAAATGAATTTGATGTTCGAAGCAAATTGCACGGGCAAGTGAGCTTGGTAGCTGGCAATCAAATTTTGTGTCGTTCATGAGGCTATGAACGGTTGCAAAATTCTAAAGAATTATTAAAGGCTTGCTTTGAAAATGTAAATATAACGTTATGAAATGTTGTCCATAACAACGTTGCGTACATAAGGACAATTCTTAACTTTTTTGCACCAGAAATGATTTTTTAAAGTCATCCGAAGTTATTGTCATTTGATAAATAGAATCTAACAATCGTGCTCTTGTATTATTAAATCTATTAAACTCGTGCGGAAAAGCGATAAAATACCCTGCATGTCTCGCATTTTATCGCTTTTCCTAGACCAGACGCCGCAAAATGATAAGGGTCTCCACTGTAAGCTTACAGAATGTTGAATAAAGATGCCACCAACACCCCTAATTTTGCAAATGGGTTTGTCTAACTGATAAGGGTATGCAAAGTAAGTAAGGGTGGAAAGGTCAGGAATCGATACAATCACGTACTACACCTGACCCAGAAGCGACAAACTCACAGTTTTAGACACCACAAACAAGAGCCAAGAGGGCATCCCTTTGCCAGCAGGTGACCACAAGGCACATATAAACAGACGCGCACAAATGCACAGCAAACACAAGACAGAAAAAAACAAACATAAAAGATCCACAAAAACCAGTACAGCCTTGGAACGGTCAGTAAAATGTTTTACTGGGGGGCTTAAACCGGCTTCAGGGTGCAAACCTCACCCTTAATTCAGATGTGGATCAAGACACATAGATATTTGGTTTGCATGAAAGACCCCTAACTTATCAATGCAACATCTCCTAAAACATATTAATCAAGGTATAACAAGGAGATAAAGCAAGGATAAGGACTCAACAGTAAATTAAACTGAATACCGGAGCAAAAGAAATACAACAGGTAAACCCCGGTGGGCCCGACAAACAGCCAAAGCATCAGGACCCTACCATCTCATCAATAGATAAGTCTTTAAGTCGGAACCATCATAGAGTCTGAAGTCCGACCCACCGGCGTGCAATTATAGAGGAAAACAAAGTTGCCAACCGTGATTGGGTTGACTCGTTCGTTGGAATAAGCAAGGGGAAGTGATATCATACGGCTCAGCCGACAAAAAAACACGTTGTCAGAGCTGGACGCACCTTGCGAAACTTTCTGGACAGGCTCAAATATTTGATAATGTTGTTGAAATACAGCACTTACTTTTGTTTCTCGGGGAACACGCAGGTCCTTTTTCAGCTGCTTTCCCTTCTTAATGCCAAACGTTTCAGATATCAGCTCCTTTAATTCACCAACTGTCATTGACACAACTCGAGAGTCGTCTTTCACTGAAACAAATACAGTAAACAATATTGTAAAACCTGTCCTAAGCGGTTACTTAAATATAGACAAAGGATAATGGTAGCTTTATGAAGGTCGAAAGTATTGCAGAATGCTCCCATTGGAGCATTTTGCAATACTTTTGACCTGCATTAATGAAGCGATAATCGGTATTGAAAAAATGGTGTTCTTTTTTAGTGGCCGCTTAAGACAGGTTTTACTGTAATTCTAACCGTTTCCCATTCCAAACGTGGTTAACCTTAACTTTTTGCCTACTGGGGTATTTCGTGACCTATATTAGAATACACGTCACTGTCGTGTTTTTTCACGGCTTTTTGTCATCTGCTGATTTTTTTTTAATTCAATATTTTTTTCAGGAATACCAGTCAAACAGTTTTGATCCAGATTAGGTACGACGTTCTGTCGGGCCTGCTCTGGGTGCAAACTGTTTACAAAGGGTACGTATCAGCAGAACGTTCAATGAAAATAGATCACTGGTGCGTTGGACTCCTTTTAAGTGTGGTTGGATTTTTTACGGAAATGACAGTTAGAATATAATCATCAGCAGTAGTACCCGTCTTCAGTGCCATGTGCACAAATGATACACGTACGTTCAATCGTACATACTTCTTTTCTGATTTTAGGATTGTACAAGCTCATTGACTTTACAGCATGTTACTGTAACATGCTGTAATCCAGAGGGGGAGTCCAAACCCCCGCCCCTCACCTGGAAAATCACAAGTTATATAGGTTTCTATAGGGACTAGGCATTTGGACCCCCCTCTTGGAAAAAAGTTGGTCGCACCTGGAAATGTTGGACCCCTCTGGAACGTTGGTAAATTATAATTTTCTTTGCAATAGAAAAAAAAAACGTTGTCAGAGGTTTCTTCTTATGGCAGATGGAACTGGACCCCCGGCCCCTGATTATAAAAATCCTGAATTAGCTTTTTGCTGTTCATGTTTAGAGGTGCATGTTCTACCGAAATCGCTAATCAATTATTCATATCACTACTATGTTAATCAACTGACTGTAATGTGCACGACCCGTGGTGAACTAGATTAATCAGTATCCAGTGCCAGAAGTAATGTGTTGAAAGTAGATTGGCCATTGCCTGCAGAATACTGCATATACCTTACAGTTGAATTTCTCTAAAGTAACTTTTGTTTGATATTTTTGACTGTTTGTTAAGCCCCGTTCTCACTGTCCCGGTTTAAGGTGCCGGTTCACCCCGGTTTGATGATCCGGGATGAACCGTGATGAACCGTGTCACAACCGTGGCGGCACCATGGACAACCTTGAAGATCCGGGATGAACCATATAAAAGGAAAGGTCTTTCAACAGCAAACAGCAATGGGCTGATCAGACTGCGCAGATAAATTATTATGCGCATATGTTGTTCGCATATTGTTAACTGAAAAGTCATGTGGGCAGTGAAGACAAGAAACTGCTATGAGCATGTTATATATGCACAGACTGACCTGCTCCATTAATATACGCTGCTCGCGTATGGTTAAAAAATCTGGCAGTCGTCAGAAGTTTGTGATGTGGTCATTTTCCCATTGACACAGCGGGAACTCAGTGGGAGTTCACACATCTGTGACTAAAGTGTGAAATTTGGCCTAAAGCGACTGCTCTCATGAATTTTGGCGCATTTTTCTGTCTGCATTATATTCCTGTATTATGTTTTTTTAACTTGAAGCGAAGACGCTGATCAGACATTTTTTGTCAAACTTCGGACCCAGTCTTTACAGATGTCAGCTGATTTTATTTTAGAAACAAATGTTCAGTGTGGATCCAGATAAGGAACGAGTATAGTTAAGCTCTCGGTCCACATTCCTGATAATTCGTTATCTGATTATCTTTGATAAATTAACTCTCAACTTTTCAATGCTGAGGGTACACATGTACTCAAAGAACTGTCTCAATTTATTTTGATTTATTTTTTATTTATTTATACAATAAATGAGACGGTTCGTTTGAACGCCCAAAGCAACCCTTAAAAATATTCACAATATAATGCTGGATTTTTTCATCTAGACCTATAATTCTAGATCTATACCGAGATAAGACTCCAATCAGGCTGCGCATCTACAATACTGACATGGGTAAACTTTTTGGAATACATAATTATATTAATTTTCTCTTCCTTCTCATATAATAGAGATATGACTCATTGTTCTGAAATAATTCAGATTAAAGAATACTTTGTTGCATGAAAACATTCCAAATAAACACAGGTAACAGTTTCTAAATCTTTGACACACTGGGGTAAATATTGACCTCATTAGATCATCGCATTAAAAAGTCTAGAGGAAACTGAAAAAATACAGACCAAATAAGCATATTCGGCCCCCAAAAAGTGGTCCTGCTCAAACCTTTTTGGCCTAAAAAGTGGTCATGGCCGGCGGCGGCCTTGTTTGGTGAAGTTGTTTTATTTCTAAATCGACTGGTCTGCGCCTTTGTTGTTCTCAACCCCCCGAAGACAGTTTTTCTCACGTCGTGGCCCACATATAGAAATTAACCCTTAAAGCGCCAAGAAATATTGCATCTGAAAATGTCGTCTGCTGAAGTCGTCTGCTACAAATAATTGCCAAACATTAATGACGAATTTAAGTATAGAAGCAAACAGGGTTTTTTTCTGGACCCAGAACAGACACTGTTTGTAATAGAGGCTTCTTAAACATTTCAGCAGACGAGAAAAGCAGACGACTTCTGTTGCGATTGGCGCTTTAAGGGTTAAGAACTCAAGTGTTCATGGCTGGTTTAAGACTCAACTCAGAACACACGATTAGTGGACAAACATGCTTTACATTTGGATATGAAAAAAACATTTTTCTTGATTTCAATCAGATGCATGCATACTCCTATTTGAAACAAATTTTAAATGCACAATTTATGTTACATCAATGAAAATTCTATCCAACAATTCTGGTAAAACATTGAGATGGTATACTTAGGCCTCTTTCGTCAGACAAATACCAATATACCAACCGATACCTGGACTGAGATACGATCGATTTCAAGATATAGTCGCCGCGGTGTAAGGGGGACAATTGACTTATCGATTATCTAGGTGATCAAGAACCATAACTGACCTGTTAAGTCGGGCAATAGTTCTATTTGGAACCGGCTCATGTCCCCGGTTGTTTTAAAATGTTTAAAACAACCGAGACTCACTGGGAGTAACCGGGAAGGCTGTCAAATACCTTGATAAACCGGGAAGACGCCGGGAGTAACCGTGTCCCCACCGGGACGGCGTCGGGGCGATACCGGCGCAATCCTGGAACATCCGTGTTTCCACCGTGATAAACCGTGTGGTTCCACTGCCTATGTATATGTAATAAAATGCAAAAATAAAAATGACCAGTCATTCCTGCTGCCCCTAAAATGAAAGTGGATTCATCCAAATGATAAGGATGGGAAAGTCCATTCGTCACAAGTTGGTTGAATTGGATTGGGAATGTGGCCGAAATGTCCGAGCACTGTTAAATTGTCAGCAGTATAAATGTGCTCATTTACAAAGCTTATGAATAAATGCACTTATAGTTACTGAAGAGTCAAGCATATTTGAGCCACGACATCAGATTTCCAACAATGTGGTATTTGCCATTAGCAAAGCCTCAGATCAGCCTAGGCGCAGCCTTTGCTAGTCGCTTGATTACTCTATGACTGTTGAACTACTGGCCGAACAACTTAAAAGCTTCATTGGGGACTGCTCAGGCTTGTCTGAGTCTACACTTCTCAAAAATCGCATGCCCCGCCCAAAGTGTTTATATATTTTTACGAAAAAGCAAGACAATCTGGGCCTAGAATTACAATGTATCCTTAAAGTTAAGGAGTACTTAAGTTAAGTATTAAATTTCCAGAATGCGAAAAATAACGTTTCCAAACTGTTTAAAACCAAAATAGTTTCATTTTTTTCTGTAGATCACAATGGTATCTTTGACCATGAGTACTGCATCGGTCTTGGCAATTTATTAAGCATTTAATGTACATGTTGAAGTTTCGATACTTAAATTAAGTCTTCCTTAACTTTAAGGAGGCATTGTTATTCTGGGCCCAGATCAACAACATTTAAATCTCGTCGTAAGAAAACAGGTCTGCTTCTGCTTATTTGCCATGCAAATGAGCTGCGAGGTTACTAGGCATTTGCTTTCGCTACACAGATCATGATTCCTCTAGTAACTCGTATATGGCTGTGCAGTCCAATTTGTGTCATAACTGTTATGCGATAGGGACTTTTATCCTGGTTTTATAGTGTAGAGTAGCACCGGGACGCAACCGTGGCCCTACCGTCATGTAACCGTGGCGCAACTGGCAGTTACCTGGACATACCGTAAACAACCTGGGTAATGCCCCAGTCACACGCACACTTACGGACTCTTACGGAGAGTTTCGGATCAAACCGCAGTCGTCCGCAGAAAAATGAGGGCGGGGCCTAAAATCTTGATGCGTTTGCAAGACGCAGTTACTTATAGTTGCGGGTAGTAACAGATCATTGCGGATAAATGCGTTCCATTGAACCGACACAATGCGGACAGATACCAATAGATGCGGACTATATCCCTTTCATTACCTTCCCTTACCTTTAGATACGAGCAAATGCGAATAGATACCTTTAGATGCGGACTGTTGCGTATGCTTAGTGGATCTGATTGTGACGTTTGCAAACGCAGACTTTGCGCCCTATCGTCCGTTCATCATTTGTTTATTAAACATTATGCCTGGAAAGAAGAAGCAGCAAATAAGAAGCATTGTCTCTAGAAGGCACACTCACAACCTCAAACAGCTCAACAGGATGACAACTATTAGTCTAGCCAGTTCATCAGACAAAATAGTGAGTATGATCAGGAAATACCACAATCACAAACCGCAGACAACCCCATGGCACCGCGAGGAAGAGCCGCTCAACCATCACGAGACACCAGGAAGACAAATTAAGCAAAGCAACCAGCTCTCTCTTCCCCATCAAGATGATTGCAATACTACACTGGACATAAAGTAACGTACAACAAAACAGAACAGTTACAGACTCCCACAATTGGAGTTACATTAATCAAAAAGTCAACAACAAAGTCAGCAAGAGAAAGCGGGTACTGTAGACGCAGATGTCACATAATCTTAGAAGAGGCCATGCAAATAATATGAGCCGCTATATGTGATTTCCAACAATGTGGCATTTTGACAATTGTAGACTCAGACGAGCTTGTGCAGAATCCTTTTAAGCTAAGAACCTCCAAAAGATGTTCATTCAGTAGCTTTACACTCATAGAATATTCAAGAGACTAGCAAAGGCTCTGATCAGACTGCACGTATGCGCAGGCTGATCTGAGCCTTTGCTGGTCGCACATACCATATTGTTGGAAATTCATGCACTGGCTCATATGATAATCCATTTGTAGATTAGATAATATACAAATAAGTTACACATACGCTGCTGTATGACGGTTTTTTAGCAATATTAGGTAAGATTCTTGACAGTTAGGACTTTTATCTATACATGCAAATGCAAATATGTCATATGATAAATAGAATATTGCATTTGCGATCACAAATTATTGAACTATATTCCATTTGTTTATGATAAATAATAACATCCTTGGCAGAGCCTCACACATTATCAGTTTTCCTCATCTCATTTAATAAATGCAATAATACATGAACATTCATGTAAAAACTATCCATGTTTTAATTCTTAGAACATTCAGTCTTTTCTGCATACACTTTCTCCCGATATTATTTTAGCCCCTATGGCCAGTATGCCAAAGGCATTTTCAGCACATCGTCTGGCACGAGAAAGACGTAAGTTGAAAGTAAGAAAGAGGGTAAAGATCAGGAATCGATACAATCAAGCATCACACCTGACCCAGGATACTCACTCTCCTGTTTCAGAGGCGCCGTAGCAAGGGGCTTCTTCATCCACCTAAGGGGTCGCAACAATACGTATTTATCCGCATATGAAATCAACCATTCGCAACTATCCGCAACGATCTGCGTGTATAGGTAAAATACGCCGAATGCGATAAGAAACTAAGCGTTACTAAAGGTAACGACCCGAATGAAACCGTACCAGTCCGCAACTTTGGGCCGACTGCGTAATGATAGGTTTTGATACGTTTAGATGCGAATGAGATACGGATAGGATACGAATAATAATTCTTGCCTAGCGTTACGCATCATTGCGTTGCTTTCATCCGCAGAACTTTTTTGATATTTTTCAAAATTTGGGCGCGGATGGAAATGGCCTTGCGGTAAGTTGCGGATATGATACGAACTGTTACGTTCTCTGCGGATGTGATACGTATTGTTACGGAATGAACGGATAGTTGCGGACGGGCTTTACGTACCATCCGCAGGGTCCGTAAGTGTGTGTGTGACTGGGGCATAACACCGGGGTATACCGGCACAAACCGTGGCTCCACCGTGCTGCACCGTAAGTGCTCCGTGGTGAACCGGGGATCAACCGGCGTCTTGCTTTCTCAAGAACCGGGGCTAAACCGGGGTAACGTCGGCAAGGTGAGAACGCAATTTATTTTTTATGAAATGTGTCCCGGTGCATCAAGGTATACCGGCTGTCCTGCATCGGGATGAACCGTGGCTACATCGGCACAGTGAGAATGGGGCTTTAGGGTGCTTGTGGCATGAGAACTGATACCGTTTGTATGCGCAGGCTGATCTGAGGCTTTGCTGGTCGCACATACCACATTGCTGGAAATCTCATGTCACGGCTCAGTTATATGGGAAATATATCATCAAAGCCAATATTTTCTTTCGAAATATACATGTATCGAGGGTTCATAGGTTATAATTTTCAAATAAAATTGTATTTCTTTCTCTGAAGAGCAAACAGTGTCGACTCTGATTAAATGCCGCCTTATAAGGGATTTCATCTTGGTAATCACTGTTTGGCAAAGTACTACACAAAGGGTTAATATTCGCTTAGAAATAATTACGACCACGATCGGTGATCTAGTTGTAGCAAAGGATCGAACGTTTCTTCAGACTGAAAACTGGGACACTGATCAGACTGTGCGGATGCGCTTGTACTTATTTCCTCAACTACTAATACAGATAAAACATAGCTTACAATTACATGCAGTAGTAGATCCTTTGCTTATCAATCGTAGATTACATGCTTTATGTATATCGCTGACCAGGGGTTCATTTGTATAAAGGTGTACGTGGGGGTGGGATGGGATTGGGTTCGCTTAGCTGAGTTCTCTAAATTTTCTTAAATATCCCATTAAAATGAAATAATTTAGTCTCACTGAGACCCAGTTATTTCATTTCCATTGATATTTAAAAACGGGGGGGGGGGGGGCGGGGGAGGGGCGAGGAGGGGGTTCGAGCGAAACCCCTGAACCCCCTCTGGATCCGTTACTGTAATATAGATAAAACATAGCTTACAATTAGTAGTAGATTCCTTGCTTATATCAATCGTAGATTCCATGTTTTTATTAGCCGTAGATTCCATGCTTATATCGCTTACACTGCTATCCGTGTCACTATCAGTGTCACTAGAGGATGTAGGTGTCCCTGTCGGTTCAAACAACTTGTGCGGTGCATGTGCCATGTCTGCTGCACTATTTTGTGTGATTAGACTTGACCACAATATTCTATTTTTATATAGATGGCCTGAAGTTTAGGAACCTGCTGTGTTGCTCCTTTTTTTCAGTTCTAAACAATTTTTTGGCCGGCGGGTGCTTGATAATATTATATAGGTGTCCCGCTGTGCTGCTCCTTGACCAGACACTTTTTTTTGTCGGCATATTTTTAATTTTTATAACCCGGCCATGTGGTTAATTCGATAAAACCAGATGCTGCAATGCATGGTGCCGCCAAAAAGATTTTATATGACTTCAACATTCCTCGAGACAGACAAGCGGGAAGGCAGACCCTTCAATTGACCAGAATTTGAGCCGCATGCGCGGATCCAAAAGGTTTTTTCAGAGGGGGTCCATCTTTTTTTAGTTAATGAGTGGATCAAAATACAACTAAAATTGGGTCATCATCCGCCCGCCAGCGAAACGCCATTTATATGCTGGCTTGGTAACTTTGTGATTTTAAGGAGATCCGGGCCAGTTGCTTAGAAACCCTATATTTTTGTGATTTTTCAGGGGAGGTCCGGACCCCCTGCCACCCCCCCCCTCTGGATCCGCACATTAGCCGCGACATGAGAATACAAACAATGTGGCAGTGCGACACAAGCCTACTCAGATCAGTCCAGGCATAATAATCTTCGGAGTCCACATGAAGATAAATACATTTGAGCCGTGACATGTGATTGCCAACAATGTGGCATTTTTGACAAGTGTAGACTCAAACGAGCCTGTACAGCCTCCTGTTAAGCTTAGAAACTTCAAATGGTGTTCAATCAGTAGCTTAACAATCGTAGAATGCTCAAGCGACTAGCAAAGGCTCTGATCAGACTGCACGTATGCGCAGACTGATCTGAGGCTTTGCTGGTCGCACATACCACATTGTTGGAAATCTCATGCACTGGCTCATTAATTTCTGTATGAGCGAACAGCGAAGTCTCTGATCAGTCTCGGCGTATACCCAGGCTGATCCAAGACTTCTGTAGGCTAACTATATCATTTTGTTGGTTTTGAATGCCATGGCTTATGCCATGTACATTATAAATTGATCTTTAACTAATCTAATCAGCACAATTTAGTCTTATTCTTCACTGCTCGCATACACAGTATAGTTTGAAGAATAACTGCGTACATGTGTATGTGTATTCATATGTGCATATTAAACTCAATGGGGCTATATTTGAAAAAGTTAACGAATTTCAGCCCCCTATTCCGACCCCGAATGCAGCATCTCACGGTTCTCGTACAGTGGCTAAACTAAAGGGGTCGTGTCGCGAGAAACTTTGAGGGAACACGCAGCATAATATTTCTAAATCTACAGTGTTTGTATTATTCTGACACAGTTTAGTATGCAATCATTTACAATGACCCGTTTGTCTGTAGTGACAGAATATCATGCATATCATAATTCTGATTATAATCTAGTGACGGCTCGATGGTGCCACATGACGCAAGGTTGACGCAATGTGACACCGTCGCGGCGTTACAAATGAAGACATGGAAAAGTAACGTCATGATGAAGCTAGTTTTGTTACCTATATATTGTAGTGCAACTGTTTAATATATCAATTATTAACGTTTTGTGATGGTAGGTACAGAGCATATGGCAAGCCTCCCTGAAAGTTCTCAAAGTACACAGCAATCTAACTATAATCGGTTATAAAATATGCTTACCCATATAATCGAACATTATATCCATTTATACTCAAATCCTACCAATATTCAGTCCCGAACATGGCCTCTAGTTTTTTGGTATGCTGCATACAATTTTGTGCTCTTCGAGCTTTAATTACCATACCCGTAAACAATGTTAAGGACCCCGATCGGACTGCTCCCTAGGGTAAGTCCGGTCCGGTTCCAAAACGTTTGCAATACAGGCTTCTCAGCGTTGGGTTACTACGCTTTAATAGCTTGCAAAAAGTATTGGCCCTAATCGGGCTGCTCCATAGAGCAGCCTGATCTGGGCCTGTATAGTTTGCAACACTGCCGATGCCCACAAGAATTCAATCCAATGTTATCCAAAATTACACTACTCTCTGATCCTGTCCATTCAAGCGGCTGTTAAACATCACGTGCAACGCATGGCAGTGACGTATATTGTTTACATATACCTATTATTGGCTTATAAAGAAAATACCTGTCTGACATGATCAAAATAAGGAGACAAGAAAGTGCCCACTGTCAATTACCAGATTAGATGCGATATGCTCTGTATATATCACGCTCTTCATTGATAGATTTATTGATCCATTTAATTTTGTTCTATTTATATGTCTGTAATGACTTATACCAACCGCCTCTGATTATGGGCGAAAAACATGTTCTATGTTTAGACCTAATAAACTTGACTTGACTTGACTTGTCTTCGGGGTATGCGATCAGGTAAGGCTCACACCAGCCTGCTCAGCTACAGAGACTAGCTAAACTATTGAGATTTTGCATGGAGCAAGTTCAGATATTAAACTTTGCATGGAGATCATTACAAAGGCGCCGGTCTGACTTCGCGGATGCACAGGGTGGTCTGCGTCTTTATTGTTCGAATACAACCCAGGTTTTCTCGCGTCGAGGCCCAAAATTTAAAATACAGTAAAACCTGTGTAAAACGGCCTCTAAAATAGACAAAACAAAGATCTTAATGACGAATGGTAGCTTAATGAAGGTCGAAAGTATTGCAGAATGCTCCCCTTACAGATCAGGATCTGCACTGCCTACCACGATGAAAACTATTTTGGTCAAAAATCTATTATTAAAAGTTACTTTGCACCGCCCCAAAAAGTTGTCATCTGATTTAATCGGATATTCTATCCGGCATATTGAGAGGCATAATTACCAACAACACGCAGTTCCTTTCCATGTGTTCCAGCAACTTGTTAATTGCGGACCTTACATTTTTGAGACCCGATCAAATCGTTCCCTAAACATTCATATGTCTCTATAATTGTAATCGGCTAAATGAGACTCACACAAGTAGTTCGGGTCAAAAGTTGCACAGTTTCGGGGCTATACACAGAATCGTTTCATGGGAAATGTGTCTTTGACGGTCGAATCGAAATGCATTTTTATTATACAATCTGTTTTATTTATGTTAAGTTATATCTTATTATTATTATTTAGATCTATTTATTTTTTATTTGTAATTACTTTAGGGTAAAGAAGACTTACACAAATAATTCTAATCTGGTGCCCTGTTGATAGGTATATCTAGGGGATGGAACCAGACTAAAATAATTCCTACACGGACTGTCAGTCTAACTGGCCTTGGGAAAAGGTTCCTGGCTATACGTTTAATATATCCACATATATTACATGTAACACTGAAAACTACGGAAGCCCTGGAGGGACATTTTTACTTATTACTTATCACTTATTACTTACTACTTATTACTTATCATATCATTTATCACCCCTATAACGGCGGGAAACTCGATTGTACATTCCCTGTAATAGCCTCAAGCTGTAGTAGTAGTAGTAGCAGTAGCAGCAGTAAAAGAAGTAGTAGTAGTAGTAGTAGAAGTTGTTGTTGTTGCAGTAGTAGTAGTAGTAGTAGTAGTAGTAGTAGTAGCAGTAGTAGTAGTAGTTGCTGCAGTATTAATAGTTGTTGTTGTAGTAGTTATAATATTAGTGGTGGTAATGATTGTAGTAGTAGTAATAGTAGTAGTTAAAGTAGTAGTTTGTTAGTTTGATTTTATTCTTTATGGCCCATCAACAATCTTTCAGTTAAACAGGGACGGGTCTTCCTGGGTTGAACCAGTACTAAGCAAGGGTAAATGTGTCTTGCTCACAGACCACAATGAAGTGATGCTGGTGAGGCTCGAGCCCGCGGCCCCTCGGTCTCGAGTCAAGCACCCTACCACTGAGCCACTGAGCTCCCTAGTAGTAGTAGTAGAAGTTGTAGTAGTAGTAGTAGTGTAGTAGTAGTATAGTATTAGTAGTAGTAGCAGTAGTAGAAGTGGTTGTACTACTACTACTACTACTACTACTACTACTACTACTACTACTACTACTACTACTGCTACTACCAAATAAGTAGTAAGTAATAAGAAATAAGTAGTAAGTAATAACAAATGAGTAGTAAGTAATAAGTAATAAGTAGTAAGTAGTAAGTAATAACAAATAAGTAGTAAGTAATAACAAATAAGTAGTAATAGTAGAATAGCTAAAGTAAAAGTCGTAGCTGTAGTACTACTTCTGCTACTACTACTACTACTACTACTACTACTACTACTACTACTACTACTACAATTATTACCATCACTTATATTACTACCCGGGAGCGCAGTGGCTCAGGGGTATAGTGCTTGCCTCGAGACATAGGGCCACGGGTTTGAGCCTCACCAGCTTCACTGCGTTGTGGTCCTTGAGCAAGACACATTTATCCTAGCTTAGTACAGGTTCAACCCAGGAATACCAGTCCCTATATAACTGAAAGATTGTTGATGGGACGTACAGAATCAAATCAAACAAATATATTACTACTACTACTACAAAAAAAATCACTACCACCACTTATGCTGCTGCTACTACTAATATTACTACTACTACTTCTATACTACTACTGCTGCTACTACTACTACTACCTCTACTACTACTTCTACTACTACTACTACTACAACAAAACAAGCAACACCAACTACACATAATAATTATAATACTACAACAACTACTACTATTTCAACAAAACTACTACTACTACTACTACTTCTACTACTACAGCGAAAACAAAAACATCCACTACACATATACTGCTACTACTACAACTACTACTACTACTACTACTACTACTACTACTACTACTACTACTACTACTACTACTACTATTACTATTACAGGGAATGTATATTTAGAGTTTCCCGCGGTTATAGGGGTGATAAATGATATGATAAGTAATAAGTAGTAAGTAATAAGTGATAAGTAGTAAGTAATAAGTGATAAGTAATAAGTAGTAAGTGATAAGTAATAAGTAAAAATGTCCCTCCAGGGCTTCCGTACTGAAGGGCTATTAGTTTGAAGAACCCATTAAGTGATGTACTGTTACCTGATTAGTCAGAGATCATTTGAACATGAAATCTCAAATAATTATTAGATAATTATCCACTGCTGGTCAAATTCGTTTTGGTTAATCTTTTGAGAAGTACTGGGGAAATATTACATAAAATGGTTATTCCAACACAATTCAGGCCAGCATTCACCCTTTGCATGCTAGTGCTATCGCATCTAGTTTAGACCAATATAGTTAACGCACTACATCCTGCCTGACGTGAATTCAAATTGTTTGATACTAAAGCTGCTTCTGAAAGTATTTAAAAAGTTAATTTTAGAAAAGAAATCGGCAGACGACACAATAGCAAAGTTTCCCAGCATGCAAAGAGTTTAGGTACTGAAATTTCTTTTCTTTCACAAAAAATATGTAGTTAGGGTGTGGACTACTTTTCATGTTGCTTTATGTCTGCATTCAACTTTTTTTCGGTCATAATTTTGAGGGAAAACATGAAAAAAATCAGCAGACGACAAAAAGCAAGCTAAATTACCAAGCATGCAAAAAGTATCACCTTGCACCATGACACAAAACGCATGAGCCGTGACATGTGATTTCCTACAATGTGTCATTTTGACAAGGGTAGACTCAGACTCCTTTTAAGCTTAGAAACTCCAAATGCTGTTCAGTCAGTAGCTTAACTGTCATTTAATATTCAAGCGACTAGCAAATGCTCTTATCAGGCCGGGCAGATGCTCATACTGGTCAGAGCCTTTGCTGGTCGGACATACCACATTGTTGGAAATCTCATTTCGTGGCTAATATTATCATTTAAACCACAAAATGCCAGCAAAATGACTATGTTTATGATTAACATAAGTATATAGGTAAACCGTGTATGCCCAGATCAGACTGCTCCCACAGGTGCAGTCTGGCCACAGGAGCAGTCTGAGCTTGATCTACTTTGTCGACGAAGCTTCAAAAACAGTTTCAACAGATGACAAAAGCAGATGATCTTTAAAATTGTTGTAGTTTTCAGTCACAAGTAACGATTTTCATAAAATGCATGCACGTCTGCGCGGCTCAAACAACGTATTAAACAGGTTAACTCTTAATAAAATATTATCAGATCTCCCTTCTTGGGCAATCACGCCCAGATATTAATATTAAAGTTGCCGCATATATGCAGTGACCAAGTAGCTTAAAAATGGAAAAGTATGGGAAAGTCCATTTTATATTGGCCACACATTGAAATTTCTAAGTTTTAATATAAATAGTGTTTGTCATAGAAAATGGTGCAGACCCTGGTGAAGCGCCAGCTTTAGATGCCTATATTTTGTGAAGCATATGGCTCTCTACATACTCCACAACGAACATTGTCTGCTTTCTCATCTGCTAGCGTAATTTTACAATTGCATTGCAAACACTCAGAAGATTAACTATTTTTGATGCATTATGTCATACATATTGAACAAGTATAGAATCACATATTTTCAAGGGGCTGCCGGTCATAATTTCTATAAAATGAGATATATTTCTGTTTAGGTATCTTAGTAAACAATGCAGACCAGATTGAATTCCACAATATTCTTTTCCTCAACGGCTCAATCACAGCTGAGCATTATTTCTGGAGCAATGATTCTGGGCTGATGTATATATGACATCAATTTGTCCGTAAGCTGAATTCGTGAATATACTACACGTACCTTTATTGATTGATTTGATTCTTTATGTCCAACAGAACATTTTTTCAGTTATGTCCGGACGTGTCGTCCTGGGTTTAACCAGTACTAAGCAAGGATTGATGTGTCTTGCTAAAGGACACAATACAGTGACGCCGGTGATGCTCGAACTCGCAACCGCTTGAATTGGTCTCGGGTCAAACACTCTAATATTGAGCCACTGCGCTCCCATACTGAATTATGTTTTTTTCTATTTCTTGGAACTGCATCAAGGCGACCGAATGAGAAACATAGATCACCGTCGCTTGTGCAGGCTGATCAGAGCTTAAGGACTTTAACAGCCTTGGTACACACAGGCATGTCAGACTTTTACTACTTCGGGATGGCGAGCAGGACAGATCATCATTCCCCTGCAAATTGTTCTTTAACATTTCTGATTTTTGGCTGTATGCTATCTACAAACTCCCAAACTCATTTTTTTTCATCCATTTCATTCTGGGGATAAAATGTTTCTATGAACACAGGTTAAGTCACAAATTCTGATAATAGAGCTAGCAATTTTATATGGGCCATTAGCATGACAGCGGAACTAAAGGTCCCAGGAATTCCTGGGACCAGCTCTGCAGACTTTACAGGCTCTGAGTTTGAGCAAAGAAGGGAGATTATGCAGAGAAAATTTGTGTCCAGTAGCAGTAGCTTTCCTTGAACTCAGAGCCTAGGCCAGGCTAACACAAAGTGGAATACTCTTTGCATGCTGGTAATTTCGCAGTGCGGAAAAATGTGTGGTAACGAGTTAGACCTAGTCAACAGTTTTTCAGTTATGTTGGGATGGGTTGAACCAGCACTAAGTAAAAAAGTGGCTGTGTCTACAAAAAAAAAAAAAACAACTCCAGTTGTTAAGTTTTTAGACTTAATTTTTCGCAATAAATTTTTTATCTTCAATATTAGCAAAATGTGTTCGCGATAAAAAGTATTCAGGAACATCTCCGCCAACTTCTCCTAATGGTTCCAACATCCTAGATGCTGCAGGTTCTTCTGTGCTTAGATGCACTCTTTGAACATTTTAAGCAAAGCGCAAATAAACTAAGTCCAAGATGTCAGTCAAAAAGTTACATTGCACCGCCCTAATTCAATTACTAAAGCGATGGTATAATAGAAATCGCGCCTAATTCGCTCGTGCGTTAAGCTAGTAGGATCATCTAAAAACCGTTTCATAAAAGAATAATAAAAGAATAATAAAGCATAAAAGAAAAAAAATGCACGGCATGCGATAACCCAACCTTTGTTCCTACAAATGAGCCTGCTTTAAGTTAATTCTGCATATGCACGGTATATTCTGAGTATGTTAACGGCAGTTTTATGTTATGCACAACCTTTGAAGAGCGGGATATGCACCACTTCCGAATAGTTTTTGAAACTACCCCTTTCTGTCACGCCTATACGAATTATACCTGTCAATAAAAGACTTAGAAATTTAGGACGAATTCAGTTTATTGCAAAATCTTCATCTATATACACAAAAATCTGTTTGTGCCACAAGCACAAGACCTTTTGAAGAAGTTGGCGGAAATTCTCCTCTACAACTTTCATCGCGAACACATTTTGCTAAAATTGAAGATAAAAAAGTTATTGCGAAAAAATAAGTCTAAAAACTTAACAGCTGGAGTTTAGTGCTTTGCAAACTGTTTAGATCCAGATCAGACCCTAACAAAACGTCGGATCTCTGTTTTCCACTCTGATGCCCGTTTGCACGCCCGTTTTGTGCTTCTCCAATAACGCTTTATGTTTACTTATACGTTTATATGACGCGAAACATTTATCGCAATGATGCTGAGCGCGGGACTTTGGAGTTTTGCATGTTCCAAAACTCCGTTATGTCTGAAATAATTCGAAATAACTGGAAAACCAGCCATGTTCGGTAAAATTGAAAATGGACACTTGACTGATAAATATAAAATATAAATACAGTCGAATCTCGTAATTTCGAAGTCAAAGGTACTGGAGATTTAATTTCAAATTATCGAAAATTCGAATTATAGGAAGCTTGTGACACTGTGACAACAAGGGCACACTATAATTACAATTGGTGTTAGCTTTTACGCCATTTCTTCATCAATCTAGGCATTCCCTTACACTTATATAGAAACTAGTATGAACATTTGTTGATGTAGTAAAATCAATTTCAATTTCCATCATTTCAATGGGGTCGGGTCTTTGATATGGCAGTTCACTGTCATATCTTTTCTTGTTAATCTTCATATGGTGGACATTATGACATATGATGTTTATAATGTTATTTGATCGCGAGGCGAGAAAACCTGTCTTTGGAGTTTTCGACCAGATAACGTTTAAACAAGTCTGCTTAGCTACAATGACTGGCCAGAAATTAGAAATGCTGCATGTATCAAGTGGGGTCCTTATTCCATACAGAAAGTGAACAACAAATGTGCTGATCGGACTACGCAGACTGGTTTCAGGGCCGTCGTCGCGTATTTAAAAGTGGACCGCCGGAGGAAGTCATCGAGTGGCGAAGACACGAGAGGGGGGCTTTTTCCCCCTCTCGTTAGGGGTGTTTGGGGGGCCTCCCCCGAGATTTTTTTTTTGAATTTTGAGCGCTTCTATATGCGTTGTTAATGGGGGGGGGGGGGGGGGTTATGCGTTTGGGACCAGATTTCAGTCGTTTTGGTCACGATCTTTTGCTAGAAAAGATATTTCTTGTCGCGTGAGAAACCGAACGCTGGACAAAATTGTTTTCAGACAGTCACGATTTTTTTTTACTGTTTTCTACATCATGTTTCTTTGACATTATTTCACCTATCTCCCCGCAGATTTTGGCAAAGTATGTTTAGCACTGATCCTTGGTTGTACTTCAAAGAGTCGTGTTTTCGAAAAGATATAGACTCAGTCTAGCGTTTTTTTCAATTAGAACACCCATTAAGGATCAGGCTTCATCTAGATTTTGGATTCGGTAGGCATAACATGAGATCTTTGGCTTCATCGTAGTGGAGCCAGGGCAACCACGACGGCTAAACACTTCCATGCTCAGACTTCTTAAAGTCAAATGAACGTTGGGGGAACCGAAAAGTAGTGGACTGAATTGGAACAGGCGGGACTTGTATACATGTATCCGTAACGGAATGCATTGTATCAACACAGGCTCACGATGCTCACGTATGTAAAGTCAAAACGATTTTAAAATATTTATAAGAAAAAAAACAAATTGTCAATTTGAGGGAAATGAAACTGGATCATATAAATTATCTAGACCTCAAGGAGAAGACCTGTCTTCAGGGTTTTCAACCATGCAAGACTCAAACCAACCTACTCAGTTACAGAGATTAGCTAGAATGCTGAAATTTTGTGTGCAGCAAGTTTATCAATTATACTATCCTTGGAGCGAACAACAAAGGCGCTGATCAGACTGCGCGGATGTGTAGACTGGTCTGCGCTTTTCATGTTCACATGCAGCTACGTTACGTTTTCTCTCGACACGGTCCATAAGTATGATAATGTCCATTAAGACCATCCGATTATGAAATTAATGAAGCAGGTGTCATTAAAAATTACCAATGTTTTCACACCTTGGCTAGGTCTGTCGCTGTTTTCATAACTCGTTTGTTTGTTTTATTAGTTTTGACAAGGGTTTTAAATAATTTCGCCGGGCTCGTTCCTTAAGATAAAGGATGATATGGGTTTATTTAAATTGTGACCTATGCGCCAATTTAGTTGGATATCAAAACATTTTTTAAACTAATATAACCGAAAATAATGCTAAAGACCCATACAATTCATTTATCTGTTTTGGTCTGATTTCGAGAATAAGAAGTAATATTTCGCAGGCCTTGAAATTGGACGACCACGGGTGGTCAAGGGAAAAATTAAGGTACACTATAATTTGGCATTAGCGCAAGAAAACCGGACTTGTTGCATGCGGCAGTCAGCAAATGCGCAAACCCAATGCCGTCGTCGCCGGTCCGACAGGTCCGGCGAGCGCCGGACCACTTTTTAGGCCGAGTATGCTTTCCGCCGTGTCCCTTTTTTCTTGTTTCGGTTCATTTTACTTTGCGCTTACCTCTGAATATTGTCGGTAATACCGCGCTTGTTTCTATGCTATATATTTTGACGCCAGAGGGCGCGCTTTCATTTCTAATTTACAGGATATCCCTTTTTCGGAACTCATCGATTAATTTCGGAAAACGGTGTTAGGAGTCATTTTGACTGAATGCTTTATCCGAAAATGTGGTACTTGATTGTATCGATTCCTGATCTTTGCCCTCTTTCTTACTCTTTGCTTATTTTCAATTAAATATATCGACAAATTCAAGATCTGTTGGTTTCAATTTTGTCCTCTGGTAAAACGTTTTTATAAGATGCAAGATAAATTTCTTGCTAAAACATCAATTTAAAATGTTATAAATATAAACTCATTTAAACCTTAACAAAAAATGAACATCAACAAAAACATTACAAAAATGAAAATGTCTTATGTTCAAAGGGAAGCAACCTAGTAGAAAATTAAGTTAAAATTTTGAGAAAAGAACTTAGCCCATTATACCAACTTTATTATGTACAAGGCCTACACTGACGTATGTGGTATAAAATAGCTATACGATGTTTGTCCACCTGCATGTAAGATAATGCACTCGCTAAAGCTTGTGGATTGTCTCCAAATACAGGCGGACACGAATACGTATATGAATGATGAAAGGAGACTATTCCAGCAGCCATGGCGAAAGGGCATAACACCATTTAAATGGCGTTTCGCTGGCGGGCCGATGATGGCCCACTTAAAATGGTATTTGGATCCTCTTTCTCCCCCCATCAACTGAAAAAAGTTGCCAGAGTTGGAGCCGTTTGACCCCCTTTCTGGATGCGCACATGGAGGAGGTACCAGCAACATATTTAGAAGACGGCTTGTATGCCATATGATCTGTCTTCAAACAATGAAGCCAAAGCTTTCTACATGTATAAAAAGGGAACACCTTCATTACAAAATGTTCTTAGCATTTAATTACATCCCGACATCAGGATCTTTTTCGTGAAATTTCGAACTTAGCACAATAGCGAGCGGAGAAGGCCCAGACGAGTCTATGCACATGTGGAATCTCAATAGAGCCTTCTCAACGGATGAACGTCAATGAAAGCTCAGAATTTTGGCATCTAGACAAACTAAATATTTTAGATGATTCATCCAAAAGATGAAGATGGTCATAAACTATTTACAGCTATGATTTTAATTCAAACTATTGACAATTTGAAGAAAAATAGTCCCGCATGCTCAGATCAGGGGTCCAACTCTGACAACTTTTTTATAGTTGATGAGGAGAGAGGGGATCCAAATACGATTGAAAGTGGAAGATCATTGCCCCCCAGCAAAACGCCATTTAAATTGCCAGCGAAATGCCATTTTAATGGCGTTTCGCTGGTGGACCAATGATGGCCGAACGTCAAGAATGTTGTCTTGGAAGTTTTGTGATATCCAGGGGTGACCAGTATCGCTAAGGAGCCCTATAACTGTCTGATATTCCAGAGGGTTCAGACCCCTGCCCCCTACCCCATATCCCCCCTCTGGATCCGGGCATGCCTTGAACTATCGAGAATTGACCTGTTTATTGAGCCTAATGAGCCAGCACAAGGGCTTTTAGAGGGCCTTAATGGGGTACCTCTAAAATCGCTAATCTGTAAAATTTAGGCCCACAAACCGCTCATCAGTAAAATTTAAGCCCAAAAATCAGCAATCAGTAAAATTTAGGACCAAAATCGCTTATCAGTAAAAAAAAGGCCCCAAATCGCTAATCAGTAAATTAAATGATCCAAAATTCGTAATCAGTAGAAAAATTGACCAAATCTGTAAAATATCTTAGAAGACATGCCATTTGGGCGATGAAAAACTAATTTTCATGACTACTTGATGCAAATGCATGCAGATATGACGATCAATTCTTTGTTTTATTATATACTGAATTTTACTATGCAGCAAAGTGTATATCAGATACAAAATAAGTCACACTATTAGCATCAAGGCGTCAACCGCAGCAAAAAACCCCAACAACAACAACATCTGCATTTGTTGTCTCTGGGAATGTTTTAGAAGCCTCATTGACAAACTGTGTAGATCAGACTGTTCCTGATGTAGGAGAGTCTGATCTGGGTCCACATGATTTGCCTGTATGCTTATATGCAGATATGGTATTATGTGTCTTCTACATACGCGGATCCAGGAATTTTCGCCAAGGGGAGAGGGAGGTGGGAGGGTCCAGGCAGAAAAAAGCTCCATTGCCTGGAAAAAACTCTGGCAAGTTATTTTTTTTGGTTTTAGTCCTAATCTCCAACTCTTAAACAGTTTTACAGAGGGGGCAGGGGGGGGGGGGGGGGGGTCCGATTTTTTTTTGTTTGATTTGATTCTTTTCGTCCCATCAACAATTTTTCAGTTATATTCCAGTACTAAGCTACGATAATTGTGTGTTGCTCAAAGACCACAACGCAGTGACGCCAGTGACGCTCGAAGCCGCGGCCCATATGTCTCGAGTCAAGCACTCTACCACTGAGCCACTGTGCTCCCAGAGGGGGTCCGATGTTTTTTTAGGAAAACTATATAATTTTCCAGAGGGGGCTCAACATTTTACGGGGGAGGGGTGTCCAACTAATTCGGGGGGGGGGGGGTGCATAGGTTTCTATGCATCCCCCCACTGGAAATTGGGATTTTCCATGCAGGGGGTCCAATGCAGGGAGCCCAGACCCTCTATCCCCCCCCTCTGGATCCACGCGTGTTCGGCCTTCACTTACAAGTAGCTTGGTCCCAGTAATAGATCTACATATTTTGTTTGTGTACGAGCTTGGCAGGACAGGACGAAGTTTTCTCAAGCCTCACCGGTGTCACAGCGCTGTATCCTTGAGCAAGTGAGCAAGACACACTTATCCTTCAACCCAGGAAGACCCGTCCCAACGTAACTGAAAGATTGTTGACTGGGACGTAAAGAATCAAATCAAACAAACAATATACATAGGGGTAATTTCTAGGTAAAAGAAATCATCCATAACACCGTTTGCAACGAGTGCTATTTGTTTGGGAGAAATTGTTATATTCCGTGCGCCCTCTGGCGTCAAAAAACTTAGCATTTTCACCATTTTCACTTTTGTATTATGACAATCCAGTCCTGCCTCATGACAATCTAGTTCTGCCTATTTACAACCTAGTTCTGCCTTTTGAAAACTGAGAAATGACATGATCTGAATCTAAATACGAGTGAAACGACTACTAAATGGCAATTTGCATGATATAATGACACAATTTACAAAGTAAAATGAGATTACCAACATACAAAAACAAACTTGTATGCATAGAGTTTCGGCGGAAATTTCATGGCGAATGATCAATTTGGATACCAGGTGCGTGGTTGGGTTAACGTATAGAAGCACTAAACAATAAACCTTGCTACATATTAAAAGTATTAGCTGTGGACAGAAGATTTTTTCAAAAAAGGTTTTCCCATTATGGTTAGGAAAGACTACAGCCAATATGAACTATTCAGGGTCCGAGCATTATATGAAAACTATTGTATTTAACATAAAATTTTGGTGCTTTGAGCAGCGAAGGCTCAGGCGAGTCTGCGCATACGCGTCTTTGCTATTCGTATATTTTATGTAGATGGAGTCTCGGAGCAAACATGAGATTTCAGGAACCCCTGGAAATCAGGCTCAGCATGAGTGGTTATTGGAGGCATTTACGCATATGCGATAAGTACCAAAATCGTATATGCCGGCACAATACATTGGAGTAGCTTCCATTACGCTGAGGAGCACATGTAGTTTTTTCTCGAATGTATTGTATACCGGTGATATTCGTTCTGTTGACTGGAGTTGATAACTGGTATCTTCCAGCTCCACTTGCATATTGTACTTTTCATGTGTTACATGGAGGCTGGATCATTTGTATGCATCAGTATCACTTACTGGGCTTCCCTTTCAGTAAATACTTGTGCATAGGTTGCAACACCTCTGACCTTGTGTTTGTATTACATAATGCGGCTGCCACCTTTGTGTGATCGCACTGCGCCTCGGATCCAGTGAATGTTGGTTGTGAGAACGTTTAATTGTAGTTTATTTGATTGTGTAGCCGTTGAATTTGCGTTTCTTTAGCGTTATTAGCTCACCCAGCCAAAATGGCATTGTCTTATAGTATTTTATTACACTGACGTTGTGACAACGGTAGATTGATATCAAGATTTTAACGCTGAAAATACAACAAATTCTGACGTCTAAACAATTAGCAAGTTCAATCAAAATACAACGTACACCCAACGTTAGGATCGGCCGTTGGTGTAGCGTCTATCCAATGTTAAATGTTAGCTTGGAACCCCCATGTGGACGTATGCAGCGAAGCAAAAAACATCTCAGACTCAAAATAATGCGCAATGATTGGCTGATTGCGGACACGTGTCCGCAAGCAACCAATCATTGCGCATAATTTTGAGTCTGATAATGAACTTAACTTTTATAACCTCGAGGCCTGGTCTGAGCCTTTATCTTCAGTCATATTTCATGTATACGAGCAGCGAAGGTTCTGGCGAGTCTCACTTATTTAATGTTTCATTGCACACACACTGATACCAAAATTATACGTGTGTATGCAGGCTAATAGTACTGCAAATATCAAGGCCCTGAGTGGGAGTTTAGGTGCCCTCTCTGTTAACAAGTTGAGTCATATACCAAAGTTACAGCCAATATCTGCGGTTTATGAAAACCAATGATGTCGCATTTGGTGCGGTGTACATATCGAGTTATCTGCCCTTGAAGTACCCCACCCACTTTTTAAGCCTGAGAAGCGATAATTATGCTAAAAGGAAAAATAATTGAAATTAATGAAATAGATCCGAATTTTTTACATATTTTCTTGTTGCAGATACTTTTAAGTATATAATAGGCAAATTTGATTACAAAATAATGTCTATAATTATATTTCCTGACATTTAAAGTACAAAATTTAGGTTTAAAAACTGGCAGAAAAAAATGCTCTTCCAATTTTAATGAGACTTTCTATTAATTCGGTCCAAAGTTTCAAAATCACATTTCCATAGCGAGACCAAAACCATTGCTACGTAAGTATTGTAACAGCTACCTAGTACAGCAAGTTTAAATTCCCCGAAATGGCTAAGAGAACATGTAGGTACCCCACCCACTTTTTAAGCTGGAGAAGCGATTATTGTGCTAAAATGAAAACCAATTGTGGTTGTTAAAATTGATCGGCAATTTTTGCATATTTTCTTTCAAACTATACTTTCAGATATGTAATAAGCATATTTCATCACACAATCATGTTTTCAACCATATCATCTTACATTGAAAGTACACATTTATTTCTAGAAAATGCGTCAGAAAAAATGCTATTCCAAAATTAACCAGACTCTACTTTAAATCTATCCAAAGTTTTAAAGTCACATTTTATAGCGACACAACAATTTGTGCTACATTAAGTTATAAAATTTACATAAGATAGCAAGATCAAATGTCCCAAAGGGTCATGGAGAACATGGAAGTACCCCACCCACTTTTTTATGTATAAAAAAAGAAATTCCTATGTCTTACCATTATGGATTTTTTGAAAGGACCATCTTGTACCTTTATAAGTATATAAATGGATCAGTATTTTACGTACAAAAATATATTTATATGACCTTGACCTCAATGTCATTCTAGAGGGCTTGAGTTCCTCTCCATTATCTCTTGGACAATATTTTGACAAGATTTAACTCGAAATCTTATTGGCCAATTTAAGATATGCCAATGGGTACTTAATGTGCTCTTCTTGTTACAGATTTATGTTTGTGTTGTTATCAGAGAGACTTCATTTTGTCTCTTTCTGACAATAATCAAGCTGATGTTGTTGCAGCATTGAACTCTAAATCAAGATAATCCTTATTTCAAACAAATGGTAAGTCAAATATATCCCATTGAACATCAGTTAAATAAGGCAAATACCTTTGATACTGAAGCCCTCTTTTCGAACTTGGACCTGTCTATAACAAATGGCATAGTTTTTGAACTAGTTAATTTCTCATTTCTTGATGAATGTTTCTAGCTTCCCTTCCTATGGTGTATACATTTCGCAACTTATTCATTTTGCGAGAGTTTGTTCTAATGTTGGTAACTTCAACGAAGAAACCATTTTTTTTAATTCTAATCATGTTTATACCCTAAAATCAGTCTTAAAATGGTTTAGGGTAGGTAACAATCAAGGGCAATAACTATGTAAGTATGCAACTCCTAAACCGACATCATAGAGTTCCTGAAACTAGGAATGTTAACGAACAATTTGGTATATAACACTACTTGTTGACAGAGAGGGCACCTAAAAGTCCTTAAGGAGACGAGTTTTGAGCTCTCGTTTGCTCTGTACTGCAAATATCAAGGCATTGAGAGGGAGTTTAGGTGCCCTCTCTGTCAACAAGCTGAGTCATATACAAAAGTTACAGCCAATATCTGTGGTTTATAAAAAGCAATGATGTCGCATTTGGTTCCGTGTACTTATCGAATTATCTGCCTGTGAAATACCCCACCTACTTTCAAAGCTTGAGAAGCGATTATTATGCTAAAAGGAAAACAAATTATGATTTATGAAACGGACCCACAATTTTTGGCATACGTTTTTGTTGAAGATACTTTTAAATGTATGATTGGCAAATTTCATCATACACGAAGTCTATGATTATAATGGCAGGCATTTGAAGTATAAAATTTATGCTTAAAAACTGTCATAAAACAAATGCTCTTCCAATTTTGACCATACTTTCTATTAATTCGGTCCAAAATTTCAAAGTCACATTTCTATAGCGTGACCATATCCTGTGCTACATAAAAATATGAATTTTACCTATGATAGCAAGCTCAAATGCCCCAAAAAGGCATGGAGAACATGAAAGTACCCCACCCACTTTTTAAGCTGTAAAAGCGATTATTGTGCCAACATGAAACTAATTGTTATTGTTAAAACAAATTCGTATTTTTTGCACATTTTCTTGTAACAAATACTTTTAGATGTGTAATAGGCAAATTTCACCACAAAATTAGGTTTGTACATTCAAAGTACAACATTTAAATTACGTTTAAAAAGTCAGAAGAATTGGCAGTCCAATTTAAAACATACTCTACTTTAATTCAGTCCAAAGTTTCAAAGTCACATTTCTGTAGTGGGACCACAATCTGTGCTACACAAGATCATAGCCGTTACCTATGATAGCAAGTTTAAACGCCCCAAAAGAGCAAGGAGAACATGGAAATACCCCACCCACTTATTTGTGCATACCATAATGAAATTCTTTTTTGTAACTCTTTCAGACTTGCGAGAGGAATCGTCTTCTACCTATGTGCATGTAAATATCTAATGAATTACTATTTTGTTTTCAAAAATAATTTATTTGACCTTGATGTCAAGGTCATTCTGGACAAAGGTGTTTAAACTCTTGTATCACGTAACATTTACGTCCTGATTCAATCTGTTGTTGTGAACGACCAAAGGTTGTGTCTTTGAAGATTAGTTTTACCCCCTGATTACAAATTTATCACTTCTTATGTCCAATATCAAAGTTTAAATTCGTTTGTTTGGCTCATTGCAAAACGTAGGCGTACCCCACCCACCTTTTTCGCCTGCATTGCTCACTAATTCGAACCTTTTAGAGAGTTGGACGGTCTTTACGATTGAACAATTGACGTTATCGAAAATATAAAATTTCTGGTATGTTCCGTTTGGGTGTTAATGGTGGTGGCATTAAAGTCAACACTAAAGCTACCCTCAAGCATTTTTTCTAAATAAATGCAGGCACATTCTTGCGTTAATGGTCTGTTTACACAGTCATATTATTTTCCAAAAACTAGGTCAAGGTGAAATACAAGATATTTTACCTCACCTGAGACATTTACTCAAAGTGAGCTGTTGTGATCTCCGTTGCCCGTTGTCTGTCGTCAACAATTGCTTCAAAAGACATCTCCTCCTGCATTATTGGGTGGATTTTGACAAAACTTGACAGGGATGATCAATATATGGCCTTCATCAATTTAATTGTTTAAATGGTTTTATTCCATTTTATACATGTATCTAGCTCAAATGGGCTAAAATAGACTTTGGAACTGAAAAAAATCAAAATACACAAAAAACACAAAGCATTGAACCTTGACGCTTAATATGAAGCATTACCTAGTAAACGTCTACCAATTCCGTTCCAGTTATGGCACTGGGGTTACAATATTTACATTGGCTAATTATAGGGAAAACATACAACACATCTTCTTGTCTGAATCCACAAGGCCAAGGGCCTTGATATGTCTATGTCTATTCATTTGCGTCCATCTGTCTGCCTGGAACTGTTATCTATTAACCATTGACCTGATTTGATTCATTTTAGTTTAAATGTTAATATCCACTGAGGTTTATCTTTTCATTCCTTAACTTGACATATACACGTCCAAAACCAAAGTTTTATTAAAACTACACAAACATCGAATACTGACAGCTGTAATGTTGGGAGTGATTATGCTTTTTCCTGACCTTACGAATGGTCATATCAGGTGAGCGACCAAGGACCCAAGAGCCCTCTTGTTTAGTATTGAACTTAAATTCGATAATAGTGAACCTAGTTGCCTCACAAATGATTGAAACACTCACAAAATGATTTTGCAGACATAAAAACACCAGCTCGTTGCATATTTGAATGGTTGCAACAAACAATTGATCAGTCAAGTCATCCCCAGAGTTAAAGGGTTCGAAAATGATTTTCTTATTTTGCTATAAAACATAAATTGTGTGTACTCGTTTGGACCGACTCATTGATGCGCACCCACAATCTATATTTTGAGCAAACGTAAGAATGTATTAATCTTTTATCTGAAAATATCAATTATCACAGCCTTAAAATGTTTTTTGGTGGTACTATCATCCTGAGAGGAGCTGCGTCGTAAATAAAGGAAGAAATCCAGCAAAGATTCAGGTGAAATGTTTGGCTTTAATTTGACAGTACTGTTTCTGCAGTGACTCTGAAATTCGGTCAAATTCCCCAAAACCTAGTCGGGGTTTTATCATGTCCAGGTGTTGCAGACATGCAAACTCCATTAAAATCTGTTTACATGCTTCAAGCGATAATGTACATTTAAGTACCTTTGGTCTGAATAAAGCAGGGTTTTTTTTCTGCATCGACATTGAAATTAAAGTCAAGATTTCCATAATACAATCCACTATTTGTCTGCTCATACAAATTTGGTAAACTTTGAAACATTGGCCGACTCCTCGCAAATTAGATAACTTTTGCCTAAACTTAGCAGCTTTTTCTGATGTAACCTTGAAACTAAAAAAATGGTCCCGAAAACTTTATCATCTTTTGTCATAATCAGATATTGATTTCATCCAAATTTAGGTAACATCCGCTGACCCGCTCTAAAGATAATGCGCATTTAATTAGTTTTAGCCTAAATTTGACTTTTTTTCTTATGTAACCTTGAATAATAAGGTCAAGGCCACAAAAACTGCATCAACTTTTATCATGTCTAGGTTTTAAATCATGCAAATCTGGGTATAATCCGTTGGACCACTCCGAAAAAAGTGTGCATTTAAAGGTTTTCGGCCTAAATTTAGAAGTTTCTTTTCCAATGTGACCTTAAAAATAAGGGCAAGGTCCCAAAAATTTTAGCAGCTTTTTGTCATGTCCATGTATTAGATTCATGTGAGCTTGGGTAGAATCCGCTGACCCAGTCTGAAGATGATATGCATTTAAGTAATTATTCACCTAAGTCAAGCAATTTTTAATGTGACCATGAAAATAAGGTCAAGGTCTCAAAAACTTTAAACGGCTTATTGCCATGTCCAGATTTTAAAATCATGCAAATTTGAGTAATATCCGCTGACCCACTGCAAAGATAATGTGCATTTAAGTTTTTTTGGCTTAAATTTAGCAGCTTCGTTTTCTAATGTGACCTTGAAAATGAGGTTTGTCATGTCCATGTATAAGATTCATGCGAATTTGGGGAAAATCAGCTTGAAGATAATGTGCATTTAATTATTTTTGCCCTAAATTTTGCAGTTTTTATTTTAATGTGACCTTGAAAGTAAGAGTATGGTCTCCAATTTTTACCTTGGCTTGTTCTCATGTCCATATATTGAATTCATGCAAATTTGGGTAAAATCCACTGACGCGATCCGAGGATAATGTGCATTTAAGTATTTTTGGCCTAAAGTTTGCAATTTTGATATATAATGTGACCTTGAAAATAAGATCAAGGTCTCCCAAACTTGATCAGCTTTTTGCTATGTCCATGTATCAGATTCATGCAAATAAGGGTTAAATCAGCTGACCCAGTCTGAAGATAATGTGCATTTAAGTATTTTTTTGCCCTAAAGTTTGCAATTTTGATATATATTGTGACCTTGAAAATAAGGTCAAGGTCTCCCAAACTTGATCAGCTTTTTGCTATGTCCATGTATTAGATTCATGCAAATTAGGGAAAAATCAGCTGACCCAGTCTGAAGATAATGTGCATTTAAGTATTTTTTGCCCTAAATTTAGCAGTTTTATTCTAATGTGACCTTGAAAATAAGGTCAAGGTCTCCAAAATTTTATCGGTTTATTGTCATGTCCAGATGTTGAATTCATGCAAATTTGGGTAAAATCTACTGACCCACTCCGAAGATAATGTGCATTTACGTATTTTTGGCCTAAATTTTGCAATTTGGTTTTCTAATGTGACCTTGAAAATAAGGTCAAGGTCTCCAAAACTTTTTTAGCTTTTTGCCATGTCCATGTATTAGATTCATGCAAATTTGGGCAAAATCCACCATCCCACTCCGAAGATAATGTGAATTTAAGTAACTTTTCGCCTAAATTTAGCAGTTTTTTTCTACTGTGACCTTGAAAATTAGGTCAAGGTCTCATAAACTTTATCGTTATTTTGCCATGTCTAGTTATTAAAGTCATGCAAATTTGGTTAAGATCCGCTGACCTACTCCGAAGATAACGTGAATTTTAGTCATTTTTGGCATAAATTTAGCAAACTTTTCTCTGTGTTGACCTTGAAAATGAGGTCAAGGTCACCTAACCCTAGACGACTATTTATCATACCTAGTTGCTGTATCCTTGCAAATTTTGATAAAATCCGATCACCCAATCAGGAGATATTAAACATATATCAAAGGGCCACACCTACATTAGTGCTGACACCGACGCCGGCGCCGTCAGGGCCCGCTACAAAAGGTATTCATTCCAATACACTCTTTTGTCAGGTAAAATAAATAGAACTATAACATATTTTCCGTTTCTGATTCAAAACTTTAGACAAAAATACGTAAAACTGGTTATTTCCAGCAAAACAAGCACATTTTATGCTCATTTTATACCCTATAATCAGTCTAAAGAGTGTTTAGGGTAGGTAACTTTCAAGGGCCATAACTCTGTAAGTACGCGACTCCGACACCGACATCATTGGTTTTCTGAAACTAGGGATGCTAACAAACAATTTGGTATATAACACTACTTGTTAACAGAGAGGGCACCTAAAAGTCCTTAAGGAGGCGACTTTTGAGCTCTAGTTTGCTCTACTAAAGACAGTGCAAACTTGTTTTAAAACTGTGTACTTTTAGACCACTGTGCTAAAGTATGGGTGAAACGTGTCATGGCAATTCTACAGAAATTCAAGCCGTTTTATTTTTCAAAAATGTACTTAAGTATGTCAAACTTCTTGATGATAATGTCCATTTGCACAAGGTCAACAATGTAACGATATTTCTCGAGGATGATAAAGTAACTGTCTTGTTTCATCCGGCTCATTATCCAGATATGGTTACATGTGACTACTTCCTAATCCCCTAGATGTAAAAAATGCTAGCGTGTGGAAAATTTTCACGTCGTTTTTCTGTGGGACCTACTGCTTTTCAGTGCCTAATATGACAATCAAAAGACTATCCAGATGTACTTTAAAAGAGTGAAACTTTGCACAACATTCGATAGTGAATATTTTGAAGGAATGAAATAAACAATTCCTAATTTATTGTTTGTTACTGATTCTAGACCCAAATGACACTGCTAAAAGCAATCGGAACTGCCTCGGACAATTCCGCGAAATTCCGTGGAATCAGACCACGGATGTACATCAAGGATCTACTTTGATAACGCGGGTGATAACGTGACGCTGACGTTATATTACGTGACGCTGACGTCACAGAAACCATGTTAACACAATAACAAGTGTGATTGCAGCAAAAGAAACGGCTTCGATGAAGTTTATGGTTTTTTTTTTCAAAAAATATCGATATAGCGATATTTTATTGAAAAAACATAATCTTCATTTATTCTGCTGATTAAACTTTTCGGATAATCAGAATAATCTATTAATAGAGTCGAACTTTTTGGTACATAGTACTACGCGTAATGCTCCTTACATACACCCGAGCCATGATTCGATTCTCGAATTGTGGCGGACTTTCCAGAATGTACTAAAAGATCATCCCTCGTAGATGCAAAATACGTTTACTTTAGAAAATTGAACAAACTTAAAATAATTATCACAGTTATACAAACTTTAAGGTCCTACTAAAACCATTGTTTTTCAAATTGATAACAGCAGACTTTTTAGTGTTTTGAATTTTTTAATAAGCGACGCTTTTCGAGACTTAGTGTCATTTGTACTGCATGTATCATAAAATGCCCACACGTCTCACAGACTAATCGCATGCTTGGAAAAGGTTGATTTCTTCATATAACTATTTTCACTCACCAAGATGTGACTCCATATTAATGGGCCTCGACGTGAGAAAACCTGTCTTCGGGGGTTTGCGAACAACAAAGGCGCAGGCCAGCCTGCGCATCCGCGCAGACTGGTCAGCGCCTTAGTTGTTCGTTATTTAGTAAGTATCATACCTAAACTTGCCACAGGTGAAATTTCAATTTTCTAGCTAGTCTCCGTAGCTGGGGAGACTGGTTTGAATCTTGCTTTGTCGGAAACCCCGAAGACAGCTTTTGTCGCGACGAGGCCCATTTGATCTCAGTTTACTTTATCGCTGTTTTACTAATAAAATGGTTCTGGTTACATGCAGCCATTATTTTATGCTTCGTTTTTGTTTGACATTAATATCTGCTTGATCCATTTCCGTAAGAGAATACTCGTAGCTTACATTAGAATGCATCTGCATAAACAGGATTGGCAAATTTCATACCGTCTTAATGAAACAGTACAAACTAACTATTCAAGGAAAGGACTTATGAAAGCTTTCAGAGGCAGGCTAAACAAAATTGTGATCTACCAATTTAAAACCAAAAACAATAACATAAACAATATTTTACTTTTTCGTGAGATCTAGAATGTATGTCAAAGGAGTATCTATTAGTCGGGGAACCAAAGTCGCGTATCATGCAAAAACACACATTTTTTTTGCACCCGAAAGCTATACGACTGGAATTTTGTATACTGATAGTCTAAATAGTGCTTGATATGAAAAACCACTGTATAGCAATGCGACCAGAATTGCATTTCGCGAAAAAATGCATTTTTGTATGCCACATAGGTCATGTTAAGCAATATTTCATAGCATAGAAAGTGTGACGTTTCCCTTATCAATAAGTTGAAGAGCGTGCTTTTTTGTCTTCAAAGAACCGTCTCATTTAATAGGTCCATTTAAGTACCCACAACATATGTTTTGGTTGAGAAATGACAGAACTTATTTTCCATTACGCACTCTTATCTGCAGGATGGGTATGAAAAACCGTTTGACTGTTCGATAATCCAATAATACACTATCAAATGCATTTAAAAGTATGGGCAGTCATTTGTGCACCAAAAATAATCTTCTTCGGGACATTTTGCCTTTACAAGTACTATGCGGTTACATTTCTGCATCTCAGACGGGGACAGACAGGTTTTCGAAGGCGATATGATAATAGTTATACGAGTTTTTTTTATACTTATTTTACCACTGTTAAATGGAATTATTGTTTTCAGTAGATTAAAATCTCCTTAGTCCCTACAATGACCCTCTGCAGTTTCAAAGCTGTTGTAAATAATGAAGATAAACACACTGGTGCCCAACTCCGTCACAACGATTTTCGGATTTTCGCTGATAGGTCCTCGCGAGACAATTCGGAAAACGGAAAGACAGAGAAAATACGTAAGTAATTTATCTAACCGTTTTATTATTTATAAAGGTCAAACATGTGCTTTTATTATTTGAAAACTGCCAGATGTATTTGCCACTTCGAGTTTGAAGTTGTTTATCGTTTCTTACTGAAAATAGCAACACAATCATTATCACTGCATTTGCACAGAATTGTGTCTGTTTGGACAGTGATCAGAGTTTTGGTGTCATGGTCTGTTTAAGACAATGCCACAGCTTGATTGAGACGGGTAAAATGCCAAGTTAATGCATTTTTTTTCACTACATAAGCTTTATATTACTCGTTAACTCATAGTTCAATAACTCAATATTATGAGTAAATAAATATTATTGCATAAAAAGCTATTTCGCATGAAATAACAAAAGTAACGTTCTTATTAGCATAAAAATGCACCAAGCAAGGCAGGTCACATGCATGTGATGATCTTTTTTTGTTATTTTTGGAATTTTAATTATCATGTGGTTTCTGGGCCATCACAAAAATGACGTCATCAGAAGAAACGTGCATAGAGGTTAACATAATTAAGTATTAGTCTGAAACTTTATCTACTTCCATGCAACACGATCGCTACACCTATAGCAGTGGCTGTTCAGCATGTGAATCTCATGATCTGAAAATTTGAAAACCCTTTTCTAAGAATATATTTGTCATTAATTCATATACTTCATCTTGAATTGTATAATTGGTCAGTATTCAAGCACAATAACAACTTCAACTCAAACTTTTCATGGGAGGGGTGGTACCTGAAGGTTGTCTTTAGCTGGGCCCTTTCTGACTTAGCTATTGGTTTTCCTTATCTCAAATTGTCAGTGAATTGTGTGTCCTTTTATTTTATTTTTCATATCAGTATAATAATTTGATTTTTTTTAAATTAAAGTAAGTAAGGGTGCAAAGATCAGGAATCGATACAATCAAGTACCACACCTGACCCAGGATACCAATGGGAAAGTGACAAACTCATAGTTGACACCACAAACGAGAGCCAAGAGGTCAGCCCTTTCCCAGCAGGTGACCCCAAAGCACATATAAACAGACGCGCACAAAGACATAGCAAACACAAGACAGAACAAAAACATGAAAGATCCACAACAGAAGTACCACCTTGGAACGGTCAGTAAAATATTTTACTGGAGGCCTTTAACCGGTTTAATGGCGCCAACCTCACCCTTAATTCAGATGTGGATCAAGACAAATGATGCATTGCAAAAGTTAGAAAGCCTCCATACCAGATGAATGATTTGTTTGTGAAGATTTGGATAGTACAACAGCCGCCCTCTTCCAATGGCTTTAGCTGCTGTTAGTTTTAAGGTGGTTATTCTGTTATTGTTTATCCATTGTATGATGTTGCTCCCATTTGACGGGTTTGTGTTTGTAACTTGTTTTGTAGTGTAGTTCTTGGTGTGGGTCTATTTTAGCAATTATATAGCAAGTGATAGCTGGTTGCTTTAGTTTAATTTTATTGTGGATGTCCCTGTTCTACGTCTCTTTCTCATGATCTACTGAGTTGGTCTGCCTTCAGTGATTGTGACGTTTCCTAGATATACTCAGTTGTTTCTGTTTTCTTTCTATAAAGTACTAGTCAAGCTGTCAGTTTAAAGGTGGACCAAACAGTGTTCATTTTAATGTTGTTTTATAAGGATTACAAGGAAAACCAATATCAGGCAAATTTTAAAAATGTCTTAAATAAACCGTGACAGTTCCATTTGAATCATTTTCAAATCCATGACATTGTATTGACCAAACTGTGACATTACGTTTTTTTGTTTTGTAGTTTTATGCGATTATACAACAGATATGCACAATATATTAAATATAACTATTTTATGAATCTATAGAATCATGCTTCCAGGTTAAATTATTCTTATTTTACTAATCCTACTTATGAAAACGCCTAGGAAACCTTATTGCCAGTAAACACAATGATATTGTGATTGCTGAGTAAATAGCTATGAATATTATTTGTGTGCTGTCCGTAATCACTTTTAAAACGATATCGACGATAAGGGATAAAAAGACATGACTTACCATATTTATTTCGACCTTATGCGTGTCCTGGCATGTTTTTGCTTAAAGTCCGTGACGTTGTCTTAAAAGTTTCGTCACAGTTGTAAGTGAAAATTCGTGACGGATCAGCGAAATTCCGAAAATCGTTGTGACGGAGTTGGGCACCATTGAAACATCTTTAAACCTTTACAAATTACATTTATGCGCTTAACTGCTCTTAAGTTGACCTGGTATTTAACTACGCACCCGCTGGCATGAACTAAATTACTATATATCAAATTATCGTGGTTTCATATTTTTACTTTTCAGCTACCTTTTCTAGTTTGCCATAGAAAATAAAATATATTGTCTTAAATTATGTTAGGGCAACTAATGCAGTTTTAATGAGATTTGAAGAAAAAGATCAATAAATCTAATTTCTAAATGGGGGTGCCCTAATCTACATGCTTTAAAATATATATAAGCAGTGTTCTTAGATGACCACCACTGCTTCTGAGGTCTACGCCGATGTTGTACTATTACATAAACTCAATTTTTTTTCCATCCTGAACTTTTTTGATAAAAATATATAGCATTTTGAAAAATAATACTTTGACATGTTCTTGCTGGGCTTCCGTAGAAAGTTGACTGCTCTGGCGTTATGCAAGTCGATGGAGTATGCTATACAGTGGTTTCAGATACACCATATAACTACCTTTGCAAACATACAAAATCCAGCTGTAAACCTTTCGGGTGCAAGGGTTAGCATTTTTTCTACCTTGGTTTCCAGACTATATCTATCTATTAGGCCACTGGCCAGGGGGAATTTCGTAGAGCATATTTTTCTTAAAACCCAATGTCTTGCGAGGATTTTGCAACATGTTAGCCCTCTGACAATGGCAGCGTTAAGCTATAACAGCCTGATACATACGTTACCCTACAAAGATTTGATAATTAAATTTCTTTTTAAGACTTCAGAAAAGTGCAAAAGATAAGGTAAGATTTCCAATTTCGTTATATCTTCTAACTAAGCTATTATTGAGCCACAGATATTGACATTTAGAAACAAATATAGTCACCCCCGATGTAGTGTATGTTACGTTTTTTCATTGACCCTCCTTTTAAACGATAAATGAATCTAATATAGTTTGTCTTAAATTTTATTGAAGCCAGGATATGTTCATTAATAGGGTATTATATTAAAGAATTTTTATTTATCTTTCTATAACTGCAAGCACTACGTTTCTATCTTATATACCTTTTGAGTTATAAGATTTTGAACATAGTAGCCCCATATCACACAAAAATGTCAAATGTAATTTTCTAGGTGTGCGCCGGCTATAGTACCCCCTACCCCAGGGGGAATTCTGTACACTATGATTTCAAAACAACATTATATACGCCACAAAATGAAGTATGTTAGCCCTCTGAGAGTGGCAGCGTTAGCGTGTAACATCATTTTACGTACGTTACCCGCAAAATAACTTTTAAAATTCCTGATAATGTCTCCAACATGACATTCACACTTCTTTGAAAGTCTAACACAGTCTGACACAGGTTTAAGAACTTCTTATGACACAGTTACACAATTTTAGCATTTTTTTTTGTAAATGTCTAGAGTTTTTGCAGTTGTATATGTTACTTAGTGTTTCACATGTTATTTCCAACTATCAGTATGGCAGTTATTGAATATACATGTATTACATCCGTCAGTGAATATAGAAAATCTATAAGGCTGCTATTCAAATGAATTGAAGTTCCTTATTATGGTGTCTTACACTATTTTGCAGCCCAGGTTACATACGCTACTCTCTGAATACCACTAAGCGTTCAAGGTTAGGTCTCTAACACAACCTGCTTGTACTTATTTGCATGCTGACACAGGTCTATGTACTTCTTTTTACTCTGGGGCTCATTTGCTGAGGAAGTAACTCAAAATATAAACTACCATCAACCTTCTTTTCTTTTATAGAGACATCAAATATAGTTAACATTATTCTCATGGAAAGTTTGTAACATACAGTGCAATATGTGAGTAACAACTTAAAAGATCAAAGAAAACCAATCAGGTTGAAGATATAGAGCTGTTTCTTTCCAAGCTAGCAGCTCTTCGTATATTATCTAAGGATTTAAAGAATTTTCCAATACAGCTTATTAATCCTCTATCAGATTCATCTTGCAAGGATTTTGCAATATGCTAGCACTCTGGTAATGTCAACTTTACCTTGTAACAGCAAATTACATATATTGTCCATCAACATCTTCGATAATTTTAGTAAATGACATCTGAAAGTGCAAACCATAAGCTAAGATTTCCCAATTGGCTATATCATCCAAGTAAGCTATTTTTGCATCACAGATATGGACATTTGAAAACAAATATGCACCCAAAAGTGATACGTATGTTATATTTTTTCATTATTTCTATTTAAATTATTTATGAAACTCATACAGTTTGATATTTTTTTTAAATGTGGATGTGCTTACTAATTCATTTTGTATCAAAGAATGCTTATGCACCTTTTGGAAACTGCAAAAATTATGTTTCTATCTTTTATAAGGTTTGAGTTGTTGAGTTTTGAACATGGTAACCCCATATCACACAAAATGTAAAATATAATTCTGTGGCTTTTTTGTAGGACACAATCAAGTTTTCTTTTACCCAGAGGTACTCGATATCTTTCCTATTTATTTTCCACACATTTTGACCATATCTGGAAAGCCTCACTTGTTTTCATGGGAAATACTTGATAGTTCAATCTTTGTATGTACATCTTAAGCACGGAAAAGCTGGGTTGAAGAAAGTTCATGCTCATGCCATTTGAAATAGTCAGTATATGTGTATGGCTTTGGTACTTTTTTCAGAAACTTGTCATACAGCAGCTAATTCACATTTACGTAAATACATGTAGCACATGTTAGGGCTTCATGTCACTGATGAGTGCCTGGAAAAAATTCTTTGTTTGTTTTCCTACCCTGCTTAGAATGTAGATGAACTAGTGGGGAGGGGTTCTCTATCCGTTTGATAGGAACGACCTTTCCGTGGTACTAACACATTGGCACATTGGTATTGTCACAATCTGTTAAACAGTGTATGACTGTAAATCTCTCCCCCCATATTCTGGCCAATGATGTTGACATTCAGAAGGGGCACATTTTGTTGCATAGACCAGTGTTGAACAAAACATCCATGTTATCCTCTGAGAGAATGTTTGTAAGACTGTATAGACTGCTGATTATATATTGTATATATACTTAAACGCAAAAGAAACGCAATTCTTTCTAAAACAGTAGTTTCTTCGTTTTTCATCAACACATTCAGCCAGCGATAATGTAATCGCTAAGTATCGTTATTTGCCTTGCATACAGCACCAAAGTCAGACCGCTGTGACTTATGGTTGGCGAGCTGCAACGAGGAATGTAAGGCAACCCCCATTTTTGAAGTCAAAAAGTTCAAAAATTGTGCCTATTTTGCGAAAAAACGTTTTAAACCAATATCGGTTTTTGAAAGCAAAAGGGTAGACAAAATCAAATCAGGTACTTTTATGTTTCTGTCAACGTCCATTTTGTCAAAATGACGTTTTTAATTTTTTGCGTAATTGGCCATTTTTATACAAACGATTATCAATAATCAAAAACTTTTAATGTCACCATATAGCCCTCACTACATTGCATAGAAGACATAAGTATCGCGAAATGATCGAACAAAATGCGTCTGTAATGACTGTTTAAAAAAAAGTAGGTTGACGTCAATAAAGAAACGCAGTAACGCAGCGACTGGTAGCGTTCATAATCAAAAACTAGCAAACCATTTTAGTGTTTTTCTTTAGTCAAGACATCTGGCTATCAGACCAAGCTGTTTGTTTTCAAATTGAATAAGACATCACTTTTTTAGACTCCATTTGTTGAAATTTACTGACGTCATTATAACGTCAGCATGGAAATTGTGAGCAAAACCGTTTTACGGCATATCATTACTGAATGCGCAGGAACACAGGATATAATTAAGAAATTAGCCTCATGTGATCCATGTGGAAGAAAAAGAAGATTGAAAACGGTTGCGTTTCTTTTGCGTTTAAGTATATGTATCAGTGACAAAACCAACATGCCCTGTCTTTAGTGCCTGGTTGAATACTGGTTCCATCAGACCCTTGAGTTGACAGGAAAAGCTATTATGCTCTGTAGTATGGCATTACCATCAAAGTTATGTGCAGCACTACATGACCAATCTAATGCTGGTTCAATGTGTGATTGCAAGCCATGCAGAAATTTGGACTTGTCAGTTTTGGTGGAAATTCTATAAGGAGTTGACAGTAACCATGGTACAGGTCCCTTAAGGAACGACCGTGTCAAATTAAGGTCAACATTCTGCCCAATAGAGAGAAGGTCATGCTGACCAAAGACACTCCTTTAAGCTCTCATCTGGCTGATTACGTTTTTGTAAACTGGATAATTTCTTCTTGACCTCGCAATCCTCAAAACTTTATTAGCTTGTAGCATTTTATGGGTTTGTGAAAGACAGATTTTCAACTAAAAGTGAGTCAATGAAGTCTGCAACAGCTTTCCTGCCAATGTCATCAGCCTCAATAAGATCCTTAGCTATGTCAGGAACACCAAAAGACAAAAAGTACATTTAATTGTCTTCAAAACTAGAACTAAAAGGATTGGTGAAGCCAGAAACTGCCTCTAGTACTCGTTCTACTTTGCATCTGAGATGATTGATTATTTGATTTCAGTGCATTGAAGAGTTGTTTCAATATATTGAGCTCTGATGGGATAAGTGATACACTATTTCATCTGTAGTATGAAGGGTAGTTCTAGCTGATGAAGCATATAATACCTCCTTTGATTTGGCAAGGTTTTATTGCTTGCCTTATACTTATGTCAAAAGCATTTCTCAAGCAAAGAACCAATGAGTGTGACACACTAAATCCATTTTGTTTACAAAGTTCATCAGTTGTGTATCAGAAAAATGTGTGAGTGTAATCAGTTACACAGGTACATATTGTGCGTAGTTAATGTGATTGTGTGCAATGAACATTGGGAACAAGGCATACTGATAGAGCTGACATGTAATTCAAAGTTGTTTTAATGTAGCCTTAATCAGTGTCAACACCATCTGAATTATATCCATATACCTTGCCCAGAACTGAGCTGTTTCACAGTGACTGTCTTTCAGAACCTCCGCTTTGAGTGCATGTTATCTACTGTATATGTTAGCAAACAGTGAAGGTTGATAGATCACGTTATAATAATAGTTTAAATCACCATAAATTAATAAGAAACTTCAATTTATTTCAGCCTTATAAAGTTTCTAAATTCTCTGACAGACTTTGTACATGTATAGTCAACTACTGCTATACAGATACTCAGAATAACTTACGTATCATTTATTAACACACATAACAGTTAAAGCTCAAGGCAATTATTAAATGAATACTTAAAAAAGGTAAACCCTGTTAAAAGAAGTACACACCCTGTGCCAGCATGCAAATAAGTATAAACAGGGCTTGTTAGAGACATTAACTTGAATGTATAATGCTATTTTGAAGGTAACATTGGCCTGATAAATAGTGTAAGTGACCATAATAAAGAACTTTAAATCGTTTAAGTAGCAGCCTTATAGATTTCCTATAGTCTGTGACAGATGTAATACACGTATAGTCATTAAATACCATACTGATACTCGGAAAAAACGCAGGAAACACTAAGTAACGTATACAACGGCAATGACTCAAGATATTTATAAAATTAATACTAAAATTGTGTAACTGTGTTATAAGAAGTTCATAAACCTGTGTCAGAATACAAATATGTACGACTATGTCATGGTTGAGACATTATCAGGGACGTTTAAAGCTATTTCAGGGGGTAACGTATATAACGTGACATTACACGTTAACGCTGCCACTCTCAGAGGGCTAACATCTTTTATTTTGTGTCTTATATAATGTAAATTCTGAAAATCATAGTGTACAAAATTCTCCTGGGGGGAGGGGGTCTATAGCCAGCTCATAACCTATATCTATCTATCTATCTATCTATCTATCTATCTATCTATCTATCTATCTATCTATCTATCTATCTATCTATCTATCTATCTATCTATCCTGGCTTCTTAAAGAGACTAGGTCTGTAACTATGAACATTTTTCGAAAAATTTTCTTTTCTTTTTAAATCATTTGTAAAAATAGAATTAAGTTATGTTTTCACAATAAATATGTTCAGTGCAGCCAAAAACTGCATGGAAATGTGATTTATTTTATAAAAACAGGTGTTTTCTCTTGTTTGTAATTATTTACGTCCCTCCAATAATTCTAGACAGTTGATTTTTAACATTAATGCTGTTGTTTTGATAGTGATAATTTGTTAAGACTTATGAAAATGGTAAAATGTTTACCTGAATTTGAGTATATTTACTGTATTCTTGAAAAATAGAAACTTTATTTCTAAAATTAGAAGATCAAAAGTTACAGCCTATGCAGCTTTAAGATAGCTGATCATTATGGCACGAAACTAAGTTTAAAATTAGTAAACCAATAATTTAAAGAAAAAAAAAAACAAAAAAAAAAACAAGCCAACAAAATACAAAGATTTGCTGTGGCGTTCGACTAAACCGAAGCCCCAAGTAGTCTGTGGTATGGCAGTGACCAAAAAAGAAGAAAGACTATACCAATATGTAATAAGTGCTTCTATTTGACAAAGTAACAACACCACAATGAATCTTAAGTAATAGAAGCAAAGCTGACAGATCCATATGGGCCTTAAGAGATGCTCATTCAAGTTCATAATAAACTGGCCAAAATAGTTAAGCCCCATGTCATTTTTTTTCAAATACATAATGTTAAATTCCTAAAGTTTAGTTGTTTATTCTAAATATATCTAAAACAATTGAAAACACTTACTAAAATCAAGTTAGACAACAATGTTTTAGGTGTAATCACCAAATATTCAATTGAAAATAAGGATTGTCTTTTGATGTGTGTTTAATTTTCCAAGAGTACCCATATTTTTGTCAATTTTACTATAGTTATGATAGGGAACGAAACGGGACATTTACTGAAAAGCGTGAAGCGCTAGGGACTTTTCTAATATCAGTGAACCCTAATACGTGATGAGAGGAAACATTGCTGCTACTTCGCAAAATTTGTATGCAAAAGTCTTCATTCAGTAAAATGTTATGATAAAACTAACAGGAATGATTTTGCATTAAGTCTATGGAAAAATCAGCTGGAGCTTAACTTATTTTGGCCAGTTTACATTTCGTCATACTGCTTGTGTATTGCCATCTCATGCAGTTTCAGCGGGCTTCCATTTTCTGAACTTTTGTAATTTGGTTAATCTGAGTTTTAGTGTATTGGTTCCAAATTGGGGGTGCGTACGCCTGTTAATGCTGAACCAAAGTCTTTTTTACGCAACTATGCAACTTCTTAGTTATCTAATGTGCAAACGGCATTACAGAGATATGTGGACCCTAACTCATGTTATCAGTAATGCTAATAACAAATTATTTTTTAAGCTTCAGACTTATAATTAATAAATTATATTTTTTAACCAATGCTTTTGTTCAAGAAAAGAAGATAGTTTGTAAACAATGATTTGAGCCATGACATGAGATTTTCAACAATGTGGTATGTGCCACCAGCAAAGGCTCAGACAAGCCTGCGCATACACGCAAACTGATCAGAACCTTTGCTAATCGCCTAGATATTTTATGACTGTTCACCTACTCACCAAACATCAATTGGAGTTTCTAAGCTTAATATGATGCTCTACAGGCTCGCCTGAGTCTACATTTGTCAAATTGCCACATTTTTGGATATCACATTTCATGGCTCATTTCATATTGATGACCTCCAATTTAATAAAATCACCGAAGATGGGCGATATTATTATGTCCTTGGGAAGTATGCATGTATGCGTGTCCTTGGAAAGTGCAAAAAATAACGCCATAGTGTCCTAGATGTCATCTAAATGTCAAGGCTGTCTCTAGTTCTGAACAATCCAGTCTAAGGTCACCATGCCATAGACTGTCCTAACCATAAAAGCAGATATCAAAATCATTTAGCTTTTTTTTCCTGAAATAATAAAGTACCTCTAAAAAGTAAGGTAGAATTATTGTTTTGTCATATATCCTTATAATTCTATATGAGCCGCGACATGTGATTTCCAACAATTTGACATTTTGACAAGTTAGACTCGGACGAGCCTCTGCAGCCTCCTATTAAGCTTAGAAACTCCAAATGGTGTTCAGTCAGTAGCTTAACAATCATAGAATATTCAAGCGACGAGCAAAGGCTCTGATCAGACTGCGCGTATGCGCAGGCTGATCTGAGCCTTTGCTGGTTGCACATACCGCATTGTTGGAAATCTCATGCACTGGCTCATATTATATTAATGCTTATAATTTATTGTATATAATACAAACTTTACACAAAATAAAGTCATATGCAGGACAAAATTACCTTGTCCCTGGAGTGTATTCGATATTATGTTATGAACTATCAACGTTCTATTTTGTTTGCTAAATTAGAAATATCCAGTGTCATTAGTTCATAAGACAGTGAAAATGTAATTAAAGAAAACCAACGCTGGAATCGAAAAAGATAATCATTTGACTCAAAGGAAACTATATAAGCTGTTTTCCTCTGTACATGTAGCAAGCAGAGTCTAATAGTACAATATAGAGACCTTGATCTTCTAATTGTTAATTGATTAAAAATGCTGACTGACAAAAGAAGCGCTACATATAAACTTAAAGTCACGTTATATAAATGTTTATACGTGAGGTTAAAAAATTAAATATGGAATAATTGTAATTGTACTGGCATGTTTGTGTTGTGGTGTAATACGTTTTGTCTGAGAATATTTAATAGTGGAAAACAAAACTTTGAAAATTAAAGTCTTAGTTATTGTTAAAATTTAATAAAAAGATATAAACGTGATAGGAATTTCGGAAGCAAATATCAATATCTAATAAAGATGCACATTATCCTGAGCTTTGACACAAATTGGCATCGGCTACATTTTGTTTTCGATATACAGACGATTTGTAAAGTTTTACATCAACGTCTTCAATAAAATCAAAACGAATGAGTTTTTTTGCGCATTTTTACTTAAAAAATATTAAGTGAGTATGGTCAGGAAATACCACAATCACAAACTGCAGACAAACCAACGGCACAGCGAAGAAGAGCCAAACAACAACCGCGAGAACCTGACATAAAAATCGCTTAACCCATATAAAGTAAGAAAGAGGCAAAAATCAGGAATCGATACAATCAAGTATCACACCTGACCAGGATACCAATGGGAAAGTAACAAACTCACAATAAGACATCACAAACCGCCTTGGAACGGTCAGACAAATATTTTACTGGAGGGTTTAAACCGGTTTCATGGCGCCAACCTCACCATTAGTTTCAGATGTGGACCAAGACACATCGATGTTTGGTTTGCATGAAAGATCCCTAACTTATCAACGCATCATCTTCTAGAACATAGAACATATAAATCAAGATATAAAAAAGGAGATGGAGTAAAGATAAGGACTCAACAGTGAATAAAATTGAATACCGGAGCAAAAGAAATCCAATAGCCAAAGCATCAGGCCCCTACCATCTCATCAATAGATAAGTCTTAAAGTCGGAACCGTCATAGAATCTGAAGTCCGACACACCAGCGTGCAATTAAAGAAGAAAGCAAGGTTGCCAACCTTGATTTAGTTGACCACCATGCATGGAGTCTGTTGCAATACATTAATGAAATCCAATCTTTTCATAATGGGAATTTATTTCAATGAACTGCCCTGGAAATTATAAGAGCCATTAAATTGAATCTTCTTTAATTTATACACCAAGTCACAATAGAAATCAGTAAAGTCCTTGGCGCAAGAGAGATTTAAGTCCAAATTGGAATTCAGATATCAAATCAAAGTATTGTCTATAAAATTTAGAAAAAGGTTTTATGAAGTGTATGATACCGATAACCTTATTTAAGAAGTTTCTGAGTTAACAATTTATTGCGAGTGTTGAACTCAGCAACAAGGCTAGATGCTCTAGCAAAACGAATGAGTTGAGAGATATAGACTCCATAGGATGTAGAGCGAGGAACATTACCATCTAAAATGGGAAATCGACGATTTCAAGATCAAAGTCGTCACGTTTATCATAAATTGTGGTAGAAACAATATCATTAGAAATTAATGAATGCAAGTCTAAAAATGTATCTTTTCGGGCCCACCGGGTTTACCTGTTGGATTGCTTTTGCTCCGGTATTCAGTTCTATTTACTGTTGAGTCCTTATCTTTGCTTTATCTCCTTATTATATCTTGATTTATATGTTTTAGGAGATGATGCATTGATAAGTTAGGGGTCTTTCATGCAAACAAAATATTTATGTGTCTTGATCCACATCTGAATTAAGGGTGAGATTGGCGCGGTTAAACCGGTTTAAGCCCTCCAGTAAAATATTTTACTGACCGTTCCAAGGCCGTACTTCTTTTGTGGATCTTTTATGTTTTTGTTCTGTCTTGTGTTTGCTATGTCTTTGTGCGCGTCTGTTTATATATGCTTTGTGGTCACCTGCTGGGAAAGGGCTGACCTCTTGGCTCTCGTTTGTGGTGTCTATTGTGAGTTTGGCACTTTCCGATTGGTATCCTGGGTCAGGTGTGGTACTTGATTTTATCGATTCCTGATCTTTGCACCCTTACTTACTTTGTATCAAAGGTATTGGCTTTATTACGTTGAAGCTCTGAAGGGTATATTTGACTTACCATATTGTCAAAATAAACACTATTTATGTTTAGAGTATCGTCCAAATATCTGGATGTAGTGTTAAAAGCATCACTAATATCAGCCTGCTTATCATCAGAAAGAGACATCATAAAAATAATAGAGAGACGTCCCTCTCATAACGAAACAGGAATAAATAGGCAACCAGGGGAGCTCAATTAGTGCCTATAGGCATCCCAACTACTTGTCTATACAGCTTGTCCAACAAAAAAGTCAGAGCATCACATACATTTTGACAAGACAATGCATGATATTTTTTAGTTTTTTATCCCGAAGTAAAAATCGTTTCTGTCGTTACATGCAAGGTAAGGAGAGCCTTCTCTATTGAAGGTTCTTTCAATAAGATCAATACGTTTATCTTTAATCAAATTATGAGGTAAAGTGGTATGAATAGTAGAAAAATCATAAGTAGAAAAACTGGTCGCATTGGAATCTCTAGCTTTAAGTTTATCTAAAATTTCACCAATTAGACTAAAACATATTTTTTACCGGATCTCTCATTTAATTTTCCACAGTATTTTTATAACATGATTCTTAACAGCTGTACGACATGAGGTTTACGATTTAGAAAGTTCTGTTGTCGTACAATAACTAGAATTAGCAATTAATCTTGCGTTATGGAGATTTTATGGAGTTTAGGTAAGCAGTACAATGTAGGAACTTTGTCTTGATTTTCTTTAGTTTCGACACCAAAATGTAGGGCTGTATGACAACCATGCCTATCGACGACCACCCTCTCGCTCAAAGAAGACTGCTGTGTATAGCCATTAGTGTCTGCAACCTCACGCTTATGATTATAAATATAATACAATCGTCAAGTAACTACAACATATTTAGCAGCTTTATCTGCTGGACTAAAATATAGTTCATATGAAAATCCTTGATACCTCGTTCTAGATGAGGAAAAAAAATTAGGTTTAGTAGGTAAAAGATGTGTATTACGAGAGCACAATGAAATACAAGTATCAATAGTTTTAAATATGTTAATATGACATTCCTTCAAGGCACCAGATTTAACATTTTCGTTTACACCAACGATAACTGAAGTCATTTAAAGAAGCAGCGATCTCTCTTTGACAATAAAGGAATTCAATATTAGAAGGAAATCTATATTTAGGACCTTTAGCTTCCTACGTTATACTGGTTACCTAAACTTCATAAACGGCCCTATATTGCTAATTCCAGTGCATGTACAACTACTGAGTTGTCTATTCTTTTGACTTCTTGCCTCACTGCGATTAAAAACCATGTCATTAAATATTGCACAACAGTTTATGAAAGAAATACTAAAAAAATATTTTGGTCTATTAAAAATTCAGGCAAAATTCTTAATGAATTGAAGTCTAGAGGTTTTCTAGCATCTGGTTTGTCTACACATGATTTCTCTACTTTCTATACTACATTGCCTCATAATCTAATCAAAGAAACACTAACAGAATTAATTGAACAAACATTTAACAGAGATGGCTCACTTCATTTGGCTTGTAATGATAAAAATGCCTTTTTAACTTCTGAATAACCTAAACGATAAAAATTGTGGTCATGTCAGAAAATATGTGATGCGCTCCATTATCTTTTGGACAATATATTTACAAGATTCAGCTCGAAATTATACAGACAAATTGTAGGTATTCCAATGGGTACTAATTGTGCTCCTCTTGTTGCAGATTTGTTTTTGTTTTGTTATGAGAGAGACTTTATGTTGTCTCTGTCAGACAATATTCAAACTGATATTATTGAAGCTTTTAACTCAACCTCCAGATATTTAGATGACTTACTTAATATTGATAATCCTTATTTTAAACAAATGGTAGGTCAGATATATCCCACTGAACTTCAGTTAAATAAGGCGAATTCTTCTGATACTGAAGCTCCGTTTTTGGACTTGAACTTGTCAATAGCAAATGGCATAGTTTCTTTTAAAATTTATGATAAATGGGATGATTTTAATTTTGAAATAGTAAATTTCCCATTTCTTGATTGAGATGTTCCTTGCTCTCCTTCCTATGGTGTATATATTTCTCAGCTTATTCGTTTTGCTAGAGTGTGTTCTAATGTTGATGACTTCAACAACAGAAACTTATTTTTAACTGCTAAGTTATTAAAACAAGGTTATAGATATCATAAAATCCAAAAAGCATTTTCTAAATTCTACCACAGACAATCAGTTGATTGTTAAATACAAAATTGGGTAAAAAAAACTCTTCTGCAACAAGGCATATCAGAACCTATTTTTTATGGTGATTTAGTTTATAAATTCAAACGACTTGTTGGTAAACCTAATTTTAGTGATCAATTCAAAAAGATAGTAAAACGTTATATAAGGGTTGTTATATATTGTTACTCCCATTGTGGGAGTCTGTAATTGTTCTATGTTTTGTTGTACGTTCCTTTATGTCCATTCTAGTATTGCAATCATCTTGATGGGGAAGAGAGAGCTGATTGCTTTGCTTAATTTGTCTTCCTTGTGTCTCGTGATGGTTGACCGGCTTTTCCTCGCGGTGCCATAGGGTTGTCTGCTGTTAAATTTATAGCAAATGATACGGAATTCAGAATTATTTAAGTAATTTGAAATAATTTTTTATTTTGTATATAACTTGGATATCGTGCGACTGTCTGCATGCCTAGTTTTAAACCCAATCACGGTTTATAGCTATGGTTTCCTCTTTAATTACACGACGATGGGTCAGGCCTCAGACTCTATGATGGCTCTGACGTAAAGTTTTAATCGGTGGGTTGGGGCCTGATGCTTATCTGTAGCTGGACCCACCGTGGCTCAACTTAAGATTTTCTTTAGCTCTGACTATCTGTGAGGCATGAGCCCTTTTTTTGTTTCATCATGGTATGTTAATTTATTTAGAGTGTTTCTCCATGATGATAAATTGCATTAGTTAGATGGCCTCCATGCGAGCTGTACATTTCTTGTACTTCAACTACAGCAGAATCTAGGGCGAAGATTTGGTACCAGTGAAATGCATTTAAGCCCCCCGGTGGCTTAGGCTGCTGTCCGTTCTATGGTGGTGGTTTTGTTGTTGTTGACTTTTTATTTATTGTTACTCCCATTGTGGTAGTCTGTAACTGTTCTATGTTTTGTTGTACGTTACTTTATGTCCGTTCTAGTATTGCAATCATCTTGATGGGGAAGAGGGAGCTGGTTGCTTTGCTTTATTTGTCTTCCTGGTGTCTCGTGGTGGTTGAGCGGCTCTTCCTCGCGGTGCCATAGGGTTGTCTGCGGTTATATTTATAGCAAATGATACGAGTTTCAGAATTATTTAAGTAATTTAAAATAGACGAAGTAACTAGATTATCCTTAAAGATAATATGTAATTCAATAAACTCCATACCTTTGTTAATGAATGCAATTTTGATAAAATGTCGTTTATGGTTGACCTCAGAATCGATATTAGGACTAAGTAAATGGTAAACAAAACACCTTGTAAGAAGCGCTGCTTTACTTTATTTGTTTGCTCTATCGTAAAGTTTATTTGCCTCTAACTCTAAATAACTCAAACCTAACATTGGCAAGGATCTTAAAATGAACGTAAGCCACACCTACATGAATATTTAAAGCTATAGAAAGATTCTTTAGAGAAGTATTTATGCGTTTTTCAGTGCAAATTTTGCGCTTAATGTTGCCATTGTTTTCGTTAACCATGAGATCTACTTATACTTTTTTTTTTACTTTCCAAAAGAGAAAAAAAACATCAAAATCTGGCTTTTTAGAAATATTACCTTCATGGTAAATATTATCATTAAAACCTAAGGGAAAAGGTGATTGCAAAAAGGGGGACGTGCATTATGCGGTAAATTCGGCCCCCTCTGGAGCCAAAACTTGAAAGTTGCTTTGCACCAATTTCACCCAATTGGTTTATTAGAAGAATGGTCCAAGTGTAAAATTCTGGCATTTATTTTACTTTTCCCATTGCTATGGTAACGAAAATGGCCAACAAAATAGGCTTAAATAGAGAAATTGTTATTTTGAGCCAAATTTAAGGCTTTTTTAGACCGATTTTTTAAGAATTAAATTTCAGCATAAGCGAATACCAAAAAAAGCTTTAAATATATTGTGCGTCGTGATAATTCTCACCCTCTGTTAAATTATCTTTTTGGTATTTGCTTGTGATCTATGTTATTTTCTCTGTCAAATGACTTAAATTTGCTCCAAAATGGTCACTTTCCTATTTCAGCCTTTTTTGCAGCCATTTTTGTTACCAAAGCAACGGTAAAAATAGAAACAATCACATACTTTTACACTTGGGCTATTGTTCTAATAAACTAATGAGAAGAAACTTGTGAAATGCAATTTTCATTTTTTGGCCTCATGGGGGGGGGGGGGCGAAATAGCGTCTTAATGCACGTACCCCTTTAATCCATTTTAGTTCAGTTTCATGTCTCTTTATATTATTAATCTAGATGATGAATTTGGATCAGATATAATTTTTTTCAACTGGTTGAATAACAATTTTACGAGGTAAATGTCTGTAATGGCGATAAAGAAACGTGTCAATTTTTTAGGCTTTTTCATTTTATGAAAGTGCTCAGGAAACCTAGTCTTAAGGGATCAACCAGTTTGTCCAACATATTGCATGCCACAATTAATTTCAGTTCAAGTTATTACATAAATCAGATCAGATGATGTTCAGTCCATATAAATAACATTGATTATGGAAAACCGTCTGCCGTTTACAGATGATGTAATTGTAGTTTATGTACATAAATATGTGCAACAGACACACCTCATGGCATTGCACTTAAAAACATAAGAATACATTCCGCGTCTGTTGAATGCATTAAATGGTTTAGTATATTTCCTGGTGATAGGTGACCTAAGAGGAGATAACCTTATGTGGCGTCTCATCAGGTTCTTCACTGTTTGCTTGCAGAATGTTCTATTAAAATTTGAATAAACACTACATTTACCAGCCAACCACCCTTAAAATGGAAATGGACTAGTTCAATTGGTCAGAGAGGAGCCATTTGATTTGTGGTGCTTAATTGTATCGATTCCTGGCCTCAAGGTTATAAAACTTGAGTTCATTCTCAAACTCAAGATAAAGCCAAATAAATGGCTGCTTCCGGACACGTGTCCGCAAGCAGCCAATCATTGTGCTTTATTTTGATTTTGAGACTGTATTCAAGTTTTATAACCTCAAGGCCTGATCTTTGCCCCCTTTCGTACCTTTAAAAGGAAAGGGCTAAATGAAGTTGATATCATAAAATGCTAAGTGTTTTTGGCATTTTAGAACATGCTTATTTTAAAACCACCACTGACTTTATAAAGTTTCATGGCCTACTATGAAGAAGTAGGTATCTCTTTACAATCATAAAGCCTTTTATTTTCGTATTATCCAATGAAAGTCTTACGTTTACTTTTTTTAAAGGTAAACAAGAAGGCAAATATCGGGAATCAATATAAATCAAGTATCACACCTGACCCCAGTCAATATATGGAAAAGTGACAGAGCCAAGAGATCATCCCTTTCCCAGCAGGTGATCACAAGGCTGCAAGGAACAGACAAGACAATATAATAAAGAAAAACGTGAAACATAAAAAACAAAATGGATCCACAAAACGGAGCCTTGGAATGGTCAGTAAAAATCACTGGAGGGCTTAAGCATGTTTAACAGCACCAGCCATACCTTTATTACTGAATCTGATATGGATCATTTTCTGCAAATAATTTTCTGTAATATTCCAAAGACAGGAGACAGATCGCATATAAAGTAAGATCAATACAATAAAGCACCACACCTGACCCAGGATACCAATGAGAAAGTGACCACTTCACAATTAGACATCACAAACGAAAGCCAAAAGGTCAGCCCTTTCCAAGCAGGTGGACGCAAGTCATCAATTAACAGACGCGCACGAAAGCATAACAAAAAAGACAGAATTAACATAGAATGGTCAACAAAAGAAGCACCGCCTTGGAACGGTCAGTAAAAATATTTTACTGGAGGGCTTAAACTAGTTTCACAGCGCGACAACCTCACTCTTAGTTCAGATGTGGATCAAGAGACATAGCTATTTGGTTTGCATGAAAGACTCCTAACATATCAATGCATTATCTCCTAGAACATATAAATCAAGTTTTAAAAAAGGAGATAAAGCAAAGATTAGGACTCAAACAGTAAATAAAACTGAATACCCCAGCAAAAGAAATCCAACAGGTAAACCCCGGTGGGCCTGACAACAGCCGAAGCATCAGGTCCCTACCATCTCATCAATAGATAAATCTTTAAGTCAGGACTGTCATAGAGTCTGAAGTCCAACCCATGGACGTGCAATTAAAGAGGAAAGCAAAGTTGCCAACCATGATTGGGTTGACCACCAAGCATGCAGTCTGTTGCAATACATTAATGTTATAACCAATATTTTTTATAATGGGAAATTATTTTAATTAACTGCGCTGAAAAATTATTAGAGGCAACAATCTTCTTCAATTTATACACCAAGTCACCATAGAACTCAGGTTCCAAAAGTCCTTGGCGCACGAGAGATTTAAGTCCAATTTGGAATTAAGATATCATATCATAGTATCGTCTATAAGATTTAGAAAAGGTTTTGCGAAGTTTATGATACTGATAGCCTCGTTTAAGAAGTTTCTGAGTTAACAATTTATTACGAGTGTTGAAGTCAGTAACATGCTCTAGCGAAACGAATGAGTTGAGAGATATAGACTCCATAGGAAGTAGAGCGAGGAACATCGCCATCTAACAATGGGAAATCGACAATTTCAAAATCAAAGTCGTCACGTTTATCATAAATTTTGGTAGAAAAATATCATTAGAAATTGACAAATGCAAGTCTAAAAATACGGCTTCGTTATTAGAGATATTAGCTTTATAAAGTTGGAGTTCTGAAGGGTATATTTTACTAACCATATTGTCAAAATAAACATTATAAGAGTTTAAAATATCGTCCAAATATCTGGACGTAGTGACAAAAACATCAATAATATCAGCCTGCTTATCATCAGAAAGAGACATCATAAAGTCCCTTTCATAACAAAACAGGAATTATTCTACAATAGGGGAGCAAAATTAGTGCCCATAGGAAAACCAACTACTTGCCTATACAACTTTGTGCCAAATCGAATAAAAATGTTGTCACATACATTTTGACAAGACCATGCACGATATTGTTAGCTTTTTCCGAAGTAAAAAATACGCTTCTGTAGTTATGTGTAAGGTGAGGAGAGCCTTCTCTAACGAAGGTTCTTTCAATAAGATCTATAAGTTTATCACTAATTAAACTATGAGGTAAAGAAGTGTAAAGAGTAGAAAAATCATAAGTAGACAAACTGGTCGTATTGAAATCTCTAGCTTTAAGTTTATCTAAAATTTCACCTGAATTTTTAATAGACCAAAATAGATTTTTACCGGATGTCTCATATACATTTTCACAATACTTGATAGCATGTTTTTAACAGCTGTAAGACATGAGGTTGACAATTAAGAAAGTTATTTTGTCGTACAAGAACTTGAATTAGCAATAAATATTGCTTTATAGGGTTTCTCATGGAGCTTATGTAACCAGTACAACGTGGGAACTTTGTCTTGGTTTTCTTTAGCTTTAAAACCAAAATGTAGGGCTGTATGGCAACCTTGTCCCTCGACAACCACCCTCTCACGTTCATTGTAATCAGAAGTTAGACGTAAGATGTATATACACATTATTATTTTAGTAACATGATCTGATGGGCCGGATTACGTTGAGTGGGTGCGCCAGGAACAACTGGATCACATGAGACACAGTCAAGTGTGATCCGGTCATTCCTGGCGCACCCATGAGACATGATCCGACCCATATGATCAAGTTACTAAAGTAATAATGTATTTATTATATACCTACAAAAAAAATTTGGAAGATTATGTCGCCGAGAATGAACTCGAAACTGCAGTACAGTTGGGTGGGGTAGTAGCAGGAAGTTGACATTGCTTGTTTACAGGATTTAATGCAACACATTTGTTCGACAGTATATCAGACATCTGGTGTTGCATTTCATTTGAAGCGATTGCATGTTATTAACACTTTGAACATTTGTGTAAACAGTTGGCTGTTGGATTGTAGTTGGAGCTACATCAGCACGAGAAAGTTTGGTGCATGTAGTTTTCCTGACCGAATGATTAGTTTTCCTGCCAGGAAGTTCTGCTTTTGAAGCCATGTTTTTCTGATAGACCACAGTGAATTTTCCGCTAGGGGCTGTCCCTTAAACCATGTTTCCTAGTCTGGCTTACGCTAGTGGCGAATAGCTAGATAATACGGGCTTTCTGAATAGTTCATTTTGATGGGCCTATGTCTCTGATAAGCGTTATAAGCTTCCACCGGATAGTCACTAAGGCCATCAGGATGAGCAAACTGTTTGGTGCGAAATGAACGAGTATTGGTAGACTCGCCGGTTCTCGTTTTTGTGGCCCTTTCACGCTCAAATTCAAGGTACTCATGCCCATTCTCATCGTCATGTAGCTGAATATCTCCTCATAGAAAACTGTGATTTTCTGCCCCAGGGCGTATACCAAACAGCATCGTATTTTGAAGCCACATTTTGTTCAGGAGCTACAGGGAACTATTAAGTTCAACACAATTTTTGTCCTTCAGAGCTTTTTCCTCTCCTATGGACAACGCTGTTGATGCAATGGGGCGATTTTCTCTTCCTTTTTGGTTTTAGTTCTTTTTGCTTTGATGCTAAGACAGTCAAGGAGGTAGCAAACTCCTTGTCATTGACTTAACTGAATGTATATTTTCTATCGTACAAGTACCTGTCAATAGCCCTGTGATATGATGTCAATGTGTCTGGTTCATATTGTTCCCCATCAGCTTTTCTGATCGACAGCAAACATAACCCAATATAATTGTCAAGTTCATCAGCTTGTGTCATATTTATATCCTTTGTCTCATAACGTGGAGGCATTTCCAACCAGTCTGTGAACTAACGTATTACTGTAACTGTTTTCTTCACTGTGTTTTTATTTTTCATTGAGTCAACAAAGTTGTTTTTCTGTTTATCGTTCACATCAACAAATGTAGGGTGCTATTGTTTATTTTCCGCTACGTTTCCGTCAGCTTCCAGGAAATTGTTGTCCCCCCTGTTGCTTGGTTGCAAATTTTCTGACTTATGATCCGTGCTGCCACTGTCAGGATTGTTTTCCTTTAAATCACTCCACTCACCCAATCAGAGTTATTTTCATCCAGTAATTCAAAATCACAGGTCATAAAATCATCAACACTGAGAATACTATTGTTCTCCATTGCAGGGGCTGTTGATAAAAGCCTCACTACAGTTTATTTACCTTTCTTGAGCTTTGAATTTCAAAATTTTCCCTTTTTTCAGCTTTTTTTTTGCATTTTTTTTTAATTCCAGAATGTCAGCGAACTTCTTCAAATTGCGTCAGAGTTTCAGATTTAATGTCTTGATATGTTACTCTAATAACTAGATATTTTTCAGATTTTTTTTCTTCAGATTTGTTCCTGCTGGAACTTTCAAAAAAAACTTCGACGAAAGTCTCTAGCAGACGATTTTAAGGCTTATTTATTGACAATATTATGGTAGCTGACGGAATTTTACGTAAAATAACAAAGAATTTCTAGCAAAAAGGCGGGCTATTTCCCTAAATACAACGTTCGTTTTTTTTGCTGAAATAACGACTGGAGACACTAGGCACACTCAACAAATACATATAGAAGAGCCATCTATGTACCCTTGCCCGCTAGTTCGTATTTTTTAAACGGGGTTTCCTTAATGCATGCAATATATATTTGCTTCGTTTTGATGGGCATTTATTTTGATCATCAACTGTGCTCGCTATTCAGTAATATGTGTGGAAAATAGACCGTGAAACTTAGGTAAACAATCGTCCTACGTTTATCACGATAGAGTATATAATATATATTTATACAGTTGATGTACAATAAAAACGACCATCTTACAAAGTGGTCTATATTTGTCAGATGATTGATGGCTTCTTTCGCATATACAACCCCTTTCCCCCTAGATCCAAGACGCCCTTTACACATGTTGTATATTTATATAATGACGTTCAATTGACCAAAGGGCATCTTGAGTCTAGGGGGGAAGGGGAAGCATCTTAAAACAAACTGAAAGACACTAGTTTCATCTTTTCAATGACAAACATCACAATTTTAAGTATATTTCGTACGCATGCGCAGAAGGAATACTGTAATGTTTTGGAAACGAAGGACATTTATATCCTTAATAATCTAGTACTTTTACTTTTTGAAAACCTATAATGGATTTACTAAAATTCTGGTCTAAACGACACACAGTATAACGACGTAAAATGAGGAGTGGGAGTAGAAAGCGCAAGTTTTCAAGGCTTTGTAAATGATGAATCGCTTTGAAACGTATTTTGATGCTAACTATACATATTATACTACCCAAACAGACGAATTTTAAAATCATTAGGGCTATTTGTTAATTTAGCTTTTGTAATTATGTCAACTAGGGAAATATACGCCTTATCGCTAGAGCTTCTTTCAACGCGACCTCAAAAAACGAGATTGGGCCTTTTTGGAAATTTTAACGGTTTGGGGGATAAGCAGGCCTTAAAATGCATACGATGTTAGTCATGTCCTGGTTGAACAATACCGAGGAAAGTGGGCATAGATTGGAAAATTCTCTTCAGAAATATCGCTTGGGTAATGGATTTTACGTAAATAAGTACCACACTCCCTAACAACGGCACCCTTTTTTCAATCAGAATTGTTCTGACGGGAGGTATACTACTGCTGGGGAGTTTGATACAGTGCCATTGCAAAAATTGTGCCGACTTGGGTAAAATATGGAGGATAGTGATACTGGATAAGAAAACTTCAGTAGGGTGATACGGGATTATGTATTTTGTTTAAGAAAACAGGTAGCATCAAGGGTTACTTTTAGTAGGTATATAATAATAAACATATCAAAATATCCTTAATTTCAACTCAGATAAAGCATGCTATAATCATATTAAGTGATTTTTGGGACAACCAAGTGAAAACAGTATTGCTCCATTTTGAGAAGAACAATGAACAACCTTATTGAAAATCTGAGTCGTCGTATTGTTGAAAACCTGCGTCGTCATATTGTTGACGTTAACAGTAAATGTTCTTAAATTTCGAACACTAGCTGCCTGCCATTAAGTTTGGACCAAAGTCAATGAAATTTGATCCAGATCAGGCATGAAGTATTGTAGGTTCATATTTTTTCTGGTATTTTGAATGTTTAAATGGAGTATGCTTACCTGTTGTTGGTTGTTAAAGCACATCACACCCAAGTTCAGAGACGTTAGAATCTCCAATATCAAAGGCATGTTCTTATTTTTGATTTTGATGAAGTCCCAAAGTATGTTTATTTGCAGTAATCACCTCAAAATATCACAAACTATCAAAGGAAGAGATCGCCTGTCCATACGCAAGTGACCAGAAAATTGTCGAAAAATTTAAAATTGATAAAAAAAAGTTATGCAATTTATCCACAAACTTTTCTTTTGTAGTCTGATAGAGTGCAAAAATTAGCACATACGAAGTTTGTTTACATTTATCACTGGCTGCGCTGGGTCGTTTAAACAGTGGGTCACGCACATACCCTATCTCAAACAGTGTATATTGACGTTGAATACACGCAAAAATCTATTCACCCTTTAGTCTTTGCACCCTTACTTTGAAAGGTTACATTCATCCTTACCTATAGAAAAACAGCCATGACAATATCAGTTAACATGCCTTTTGGTGTTTCAACTAGAGAGTTGTGTCCGCATAACAATGTGTATAGTCTCAAAGCAGAAAACTTAACCCTTATTTTACTGGCCTTTATCTTGGTAAGAGTAGTTAGGTATATTCATTTTTATTTCATACCAGTTAATTTGATAAAGTATTATTCATCAAATCAGCGAAACAGCAAGAACATGGACAAGTTCAGTTGTACAAATATTCTACATCAATAAATCATTCAAGATAGTTTGCTAACCAAAAGATCTCACTACTCAAAACCTCAACGCAAGACTATTCAAACAATAATTATGATGATTATGCCAGTTCTACCACTTTCGTGGTACGTAGCATTCAATACCGTAGCATATAATAAAAGAAGAAGTCAGGAGTTCAAAATGAGTCAAAATATGAAGAAAAATATTTAGTGTATACACATAACTTACATTTTATTGCTGATTATTCAAAGTAAGTAAGAAGGCAAAGATCAGGAAGCGATAAAAACAAGTACCACACCTGACCCAAGACACCATACGGGAAAGTGACAAACATACAAGAAAACATCATACACAAGAGAGCTAAGAGGTAAGCCTTTTCCTAGCAGTTGACAACAAGGATGCAATAAACAGTCAAGAAAGCATGACAAACATGAAGCATAAATAATAAAAAGATCCACAAAAGACGCACTGCCTTGGAACGCTCGGTTAAAAATATATTTTTACTGGAGGGCTTAAACTGGTTTCATGGTACCAACCTCATCCTTATTTCTGGTGTCGACCAAGACAAATATATGTTTGGTTCGCATGAAATATCCATTACTTGTCGATGACACATCCACTAGTAAATACAAATCAAGATATAAAGAAGAGATAAAACAAAGAAAAGACTCAATAGTATAATGTAACTGAATGCTGAAGTAAAATAACTCCAACAGTTAAACCAGGATGGATCCAACTACAGACACAACATCAGGTATAGATAAGTCTTTAAGTCGAAAGTCAACTGGCTTTCGCGTCATCAGAATATTTGTACCAGTTTTCGAGGTTCGTTGAGAAAAACTCACCATGTAGTGATTCTGTACATTTAGATCTTCTTTTAATCCGCCTAATATTTTTGCTTATCTTGTAACTTGTGTAAGCATCGTTTTGAGTAATCGAATGTAATATATTATTTCATGAGCACTTTTTAGGCACCTACCCTTTTAAATTAAGCACAATGGTCTGGTGACATACATAGTGAATTTTCCATGTCTGTGATCATACAAACTTGGAAATATATATATATATATATATATATATATATATATATATATATATATATATATATATATATATATATATATATATATATATATATATATATATATATATATATATATATATATTCAGTCTAGTGCACCCAAGTCATTTAATTAAGGGGAGAAAGGAGGAGATAAAAATGTGCCCTTATCGATTTCTTGTTTCAGTTGGGTGCAAAATGCTGGATGTGTCCAATGTGTTGGCAATAACAGTCAACATTACTTGCTGTTTGCAGTGTTAAATGGCTTGATAAAACCAAAGTCAATAGGTTGAAGTAGGTGGCTTCTGTGTGCTGGTAATACATACATTATTGTTTTGTTTGATTTTGCACACTCTATCAAGGGCACTGTGACTTGTGGTGTGATTCCATAATATATATCATAAACGTATTTTCTGGCCTAACGCTCCCTGGAATATACTTTAATAAGTATGACTCAATGTACTTGTCAACAAAATAGACTATTTAACCATCTGGTAGCAGACATAGCTGATGTAGTTCCAGGTAGAGCTACAGTTATAATGTCATCTAATGCACAATTACCCTTAGATACGAAGAATGGAGGCACACTTTTACAAGTGGTACTTCAGTCTGAAATAATTGATGTTGCAACCAGTGCTGATGTTATTGCGGGAACTACAGTGCCATTTGGACCAATCTTTGGAGGTGGAAATGTCCTGGTGATAAGCCAGCCTCGTCTATATTGAATATTCTGTGTGGCTTGTCATTGAATCCATTCTTATTAAAATCACCCCAAGGTTACTGTTGTAAGCATTGATAGTTTCTATGCTGTGGTCATTGATAACGATCTTGGCTTTAACAAGTCTATCACTGGTCTCCTCACCAGAAATCCATTTCGCCACTTTCTGCCAAATAGTTTCTGTCTTAATTGTTCAATTTACCCCGACAAATTGCTGTTTTAGTTGCTAATTATTGCAGCACATAGTTAGAATTCCCATACATGACCATTTGCGGTACATTTTCACATAGAGAATTTATTTATTAGCATTCAAAAATGAAACAGGACCAGAGCTTTTTCTCTCCAGTTTGATGTATCCTCTGGCACTGGCTTTTATTTTTTGTTCTGGTACTTCGTGCAGAATAGCTGCTTTGTAGACACTCTGTCATTTCTGAAAAGCGTCATAAACCATAAACCTGTTTACTCCAGATAGCGTCTGTACTTCCGCCTTATCTTTAGGGGTTTAATCTGAAAGCATGGGGGTGAAGTTTGCATTACTAACTTGCCATCCAAATATCTATGCTTTAAAACTATTTTGCAAACCTTAACAACATGTTAAAGTTTAGATATACTCTTTTTAAACCAAGGTAGGGTATTACTAGCTCAATCCATATAATCGAAATTTTGAATTGCTTAGATTGCTAAAAATTGAATGATGATATGCCAATACAATTGCATTATTAGGCTTTAAATTCTTCTCTGCTCTCTGACATGAAATATCAGCTAAATTGTTGAATGGCTCTAGTTAGAACCATTTGTAGTTATTTACCTTGTGGTCAAGTGGAGTGCGCCAGCAAATTTGACAGATGTGTGGATGTTGCATTTTTGTGACAACTACGAGTATTTTGGCGAAATTAAAGTAGGAGAAAAAAATTTAATATGGATTTTCTATTTTCAAAAGTTATACATACCATTTAAGCATTACTGCTGTAGCTTATTCTGGTTTGACAGCGGATGAAGGTCTGTGTTGTTTGTTGCCACAATTTTAGCGCGCGGTTTTAGCAAGCGGTTGTCTGGTTGATAAAACTGACGTTACGAGGTTTATTCGCAATACCACGCATATAAGCTCCATCACGAAAACTGGTGCATTTACCATAAAATTGTAGGTTCTGAGGACATAAATCCTGCGCGCATACTGATCAGCACTTTCATTGTTGGCTTTTTGGAAAGTATCATATCTTAACTTGCTACAAGCAATATTCCATTTTTCTAACTAGTCTCCGTAGCTGACGAGACTGGTTTGATATTTGCTTTGTCAGGAATCCCAAAGACATGTTTTGTCGCGTTGAGGCCCACTGATTATCTTTATCGGTGTGTTTACAGCTAATAAAAGTAAAATGCTATTTTCACGTCCATTCCTTCAAATAAATGCTCTGCAAAGTTTAGCGATGTTGAAAGCGTGTCATATGTGAATCTTAAACACATCAATACCACATAAGGATGAAATCAAGTACGTCAAAGCACCATTTTCTTCAAATTATTGTGATCGGTTAATGTAAGAGTCATTATGCCTGATTAAACTCTGTTCAGTATTTCTGTGACACTGGCGTTGCCTTCCAGCTTGTTAATATCATGTTAGGCTATCCATCAAACTGAGACAGTGTTTCAGGAGGATTTCCTTGTTTTACTTCTGCAAGCCCTATGCCTACTGTATACTTCCGAAAAGCCCTGCTATCTTGGCCAAAAAGTTAATATGGATATGCTATGGTATACTTACCTGGACAGTACAAGACCAAGCATTATACTATTCATTCATTTGCGCTTGGCCATGAGTTTCGATTCAGGCAAATCTTCAACTTTGATCAAAATATTTTGTTGTAGGACACCACATTCTTGCAATGAATCACAGATGATGATGATGATGGTGATGGTACATCCTCTGTTGATACAACCGAGATCAGGGTCATAGATAGAAGGCAATATTTTGCCCAAAAATTAGCACAGGTGCAAAGAAGTACCTGTTTATACACGTATGTATATACATGTATATACTAGAGGACTTTGAAAACGCATCACCATAATTTTGTAATTTTCTCGCAAAAGGTAAATGCGATTGAAAAGCTAATTGCAGTGTTTAATGTTCAATTCACAATTGGTATAAAACAGTCGTTAATTTGATTGTATTATAACGTGACGTTGCTGTTGACGTCACATGGTAGCATACAGCATCCAGTGCTATTCTCCAAAGTCCAGCTGATGCTTTTTGGTTATTTATTATTTACACTGTAGTGTGTATGATACCAAAACCCAATAATCCATTTTATTATTTGTTCTAATCACAAGTAATTGATTACGTCAATATTTTGAAAATAGAAGTCAAATTAAAACATCATTTACGGCTAATTTTAAGAAATTTCTCAATAAGTTAACTTTATGTAGACTTTTTATTTACACTGTAGCGTGTATGATACCAATACCAATAAAGCGTTTATTAGCTTTTTCTAATCATCAGTAATTGATATTGTCAATATTTTGAAAATTAACTTCAAATTAAAATATCAGCTTACGGCTAATTTTAAGAAATTTCTCCATAAGTTACCTTAATGTACACTCACAATTTTGACATTGACTTCTTACACTTGCAATTATATGTCGATTTCGATTTTATGTAAAGCATGTCAGGAAGTATTTTGTCACGTGATTGAGAGGTTTTCAAAACTTAAGTTAACACTTGCACAATGCAGAACAAACGTGCTGCGAGGCGTAATTTAATCAGAATCTGTCATTTATAAATGACCTTTTTTTGCCTCTGCAAACAAAACCATACGAAAATAAATATAACTTTGAAAGACTCGAGAGGGTGAAGTTTATCGCTAGACTATAGTGATCGGAGTGGGTGGGGTATTTTGGCATATTTAAATGGGCAATACTTTGAACATATTGTACTGTCAATGCATTTCGATTCGTTCAATAATGAATGTGTAACCATCAAAGAAGAATAGGACATATATCAGTTACGTCAGGAAACACAACTAAAGAGGGTTAATTTTACTGCTGAATTAGTGTCCTTCGAAAGCGCCTACCCCTGCTTTATAAAAGATGTTAGTTCAATACATTTAATTAACTTTACAGTCATGATTTTTCTAGGACAAACTAAAAGCTTGTCAGACTTTTGTATGCAACGGAGTTGACCTCTCTGTCATCCTTAGTGTTTGAGCAATAATTGATTTAGTCTGGGTGATGCGTTTTCAAAGTTATTAAGTATATCAAATGCGAACTATTTCCAACATTGGAGCACGTGCTAGGTAGCTGTTGTCGTTCAAATGGGCAGAAACCATGTCAAGGCCGCTCAAGATAAAACATGTGTAACAAAACATTAAAAGAAAATATGAGAGTATAAAAGTGATATTGAACGTATTGCATCTGTAGATTAGGCCGAAATGAATAGGACTTTGGACAACACTTTAGACCTGCAGCCCATCTCAATACGTCAGTGCTTACGTTCAAATAATGGTTTTGAGCATATGCGACACGTAGCAATTTTTTGTGTGTTGGCTCAATTTATGTGTTAAGTTAACTTGAAGATTTCGCACGAGATTATGCACACGTTTTACAATCAAACAGATTTACCTGTAAAGATAAACCAAAAGCTTTGAAGCGTGACTCTATTTACATTATTGATATGTTGTTCTAGAAAAAAAGGGTTTCAGACGTTTGTTTACATTTACTATAAAACCTTTAACATACACATATGTTCCAGTCGGACTGGCTCATTTTACACATTCTGCATCAACCGTTAGGAATAGAAGGACCAAAATGTCATTGGTCAGAGGTCGTGGTACATATGTACTTCCATATATGTTAGAAATTGCCATTCTTGTCCCGTCAGATTATTTTTAGTTTTTAAAGAAAATGCAAATAGTCGCTTTTGTCTAAATACTAACTGACTTATAACCTCGAAGCTAATTTAGGAGAGGTTTACCAGTCTCTGAGAGCAACTTTCTCACTCTGATATGGGGCATATATTAAAAACAAACGCATAGTGGTTTGTACCTCTGAAAATAAAAGAATATCAATGTGACACGTATTTCATGGTGCAATGAATTTGAATGATATCCTGAGGACATTCCATAAACATTAATATCTGAATGAAAGGATGTAGGCCATTCTCACCTACATTGTTTTCCAGACATGGTACTCTTCATCCCGAACACCATGAATGAATGTTATTGCGTCAGATAATGCGACTGTGTGACCCCACTGTTAACTTGTATGACGTATAATTCATGGTATAGTGGTTTTGACTGATATCTGCATTGCTCATTTCAGTTGGCCTAATGTATATAGTGTGACGTACATAAACTATTAAAGCTGCATACTCTGTAACTATGAATTTTTTTCGAAAAAAAATATTTTCTTTTTAAATCATTTGCAAAAGTAGAATAAAGTTATGTTGTCACAATAAATCTAATTTCTACAGCTGAAAACTGCATGAAAAAGTGAATTATCTTATAAAAACAGGTGTATTTTCTCTTGTTTGTAATTATTTGCGTCCCTCCAATAATTCTAGACAGTTGATTTTTAACATAAATGCTGTTGTTTTGGCACTAATAATTTGTTAATTATTACGAAAAAGGTAAAATGTATACCTGAATTTTAGTATTTATGCTGTGTTCTTGAAAAATAGAAGCATTATTTTTAAAATGAAAATATCAAAAGTTATAGATTATGCAGCTTTAAGTAGATCTTCTGGCAGATTGATTTTTTAGATAAGAGATGGTTGCCTTTAAGGCTAAAAGTTTTCCAAAGCATATTGCATACAAACTGCAACAAGCATGAAAATTAACTGAAATGTGTTATCGGATATCTGGTAGTGAATATAGACCGGACTGTACTTTTTACCTTTGACTCTCAGACTCTTTTGTCAAAGATTTAATATACACTGAGAGACACGTAAGATGGACTATGGTAGATGCAGGTCCGCGTAGCGCAGAAAGCAGAATAGCATGGTTTATAATCTGAATCCTTAGCGCTACAATTGACAGACTGGGAGTTCTACCCCGGTCCGGCGGCATACACTCAGTTGCCATAAGTGAGTTTCAAAACTGGCAAACGTTGTTTCATTTGCAAAAAAATAAGTACATTTAAAATTTGCATAATTTGAAAACGTGGAATGCAAATAATTATCTGAAATTTTGAACATATCACTATTTGCTAGATTATTATAGAAATTATATCACCTCGAGTTCGTGGGTGTTAATCATTTCGACCAACCCTGATTTCTGAAACAGTTTGAAAATTTGATGTGGGTTCTAAACTTCTTCTGTTTTTACATGACTATAAATATTGCTTATTTTCTCTATATATTTGGTGAAAATGGTGCTAATATGTTATAATCGTGAGCTGTGGACAAGATGTGTTCACATCTTCCTAATTTATACACCGTCATATTAGGGGTGGGTGGGGTATTTGTACCCCTGACCCAAAAATCTAAATTATTGAATGAATCCACATGGTAACTTAGCAACAAGTATTAGTCTTTCTAGGGTCTATATATGAGTGTTTGAAGCAATACGTCATTAAATGTTTCATTCTTTCAAATCGAAAAGACAGCTCCCAGCGATACCTAACCCCTTGCCAAAATTTTGCTTTACGAGGGGGTCCCCAAACTTTCCTACGAAATCATAGGATAGTTCTTCTTAAAAGATAAATGTTCTGTACAAATGTAACCCCAAATGGTACATTCAACTGAAAATAATTATTACACAAATATTATATAACTGGTTATGCTGCTTGTTGCACCATTATCAGGACTGACAGTGAAAATAAGCAGATTTTCTTAGGATCCAACCATAGCTTATATCCATCAACATTTATTCAAAAAATATTAGTTTCAAATAGAACACTGTTATGAACCCTCACAAAAATACATACCCCGTATTCCTGCATTTGTTTGTTTATTTAATTTGTTTTTTACAGACAAAGTATACTGCAGTCAGATCATTTTCATAGCGTTATTTTCCATCCAGTTCTCTGCTCTGCGTTATTTTATTTTCAGTGTCTATACTAATTTGAACTTTAACATAATGTTTTCCAGTACATTTCAAATATTTCAATAAAAAATATTACAAGCTGACATTTTACAGCAATTTTTCAACACCTGCTATCTTTTTTGAAGAAATGGAGCCAATGTTTGCGGTACACAATATCTCCATATCAACAGATGATGACATAATACAATTTGGTGATGACGTAAACATATACCCTGTATATTTATCCAGGGCAATTTTTATTCGTGGATATTTTCTTAATTGGAAAAGACAATTGTTTCAGACCATATTTTTGTCACTTTCTTGTAAGCTGATTTGGGAACTCACTTATGGCCAGTGAGTGTACATGTTACTTCATACTTGTTCTTTCTCTACTCTGAGTGAAGGAGGAATTTTATCAGTTGATTAAAGTACACTATAAATTCCGAAATTTTCGCGAGGGTTTAATTTTAGCGAAACTTTGCATATGCGAAGTTTCGTGAAAATAAAATCCTAGCGAAATGGCGAGATCACTCTGTCGTTTGGTAATATGACTAAATCATACCCTAGTCATGAATTCATAATGTCGCAAATATGCCTTTTAGCGCTATTCACGAAAATAAAGTTCTCGCGAAAATTTCCGAAATTACAGTTCATAAACTATATACACGTACTGGGAAACTGCTTGAGTGCTTGATGTCCGGAATCAGCGCGAAGTGATAACTGACTGACTGACTGACTGAAGTTTTATGACTGGAAAACTTTGAAAGCGACTTTTGAGTCAAATCAGCAACGCAATTGGAGACATTCAAAGGTCAGTGAGTACGTTACAAAGTTAGCATTTCATTCGAATGAAACTCATAAAAAATGCTGTCAATAATATAAAATTGGCTAGTATCTATTATTGTTATCCAGGTGCATGCCAAATTACACAATAACTTGTTCATTTCTACATGCTCATTACACTGAAACATAAAAAGTAGTTGAGACGTTTATGAAAACCCTGTTTTATGGTGAAAAACACTAATTTATTGAATGTACATACAGTGAGCCACTTTAGTTACGCACCACTGTAATTTTTTTCAAAAAAGAAATAGGATATTTTTAATCTGAGACTACCAGCGTAAAAGCGCATTTATAGTTAGCCATTTAAATTTTATTGTGATCAGATAAGAAACAAATGAGAAAATGGATCTTGAAGGGCACTACCCTCAAAACACCATTTCACAGTGCATTATTTCGAATGAAACTCATATCACATTGCACTTTTTTTAGGGTCGTATTTCTGCTATGACAGAGATAAGAACCGATTTAATCTTGGTAATATCTAAGACTGGAATGTGTTTGTTAACTTTAAAAAATAACGTTTTATTAGTTTAATTCCCAGCTGGCCAAGGTTTGAAAAAAAATGATTTTAGTACTTTTTTTAAAGTTAGATAAAATCTCGTATGATTCTTAGTAAACCAGTTATCAAAACACTTCTTTTATAATTTCATTTTAAACAACGATGTATCCGCCAATTATTTTCGTAAAAAAGATAATGGATTTATTGGCGTCACGATGTTGACGTTAGTGATGACGTCACTTCTACCAAGGCTATAAGACGTGTCAATGATAAGATGTTCTAGTGTTTTGATACTTCTATGCCAACAAGTGACTCATAACAAGACAATTTACGAAGGAAAATCTGTTTGATTATTGTAACTGACGTTAATATGACGTCAAAACGAGCATTTCTTCAAACAGTAACAGTGTTACTGATTTCAACGACCGAAAAAAAGGGTTTACTTGAATAAAATAATTGTTTTTGGCGTTTTCTGTCACGTGGATAATGCCTAGCGCAAATCGCAAATAGATAATATAGACGTTCAGATTGCACGTGCAGTCGTGCACTTTTGTCAAAATTGCCTTTGGCGTAGCAGAATGATTCACGTGAGTGATTCCGATACTTTTTTTCGATGTCATCAAACAGATAACATGTCAATAAGTAAATTATCATCGCGAATGTTCGATTCCATCATTTTGGTGAAAAATGTGGGCCCTTAAAGTGGTGCGTAACTAATGTGGCTCACTGTATATTATAGTTGGACATTGGAATTGCCTCTATGAGGCAATTCCAATGTGCACCTACACATTAAGGAAAACTATTTTGAAATATACACTAAACAAGTATCATGTCCATTTGCTATCTCAAACTGCCAATCAGTATTAAAATACCTGTCACTATATGGCAAATTGTATATTTACATGACAGCTTTATCACGAAACTGGATTTCTTGAACTATCCTTTTGCTAACTTGGTAGTTGCATGGTTGTAATACCATCCATATTATTCAGTGAGGTCATAATTCACAAAGTATCACCAGAGCAATGGTGATTAGTGGCACACACAATTGACGATAAATGCTGATATTAATTGTATGCCTTTAGCCCATTTGAAAGCTGCACATTCCGATACAAAGAATGACTTAAGGACTAAATGTTAACCCTACCCTCACACTTATAGTAGATTCTTATAATATATATCACATTTTAGGGTAGAAAAATCCGTCCCCAGGATCGCCGTTTGACATCACGAGGAGTGCCGAGTGATGACAAACGTTGATCCCGAGGGACGGATTTTTCTATTCTATCCTCACACGAACAGTGGATTCTTTTTCTTGCTCACCACTGTTTTTTTTATTTTAAAAATAAACTTCCAGAAATCTCTGAATACGCTAAGATACAATTTCACATGATGACGTCACTTTTACATAACAATGACGTCACTTGACGACCATGTGCGTGAGTTCCAATACAACTATTGTATGTAGCCTTCACGTGACAACCGGGGTTAGATAGCATGGGTAAGATAAGATTTTCTATCCCAGGGTAAAATCTCAGATATCCTTATCCTGTGTGCAAGAAAGTAAAATCTTTTCAACTTACTCACACATATTTCGAGGTCTCTCCTCTGCTTTAGGGGTTAGGAATGATCGTAATTTGGTTTACAAAATTAAAAAAAAGACCTATGTTTTAATTTGTGATCAAATTCTCTTAAACAATGCTTGAAGTTATGACAAAGATATGACACGTACACACAATGTTTAGATACATTAAGTATCGCTTGCATTCGAGAAAACTTATAATATTGGAGCGTTTATATCAATAAACATGATTGGCAGTATCACTTTAAGTCAACATATTTGAAACTGGATATCAATCTAATGGAATTGCATCTGCAGCTTTGAAAATGTCTGATTGCTTTCTCCAAAGTGTTATCACGAGAAAAGAAACAACTCTCGCATCATACCATTCATTTAGATGTTTCAGTTACAATTGAGGATATAACATGAGTGCACATATACGAGGGTCATTTTTTATGTTCAAAGAAACGGGCTGTATCTCTACTTATATAGAATTTACGGTGCTATAAGTATTTATATTTTGAAAGGTCTAGCCTCTGTCTATCAACTGATATACATTTTACATCATTAGCGCTTAGCTCAGTCAAGATAGCTTTAAATAGGGCATAGTTAAGGACACTGACCGAACTACATGTCATTTTAACCACGCCGCCATTAGGAAATTAGACGCTGTTAAGTTCCATTCGCTATGGCGATATAAGCATTTGTCAAGCCGATTTTTCTTTAGCACCTTTGCATCATAAAAATTAATTATTCAAACGCTAATCGTAGACAAGTGCAGCAATACTTTAGACATGTTATTTGCTCTTCTATAACACCCATCAATATACCAAAATAATCACAGTCAAGTGCTAGATATTATATCTGTTAAAATTACGATTATGAACACATTTGTAAATTGCTTCTGGTTTTGCATAGCACATTATATACTGAATCATTCGTCAGCAGTTATACTGGTGTATCGATTAAAGCGTGTACCTGGAAACTTCTGGAACTGTCATACCCCCATGTTATAAAAAGAGGGTGGGGTAAATCAACCCCGCGTAGAAAAAAACAATAACGATCAGGTCTGCATAATTTTCTTATTTCAGTAATTCCAACACCTGTTAAGAGGCACAAAAATAGTTTTAATGTATTTTCTAAATATAGTAACGCTCCATGACGTCATTTATGTACACAATAAGGGATTTTAGCACTACACAGGCTATTTATTTTGCAGTTCATATCTAATACAAAAGTATTAACTTTTTTGAGATGAATGTTACCATATCACTTCCATCTACCATATAAACAAGCGAATTTTTGATAGTACTTTACAGTTATCACATTAAGCTACATTCAAAAGCGCGTATCTAACTTCTACTTGTGTCATTTTTTTACAATAAAAGTTTATACGCCTTACTGTACAATTTGCTGAGGTACCAAATAAATCTTCCATGTCCAATAATTGATGCGTATATGCTTTAATGGTTATATAATATTGTAACACTTAGTGTCCTTTATCTGCAGCCAAATTTTCAGAAGCAGTGTATGGCTATGGATCCATTTTCATGCAAATTTTACTAACGTTCTGTCAAAGACTAAGTCCATAAATGTCATATTTCTACCATATTTCCAGTGTCCGATATATAGGTATTTCTTTGCCTCTCGAAAGTCATTAAAGTAATGTATTTTTATTTTTTTAAGCTACATGTATAGATAAATGCTCTGTCTTTCTAAATATATACATGATGTATGGATTTAATTTCGCTGTTTGCATTAAATCTAACACTCTACGAACATAAAAAACGTCCCTCTTATTATTGAAAAAGTAAGTAAGAAAGATCAGGAAATACCACAATCACATACTGTAGACCAAGCCACGGCACCAAGTGCTGGAGCCACAGAACACTAACAGTCACACCAGGAAGACATCAGGAAGACAAATAAAACAAAGTAACCAGCTCTCTCTTCTTCGTCAACACGGTTGCAAAACAAGAAAGGACCAACACAGAAACCCCAAAAACAATGTGAGGTACATGGAACAATAAACCAACAACAACAGAACCACCACCTTAGAATGGACAGCAGCCCAAGCCACCGGTGGCTTAAATACATTTTACTGGCGCCAAATATGTTGTTGGTAAAATTGTTCAGCTCGCATGGAGGATTCCTAACTAATGCAATGCATCAGCATAGAGAAACAATCTGATCAAATTAACACACTATGATAAAACAAAGAAAATGGCTTATGACTCACAGATAGTCAGAGCTTAAGAAACCTAAAGTTGAGCCAAGGTGGGCCCAGCCAAAGACAAGCATCAGGCACCAATTAACGAATTCAAAGCCTTGCGCCAGGGCGGTCATTGAGTCTGAGGTCTGACCCACCGTCGTGCGATTAACAAGGAAAACATAGCTTTAAACTATGAGTGGGTTAATAACTAGGCATGCAGACTGTCCAATGATATCCATAATGTATCCATCTTTTATAAAGTGCAATTATCTTTTTATATTGATCACTAAAATTAGGCTATCATACAATTCTTTTGAAATATATAAACTAAATCATCATAAATTACCAGTTCGGATATGCTTTGTTGCGGAAGAGTTTTTAAATCAATATCGTATGTAATAATCAACTCTGGGTATCTGTGATAAAATAAAGAAAAAAGCTTTACGAAGTTTATGGTATCTATCAATATCGATATCCTTGTTTTTAATAACTTCGAAGTTAAAAATAAGTTTCTTTTGTTGAAGTCACGAACATAAGAACATACTCGAATATGAATACTTTGTGAAATGTATACTTTATTGGAATGGGCGCAAGGAATATCTACATCAAGAAATGGGAAACTAAGTATTTCAAATCAAAATCGTTCCTTTATCATAAACTTTAGATGAATTATGCCATTCGTTATGGACAAGTCCAAGTCTAAAAAGGGTGTTTAAGTATAAAATGAATGTGCCTTTACTTAACTGAAGTTCAGTGGGATATATCTGACTTAACATTTATTCGAAATAAGGATTATCAATATTAAGGAAGTCATCTAGATATTTTGAGGTAGAGTTAAATGCCTTATTAACATCAGCTTAATTATTGTCAGAAAGAGACAACATGAAGTCTCTCTTTATAACAAAGCAAAAACGATTCTGCTACAAGAAGAGCACAATTAGTACCCATTGGAATACCTACCGTTTGTATATACAATTGCGAGTCAAATCTTATAAATATATTATCCAAAAGATAATGGAGAGCATCAAAAGCTTTCTAACATGACCTTAAATTATGAGCAATTCCCTGTAACCACTTAAAGGGTTGTGCCAAACATAATCACCGACTTTGTCGAAGCTTTCCTATCTTGGTTATTTGGACACAAACCAAGCTATCAACACTTCTTTCATCCATATGTATGCTCGTTGCCATGGAAATGGCATATCCACATTTTGGCTAAAAAAGTGACAAAATAAATTTAAGTTGCTCGATTTTCAACTGAAATCATTACTTTAGAATAAACCAAATGCCACCAATGATCCATATGTATGAATATATAACACATCCTGGTTAGAAAGAAGAAATCAAAATTATATTTGAAAAACCTCTGTTTTTATCCATGCTCTGCAAAGTGGGTAGGGTTTCAGAAGTTTGAGAAAGATGTTTTTTAGCATTTTCAAAGAATGTTTTCATAGTGAGTGCGGTCCTGTACAAAAATGACCGCATAATCGGAAATAGAACAATATTTCTTGAAATGATATATGAAAATACATGTTGGGAATGTATGGTTCCTGAAGCGTTACCATAGCAACAATCAGTGTACAGTCAAAACAATCACATTTATGTGGGGCTGTATTTCTGATCTCATAAAAATCTGCGATTAGAAAAACGTTTACTTCCAGCCCTTTACATATTTTGTAAATGTTTATAGTGGCATGTCGTTGTCCAAAGGGCATCTTGGGTCTAGGGAGGGGAAGCATCTAAAATAAATTGAAATAGACTCGCTTCATCTTTCCAATGACATACGTCTCAATTTAGGTGTGTTTCGTACGCGTGCGCAGAAGGAATACGGTAAATTTGGGAAATGAAGAGCATTCATATCCTTAACATTTTAGCACTTTTACTTTTTTAAAACTAGCATGCATTTACTCAAGGTCTGGTCTAAACGGCTACAGTATAAAGACGTAAAATGAGGGGGGTAGAATGTGCACGTTTTCACGGTATTGTAAATGGTGAATTGTTTTGAAACGTATTTCGTTGCTTACTATGCACATCTTACTGCTAAACTACACCAATTTGAAAACATTAGGGCAATTTGAAAATATGGTGTTTGTAATCATGTCAACTAGGGAAAATATACGCCCTATCGCTAGAACTTCTTTGCACTGCTCTGTACACTTTATTATCAGAGACACGACATTGAAATTTTCTACAATTATTCATCATCACCTGACGTCACTGTTCTTTTTGAGAATTGAAATACAAAGCAGAATGCTACCAAATTGATTTTCAAACTCTCACATTGAAACCGGACGTATACAGTAGTCGTATAACTTTAATCACCAAAAATGGACTAATCAAGTTCTACTGCGTTTGGACTACAGTGTTCAAATAAAATACAGTGCATTTAACAATTTTACCAGGAGCTACTGGTGAATTTCAAAAATCTCATTTTTCTTAAAAAATGCAACATTTTTTAAAATGCATGAACATCTATCATAAGCAAAATTGCAATTGCTTGGTGTTTTTCAAGTCTGACAGACCAGTGAGTACCCACCTAAATGTCAATTCTATAAACACTACTCTCAAACCATTTTGCTTAAAAAGGCCGATTTTTGCATTTATTACCCTAAAAACTTTGATGTAGTAGAAAACCGTTCTAAAACACCGCTAAACGTTTGCCAATTGAAATGCACATATATAGGCAAGAAGTCATTTCAATTTTATTAGCATTTGGTCAGAAATAATGAGTTTGAAAAGCGACCGATTAGAAATTGGCTTAAGTTTATGAGAACTTGTAAGTTGATAAACATACTAAGACAGGAATAAGACAGCAAAAACAAGTGAGGGAAAACGGGGAGTTTGGCATTTGGAGTATCGCATCAGAATCGCCTTGACTTTAATACATAGTTGTACTCCTGTTACTTTCTTCTGGCAAAGCTGGGTCACCATAAAGTACAAGGAGTAAGGAAGGATTTTGAATTAAAGGTATATTTTTAAAAGCTTATTTCTGATTGCTTGATAGTTTCTGTAGTGGAATAAGCGATGTTGGGAGTTTCCAATGCTACCAAAGCTTCAAAGTGGTAAATCAGTTATGTTTTTAGTAAATAAGTCTAAATTAAGTGCACTGCAGCCTGTACGTAAACATGAATGGAGTATTTGGGCATGATAGTTCTATCAAGGAATGGGTAGGATGTCCTTTTGAGAATGAGATTGAAATAGTTAAGAGTATTGGATTGTCTTGCATCTGATGGTAAATTATTCTAGATATGTAGCGTTGATGGTAAGAAGGAATCTCTGTATTGATTTGTTCTTGCTCGTACTGTTTGATAGTTATGTACATTTTGTAAATTATATCTAGAAGCAGAACTAACCTGTTCTGGCATAAAGTTCGACAGATAGATGGGTGTCAGATGTTTAATCATTTTATAAAGAAGAGTTAATTTGTGGTTGCTTCATCTTTTTGAGAGTGTTTCCCAGCCATTAAATCATTGAAGAACATTACATGTGACACCAAGTTTATAAAAAGGCCAGTGTGCCAGACACGATCAAAAGCTTTGCTGATGTTAAGTTACATTACGTTTCATCCTTATTATGTAGTTCATAACTATTATTAGACGAAGTCTTATAATTTCATGTTGACCTAAAAAAAGCTGACTTGATCTCGAGGAAAACCACGAGAGTGTCAAACACACTTTGAAATCCAGATCATTGCCGACATTTTGGTTGTTCGTATATACATGTGCATATCAAGAGGTGGGGAAATGCAAGGTGACCGATTAGAACTTAGTTTCAGTAGAGATAGATTGTTAAAAGCTCTACTGGCCCATCAGCTACACACAATACACAAACAGAAAATCTGAGTATGTTAACATTAAAGCATGCAAAAGCGAATTCCAGAACATGTGATATGCAGATACAGATATATGAGCCGCGACATGAGATTTCCAACAATGTGATATGTGCGACCAGCAAAGCCTCAGATCAACCTGCGCATACGCGCAGTCTATTCAGAGCCTTTGCTAGTCGCTTGAATATTCTAGGATTGTTAAGCTACTGACAAAACATGAGTTGGAGTTTCTAAGGTTAACAGGAGGCTGACCAGGCTCGTCTGAGTTAGACTTATATCAGTCGTAGATGTTGTTACTACGCCTTTGAAACCGTACCAACCAATACCATTCCACATTTTATCTTTTGCCGTAATCCAGACCAGAATTTTAATTTATGCTGGTTCAACCCAGAAGAAGAAAAGTATTTGAGAGGAAGGATAGATTTAGTTAAAAAACATCAATATTAATAATATAAAAAAAACATCTATATGAATATAGTCATATCTCATCAGACTTTATAAGTCTACGTCTGAGTCTACACTTGTCAAAATGCCACATTGTTGGATATCACATGTCACGGCTCATATATCTCAAACCATGTTTAAAACGACACGATGTATCCCACCAATAAGCATAACTCAAACTGCATGTCTGCACAGTCATGATACAATCAGCCAGTAAACGGAATTATACACTGAATATTATAAAACCAATGCACATCAAAGCTGCATATCTAGACTACATAGATGTTTTCTGAGAGCTGGGTTTTTAAGGTGTGCTCAATAAGCATAACTCAAACTGCATGCCTGCACAGCCATGATACAATCAGCCAGAAAACGGAATCATACACTGAATATTATAAAACAAATGCACATCAAAGCTGCATATCAGGACTACGTAGATGTAATCTGAGAGCTGTGTCCTTAAGGTGTGCTCAATAAGCATAAATCAAACAGCATGCCTGCACAGCCATGATACAATCAGCCAGTAAACGGAATCATGCACTGAGTATTATAAAACCAATGCACATCAAAGCTGCATATCTAGACTACATAGATGTTTTCTGAGAGCTGGGTTTTTAAGGTGTGCTCAATAAGCATAACTCAAACTGCATGCCTGCACAGCCATGATACAATCAGCCAGAAAACGGAATCATACACTGAATATTATAAAACAAATGCACATCAAAGCTGCATATCAGGACTACGTAGATGTAATCTGAGAGCTGTGTCCTTAAGGTGTGCTCAATAAGCATAAATCAAACTGCATGCCTGCACAGCCATGATACAATCAGCCAGAAAACGGAATCATACACTGAATATTATAAAACAAATGCACATCAAAGCTGCATATCAGGACTACGTAGATGTAATCTGAGAGCTGTGTCCTTAAGGTGTGCTCAATAAGCATAACTCAGACTACATGCCTGCACAGCCATGCTACAATCAGCCAGAAAACGGAATCATACACTGAGTATTATAAAACCAATGCACATCAAAGCTGCATATCTAGACTACGTTGATGTTTTCTGAGAGCTGTGTATTTAAGGTGGGCTAAATAAGCATAACTAAAACTACATGCCTGCACAGCCATGATACAATCAGCCAGAAAACGGAATCATACACTGAATATTATAAAAACAATGCACATCAATGCTGCATATCCAGACTACGTAGATGTATTCTTAGAGCTGTGTCTTTAACCCTTAAAGCACCAAGAAAATCAATGCATCTGAAAATGTCGTCTGCTGAAGTCGGCTGCTGCAAATAATTGCCTTACATTACTGACGAATTAAGTGTAGAAGCAAACAGCGTGGACCCTGAACAGACTGCTCCTAGGAGCAGTCTGATCTGGGTCCACACTGTTTGCCATAGAGGCTTCTTGAACATCTCAGCAGACGAGATAAGCAGACGACTTTTGTTGCGATTGGCGCATTAAGGATTAAGGTGTGCTCATGATAGGTGCACATCCTCTCATGAACTATTTGGACTCAAACTTCCAGACACGCATTATGGCTACAAAATCAAATTGACTGTGGGAAATATAAAGTGTCTTCATGTCAGCTGAGAATTTATCAGAAAACAATTACAATCTGACAATTGCAGTAATCGTTAAAGAGTTTAAGTCTGTAAGTATGAACATTTTTCGAAAAAAAAAAATTTCTTTTTAAATCCTTTGTAAAAATAGAATTAAGTCATTTTTTCACAATAAATATGTTCAGTACAGCTGAAAACTGCATGGAAAAGTGAATTATCTTATAAAAACAGGTGTATTTTTTCTCTTGTTTGTAATTATTTACGTCCCTCCAATAATTCTAGACAGTTGATTTTAACATAAATGCAGTTGTTTTGTTGGTGATAATTTGTTGAGACTCACAAAAATGGTATAATGGTAACCTGAATTTGAGTATTTTACTGTATTCTTGAAAAATAGAAACTTTGTTTCTAAAATTAGAAGATCAAAAGTTACAGTTATTGGACACTGGTGGAATTGGGGCAGTTCTAGCACAAGTGCAGTCTGGAGAAGAAAAAGTAATTGCATATGCAAGTCGTACGTTAAGTAAGACACAGCAAAGATATTGCACTACTTATAGAGAACTGCTAGAAGTGATTACTTTTGTTAAGCACTTTAGACATTACCTGTGGGGGCTGAAATTCAAAATTAGGACTGATCATTCTTCTTTGAAATGGATACAGAAATTTTAAAAATCCCGAAGGTATGATAGCAGAATGGCTCAATGTATTGTCCACATATGATTTTGACATAGAAAATCGCCGTGGATCAGCTCACACTAACGCAGATGCTATGTCTAGGAAACCACACCGTAAATGTAAAAATCAAAACTGTTAAGATTGTACACCACTACAACAAAGCATCACTCCAAAGGTACCCGAGGCTGTACCTGCACACCAGGATACGTTGAGTAACTCTAAAGGTACTGTAATGCCTGTTGTTGCTTTAACATGTTCTGATCTAAATCATGGTCACTATAACACAACTGATAGTTCTAATGAAGAGGGAGAATTTAAATTGCAACATTACTTATGGGTTCAAACCGGGTCAAATAAACAGATTAAAAAATGGCAAGCACTGGACTAAGCTATTAGCAGGATTATAAGCTTAAAACAAAATTATGAAAAATAGCCTTCTAGAGATACAATTGCAGGTGATAGTGTAGACGTCAAGCGTCTTTGGTCTGTTTGGAATCATTTAGAACTTAAAGATGACATTTTAGAATACAAATGGTACAATACTGCCACTGACACAACCCTACATTTACTTCTAGCCCCTCAAGAACTCAGAAAAATAATCTTTGAGAAATTACACAGTGATAGGACATCTGGCCACTTTGGGAGACGCCGTACAACAGAAACTGTACGACGTCGCTTTTACTGGCCTGGTATGTCAACACATATAAGACGATGGTTAAAGCAATGTGATTTACGTGCACGGAGAAAACCTGGTCCAGGAAAAGGTAAATCGCCATTGCAACAGTATAAATATCCGTTGTCTCGTATTGCAATTGACATACTAGAATGCCCACAGTCAAGCAGTGGAAATTCATATGTAATTGTAGTTAACTAACTTGTCTGTCCGTCTGTCTGTCTATTTGGTCAAGCCATTACAGTATGTGACAAAGTAAATAGGTTATTATTCGCCTGTCTCTACAGCACAGGTAGTCAGCGTTTTGGCGCTGTTCGCTTGTGGGCACTGGCGGGGCCAAGCGGATAGAACCTTTATGCTACTGTTTCTTCAAAACAGACGGCTACAAGGCAAGTTAGAGTAACAAAGCGGGTTATTGGCCCCATTATATTTAGTTATTTGGGTGCTATCACTTAACAGGACTGGCAGTCTGTTGCCCGTGAGCATCTTAATACAGTGAGCAGGTCGCGCCCATTACAATTTTGGAGGTCGCCCGTTACATATTTTTACATTGATCACTAAAATTAGGCTTTCCAATAATTCTTTTAGTTAAAGCTAAATCGCCACGAAGTCAGTATTATACATAGGCGTAGGAAGCTTTTCAATACTGGGGGCCAAACCCAGCGTGGCCAACTTCAATACTTGGGGGGGATTGCCAAAAAGTACATTTACGCATGCATGCACATGTATGCACACACGTGTTAAATATTCATACGCCCATGCATGCATGCGCATGCATGCATGCATAGCCTATGCAAACATACATTTTACATCCTGATTTGAAAATCATTAAAATCAAACCTAGCGATCTATATGAAAAAAAACCAGCAACAAATATATACAAGTGAATGAGGAAAAGTTTAGTAATTTATATTGCCTAAAACCTATTTGAATCTGCATACATTTATAATAAACATGCATTATTAAAATCAAAGCAAAGATTTCTATTTATAAGAAGCCATGTATATAACTTCACTACAGCGAGGAAAAATTTTGGTAAGGTTCTCCAGCGCAAAAGGCTAAGAGGGACAAAAAAGAATGCTAACATCTTATTCGGAGCAAGCAAAGTGAGCGAGGAAATTTTGTTGGTAAAATACTTCAGAGCAAAAGGCTGAGATTGGTAAAAACAGAGCGAAAAAAAAGTCCAAAACAACAACAATGATAAGTTAAGGTTCTTCAGCGCAAAAGGCTAAGAGGGACAAAAAAGATCGCTAACATTTTATTCCGAGCGTGCAAAGCGAGCGAGGAAAATTTTTGGTAAAGTTCTTCTGAGCAAAAGGCTAAGAGGGATAAAAAACAGAGCAAACAACAACAAAAAAAAAACAATTATAATATTTTACTCCGAGCGAGCGAAGATAATTTTTGGTTTAGTTAATTTGCAGATTAAAAAACTAAGATGGATAAAACACAGAACCCAAATACAATTTTAAATTAATATTTTACTCTGAGCGAGCAAGGACAGTTTAGTAAGGTATTTATGAGTTAAAAGCTACAAGGAGAAAACACAGAACAAAAAATAATAAAAAAAATATATATTTTACTCCGAGCGAGCAAAGCGAGCAAGGAAAATTTTTAGTTGTGTATTTCAGAGATAAAAGGTAGAAGTGATAATAAAACTAAACAAAAACAAATATATGAGAACATTTATTTGTTTAAAGCCTATTGCCTGAAAGGTATTTTCAGAGCAAAAAGCAAAGAGGGATAAAAGGTTGGAGCTCTTTAAAAGTTAGGATAGAGCCTAGGAATAATGGGAAAGGCTTGTCAAAGCAGTTTATCTGAAAAGGTAACTTATATACATTTAAACAAACAAGGTGATAACAACCTGCTGACTAAAAGATACGAAAAAGTATTAAATTCGGGGCAAATTGTCTGCTATCGGAAAATTTCAAACCAAATTCAAGAACTTCGAGCGAGCGAAGCAAGCGAGGAAAAAAATACTTATAATCATGTGTGGAAATTGCTTAATTTACCCTGAGTGACATGCAAAAATATGTCAATTTAAACAAATTGTTGGAGGGGCCAGAGGCTATTGTGCCCCCTCCCCCTACAAAATTATTGGGGGGGGGGGGCTGGCCCCTGATGCCCCCCTGTTCCTACGCCTATGTTATATTTTGTCCGTTCCATTCGTCATCAGTCTGAATTGTGATATTAATTAACTCTTTGCATACTGGGTTGTTTTACATGCTATTCTTATCATTTACTAATTTTGTCCAAAATCAACTCTCTTGAAAAATTCTATCAGGAAAACCATGGGAGTGTCAAGCCGTTTTGGCCCAGATCAGCCTGGACATTTTGGTTGTTCATATAAACATGTGCGTATCCAGAGGGGGGGGGACTGGGAGTCTGGCCCTCTGGTTAATTAAGCCATCTTCAGCCAGCCTGCGAAATTCATTGTTTTACGCACATACAGTTAGCTCTATATTTATGTGCTCACCACAAAGCTATTCTAGGCTGGTATGCCTAACTTTCATACTTTAAAAGACTTTCACGTTGTCACACACAGCCACATATATCGTTTAAATATCGCCATTTTTATTTAGAAAAGCTTAAACTTGACAGTTAAATGGTATGACTGCTGCAAACTTCCGGTTTCAATGTGAAAGTTTAAAAAGTCAGTTTGATGGAATTTCGTACGTTTGTCAGTTCCCAAAAGGAGAACAGAGACGTCTAGTGATAATAAATAAGTGCTGAAATTTTCAATGCCATGTCGCTGATCATAAAGCGTACAGAGGAGTGCGATATTTGTTTGTAAATTGCAAGCTTAAAACTGAATTTCTATTATTTAGATGCTGATAGTGTATGTCTTCATGTTACTATGTAGACAAAACGAAGAGTCCTTTTGAAGCAAAGCATCTAAGGTTTATTCTTCTTAAAACACAGCAGTCAGTAAAATCTTCAAACAAACAAAAACACAAAATTATTTGGGCCACTATCTTATATCGAAGAAAAAGTGTTACTTTTTAAAATGAGGATACCTTTACTCTAGCATCGTCTGTATAAGAAGTACACACCATTTAAAATGACATAATTTGCAGAGACTTGGCAAAGTCTTGGTTTATTTATAAAGGTATGAATGTTGCATGCCCTACTTTTACTTTCTGAACTAGCGTACCGATTAGAACCTAGTTTCAGTATAGATAGATTGGTTAAAGCTCTACTGGCCCAGCAGCTACAAACAATGCACAAACAGGGAAAATCTGAGTATGTTAACATGACAGCATGCAAAAGCGAATTCAATAACATGTGATATGCAGATACAGATATAATTGAGCAACGACATGAGATTTCCAACAATGTGGTATGTGCGACCAGCAAAGCATCAGATCAGCCTGCGCATACGCGCAGTCTGATCAGAGCCTTTACTAGTCGCTTGAATATTCTATGATTGCTAAGCTACTGACAAAACATGGGTTGGAGTTTCTAAGGTTAAAAGGAGGTTGCACAGGCTCGTCTGAGTCTACACTTTTCAAGTGGAAATCACATGTCACGGCTCATATATACATCAAACCATGTTTAAAACAACACAATGTGTCCCACCAATAAGCATAACTCAAAACGGCATGCCTGCTCAGCCATGATACAATCAGCCAGTAAACGGAATCTTAAACTGAATATTATATAATCCACGTGCGGATCCAGAGGGGGGGGGAGGCAGGGGTCATGACAACCTGGAAAATCACAAAAATACAGGGTTCCTTAGCAATACTGGTCCGGAACCCCTTAAAAATCACAAAGCTAACAAGCCAGCATTCAATGTTGGGCCATCATCGGCCTGCCAGCGAAACGCCATTTAAATGACGTTTAGCTGGTGAGCCGTTGATGGCCCGCTAATAGTGGTATTTGGATTCTTCCTCCCCTCATCAAAATATAAAAAAAAAGAAAAAAAATGTTGTCAAAGTTGGACCCCCTCTGACAAAACATTCTGGATCCGCGCTTGAAACCAACGCACATCAAAGCTGCATCTCCAGACTACGTAGATGTATTCTTAGAGCTGTGTCTTTAAGGCGTGCTCATGGTAGGTGCACATCCTCTCATGAACTATTTAGACTCAAACTTCCAGACTCGCATTATGGCTCCAGTATCAATTTGACTGTGTGAAATATAAACTGCCTTCATGTCGACTGAGAATTCATCAGAAAAGCTATTACAATCTGCCAATTGCAGTATTCTGAGACAATATTAAATGTGCCTAGACGCGAGAAAACCTGTCTTCGGGGGTTGCGAACAACAAAGGCGCAGACCAGCCTGCGCATTCGCGCAGTCTGATCAGCGCCTTTGTTATTCGCTTGTTACAACGTATCATATCTAAACTTGCTACAAGCGAAATTTCAGTTTTCTAGCTAGTCTCTGTAGCTGAGGAGACTGGTTTGAAATTCGCTTTGTCGGAAACCTCAAAAACAGGTTTTCTTACGACGAGGCATAATGATGTGGGGTATAATAATTTAATTAATTCCACTTCTGCTTTCCTTTAGTCATTTATTTGAAAACGGCTAGGCTTTAGGTCAGAGACCTGTAAATGTAGCAAGGGCAGTCACCGATTGGTTGCAGCTAAAGGCAATATTCAATATTTAAGTGTTCCCTGATTGATTAACAATAAACAAACGTTGAGCCGTGATACGTGATTCCCAACAATGTGACAGTTTGACAAATGAAGACTCAGACGAGCATGTGCATCGTCCTTTTAAGCTCAGAAACTCCAAATGATGTTCAGTCAGTAGCTTAACACTCATTGAATATTCAAACGACTAGCAAATGCTCTGATCACACTACGCGTATGCGCAGGTTGATCTGAGGCTTTGATGGTCTTACATACCACATTGTTGGAAATCCCATGTCACGGCTCGTTTGTTTGACGGAAATATATTTGCTGCATTTTTGAAACATCATCTCACTGTTGTCGTTGATTTAATTTTCTGAAAGTCTGTAAGAACAAAGAACCTAGAATCTTGATTTTACCATGGCATTTTCTTATCATGTAGGATACTCACCTTTATGGGCAAAACCGTGGTAAAACATGGCAGTCAACAGTGTATCACATTCTTGTTTATTGATTAAGCTGGATCCAATTTGTAATTCTATGGTACATAATTATGAAGAGGCCACCTTGAGATATAAGACATGTGCGAACCACAGCCTATTACTGAAAAGCTATAATGGTGGTCAATGGAAATACATAATTATACAATTCTTGGTCCTTTATTTAGGTATGCGCGATGTAATAAGACTGATGCATGACTGACCGTCGTTGCACGACGGCTAGTCAGGCCTCAGTCTTGTGTAAAGTATGGAGTAAAATAGGAAATATCATGGTTTGTACATGTATTAGCCAATAACAAAATCGTTTTACTTATCCAATTACTTTCCTTGTTTATATCTGTTATAAGGATTCACTAATCTAGACGGCAAGGGATCACAGTTAAATAAAATTGGCCAGTAAACAAGATATCGGTACTTATCGCATATCCCTTCTAAACGCCCATGATGTACCACAGTAATACCTGTTTTAAGCGGCCACACAAAAACATAAAACAACGGTATTAAAGACAAGTGGTAGCTTAGTACAGGTCAAAAGTATTACAGAATGCTCCGACCGGAGCATTCTGCAATACTCCTGACCTGCATTATGCGACTATCGGTCTTGAACACATATTTTGGGCTCTTTTTGAGCAACCGCTTGAGACAGATTTTACTGTATTCAGCAGGGCTGGAGGCCTAATTTTTGTCTGAGCCTTCAGCTACATCCAGCCTTCTTTGCTCACCGAGGCGATAAGATTCGCTGGCTCAAATATTTTAACAACATTTCATGAACCGACTTTTTACACACTTCTATCTCATTTTCTTAAACCAATTCTGTTCAAATGAAACAATGGATCACAAGACCACCTTATGCAGAAAACGAACTTATGCAAAAAACAGCAACCATATATTGCATATTTAAACCTAATGAACCTAGACCACCCGCGTCCAGTATACCTTAGACTACTCTATAGCATTACTAAGTCAGTATTTTCATGTGAAGTCGGAAATCTTCGTCACGACTATGATGCAATCTATAAGGCGACACATTGGGAATTAGTTATCCCCACGCCTTTTTTAAAACGTCGGGAATGTATTTATCGCCTCAGTCCTTCTGTCCGTCCGTCTGTCCGTTATGCTATCTCCTTCTAATCAATTGGACGAAATCCAGCCAAGTTTGGCGTGTGAGTTACTCATAATGAATATAGGGCGTGCATCAGTAAATAGAGAAAATACTAGGTGAGTGTCTTTTGATATCAAGTTTACCAAGCAAGGCTTCGAGAAAGATTGTTGACCATGCGAGTTGCTCAGCGATTCATCATGCGTTCTCGAAGCCGAGCCTAGTAAACTTGATATCAAAAGACGCGAACCTGGTATTCTATTTATCAGTTTACCCATTGTTTCACTTTTCAAACTAGCGATTATGACGTAACTTTAGTTTTTTTGTGTTGACTCAGCTTCATTAGCGATGTCATTCAAAAAGTGCAACGTCATCATGACCTGATATAGGCACATGCCGCAAGATAAACAACGTTTATCAGGTGCAAATTATAGGAATGGTAACTGATAAAATCATTTTAGGGGTTATATAATATATATTTCATATCTTCCTCCCTATAAATCTAAAATTTCGATTCTTCGATATTGATCTCTAGTCCCAAGGACTTCGAATTTACGAGACTATATGATCATAATATATATATATATATATGTATATATATATATATATATATATATAACTTGTGATCCCTGGGGCAGGGCCAGCTTTGCCCAAAGAACCATTGATTGAACAAAGTTGATGTGGTACCACCAGGTGAAGCTAATTCTCTAGAACACACAAACAAATGTTAATATGTTTTCTCGGAATAAACCAATATAAACATGTGACTCCTCAGAAGAAAACATTTTGGTCACCGGGCCATCATTTGAACGAACTTGGTAGAGGTACATTTAATTATGCTACATACCAAATATCAAGGCTCTACTGGTTAATTTAATAAACCTTCATAAACACGTGTAACCCAGGGCGGGACCTTTTTTAACCAAGGAGCCATAATTTGACCAATTTTGGTATAGGACAACGAGGTAATGCTATGATCTAAATATGAATGTTTTATGCATAGTGGTTACAGACTAGAATAAATTTTAAGTTGCCCCTATGTAAGAATATGTAAAACACGTGACCCCGTCCCCGGGGCATGGACATTTTGTTTCAATGGACATTATTTGAACAATCTTTGAAAATGCCCTCTAACTGATGCTACATATCAAATATCAAAAACTAGGCCTTGTGATTGCAGATGTTCTGATTTTAGCAAAACATGTTATCCCACGGCGCGGGGCCATTTTTGACACCAAGAAGACAGCAGTTTGAAGAACAGCTAAATCCACCGCTGCAGAATCCCATATCCTCGAAGTGTAGCCTTGACCTTGATTGAACGTGGCTGAGTCATCTGCACACCGTCTCACTGAGAGGAACATTTGAGTAAAGTATAACAAAAATCATTCAAAGGGTACGGGAGATATGGAGTAGACACGAAATTGAAGGGTAACTCACATTACGTTTGAGTGTCACCTTGACCTTGACTGTGCGTAACTGAGTCATGAGTTCTGCACAGCGTCTCACTAAGGGGAGCATTTGAGTGAAACTTGATAAAAACGTTTAAAAAGCTTAGAAGGTATGAATGAGACACTAAATTGAAGGGTAGAAAACCCACATGACCTTGAAATGTGACCTTGACATTGAGTCTTGGTAGCTGACTCATTGCTTCAGCAAACCGTCAAACTTAGAGGGACGTTTGGCTGAAGTTTAATGAAATTTTTTCAAAGGGTTCAGGAGATATGTATCAGACACGAACTTCAAGGGTGAATCCCATGGCCTTGAACTGTGCTGTGACCTCGACCTTGGGACTGCATAGCTGGGTCATGTGTTCTGCACACTGTGTCACTGACAGGAGTATTTGGTAGAAGTTTAATGAAACTCGTTCAAATGGTTCAGGAGATATGGAGTGGACACGAATGGAAAGGTAAATCCCATGACCTTGCAGGTTGACCTTGGCCTTGATTCTGCAGACCCAGTTCGTAAGTTTTGCACACTTTCTTATGGAGAGGAACATTTGGATGAAGCGAACACAAAATCGAAGGGTAAATCCTATGACAGTGAAGAGTAGCCTTGAGTGAAGTTAAATGAAATTGTTAAAAGGACTCACTTAAAAACTGTTTTGTACATACATATACTCAGCATTTTTAAATTATCTTTTTTATAAGAATTATAAATGGTCGAACACAACCACCTTTTATATTTTACATATCTAACCATATATATATATATATATATATATATATATATATATATATATATATATATATATATATATATATATATATATATATATATATATATATATATATATATATATATATATATATATATATACGCAGTCACCAAGACAATAGCTCTTAACTTAATTTGCTGGCTTGAATCAGTCTCTGAAGCTGAGTAGTCAAATTTAAGCGTTTAAGAATGCTTTCTGAAATGTACAGAATCGTTCTCGATGTTTTTCCATGGAAACCTGATATAAATTTTACATATACAATTAAAGTGTATTATGTTATTATAAAAGCATTTCAGTTAAAGTAATTACTTTTTGGAACCAACTTGAACATCAAAATGTAGGGGTTACAGTTTCCAAAGCGACACTAAATTGTATGCAAAATACTTTAATGTATTATTTGATAATCGGTTTTATCGGCGATATATACTTAAAAAATTAATAACTTGAGTAGGCAGTGAGTTTTGAACAGATGGCTTCCATGCGAGCTGAACATTTCTTGTACTTCAACAACAGCAGATTCTAGGATGAAGATTTGGTACCAGTATAATGCATTAAAGACCCCGGTGGCTTAGGCTGCTGTCCGTTCTAAGGTGGTGATTCTGTTGTTGTTAATTTGTTGTTTATTGTTGCTCCCCTTGTGGAAGTCTGTTGTTCTATGTTTTGTATTACGTTACTTTATGTCGATTCTAGTTTAGCCATCGTCTTGATGCGAAGAGAAGGCTGGTTGCTTTGCTTAGTTTGTGTTCCTGGTGTCTGGTGATTGATGTGTGACTCTTATTTGCGGTGCCATGCGTTTGTCTGCAGTTTGTGATTGTTGTATTTCCTGATCATACTCACTTACATTTTTGAGAATTTGTTTTTAACAATTCTTCCAGGAAACATTTGTTACATTGACAGCCCATTTTGGCACTTATATGGTAGAACGTATTTAGCCCAGTTGTCAAGCAAATATAGGCGCGCAGAAGCTGTTGTTCAATTGAATAATAGACTGAATGTTCCTCAAAAAAAGAGAAGAAAATTGCACATTTAAATACGCATTTTCATGCAAGATACACCCGTTTTAGCTTTAAAATCATTAAAAGGGGAAGGGCGGGTCTGTAATCATGGTCGCCGTTTTATGGTTATGCTTTAAATTGACTTTTGTCTATTTGACCACACTTGGAACACGTCCGTTATGTATGATAAAGCAAATATGCAATCAGAAAAAGTTAAATTCACATCTGTTCAAATAAACATGAAACAGATATCGTATAAGCTATACCTACAACTACGGTAACAGGGATGACACAAACGGGGGGGGGGGGGGGGCATACCAAAACAGACATGACACAGCTTCAAATTCTACCAAAGACTTACATCACGTCTCTGATTGTTTTGTATTTACATGCACATTCAGTCAAACTGAAGTTTAACCTTCAATATTATGCAAAGGGACTGGCAAATTTAAGGGGGTACACCCTTTATTCATTTAGAAAAATATATGACCAGCTGTATTTAACATTCCAGTCACTGTCGTAAATGCTAGATAATCGATCAATTTTAATTAAAACAGTATAACAAGGCAAGATATTTGAACTAGAAAAAATATACAGGTATTTAGGCGTGGGACAGGAATTCTTTATCTTTTGTAGAATGCCTCATATATTCAAATGTACATCATACTTGTTTTGATACCTGGCGCTAACAGTATGAGCCATGATAAGTGTGTTCCTAAGGGGACAATTTGCCCGGGGCTAATTAATATGCAGTACGGTAAAGTCAGATATATTCGGACAGTCGACACGATCGGACAATAACCATCTTCCTTTCATTCTATTTTATTTTTTGGAATGAAAAAAAATCAACAAAGCAAACGGTAAAACTCCTGATTATGAGCCGTCTTATCTGGATTTTCTCTGTTTACAAATGTGTGTCCGACTTTACCCACTGTCCAAAGTTACTTGACTTTACCCTATAGGCTTCCGAAGTGAATAAGCAGATGCCAATTGTCATGAATGGCGGGAAAAGGGTTAGGAGTAAAATGGGGATCACAAATTTCTCTTAGTTCAAGTATGCTGCTTAGATAAAACAATAATCTCGCCTTTTTCTCCCATTGCATATGTACTCGACCGAGTAAGTCCAATTTAATTAGTTGCTATAGAAACCTTCTTTATGGGGAAATATCAGACGGAGCAGATAAGCACGTATTGTTATTGAGTGTGTACATTGATTGTCGCATAAAAGGATGTCCTTTCCAAACTGTTTTATTTTTCGTCTCACCTGCTTTAACAAGCCTAAGGGTGACATGTTGTGAACATTTCGATTCGATTTACTGTCAGTTCTATGTCGACCAACAGGAATCTGTTTCTGCCAGTCGTTTTGATTAGTCCCGTTCTTGGTGCATGCGCTCTGTGCATTATTTCCAAATAAGATATTGTTCGTTTACTCTGAATTTGAAAATAACCATTTCGGCAAATTTCTCATTACAAATAGATACTTCGCTCATGCACAATTTATAACAGGATATCATTGGTCATTTCGAAACATTGCAGGCATTCTCTATATGGTTGAAAAAGATTGCTTTTCAGGCCTTGACGTTATAAAACTTTTTTCACGCCCAAACCAACCGAGCATGGACCAGCTATGTTTAGTAACAGTGACCTATATAATATAGGTCACTGGTAGTAAGGAGCTAGTTTGCCCTCAACCCTTTCTATGAGGTCAAAAATCAAAAAGTTGCTTTTTACCAATTTCTTGTTATTGGTTTGTTAGAACAATAACCCAAGTGTATAAGTTCAACTTTACTGTTGCTATGGTAACAAAAATGGCAGCAAAAATAGACTTTAGGCCGAAAATTTATTTGGAGGGCGGCTAAATAAGCCGTTCAATGCACACAGCTCTTTCGATTGCTAATAAAAATAGAATGTTGAATCATTAAAAAATCTTGTTTAAAACTCTCAGATGTTTTATTTTTCCTGCTGATAAATGCTCAAATGCTAACAATTGTTGGCATTTTAACATTTATGAGCACAAAATTAAATTGTTTGCATTTCCACATTTAATGACATGATAAATTGCATGGTCAGTTAAGTTGAGCATGGAATAAATTTTTATAACCTCGAGTCTTGAGATAATGGTATATACTTATCAAATATGCAATAAAGCTGTTGTAACCCTTTACTTCGTAGGCTATTTTTAGATCATGACATCATTTTTTATTTTTAGACAACATTGAAAAAATTCAAGAAAATTTAAGGTAAGCTTTGAATAGATTTGAAAATATATCCCAAAACAGCTAGAATAGCTAAATCCCCCGCCGCGAAAATTCCATGACATTGAAGCGGGACCTTGCCCTTGAGTCTGAATATCTGTGTGATTGGTTTACCACACTATCTCACTGAGAGGAATGCTTTTGAACAATAATGAAAACCGTTCAAATGGTTCAAGAGATATGTAATAATATTCTTTGTTTCCTCCACAAGTGAAGAGCATACAATGGTTTGACAAATACATATTAAGAACTATAAAAACATAATTCATATATACATATGTACAGCACTAATAATGCGTCCAATGATGTATTATCAAGCAGAGTATTCTACTTGATAACATGAATAAATTTCATTTTCAAAAGTAAGACATTGACACTTTTGATAATCTGTAATGATATTCCTAAACTTTATTCATATCAAATAATTTCTCATGCAAGATCCATAGAAATTTCAATTGCTGCTATGGTTCACATATTGTCAGCTTCAGCCCAATTGCTACAACTGACGGTTGGTCAAGCAAACCACAGTCGCTACTAAAACGTCATGTTTAGCTACACAAGCAGCTAATATAAAACTGGTCAAAGACATTTTTTCACCGAATAGATTCATATGCCAGGTCTAATGAAATTTCCATTGCAAAGTCCTATGGTTCAGGTGTCGCAAGCTTCAGCCCAATTGCTACAACTAAGGGTTGGTCAAGCAAACCACAACCGCTATTAAAACGCCATGTCTGAGCTATACTAGCTGCTAACATAAAACTTGTCAAAGATATTTTTCTTTTACACCAGATAGATTCATATGCCAGATCCAATGAATTTTAATTGCGACTATGGCTCACGTGTCGTCAGCTTCAGCCCCATTGCTACAACTGATGATCGCAGACGCTACTAAAACGCCACGTCTGAGCTATACAAGCAGCTAATATAAAACTTGTCAAAAACATTTTTTTCTTTTACATCAAATAGATCCGTATGCCCGATCCAATGAATTTCAATTGCGACCATGGTTCCCGTGATTTCAAGGGAAATCCCATTACCATGAAGTGTGACCTTGGCCTTATGTATGCGTAAATTAGTCATGGGTTATGCATACCGAGACGACTCACTCAGATAAACCTTTGGGTGAAGTATAATGTTAAATCTTTCAAAGGGTTGAGGAGATATAGAGTGGACGCAAATTGCAAATAGCGCCTAATTTAAAATACCCGCCAGGTATAAGTGATTTACAGTACTTAAAATATATAACGTTTAAATAATTGCCCTCGCCCTTTCAAAAAAAAGCGAGGGGACATAGTATTCGGCATTCTGTCTTTCCGTCCGTCCCCACTCAAGAAGTAGGTACCTTGTGTATGGAACTCCTCCTACAGTTTTACAGTTGAAACTTTACATGTGTTTAGGTCATGGTCTGAAGATGTGTATATTGTTTGGGCATGATCCTCACATTATTTTTGTCACTTTTCACAAAATGAACTTAGTCATTTTGCAGCCAAAATGAATAGATACTAGGTATCTTGTATATGCATCTCCTCCTACAGTTTTATGCCGATTCTTTTGAAACTTTACAGGTGCTTAGGTCATGGTTTGAAGATGTGCATATTGTTTGGGCGTACTCCTCACACTATTTTGTTACCTTTTCACTAAATGAACTTAGTCATTTTTGCAACCAAAGGGAATAGATACTACATGTACAGTAGCACACCGTACAACCGGCTGCTTTGATGACAGGTTACTAACAATGATGACAGATACGGGCTTTTATGTCCCATGAAGGGTAGGTTATAAATTTCGGTCGGCAAAATTGTTAGAGAAGCCCTCTGGTACTCTGTGGTGGATGAGTGTACTTGTTAGTGTTGAGAGATCCTACAGAAACAAGCTGACGTTAAATCTCTCACAAATAAAGCCACACTTGATCAGCATTTCAGAGGTTTCCGAGAAAAGTCACAAAAATGGTTATCTGTTCAAGTTGTGCGTCTCTCCGTCAAAGTCTGCTGCCTGCACTTATATACAATAAAGCTACTATTATTCAGCTACATTTCTGCCAAATTTGAAGCCTCAGTTTGGTTTTATAAAGCTACTGGAGCCCATCAAAGATGACAGGTAGATGAAAAATGGCGGCCTTTGTCAACAGATCAATTTTGAAGTGGCTGTCTTTGATGACAGGTCATGAATTTTAGTGGCTAACATTGATGACAGGTCATAATTCTAGAAAGTTACTTTAAATCAACATATTTCTTCAGCCTTTGGTCTCAACTGAGAGCATAAATCATCTTCCATATTGCATTCAGGTCAAAATAATCTTATCTGTCAGTTGATTAACTGATATTGAGCATAGGTAAACAGTCTAGGTCCAGACCGGACACTGTAGAAACAGGGTCTATACTGTTTCTTAGAGGATTTAGATACAAAAGATAAGCTAAAAATGTACGTCTAGATCAGATATCATTTAGATGACAAAATGCCATATCCAACTTTCAGCGAAATCTTGAGTTTTGTAAGATATTAATTTATTTCATGATATGTGCTTTAAGAACAGGGTTTGGTTTGGTTTTGTGCCACTTCCTGGTCATTGCGCATGTTATTTTTTCCATGTCCTGGGGACAATATTACAACTTCCCTATACAAATCAACGAAAAGTTGTGAATCACTGTTACAGGCTGAATGGCAACAGATAATATCCTGATCTTTCCACAAAGCAAAATATTTTCAGCCTTGATATGGTATAAGATTACATTGTGTGACATTGAAAGCTAAACAGGCATGGTGTCTTCTGGCGTCTTGACTGTTATCTATTGTGTTGTGCTTTGGTAACCAAAGAATTTGGTCAAACAGATTTTGACGGTGGATCACAAATTGGAATACGAGGGTCATTCAATAAGTAACCAGCCAACCCTGTTTCCCATCTGTTTTCTTTAAAAAAAACAAAAACAATCTCTATCAAGAATCTCTTCAACCCTATGTTTGAAAAATATATCATCTAATGATTTAACATAAATATAAGTGCACTTGAAAGTGTGCTAAAATAACTTAACATAATTATGCAACACTACTATGTTCAAGGACCATTTTCAAAAGACAAATTGCGAGATGCTTACTGTGCAACTAAGCTATAATTGAGGCCAATAGAATGTATTTTCTCTTTAAAAATTAGAATAAAATTCAGTGCTCTTGAAAAAAAACGCAGTGTTCAAAATTAATAGTGATGTTATTCCGTAGTAAAAATAGAACTTAAATTTTTGAAAATTTGATAATTCAGACCGTTTACTCCATGCTATTTTGACGAAAATGTATTTATAATTATATTCGCATATTAATTGATATATCAGATAAACATATTAATTTGTTCAAAGTTTTACTATCTGAGAGCTTCCAACATGTCTGAAAATAGTTATACTCCACTATCCTTAACCATGTGTCACTTAAGTATCAAATTACGCAATCTTTTCATTTTATTTTCCATTCTGTTGATATTTTATATTCTCACACTTCATTTTTCAAACTAAAGATATTTATCAAATAGTAAAATATACGTTACAACCTAATTCTTCGAAAGAAAATTATTTGGCTCACTGACCATGCTTGAAGTCAAGATAAATTTTCAACTAACCAACACATAATGTTTAAACTTTGTAAAACATTTTTATTCTATTTGGCACCAAGCTCTATAGACAAGTAGTTGGGATCCCTATGGACTCTACTTGTGCTCCCCTGGTTGCAGATTTATTCCTGTTTTTTTATGAGAGGAATTTTATGATGTCTCTCTCTGATGATAAGCAGGCTGATGTTATTGATGCGTTTAACACTACTTCCAGATATTTGGACGATATTTTAAATATTAATAATGTTTATTTTGACAATATGGTAGGTCAAATATACCCTTCAGAGCTCTAACTAAATAAAGCCAATGCCTCTGATACCGAAGCCGCATTTTTAGACTTGGATTTGTCAAGTTCATATGACATTGTTTCTACCAAAATTTATGATAAACGCGACAACTTTGATTTTGAAATTTTTGTCAATTTCCCATTTTTAGATGGTGATGTTCCTCGTTCTACATCCTATGGAGTCTATATCTCTCAACTCATTCGTTTTGCTAGAGCATTTAGCTATGTTGCTGACTTCAACACTGGCAATAAATTGTTAACTCAGAAACTTCTTAAACAAGGCTATAGGTATCATAAACTTTGCAAAACTTTTTCAAAATTTTATAGACGATACTATGATTTGATTTCTAAATTCCAAGTTGGACTTAAATCTCTCTTGCGCCAAGGACTTTCGGAACCTGATTCCCATGGTGACTTGATGTATAAATTGAAGAAGATTGTTGGTTCTAATAATTGTTCAGCGCAGTTCATTAAAATAATTTCCCATTATAAAAAGATTGGCTATAGCATTAATGTATTGCAAAAGACTGCATGCTTGGTAGTCAACCCAATCACGGTTGGCAACTTTGCTTTCCTCTTTAATTGCACGCTGGTGCCTCGGACTTCAGACTCTATGATGGTTCCGACTTAATGACTTATCTATTGATGAGATGGAAGGGCCTGATGCTTTGGCTGTTTGTCAGGCCCACTGGGGTTCACCTGTTGGATTTCTTTTGCTCCCGTATTCAATTTTATTTACTGTTGAGTCCTTATCTTTGCTTTATCTCCTTGTTCTATCTTGATTTGTATGTTTAAGGAGATGATGCATTGATAAGTTAGGGGTCTTTCATGCAAACCAAATATCTATGTGTCTGATCCACATCTGAATTAAAGGTGCGGTTGGCGCCGTTAAACTTGTTTAAGCCCTCCAGTAAAATATTTTACTGACCATTCCAAGGCGGTACTTCTTTTGTGGATCTTTAATGTTTTTGTTCTGTCTTGTGTTTGTTATGTTTTTGTGTGTGTCTGTTTATATGTGCTTTGTGGTCACCTGCTGGGAAAGAGCTGACCTCTTGGCTCTCGTTTGTGGTGTCTGCTGTGAGTTTGTCACTTTCCCATTGGTATCCTGGGTCAGATGTGGTACTTGATTGTATCGATTCCTGATCTTTGCACCCTTACTTACTTTTAATATGGTGACCAAACAAACTGTGAAAATCTTGACTGTATTGGTCACTTAGAAATAGGTCATGCTGGTAACTTATAGAAACACCCTCGTATTTAGAGTTTGAAGACCCCTTAGATTGACCCCATTGATGGATGTCCATCTTCAAAATCTGTAAAACAAATACTTTAGTCACCAAGGCACAACACAAAAGATACCAGCACAGACACAAGAAGACACCGTGCCTGTTTAACTTTCAACATCACATGATGCATGCCATAATCAAGGCTGAAAATATTTTGCTGTGAGGATAGATCAGGTTGCCATTCAACCTGTAACAGTGATTCACAACTTTCTGTTGATTCATATAGGGGAAGTGATATATTGCCGCCAGGTACTGGTACTGCTTTGAACAACAATTACATAAGCAGTGACCAGGAATTGGCACAACCCAAACCAAACCCTGTCCTTAAAACCTTAACGCGCAATAACTGATATAACAAATCTCATGGTTTCACTGAAAGTGGGTATGCCCATTTGTCATCTAACTGATATCTGATCTAGAAGTACATTGTGAGCTTATTTTTTGTATCTATACCCTCCAAGAAACAGTATGGACCCTGTTTCTAAAGTGTCTGGTCTGGATCTAGACTGTTTACCTATGCTCAATTTCAGCTAGCCAAATGACAGATTTTGGCCTGAATACAATATAGTCGATGATTTAGGCTCTCAGTTGAGACCACAGGCTGAAGAAATATGTTGATTTAAAGTAACTTCCTAGAATTATGACCTGTCATCAATGTTAGCCACTAAAATTCATGACCTGTCATCAAAGACAGCCACTTCAAAATTGATCTGTTGACAAAGACAGCCATTTTTCAACTATCTGTCATCTTTGATGGGCTCCAGTAACTTTATAGAATCAAACTGCGGCTTCAAATTTGGCAGAAATCGAGCTGAATAAAAGTAGTTTTATTGTATATAAGTGCAGACAGCAGACTTTTACGAAGAGACGCACAACCTGAACAGATAATCGTTTTTTGTGACTTTTCTCAGGAAAACTCTGAAATGCTGATCAAGTGTGGCTTTATTTGTGAGAAATATAACGTCAGCTTGTTTCTGTAGGATCTCTCAACACTAACAAATGTACTCATCCACCACAGAGTACCAGAGGGCTTCTCTAACAATTTTGCCGACCGAAAATTATGACCTACCCATTCATGGGACACAAATCTCGTATCTGTCATCATTGTTAGTAACCTGTCATCAAAGCAGCCGGTTGTATGGTGTGAGTAGGAGATCATGATGGGCCTGGCGTAGGTTTCTTAAAACAAAATTCACGTGCGTCGGTTCTTTGGGACTACATCAACATTTTCCTGTCTGATTTCATATGGTGATTTCAGCGTCATCTCATGTCAAACTGCTTTGAAACAGAACCTGTTAGAGGTTTCTAAATGAAATCTACGTATATGAAAGTGTTCAAAATTAACAATCATGATGTGTTTGTGTCGGCAGATTCGCTGTATCACCGTGTTTAAATCGGTGGATTTTTTGCGCCTGACAGTACCGTCAGAAAGACGTAAAATGCACCATTTTACGAATAAACTGGAAATTTAGCACATATATCATGACATGCGCAAATGATTTTTCAATCTCTCCTCAAATTGATGCCAAAATCTGTGATGGGGTCAAAAAAGTATGCCACAAAAGTTTGACCTACTTCCGGTTTAAAATGCGTTCTGTTTTTGAGGAAAATGGCCGATGAACAGTTTTCGTCAACAGCATAGCAACCAAATAATAACGCATATTTTCCTACCCTACTCGGTTCATCTCTCCATTTCTGTTGTATATCCCTCATGAAATAAATCCAGAATAATACTTTTGCTTTGAATGTTCTCTTTTCCACAACACAACACAATAAATACACTATAAATGCTGTTTATTTAGTAATACGTTATGTACACTGATATGATGATGACCCCGATGATGGCGTAACAAAATCTTTAAAAACATGACGTCAGCGACCTATTGATAATGTCTACAGCTTCAGTGTCAATACATTTGCAGAAATCTCACTCAGACAGTCGTGGGAAAATGTCATAAAATGTATTTTTACACTCTACTATCACTTGATTGAGGAGTGATTTTCGAGCCTGATTTTTTAGACAAGATATAGTCCCAACGGCGGATGCAAATTTTTTTAAAATCTTGACGACGGCCTTAGTTACCGCCCTACTGGTAGGTGTCTTGTGTATTAAAGCTCATATATTCAAAGCCAAACATAACGTGGCGGGGGACATAAATTCTCTGAAGGACCTCTGACACTTTGACAGGGTATCTTTCTATTTTTCAAATGCTTCCCAAAACTTCCATATGCATAAGATATCACTGCCATCCTTTTGAATAGGACACTTGATATATTAGGAACGAATTAAGGTTATAATTAGACAGGCATATTCCTACGACAAAACAGGAGACGCTACCAAAGGGGGTAGTGGTTGCAAAATTTGACTTACCAAAACATTTAGAAATCAATTATTTCCACGTGTAAGGGTATTATATGATCAATATTCGATTACAAATCACAGTGAAAGCATTTTAAAGTCGAAATTCAAGAGCATTTAGTGATTATTGTTGTTGTTGTTTTTTCTATCTGATTTGTTAAGAAATACATGTATTTTGAAGTGCAACTGTAGTCCATATTCAACCTTGATGACAATGTATTTACCTGGTGCAATGTTATGCAACAATGAACTATAGCCATTCATCAAAGCGTAAAGTGCACCTAGTCAATGGCCATGTAGTTTATGTGTATTGGGTAGATACAGTATATGTGCAAAATATTCTACCAACTGAATTTAGTAAAAGGACAATTTTCACAATCTAAAGAAAATATGCCAAAACGTTGTAATATTTCATGACTAATGGGGTATGAAAAGGAAGCTTACTTGTACTACCTAATTCAATATACTGGAAAAAAGATTTTCAAGAGAGCACACAAAAAATCCAAATGCTTATGTTAAGGCTTGCCCGGACGTCACATTTTGGGCTGTAGGATATCAGCGCCCCGAGTCCCAACTAGCTTTTCACATAATACGTCAAGAAAAAACGCCTCTTCTAAAAATAAACGTGAATATCTCTTAGACTGATTAGACTAAAGTTATGAATTTCAGTGCATTACAACACCTTATCAGTCAAGCGTATCTCATGAAAACAAAATTGCTGAAAGAATATTTGAAGCTGAGAAAACGACCTCGGTTTGAGACAGGGGTCACCATTTTGTGCGACACAAGATTTTAGCCACATTTGCTTTGTTTCCAGAAACAATCCGTTGACAGGAAAAACGTGTTTGACCATTGTAAAACAGTCTCTATTTTACCCAAATGCGTTTATAATGTTCAGACAATGTTTGTATGCGTCTGCTGTACGAAACAACTTACCCCACCCACCTTTTCGCCATACATTTCAGTAAAACTTAAATGTCATGACTCTGCAAAGTGGGTGAAAATATTGTTACGAATCCTTTGCAAAAGTCTTTAGTCTTTGACCAGCGACGATTGCTGAGGAAACGCAATCTGGCACATGTTCCAGACGGCCGTTTTGGATGACGTTAAAGTAGACCAATGACTGGCCATTGGGCGTTACAGCTCATCTTAAATAACGTAATTTTATGTAAGCATATTCTGTGTACATTACCTAATGTACCCCCTTATCAGTTTTCCATTACTTCAAGCAAAACGAGAATGTTGGCAAGTTTCGTAAACGGACTTCACATTTTGTATTTAATATGACGTCCTAATTTCATAAAGTTATTACTCGCAAGCACAACTGTTTGAAAAAAATGATCCAAAATTTGTTCATTGATTAGCAAAACATTAACGGCACAAACTGTATGCAAATTTAAATTGAAATCACAAGCGATTGATGCACAATGCCGTCATATGTACGTTGAGTCTCTTTGACGTCATCGTAATAACGCGTCACCTGCATATCAAACTAAAGTCATTTTCAAAGATCGCCCAACCTCTACATAAAAGAAACAGTACGTGGCTGTTCAGTTTTATATATCATCGCTCAGAAATCAGTGATAATGAATGAGACGTTTTTAGTTGATATATAATATATAAGGTATATAATGTAAAATATGAGAGCACACTTACGTGCAAAGGGATAAGTTGGGACTCGCCGGGGGGGGGGGGGGGAGGGGGGGGATGTTTTTTTAAAAAAAAATTCCTATATTTATAATACAAAAAGTGACCACTTTAGCCCAAAATTAAAGCCGTACATTTATGGAAATCGGAAATCAAATGCAAAATCATAAAATAGAGAACAACAGCGAGCTTATATATGTAGATGGAAGCATTTGATTGGCTTTAATTTTTATAAAAGTTATAGACAGTGATTCCCATTACCACCGTCAGAGGTCCTTTGCTTGTTGTTTTAGCAACTGGCAAAACAAACATAGAAGGACATTGGTTTAACCCAAAAAGTACCACTTATAATTTACAGCAGACAGCAATTTTAAATTTTGCTGCTTTTTCAAAAATAACGAATATGATATGACATTACATGACAATCGTCTGCTGGTAGTCGATTCTCAATAAATATCAAACCTTATTTTTTTCGAAAACTGGGAAAGATGTCAATTAATTTGTTGTCTGCCTCAGTCGTGATTGGCGCTAAAAGGGTTACATACGCGTGCATTAGACATCTATCAAGTTTTGGTGTCATGATTTGGCATGAATGTTCGATACGTGTTTTATGAATCCATCCAATTACATTTACGAGGTAAATTAAGGCCTGGTATAAACATATGTTTATTGCAATATTTTACATGTACATGTATGCATTGGGGTTATTCCACAAATTATCATTAGTTACGGCTCTTCTCATCCTTGTTCTTCTTCGCATTCTGATTAAATGTTTGCAAACATATTGTCAGGTATAAACTCAAATGTCCGTATTGAAAATCAAAACCGCGAAAAGAAATTAACTCTTTGCATATTAGTGAACTTTTCGGTTACTGTAAAGGCGGCACCCCATGAATGCGTCTATTTTAGACAAGGGGAAAAGCTCAAAATGAGATGTCATTTTATTCGAAAGTATAACTGTTTCATTGTACCATAACACTTTAAGTAAATATAGGCAGTAATTATTTAAACTTTAAAACGCTAGAAAAATAACTATATTTGAAAGTGTCTGTTTATTGTTTAACATAAGTACAGACGCAAACAGTGTTGACACAGAGGATCTACACTGTTTGTTAAAGAGGCTTCAAAATGTTTCAGCAGACAACAAAAACATACGACTTTTTGTGATATGCGCTTTAATGGTTAATACATATGAGGTCAGTGTACATACGGTCAGGACTTTTATGGAATGCACGCACGTTTGCGCGGCCCAAAAAGCTTATTAACTCTTTACCAAATTATAAATAAAACCTGATTTCCCTTCCTTATTAGATGAAATAGCCGAACCACGCCTAGATATGAATATTAAAATTGACTTCTTTACAGAAACCGAAAAGTATATTAATCCTTGGTATTGATTCATACTTTTGTTGTCAACTGTTCGCATTTTTTCAAAACAATCTTTCAGGAACACTATCCGAATGTTAAACGGTTTGCATCCTGATCTGTGTCAAACAGTTTAAAAAGTTTATCAGCAAACGACAAATGTCGCCGTCAGCACGAAAAGAGCTACCGAGGTGCATCTTATGTGTTGGGTGTTTTAGTGGGTAGAGGTGAGGGAGGGGATACGGACGATTTATGTATTTTTATGATGTGTATATAACATACATATTTCTTACAGCATCCATAATCCAAATAATTTTTTCAAACACATTGAAAATCAAATGCCATTGATTCAATTTTACATTTACTTTCTTTATGTTCAGCGTAGCCTTAAAAATAGAAATACATTTGCACCTTACAATGCCCAGCTTTACTCAGATACATAGACATCGCGTGTATAACTATCCAAATCAGCCTATAACTTCATTAATACGGTCTTATTTCTCTTTTAATTAAGGATATGAATGGGCGACAATGATAAACTGACTATAATTTCCGTTATCCTGGAATTAGTCTAAAATTTCAGACAAGATTAGTCTCTTCTTATATATTTGCAAATGAGAGCAATATTTTCCCGAATGAGCTAGGATACAATAACAAATATGTCGATTAAAAAGCGATGGGGCTTATTACAGACAATACACATCATGCAATTAGAATTCTCATTTGACAGAAACGAATGTCTTTGCACTTTAGAAAATGTGCGTTATTATTACAAAAGAATACTGTCGATGCTTGTCATACTTTTCAGAGACAGAGAAACATTTGCTATAACGATCAGACCGAGTAACTGTTTTATCGTTAGTTTCTATTGATGTTTATTTAATTTTAACATGTATTGCATTTCTCTGACACAACGGGATGTCCTTTCTTGTTTTACAATCATCTCGCTGAGGAAGAGAGATCTGGTTGTCTTAATGGCGTCATGTGGTTGTTGGTCTTTTGTTACCTTACCTTCCGGTGTCGTGGGTTGGTCTGCAGTGTGTGATTCTGCCATCACTTTGTACCGTTTAACAAACTCAACGCATGCGCGGATTCAGAACGTTTTGTCAGAGGGGTAACACTTTTGACAACATTTTCTTAGTTTAGTTTATGAGGCGAGGAAGTCTTCAGATAGCAGTATACTCGGGCCATCATTGGCACTCCAGCGAAACGCCATGTAAATAGTGATCCGCTGGCGTGCCGATAATGGCCCATCATTGAATGCTGGCTTGGTAGTTTTGTGATTTTTAAGGTGATCCGGACCAGTATTGCTAAGAAACCATATCTTTTTGTGATTTTTCAGGGTGTGGGGACCTTCAGAACCTCTCTCTCCCTCTGTAACTGCGCATGCAACGGCTGTATCAATGCACCAAACGAGGTCGCAGGAGGTATCCAAGGGAGATCCCTGTCGATTCCATCATTAATCAAAAGACAAGAAAGCAGCCTATTTAGCTTACATATAGGTTAACATTTATTTATACAATATTTCAAGAGGGTGACATATTTATCTCGATGGCCAGTCTACCATATGACCCTCTGAAATAGTTTTTTTTAATCCCAATGACGAAGTCGGAGGGATATAGTTTTGGCATCGTCCGTGAGTGCGTCCGTCCATCCTTACGCACGAATGGACCTTTGTTGGCTACTTTAAATTTCCGAAATGTCTCTTTCCCAAACCTCCCCCAAATAATGTGGAAAACGGATGCCCACCGATACTAATAGTTTCTTCAAATTTATAGTTTTAAAAAATTAATTATGGAATAAACCTCATTTGCATATAAAGGGAGCTAATATACTAAAATAATGTTTATTCCGTTAAAATTTTCTGTGATTTGTAAGGTACTTACGCTTCCTTGGCTATTTTTTCTAACATCATTCAAATGTAAGAGCTTCCGTTCGTCTGTCCTATCCACATGTTGTGTCCGTCTGGAACCATATCTCAGTACCTATTAGTCAGATTTGATTCATTCTTAAACAAAGAACAAAAAAAACTCTAGCTGTTATGTTATTAGAACTATTTTCTCGCGATTACTTTTTTACTGCGTCATTTATCGAAAAACTTATACTGATAAAAAGAATTAATTAACATCTCCGCCAGCTTCTCAAAACAGTTCCAACATCCAATATGCTGCAGGTTCCTCTGCGCTTAGATGCACTCTTTGAACACTTTAATGAAAGCGCAAATAAACCAAGTCCAAGATGTCAGTCAAAAAGTTACAATGCACCGCGCTTATTCAAATACACGAGCGATGGATGGCTTGTTCAAATATACTCAGAAAAACAATTGAAGGATATTAAAATTATTTTTACTATATAACATTTGGGAATATAATTTTCAAACAAAGTAAGTTTGTATCTGATAGAACTATCACTATGCATTTCATCAAAATGCAAAATGAAATTTACAGGTCATTGGTTACGATACAGTACCACACCAAATGCACTAACCCTCTCTACTCAAATTTCACAAGCAATAAATTTAGCGCTTAAATTTTTTGCTGCAATCTTAACCAGGGCATTGCTTATGTTCTATTTCCGACCACAGACAAATGTTCACACCCATTTTTCAGTCATTGTCCCTAATAATGGGACAACTTATTCAACAAAAATGCACAGATATGGCATACCCTGGCAAATGTGACCACAAATTGGCAGTAAAACATCGACAACAGCTACAAAATTAGGTGTCATACTTTTAAAGGAGAGCCAGCAATGATTTTGGAGCCAGTCATTATGGAATACAAACGATAAAAATGGGCTGAAATCATTTATGAACGTGTGTGACTTTTGAGTATAGAGGGTTGCACCATTTGGATGTGTACTGTACTTAAACCATTTTAGCGTGACTGAAATAATTCATCAATTTTGATTGCAGATATCTAGAACTATGCAATGCATGTATAGTTAGTTTAGTTTTTATTGTATTGAATGTTAGAGATGGGACTAAAACTAAATATCCCTCAATTGTTTTTCTGAGTATATAATAGAAATCGCGCCTGATTCGCTCGTGCGTTAAGCTAGTGGGGTCATCTCAAAAACCGTTAATTTCAAACACGTGCATAAGAGAAATAAATGGCATGCCTAGCGAAAACCCAATATTTGTTCCAGCAAGTGAGCCTGCCTCAGGTTGATTCTGCATATGCAAGGTAAATTCTGAGTATGCAAACGGCAGTTTCGTGTTATGCACATCCTTTGAATAACGGGATATGCACCGCTTACGAATATCTTTTGAGAATACGCCTTTATGTCACGCCTATACGAATTTTACCTGTCAATAAGGACGAATTCTATTTATTGCAAAATCTTCATCTATATACACAAAAATCTGTTTGGGCCACAAGCACCAGACCTTTTTGGGAAATCGGCTGAAAGTCTCCTCTACAACTTTCATTGCGAACACAATTTGCTAAAAGTATAGATTTAAAAGTCATTGCGAAACTAAACAGCTGGAGAAGTATAAATAAGTGCCATATACAGCCGAAATCCTATTAGTCTCGTCAAGATCAACTCATTCACACTTGAAAAAAGGACCCCTGACACTTTGATAGGGTATCTGCCTACTTTTCAGGTGCTTCCCAAAACTTCCCTATGCAGATATCACTGGGATCATTTTGAATAGGACGCTTGATGTATAAGGGAACTAATTAAGGTTATAAGAGCAATTCTCTGTAACCACTTAAAAAGTTGTGCCACGCATAGTCACCGATTTTGCTGAAACTTTCCAATCTTGGTCATGGTGACCCAAAACAAAGCAATCAACACTCTTTTCATCCGTATGCATGCCCATTGCCATGGAAACGGCGTATGAACATTTCGGCTGAAAAAGTGACAAAAAATCACTTAAAATTGATGGATTTCCAACTGAAATCATTACTTTGACTTAAACCAAATGCCACCAATGGTCCACATGTATGAATATATAACACATCCTGGTTAGAAATACAAAATCAAAATTACATTTGGAAAACCTCGGTTTTTACCCATGCTCTGCAAAGTGGGTGGGGTTTCAGAAATTTGACAAAGGTGATTTTTGAGCATTTTCAAGGGACATTTTCATATTGAGTGCGGTCGGTTACAAATATGCCGGCATATTCCAGTAATAGAACAAGGTTTGGTTAAATGATATATGAAAAGACATGTTTGGGAAAGTATGGTTCCTGAAGCGTTACCATAGCAACAATCAGTGTACCGTCACAAAAAGCAAATTTATCTGTGACTGTATTTCTGATCTCATAAAAATCTGTTGAAGGGACATATTTTATATTTAAATGAGGAAATATGTTCCTTCTTAAGATAATGTACGGAAAATAACATATTATGTTGTAAGTAACCTGCTAAAGGGCAAGGTCAAGGTCACAGAAGCAAGAAATTGACTTAAAATTAGCAATTTTCGCACATATTTAAGTCTATTTCTCCATTATTTGATGTGACTTGGTTTGTATATTTAATCTTCTTATACGCAGCTACACTGCCTTTTAAAATGAAATAATTTCATCCTCTATATTACTTCAAGGTCAAGGTCAAGGTCAATGAAATTTTTATAATTTTAGTTTTAAATTGGAAATATTGACAATATTCGTTAACCAATTTCTTTAATTCTGTTATATATAGCTTCTTTCTTTAGAAATAAGCTTCACAGTATAATATTGTTAAAATAACGTGACAATATGCCTAAATTATCAGTTTGAAGGTCAAGGTCACAGAAGCCAGAAATTACCATAAAATGAGCGATTTTCGCACATATTTAAGTCTATTTCTCCATTATTTGATGTGACTTGGTTTGTATATTTAATTTTCTTATACGCAGCTACTCTGCCTTTTAAAATGAAATAATTCTATCCTCCATATTACTTCAAGGTCAAGGTCAAGGTCAATGAAATTTTAATATTTTTAGTTTTAAATGGAAATATTGACAATATTCGTTAACCAATTTCTTTAATTCGGTTATATATAGCTTCTTCCTTTAGAGATATGCTTTCCAGTATAACATTGTTAAAATAACGTGACAATATGCTTAAATTATCAGTTTGAAGGTCAAGGTCAAGGTCACAGAAGCCAGAAATTACCATAAAATGAGCGATTTTCGCACATATTTAAGTCTATTTCTCCATTATTTGATTTGACTTGGTTTGTATATTTAATCTTCTTATACGCAGCTACACTGCCTTTTAAAATGAAATAATTTTATCCTCCATATTACTTCAAGGTCAAGGTCAAGGTCAATGAAATTTTAATATTTTTAGTTTCAATTGGAAATATTGACAATATTCGTTAACCAATTTCTTTAATTCGGTTATATATAGCTTCTTCCTTTAGAAATATGCTTTCCAGTATAACATTGTTAAAGTAACGTGACAATATGCTTAAATTATCAGTTTGAGGGTCAAGGTCAAGGTCACAGAAGCCAGAAATTACCATAAAATGAGCGATTTTTTCACATATTTAAGTCTATTTCTCCATTATTTGATGTGGTATGGTTTGTATATTTAATCTTTACATAAACAAGTACAATGCCTTTTAAACTGAAATGATTTTATCCTCCATATTACTTCAAGGTCAAGGTCATTAAGACTTTAATATTTTTGGCTGTAAATTGGAAATATTAATACTATAAGTAAACAAATTCTTTATTTCGGGTTTATTGAACTTCTTGCTTTAGAACTATGCTGCATAGTATAACATTGTTGAAATAACATGACAATATGCCTAAATTATCATTTAAAATGTCAAGGTCAAGGTCAAAGAGTCAAGAAATCGGTGTAAAAATGGAGGGATTTTTACACATAATATGTTTTGTCCTAAATTTGAGATTTGACAATATTTGTTAACCAATTTCTTTATTCCAGTTATGTTAAGCTTCTTCTTTTAGAAATATGCTGCACAGTATAGCATTTGTTAAGATAATCATGACAATAGGTCTTAAATAGGAATTTGATGGTCAAGGTCAAGGACACAGAATAAATAAATTGACATAAAATGAGCGATTTTCCCCATATTTTAGGCTATCTTTCCATAATTTGGTTTGATTTGGTTTGTATGTCTAATCCTAATCTACACAACTACAATGCATTTTTAACTGAAATTGTTTAATCCTCCAGATACCTTCAAGGTCAAGGTAACTGAAACTTTAATATTTTTGTACATAAATTGGTAAAAATTACAAAATTTGATAGCCGATTTCTTTATTTCAAATTGACCACTTTTCTCATACTTTCCTCCAAATTTAATTTAATTTGGTGAAATTATATAATTTTTAATAGGCCTGCAATGCCTTTTAAACTAAAATGATTTTTTTTTTCAGCTACCTGCAAGGTCCAGGTCGCTGAAACTGCTATCTATATTTTTATTGTATATTTTGAAAGTATATGTTGAGCGAAAATCTTTCTTTTGAATTGTATTAACCTTTTATTTTATAGATAGCCTATGTTGTTGAGTAGGACATTATTAAAATAAAATCAAACCATGTCGAGCTTAATTAACCAACTAAAAGTGTAGGTCTCACAAGCAGGTACAAGTGCGAATCCAGAGGGGGGGGGGGCAGGGGGTCCGGACCCCCCCCCCCCCCTGGAAAATCACAAGTTATATAGGTTTCTATAGGGAATAAGCAATTGCACCCCCCCCCCCCGCCCCACCCTGGAAAAAGAAAGTTAGACCCCCCACCCTGGAAAATGTTAGACCCCCTCTGGAACCTTGAAAGATGCTAGATTTCTTTGAATTTGACCATTTGACTTCTGTAAAATAAGCTGAGGACTAAAAAAAACATAAAAAAAACGTCAGAGCTTTTTTTGTCAGACTGACCTGGACCCCCCCCCCCCCCCCCCCCTGAAAAAATTCCTTGATCCGCGCATGAAGTATTTGACACAAAACGAGCGTTTAAGGGGTTCAGATATAGGCCTAAAGGGGTTCGATTTACTCATTTGTATTCAAAATCCCCATAATAACTAAAATATGGTCTCGAATTGGGTATCCACCACTGAGCCTTTTTCTACAAAACGGCAGTCCAAAGCAACTGAAAAGGGGGAAAATCAGACAAAACTCCCGTTTATTAGCCCATCCTTTTTGTGGGACGTAGGCAAATAGTGCAGACCCAGACCAGACGCCGCAGAACACGGCGGCTGATCAGGGTCTCCACTGTTTGCTTGCAGAATGTTCTATTAAAATTTGAATAAAAATGAAAAATACCACCCAACAACCCTTAAAACAGAAATGGAATATTTCCAATTGATAACAGTGCGAAATTCCATTTGGCTTAATTGGGTTATGTTAAGTCGACAGCATTCATAGCGATAATTTGCAGTTGAAGATAGATTTGCTTGGGAACCCCTTGAGTTTCTGTCCACCAGGGGGGGGGGGGGGGGTACTCTAATTTTTTCCGCATACGTAGGCTCGGACACAGCATCTACCGTTCACCCCCAAAAAAATTCAGGAATTTCAAGCACCCCCCAAAAATATCTGGAATTTTATCAACCCAAAAAAATTTCCCAATTCTGTACCTTGATCTTAAAAAAAGACCCTAAAATGCATAGAAATGTCCCTCAAAATAGCCCATTTTTGTAATGACCCCAAAAAATATCCACAAAATCTTCATACCCCCAAAAAATATTCATTTTTCTGAAAACCCAAAAATAAATTGAAATTCAGAATTTTGAACCCAAAAAATTTGATGTGACTTGGTTTGTATATTTAACATAGGTCAAAGAATACTGTGCAGTATATTTCTAAAAGAAGAAGCTTAACATAACTGGAATAAAGAAATTGGTTAACAAATATTGTCAAATCTCCAATTTAGGACAAAACATATTATGTGTAAAAATCCCTCAATTTTATACCGATATCTTGACTCTTTGACCTTGACCTTGACATTTTAAATGATAATTTAGTCATATTGTCATGTTATATCAACAATGTTATACTATGCAGCATAGTTCTAAAGCAAGAAGTTCAATATACCCGAAATAATGAAATTGTTTACTTATAGTGTCAATATTTCCAATTTACAGCCAAAAATATTAAAGTCTTAATGACCTTGACCTTGAAGTAATATGGAGGATAAAATTATTTCAGTTTAAAAGGCATTGTACTTGTTTATGTAAAGATTAAATATACAAACCATACCACATCAAATAGTGGAGGAATAGACTTAAATATGTGCAAACATCGCTCATTTTATGGTAATTTCTGGCTTCTGTGACCTTGACCTTGACCCTCAAACTGATAATTTAGGCATATTGACACGTTATTTTAACAATGTTATACTGGAAAGCATATCTCTAAAGGAAGAAGCTATATATAACCGAATTAAAGAAATTGGTTAACGAATATTGTCAATATTTCCATTTTAAAACTAACAATATTAAAATTTCATTGACCTTGACTTTGACCTTGAAGTAATATGGAGGATAAAATTATTTCATTTTAAAAGGCAGTGTAGCTGCGTATTAACAGATTAAATATACAAACCAAGTCAAATCAAATAATGGAGAAATAGACTTAAATATGTGCGAAAATCGCTCATTTTATGGTAATTTCTGGCTTCTGTGTCCTTGACCTTGACCTTCAAACTGATAATTTAGGCATATTGTCACGTTATTTTAACAATGTTATACTGTGAAGCATATTTCTAAAGGACGAAGCTATATATAACCGAATTAAAGAAATTGGTTTACGAATATTGTCAATATTTCCAATTTAAAACTAAAAATATTAAAATTTCATTGACCTTGACCTTGACCTTGAAGTAATTTGGAGGATAAAATTATTTCATTTTAAAAGGCAAGTGTAGCTGCGTATAAGAAGATTTAATATACAAACCATGTCACATCAAATAATGGAGAAATAGACTTAAATATGTGCGAAAATCGCTCATTTTATGGTATTTTCTGGCTTCTGTGACCTTGACCTTGACCTTCAAACTGATAATTTAGGCATATTGTCACGTTATTTTAACAATGTTATACTGTGAAGCATATTTCTAAAGGACGAAGCTATATATAACCGAATTAAAGAAATTGGTTAACGAATATTGTCAATATTTCCAATTTAAAACTAAAAATATTAAAATTTCATTGACCTTGACCTTGACCTTGAAGTAATATGGAGGATAAAATTATTTCATTTTAAAAGGCAAGTTTAGCTGCGTATAAGAAGATTTAATATACAAACCAAGTCACATCAAATAATGGAGAAATAGACTTAAATATGTGCGAAAATCGCTCATTTTATGGTAATTTCTGGCTTCTGTGACCTTGACCTTCAAACTGATAATTTAGGCATATTGTCACGTTATTTTATCAATATTAAACTGTGAAGCATATTTCTAAAGAAAGAAGCTATATATAACAGAATTAAAGAAATTGGTTAACGAATATTGTTAATATTTCCAATTTTAAACCAAAAATATTATAATTTCATTGACCTTGACATTGACCTTGAAGTAATATGGAGGATGAAATTATTTCATTTTAAAAGGCAGTGTAGCTGCGTATAAGAAGATTAAATATACAAACCAAGTCACATCAAATAATGGAGAAATAGACTTAAATATGTGCGAAAATTGCTAATTTTAAGTCAATTTCTTGCTTCTGTGACCTTGACCTTGACCTTTAGCAGGTTACTTATAGCATAATATGTTATTTTCCGTACATTATCTTAAGAAGGAACATATTTCCTCATTTAAAAATAGAATATGTCCCTTCAACAGATTTTTATGAGATCAGAAATACAGTCACAGATAAATTTGCTTTTTGTGAGGGTACACTGATTGTTGCTATGGTAACGCTTCAGGAACCATACTTTCCCAAACATGTCTTTTCATATATCATTTAACCAAACCTTGTTCTATTACTGGAATATGCCGGCATATTTGTAACCGACCGCACTCAATATGAAAATGTCCCTTGAAAATACTCAAAAATCACCTTTGTCAAATTTCTGAAACTCCACCCACTTTGCAGAGCATGGGTAAAAACCGAGGTTTTCCAAATGTAATTTTGATTTTGTATTTCTAACCAGGATGTGTTATATATTCATACATATGGACCATTGGTGGCATTTGGTTTAAGTCAAAGTAATGATATCAGTTGGAAATCCATCAATTTTAAGTGATTTTTTGTCACTTTTTCAGCCGAAATGTTCATACGCCGTTTCCATGGCAACGGGCATGCATACGGATGAAAGGAGTATTGATTGCTTTGTTTTGGGTCACCATGACCAAGATTGGAAAGTTTCAGCAAAATCGGTGACTATGCGTGCCATGACCCTATGTAAAAATTTAAGTGGTTACAGAGAATTGCTCATAATTAGACAGACAAAGTGCTACAACAAAATAGGAGACGCTACCAAAGGGGATAGGGGTTGCCCGGGTTGCTAAATTTGACTTCACCAAAACATTTAGAAATCAATTATTTTCACGTGTAAGGGTACTATATTATCAATACTCGATTACAAATCAAAGTGAAAGTATTTTAAAGTCCAAAATCATGAGCATTTTAATGATTTTTTTGGTTGTTTTTTTTTCTATCTGATTTGTAAAGAAATACATTTTGAAGTGCAACTGTAGTCCATATTCAACCTTGATGACAATGCATTTACCTGGTGCAATATTATGCAACAATGTACTATAACCATTCATCCATGCGTAAAGTACACCTAGTCACTGGCCATGCGGATAGATACGGTATATGTGCAAAATAATCTAAAAATGAATTTAGTAAAAGGACAATTTTCATAATCTAAAGAAAAGTATGCTAGAACGTTGTAATAGTTCATGACTAATGAGTTAAGAAGAGGAAACTAACTTGTACTAATTATTTTATTATACTGGAAAAAAAGATTTTCAAGAGAGCAATGCTAATGTTAGGGCTCACCCCGACGTAACATTTTGTGCTGTGGGATATCATTCCCCCCCTCGAGTCCCAGCTAGCTTTTCACATATACTATGTTAAGGTAGTACCGGGCTCACCGGCATATGTTCAAAAGTGTTTTATCTTTTAATATATTACAATATAGACTTATACTTATAATCTAAGACAAAAAAAAACAATACCTCACCGTTCTTTTTAAAAAGTTATTTGATGTCAAAAACTGCAAAATCGCAGGTTTTTGAAATAAACAAACACAGATTTTGTTAACAAATTAACAAGAAACGCAATACAGTTTTTTTCAGAACAAATACTACTCACACCAGAGATATATATAAAAACAAAAAATAGTGAAATAACATGTATTTACACAATTTATTAAGCAAAATCCTAATTAAGTCAAACGAATAAATGCCAAAAAAACATTGATATTCAAAATAAACATATCAGAGAATGTAACTGGAACAACAAAAAACATATTTTTACAAAGATATTTTCATGAAGAATCTAATGATTGAATAAAAAATATGTGTCACCGTGCTCGTTTTTTTGTTTTGGTGACTTTTCCGAAAAATCCTGAAAAAAAATAAAGACCATAATAAGTGTTGTCTCCCCTTTCACCCAATTTTTTGTTTGTCTACGCCCTATTGTATATTACTGGGCGGAGACATAGCTATTATTGATTAAGCACTGACAAATGGGCGTAGAAAATGACAAAAAAGATTTTGACCTAGCATATGTTACCCAGCACATTACATTTTGATTCTCATTAAAGCATGGCTATAGCATGTCTTGAGACTTTGATGCTTTCTTACACGTAGGATTTATGTAGATAAAAGCTAAAAATTATAGTTTTATTCCTGATGCATAGATCTAAATGTCATTTAAAGAATAACTTACAAATATGCAATAAGAGGATAAAACATTCTTTTCCTTGTATTAATGTTTGGCAAGCCTGAATGTGATGTGTTGCAACCAGAACCACACAGCGGTGAGGCCTGCAACACATTATCGCACAAGGGCTTGACAAACGTTAATATACAGAAAGGAATGTTATATTGTCATTGTAATATATTATAGGATTTTTTGGGTACTGTAAAGGTGGCAACTTTAATTTTCATATCTGGGCGTGGTTCGGTTATTTCAACTGCTCAAGAATGGAAATCAGGTTCTATCCATTGGTTAAGCGTTTAAATGTGCTTGATCCGCGCAGGTCTGCGTGCATTTCATGAAAGTCCTGTTCGTTAATGCACTGAACCCACATTTATTAACCCTTAACACAATCGTATGTTTTTTATCGTCTATTGAAATATTATGAAGCCTCTTAAACAAACAGTGTAGATCTAGAGCAGACTGCTCATCCGGTCCCATACTTTCGTGGAGATTGATCATGAAATGATTTCTACGATCATTCTCCTCCCTTCCGCTGATTCATTCAAGAAGGGTTGTTGTCAGTTACAAGCGAAAGTATGTGCACGAATTACTGGTTAACCGCTTGTTCAAGCCTGCCCAGGAAAAAGTGTGGTTAGGTGAACTGACCGTCCTGCAATGACCATAGCTGTTGACTTGGGACGTAAAGCAACAAAACAAACAACAAACAAAACTTAGAGCAGTCTGATCTGGGTCCACACTGTTTGCCTCTATACTAATGTTAAACAATAAACAAACACTTTCGAATGTAGTTATAACGCCTCTTTTTCAGATTTTACCTATGTCTAAAGTAGACTAATAAGGATGTCATGAGGTGCCGCCTTTACAGTATCCAAAAAATTCTAGAATACTTTCCTTTCAAGCAAAAGCATTTATAACAAAATGTCCACTGTAACATCGTGAAGCATACAACAAAACCACACCTTATAGGCGCAATCGAAAACATCAATACTATCGACGATTATAGACCAAAAATAGTTAGAATCATAGTTTTTTTTTTATTACCATCACTCATCGAACAGGCGACACTTTGCAATCAAAATACTGTTTCTAGCGAGTTTTGATCCGCGTTCGTCAATGTTTAACAGTGTTTTCGATTCCTCACTATCCGGTGTGGAAACAAACTTTTTTTTCAACAGAAACATAACTGAAAAATGTAGATAACTCCTAGCTCTTGTTTCAGATTGTTTTGGTTACGTATTCATTGTATCAATACACATACCGGATAGGTGGCAATCGAAAACGTTGATGCTATCGACGAACGTAGATCAAATACCGTCAGAAACAGACTTTTTGGATTGCAGTTTGTTTGCCTGACTGGCGACAAATGGAAAATTCTAGCGATTTGCGATCCACGTTTATCGATTGTTCAGAGCCTTCTCGATTGTCGCCTATCCGATGTAATAAAGTAGCGTATCTTATGATAATTGAATATTTTGGTCATTTCTCAATAAAGCATAAGCGACGGTATCTTAACTCGCAGAGGATATCCGTGAGCAGGTTGAAATGGCATTTAAGCCCTCTGCAGTCATGTTTTATCGGAAATAAAGCCCGCGGTCAGTGATTGGTCAACGATCAACCAAAATATGACACATTATTAAATAAAATGTACAATTGTCAGCGATTGAAACACCTCAAGTTTCTATAGTAAACACTTATTATAAGGTATATAACAATAAAAGGACGATACATTCTTCTGTCTATTAACGTTTGCACAGCCCAAATGAGATAATGTATAGTAGCCTTAACCATGAAGCTGTGATGGCTGCACCAAGTGCGGATCCAGAGGGGGGGGGGACAGGGGGTCCAGACCCCCTCTGGAAAAATCACAAATTAAATGGGTTTCTATAGGGAATAAGCAATTGGACACCTCCTGGAAAAAGTTGGTCCCCTGGAAAAAATTGGACCCCATCTGGAGCCTTGAAAAACGATAGATTTCTTTGAAATTGACCATTTGACTTCTGTAAAATAAGCTGAGGACTAAAAAAGTCATTGTCAGAGCTTTTTTGTCAGACTGACCTGGACCCTCCCCCCCCCCTGATGAAAATTCCTGGATCCGCGCATCTGTACCATGCTTGCCAACCGTTAATATACAGAAAAGAATGTTATATTGTCATATATCTTCCTTTCAGGCACATGCAGTTCAAATTAATTTTATTAAAATGTATGCAGAAATGTCCATTTTATCATCATGAAACATGCAACGAAACAAAATATTTTTTTCAACAGAAACATTAAATAACTCCTAGCCCTTATATCAGATTGTTTTGGCTACGTCTTCAGTATATCAAAAACACACTAGATAGGCGGCAATCGAAAACGTTAAAGCTATCGACGAACGTAGTTAAATATTGTAAGTAACAGAATTTTGGATTGTTGTTTGTAGTCCGATAGGCAACAAATGGCAATCACAAACACTGTTTCTAGCAATTTGTTATCAGCATTCATCGATTGTTTAGACTGTTTTTATTGCTGCCTATCCGGTGTGATAAGGTAATTGAAATAGTTACGTCATTTCTCCATAAAACATTAGTGACCATGTACCTCCATGGGACCTAAAACATGAGAATGTCACATACAAGGCATGTGCACGTCTACAACCCCCCCCCCCTTTTTGGGGTGGGGTGGGTCTTAGGTTAGTGGCAGCATGCAGAAACAGCAACCGAGACATGTATATAGTATGTATATTTATACGGTCCACAACTTTTAACCATCAAAATACTGAATGACTTCATACTCTGGGTGATGTTTTTAAAAGCTAATATTTGCATTCCTTCTTTTTGTGAAAGCAAAATACTTACATAATTACGTTTCAAGCATCAAAGAGTTGTCAGGGGAGAATAATATCTACCGTCTTAGAAAATAAGTATTCTCTTTTAAAAACAAGATTCAGGAACGATAACTCTTACACTCTTACTTTTAAGTAAAATTAAGGTTATCTTTTGACATGGGTCCCGCACTACCTTAAGTATGAAAACACACTTACGTGCAAAAGGATTAGTCGGGACTCGTGGCGGGGGATGATGTTTTAAAAATTATTTTTCTATTTCCTATATGTATAATACAAAAAGTGACCATTTTAGCCCCAAAATTAAGCCGTACATTTATGGAAATAGGAAATCAAATGCAAAATCATGAAATAGAGACCAACAGTGAGCTTATATATGAAGATGGAAGCATTTGATTGACTTTAATATTTATCAAAATTATAGGCAGCGATACATTGTACACGGTCCTTGCCCCAAGCATAGTAAATGCAAGTATCAGGCAAAAGCTGTAATGGACTTTTTTAGAGTATTGAGCATCCAGTTCTAAAACGTTATTATGTCTGATAACGTTTCTTTATAGGCCATGATTGCCAAGGCCTGTAAAATAAGCATGGCAGTGTCAACAATTTTACCCCACCCCCTTGACCCCTCAGGTGGGGTCAAAGATCAAATATTTAAAGGGGAGGTCTCATATGCGCCCACGCATGGATTTGCATCTAGTTTTACATGGTAAATATCTATGACCTATCAACTATAAAAATGCTTTTATTTATTTCAATAGTGCATTTTAGGTCTCAGGAGAGCACCTTGTTTTACTCCATTTTTTCAATGACACCTGTCTAATATTTTGTCAATTTGTAAACATCAGTTTTATCGGATCTCACCCAGTTTCAGCTGGAATAGTGAAAGGACTCAATATGGATTGTTTTGATACTATTTTGGCCTATAAAACATGCACACAATTTTTTAACAAAATCTTAAAGTAAAAATTTTCAAAAAACTATAATTGAAATTTACGTGTATGCCAAATTGCGTCTACAATTTCTATATGTTCCTGTCCTTGTCAACCTATTATACTGCCTATAAAATTTGCCTCACATGTCTTCTGTATACTGAGAAAGTTTCGAGATTTTTTAAAACCGGTAACAGAGCAGGAAAACACATTATATACATGTAGGTCATTTTTTGACATTTATCATAATTTAATGTTTGAGGCTAGTTTTGTTCTGGAACCATGTAATTTCGCAATTTTATTATTAAAAATATTATAAACATCGATAATAAAAAGCTATGCGTGTACAAATGCATATTTAATTTGACATTGAAACAAATCTGTGACTTGTGTAGCTTTAACAATCAGTTAGAGTAACACAAAAAAGTCAGCAACATTCAAACTTCTCAAAATCAAGTGGAAGCACATCAATTAATGGATTCATTGCTATGACCTCTTCACCGAATGTGGCTAAAATGTATTTGATTTTTATTTGCATACCAATATTTTAATTGACGGTTCAGTCTCAAATAGTGCTAGACAAGGCAAGGCATTTGATCGCTTATTTCATTTATTTTGTCCCTTTGTAAGCTTATATGTGATGTCATATATGTAACTGACATTCATTCTACCTACAATGGCATGTGTCTCTAACCTTTTTAATTATTTTTGTATTATCCTTGTTTAATATGATATTAAGTTGTTGTGCATGATTTTCCCCTAAAATGTCAATGTGTTTGGAATAGCCTAGGATGTAGCGTTTTATTATAATACCAGGTACTTGTTGGGATTCTTTATGTACCATTGGCTGACTGTTGCACAGGCATTTAATATCTGGCAAATGTTATGACTGTTTTGAATTCATCATTTTGTCAATTCATTGAATACCAAGATGCACATGCAAACTTATTAACTAAAAGCACTGACTATATTTTAAACTCTGTTTGCAATTTTACTACTTTTTGGAAAGAGTTGCACATATGTTCTACTTTCCTTGTGTTCTCCTAGTATTATATATATTTGTAGTTTTAGTCTCGGGTTGAATATTGGCTTCAAGTTTTGATAGATTGCCAATTCCGTTGCAAGGGCAAGACTTTGGTCAGATTACCTCAGTTCCTGATCATTGTAACTTCTTCTTATACCGTCAGACCCTTTTTGCATTTTCACTTGTTTATATATTCAACAATTTCTGTATTCGTAGTTTTATGCTTAACACTATCTGGAGTTCCCATGATGTATTTTCAAAACTGATTCCTCAGTCAAGTAAATGGCAATTTAATCAGGGAATCAGTTATTCTTTGAGCGATCTGATTGTACTAGATGAAACTTTAAGAAGATAGTGTGGACATTAATTTTCTATCCCATTTGATTCTTTGACTTTCTACAGGATTTGGAATATGATTGTAGGCACCTATAATTGTAGAGTTTGGTACATGTATTCTTTAAATATTTCAGCAATTTGTGGTAGCAAATAATAAAGCAGTAGATCCCGCAACTACATAAAATGGGTGAATACTGTATTTTGGCATTATATTAAAGTGAATAACAAAATAAAACCATATTGTGAAGATTAATGAAATTAACTACTTCAAGAGGAGTTCGACAGGGTGAAATTCTCTCTATGTGGTCAGTATTGGATTAAGGATGACAGCTTTGAAACATTAAAGATTCTGTCTTGCTCACGCAGGAAAGAATGCAACATGTTTTAAAGTATAAAAAACTGCAGACTGTGGTATATGATTAAATAAGGTTGTAATATTTATTAAATATTTATTTTATCATGTTGGTGATCAAGAAATGATGAAACAAACTATTCCCTGACACAAATGAAATGAATGAATTATGGAGAATGACTTTCTATTAGAGTTAATCTGGTATTGAAACCGTATTATGAAGAAAATCAAAGTTTACTGTTCTATGAGGAGTTGGACAAGGTGAAGTTCTTCCTAAGTGATCAGTATTCATGTTATTATAAAGTTTTAACAATATTGGATATTCCATCTTTATTATAGAAGAAAGCAAGCACAAAAAACTTGCTTTTAAACTAACCAAACACTTAAATTCATTAACTTCAATCAGTTTTTTTACATTTCAGAGAACTTGAATTGTAACATTCAAAGTTCTAAGACAACATGTTACCGGTCTTCGATTTTCTTGAAAATTTTAGCATTACATCTATATATGTATAGCCTAATTTGAGAGTAAATTCATAGGTTGACAAGAACTGGAACATGCCTAAATTTTAAAACATAATTGTTGAAAAAATATTATGAAGCTGAAATTTGGGCAAAATTCCAAACAAAATCATATTGTTCTGAATTTAACTTTTCAGAAACTGATTTTTGTTTTATGCATATCTAATCAGTGTTGATCTTAGATAGTTTTAAAAGTAATTAAAACACACTATATGAAACTATAAGAGCTATGGGCGGCTTAAACTGAAGGTACCCCCATAAGCAGATGCCCGATTACATAACATGTCATTTTTTGACCATTTAAATAGGTAAGTGGGAAACTATATCACAAATAGAATAGTTATATGTGAGGCAATCATTATGCATAATATTATAAAAATCCATGCGTGGGCAGAACCCTATGTAAATTTTCTATAGGATGAGACCTCCCCTTTGGCAATAACTAAGTCAATTGTCAATATGTTTTACCAAAATCTTGTATGCAGGCAGAGGAACAATAGATATGAAACATATCAGACGGCATTTTAGTTTGAAGGCCTGGGTCCGATCTCCAGGGTGAACTTGGGGTGTATGGCCTAGACCAAAATTAAACTTTTTTTTAATATAGTCATATTGCGTATCAAATTAAAAGGAACGACACATACAGTAGGATGGTAGCAAATAGTTTGCCCGTAGACACGCCCTTGACCCCTGAGGTGGGATCAAAAGGTTAAAACATTTTTTTTCTGAAAGTAGTCATGTGAGATATCAAATTAAAGGGAATAGAGCACCATGAACGTAAAATATTCTGTCCTAAGCACTCAAATATGGTTGATAGACCTTGTTTTGATCTGAATGATACCTAAGGGGAACTTAGGGTTTGGAGAAGTGGGATTTATATTTTGTGATTTACAAGTTGCTCTGAAATAACCATTCATCGGGGGATATGAATTCGATGACTTTGTCTTATTTTCTTGTAAGTGGTTTACAATAAGGGTTTAATATCTTTATTATTATCAATGATGCGTAGAATGATTTCATGTGTCTTAGTCCATAGCGGAATTTAGGGCGAGGTTGGCGCAGTGAAACTGGGTTAAGCCCTCCAGTAAAATATATTTACTGACCGTTCCATGGCGGTATCTTTTTGTGGAACATTTGTGCTATGTATGTCTCGTGTTGTTCATGCTTTCGCGTCTGTTCATTGCTGCCTTGTGGTCACCTGCTGGGAAAGGGCTCACCGTATGGCTCATGTTTGCGATGTTTAATTGTGTTTTTTAGTCATTTTCAAATGTGGTATCCTGGGTCAGGTCGTGTTATGGATTGTATCGATTCCTGATCTTTGCCGCCTTTCTAACTTTTAAACTTTCTCCAAGAAGACTACGTTAACGATTTAAGTACATGTACATTTTAATAGTATGTAATTCCCTGAGTATAAGAAATATAATATAACTTCAATTTCATCTTTTTACGTCGTATAATTGAGGTGCTATGGTGGATAAAAAGGACTGTATGATTAATGTCGGTCAGCATACACTTTTCGGTATTTACCTCATGTACATAAGCGACAATATTTCACACCTTACATATAGTAAAACAAATAGGAAACTTTATCTATGTATTGGTATACAATTCTAACACACCTCGCCTATAGAGCCAATGCTAAAAAAGTGTGATATATCAGACAATAAATCATATTTTTGAAAGCGCGAGGGAAGTGCGTGCAAGCTGATGCCCTTTTGCTGCTGGGAAAAGCCGACATTCATGGCGTTAGACGGTGTAACGTCGTTTTGACGCTTGAAAGACGTTACAAATACACATAAACAAATGCGACGTAGTCTAAGTATTGGCGGGAGTTCTTCAGTGCAATGGCGGAAAGTTGGAAGAAGCTGAAGACTATTACACAACAATTCACTGCTAGAGCTGATCTATTTCTTAAATAATTGTATTCTTACGTTCATCTATAGTCGAGCCATTTTCATGAGGAAACCAACAAAATGAAGTCGTGCAAAGCAAAGGCTCAGATCAGACTGGGCATCCGTTAAGTCTGATCTGAGTCTTCGCTGTGCGCTCAGTGGTAACTAAGGATACCATCTTTCTGCAGGCGGGCAACGGCGATTCTGATCAGATTGTGCTGATGCCTACATGAAGGCTGATTCGAGTTTTCTCGTGATGGACAACCACTTCTCAGTTCTTATTTCTCAAAGCCACATGTGTTTAGGTCGGGTACATCTTGGAGGCGCCATACGAGAAAATGAATATTATATATTTCCTTTCACCACTAGCTCTGTGTAATTAACCAAATTTTGAAATAAGACAAAGTTGTAGGAGTTTCAATTTAAACTATTTATGCAGCTCTCTGAGTTGTCATGTTTTTATTTGTTATCAGACATTTCATATCTCAGTCTGGATATAACTAGGATGATTTCATTGTTATAGCTTTTAAATCTTAAAAGATATATAGCTTACTAAATTGCACTCCTTTGCCAATCCTTGCTTTGAAAGAAAAACGCTGGGGCAAATATCTAAGACATCAGAGCACTGTCTTTGGGGTTTTTATCTAAGGTATTTCCTGATCAGACACACATTCTTTTTTATAAACAAAATTAGGATGATTTTGAATTCGAAATCGTTGTTCTTCGCTTTCATATTTGTTGCATGCATCAGACAACGACCTGGTATTTGTTTTTCGAGTTTATAATCTAATCGCATTATCTTTAAGCGGAATACCCTTCTTTAAAAGTCCTTAATAGAACATGAGTAACAAAAGGAAATAAACAGAAAGAAAAAAAAAACCTTTCAAAATAGTGTTAAATGTCTTGAATGATATGATGACTTTTGGAGCATACAAGGGCGTCGTTGTACAGTTATTAAAGAAGAACTTTTATAGTGTTTTAATATTACATTTGCTGAAACCACTCTTTGCAGTGTTTCGTGTGTGTTAAGCTCTGAGTAGTTTTGTGTTAGTAAACGATCCGTACATAGGTGATCCACTGGAAGCAAATAAAAGAGGAAACATGCATATTCCAGTAAGACTCTGATCATGAACACAATAAATAATGGTATAATTAACCCCCACCCTAGCAGTATGTATAGGGTAACAATCGTATTCCTCGTGCAAAGCGTGTTGTTTACAGTATTAAGAACGGACTCAGTAGAAATATAACTATATGGGTCTCGACGCTTCGAGTAGGCTGAAATCAACATACTTAGCTACAGAGAATAGCTACAATATTGAAAAAAATGTGTTGCAAGTTGTGTTGCCTGTGTGTTGTGTCTCTTCCTCACGGTGATGTGGGTTTGTCTGGAGTCTGCCATCGTGGTATTTTCTAACCATACTCATTTTCTGACTACTATACTTTCCAGTTAATTAAAATAAAGGCACTGATCAGACTGCACGGTTGCGCAGGATGTTCTGTGCCATTGTTTTTCGCATGTAACTAAGTCAGGTTTCCTCGAAGCGAGGTCCCTTATTGTTGATATTACCTATTTAAGCGTCTATTGATATCAGTATTTTATATTTGTATTACCTTTTGTATTCGGGAAACGCCTAAACGAGTACTTATGCAAAAAGTAAAAGTCAAGATGAAATGCAGCATAATAAACTGCATTTCATTGGGCTCTATACTGCATGTAAAGATAAACGATCGTCAGAAAAAAGAAAATAATACACTTTGTGTTTCTTTTTCTTTTTGAAAAATTACAACCTGATACCCTAGATATGTTAAATGGACTATCCCAAGTTCATTGTATCAAACCAGAAGGAAGAATTCACCAGTATACAAAGGATTAAATTTCGCCTGGTTCCATTACAAGTTTTAAACGTACAAATGCGATTATGTCGCAGTCTGGGCGGCTTGTCAAAGATGGTTTTCTATGCGTTTATGAGCTGGATAAGTTAATTTCAACAGCCCACGTTTTGCATACAATTAAAAAAGTATTCAACATTTTTGTCATAGCTTACTGAATAAAAAAGAACTAGAAATTTTAAGCAAAGCTTACAAAGAGAAACCTCAGATACATGATATACATGTATGTACAAATGTACTCTTGTTTCCATTAGAACAATACCCTTGTTTCCATGGTCTTCCACCCCCTACTCATTTTGACCATAACATAAGATGAACTATTATTACCAAATACAAAACATACATAAAGCAAAATGCATGTATATACACGTGCATGTTTATCTGCGTACATGCATGGATCCAGGAATTTTCGCCAGGGTGGTGGGCGGTCCGAGCCCAACTGGTAAAAAAGAGCCCTGACAACTTGTTAAGTCCGCAACTTATTTTACAGTGGGGGCCTAATGTTTATTTCAAAGAAACTATAATTTTTCTAGAGTCCAAGCAGGGGAGGGGTTTAAAATGTCAGGGGGTCCAACCTTTTCCAAGGTGATGGGGCCCAATTGCTTTTTTCTACAGAACTTGTTTTCCAGGGGGTTCAAGACTCCCTATAACCCCCTCTGGATTCGCGCATTGCCTATGTGCACGTGTCCATGTTTGTGGCCATTTAAAGTCACCAAAAACGAAGCATGCAGCAAATTCTTCAAAGGCATAGGCGTTTAAGGTTATATAAACAATTGTGTCGCCGAAATCATATTTTATTTATTACTTTCGTTCTGGGAAGTACCTCTCGTAACCACTAAGACGACGCTAAGGTGACTCTATCGTGGCCATAACTTTACGATGATCTTAAGTTGTCTCCGTAAATTAAGGTGCGTACGAGTTAGTGGCCATAACTGTTAAGGTGAACTTAAGCTGAACTTAAGGTGATCTTAAGGCTTAAGATGTCTACGAGTTAGTGGCCCCTGGATTCTAGCTCAGTGGTAAGGTCTCTAATTGGCTTTTTCGTTTTTAGAAGCGATTTGGTATCCAAAGTATATCAACATAGCTCACGGAATGGTGGCATTTTGAAAGTAACTTGATCGACTGGGAGTTTGCGAAAGACACTGCGGTTGGAGAGTTCACAATGAAACCATTCATGGACAGTATTTCCGCAACTTGCTAATGAAACAGGCCCGAATTGAACACGCGCCCATGGAAGTCTACTAACGAATATCACCATCGCGCCAGTGATGGTGAGTAAGAGTAATGAGGCAAACTTTGTCGCCACTTTAATGTATATTTAAGGGAGATTATCTAAACTGGAAGCAAGGGAAAGTAGCCAAATTTGCACCGACAACCCATCTAAATAATCTGGAAAATGAATCCTACATAAATTGAGAAAACCTACAAAATAATAAAAAAGCAGACTCGATTTTATTGAGTCTGTTCGTGAGAACTATTGGAAAGTCCAACAACTCTCACGCCCTCTAGAAACGACGTAAGCGGTATTCTGCTTTGCATCAGAACCCAATATTGCTGAAAGACCAGAATATGGAAAAAGACCAGATTATGAAACAATATCAATTATTTATCGATGCATGGAACTCCAAACCGAAACAACGACAGCTGTTGAGAACCTGCAATATATGAAAACAGCAGACTTGGTTTTATAGAGTCTGTTCATGAGATCTAATGTAAGTGAAACAATTCTCACAATCCCTACCACCAGAAAATGAATCCTACATAAATTGAGAAAACCTACAAAATAATAAAAAAGCAGACTCGGTTTTATTGAGTCTGTTCGTGAGAACTATTGGAAAGTCCAACAACTCTCACGCCCTCTAGAAACGACGTAAGCGGTATTCTGCTTTGCATCAGAACCCAACATTCCTGAAGGACCAGAATATGGAAAAAAATACTATATCGATGCACGATGAGAAAGTTTACCAACTACACACAGAATCACTGATAGCTGTCGTGACATCTAAATAATATGGAAAAACAGATCCTTCAGAAATAGAGAGAACCGTATAAGAAAATAGCAGACTTGGTTTTATTGAGTATGGAAAGGGGGTGGGTGGGAGTTTAGGTTGGTGGGTGGGTGGAAAGGTGACTTAGTGTGATTCCAACCCCCCATCCACTCAACTACCTAAATTCCCTCCTCCCCATTTCATTAATATATTTGGAAGTACTGACCAGGCCAGCTTACATGTGTACGTACCTTCATACCTACCCATCTACCAACATTAACTCTTCGCCCCCAATTCATTCATATATTTGGTAGTACTAAACCTTCCCTGCCCTGGCCCGCTCTGCTCTAGCCTACCCTACGTTTGCTTACTGCGTATAGCACATGGCGGTATTGGACCGTTTACAACTGTCCGTTGCCTGTTGTTGTGGTTCATCAACATGTCTATAAATAAAACTGGATGTGGCTATCAGTAAAGGTACCATTTTCGTGAAATTAACGCATTTTAAGTAAGATCTCTTTATACCTTTTCTTCACTTATCTTTTATTTTCACAATTTTTTCTTCACTTATCTTTTATTTTCACAATTCTTGCCAAACCCGCTTTTAGACCTCTAAAATTTCCAATAAATATCTAAAAGAAATAAACATAAACAATGATTCGCTCAGACCCTTGTTACTTGTAGGCTTTCATCCTGCAACCCGGAGTGTACATAGTACCCCTGCCGATAATACTCGAAAGAGGGTCTGGCAGTATACGGAGAAAGAAAGAAAGAAAGACCCCCTGCGAGGAACAAAATGGCAATAAAATCCAAATTATTATTTTTACTTTTATTATTAATGTTCCTCTTATTGCTCTTCGTCTTTTTAATGATTTTAGATAAAATTTATTATGAGGAAGACATTGAAAATTAAACTATGTAGTACGGCTGCTAGACAGCTGGGCTGGCCAGGGACTTTTAAACCCAACCTTATTCGGAAACCCTCATTTTTTATGTAATCGGTATTTTTTCCGATGCTGTTTCAAAACAGCTGCACTGATTGGACAATGATAAACATAGCCAATGAGTAACCGTTTCTCATTGAGAGCAGGTTCCCGCATTAGGAAACTGGAAAGAAGGCATATATCCGGAAAACAAACCTTTTAAATAGAATGATTAAGGACTTGTGATTCCTATCGTATATTCGGCCGCACCGAGGTGCGAGCCGAAATAACTCTAGTTAAAAGTGTTATGTCTCAAATTTTGAAAAAAAAAGATATTTAGGGGAGTACATATGCATTTTAACTACCCCAAGTATTTTGCCATGATAGGGGAAACTTACCTATTTTTATTGTCTTAACCGCTGTTTATTATGATGTGACAAAATAAATGAGCCGAGAAATGTGATTTCCAACAATGTTGCATTTTGACAAGTGTAGACTCAGACAAGCCTGTGCAGTCTCCTTTTAAGCTTAGGAACTCTAAATGATGTTCAGTCAGTAGCTTAACACTTAAAGAATATACAAGCGAATAGCTAAGGCTCTGATCAGACTGCGCGTATGTGCAGGCTGATCTGAGGCTCTGCTGGTCGCACATACCACATTGTTGGAAATCTCATGCCGTGGCTTAAATCATATGCGAGCCAGCCTACCGTTTTCTTATTCTATAAAACAATAAAAGAAGATGCTTATAATTGAAAAAGAATGCTGTATGCACCAGAAACGACAGCCCCTCTTGGCCAATTACAAAATTCTCTCTATCGTACCAGAAACATGCATGTCGAAATTTGTATATGATAAGCCATTTTGTTAACCGATTTATATACATTAGCACAGTATATACAACTATTAGTTCTTATGCACCATGTCTAGATAGTCTGGATTTAGCGACTTGATCACTACATGGAGAGAGAATTGATAAATAGGAGGAAACCAACTTTCACGATTCCATCGTTAACAGCAAATAAAAACCGTTACGGTGCAGTCTTTAATGAATGAACCAATGAAACGCTGTAGGGCACAATGCGATGTACTGTTAAGGCTAGAAATCTCCTTAAAGTCATTTTCAAAAGTAAAGCTGTTTACCACATGATGTTTATTTTCAAACTGTGATGCTTGCAATAGTATTACATATGTGTAAAGTATTCAAACAACTGACTTAATATACAAATGCTTGTAAATATCTAACACGTTAATGTATAGACGCCAGATAAGGCATTCCAATTCAGAAGGTATGTCTGACAGATTGAAACCAAGTTTTTACCCAAAATTCGCATTTGCCAGCCATCCTGAGAAATGGATTCCATACAACCGAAATACCAGTGATATATTCTATTTTTTCAAACCAAAAACGACATTAGATTTAAGAAATACTTTCAATGACAATATTATATTAAGGAATGTACGCAGAACCAAAAATAAGGAAACCATTATATTTCATTTTGATGTTACGCAGTCCTTTTTTTATTATACCTAAAATATATGGAGTCCAAATCAATATCAGGTGTAATCAACGCGTGCAGTAACACATGAACGACACCTGCCAAGCATGCTGGAGATGATACGGCGTGTGGCTGCGGTTGGAATTTGCTGCCATTCCACAAAAATTGCAACACTATCCTTTCTAGCAAAATGAAACCAAGAACAGGATTCCCTTAATTTTGCATCTGTGTACATATATACCTGCATTTGTCCGCCTATACGTGGAGATAATCAATGAGCTTTAGCGAGTTAATTATCTCCATTGCACGGTTTAACGACGTCGCGTCTTGGAGTGAAATGACTCCATGCATTAAAATCGATAAACCACTAGTTGTTTACAGATTTTGGGAACTTTAATATCAGACGTACACAACAACGTTGCGTACATAATGTCAGCATCTTATTTTTTTTACGCCAGAAATGAGATTCCAATGCAATCTTAGTGCCAAACGATAATCAAAATCTAACATCCGTGCTCTTGTATTATTGAATTTATTAAAGTCGTTGCGAAAAAGCAATTAAATGCTCGACATGCCTCGCATTTTATCGCTTTTCCCAAACGCGTTTAATAAATTCAATAAAACATGAACACTCATGTAAGACCCTCTTTATATATTATACCACCAACATCATGTTAGACTCTTGTCATTACGACATATTTTCTGCTCAAGCTGGATGCTATATAGGCGCCTTTGGGTGGCATAACATCTATATTGTTTGCTAAAATGATAACCCAATTAATGACAGAACTGCCTATTTCAAACCGAGTTCTAAAGTTGGTACAGTTTTTTTTCAGTTTCCAAGCAATATCCATGCAATTTGATTTTGTAACAGTGCTAAACTAGTGATATAAAATTCAGGAGTGATTCGTGTCATTACAATCAGTCAGGTGTTGTTATTTGGGTATTTTTTCCATGTGCTCAAGGGTGAGAAGAAATCAGCCTAGCGCGGTAAGATTCCAAATGATTAGCATTGCTGAAAAGACGGGGATACATCCTCCTTTATTTCGCACATGCTGATGTATCCAACGTGGCTAGATTTCATTTTAACCTGAGTCCTCATCTACACCCATGTTCTGTATATGCGAGCAACATTGGCTCCGACAATTCTGCGCCTTTACAGCCTCTTTCACTTGACAATTTGGTTAGTACCAGAATCTCCTATTTCGGCTAAATATTCACATTTAGATTAACTGGACTATGTCATCCTATACATACCTTGTGGACTGGTTGATAATAACAATATGTCCGTTACAGGTCGGTTGGCATAGAAACAAGCCATTTAATATCTGGAGGCTATGAGCTGTTACTAACACATTTCCTGGACATATCCATTTGTGTTATTTTGTAACAAATATCTATCATCCAAACATAAACTGGTGTCGAGCAAAGGGTTCAAGTTGGAATGTGTGCCATTTAAACACTCACATCAGTATGCACATCCGCACAGTCTGATCAGAATCTTTGCCGAGTGCTCAATTGGTAGCCAGTGATCCAGCTTTCTATAGGCGGAAAACGTTGGCTCTTATCAGACTGTGTGGATGCGCAGACTGATTTAAATAGTCATTAAGCGCGAATGCCGTATTGTACCTTTCGGGAAAATCCGGCATAATTCGAGAATCGAATCAAGCCTCGGGTGTACGTAAAGTAGATTTCACGTAGTACTATTTGCGAAAAAGCTCCATTTTGTTAGCCGGAAAAGCCGTAAGGAAAATAAGTATGTGAGTTTAGCCCCAGTAAAATCCATTTGTCTGATTACCCGAAAAGTTAATTAGCAGAATAAATGAAGTTTATGTATTTTTCATTAAAATATCGCTTGAAAAAAAATATTTATAACCGTTTGTTTTGTGGCATCACACTTAATATTGTGTTTACATGGTTTCTGTGACATCAGCATCACGTTATATAACGTCAGAGTCACGTTATCACCCGAGTTATCAAAGTAGACCCTCGATGTACATCCGTGGTCTGATTCCACGGAATTTCGCGGAATTGGCCGGTGCAATTCCGATTGATATTGAACCTTATGCTGGATCCCGGCTCATATACTATTATAAGTTTAGACATTAGACGGGATTCTCTTTCAAACGACATGGTCTAAGGGCCAAATCTCAAATTTTAAGTTCTGTTGCACCCACATCCCACCCACAGGTAAAATAATTACTGGTTACTATTTTCAGTCAATGACATGTCTTGGACTTTAGAAATTTATGTTTTACTAAGTTTTCAGTGGTCAATTTATTGTAAATGACCTGTAACCAACGTTACCCTACCGACATTGAAAATAGCAGAACTAATTGCAAAAATATAGTTGTTTTTTCTGATAGTATCAGTTAAACTTTTGAGCTTTAAATGTTTATAGATCAGGCGAATCAAGTGCTTTAATTTTGTGTCGAATATCTCTTCTACATGTATATGTACGGTAATTATGGGCCACCGACGAACTAGACAACTTGACTTACTCTAACTAAGGAACCAGTAGAACCGTGACCGATCCCATATGAACAGCTATATTTCAGCCTGAGTGTTTGTTTTATTTTCCATTTTCAGTTAGCATTCTTATGATTGAGGCATGAAAGGTGTAAGAGTTAGTGCGTGTATCGCCGAGTCAGTATTGAGAACCACATGTCTTGTCCTGACTACATTCAATTACGTCTGTTTCTTGACTCGCCATTGTTCTGTTGATTGGATTTTATCAATACTCGGCATGCGTATTGTTGGTTTAGATTGAATTAATTATCCTGTGCATACCAGATTTTATTTATTGGCGACTAGTTCAAATTTGAGGATTTGTCAAAACGGATCAAGCTGTACATGTATCTCGTCACCTCTTAAGGGTGGATACAAATGTGCACATTTCTAAACGTTGGAGGTCATTAGCAATACTTAAATGTAATAAAAAGAAGCTGTATGAAGAGCAATTATTAATTGCTTGATACCAGAAATAGGAAAGTGAGTATGATCAGAAAATACCACAATCACAAACCGCAGACATGCCCACGCACAGCGAGGAAGATCACACAACCATCACAAGACACCAGTACTGTTCAGAAAATTTGTAAAATAATGTAAAGCCCCATATGAGATTGTCAAAAACTGAACATGGTAACATACCCGGTTTAGTTCGTAAATTGATAGCTCATGTATAGAACAAACTGTATGCAATGAATTGAACAGATTTCAACATGATAAATGTTTGGTCATCCTCGGTAACCCAGACGTGACCCATTCCGTACCCACTGCATTTGCAGTGGGTACGGAATAGGTCACGCTTGGGTTACAATGCAGTGGGTACGGAATGGGTCAGCCTGGGTTACCGAGGATGGTATTTCTAAGCAACACACATGTATGCCATTAAATAAGAGCATACATTTCTTTATTCCTCGGCTTATTGATTACGACACTAAAAGATCACACATACCTAAATTACAAATTTAAAGTAGAAAGGGGTCAATCGATAGGGGTGGGGGTACATCGTTAATATCCACAGTTACCTTAATTACCGCATAGTGTGGATTTTTTTACCTTGACCTCTGGCTCTTTGGGCATACCTTAGTTGTCATCTACAAATCGTAGAAATCTGTCTGCCAAAATTTATTATGAACAACTTACATCTACTAAAATGTAAGCTTTATAAGCCATATGAGCCGATTTTGATAATCAGGTCTTATCCAAAATCATGGCTGATATCTACAAGCCATATAGTGCAAATTATAAACTACCTACATCAAAACATGTAAATGACATGTACTTTACATGCCATACAACCAGATTGTTTTCATTGACCTTTGATGCAAAAGCCATACCTGACACAAACTTGATTTCTTATCATCAGCACCTCAGACAAACAGTGTTTCAAATATTAAATATCCTCCATGAAATAAAAAGTAAAAATGTTGTCATTTAAAGACAAAGAGTCTGATTTGATATATCTTTAACCATAACATTTGACAAATGGCATATTGGCAATAATTTACAAAACACATGAAGTACTGCTGTCGACGAATACAAGATTTCGTGTTAAAGACAAAACAAGACAAAACAAGATTTATCTTAAGTCGATGAGACATATCACATAAACATAAGGCCAAGTGCAAATAAGGATTCATATTGTTGGGGCCAGGATATACCAAACAATAATTTCAAAAGTATTGAATATATCAGACTAAGCTCATGTATTTTCAAAATGATACCTTGATAACGTATTGCTGCGTATTAACACATTCTACATAGTATACATTGCTGCTACCGAATTTCTGAAACTTACGTATTAGAATAGGGATAACCATATCCAAAATGTTCATTTGGTGGGGACATATTGTCTGATATGCGCCGGTGAGATTCATTGCATTAAAATCTTTGTCAGAAATGAAGGACATTGGGAGTGTGAAAAGCATGCGGTCATGCTTGGTTGCTTGTGTAATGCACTTTTAAGAGAGGAGGTTGCGACACATTTGCAAAATGGAGAACCCTGAAATCAGAGCGGTTATGGAGTACTTCTGTAAGAAAGGAATGTCTCTAAAGGAAATTCATGAAGACATCATGGAAACCCTTGAGAAGGAGTCTCCATCTTAAAGCACAGTGAAAAAATGGGCAGCAAAGTTTAAGAGGGGAAGAGAGAGCTTTGAGGATGATGGACGGTGTGGCTGCCCCAAAGATGCCAACGCAGATGAAAAATGTCAAAGTTGTGCACATCCTGGTTATGTGTGTTAGGAGTAGAGACATGCGAAGCATTGCTAGCGAAGTGGCCATAAGTTTTGGGGCAGTACAATCAATTCAAACCAACGTCTTAGGTAAGTAAAAGGTTTCCGCAAGATTGGTGCCGTGAATGTTTACTAATGATCAGAAAAGGACTCGGCTCTACATTTGAAGGTATCTCCTGTCTTGCTATGAAGATGATCCCAGTTATTTTATAGAGCGAGTTGTAACCCAAGATGAAACATGGGTTCACCACTTTGACACAGAGTCAAAAATGCAGAGACAACAATGGAAGAACCCTGGCTCTCCCCTCATAAGAAATTTAAGAGGGTCCATTTATCAGGGAAGGTGATGGCCTCAATCTTTTGGGATAGTCATGGGGTGATCATGATTGATTATCTTTAGCAAGGTCGCATGATAAACGGTGTGTATTATGTAGGCGAATTGAGACGGCTACGCCAGGAAATCGCAAGAGAGAGGCGAGGAAAACTGATTCGCTGTGTTCTGCTCTTGCAAGACATCGCCCCTGCCCATACATTACAAGCTCCCATGACTGCTGCGACTGAATGTGGATTTAAAATCCTTCCTTATCTCCCATATTCTCCTGATATGGCTCCTTCTGACTTCTATCTGTTCCCAAAACTGAAATCCCATCTTCTTGGTACACAGTATGAAAGCAATGAAGGCGTCATAGAAGCAGTAAACGAGTACTTGGGGGACCAGGAAAAGGCCTTCTATTTTGAAGGGAAAAGAAAGCTCGAACAAATAAGCGCTAAGTGCATTGCCTTGACGGGAGATTATATTAAAAAGTAAGGGTCAAATTATTATTCCCTGGTAGCCCTAAGTACAATGAGCCGAGAACTTTTTGCTCATCCTTCGTACAAAGGAAGTGTGCAAAAATCAGGAATTGATACAATCAAGTATCACACCTGACCCAGGATACCAATGGGAAAGTGACAAACTCACAGTAGACACCACAAATGAGAGCCAAGAGGTTAGCCCTTTTCCAGCAGGTGACCACAAAGCACATATAAACAGACGCGCAAAAAGACATAGCAAAAACAAGACAGAAAAAAACACATTAAATATCCACAAAAGAAGTACTGCCTTGGAACGGTCAGTAAAATAGCTTAGTGGAGGGCTTAAACCAGTTTAACGGCGCCAACAATGACAAGTCGAATAGCATTTGTTTTCAGCTATCTACATCTTATGGAATCTAGTACAGTGACATGTAATGTAGTACATAGACAAATATGACTCAGTGCTGTCCTTACCAGCTGCCTACAATACGTTTACTTAAAAACGATAAGTGCGACATGTTTTATTGACTGTATTGTACATGTAAGCGTAATCTGTGTTATTTTTGTATCCTTGTCATAAACTATACACATTAAATGTTTTACCCATAAAAACCAGGCATCCTTTTCATGGGACATAGACAAACAGTGCAGACAAGATCGGACGCCACGGAAAGCGGCGTCTGACCAGGATATCCGTTGGATGCTTACAGAATGTTCGATTAAGATTTAACTAAAAATAAAAATTACTGCCCAACACCCCTTAACGTGACAATGAGCTCGTTCTACTGATATTTTTTAAAGGTATGCAAAGTAAGTCAGGGTGCAAAGATCAGGAATCGATACAATCAAGTACCACACCTGACCAAGGATACCAATGGGAAAGTGACAAACTCACAGTGAGACACCACAAACGAGAGCCAAGAGGTCAGCCCTTTCCCAGCAGGTGACCACAAGGCACATATAAACAGACGCGCACAAAGGCATAGCAAACGCAAGACAGAAAAAAAACATAAAAGATCTACAAATAAAGTACCGCCTTGGAACGTCAGAAAAATATTTTAACGGAGGACTTAAACCGGTTTAACGGCGTGCCATTCTCACCCTTAATTCAGATGTGGATCAAGGGACATAGATTTGAATGGTTTGAATGAATAGGTTTGAATGAAAGACCCCGAACTTATCAATGCATTATCTCCTAGAACATATTAATTAAGATATAACAAGGAGATAAAGCAAAAATAAGGACTCAACAGTAAACAAAACTGAATACCGACAGGTAAATCCCGGTGGGCCCAACAAACAGCCAAAGCATTAGGCCCCTACCATCTCATCAATAGATAAGTCTTTAAGTCGGAACCGTCATAGAGTCTGAAGCTGGGTACATGCATTGATATAGCTTTCCAACGGAAAATTTTTGTATCTGTGTATCAACATGTTTCCAGAAAATAACTTCAAAGCTAAACATATTTGTAGTTTGAGTACTAGCATAGGAACCCCACCACCAGAAGCATAAACGAATGGAATAGGTACTGCATAAACGTTCTTGATTAAAGTAAAACTTAATTTAAAGGATCATCTGCATCACTAGGTTTCTCTGTAAGAATCAAAAAATTCCCATAGGGGTCCGGCACGCTACGTCTGGGATTTTTCTCATTCTTTGTGTGTGAAGCCAGTATGACCCCCAAACAGCAAAACAAGCCTTAAAATTTCAAAATGACAACTGGTTACCATGGTAACCATGGTTATTGGTGTCAAGCTGAGCTTTGCAGAAAATGCAAAGAAAAAAGTGAAAAATAGGCATACTTGGCTGATCATTCCTTCAAAATGTGTTCACCAAATTTCAGAAACTAACATACTTGTATACTGTACCAACTTTGCTCTATATGAGAGAATAAGAAAACATAAGGTATATTACACACATGAGTAGCACGTGACTGTTTAAATATGCAGATTTTTACAATTTCCAAAATATGGAAAAAATGGGAATTTGACATATTTTGAACCAGTTTTTGATAATTTTTGCAACAGTGTACAAGTAAACCACGGATATGAATATAACAAGTAATATGTCTTCTGTTTGAAACAATAAAAATTTGGATGGAGAAATTCTTTATATAAGGTCAAGGTCAAGGTCATAAAAACTCCTGTTCATGATTTTTTAAAATTTGGTATTTTCACGTGTTTTGGACCAATATCTGGATGGGTAAATGAAACTAAATAAGAATGCAAGTGTTACATTCACTAAGAACAAAATATAAGTAATCAAACACAATAATAAAAAGTATGAATTTATTTGTAGGTGAAGGTCAAGGTCAAGGTCATAAAATGTAGAATTTCAAAATACGGAAAAAAACTTGGTTTTTCACATTTTTGGCACACTATTAAGAAGGGTAAATGAAAGAAAGAAAGCAAGTGTTACATTCACTAAGAACAACATATAAGTAACCAAACACAATAATAATATGTATGAATTTATTTGAAGGTGAAAGTCAAGGTCAAGGTCACAAAATGTAGAATTTCAAATTACGGAAAAACTTGGTTTTTCACATTTTTTGGCACACTATTAAGATGGGTAAATGAAATAAAGAAAGAAAGCAACTAGTCTATGCATTAAGACCAACACATCAGTTATTAGAATCAATTATCACATGGATTAAAATATTTTAATGTAAAGGTCAAAGTCAAGGTCATTAAATGTAGAAATTCAAAATGTAGAAAAACTCTGATTTTTACATGTTTTGGAATATTAAACACATTCAGATGGGAATATGAAATAAATAAGAAAGCCACTAGTGTCTACATTTAGAACAACATATCAGTTAACAAAAGCAATACTGTAATGGATGAATATATTTAGATTTGAAGGTCAAGGTCAAGGTCATTTAATGTAGAAATTTAAATGTTGAAAAACTTAGTTTGCTGCACGTTTTAGAGCATTATTTAGATGGGCAAATGAAGGAAAGTAAGAAAACAGCTAGTATATGCATTAAGAACAACACATCAGTTAAAAAACATAACCAAATGAATAAAAATATTCGAATATGAAGGTCAATGTCAAGGTCATCAAATATAGTACATCTAAATAACAATTTTGAAATATTCGATTTTTGCATGTTTTGGGACAATATTAAGATGGCTACATGAAATAAGGTAAGAAAGATACCAGACCTTCCATTAAGAACAATACATCAGTTAACAAAAGCAGTACTAAAAAAGAATTTATTTACATGTAAAGGTCAAGGTCATCCAATGTTAAAATTCAAATATGTGTAAAAAAACTGGCGTTTTTACATGTTTTGAAACAATATTTAGATTGGTAAATGAAAGAACGCAAGAAAGCAACTAAACTACGCATTAGGAACAATACATTAGTAACTAAAAGCAATAAACAAAATTGATGAATCTATTCAAATGCGGAGGTCAATGTCAAGGATATCAAATGTAGTCCAAATTCAAAATGTGGAAAGACTGCGATTTTCACATGCTTAGATACCATATTTAAATGAGTATATAAAAGCTGTTACTTTGGGATTAGTCTTCGTCTATTCTACATCCATTATTTGCAGTTTATGCCCTGGGGAAACTTTGCATATGCGCAGGGTCATCTGAGCCTTGTCTGCCTATTGGTGCTTGAACTGCTGATATCTCAAGTATTCTTCAGGCTATACAGAAAAAATTAGCTTATCATATGACGTCACATCTGTGAGTGAAATAATGCCATGCAATAAAATCGATAAACAACTAGTGGTTTATAGATTTACGGGAAATGTTATGACATCCATAACAACGTTGCATACATAACATGGAATGACAAAAATGTAACGTTTTACGCCAGAAATGAGATTTCAAAGTATTCATTGCGAAAAAGAGATAAAATGCTCGACAAGCCTCACATTTTATCTCTTTTCCCCAACTCGTTTAATAAATTCAATAAAACATGAGCACTCATGTAAAATTCTCTATTTCTTCAATGTTTTAATAGAGTCTATATCTGATTTTATACTTTTTTCAAAGGAGTTTGTATATGATATAGTGCATTACGAAAAGATCTAAGTTATCTGTTATTTGAATGAAGTAAAATTTGCTATTTCCACACCCACAGAATTATGTCTTAAAAAGAGGATCTTACATGAGTGATCATTTCATTTGAAATTTATTAAACGAGCCTTTGAAAGAATCTTTTTACCATTCATTTGAGGGAGCGCAGTGGCTCAGTGGTAGAGTGCTTGACTCGAGACCGAAGGGCCGCGGGTTCGAGCCTCACCGGCGTAACTGCGTTGTGGTCCTTGAGCAAGATACATTTATCCTAGCTTAGTACTGGTTCAACCCAGGAAGACCCGTCCAACATAACTGAAAGATTGTTGAGTTGACGTAAAGAATCAAATCAAACAATCAAGCAAAAACCATTCATTTGACATACTAAATGCAATTTTATCACCTTCAAAATTTGTTTATTTCAATGAAACATTGCATTATGTGACTGTCGTCCAGCAGGAGAAGAGAAAGAAAAAATGTCAGCAAATCGTGATAATTTTATTTCCAAACTTTTCCTCAAGAAATAATTAAGAAAATGAATACTCACACTTTGTGTTTTGCAAAGAAGAGCTTCCAGATTATTTTTAACAAGTATGGGCTTTTAAAAAGAAAGAAAGCTCACATCTTCTTAAAATTGGAAAAATGCTATCTTTGACCTTGACTTTCCATTCTTATAACATATGTTTATTTATTTGCTACTGCTTACATTTATTATGGTGTCCTTTTTGACTGTACAAGTAGATTTCATAGGGCTTTTTACCCACAAACAACCCCTGCAATCTGAGTAACCAAATGAGCAAAATCCGTTTTTTTTCCAAGTTGAATTTTTATGTTCTGTGACCTTGAACTTGACCTTCACATTTAAATTTGTTTATCCTTTTAAATTTGGCTTTTTATGTTGTGTTGATATGTGGCCTTTTCAGAAACGCTTAAAATTAAACCAATCAAAAACTGTTAATAAATAGATGAAAATCGCCATAATTCAACATTTGGCTATAGAAAAATTTGTGACCGTGACCTTCATATTTATATCTTTCCACCAGTTTGATTTAATTTAAATAGTTGCTATTATTATTTGTATTAATATATCAAATGATTTATAAATATATTTTGGACACATTATAAAAATTTGTTACGAACTATGACTAAATTACTGTTTTTTCGCCTTTTCCGAAAGTGTACCATTTGTGACCTTGACATTGACCTTCACATTTTTATTTATCATCTGTTTAGGTTTTGGTGTCAATAAAAGATATTTCTTTTTCTATATAACCATATTAGTTTTTATATTACCATCTTCAGCTACACTTCACAAAATTGGTTTAAATTAGTGAAAAATCCCTTTTTTCCTTCATTTTGAAAGTAGACAACATGACATTGACCTTGACCTTTATACACCAATTTCTCCAACCGGTTTGATTTAGTTTTAAATAGTTGCTATTATTATCTTTGTGAATATATCAAAGGATTTATAAATATATTCTGGAAACATTACAAAATTTTGTTTCAATATATGACTCAATTTATGTTGTAACTGTTTTTTCACCTTTGTTGAAAATGTACCATTTGTGACCTTGACATTGGCCTTCTCATTCATATTCATCATCTGTTAAGGTTTTGGTGTCAATAAAAGATATTTTTATCTTTTTAACCATATTAGCTTTTTTCTTGCCATCTTCAGCTATACTTTTCAAAAACTGTTTAAATTAGTGAAAAATTCCTTTTTTCTTCATTTTGAAAGTAGACATTTTATGACCTTGACCTTCACACATCAATTTCTCCAACCGGTTTGATATATTTTCAAATAGTTGCTATTATTATCTTTGTGAATATGTCAAAGGATTTATAAATATATTATGGGAACATTGCAAAATTTTGTTTCAAAATATGACTAAATTACTGTTTTTTCAACTTTTTTGAAAATGTACCATTTGTGACCTTGACATTGACCTTCACATTTATATTCATCATCTGTTTAGGTTTGGTGTCAATAAAAAATACCCTATTCTACATAACCATATTAGTTTTATTCTTACCATCTTCAGCTACACTTCACAAAAAAGGGTTTAAATTAGTGAAAAATCCCCTTTTTCTTCATTTCGAAAGTAGACAATTTATGACCTTGACCATGACCTTCATACACCCATTTCTCCAACCGGTTTGATATAATTTTAAATAGTGGTTTTTATTATCTTTGTCAAGATATCAAAGGATTTATAAATATATTCTAGAAACATTACAAAATTTTGTTTCAAAATATGCCTAAATTACTGTTTTTTTTCACCTTTTTTGAAAATGTACCATTTGTGACCTTGACATTGACCTTGACATTCATATTCATCATCTGTTTAGGTTTTGGTATCAATAAAAGATATTTTTCTTTTTAACCATATTAGCTTTTTTCTTACCATCTTCAGCTATACTTTACAAAAACTGTTTAAATTAGTGAAAAATTCCTTTATTCTTCATTTTGAAAGTAGACAATTTATGACCTTGACCTTGACCTTCACACATCAATTTCTCCAACCGGTTTGATATATTTTCAAATAGTTGCTATTATTATCTTTGTGAATATGTCAAAGGATTTATAAATATACTATGGAAACATTGCAAAATTTTGTTTCAAAATATGACTAAATTACTGTTTTCTCAACTATTTTGAAAATGTACCATTTGTGACCTTGACATTGACCTTCACATTTATATTCATCATCTGTTTAGGTTTGGTGTCAATAAAAGATATCCTATTCTACATAACCATATTAGTTTTATTCTTACCATCTTCAGCTACACTTCACAAAAAAGGGTTTAAATTAATGAAAAATCCCCTTTTTCTTCATTTCGAAAGTAGACAATTTATGACCTTGACCATGACCTTCATACACCCATTTCTCCAACCGGTTTGATATAATTTTAAATAGTTGTTATTATTATCTTTGTCGAGATATCTAAAGGTTTTATAAATATATTCTAGAAACATTACAAAATTTTGTTTCAAAATATGCCTAAATTACTGTTTTTTTTTTCACCTTTTTTGAAAATGTACCATTTGTGACCTTGACATTGACCTTGACATTCATATTCATCATCTGTTTAGGTTTTGGTATCAATAAAAGATATTTTTTCTTTTTAACCATATTAGCTTTTTTCTTACCATCTTCAGCTATACTTTACAAAAACTGTTTAAAATAGTGAAAATTCCTTTTTTCTTCATTTTGAAAGTAGACATTTTATGACCTTGACCTTGACCTTCACACATCAATTTCTCCAACCGGTTTGATATATTTTCAAACAGTTGCTGTTATTATCTTTGTGAATATGTCAAAGGATTTATAAATATATTATGGGAACATTGCAAAATTTTGTTTCAAAATATGACTAAATTACTGTTTTTTCAACTTTTTTGAAAATGTACCATTTGTGACCTTGACATTGACCTTCACATTTATATTCATCATCTGTTTAGGTTTGGTGTCAATAAAAGATACCCTATTCTACATAACCATATTAGTTTTATTCTTACCAATTTCAGCTACACTTCACAAAAAAGGGTTTAAATTAGTGAAAATCCCCTTTATCTTCATTTCGAAAGTAGACAATTTATGACCTTGACCATGACCTTCATACACCCATTTCTCCAACCGGTTTGATATAATTTTAAATAGTTGTTATTATTATCTTTGTCGAGAATTCAAAGGATTTATAAATATATTCTAGAAACATTACAAAATTTTGTTTCAAAATATGCCTAAATTACTGTTTTTTCGCCTTTTTTGAAAATGTGCCATTTGTGACCTTGACATTGACCTTGATTTTTATATTCATCATCTGTTTAGGTTTTGGTATCAATAAAAGATACTTTTTTCTTTATAATCATATTAGTATTTTTATTACCATCTTCAGCTACCCTTCATAAAAAAAGGTTTAAATTAGTGAAAAATCCCTTTTTTCTAAATTTTGAAAATAGACAATTTATGACCTTGACCTTGACCTTTAAACATCAATTTCTCCAACCAGATTTTTTTAAAGTTCAATAGTTCAGATGTTGCTCCGTATATACACATGAATGGTTTTCTTGAGGACCGTTGCAAAAGTGTTCATAATAATAGCTAAATATGTGTAATTTTGCGATTTTCACATATTTGGCATTTTGCCAAATTTCCCCATATTTGGGCCCCTCGTATGAGGCGTCTGTAGGAGATAATGGTTTTATTCTTGTATTATTCTGTCGTTCAAATTTTGTTGCCTCAATCACACCTAAAAAACATTTGTAAAGAATTATATAATGAAAAGAAAACAACAGCACAATTTGGCAGGGTCTGGAATTTTTCCTGTCAATTTCTGCTGCATTTTCACAGGATCAAATAATCGCCGTTTCCATGGCAACGAATAATAAATCGAAATGTTTGGCACCAGTTATGTAGGTTTTGGGTCACACCCAACATATACACAAAAAATTATGAAAATCCCAGACATAGCGTGGCCAACTTTTTTTGATTCTTACAGAGAATCCATGTTATGCACCATGTCTAGATAGTCTGGATTTAGCGACTTGATCACTACATGGAGAGAGTATTGATAAATAGGAGGAAACCAACTTTCACGATTCCATCGTTAACAGCAAATAAAAACCGTTACGGTGCAGTCTTTAATGAATGAACCAATGAAACGCTGTAGGGCACAATGCGATGTACTGTTAAGGCTAGAAATCTCCTTAAAGTCATTTTCAAAAGTAGAGCTGTTTACCACATGATGTTAATTTTCAAACTGTGATGCTTGCAATAGTATTACATATGTGTAAAGTATTCAAACAACTGACTTAATATACAAATGCTTGTAAATATCTAACACGTTAATGTATAGACGCCAGATAAGGCATTCCAATTCAGAAGGTATGTCTAACAGATTGAAACCAAGTTTTTACCTAAAATTCGCATTTGCCAGCCATCCTGAGAAATGGATTCCATACAACCGAAATACCAGTGATATATTCTATTTTTTCAAACCAAAAACGATATTAGATTTAAGAATTACTTTCAGTTACAATATTATATCAAGGAATGTACGCAGAACCAAAAATAAGGAATTGATGTTACGCAGACCTTTTTTTTTATTATACCTAAACTATATGGAGTCCAAATCAATATCAGGTGTGATCAACACGTGCAGTAACACAGGCACGACACCTGCCAAGCATGGTGGAGATGATACGGCGTGTGGGCCCGGTTGGCATTTGCTGTTATTCCACATACATTGTAACACTATCCTATCTAGCAAAATGAAACCAGGAACAGGGTTACCTTAATTTTGCATCTATGTACATATATACCTGCATTTGTCCGCCTGTACGTGGAGATAATCAATGAGCTTTAGCAAATGAATTTATCTCCATCGCACGGCGTAACTTCATTTATCATATGACGTCGCGTCTGGGAGTGAAATGACTCCATTCATTACAATCGATAAAACACTACTGTGTTTCCAGGCTTAATGTGATCCCCTGTTTTTTGCCGTTTATTCCTTAATGGTTATTTAAATTGAAAAATAAATTAAAGAAATGAATTTAGATATAGACTGCGTAATTAGAATATTTTTCTTACTTAAGTACGAGCTTTTATATAGGCTGGGATTAGATGGAATTTCTGCGTGTTTTTGTTCCTCCACTCTGAATCAGTCCCCAAGTGTACCTTATCGATATATAAATAAACTACCGATCAGTAGTTTAAAATTCGTGCAGTATGCTTATGATAACTACTATAGAGGCGCAAATGGGTATATCTCAAGTAAAACGACTAAGTTATTCTGAATTGCAGGGCATTTGGGCCTAGGTTCACAATAAGGGTTGCGCCCAAAAATTAGTTTTAGTTACGGGGGTATACATTTACATCCACATGCTAAATGTCAATCATATTAGTAAGGATTCAAGTTGTTAAATAAAAGAAAAACGGGTGTCACTTCAAACCTGGAAACACAGTAGTTGTTTACAGAATTTGATAACTTTATGGACAGACGTCCACAACAACGTTGCGCACATAATGACATCATCTTATTTTTTACGCCAGAAATGAGATTCCAAAGTAATCTTAGTGTCAAATGATAATCAGAATATAACATCCGTGCTTTTGTATTATTGAATTTATTAAAGTCGTTGCGAAAAAGCGATTAAATGCTCGGCAATCCTCGCATTTTATCGCTTTTCCCCAACTCGTTTAATAAAATCAATAAAACATGAACACTCATGTAAGATCCTCTATATATATTTTACCGGCAACATCATGTTAGACTCTTGTCATTACGACACATTTTCTGCTGAAGTTGGGTGCTATATAGGCGCCTTTGGGTGGCATAAAATCTATATTGTTTGCTAAATGACAACCCAATTAATGACAGAAGTGCCTATTTCAAAACGAGTTCTAAAGTTGGTACAGTTTTTTCAGCTTCCAAGCAATATCCATGCAATTTGATTTTGTAACAGTACTAAACTGGTGATATAAAACTCAGGAGTGATTCGTGTCATTACAATCAGTCAGGTGTTGTTATTCGGGTATTTTTTCCATGTGCTCAAGGGTGAGAAGAAATCAGCATAGCGCGATAAGATTTCAAATGATTAGCATTGCTGAAAAAGACGGCGATACATCCTCCTATATTTCGCACATGCTGATGTATACAACGTGGCTAGATTACATTTTAACCTGAGCCCTCATCTACATCCATGTTCTGTATATGCGAGCAAAATTGGCTCCGACAATTCTGCGAACTTACAGCCTCCTTCGCTTGACAATTTGGTTAGTACCAGAATCTCCTATTTCGGCTGAATATTCACATTTAGATTAACTGGACTATGTTATCCTATATAGACCGACCTTGTGGACTGGTTGATAATAACAATATGTCCGTTACAGTTCGGTTGGCATAGAAACAAGCCATTTAATATCTGGAGGCTATGAGCTGTTACTAACACATTTCCTGGACATATCCATTTGTGTTATTTTGTAACAAATATCTATCATCCAAACATAAACTGGTGTCGAGCAAAGGGTTCAAGTTGGAATGTGTGCCAATTAAACACTCACATCAGTATGCACATGCACGCAGTCTGATCAGAATCTTTGCCGAGTGCTCTATTGGTAGCCAGTGATCCAACGTTTCTATAGGCGGAAAACGTTGGCTCTTACCAGACTGTGTGGATGCGCAGACTGATTTAAATAGCCATTTAGCGCGAATGTCGTATTGTACCTTTCGGGAAAGTCCGGCATAATTCGAGAATCGAATCAAGCCTCGGATGTACGTAAAGTAGATTTCACGTAGTACTATTTGCGAAAAAGCTCCATTTTGTTAGCCGGTAAAGCCGTAAGAAAAATAAGTATGTGAGTTTAGCCCGAGTAAAATCCATTTGTCTGATTACCCGAAAAGTTAATTAGCAGAATAAATGAAGTTTATGTAATTTTCATTAAATATCGCTTGAAAAAAAACTTTATTTATAACCGTTTGTTTTGTGGCATCACACTTGATATTGTGTTTACATGGTTTCTGTGACATCAGCATCACGTTATATAACGTCAGAGTCACGTTATCCCCCGAGTTATCAAAGTAGACCCTCGATGTACATCCGTGGTCTGATTCCACGGAATTTCGCGGAATTGGCCGGTGCAATTCCGATTGATATTGTACCTAAAGCTGGATTCCGGCTCACATACTATTATAAGTTTACTGTCGACTTTACTTAGACATTAGACGGGGTTCTCTTTCAAACGACATGGTCTAAGGGCCAAACCTCAAATTTTAAGTTGCACCTCCCCCCCCCTCCCCCCAGGTAAAAATAACTGGTTACTATTTTCAGTCAATGACATGTCTTGGACTTTATAAATTTATGTTTTACTAAGTTTTCAGTGGTCATTTTTTTGTAAATGACCTGTAACCAACGTTACCCTAACGACATTGAAAATAGCAGAACTAATTAGGTCCTTTTCTAATAGTATCAGTTAAACTTTTGAGCTTTAAATGTTTAAAGATCAGGCGAATCAAGTGCTTTAATTTTGTGTCGAATATCTCTTCTACATGTATATGTACGGTAATTATGGGCCACCGACGAACTAGACAACGTGGCTTACTCTTACTAAGGAACCAGTGGAACCGTGACCGATCCCCGCATGAACAGCTATATTTCAGCCTGAGTGTTTTGTTTTATTTTTCATTTTCAGTTAGCATTCTTATGATTGAGGCGTGAGAAGTGTAAGGTTTAGTGCGTGTATCGGCGTACTTTTCAAACGGAGTCAGTATAGAAAACCACATGTCTTGTCCTGGCTACATTCAATTACTTCTGTTTCTTGACTCGCCATTGTTCTGTTGATTGGATTTTATCAATACTTGGCATACGAATTGTTGGTTTAGATTGAATTAATTACCCTACGTATACCAGATTTTATATATTGGCGAAAAGTTCAACTTGAGGATTTGTCAAAACGGATCAAGCTGTACATGTATCTCGTCACCTCTTAAGGGTGGATACAAATGCGCACATTTCTAAACGTTGGAGGTCATTAGCAATACTTAATTGTAATAAAAAGAAGCTGTATGAAGAGCAATTATTTATTGCTTAATACCAGAAATAGGAAAGTGAGTATGATCAGAAAATACCACGATCACAAACCGCAGACAAACTCATGACACCGCCAGGAAGAGCCATACAACCATCACAAGACACCAGTACTGTTCAGAAAAATTGTCAAATAATGTAAAGCCCCATATGAGATTGTCAAAAACTGAACATGGTGACATACCCGGTATAGTTCGTAAATTGAAAGCTCATTCATAGAGCAAACTGTATGTAATGAATTGAACAGATTTTAACATGATAACTATTTGGTCATTCTTGGTAACCCAGACGTGACCCATTCCGTACCCACTTGCAGTAGGTACGGAATGGGTCACGCCTGGATTACAATGCAGTGTGTATGGAATGGGTCAGCCTGGGTTACCATGGATGGTATTGATAACATACGTGTATGTCCGTAAAGTAGAGCATCAATTTCTTTATTCCTCGTCTTATTGATTACGACATTGAAAGAACACACTTAGCTAAATTATAAATTCAAAGTAGAATGGGGTCAATCGATGCAGGGTCCATCGCAAATATCCACAGTTACATTAAATACCGCATAGTATGGCATTTTTGACCTTGACCTTAGTCTCTTAGGGCATACCTTTGTTGTCATCTACAGGTCGTAGAAATCAGTGTGCCAAATATGAACCACTCACATCCACTAAAATGTAAGCATTATAAGCCATATGAGCCGATTTTTACAATTGATAACCCATGTGCGGATCCAGAGGGGGGCAAGGGGTCCGGACCCCCCCTCCCTGAAAAATCACAAAAATATAGGGTTTATTTGCAATATTGGTCAGGATCCCCTGAAAAATCACAAAGCTACCAAGTCAACATTCAATGCTAGGCCATCATAGGCACGCTAGCGAAACGCCATGTTTTTCGCTGGCGGCCGATGATGGCCCGATTTTAGTGTTATTTTGATCCACTCATTAACTTAAAAAAAGTGTTCTCATAGTTGGAACCTCTTTGAAAAAACTTTCTGGATCCGCGCATGTAATCAGGTCTTATCCAAAATCATGTCTGATATCTAAACCATAGTCAAGCAGTGTGCAAACTATAAACTACCTACATCAAAACATGCAAGCGACATTTACTTTACACGCCATGCAACCAGATTGTTTTACATTGACATTTGGCTCAAAAGCCATACCTGGCACAAACATGATTTCTTATCATCGACACACCTCAGACAAACAGTTTTTCAAATATTAAATATCCTCCATGAAGCAAAAAGTAAACATGTTGTCATTTAAAGCCTAAGAGTCTGATTTGATATATCTTTATCCTTAACGTTTAACAAATGGCATATTGACAATCATTTACAAAACACGCGAAGTACTGCTGTCAACGAATACAAGGTTTCGTGTTGAAGACAAAACAAGATATATTTTAAGTCGATGAGACATATATCATAAACATAAGGTCCAAGATTAGAAGTTATTGAACCTACCAATGGAGGCCGTTTGGTGGTATAAGATAGAAATGCCAACTTTATCAAACTTGCTGGGTACATGCATTGATATAGCCTCCAACGGACAATTTTTTGTATCTGAGTATCGACATATTTCCAGAAAATAACTTAAAAGCTAAACATGAGCTTTCGCATTTGTAATTATTTGAGTGCATGCATGTAGCAACCCCACCTGGAGAAGGCTAAACGAATGGAATTACACGTTCTTATTTAAAGTGAAACTATATTTAAAGGATTATCTGCATCACTAGGTCTTGTTTCATGTATTATTATGTCATGTTGATAGTGTATTTATTTTGTTCTAACTGTTGTGTATCATTTTCTTACGACAAAAGTGAGAATTGGTGTGGTTTGTAAGGCAGGGGTATCAATTTAGAGCTCTAATGAGTCAATCGATGGAGACATCGCAAATATCCGCAATTACATTACAAAAAACTGAAACTGGCATCTTATGACCTTGACCGTTGTCTCCAAGGTCATACCAGCAATCCTAAATATCTCTGTTCAAGAAAAGCCTTTGACAATTAGTATCGCAAATATGAACCGCTTAAATTTAAAAGTGTTGACATTGCAAGTCATATAGACAGATTTGTAGTATGTTGATGTTGACCTTTGGTTCTTAGGCCATGCCTCGAATACGATCGCTTTTTTTTTGGTAATCTACACACCTCAGGTAAATATTGTGTCAAATATGAACACATTCGGTCAAAAACAACAACAGAAAGATGAGTTAACGTGACGTACAACTGGCAGGTTTAAAATATATTTTATCTTGACCTTTGACTCCAAGTCCATATCGGTGATCTGAAACCTTCCTTTTAATTTGCATAACATAGGCAATCATTGTGCAAATATTGATGCCCTCGGAGGAAAACTTAGATAGAAGTTTGCTTTCCTAACTGTAACATAGATCTTAAGTATATTTGACCTTGACCTTTGACTTCAATGTAAAAGCGGTGATCTGAAACCTTTGTTATCATCTACACATTGTAGGAAATTACTACCAAACAATTATGCAATAAAATGCTGCATATATCGCACCAAATATGGACAGCATCGGTCAAAACATGGAAAAGCAAAACCGAATGACGGCCAGACAGACAGAAAGATGGACCGTCGATTAGATGGACCAACGGACGGGACGGATTACAATGCATCAGGGTTTTTTTTTTAAAAAATGCGCGGGTAAAATTTACCAAACTGTCACAAAATGAAAACATAAAATCAAAATATTATTGTAAAAGCAAAGCATTATATGTGTTGTTCAGTATACTTCAGCTTCCAGCAAGCATACGCATTGTATCAAACCCTTCAATGGCAGAATTGTGTGATATAGGCATGCTTTTTCAATAAAATGACATTTTTGTAATGATATACCTTGGAGTAAACACTCATTCTAAAATAAGTTTCACATCCTGGAGAAAATTTAAACGAAAAATGAAGTTGTCAACATAGACATTTTAAGCATGTTTTCACTTTACCCAAATCGTTCAATAATCATCTTGCAAAATTCCGTCACACTGATAACACTCTGACCATTTCTGCAGCACTTTGAAACTCAGTGTATAACGCTCATTCAGGTAATACACGTGACATGCTTGCATGATCGAAAATTACAAAAAAAATCAAAATCATTGAATATTTGGAGCCAACTAACTTTATTTTCTCTAATTCAGAACAGTATTAATTAACTTAATCAACAAATCAAATCCTACTTTTCCATTTACGAATTTTTTTCAAATGTAAAAATCATACTATAGGCTTCAAGAATAAGACATTTCAACCTTGTCTTCTTTCAACTGCTTCGATTGTCAAGCTGCAGTATTAAACTGTATGAAAACCTAAGATGTTAATCACCGTACCCCTTCACAATAGTTCAGGTGAACATAAGTTTTCAAATCAAACACTCTTAAAAACATTCCTTTTTATTTAGTGTCACCCAAATTACAACCGAAGGCACGTAAATTACTCTTGCAGCGCACCATACTTAATACCACTAAAAACTAACAAAACATGAAAAACTTGTTCACAGCAAACTGTTAAAGACCTGAAAACAGAAAAAATGGGCATATGCATGTACATAACTTTAAAGCCATTGTGAAAACTTTCTATCATATAGTAATCTACATGGCAGCAAATCGTAATTCGCGTGACGCCAGTATCATTCACTCTCCCTTGGCTTTTAGAATAAGATACGATTATGAGCTAGGGGCGGGGCGTGGGGTTGTTGCTCTTCCCATAATTTCTCATGAGCAGACTCAATAAACAGAGTCTGCTGTTTTATTTTATTGTAGGTTCTCTTTATTTCTGGGGGATCCATTTTTCCAGATTATTTAGAGGTTGTGGCAGCTGCCGTCGTGCTGCGTGGAGATGGTAAAACTTCTCAGTGTACATCAATATAGTGTTGATATTTTTCCCATATTCTGGTCTTTCAGGAATGTTGTGCTCTGATGAAAAGTATATTAACGATTGGACAGGGGTTGTGGGCGTGGGGATTGATGTACTTTCCATTAGTTCACATGAACAGATTCAATAAAGCTTTTTTCTTATATTGTTGGTTCTCTCTATTTCCGGTTTATTTAAGTTCTTGTAAACTAATTATGAAACTGTAACAATGCCGCGATATGTTCACAGAATGAAGTTTGATGGATCTTTTATTACAACTGTTTAATGTAGCAGATAGCTACTTAGGTATGGGTATAAATGTATTTTATTATGAACACTAATAGTTTTCATTTGGACAACCATAGACATGAAGTATACATAAACAACATGAATATCACTAAATGTCATCAATTAAAGCAGACAAGAACCTATTCTAATCAACTTTCGTCGATATAATACATAATTATTGCTGAACGCCACTGTATCCAACGGTACAAAGTCCAGTAATTCACGTGACACATACTTTGCAACAAATACTTGCGTTGAATTGCCAAATGCTTTACACGTTTTGTGCACTTTAAGAATAAATAACTGTTTTCATGCTTTGAATACGATACTGTCCTTAAAATCTTCGTAAAACAGTTGATATGCAGTAAAGTAAGAAGCATAAATGATAACTACTTACACATAAAATCTGATTTTTTCAACCCAAATACAATAACACAGATGTTAAACAAACGGTGATGTGTAAATGTACTGAGAACACACCAAAACATTTACCCCTACTGATTCATACCTTAATCATTGTCATTACGATGCTTTTAATTTGAGCTGTGTCACGTTAATAACTGTCACGTAAATTATATTTCACTTTGATGTCTGATAAATATGCATAAATGCTAACCGATAACGATTTTCATTCCTGTGAAACCTATTCCGCCTCTGTACTTTCGTATACAGATAATGATGTTTCAAATACCGATTTGGATTCGTAAAAATCAGTGTCACGTACGATTACATTCTTAAAACAGGCGCTAGGGTAAAGCTCAAGGATGAGATTTATTTGACACAAATGTCTATGTTAATGGGAGTGTGCGCCTGTTATTCATATTAAAACATATTTAACTGTAAACTTATGACAGTTTGAGCTACAATATCAGATGCCACTATCTGAATAGGGCAAATGTTTGGTTGTGTCACGTGAATTACAGAAACCTTGTGACATGTTTAATTTCAACTTTTGAAGCTGCAAAAAACAAAATCTGGGAAACAGATATTGAAACCGTTCATAAAATAAGGCTTTTCTTTGGGGGGTGGGGGGGGGGGTCACACGTTATTTGCTGGTATCAGGACTCATGAGAACCATAGATTGTTATCAAACTTTGTTTGGTCTTAACTGAGATAGTATCAGATTTTTTTTTAAATTCAACTAACCCGAGTGATACGGTGATGTTAATAACTTTGATTATGATATAATATCCCAAGACAGGGGTTTTGCAACTTATTTTAGAATGAGTGAAAAAGGATTCGTTTTTGAGGGTCTGTAGCCTAAGTATATATACATGTATTAAGATAAAGTATTGCTGCGTATTAACAAATTCTACATAGCTGACATTGCGGCTATCAAATTTCTGAAACTAACGTATAAGAATGGGGATAATAATATCCAAAATGTTCGTTCGGTGAGGACATATTGTCTAATGTACGCTCATATAATTGTCGCGTTTAAGCTTGATTTACGATCGTATATCCGACGATACACCTCCCGAAATTAACAAAAAAGTCATTTAAATTACGATTATTCCCTAAGTGTTAAAGAGGTCCCAGCTTAACTTTATCATTTTCAAAACGACCATCTAAAATTATTGTAATAAACTGGATAGATACGACCAAACTGTAGCCCGTTACCTTATACTATTTTCCAGAAATATGTAGTCGAGTCTTGTTTGTGAATGCGGTGAAGTTGAAATACATTTTTCGTCCTATGCAACCACTTCCTAAAACCAGGCATGATCGGCTAGATAAAGTCCCAATTTGTGTCAACAAACAACTAACCAACAGCTAATATTTTCTTTCGTGGTAGTACTGATCTATTAGATTATCAAAATGCAGGAATATTTTCAGCAGTACAATATGACATGCACATGCTAAGATCTAAACTTTTTCAACTTTATTAAGATCGACAGCACTTATGGTTCTAACTATATGTATGTATAGGTCATAGAGTGGACAACTTGATATGGTATACCAGGGGCCAATTTCATGAACGAGTTTACGACGTGTTTTTGTCTTAAAAACATCGTACGAAGTTCGTACGTTAAAAATCGGGTTTCATCAAACTATTGAACTTTGCGAACTTCTTACTTTTTGTCGTATATTTAAGACAACTATTTAGGTGTCGCAGCTGACATCTTTGTCTTAAATATTACAAACTTACTACTTAGCTACCAAGGCTGCTGCATTTCACACGATTTTAGAGGCTGAAGAAAGGTTTAAATACCTCGAAAGTACTACAATCAAGACCACCATCTATTACATACTATATGGTTTACCCAAATGAGAAAATAAAAACCCCTTTCCTTGGTGCTTATGAGTTATTTATTTGTCCAAGTAATCCTCTCCACCCCTTCTCCTACCACGCTGTATACTGTCACCAAGAGATTCGCCTATGGCCACCATGCCGTCAGTAGCTGAATTTATGCATAACCATCACGTCTAAGGGAAGGGATTCTGTAGTAAAACCAACAGGATATTTTTGTACTTTTTCACATGTCACCAATGCTTAAACATACTAATATACACAATCAAATGTACGGGTAAGTCATCGTCCATTTGCATGACTGCCGGGGACGACAATGATAAGGGGGCTTTCGTCAAACAACCATACGTTCTACATTCGATAAAATTTCAAAATGTATGTCTTTGTATGAGTATGTATATGTTGGAGCTTCCAGTAGAACTTTACATTCTCCATGAAGGGACAAACATCCGGGTTAGCACAATCTCAGTTCCAACCGTATTACAAGTTGCATTCTAGATTTTTACATTTTCGAAAATTTCGACTTGTTATCTCAAGCACCCGTGGTGTGATGTTTACTTGCCTCCATGGGACGTTGGCAAACAGGGCAGACCCGGATCAGACGCCACATAACCACGGTGGCGTCAGATCAGGTTATAAGCTCGTCCAAAAGATTAAAATGAGGATACTCCATTCGACATATGGGTTAACATAAAGTGTAAAAACGAGTAATTTTCGGGACACAGTTTCATGAAACATTACATGTGAACATAATATGATATAATCTTTTATGTTCAAATGATAATAGTATGTCCCTCTTAGGGATCTGTAATTGAGCATAACACGGTGTGAAGAAAGCCTAGACAATCGCCAATAATGCCCAAGACTCAGGACCGAATTTCGAGAGCATACGAAATTTGTCGGCAGTATTGTATCTGCTACTTAGGACTGGTTCTTGATGCTATCATTAATTCTGTGAATTATGTTTGTTAGATGGATGTTGAGGATATCAGATTTCATAAAAAATAATGAATTTGAATTATTATGTTTCATCCAGACATGTTAGAATAAAAAAAAGATTCAGTTTCTGTTTCCTCTCAGTATATTTTGTGGTTTTAGGTTATCTTACTGATTAGTTCCTTACTTGGACATGGTTTTTTATGATTTTGGGAAACCCGTCATCTAAGTGTCAAAGAATTTGGCTCTAGATCAGACCGACGTTTGACACAAGTATATGCGCCGAGTTAAAGGGATTGATTTCTTAATGGGGTATGCTGTCGCCTGCTCGTCTTCTCATGCGCGGGTTCAGGAATTTTTGTACGGAAAACTTCAAGTTAGCAAGGTTCTAGGAGGGGTATCCAGCATTTTCCAGGTGGTCCACTTGCTAATTTCTATGGAAACCTATATAACTTGAGATTTTCAAGGGGATGGAGGTCCGGACCCCCTGCCTTCATTCTGATCTGCTCATGTTTCTTCTTAAAAACTTTCTTCACATACCTTTGTAGTTTTCACTCTGTGTTAAACCACTTTCCACGGCTATATACAGTCCGCACGTGACCAATCACATGATATTTGGAGACTGGAGTTAGGCAAAAGTTAAAAATACGACGTTTTTAGTGAAACGCAATTTTTTGCTCTTACGAACAATTTAAGATGTTTTGATGAAACTGACGTACGCACTTCTCAGAAAACAACGTACGCACAATTTAAGATATTTCGTACGCACTTTATTGATGAAATTGGCCCCAGGTATGATCAAAAAGTTCTCGGTCCGATATGCTTCACTGAGATTTATTGAATTAAAATCTTTGTCAGAAATGAAGGACATTGGGAGTGTGAAAAGCATGCGGTCATGCTTGGTTGCTTGTGTAAAGCACTTTTAAGAGAGGAGGTTGCGACACATTTGCAAAATGGAAAACCTTGAAATCAAAGCGGTTATCAAGTACTTCTGTAAGAAAGGAATGTCTCCAAAAGCAATTCATGAAGACATCATGGAAACCCTTGAGAAGGAGTCTCCATTTTATAGCACAGTGAAAAAATGGGCAGCAGAGTTTAAAAGGGGAATAGAGAGCGTTGAGGATGATGGACGATGTGGCTGTCCCAAAGATGCCAACGCAGATGAGAATGTCAAGGTCGTGCACATCCTGGTTATGTGTGATAGGAGTCGAGACCTGCCAAGCATTGCTAGCGAAGTCAGCAGTACAATCAATCCTAACCGACATCTTAGGTATGTCAAAGGTTTCGGCAAGATGGTTGCCACGAATTTTGACCAGAAAAGGACTTAGCTCTATATTTGTAGATATCTCCTGTCTCGCTATGAAGATGATCCTGGTGATTTCAACGAGCGAGTTGTAACCCAAGATGGGACATGAGTTTACCACTTTGACCCAGAGTCAAAAATGCAGAGACAACAATGGCTGCAACCTGGCTCCCCCCTCCTAAGAAATTTAAGAGGGTTAATTCATCAGAGAAGGTGATAGCCTCAATCTTTTGGGATAGTCATGGGGTGATCATGATTGATTATCTTTAGCAAGGTCGCATGATAAACGGTGTGTATTGTACAGGCGAATTAAGAGGCTAAGCCAGGAAATCGCAAGAAAGAGGCGAGGAAAACTGACTTGCTGTGTTCTGCTCTTGCAAGACAACGCCCCTACCCACACTACACAAGTTCCCATGACTGCTGCGACTGAATGTGGATTTGAAATTCTTCCTCATCTGCCATATTTTCCTGCTATGGCTCCTTCTGACTTCCATCTGTTCCCAAAAATAGTAAGTGAGTATGATCAGGAAATACCACAATCACAAACCGCAGACAACCCCGGGGAAATCCCCTCTTCTTGGTACACATTATGGAAGCAATGAAGGCGTCATAGAGGCAGTAAAAGAGTACATGGGGGACCAGGAAAATGCCTTCTATTTTGAAGGGATACGAAAGCTCGAACAAATAAGGGCTAAGTGCATTGCCTTGAAGGGAGGTTATGTTAAAATGTAAGGGTCAAATTATTATTCCCTGGTAGCCCTAAGTACAATGAGCCGAGAACCTTTTGATCATCCTTCACACAAGTAACATAGCATTTTTTCAGCTATCTGCATCTTGTGGAATCTAGTACAGTGGCATGTAAATGTAGTTAATAGAAAAATATGACTCAGTGCTGTCCTTACCAGCTGCCTACTTTACATATACTTAAAAGCTATAAAGTGCGACATGTTTTATTGACTGTATTGTAAGCGCAATCTGTGTTACTTTGTATCCTTGTCATAAACTATATATATAAAATGTTTTACCCATAAAAATCAGGCATCCCATCCCTTTTATGGGACATAGACAAACAGTGCAGACCCAGATCAGTCGCCACGGAAAGTGGCGTCTGACCAGGATATCCACTGGATGCTTACAGAATGTTCTATTAAGATTTAATTAAAAATGAAAAATACTGCCCAACATCCCTTAACGTGACAATGAGCTCGTTCTACTGATATTTTTAAAGGTAGGCAAAGTAAGTAAGGGTGCATAGATAAGAACCACACCTGACCAAGGATACCAATGGGAAAGTGACAAACTCACAGTGAGACACCACAAACGAGAGTCAAGAGGTCAGCCCTTTCCCAGCAGGTGACCACAAAGCACATATAAACAGACGCGCACAAAAGCATAGCAAACGCGAGACAGAAAACCCCCATAAAAGATCCACAAATGAAGTACCGCCTTCGAACGGCCAGTAAAATATTTTAATGGAGGGCTTAAACCGGTTTAACGTCGTGTCGACCTCACCTTAATTCAGATGTGGAACAAGACACATAGATATTTGGTTTGCATGAAAGACCCCTAACTTATCAATGCATCATCTCCTTGAACATATAAATCAAGATATGACAAGGAGATAAAGCAAAGATAAGGACTCAACAGTAAATAAAACTCAATACCGGAGCAAAAGAAATCCAACAGGTAGACCCCGGTGGGCTCAACAAACAGCCAAAGCACCAGGCCCTTACCATCTCATCAATAGATGAGTCTTTATGTCGGAACCGTCATAGAGTCTGAAGCTGGGTACATGCATTGATATAGCTTTCCAACGGACAATTTTTGTATCTGTGTATCAACATGTTTCTAGAAAATAACTTCAAAGCTAAACACATTTGTAGTTTGAGCACAAGCATAGGAACCCCACCACCGGAAGGATAAACGAATGGAATACGTACTGCAATGTAATTTTCTTCGTTTGAATATATGAATTAGAAGGAAATTAATTTCTCCTGAGTAATCGAAATGAGCGTCAGGCGGCGCTAGCAGTGAATGCACGTGAGATTTGCTGATTGAAGGCATTCAGCTTTGGACAGTTCGACAGTCAAGTACGCATTGATTTTTAAACCGGTTTTAGCAACTAGAATCCACATGTATCTGGGCGTGGTATGTGTGGCTATCTTTAGTAGATTTAGCTGACATTGTCAAGCAGTGAATTTGAACCATAACCAACGACAAACTTGACTTTTGCAAAGAGCCTGAGGTTTCATTGATTTTGGATTGCTGATTTTTCCACTGGTGGCTAGAAGACGTAGTTGAAGACAGTACGGGCCATTATAACAGAGACTTCTAGTATCGAGGGCTAACGGTGCTCGCCCATATCATGCAGCAGCTGCAAATTGCTTTGCAATCCATGTTCAGGATGTCACCTGCTCTAGGCCCATGTTTTCGTGTGGCGAGTATTCACACTACAGGATGGTTTTGTTCTATCACACGACCAACATCTTCATCTAGAGGCGACTCGGGAAGTGAGTCAATGGGAACGTGTTCAGTCGGGCAGCTGTACTTGTGTGCAGATAGATGGCATTTTTTCGAAAGATAAGTATGATTATTCACGCTTTACTAACGAGTGCTATGGGGGCAAGCAGGGCATAAAAGCGGTCAAACGCATAACTATTAAGGGCTCAGTGAAAATTGTTATCGAGCTTTAACAGTCATTATTCCAAGATCTGAAAATTTCGACCCAGATCGGGCTGTTTAGCAATCTGATCTGGGTTTATACTGTATGTGACTGGTTATAAGAAATGAAAACACGTGGGTAGGCAGGTACAGCGAAAGTGCGATTTAGGTTTGATTTGTGGTGATTGGCATAATCTGAAATACGTATTGGGCACCTAATATGAGTCGAATATGTTACAGCTTGAATGCGCTTTCTGATCATGGTCTTTGCTGATTGGCATAATCTGAAGTTCGTCATGGCATCTAATATGAGCGGAATTCGTTACAGCGCGAACTCTCATTCTGATCTGTTTATGTGCTGATTGGCATAATCTTAAGTACGTATTGGCATCTAATATAAGCGGAATTTGTTACAGCGCGAATGAGCACTCTGATCTGGGTTTGTGCTAATTGGCATAATCTAAGCTATGTATTTACATCTATTATGAGCAGAATCTGCTACAGCACGAATGCGCATTCCGATCAGGGTCTGTGTTAATTGGCATGCTGATTTGCATAATCAAAAATACATTTTTGCATCTAATATGAACCGAATCTGTTACAGCGCGAATGCGCATTCTGATCCTGATCCATGCTGATTGGCATAACATGGTTATCCTGATCAATGCTGATTGGCATAACATGGTAATATATTTATGCACTGTTTTATCATCTAGTATTATGCAGTACTGTTAAATTCAGTTTTCCGTAGATCGAACTAGCAATTGTACAGTCTGATCCGGGTCTTTGATAGCGCCTGTCAAAGTGTATCAACTTTATATTACACGCACATAATAATACCTGTTAAATTCTGTTTGCATAAGTGACGACATTGAATGATGAGACTGAGCGGTATCTTAGCTGAACGACATAGTATAACTGTTACATGTACAGGGATATTGAGCTAGCTTACATTTTCTTATATTTTTTTTATATCCAACCAGTTTTGCTTGTAAATAATTTAAAAGATAAATCCAAACTTCATGTACAATACACACAATAACCGAATGCACCATACAAATATTTAATTGAATACACATAATGATTTATCAAGAACACACGGAATGCACGAGCTCTATACGCATGGCGAGAACTCGGTCAATAGTATATGATTTTAAGTGCATATATGAATGGTGTAATATCCAGGACTTTGAACATTCCTATCGTAATTTCTAACGCTAAATTTACTTTTCAAATAATAAATCGGCTAGATAATGGATGACCCCTTAAACGTGAATTATATGACTAGCTTTCGAGAATTCGATCTATGAAACGATCGTTCGATCGATCGACCTTTGTCAATTTGTTCCAACTTCATGATGATGATGATGATGATGATGATGATGATGATGATGATGATTGTAGCATATTTGAGTAAGGTCAAGGATTTTATCCAAATAGTAGACATATGGTGTAAAAGTAGTGGTCATAAGATAGCGCGTGCGTGTGTACAGGTGCGCGTGTGTGTCTATTCATTTGTTTCGCATAATTCATCGTTTTTGCATACATGTTATATAAAAGCTCAAGGGAAACCACCCTTCTATTCCTACATGTGTGGTTAAGGGGAGCTAGTTGAAATATTAATACTATAAACTAAATTTATACCTATCATGTGCATGGTTGAATTATAACATGTTTGCTTCGTAAAGAATTAAATTGACTTGATCAAACCGTATTGTAGAGCACAGATTTTTAATTCATCCATAAGGTATTATAGTCGTTTATATTTTTTGTTGATTTCATCTGGAAATTGTGAAAAGCAGTATTGCTGTAGTAGATATAGATGTGCGTATCGCAAACAGAGAGTATGATGAAATGTTGGTCTGCTTTACAGTTAAACTAATTTGTTTCAATCTTAAGGTATCATGGCATTTTGATTTATGCTGGTTTTGGCTCGAATTATGAATTTACGATTCAGATGTGCAGTAAAGCAAGATAGGTCTGGATGATAACATGTTTGCATGCTTAAGAATTAAATTGATTTGATTCAACTGTAGGGTATCATAGTATCTTAATTTATATTGGTTTTAGTATGAAGTTATGAAAAGGAGTATTACTCTAGTTTTATCGATATGTACTGTTACACAAACCAAGGTGGATGTTTAAGAGTTCAAGTGATTTGATTCACCGTAAGATATCAAAGTTCTATGATTTATGCTGGTTTTAGCTGGAAATTACAAAAAGTAGTTTTGTTCTGTAGATATAGATGTGTGGTATCGAAAACACAGGGCTGGATTATAACAGTTTGCCTGCAAAAGAGTTAAACTGATAAAATTCAACCATATAGTCGCATAATCCTTTGATTTATGCTGGTTCAAACATGAAATTATGAAAAGCAGTATTGGCCTAGTACATGTAAATACGCAGTATCGCTAACACAAGGTTGGATGATAACATGTGTTTGTCTGCTTAAGATTTCTATTGATTTAACCAGTATAAGGTATCTATGATTTATGCTGGTTTTGGCTGAAATTTGAAAAGCAGAATTCCTTTGCAGATATAGATGTGCGGTATCTCAAACACAGGGCTGGATGATAAAATGTTGAAAAGCAGTATTGCTTTAGTAGATGTAAATGTGCAGCATTGCAAACACAGGGTTGGATTATAACATGTTTGCTTGTTTAAGAGATCAGTTGATTTGATGCAACCGAAAAGCTTTATAGTCCCTTGATTTATGCTGGTTTCAGCCAGGTATTATGAACATCAGTATTGCTCTAGTAGATATAGATGTGCGGTATTGCAATCACAAGCTGGATGATAACAGTTGACCTACAAAAGATTTTAACTGATTAAATTTAGCCATATAGTCGCATAATCGTTTGATTTACGCTTGTCTTAACATAAAATTATGAAAATTTGTATTGCTTTAGTAGATGTAAATGTGCAGTATTGTAGTATTGTAAACTCAAGGCTGGCTGATAACATGTTTGAATGTTTAAGAAATCACTTGATTTAATTCAACCGTAATGATTCATCCGTAAGGGTTTATAGTCCCTTTGATTTATGGTGGTTGCAGCCTGGTATTATGAACAGCAGTATTGCTATAGTAGATATAGGTGTGTGGTATTGCAAACGCAGGGCTTGATTATAATATGTTTGCCTGCTTAGGAGTTAAATTCATTTGATTCATTCATATAGTTGTATAGTCCTTAAAAAAAACAGAAAAAAAACAAAAAAAAAAGAAAAAAAAAAAAAAAAAAAAAGAAAAAAAAAGAAAGAAAAGAAACAGAAACCAAAAAAAAAAAAAGGAAAAAAAAAAAAGAAAAAAAAAAAAGAAAAGAAATAGAAACAATAAAAAAAAAAGAAAAAAAAAAGAGAAAAGAAAAAAGAATGGTGCTGGTATCAGCTGAAAATTATGAAAAGCAGTATTGCTCTAGTCGATCAGCGGTATCGCAGATCGGAGGTATTTGTATTGATGTACATATATTTATGAATGTCATATGTAACCTAGCATCTGATGTTAAATGCTAAAAAGAAGAAATATGCTGGTATCAGCTGGAAATTATGAAAAACAGTATTGCTCTGGTCGATCAGTCGTATCGCAGATCAGAGGTATCTATATTGATGTACATATATGTATGAATGTAAAATGTAACCTAGCATCTGATGCTAAACACTAAAAAAGTATAATATGCTGGTATCAGCTGGAAATTACGAATAGCAGTATTGCTATAGTATATCAGTAGTATCACAGATTTGAGGTATTATATTGATGCACATATATGTTAGAAAGTCATATGTAATCTAGCTTCTGATGCTAAATTAAATTGATTGCAAAAAAAAAAGTTTAATGAATAGATGATTACTACATTGAATCTGAAATAGAATTTGAATCCTTGGCTTCCAAACACGTGCATATATGCTGACATATATTTATAGAATCACACATATATATGGGTATATGTATGCATACGTGGACGTTTACTGATGTTTTTCAAACTCATATTAAATTTTGCAAGTATTGTCACGGGAAGATAAGTGGCATAGGATTATCACATAGGCACCCATATCCACTCCCCCCTCATTATCCTCTTCATAGGTAGAAATTTATTGTAACATTTATTGCAATGGTCGTTTGTATGTGTATTCTTTCAGGTTAACTCTGAAAAAGTTCAGTAGCTATCTGAAGTTTCAGCTGGAACGCGCACCTACTCCCAGAAGTTCTACAGAAATGTAGTCCAGGAAAATAAAGCTGTCAAGATGGTTCAAGTCCAGATGGATATGAGGTTCTCAGAATCAAGGACTTTAAATGTGTGTTATTACAAATACGTTTGAAGAATGCTTCTTATATTAGCAGATTAATAGAGAAAGATTTTGCAATAGTACCAGTAGTTATTTCGAGTCAGAACTTGAGTTTCGCTGGTTTAAGACCAGGATTAACATTCATTTTCCCCGTTCTTTTATGTTCAGTCGACTGTCCAAGTGCTCCTTACCAATTTCATAAATGTAATTTTGAAATTATTGAAGTTGTTTGGTTGTCTTTTTGTAAGCTAAGAGAATGAAGTGCATTAGGGGAAATGTAATTTTCTTCGTTTGAATATATGAATTAGAAGGAAATTAATTTCTCCTGAGTAATCGAAATGAGCGCCAGGCGGCGCTAGCAGTGAATGCACGTGAGATTTGCTGATTGAAGGCATTCAGCTTTGGACAGTTCGACAGTCAAGTACGCATTGATTTTTTTTTAAACGAGAATTCATGGAGTGTTGGTCTGACTCGAAATAATATGAAAGCTTCTATAATTTAAGTAAATATTAATACTGTATTGGCTGGCTAATACCTAGAAGCAAAGGTGTAAAGTAAAGCTTGTATTGGACTTTCAGTGTTACATGTATACGTCAGTCGACTGTCCAAGTGCTCCTTACCAATTTCATAAATGTAATTTTGAAATTATTGAAGTTGTTTGGTTGTCTTTTTGTAAGCTAAGAGAATGAAGTGCATTAGGGGAATAAACGTTCTTATTTAAAGTAAAACTAAATTTAAAGGATTATCTGCATCACTAGGTTTGTTTGATGTATTATTATGTCATGTTGACACTGTATACATATTTTGCCCAAATTGACATGAGACTGATTAATTTTCGCCAAAATCTTCAAGGTGGTATTCGTGAGTTTTCGTTAAGTACTCCGACCTTGGCCATGCTTTTAACAGGAATATGAAGATAAAGTCGATTCATGAATGCAAATGGTCTAATAGCCTAATGGTTAGGTGGCAACTTTCAGATCAAGCCTACCTGGATCGAAACTTGGAAAAGCCTTTTTTAAATAATTGTCAAATTGCATCCTTTTTTTTTAGTTTAAGATTGTTCTTGTATTTTACATCATCTCGTGGTGAGTTTTATATCTTTTTTTTTTTATTTAATTGCATTTAGTTGCTTTTATTTTCATTATTCGCTAGGTTTCCTCACTCTTTTCTTGTCAGTGCCGACTTTTGTTGTCTGCTGATAACCTTTGCAAACAGTTTGTTCCCAGATCAGTACCAACAAAACGTCGGTTCTGATCTGGATACAGACCGTTTGACACTCTGAAAAGTGTTCCTGAAAGATGCTTTGAAAAAGTTAAATTCGAAAAATGTCAGCAGATGACAACACAAGTATCAAAATCATCCAGCGTGCAAAGAGTAGCTACATTCGGCTTATTGAAATTATTCACGTTTCTGCGTGTGTATTTGTTGAATAAACGTATGGCAGATTCAAATAAATATATCCATGTGTACACAAAATCAAGAATAAAGACTAGCAAATCAAAAGAAAGAAGAAAAAAATGAAACATTACGGGATTTGAACCCACATCTTTTGAGTGCAAAGGACAGCATTTTATCCATTAGGCTATCGAGGATTTGTGTTATTTATATTCATAAAAGTAATTGTGCCACAATCTAAAAAGCACACTTTACGAGGATTCCCAAAGATTAGAAGAAATGTCATTGAATATTCATATGTCTCAGGTCAATGTAGACAAACAATACTTTCTGTTTACTGGTGTGTATCATTTTCTTAACACAGAAGAGAGTGGGGGTATGGTTTGTAAGGTAGGGATCAATTTTGAGCTAGAAGGAGTTAATCGATGGAGGACATCGCAAATATCCGCACTTACATTACAAGAAGCATAAAATGGCATTTAATGACCTTGACCGTCGTCTCCAAGGTTATACCAGCAATCCTAAATATCTTTGTTAACTACAAGCCTTGACAATCAGTATCGCAAATATGTACCACTTACAATTCTAAAAGTGTTGGTATTGCAAGTCATATAGACAGATGTGTAGTATCTTTACCTTGACCTTTGGTCATCTACACACCTCAGGCAAATATTGTGTCAAATATGAACACCATCGGTCAAATATACAGAAAGAGGAGTTTACGAGACGTAAAACTGTTAGGTTTAAAATATATTTTATCTTGACCTTTGACTCCAAGGTCATATCGGTGATCTGAAACCTTCCTTTAAATTTACATAACATAGGCAATCATTGTACATAATATTGATGCCCTCTGAGGAAAACTGAAAGATAAGTTTGCGTTCCTAACCGTATCTTAGATCATATGTATATTTGACCTTTGACTTCAATGTGAAAGCGGTGATCTGAACCTTGTTGTCATCTACTCACAATAGGCAATTACTACCATACAATTATGCAATACAATGCTGCATGCATCGCACCAAATATGGACAGCATCGTGCAAAACATAGAGAAGCAAAACCGACTGACGGACGGACAGAAGGACGGACAGTCGGATGGATGGACCGACGGACGGGACCGTTACAATACATCAGGGTTTTTTTTTTAAAATGCGTGGTTATAATTTACCAAAATGTCACAAAATGACAAACATAAAATCAAAATATTATTGCACAAATAAAGCATTATTTGTGTTTTTCAGTATATTTCTGCCTCCAGCGAGCATGCACATATTGCATTAAAGCAAACCCTTCAATGGCAGAATTGTGTATTATAGGAATGCTTCTTCAATACAATAACATTGTTGTAATGTTATACATTAGAGTAAAACTAACTCGACTTCTAGAGGGTCTGTAGGCTACCACATTTCTGAAACTAGCGTATTAGAATGGGGATAACCATATCCAAACTGTTCATTTGGTGAGGCGAATTGTCTGATGTACGCTTATATACAGTCAGACATAGGTAAAGCATCACTCAAATATTATTTCAGAGACGTTTTTCGTGAAAACATTCCTTCAGAAGAACAATCAGTTTGTAACATTTTGTTACCTTAGTCATTGCTTTGCCTTCTGAACATATCAGAATGCCATTTGGTCATTTTGCTAAATTTCTACGCTGTCCTGAATACACGAACCACTATTTTGGGGTATACCCTTAAAAGTGTCACAGCCAAGTGCGGATCCAGAGGGGGGGACAGGGGGTCCGGACCCCCCCCCCTGGAAAATCACAAGTTATATGGGTTTCTATAGGGAATAAGCAATTGGACCCCCCTGGAAAAAGTTGGACCCCCCTGGAAAATGTCGGATCCCCTCTGGAACCTTGAAAAATGATTGATTTCTTTGAAATTGACAAATAAGCTGAGGACTAAAAAAAAAAAAAAAAATCGTTGAGCGCTTTTTTTTTGTCAGACTGACCTGAACCCCCCTGGCGAAAATTCCTGGATCCGCGCATGACAGCTTAACCCAAAGTGCTTACTTTGAATTAAAAAAAACGCAGAAATACTCTAGACCTTGTTTTCAAAATAGTGCCAAACTGATGCTGTCGAATTCTAGGTTACATGTCAGTTAGAGAGGATCATAGAGATAGTTAATCGCGTGTTTGCAGTTTTTGCATTATCACTATATAACATGCCATTCTATACACATCCATAACTTTTATTCTTTTAGAGATATGAATCTGAAATTTTCATTCAGAACTTGTCTTTGATATTGTAACAATATGACACTAACACCTTGCATGTTTAAGCGTTTTAAAAACACCGTAATGGGGTAGAGAATAGGGGCAGTTTAAGGGGTAAGTGTGCATTTACCATGCCTGGTTGTTTACCTTTATGATTATCTAATCAAAATAAGCTGTAAATTGTCACCAATTCATCTATTCTAATAAATAAAGCAAGAAAATATTTATGACTTGAAAACTTCCTTCGTTTTTCAAGGAAAATATTGAGGCGATGCTTAACTTATGTCTGACTTCAAAATTATTTCCGCTCGTGTATCGGACGATACACCTCTTAAAATGAACAATCTGAAAGTGGGTATTCCCTAAATGTTAAGCAAAGTCCAAGCTTTACTTAATCATGTTTCAAACCGACCATCTGAAATTACAGTGATAAACTAGATAGATACGACTTAACTGTAGCCCGTTACCTTATAATATTTTTCCAGAAATATATAATTGAGTCTTGTTTGTGAATGCGGAAAAGTTGGAAACACTTCAAAAGAGGAGATGAACTAACTGAGCTTTAAGCTTCCGTTCTAATCCTTTTGTAATGTGTTAATTTATATGTGTGTATGTCACGAAGTTGAAATAAAATATGTTAAACTAGACTGTACAACAAATATGTTTAACCCATACAAGCCAGGAATCCTTTTATGGGACATTGACAAACAGTGCAGACCCAGATCAGACCCCAGGGAAAGCGGCGTCTAATCAGGATATACACTGGATACTTACAGAATGTTCTATTAAGATTTAAATACAAATGCAAATTACAACCCAACACCCCTACATATGACAATGAGCTCGCTCTTCTGATAAAGGTAGGCAAGTCCATTTGACTTTAAAGGGTTGAACCAAGATTAGTCTGTCAATATACACCACACCGGATAGGCGGCAATCAAAAACGCTCTTAACAACCGACGAACGCGGATCAAACATCGATAGAAACAGTGTTTTCGATTGCCTTTTGTCGCCAGTCGGGCGACAAATGCAATCGAAAACTCTGTTTCGTACTATTTTGATCTACGTTCGTCGATAGTATAAACGTTTTCGATTGCCGCCTTCCCGGTGTGTACATGTATGCTTAACCCTTTGTAAAGCAATGTATTTTCCTTCTGGTTTGATATAATACACTTGGGATAGTCCATTACACATTAATGTATGTATCCAGAGGAGTCAGGTTATATTATATATATATATATATATATATATATATATATATATATATATATATATATATATATATATATATATATATATATATATATATATATATATACGGAGGGATATAGTGAATCAACTGAGCCGATAGATGCTGTAAATATTTTGCCTCTAGCGATATATATATATATATATATATATATATATATATATATATATATATATATATATATATATATATATATATATATATATATATTCATCTGGGTCATCACTGTTTGTAACAGTAACCGTCTTCCGTATACAAAGGGTTACGGGTGAAGGATAACAGTTGAATACAACATAGGTGCATCCTAAATTTTGTTTGCGACTCTTTTCGCAGGCGTATTGACCGAGAACTGCAGGATGGATTTATACTTGGCTTTTTGCAGGCTGCTTATTTGAAACTATTGACCAAATCAAAGTTAGTCCGATATTATCATGGCTTAACAAGATTCTGTGTAGCACGTTGAGGGGCATCAACTAGAGATAATAAATGGATTTTTAAAGCTGCCAACAGTTTATAAATGAGTTCCGAACTGCTGAAGTAGTAGTAAGAGTATTGGATTTGAAAGATTCGTACATTGAAATGGGCGAAATACAACTCAATTGTACACAGATGCATCACTCAAACGCAAGCCAAGATGATCTGATTTTGAGCATAAAATCAGCATTTGAAATCAACAGCAATGGTTCAAATGATACTACGTATTATACTCCGGAGCAACCTCGAGCACCTATGTACATAGTTATAACAGCAACAGTGTTTTATATTGCCATATTTTTATTCGGTGTTCTGGGTAATATTTTGGTTATTGTTGTGATCGGTTTTGGAAGATCTATGAAAACGTCGGTGAATATATTTCTGCTCAACCTTTGTATAGCTGACTTGTTTATAATGCTCGTGTGTATGCCGACTGCCCTGACGGAAATATTTTCCATGGAAGCATGGTATTTCGGAGCCTTTATGTGTAAGTCTACTCTTTTCTCATTTTTCAGGCAGCTAGATTTGTCGTCTGCTGATTCTTCTCAAAAAACAATATTCAGAAATGCAATCAGAAAGTCCGGATCAGACCCGACATTTTGTGGGGCCTGATCTGGGTGTTATTTGCAATAGCTAGCAGCAGACGAAGTTAGTAGATAAAGAGTTATACATGCATGAAAACCTATATAATCGGACTAGAATCCTAAATGTTGCCTTGAACCTTCATCTACGCCCGGGCCTTCACGTACTTGATCTAGGAAGGGGTCTGGCCCACCAGCCGATGATGGCCCGCTAACAGTGGTATTTGGATCCCTCCTCCCCCCATCAAACTATAAAAAAAACGTTGTCAAAGTTGGACCTCCTCTGACAAAACTTTCGGGATCCGCGCCTGGCTGGCGAGACTATGCTGATGCGCATGCTTGTCTGAGCTTTCGCTGGTCACCTTTGCAGAACGTACCAAACTCTCATGTTCTGGTCTTAGAACAGATGTACAGCCGAGGAACGATCGTGCCGATATCAATTGGTATCTTAACGCTAATTAATACTTGATGATGTCGATAAACATCGCATATGCATGTTACTGTTACGTGAGTGAAAGTTCGAAATTTCCAAATCTTGAACTTAGAAAATCAGGATTTAAAACTTGCTGTATGCATCAAAAATATTAAAATTTCCACATTAAATGGTCAAACAGCTTTAGATAAACTGAAACTAAATCATAAAAGTAATTATTAACTGCTGCAGAATTCAGTATTTTGAGCCTCAAAATCCTGAGTTGAGGAGTAATCCTGAAAACTTTCACTCATGCTAAGACGTTGTTTAAGGTGACATCAAGCTTCCTTGTCGTCAAGTAAAACCACAATAGAAAACAAGAAAATACCAAAAGTAAACTTGCCATTCTTGTGTGTAGATTATAACGAGTAACTCATGAAGATGTCATTTTTCGGCTGCAAGCCATATGATATCACTTCGACTCTCTCCATTCAACCAATCATGGATAGACAGACATTTGCATATAAGAGTACCAGCTCTGAAAAGTCTTATTGGTTAATTACCAGACTGCCCATACAATTTTTTACCAGATGACAAAATTCATTGAAAATAAATGCAGAATAAAGGGGTACAGTCTGAAGCAACCAAATGTATATTCTGCACTTTTCTTCTCAGGAAAAATGTTAAACTAAACAAAAAGTAGACTTCTATTTTAGACAAATCTGGTCATTGCAATGCCGACCAGAACATAATGTTGAAGAATATAATTAACCCTTAAAGCGCCAAGAAAAAAAAATGCATCTGAAAAGGTCGTCTGCTGAAGTCGTCTGCTGCAAATAATTGCCTAGCATTACTGATGAATGAAGCATAGAAGCAAACAGTGTGGACCCAGAACAGACTGCTCCTATAGCAGTCTGATCTTGGTCCACACTGTTTGCCATAGAGGCTTTTAAACATTCCAGTAGACGAGAAAGCAGATAACTTTTGTAGAGATTGGCGCATTAAAGAATTCACCAGATTCACAAAAACTGTCTTACCTCTATGTGTAATTCAATATTTTCATATAATCAAATTTACAAACAATGTTAAAATGTCGTCTGCAACTTTTTGACTTAGTTTGCATATTGAGCTGGTACTGATCCTAGCCGTTATGTTGTATCAGTATCCTGCATTGTTTCAAACACTTGCAATAATAAAACCATTGTAAGAGTATTTACTATATTTTTCCAAGTAGGATGACCCTGTGCAACAAATAACACATAAGTACAAATTCCACAATTGAAATACAGTCGTATATATTGTTTAAATATATTTCGTGTTCAGATTAATACATGTATACCTCAGAAGATGTTTAACATGCTAAAGGTAAGTATAGTCCGTACGAAACAGATTTACAGTTAGAAGTATGAATTAAAACCCTATATTTGTCCAATCAGGTGAATAAAGTACCATAACGTGACCGACTACGTAACTCTACACTTATCAAGCATGGACTCTGAAGACATGTTACATCACATACAACAGTCGTGTAAACAAATATAAAAGTTATATGTACCTAGCAGAATCATAAACTATGTATAATTTTGCATCTTGTAAAGGTTTGACCAATCATATTTGAGACTTCAAGAACACATTGTTAGAGATATAACAGAATGATAAGTTAACGTAAATGCACACGAACTCTCATAAATATATACTTATACTTTACCAACTTAAGCACGAAATATCTCGTGATGTGCAAGGTCTACACTGATGTAGATGATATAAAACAGTTAACTATGTTTAGCCTCCTGGACGTAAGATAGTATATCCATATACTGACGGACAAGTCATGGTATAATTAGTACTTAAAATCAACTGATACGATAAAGCAATCTAATATTTCAGATGATAGCAGATGTTGTGAGAAACTGATAGATTGTTAAATATTATCTATCTTAAAAATATGCATATTTGAAATTCAAAACTGGCAAGTTGTTCCAAAAAAGCAGACTTGGAAAACTAAAAAGACGTTCTGAATAAAGGGTGAGGTTGGCGCCGTTAAACTGGTTTAAGCCCTCCAGTAAAATATTTTACTGACCGTTCCAAGGCGGTACTAACTTTTTATTTCCGTCAGTGACCAGTCCTTTTATACTGGGTACGAGATATATTCTACATTGTAAAAAACGAATTTTGAGTTTTCATGCTTGAAAATCTAGATTTGAGTACATACGGGCATTCATTTTTGCATTGTATAAGAATGTGCATGAGCAGCTTGAGAAGACTTAGGCAAACATTAAATAAAAAACAATATAAATGACAAATTTTGACAAAAATCAAGTGTAAGTCAGAAGTATAAATACTTTCACCACGTTTAAAAATGTAGTTAGAAAACGTGTGCGCAACGTGCGAACAGAAAGGCATACATACTCTTATACTTGCATACGTGCGAACTTAAGCATCTAATCCGATCTTGCATGATTAGTGCTGTAGCATTTCTTTGCTATGGTGATCATAAATGGGTCATAATTTGGTATTGAACATCGAGAAAAAATAACATTCCTCGTTTTTGCCTTTAAAGATAAATCTTGTTAAGATACTCATATGACAGCATATAATTATGCATTGTTGGATAGAATCCATTTATAGTGTTCTAAGTTTGTTTTGAAAAAAAAACTTGCCAGTTCGAAATTAATATTGGCATAACTTTTTTTATTTATTGGAACTTTTGATGCAGTTATTAGCGCTGTGTTGCGTGAAATTGATTAGGTGTTTCATTTCAACTCATTTCAGAGACCTTTAACGTATTATAAACATTGTCTGGTCTTGTAACATTTGTAATATGATACACAATGTAACAATACAAATTTTATTGGCATTAAACCTATTACAATGAGTGAATTGTACAGAGGATCCAAGAAGTAATATATTCGCAAGAGATATAAGCTGTATATATAACTCGGTATACCATAGGTAATATTCTGTAAGTTTTATATTTTGTATCAGCAGAGAGACCTAAATAAAACATGCTTATGTCTAAACGGTGCTGGGTCAGCGCGTGAACGTTGATCCATCAGCTTAACGGCAGCAACGCAGCGACACACAGCCACTGTTTAGAGTTATCAAAATGGGATCCTGAGCAGCCCGGTGTGTCCGTCTAGCTGATCAGTGTCCTTTAGGTTATATCAAGTTTAGATTATTGGAGTTATAAAATCATAGACCTTTTTTCTTCTGCAAATTTGATTAATTGTGACAAGTTTAATAACACATGCTTAGACGGACATTGTAGGAGCGTATTAATTCTGTTTACATTTGGGTATCTACAATAGTATTCTTGAAAGTATTCTATACGTAAATCTACATAATGATGCAATTTAAGTTAAGCGTACATTGTACTTGGAGAAATGAGATTTACATTTTGATGCAGGGGTTTTCTCAGAAGTTTTCAAATAAGTGTTAATTGACTGGGTTCAGGCCGACGTCTTGCAATCAACATCGTTGTAATTTCCCCTTATTATGTGACTTCAGTATTTTTGTCCAGAAAATGCTGTCTACTTATAACATCTGCTGCATACGAATATGTATTTTTACTCCAGATTAATTTGATAAAGGAGCAAACAGTATGAACCCCGACCAGACTGCTTCAAAGGCAGCATGGTACAAAGCAGAATATAGATAAGACGATAATTGCAGCGCATAACAGGAAAATGGGTAATATCGGTTACGCTTATGCCCACAGAAGGAGTGATAGGGACCAGGCTGTGTATGTTAGCATGCTATTTTATGCATGTCTCGATGAATCTACGCTGTGTCAACGTTGATGTTACAATAATTATGCCATCACTTTTTTAATAATATATTAACGGTTGGGCGCAGTTGGCGCTGGTTCACCGCCAACGATGGCCAAGTGCTTATTCAAAGCTATTTTCAGAAGGTGTTGAATATCTAGAATACACAAACTTATCTGAACGTAAGAAAGAGGGCAAAAATCAGGAATCGATTCAATCAAGCACCACACCTGACCCAGGATACCAATGGGACAATTAGACTTCCCAAACGAGAGCCAAGAGGTCAGCCCTTTCCCAGTAGGTGACCACAAGGCATCAACAAACAGGCGTGCACGAAATCATAACAAAACAAGACAGAAATAACATTAATGATCTACAAAAGAAGCACCGCCTTAATATTTTACTGGAGGGCTTAAACCGGTTTAACGGTGCACCAACCTCACCTTTACTTCAGATGTGGATCAAGACACATAGATGTTTGGTTTGCATGAAATACCCTTAACTTATCAATGTATCATCTCCTAGAACATATAAATCAAGATATAACAAGGAGATAAAGCAAAGATAAGGACTCAACAGTAAATAAAACTTAATACCAGAGCAAAGAAATCCAACAGGTAAACCCCCATGGGCCTGACAACAGCCATACCATCAGGCCCCTACCGTCTCATCAATAGATAAGTCATTAAGTCGGAACCGTCATAGAGTCTGAAGTCCAACCCACCGGCGTGCAATTAAAGGGGAAAGCAAAGATGCCAACCGTGATTGGGTAGACCACCAAGCATGCAGTCTGCTGCAATACAATAATATTATAGCCGATGCTTTTATAATGGGAAATTATTTTAGACATAAACAGCCAATTTCAGACTTACAATACCACAGCAATCCCAGAGTAATCTCATATGTGAATGTTATATAGATAAACTCTTCCAAATTATGTGACATATTATTGGTCTATTAGGCAGTGAGCTTAAAAATAGATTATTCTCATTATAATGTAATGTATGCACAATTCACTATGATATTAAACTTATTACTTATCACTTTCAAAATTTCAATGTAAACAATGATTTTTCTGTCACCGAAGATTTCATTTTATTTTATCAAACAGTCTTGACCCTGATGAAATGCCGCCTTATGCTGGTTTCGTCTAGCTCTTCACAGTTTGGCAAAGTACTTGTTTATCGGTACCCAGAATGGGCAATATGTAAAGGCTAAGTGCGATCGGCACTTTCAGAAGTAATCCGTAAAGTGCCAATCACAACAAAGTCGTCTGCTTTTCTCATCTGCTAAAATGTAGCATCACTTTTAGCCAATAGAAGCAGGTAGTAGCGTCTGGCCAAACATGTAATTGTATCTATTGCATACATCCCCTCTCTTTCTCTCCCCAGTTTTGAATGAGCGCCCAATGTTCAAATACTGACCAGATTTACACGAGCCTTATCTATTGATGAGATGGTAGGGGCCTGATGCTTTGGCTGTTTGTCGGCCCACCGGGGTTTACCTGTTGGATTTCTTTTGCTCCGGTATTCAGTTTAATTTACTGTTGAGTCCTTATCCTTGCTTTATCTCCTTGCTATATCTTGATTTATATGTTTTAGGAGATGATGCATTGATAAGTTAGGGGTCTTTCATGCAAACCAAATATCTATGTGTCTTGATCCACATCTGAATTAAGGGTGAGGTTGGCGCCGTTAAACCGGTTTAAGCCCTCCAGTAGAATATTTTACTGACAGTTCCAAGGCGGTTCTTCTTTTGTGGATCTTTTACGTTTTTGTTCTGTCTTGTGTTTGCTATGTCTTTGTGCGCGTCTGTTTACGAGGGTCAGTCAATAATAACTGAGCCCTACCTAAATACATTTTAGTTTGGTATTGTAGACAACAAATGTGGTTATATTCTATAAGTATCATATGTCATCGAAGTATGTTGAAGAATTATCCTAGTTAAGCATCTATATTGGTTGCTAGGCAACTGAAGGTGGTCAGTCAGAGCGATGTGTTCACGCTTTCAACCACCATGAATATACAGTATGTCTTTAAAAAGCTTGCATGCTTGATAGTTTTTTTGAAAGACATATTTTACATTTATTTGAATAACATATATCATATTGTCTTTTCCTTACACTTAGTTCGTTAATGTTTAGGTGAAAATTGATTGTATGCGTTGCCTAGCAACAAAAGCACCAAAATTCCACAAATTTTCAAATACACGAGAATTGTGTTGCCATGGAAACAAAATTGTGAATTCAAATCAAGGAAATTAATATGTCTGGGGGTTGGTTTGTGTATGCAGTACTGTTAAAGCATCATTAGGCTAAAATTTTATGTTTTCTTTTAAAATTGTGTAAATCTAAATATGGGTGGGGTTAATTATAGGACGTCAGGCATGTGAAAATTTGATTAATTCTGCAATCAAACTGCAACAGCATCTATAATTTGGGTTCAGTTGGTTTCTGTTCTGTGACACTGAATAGGTACATGTTAAAGATCTCAGACGACAGTGAATAAAGCCTTGCTTTAACATTACTGTTTCCATAGCAACACTTAGAATTAGATGTATCACAACGTGAACGCACCCCTTTGACAGGTCATATTCTGTTGCCTAGCAACCGTTACACAAAGCCTACCAACAGAAATAAATTAGGTGATTAAATAGATGACATATAACCAAAATGAAATATCATCAAAATATATGTACATTTTACTTATTCAAATGTTATGAGGTAGGGCTCAGTTATTTTTGACTAACCCTCGTATATGTGCTTTGTGGTCACCTGCTGGGAAAGGGCTGACCTCTTGGCTCTCGTTTGTGGTGTCTTCTGTGAGTTTGTCACTTTCCCATTGGTATTCTGGGTCAGGTGTGGTACTTGATTGTATCGATTCCTGATCTTTGCACCCTTACTTACTTTGTAGTGAGAAAACCAGTCTTTGGGGTTAAATTTATACGCACATCGGCGACCTCTGTCTTATGAATTACACAGAACCAAACCAGAATTAGAATATGTAGATGATATACTATCAATGCACTATTCATTTGTATGTCCTGCCCCCTTGGGCTGGAGATACCAGGGACATAGTGTGACTTAAGTGCCGGGATTTGACCAAGGATGTGTCCCCCGCAGTGCTGTGGGTGTGCCAGGGTTTTAATGTTCCGCTTAAATAGGCTACTATTGAAAGAACTTGTCTGAAAAGCCTCATAAACAGCGCACCTAAACATCTACCTTTATATATGACAGTATAAAACGAAAGCGGTCAATTTACATGTTCTCGGTAAGGGGCCAATCCAGAAATTATCGGGAGGGGGAAGTAGGAAAGAAGGGGCCAAATTAGTAAGTGAGAGTGATCAGGAAATACCACAATCATTAACTGCAGACAAACCCATGGCACCGCTAGGAAGAGCCACACACCAACCACGAGACACCAGGAAGACAAACCAAGCAAATAAACCAACTCTCTCTTTCCCATCAAGATGATTGCAAAACTAGAAGGGACATAAAGTACCGTACAACAAAAACAGAACAATTACAGACTCCCACAATGGGATTAACAATAAACAACAAGACACCAACAACAGAACCACCGCCTTAGAACGGACAGCAGCCTAAGCCACCGACTTTCTGATTGTCCTTTACCTACTTTTTACAGAGTGTTTCAATTGCCCATTCCAAGGGAGCTAAAATTTCCAAGGAGGGAGGGGGTCGCAGTTTTAGGCGCTGTGGGGTTCAGGGTAGGGGTTGGCTGTGGAGGTCCTAATTCTTATTCCTAAACAAACACTTGTAATTTTCCCAGGAGTCAAGATTTACTGACCCCCACCTCTCTTTTGATTTATAGTTCAGAATTATAGAGAATCGGTAGAAACCATACATGCTTCTCAAATATATGGTTGTTCAATAAGAGCTGCAGTTTGATATCTCTAATAGTGTTAATGTTATGCTCTGGACACAATTCAAGCATAACAAAGGACAATAACTTCTAAATTATGCAAAAGAGAGTTATGGTTCCTCGATCTCTCCTAATCTTGAGATCTATCTAACATGATTGAAGTTTCAAGTTGATACCTTTTGAAGTTGTTGTGTTATGCTCCAAACAAAATTTAAGTGTGAAAAACAACAACGGACAATTACTCCTCACTTATGCGAAATAGAGGTACTGTTAATTCTTGTACACTGCATTTCTCCTCATCAATACCTCCTATAGTTTCTGTTTTATTCTCTGGACAGAATATTCGTAAATTCTCTAAAACCACTGGGCCAACTGAAGCCAAATTTCATGTGGCATCAACATTGGATAGGGGAAAAGATGGAAAGCTTATTGAAATGATTTATGTCATTTGTTGTTGTGCATTATTGCCAATCCCCTGGGGGCGGGGACATTTAGCAGGGATATTACCACAAATTCGGCCCCACAGTTCAGCGCTTTTAGCAGGGCTTTGAAAGTTGAAAAGTTAAAAGCCCAGCTATTCCCCGACCCTGAGTGTGTGGGGGATACAAAACACTGGTGCATTAGGCATCAAATGGCGAAGACACTACCGGACAGCCACAATATGCGCAGCCTAAACTGCGTCTTGTATTGCTCACACAGGTATAAAGCAGTTTTTTTTACAATCTGTGCCAAATTTATTATGCAGACTGGACCTCAATGCTGGGTGGAACTCAACATCACACCCGAACGAATCTTCCTAATTAACAGAACAGAGAATCGCCATGTCTTTGTTGCTATTAGAAGTAACTGATGATCAATTGTTTAATTAATGCCGTATGAACGTCCCTCGTACTAGCGGTACTTGAGATGACCCCTATACCTGTAACAATTAAAACGATAAACGTCCATGTAAAATGTCCTAGGAAATTTAACTTAAATGTCCAATAGGAAGTGAAATTCTGTTACCACAATTCCCATGTTGCAGACGATACATACATTGTACGTACTATATATTCCCTTGCAGTGTCCGTGTCTCTATGATTGCCAAATTATGGAGCCATATCTTGAACGACTGAGAGCTTTATGTTTACAGCTACTGATTTACTCTAAATAGTAAGCACGTTCTGTATCGTGTTTTAGTAGGCAGTAAGTTTGTAATTTTGGCGAGGAATTTATCTGCATTAATAGGTCTTGTCAAGCAGTGTCGAGTAATTTCTGCTTGATCATAGAATAAGAGTTTTCTCCAAATGCTTGGTTGTTCCATATATAGTTGAACCCTATTTTTTCAAGCCTACTTTTGACTTGATAAGCCCAATTAGAGCCATTATAAGTATATAATTACCATGTGTGACATCCTGTAATAACACATTTAACAAAATTTCTGTATTATCTTTTAATTTTGAACCAGTATCGATGAATAACAGGGTTGGCATAAAACCCAGGTTTTATCATAAAGCCCAACCCGGTTGGTTTTATGGGTTTTATGAGGGCGGGTTTTGGGGGCTTTATGTGGGTTTAATAAACTTGAAAGTTTTTCATTAAAATATCAATCATAACTCCCACAACCAGCTGCTACTTTACAGTTTTTCTCTGCAAACAGTACTGGTCTAAAGAGAAACAGCTTGATCAGGATTAAAGCTGTTTGCATTTCTGTCTGCAATTTTTAATGGTATTACTTTGTGGTAATTTTTTGGCTGATTACTAAAAAAACTCTGGGGACACCCCAAAAGTTAGAAAAATAACAGTAGTATTGTTTTGACTGTGATTCATACCTTTGTGACAGTAAATAAGCAATTAGCCTTGACCATTGAAATTATGGTCAAATGCAGTCATACTGGTCCTATTAACAAAAGTGTTAATATATTTTAATGCAGGCTTATTGGGAAATAGGAACTTATTTACACCCTGGAATAGAATTACATGTATAGATAAATGATACATAAAGTTTATTCTGGCTTAAGCATGAAACAGCTCATCACCAATCAAAGTTAGCTTTAAAATTTTCATTTACTGCCAATATGATCAAACAATAAGACCCAGAGTGGATTTGTTTATATAATTGAAGTCCAAGATATTTTTCAGGGGACAGATGACATTAGAAGACTAGCATAATCATAATAATAGACAAGATAATGATAAACAGATAAAGTTGAAGACTGCCTTGTCTATCTTGTAAATAAATGTAATATATTTTTAAATGTCAATGTTGATACTCATATTTGAATGACTATCTCACTATTACCGTTTAAACTGATTAAGATATGGCTAAATAGAATCATTTCTACACTTTTATATCTATCATCAGACTGAAAACAGAGACTTTATAAGACCTAAAATTCATAAAAGCAGCATATTGTTCAAAGTGGGTAACATGACCTTATTGCCCAACCCAGGTAGACCCGTGGTTTATGGGGTGGGTTTACTGGGGTGGGTACCATAGTGCCAACCCTGATAAATAATGAGGAACTCGGTATGCAGAGCGGCTTGATTTGTTGACTTATTTACGCCCAAAAGATATCTACAGAACTAGGAATGGATACGTTCTACATCCGGTGCATCGTGGAAGCTCCACACCTCGCAAGCATAGCCGAGGACTGAACCTACTTAGGTGTCGAACAGTTTAAACTTCTTCTTGATGCAAATTGTAATATCAAATGACAACTATAAAAGAATTTCAACGCCCCAAAAAACGGAAATTACAATAACTATAAACCAGTTATCTCTGTGTACCAATGGAATTTCCCATAAAGTGTTATACAGTTAGGTCGGGATGGTCATTTGTATTGAGGGGTCATAGGTTCTAATTTAAAAAAAACATCGCAAACGAATGTCCAATGAAAATGCACCACCTACAAAAATGACTATATATTTTTAACGACATACCATTTTATTTTGCAATTGCGTCTTATTGTACTGTAGCAGTTCCGTAAGTTGCTGATAGGTCTTTAAAACAGAATGATTACTGATGACCCATGCCGGAAGCACTTAACAACACAGCCGTCGAAACAGAAAGTTACACAGCCAGCCATCGAATGTGTCAGTATTTTGGTAAGCATTATTCTCGCATTTTACTCTGTATAAATTGGAATCTCTAAATTGATAGTCTGGAATAGTCATCTTGCCTTGTGAAAGCGGCTATAAGTATACGATGTGACGTCATTAGCGTCGTTTTGACTAGCGCGTACAATCTAGACTTGTAAGGAATCCTTCTACGGATGCAAAACTACTACAAGGTCGTAGCAAACAGATTTCTTACTCGTGTAGCCGGTCGTTTACATCGTTGAAGCGTAGGTATCAACGCCTTTGGATAAAAGTCAATCTCCGCTAATGCTCATATACACAAAACTAAGAGTATCTGTGTTGAACTTTCTGTTAGATATTACTCGCACCAACAGACGAAAACAGATAGAAGACTTAAAATGCTAGCGTTGCGAACAATGACTGCTGACGCGCTCAAAGATGACGTAAGTGATGCATGTTTGTTGAGGATGTTGATAACATTTTACATGTGTGTGGGTTTGTACGACGGAAAGCAGCACTGTGTAGAAAACAAGGACTGTAGAAACCGCAATTTAACATTTTTTATGTTTGTTTATGAGATGGATAGATTAGGGGTCTTTCTTGCAAACCATACATCTATGTATCTTGCTTGACCCATATCTGAATTAATGGTGAAGTTGGCGCTGTGAAAGCGGTTAAAACCCTTCAGTAAAATATTTTTACTGACCGTATTAAGGCGTTACTTCTTTTGTGGGTCATTTGTGTTATTTATGTTTATGTTTGTCATGCTTTTGCATCTAGTCATTGCTGCCTAGTTGTCACCTGTTGGTAAAGGGCTGACCTCTTGGCTCTTATTTTTGATGTTTAATTGTGTTTTTGTCACTTTTTCGTGTGGTATCCTGTGTCAGGTATGTTACTTGATTGTATTGTTTCCTGATATTTGCCGCCTTTCGAACTTCCATTGTTTGATTTTTGCAGAGATATTTATATGTTGGTGGATGTGTGTGCCAGATTTTATAAAATGTGTAATTTGACCTCTGTCTGTGTCATTGGCCTTGTACAAACAGATCTCGATCATATGCGCAACACATTTTCTGCCTGTGGTGGATACCTGCGCCAAATAATTTAAAAATTAAACGATTAGTGCTAGTGTACTTTTTGGAAAGAAAGTTTCCTCACAAACTGATGTCCCTTTTTAGATTTTGGAGTGTACATACCAAATAGCAAAGTTACATATACTCAGAAATGTATGGTAAACGATTTACTTTATCTGGTGTAATATTTCACAACTTAAAAAGTCGCGGATGTTAATGCTAGTAATAGAGCTTATATAATTTAATATTTGACTGGTAGGTTACTTAATTATACTTTTTTTATCATAAAGTTCGTCAATCATTATCACAATTTTCTAAAAGACACTTGGGGTAAATTCATAAAATCAACTTGATAGTTTGCAACTCATCTGCAACAGGGCATATCAGAACAAGTAATTTATGGTTCACAGTATTGATACAATCACGAAAAATGTTGTTTCCTGTTCTATCTAAAAAAGTAGGTGCTTCCTGTGTGTGTATTTGTTTGAGAGCGTGTTTATTTTTTTAATGTTTCAGTTGCCCCTTCACATTGTGCAATGAGTTTAATTGTGATCCGAGATTTTCGGATGCCTTGTTTACTGTTACAGTAACATAAGTCCTTGGTATATTCAGTTATTATTTTTTCATGTATCTATTAGGTAATTTTGAGGAAATAACAGTTATTAGGGGCTCCGCTATACCTTAGTCAAACCTATAACACGCAACAATATAAAAGAACAGGTTAGTTGATTACTATACAATGACATAATTTGAAACTTGTTTAAGTTATTGTCCTCATTATTTTTTCTTAAAACATATTATAGTTTTATGTGCCTGAACACGTGACTTTGGTACTAATAACACCCATTAATATAAAAACAGTTCAGTGGTTTACTGTAATATGACATAATTTGAAACTTGTATAAGTTATTGTCCTCATTTTTTTCTTAAAACATATTAATTATATTTATGATGTGCCTGCACACGTGACTTTGGGTACTTATTGCACATGCGCAAAATCCTTATTTAAACGTCCATTTTCAGGTATTCAATGGGGCCAGATATTTTTTCTTTTTGTCTGAACCTTTCTCGGTTTCACTTTGTTGTGTAAAACTATGCAAGAAGTGAATGCTCTGGTGAGACTGCGCGTATGTGCAGGCTCGCCTGGGCATTCGCTGCTCATCGATGCGATATGTAAAATCTAAAATCCAGCACTGGATTAACCTTAGCTTCGACGTTAGCTTAGAACTGTAAAATCGAGCATTAGATTTACCTTGGCTTAGAAAAACACCTCATGTGCCGACCTTTTGGTTTATTTCAATTTTAAGAAAATACATTAATGGTGTAGCTATTACTGAAATAATACAGAGGCCATGATTATAAGTTTTCATTTTGCTCTTTCATCTCAATATGTGTCATATTATTTTCATGTTTTTATGTTTTATGTTTTAATATAATGATGGTGTAGTGAACTCAATCTGAAAAAGGCGAAACAAAAAAGCGGTGATTATCAATGTTGTAGTTCCTTACGACCTCTCACCATAGGCATAAATTACTCACAGGACGATAAGGTAAAACACTTTTCAGAGCAAAAGGTCAGTATAATCATCTACAGTAAAACCGCGAAATTTCGAACTTCGATTTTTTAATAAATACTCACAAATTCTCAATGATTTTTGGGCACGCTAGATACAGGGAATAGGACCAAACAACTGTCTATGAAAATATATGAGCCACAATCTGTGAAAACCTGCCTTAATGACATTTAGGACTTTTATGTAAAATTATTGGAAAAACAGCAGAAATTAGGAAATTTGATATGTTTATATATTGCCTTAAACCCTATTCAGATGCAGAGTAGAATAAACTATTAAACTTCTTCGTTATCATGCCAAAGGCTTCCATGGCAACAACTTTACCTAAGCAGCTGTCATAATTTTAAAAGAATGGTCAGTCGTTTTCAGATCACGCAAACCTTAGGCAAAAATGAATCAGTGTCAGCTTCTCTGCCAACTCTATAGCAAACATGCTAAGGATAATAAAAAAAAGTATGTAAGCAAGAAATAGCATTTTTCTTGCACCTAACAAACGCGCAAATCAGGAAGTTAACTTTGACGTTATGTCATTAGTAACGTCATAACGTTTCTGGCATTGCATGTTAAAGTTTAGACAGTGTATAGTTTCAAAAGACCATACATTCCATGAACAATGGAGATAACTTCATAACATTTGAAGCATATCTTCTTAAAGGGAAATTTACACTTGTGTTTTGAAATGCATTTATTATAGAGCTTACAGTATGGTAGGAATAATCATTCATTTAATGTGCGTTAAATTCCTTTAATAAGCCTATAATTAATTACTTTCAGTTGGCACTGGGGGTCTGTCCATTTGCAGGTCAATGAGCTCCTACCAAGTGGACTGGAATCACTATGACCTGCTTACACACTACCAGACCAAAGTCTTAAATCCTTGATAATGACAAAAGTTAACAATGTTTCAAAGTAATATTTTAAGCGATGTGTACATTGATGACTACATTTTGATACATGGGCAAAGGTTTGATAGTTATTTATAAAATTCAACCCTTAAAACACTAATTATTACTATAACAGACGACATATTTTGTAACAACTTTCTTCATTTTGTGTATAATAAGACATAACAAAATCAACTGAAACTTATTGAAAAACAAAATACTTTTCTTTTAATAGTCGTAAGTGCAGGTGTTCGCCTAATGAGTGGACGAATGACAGTGCAGAAGCTCTGGTATGAAATCATAACTCATTATCTCGTCTATATGAAACAATTATCAAGATCGAGAGTATTCTATTGTCTCTCTATTTAATACGAAAATATAGACACAGCCAGACTAATGTTCACACCAGGACGGAAGCAATCAAAGCATATTAAAGAACCCTCAAAGAGCCAATCATGACTGCAGCAGACGACAAATTTTGCGACATCATTCCTGATTTATGAAAAAAAATAAGGTATGATATTTCATGAGAATCGTCTGCCAGCAGACCATTCTCATGAAATATCACCACTTATTTGTTTTGTTTTTTGAAAAAAAATAAAAAAAATAAAAAAAAAAAAAACAGCAAAATTTGAAATAGTCGTCTGCTGCAAATTATAGGCGGCGCTTTAGGGGTTAAATTACTGTGAGGAAAATATCAGCTTAATGTGTGAAGGTTCGAGCGAAAATAAACTTCAGCTTACCGTCAAAACTTCTGTATATATTGTATTATGCTTGTAAATTTTGTTTAAACCAAAACAAATTATAGATCATTGTCTCAATTAACTAATTATAGTACAGCAGACGACCACTAAAAGTCCTCAACTTAAGGACTTTACTGGTCAGATCGTTGCAACATCTAGTGACAAATGCCAAATATTTGTCTGTATGTCGAGCTTCAGAATCCGGTTGATGACATCGTCGCTGATGAGTACTAACAGAGTTACGGCCCTTGAACTGTACATATTATTTATAAAGGATTATTAGAATTTTTCATAAGTTGGCAGAGATGATTGCATTTATTTCTAATAAGCACACATAATTGAACTATTTTATGATATATACGGTATTGGATTAGAAAACAACATTGAAATAGAGTATCGATATGTGCGATAACTAAATGCGTGTTTGTAAATAGTGTCAATGTAAAAGGACAATGCTAAACTCGATTTTTTATGTTTTTCACATTGATTTTCGGCGATAACTTTTTTGTTATTGATTTTAGTAAACTGCGTTCGCGATGAAAGTTGTAGTGAAAAATTAGCGCCAACTTCTCCAAGCGGTTCTTACATCATAGATGCTGCAATTAACTCTGCGCATAGATGCACTCTTTGAGCATTTTAAGCTACGTGCAAATAAACTAAGTCAAATATGTCAGTCAAAAAGCTACATTGCATCGCCCCGATTCAATAAGAAAGGCGATGGATGGCTTGTTCAAATATATTGGAAATCGCGCCTGATTCGCCCGTGCGTTAAGCTAGTTGGGTCATCTCGAAACTGTCCGTTTAGGAGCACGTGCATAAGAGAAAATGGCGCGTCATGCGATATCACAGCTTCTGTACTTACAAATAGTCATGCTCATAGTAGATTCTGAATATGCACGGTACATTCTGAGTCTACATACGGCAGGATTATGCTATAAACAACCGTTGAATAACTGTATATATACCGCTTGTGAATATTCTTTTGAGACGAACCCTTTCTGTCACGCCTCTACGAAATTTACCTGTCAATAAAAGACTTAGAAAATTGGGCTGAATTCAATTTATTGCAAAATCTTCATCTATGTACACAAAAATCTGTTTGTGCCAGAAACTTCGGACCTCTTGGAGAAATCGGCGCTAATTTTTCTCTACAACATTCATCGCGAACACAGTTGGCTAAAATCAATAATAAAAACGTTATCGCCGAAAATCAATGTGAAAAACATAAAAAATCGAGTTTAATATTCAACAAACACAACTTTTAACCAATGCAACTTTCGTCATGTAGTCAGGGGCGATCGGGACTCCCGTGCGACTTTGGTGCCGATTTATGGTGACCTATACCAAATCAAACTTTAGGGGATAACTAATGAAAATCACCTGGTCACCCATCTGGGTTTTACGTCTGGACGTCATTATGACGTCATCAAAATAGCGTATATTGTATCAGTGCAATTTAAACGGTATGTCCATTGTAGTATTTGGGGATCAGGACTTTCTTGCATTTTGATTGCCAATTTCAGTCGAAATGCACCAAATTTAATCTTAAGGGGTAAATAATTAAAATAAGCATGTCGCCCATATTGTCTTTGCATCAGAACAAAACGATGACGTCATTGAAATGACGCCTTATATGTAAATACCACATATATATGCATTTTGTCCATTTCCAACGCTTGGAAATATTCTTTTAATGAGCCGGTAGCCTTAACATGACTGAATGCAAACTCTTTTAAATCGTAACATACAAAATATATTCAGATAGCGTGAAGTCAGTTCGAGGGTGGGACGTAAATGCCGTCACGATTTACGAATAAAAAGACAGTGGAGTGAATGAAAAACAAACAGTGTTTTGATTATTAACGGAGTAAATATAATCTCTTATGCTTATATATATATAGATGTACTACGACCTCTGACCAATGACCTTTGGGTCTTTCTATTTCAAACAATTGATGCAGAATACGTAAAATGAGCCAGTCCAGCTAGAACATATGTGCATGTCAAAGCTTTTATAGTAAATGTAAATAAATGCCTGAAACTCTTTTTTCTAGAACAACATATCAATATTAAAAATAGAGTCATGCTTCAAAGCTTTTGGTTTATCTGTAGCTGCTTATCCTACACCCAAATAAAAGATAGTAGTAATAATCATTTGCAAACACTATCAACCAAACTCATTATAGTCCGATTTTGACCACTGAAGGATCAAAAGTTAGAAGAGTCTACTTAATAGTTCATGATATGGAAATAAGGATAAACCCCGCTACAAGTTACCCATTGTACTTCGATAGCACGGACAATAGAAAACTGTTACAATCTGATTTATCTTTCGCATGCTACTAGGTAGAATCGTCTTCAAAGGTCAAAATCGGAGACAATAAGGCATTTTTGTTGATACGGCTAAAGATATTCTGAATCCACATGAAAATAGTTGTTCAAAAGTCATTATCATATTGAACACTGGCAATAGTTTACTTGAGTCCTCTTCTGCTCCACAGCAACACAAATCAGAACAATATAAATGGTTTGCTTTGTACTTACACCGAGATATATCGCATACAGACATGCTGCAACCACATTTTATCAGCTGCAGAGGGGTTTCGGGGGCAGGAGGCAACATGAGCGGATCCAGGAAGTTTTTGTCAGTTTTATTTAGTCCTAAGCTTATTTTACAGCTAAAGAGGGGTTCCAATGGGTTTATTGCTGAGAAATCTATACTTATACTTTAAAAAGGATCCAGAGGCGGTCCATTATTTTCCGGGGCGGGGGGGATGTCCAGCTTTTTCCAGGGGGGGGGGGGGGGGGGTCCAAATGCTAATTTCTATAGAAACCCATATACGTACATGTTATTTTCCAGGGGGAGAGTCCGGACCCCCTATCCCCCTCTGGATCCGCACATGGGTAATGTCATCATAATGGGACAATATTTATCATAGTCCAGCCTCTAACCATAATTGTCATGCATTGATTTGTCAGGATTAATGACAGTTGAGGTTTTCCAAATGATTCACTGATACTGCGCACGTTTGACACCTTCGAGAAACACAGCTCTTGGAAGTGGTAGTTCTTGCAATTCAGTTTTTTTTTCTCCAAAACATCCACCACCTCAATGCAGTGAGTCGAACAATATCGGTGACTGGCTAATGCAAAGTAAGAAAGACGGCAAAGATCAGGAATCGATACAATCAAGTACCACACCTGACCCAGGATACCAATGGGAAAGTAACAAACTCTTAGTTAGACATCACAAACGAGAGCCAAGAGGTCAGGACAATTTTCAAATATATTTCTCTTGTGCATCCGCCACAGTGCCTTCTAAGGGCACTGAGCTGAGGTGAAAGAATGCTTCGTGGATAGAGTCTCCAGTATAGCTAAATGCCTGCCAATATGGTTTCTTGCTCTTTCCTGACATTGAACTAGTTAGTACCAGCACCTGAAAGTGCATGGAATTCGACCAGAGCCCTGGTTGTGACATCATGGCACATTGACATCTTTAAGAAGTGTCCTGATCTTAGAAACTTGATTATATATGCACAAGACTGTTTAAGAATATGTAAAATATCAACACTCTGCAATTGTTTTATATGTGTTTTATTTAAGCGGCGAAAACAAAATTTGCTCCTCTGCAAAACTGGGGGTAGGGTTGTGCATTAGCTCATATAAGACAAATTATTTAAGATAGAAAAGCAAACTTTGGTTTTGTATTCGTCAATTGAGTATATGTTTGTTAAACCTAATCTAAAACGGTTTGAAACCAACTCAGATCAGTCGTTAAACTAAATGACGATAGCCAAAATTACCACTTTTAAATTATAATTAAGTTCATGTAACGCACATAATACAACATGTAGCCGTATTAATGTTAAACGGCTGTCATATGTAGTAAAGACATCCAGTCATTTGCAGACTATTAGAATGTTCATTGATTAGCTAGTTTTAATGTCTTCTTTCTGTACCTTAAACTTTCAATTTTCTTATTCACAAATTGATAAAATAACATATGTAACAAGCTGATACAGGCTAACACCCATGCTTACAGTGTGCAAACATCTCCTATTCGACGCACCTTGAATCGGTACATACGATATAATATGTCTAAAAGGGTTTGGGAGCAGGTCATTATTCAGCTTGCAGTCAAAATCCTGTTTGATGTTTATTCTGTTTTTTTTATGATAAGAGGAGGACAATTATTTTACCAGAGAAAAATAGTAAGTGAGTATGATCAGGAAATACCACAATCACAAACTGCAGACAACCCCGTGGCACCGCGAGGAAGAGCCGCTCAACCATCACGAGACACCAGGAAGACAAATTAAGCAAAGCAATCAGCTCTCTCTTCCCCATCAAGATGATTGCAATACTAGAATGGACATAAAGTAACGTACAACAAAACATAGAACAATTACAAACTCCCACAATGGGAGTAACAATAAACAAAAAGTCAACAACAACAGAACCACCGCCTTAGAACGGACAGCAGCAGTAATAATCGATATTGTACATGTATATGACTTGGATAAGGATTGGTTTAGAATATTTACATTAGAAATGGGCATTTACTAAATTGTACTGTTTAAATGTGAAAAGATTATTTCCTATGTTCATCTAGGATGTATCTTTATTTTAGAATTATTCATATTAAGAAATATTGAAAACAAATATTCACAAAATCTGTAACAAAGGTACAGGGGCTCAATAATCATCAATACCTAAGATTTAGGCACCAGAGGCTAGAAACTTTAGCTAGGAAAACATGCAAATTATATTCATTTTTTCCCGAAATATCATTTCTTACATCGAGTAAATGTCCTCGGTCATTTATTATGTCATGTAACATACGTTACAGCCTTTAACAAGTGATTCAATCTTGTTGTTTAACCTGCAAAATCTATAATTCTTTATAATATGAGCAAGACAATCCCAAAAATGCAAGATATCCAACAGCAGCAAATGTTTTCATATATTTTTACTTAAATGATGCCTACTAAATTCGGCTCCTTAAAATTGGGTGTAGCCTTTGGGTTGTTTTTATAATTGCTCGTATAAGACACTTCATTTAAAGTATAAAAGCAAACTTTGGATTTTCCCTAACTTAAATGAGTTTGTTAGTATAAAATAATCAAAACATTTTCGAAAATGCACATATCAACTAAAAAGTAAATGATATTGGTCACAATTTTCATGTTTAAAGGGTAATTTAATTAAAGTAACGCACATAACACCACAGGAAGCTGTAATTTCGCCCCCAAAGAGTTTATATGTAGCTAAAGTAGTAAATATGTAGACCATATGAGTAATTTAAATAATTAGCCTTCTTTCTGTAGCTCAAACTTTTAATTTTCTTTTTTTTTCTAAATTTAATATGGTAACATATGTAACATGCTCTCTGAGACTAACGCCCCGGCGAACACAAAGCAAACATCTATTAAAAGACTCAACTTGAAATCCTCTTTTAGATAGGATAAGTTTGCTAATTTCCTGAGTGGTGGCAATGACATTCTCAGCCATCAGTCTAACGGTGGCCCGATAAGCTGGGTATTTATAGGAAATCTACGGTATTTTGCATGCAAAATATAGTTATCGAGAAATAATTCATTGTCAAAGTCAGGTAAAGCATTGATGTAACCATCATATGACTAAAATAATTGATATTATGTTAAAAAGGCGTTCGTGTAGGATAAATATGACCATACCCACACAAACCATAGCTTTTATTAACGAGCAGTTTCTCATTTTGGTCGCCATATTTATGACGTCATAACTAGCTTCAGACGCGGATTTGAGATAAGTGACCACCTTTAAATAAAAGGTAAGACTCCATTGAAGGTTTTGATATAGGTCACCATAAATCGGCACACAATTCGCACGGGACCTATTTTTTGTCCCTAAGGGCCCTGACTAATGTTTTCATCGAAGTATGCAAATGTCTATACTCAAAGCTTAAAATCAAGTTGTGGCCTTTCTCAAGGTATAAGGTTAAGGTCAATTAGACATACCTCAAAATAAATCACAAAACGCATATTTATGTATCTTTTAATAAGTATAAGTATATCTGTGCTTGTTTGAAGTTAAGCTTATTAAGTAATACTCTTACATACCCAAATTCCACATATATCTTGCCACCAAAGGGGAGTAAATTCCCCAACCAAACCGTCGCAGGCGTGGGCTATTCCGTAACGTCTTGAGAGTTTGAATCACGTCACGATGATAACCACCTTATAAGAGTTAACATTCTTATGCGCTGTACTGGTAAGGTTGTGCTAGCATCAAGTGTCATATATACCAAAACGTTTGTCTGTATGCACGGCTCAAAATCTAGTTGATGACGAAGATGAGCACTAACAGGGTTATGACCCTTGATTATATAGGATTATTAATATGTTGTATACAGATGGTCTGAAGCATTGCATTTATTTATAAGGACACGTAATACAATATGTTTATTATGACTTGTATGGTATTGGTTGGAAAACAACATTGTAATAAATTATCAATACCAACGATACCTAATGGTGTGCTTGTCCGTGTGTCTGTTTTGCAAATAGTTTCAATACGAAGGGAAAATGCATTTTTACATCAGTTAAAGTTCATCAAAAAAGTAATAGTCTATACGCTTTGTATGTCAGAGTCAATATTTGTGCTAAGAACGATTTAATGGTCATGTGTCAAACTCAAAAAGATACATCCAACATCACAATATATGATATATTTTATTAGCTCAACTAAGTCATAAGCTAAAAGTGAGCTATTGTGGTCGTTGGATGTCCGTTGTCCGTCGTGCGTCGTCAAAAATTGCGTCAAAAGATATCTTCTCGCGAAATAATGAGTGGAATTTGATCAAATTTTGCAGAAATGATCCTTATATGGCCCTCTTAAATATGAATTCAAATGATATATCTAGATCACATGGGCAAAAATAGATTTTCGAAGTAAAACTTTAATAATATTCTTATATGAAGTGGCACCTAATGGTACTTTACCAAGCTTTTTTTTAAAAAAAAGACCCCGACCAGGGGATCACCTATCTTACATTTAATTTGGCTTGTAAACTTAAAGCACAAAAATCTTCTCTAAAACCACTAAGTCTAGAGCCTTGATATTTGGCATGTAGCATCGTCTAGAGGGCCTCTTTTACTATGCTTTATTGCTATCTACTGATTTTTAATCACACATTAGGTGACATTGTTCACATGTTCATAGACACATTAGCACATGAAAATGTCATTTTGTCCCTTGCATCCGCGAGGCAACGGCATTTTCACACGTTGCTAGCGAGTATGGATAAGTTAACATTTTTTTATCTGTGCAGAAATTAATACGAGGAGTTGTAAGACGAGCGTTTGGAGAGAAACAAAGTGCACCTACCTCTATCATACGCCAAAAGTAGTCTTTTAAAAAAGCATCCCCTTGCTAAAGTAATACTATATTCCTGATTAGATCCGAAAATTAATCACACATGCAAAAAAGTTAGTGAGTATGATCAGGAAATACCACAATCAAAAACTGCAGACAAATCCATGGCACCGCGAGGAAGAGCCACATAACAACCAGGATACACAAGGAAGATAACTTAGCAAAGCAACCAGCTCTCTCTTCCCCATCAAGATGATTACAACTAGAATGGACATAAAGTACAACGAAACACAGAACAATTACAGACTCCCACAATGGGGGTAACAATAAACAACAGATCAACAACAACAGAACCACCGCCTTAGAACCGACAGCAGCCTAAACCACGGTGGGGGGGGGGGGGGCTTAAATGCATTTTTCTGGTACCAAATCTTCGCCCTAAATTCTGCTGTTGTTGAAGTACAATAAATGTTAAGCTTTCATGGAACCCTTCTAACTATTGCAATGTATCATCATGGAGAAACACTCTAATCAAATTAACACACTGTGATGAAACAAAGAAAAGGGCTCACGACTCACAGATAGTCAGAGCTAAAAAGAACCTCAAGTTGAACCACGGTGGGTCCAGCTACAGATAAGCATCATTCACCAACCCACCGATTAAAGCTTTACGTCAGAGTCGTCATAGAGTCTGAAGCCTAACCCACCGTCGTGCAATTAAAAATGAAACCATTTCTATAATTGATTGATGATTGGGTTTAAAGCCTGGCATGCAGACTGTCGCATTGCATCAAAGTTATATCCAACCTAACTCTAGTAAGACTAGATGGTAGTAGGCCCATTGACAGCATCAACATCTGTAGTACTATTAGGTAGCACACCACTATTGATGTTTTACACTGGGCGAAACAAACTGCGAAAATGCGTGGTCCATTTAAATGCGCACCACAAGGGGCGCCGGGGCAATGTTTATCTGCATTCTGGCTTGAATGTTGGTGAATTCCCGCAAACCCCCACTCTAGAAGCATCATACGTGAGATGAGTATTTATCAGTTACCCCTCATATCAACTGTATTGTTGCGCGTGGCCTGATATACGTTGTCTATCTCACGGCATGTTGCCTTTATCAGGTCATGATGACGTTGCACTTTTTGAATGACGTCGCTAATGGCGCAGAATCAACACAAAATCGAAAATTACGTCATAATCGCTAGTTTGAAGAGTGAAACAATGGGTAAACTGATAAATAGAACACCAGGTTCGCGTCTTTTGATATCAAGTTTACCAGGCTCGGCTTTGAGAACGCTTGTTGAATCGCTCGGCAAGCCTCGCGATGTCAACAAGCGTTCTCAAAGCCTTGCCTGGTAAACTTGATATCAAAAGACACTCATCTAGTATTCTCTATTTACAAAACCATTGGTCGCCTGGCTTTAGCTCACAGCGCATGGCTCACATACGCCAGAAGCTTTATCGAACCTAACTGACTGAAACAAACAATCTCAGGAGCAACCATGGTAAATATAGAGGATCTTACATGAGTGCCCATGTTTTATTGAATTTATTATGCGAGTTGGGGAAAAGAAGTAAAATGCGTGGCTTGCCGAGCATTTTATCTCTTTTTCGCAACGAGTTAAATAGATTCAATAATACAAGATCACGAATGTTAGATTCTATTTATCATATGACAAAAACTTTGAAATCATTTTTTTTCTGGTGTAAAAACGTTATAATTTTGTCTGTATGTACGTAACGTTGTTATGGACGTCATGACGTTTCCCGTAAATCTATAAACCACTAGTGGTTTATCGATTTTATTGCATGGCGTTATTTCACTCCCAGACGCGACGTCATATGATAAGATGATTTTTCTCTTTTTTGTGTTTAATTTCTCACGTTACCCATATCAAACATTTTTTTCACTTCGCCTACTCTTTTTTCTTGCTCGTATATCCTTAATTTTCTAATAATACTATCGATTACCAATCGGATGTGGATGCCAGATAGCTAATAGTGATAATTGTATCGAGCATCAAACACAATAGAAATTAACTGACACTCCTGTTGAACAATTGTATCCAGTGTGAAAGCATGTGGGTCTACGGAATCACTCACATTCAGCGGAATTAATGTGTAATCAGGCCTCGAGGCTATAAAACGAGAGTACAATCTCAAACTCAAAATAAAGCGTAATGATTGGCTGCTTGCGGACACGTGTCCGTAAGCAACCAATCATTGCGCTTTATTTTGAGTTTGAGATTGTACTCCAGTTTTATAACCTCGAGGCCAGGATTGAACATAACTACTGTACTATTGAACTTGAAGTGACACACAGTTGTTTTACATTAAATTTTGCTAAAAATATACTTTAAACGTGACATTTTGTAAGGGCATACACATCCTAACTAGTATATGACCATTGGCATGGTATAACCAAGCGCAGATAATTCAAAGATAACAAAATGACTCACTCATACATTGTATGGGACACATTCATTCTACAAAATGTACCCACCTATAATTGAGTTTCGTGGAAATATTCTTAAAAATAGGTTGGGTACTTTTTCATATTATTTGCCTCGGCGTAGTCTCAGGCAAAGGAAATGAATAATTTGCAAGCCCAATGTATAAATCTTAACAGTGTTCGTCTGTTAAACACTTCCAAGTACGAGTTTCTGGCAAACAGAGATGATTGCTACTGGAAACCCACGGGCGGTTATATATATTTCGAGCTGTGAAATCTATTTGAGGAATAGTATAAAGGTCTGTGTTCCAGACATCATTATTTGGTACAAATGAATTGATTTTATAACAATTTTAAGACAATGTCTGCACTTTAGCCACATTTGGTCGACAGTAAAATCGTAGCGTTGCTTGATAAAGTAGTTTATTTCTGCCGTAAATACAACAAACCACTTTGTTCTGGAACGCATACATTTAAACTGCGCACTTTGACAAACGCTGCATACAAATGCAACCTTTCAGATTTGATTAAACACTAACAGAGTAGACTCTTATGAGATGATGTCAGTGCAACCCCTCATATGAGTCTGTAATACATGTAAATGTTACATTTTAGACGCAAGTAAACATACTCTATCACATGCAAATTATGCATACCTTTATGCCAGATTGTTAGTGCAGTGCCTTGCGGTTCAATGGATGCATTGGTGCAAACATTGTTATGCGGAGGCCATGTTTGACAATATAAAGGTAAATGCCACAAGCAAATGGACGCACAAAGACCAAAGGTATATTTCACACTCGGTAAGAGTTTAGTTACGAAACATATTTACCGTTAGATGTTTTGTAGCACCCATTACGCACGTGCATAACAAAAATAGTTACATTCAAGGGAGATCACTTATGTTATAAGGACTTACTCATAAAAGGAAAGAATTAGCTCCCTCTGAGAGCAAATTGTTTTTTAAGAGAAGTTCCCATTTGGAAAGGGACTCAAAGTTGAAGAGATTCATTGCTTGATCCAGTTGTGTCCAGTTGCAACAAACTACGTCACTTTTCTCTAACCGCGTGACTAGTATACTTTGAGCATAAACATGTATTAGAAGAAACACACCACTCTGGTATATATGACACTTACACAGTTTTGCAGTGTATTTTCAAAGAATTTAATTTTCAGATAATGGTAAATCGAACGGAAGTAATGTGATAATAGACTATGCCTTGGAGAGTGCTAATTATCGTCTTTGAAGCGCTTATGGACAATCAAGGGCGACGCGACTGATTCATTTGTGTTCGTTAGTGATTCCAATTCCTGTCAGGAATAACAGAATATCTCGTTAGATTTCAATCAAACAATATAAGAAGACATTTTGATCCTATTCCTCGAAAATGATAAGATAATGGCACTTCTATTTCACAAAGTTCAATAAGTTTAAACTGAACGTCAAATAAAGACCGACAAGTTTACCGCCTTTCTCGACAATCTGTAAATTAAGATGGCAGGGTAGGTAAGGATATTGGGGTAGGGAAATATACATTTGTGGGGAGTCGAGGCAGAAGTGTAGTAGATTATATTTTAGCATCTCAGTCTCTTTTCACTTGTGTAAAGGAGTTCGAAGTTCATGACCCAAATATTCTGTCTGATCATTGCATAATTAGTTGCAGTTTTGAGTTTAAATTAAAAACCTTGAACACACAAACAGAAAAAAATGAACAGGTAAGTGGTAAATACAAATGGCAGAATGAAAATAAGGATGTTTTTACAGAGACATAAGGTGATGAAGCTTCGGTGGAAAAACTACATACACTTAACACAAAAATCAAGAACTGTACAAACAAATGTAGTATAAATGAATGTCTTAATGAATTTGTTCATGTCATTGAAAGTGCAGCCACAGGTATGTTTAAGCCAAATAAAGACAGTAGTAAAAGCGAAAGCTCATTTTCCGAAAAAAATGATAGCCCATGGTTCAACGATGAATGTCAAGAAAAAAGGTACAACTTTCTCACATGGCTAGATAAATATAGAGAAACACAAAATGATGAGACCAGGATAAACATGGTAAAGGCCAGATCCGAGTACAAAAGCACACTACGTAAATGTAAATATGAACATGACAAAACAAAAACACAAAAACTAGTACACGCTAAATACAAAAATGCTAAACTGTATTGGAATATGCTTAAGGAATCATCAGGTATAAAGCCTGCTAATGTGCCATTATCTTCCTTTGAAGAATATTTCAAAGCTGTTAATAATCCGGCGGACCCTTTCTTTACTCCTGATGAAGATGTAATACATTTCAATGAGCGCTATGAGAAGCATGAATTTCGTTTAATGTTTGAGGAACTAAACCTAGAATTTCTGGAAGGGGATATCGAAAGATCTATCAAACAGTTAAAAGCAAATAAATCCGGAGGCCCTGATAAGTTAATAAATGAATTCTTCATTCATGGAAACCAAATTCTACAGTCAACAATATGTAACCTCTTTAATAAAATATTTGATCTTGGTTATTTTCCTGAGGAATGGTCTGAAGGTTACATTATACCACTTCACAAAAAGGGCAGCATTAATGATGTAGGGAACTACAGAGGCATAACATTACTTAGTGCATTAGGAAAACTTTTTACCAGGGTTCTAAACAATAGGCTGTCAGATTGGGCTGAAAATTACTATGTACTAATAGAAGCACAGGCAGGTTTTAGACCTGGAATGAGTACCACTGATAATATTTTTGTTTTACATGGTCTTATAACACATATTTTAAATCAAGGTAAGAAACTGTATTGCACTTTTGTTGATTTCACTAAAGCTTTTGATTATATAGTTCGAGATAATCTCTGGTACAAACTTATCAAATATGGTCTTAGAGGTAAGATACTTGACATTATTAAATCGATGTATGCTAGTGTTAAATCAAGGGTGAAATTTTGTAACAATCTCGGCAATGAATTTATGTGCAGTCTTGGAGTGAGACAAGGTGAGTGTCTGTCCCCTCTGCTTTTCTCATTGTTCTTAAATGATATAGAAGATGAATTTCTGAAATCAGGCATGGAAGGTTTGAATGTAAATATGTTCAAAGTGTTTCTTTTATTATATGCCGATGATATTATCATCTTTGCTAACACTGCAGAAGAAATGCAAAACAGTCTTAATCTGTTATCAAGTTATTGTGAAAGATGGAAGCTGAAAGTAAATGTAAACAAAACTAAAGTTATGGTATTCAGAAAAGGTGGTATATTGCCAGGGAACCTAGATTTTTATTATGATGGGGAGACACTAGAAATAGTAAGTAGATTTAAATATTTAGGTGTAGTGTTCACAACTGGTGGATCTTTTTCAGATGCTCAAAATACCCTAGCAGGACAAGCGCAGAAAGCTATCTTTACATTAAGTAAGTACCTACAAAAATTCACTTTTATACCACCTAAGCACAAATTAGACCTGTTTGATAAAATGATCTTACCTATTTTAAATTATGGAAGTGAAGTATGGGGTTTTGGCCAGGCTAATTCAATAGAAAGAATTCAATTACAATTCTGCAAAAAGTTATTAGGTGTGAAAAAAAATACTCAAAATGATTTTATATACGGTGAGCTGGGAAGAACAAGTTGTCAGATAAAAAGGTTTGTACGAATAATAAATTACTGGTTTAAATTACTAGACTCACATGAAACTAAATATGTAAAAATTGTTTATAATCTTATGTTACAAGATCTGGAAAGGTTTCCAAATAAAGTCAACTGGGCGTCATTGTTATGTGACCTTCTTAGGTCATTAGGTTTCTATGAGGTTTGGCTACACCAAGGTGTTGGTAATCAAAGTGCTTTTGTTTCACTATTTAAACAGCGTGTCACAGACAATTTTATACAAAACTGGCATTCACGTTTAGAAAATTCGTCCCGCGCAAATTTTTATAAAAACATTGCAATTTTTCAGTTTCAGCCGTATCTTGAAAATATTAATGTCATGAAATTCAGTCATGCGTTTAGTAAGCTCCGTGTTTCATCTCATAGGCTAGCTATAGAAACAGGTAGGTGGGTAAGACCGATCCCTATCCCGGTGGGAGAAAGGAAATGTTTTACTTGTCAAACATTAGAAGATGAGTATCATTTTGTCTTGGAGTGCCCCATCTATTCGCAAATAAGACAGCAATATATAGCCCGCTATTACTGGACACGACCAAGCATGCTCAAATTTATCGAACTTATCAATAACACTAGTATAAAATGCTGTCGAAAATTATGTGTCTACATTCATAAAGCATTTGAACTAAGATCTGAAATACTGTACAGGAACAATTCTTAACAAACCATATTATACCTAAAGTAACAGTAAGATAAATATTGAGGGTGGGTAGGTGTTTAACCAACAGAGTTGCCTCAAAGAGACAACTCTGTTGGATAAGCATTGCCCATATCTGTATGGTTATGTATATGATAAATGTAGAGCTTCACAATATTAAGCTTTGGGCATACTGCTGTCTGTAACAGAGATTAATATCTATGTATGTGCTAGTATGAAATTGTCATGGCACCCCCTAAAGGGGAACCTTATTCTTAATTACTGACCTTAATGCATTAGGCAACACAGAATCTGCATGATCATTAACCTTTACTACATGAATGTCTTATAATGCTAAGCTTCATCCATAGGCTAGTGTGGGATCATATCAATGTCATTTTTCCATAAGCAAACAGTGTGGACCCAGATCAGGAAGAGCTGCCTGGTCTGGGCCTGTTCTGTTTCTGTTGCAAAATGGTTAACAGATAAAGCTGCGTTAGTTAGTTTGTGAAGTGTCCACTGGTGTGGGATCGTATCAACGTCATGCTTACATAAGCAAACAGGTTGGACCCAGATCAGGCATTTCTAACAAGAGCTGCCTGATCTGGGCCTGCTCTTCTGCAATAGTGTTAAAGGTAAAGGGTTGATGTATTTCATATTTAATAGTTAAAACTATTTTATGTGAGTTTGAGAAGTATAACATTATGTTTTGTAATAGGCCTTTTCAGCTAATAATACTCTATTTGAAGATTGATCTATCATGCCTTGTCCAAAACTTTTGTTGTGGGTGCATATGAGAGCAGTATCATCAGGACTTTTCTTTTGAGCACCCAAAATAAATATGTAAATTGATGGGGAGAAAACCAAATTATCTGCTTAGCTGGTGCTCAATTACTATATATTTTGATGACATTGAATATAAGTATTTCATATCTGAAATAAATTTGATCATTCCTCATGACATAGGTTTTTGCGTGCTCATGGGGATCATCTCAATAAGTTGGTTCCATTGAGCACCAAAAATAAATGCATACTGATGGGGAGCATTTGTTGGCTTATCTGGACCTATGAGTAGGTTTTCTCACCATCAATATCAATAGTGTTTCCAGGTGCTCAATATATACTACGGATATAATTAGTAAATATCCGATATACTTGATAATTACTCAATAAATATACATGTTTCTGAGTGCATATGGGGACTGTATCAATGAGATGGTTCTTTTGAGCGCCCAAAATCAATACAATGTACAGTTTTGACTGGAGTCACTGCTTATCTGGAACTAAGGGTAACTAGTTGTGTATAATGGTACATGTATAGTGGAGTTCAGTATAATCCGCATGCTGTTGAAAATATAGATAATGAAAGCTGATTTTCTGATTGCACAGAAATAACACATCTTTTGAGTACTCATGGGGCTGTCTCACTGAGACGGTTCTTTAAGAGCACCCAAAAATTATAATTAATGTGTTAAACAGATTGGGGGAAATTTTCAGTCCACCCAGATACCTGATTATCTGGACCTATGAATAAGCATGCGCAGTATGTTTGTCAGGTGACATTTAGATAATTAACTGTTTTTTCTCAACAAAATACATGGTGCGAGTAGCCTCAAGAGTTGGGTCTCCGAGGCAGTCCATTGAAACGACAAAAACACACGTTCTCTGTTACTCATAAGAGGTGCTTCATCGAGGCGGTTCTTTTGAGCAACAAAGCCAATGTGCAATTTTCAATGGATTTTTCGTGTTATAATCCCAAATATTTGCTTATCTAGGCCTTTGAGTAGTTTGTGTAATTGGATTGAGTAAATGTTTATCTAGACCTTTTGACTAGCCATAATTAAGTGTTCACCAGCAGTGACTTTATTGCATTTATTGCTTTCTTGAGGGGATACAGCATGTGCCTTTAGGTTTTGCGGAAAGTCCCAATAAAATCCTCAGGTTGGGAAAAATCTCCAAAATTGGGAAAATACAGGCCTTTCTTGGTATGCTGCTGTAAAATAGGCAAAATAAAATCCTGACATGAATTATCAAAAATACAATGAATGAAGGCAGGTGCTGTGGGTACCTATAAGTTTTGTTGATATTTGGCATCTTTGTGTAATTACAGCACATGCCTCGATGTCTGCCAACCCAATATTTCCCTTGCAATTTCGTTTCGGCAAGGTCTGGGGCTGGGGGATAATGTAAAGTTTTGTTGATATTTGGCATCCCTTGTGAAACTACAGCACTTGCCTTGATGTCTGCCAACCCAATATATCCCTTGCAATTTCGTTTCGGCAAGGTGTGGGGCTGGAGGATAATGTACAGCAATCAGAGGAGTCCTTTTCTGCACTGTATCCAATTTTTTAGAAACTTTTCTGCTTCCATTCTAAGTGTATGTATGTGGTTCTTGCAAACTCTCAACAAAATTACATAGCCCCACATGAAATGAATGACGAGCACAGCTGGTATGCCATGCATACATGTACTGATGTTGCATAGAAAGTTTCTAAATTACAGTTCGCATTCGACTTATAAAGTAAACTGTAATAGATAAATAGCTATCTTTCTAGCATGTATTTTTGGTAAAACTAATGGCTCGGAGAATAATCTATTAATTGGAGCCGCAGCACGTGGCTTATAACTATACGCAGCAAAGTGCACCTACTTGTTAAAAATCAATGACATACCTGTGTTGTTTGATAAATCCTTAAAACTATTTGAGAAATATAAATAAATATGACAACTTATCCATCTCACAGGTAAATTAAAAGTGTGTCACACGACGGCGTGTCATCACGCTATAGTCTGTTTCTTAATAATACAGGTTCATAAAGTGTAATGCAGTGAACGTGTGGCTTAAAGGGACTTTAACATAAAGTCCAAGTTTAGCGTGAACGCATTTAAGTCGATGTGGTCCTTTGTATGTATTTTATATTTATGGTTACGATTCCCAAATGGAGATGTTAGATTCATTTCTCATCACTGCAGACCCGGATGAGATGCTACATTATGCGACATTTCATCTGGGTCTTCACTGAGTGCCAATGAAGAAGTACACTTGTGCCTCTTTGTATATGCATGTATAATACTTTTTTCTCGTTATATATTAGCTGTATATGTTTGTAAATTACCCACTTTCGTTATAATGATTTATATACTCATGATCAGATCTATTTATCAAACAAAATTTCTGTATGTAACACGTCAAACGCAGACATATACTATGTGGGCGCTTTTGTGCCAGCATAGTTATGTCCACGTATGTTCCCCAAATACACCATAAATGGAGATAATGAATATTAAGCAGCTTTAATGAGATTATTAAAGCCTACGTAAACCTACTGTTGACATCAAATGCAAATTTTGAAAATGTGTTCATATTGTGGTTACTCATCAGTAGAAACGTTGTGCAGCTACACAGGTATAAAACAAAAAACAACAGGTTGGTCCCCGGTCCTCCCTTGTATTGGGTGGAGCGGGAGCTGACCAGTTGATAACTAAATACATATCCACACCTTCTCCGCTGAGTACTAATAAACTCAGTTATATCTGCTGAAAAGATATGCAGAGCTACCTGTTTAGCTCAGCACATATAAATCTTTGTTCTGTACTGTCTTTTGCCATCAAACTATGTTAAATTGTATATCCTCATGGGCTTCTTAGCCTTTTGGAATTTGAAATAAACCATATCTATCTATATCTATCTAAGATGATGTTTAAAGACATAGATTACTGTCCAATAGAGATCATTAAAGGATTAACTGATAAGGGACAGTTACAGTATCTCACAGAATTAATGGGGCCTCAAGAGAGGACTTACCTGTATACAACACAATTTCATTCTCTAAGATAAAGATATACCTATGCCTAACAGCCGGGGGGGGGGAGACGATTGAAGACCGCAGCCTTATTCTAACATTTATATCAAGAATCCAGCCATTCTTGCCATTAAACTTCGGCCAGGGTGCAAGTTGAACAGCGTTCCATGCGATTCACCCATTGGTATGGCGATACATGTACATCGGGAAACGTCGATTGGCTAGAATATGAACTTGTGCTTTGTTTGTTGCTTGTGGTGAGCGCCTTTACGTCCCAGTCAACAGATTTGCAGTCATTTTAGGACACCTTTCTGTCTTCATGGGTTGAAACAGTACTAAGCAGCGGATAATGCGTCTTTCACAAGGACTCCAGTGACTCGGGTGAGTCTCGAGCTTACATCGCTTTTATTCACAGTCTGACGTTCCACCAACAGTTCACTGAATCGCTACTAAGAAATGCTGTAGTTTCAAAGATGCCTAGTACTGAGGTGACTCTATTGTTCTTATGAACAGGTAAAGCATGACTATTCACTGCCACGCGCATATGCAGTATTCTGTGTAAGGTTCAATATAACAGTAAACTGAGACTACCTGCACGCCCTAAATCAAGGTAAACTACTGTCCTGCCAGCCAAGAGTGACAGTGTCGTCATGTTTTGTTTACAAAATTAACGGGCTTATAATCGATATATTACTTGTGTATTAATCCTATCCGCAGGACATGATTAATACACAAGTGATCAATCGATTCGCGTTAGCTAAAGTGGAGTGTACTTGTTAATGTTTTACTTTACAATAGTTAACATAATATGACGTCACTGTCACTCTTGATTGGCACGATAGTAGCCCGTGTTTGTTTACAACGATTTTCATTTTTTTTGTATCTTTTTAATATACTTTTTTAGAAGTGCATTAATAGACTTTTCGTTTACTATAAAGGCGGCAACTTTAATATTCATATCTGGGCGTGCTTCGGCTATTTCATCTGCTAAGGAAGAGACTTCGGGTTCTTTTTATAAGCTGATAAAGAATAAATAAGTTGGTTTGGCCGCGCAAACGTGCATGCATTTCATAAAAATCCTAACCGTATACACACTGATCTCACATTTATTAACACTTAAAGCGCATAATCACAAATTGTATGTTTTTGTCGTCCACTAAAATATTTGAAGCCTCATAGACAATCAGTGTGGACCCAGATCAGACTGCTCCTGTAGGAGCAGTCTGATTTGGGTACACAATGTTTGTCTCTATGCTTATGTTTGTCTCTATGCTTATGATAAATAGACACTTTCAGATGAAGTTATTTTGCTGGCGTTTTAAGGACTTAATAATGTGTTCTGTGTCTATACTGAGGTAATAGTGCTAAATGATACAGTTACATTTGAACTTTTACCTTTGTCTAAGGTAGACCAGTCCTATTTACGCATTCATGAAGTGCCGCCTTTACAGTACCCAAAAAGCCATTGTAATATATTCGACACGTGTACTTTTCATTTTGCAAAAGGAGACGGTCAAAGAACCGAACAATAATTTTCAGTTTCAGTTTCTTTCAGTTCACGCAGAAGGCTATATATGGTATAACAGACAACGGATGTCTGATAAATTACAATTAACAATGTTAAAAATATAAATCAAATGAAAGAGAACGTGCAGATGTCAACGGATGTTTACCTAATTGAATAAAATCCATTTAAATTAGAAGAACTATCATTTGTCTATATATACCCAGCTCGACTCGATCGACTATGCTAGATTTGTAAGGCAGGAAACCACAAAAACTTTGATGCCGACATAGTATTGTGTACTTATCCCATACCTGATCGGCGTAGACTCATACCCATTTGCTACTCGTGAACATACAGTATGGTTAAACTGTCCGACTCAGTCTTATAAAAACGACATCTGGCATCGCTTTTTTACTGTAAAAGTATGTTTAAATAGCGACTTAAAGACATAGTCGGAAAAGTTCCCATTCGCACTATTCCTGCATCCAATAACATAGAAATCAATTGAAAATGTTTACCTCCCTTGTCTTGCGATCATTCACGAAAATGGATCAATACAGCAGCGGATTACATTGTACACAACTTCCAAGTTTTAAGTCAGGTCACAAATACGACAGAGGCCTGGGGCCAATTTCATCAATAAAGTTCGTACGATATATCTTAAATTGTGCTTACGTTGTTTTCTGAGAAGTGCGTACATCAGTTTCATCAAAACATCTTAAATTGTTCATAAGAACAAAAATTTGCGTTTCACTAAAAACGTCGTATTTTTAACTTTGCCTAACTTCAGTCTCCAAATATCATGTGATTGATCACGTGCGGACTTTATATAGCCGTGTAAAGTGGTTTAATCCAGAGTGAAAAAATAAGTAGGTATATGTGGAGAAAGTTTTAAAGAAGAAGCATGTGCGAATCCGAATGAAAGCAGGGGGTCCTGACCTCCCTCCCCTTGGAGCAAGTGGACCACCTGGAAAATGCTGGATCTCCCTCCCAGAACCTTGCAAATTTGAAGTTTTCCGGACAAAAATTCCTGTCCCGCGCATAGGGAGACGAGCAGGCGACAGCATACCACATTAAGAAACCAATCCCTTTAACTCTGTGCATATACTATTGTTAAAAGTCCGTCTGATCTGGAGCCAAACTCTTTGACACTTAGATGACTGGGTTTCTCGAAATCATAAGAAATCATGTCAAAGTAATAATGCACAGCTGGAACCACAAAATATACTGACTGATGTTTTTTTTTTCCTAACATGTCTGGATGAAAAATAATAATTCAAATTCATTTTTATGAAATCTGATATCCCCAACATTCATATGACAAACACAATTCACAGAATTAATGATAGCTTCAAGTATTGGATAAAATACTGCCGACAAATTTCGAATGCTCTCGAAATTTGGTCCTGAGCCGTGGGCATAATGGGCGGTGTGTAGGACAAAAGTCCGCTAGGACAAAAGCGCACTAGGACAAAAGCCCACTGGACAAAAGCCCACTGGGACAAAAGCCCACTAGGACAAAAGCCCACTTATATGCATTTAACAGGGATAGGTTTGAACTGATGGATAAGCCTAAGGGGGGGTACTCTCATTTTTTTTTGTTCATACATAGACTCGGGCCCAGCATCTACCTTTCATCCCCCCCCCCCCCCCCAAAAAAAAAAAAAAAATCAGGAATTTCAAGCACCCCAAATAATGTTTGAAATTTTAGCAACCCAATAAATATCCTCCGTTCTGTACCTTGACCTTCAAAAAAGACCCAAAAATGCATAGAAATGACCTCTAAATATAGTCCAATTTTGTCATGACCCCCAAAATATATCCACAAAATCTTCATACCCCCAAAATATTCAGTTTTCTGAAAAAAAATATTGAAATGCAAAATTTTGAACCCCCCAAAAATAGCCCGCACTTAAGTATGTATGAATTTATCAGAGTACCCCCCCCCCCCTCCCTGGTGGCTGGTGGACAAACGGACAGACGGACCTAAGTTCTTCTCAAATTGAAATTGAAATTTAAAACATCTCTTTTTTTCGGTGTTGTTGTTTTTATTCAAATTTCTAGCGAACAACAGCGGAGAACCTGATCCGACGCCACCTTGGTTATGTGGCGTCTGATCTTGATCTGCACTGTTTGCCAATGTCCCAAAAATGGTGGCAAGGCATAAATGAGTTAAACATCACACCCCGGGTGCTTGAGATAACAAGTCGAATCTTTCGAAAACGTAAAAATCTAGAATGCAACTTGTAATACGGTTGGAACTGAGATTGTGCTAACCCGGATGTATGTCCCTTCATGGAGAATGTGAAGTTCTATTGTAAACTCTTGTGAACAGCTCCAACATATACATACTCATACAAAGACATACGTTTTGAAACTTTATCGAATGTAGAACGTATGGTTGTTTGACGAAAGCCCCCTCGAGCTCATCATTGTCGTACCTTGCAGTCATGCAAATGGACGATGACTTACCCGTACATTTGAATGTGTACATAATGGTGACATGTAAAAAAAGTACAAAAATATCCTGTTGGTCCCGTCCCTTAGACGTGGTGGTTATGCATAAATTCAGCTACTGACGGTGGCCATAGGCGAATCTCTTGGTGACAGTATACAGCGTGGTCGGGGAATGGGTGGGAGAGGTTATTTGGACATATAAATAACTCATAAGCACCAAGGAAAGGAGTTCTTATTTTATCATTTTGGTAAACCATATGGTATGTATTGTAGTACTTTCAAGGTATTTAAACCTTTGTCGAGTGTTTGCTCTTCAGCCTCTATATAATCGTGTGAAATGCAGCAGCCTTGGTAGCTAAGTAGTAAGGTAGTAATATTTAAGACAAAGATGTCAGCTGCGACACCTAGATAGTTGTCTTAAATATACGACAAAAAGTAAGAAGTTCGCAAAGTTCAATAGTTTGATGAAACCCGATTTTTAACGTACGAACTTCGTACGATGTTTTTAAGACAAAAACACGTCGTAAACTCGTTGATGAAATTGGCCCCAGAACTCGGATTACCTATCATCGCGAGCTGCGAACAACCTGGCTTCATGGCCTAGTAGTTAGCGTGTCTGTCTATGAAACTAAAGGATCAGGTTCAATTCCCGAGTGGGCACCTATTTTTCAGTGTATTTTATTCTTCCGTTTTTAGCGTTTAAGTGTAAGGGTCTTTACATTGACCTGTTTAGCACTGAAAGCAAAGCAGTGCCAAAACAGGGGAAATGAAACAAGGAAAAGTCAGTCTATCGAAGATGACGAAATCAACATGCTTTATAAAGAAGGCGCACTTGGATACTCCACCCACAGTCCCTATTGAATGCCACGTGAATTAACAACTCTGTATAGTTTGGCTTAAGAGGGAGAGCTGACCATTATCAATTTAAAAGTTTATCTTTCTTGTGTGTGTGAGGTTGAGCTGTCAATTTTTTCTTCAATCCCTCAAATGTGAACTTTTATCATAAGGCCAGTTAACCACATTTTTAGCGTAAAATTGCGATTATTTTCTTAGTCATCAGTTTAAACGTATGCTTTGTGTTCTATGGTCTCATTGGTCTAGAAATATTAAATAGTTTTTAGTTACACACCCTTATCTGGGGATCTGGTTCATTTTTCAAAAATATAAGTTTTCATCTGAACCCTTTACATTCTTAACATCAATAAACAGACACTTGGCACACAGTGAAGACCCAGATGAAAAGGCAGCACTAATCTTACGATCATGGTTTGCACTGTTTGCTCAGGTAAAACCATCTTCAGCGACAGAAATGTATCACTTTATAGAAAATTTGACAGGAAAAGCAGTGAAATACAGAAAGGACAATTTCTAGAACAAATTTTTTTTAAGAATTCTTATACCGAGTTAGTAATCGATACAGTCAGGTATCTCGTCAGGGCTAGATAAGAGTGCTTAATTAAAATCTATTGTCATAGTTCCAATTTGTGAGCGGTTACTCAAAAGAATTGTCTCACTGACACGGTTAATAAGACGGATTTTTTTAGCCATAAAATATGCTAAATTTTAAGAAAAGATAAAGTTATTTTATTTTTGGCCAAACATGTGCAATCGTTGGTCTCTGCTTGTGTTCTAAAGCTTTTCAGATGTTATTCTTCACTAATAATAGAGGAACTTACATGAGTGCTCCTTTTTGAATGAATTTATTAAACGAGTTGAGGAAAAGAGATAAAATGTGACGCTTGCCAAACATTTTATCTTTTTATGCAACGATATAATAAATCCAATGATACAGGAGCACGGGTATTAGATTTGATTTATCACATAGCATTAAAATAACTTGATAATCGCATTTTTGGCATGAACACATCAACAGTTTGCTATTTTTTACGCAACGTTTAATGGACATCATTACGTAACGTTAATAAATCTGTAAACCACCTGTGACGTTAAATCACTCCTTGACGCGACGTCAAGTGATAAATATAATTGTGCAACATCAATCTAAACAAAACCAGAAAGCGACTAAACAGTAAAAACCCAGATGAACTGATCAGGGTTTGCTCTATTTGCTAAGATGAAAACAATCTTCAGTGTGATATACATCTTTAATAGAAGGTACTCTCAGAAATGTCCCAGTGAGACAGTTCTATTGAGTGTTCACAGGACTATCTTTCTATTTCTTCATCTGTAATTTCATCAATCTAAGATGAGAATCATCAATAGATAATTAAGAATCTAAATGTAAATCTAATTTGATAAACAGGTACTATTGCAAACAGTAAATGCCACATAAGGTGAAATTTCATCATGGCCTGCTCTGTTTGCCGAAATGAAAAACATCTTTAGACATAAAAATCAATTATTTTATAGATTTTTTTGGCTGAGGGCACTCGAAAGAAACATCTCAATCAAACAGTTCTTTAGAGCGCCTAAAATATTTGTTGAAATTGGGGAAATTTAAAATATTTAGATTTTTTCGCACCCCCCCGCCAAAAAAAAAAATATGCTTATTACATGAAACTGTAGGCAGCCTTAACCCAATATTCCGGTGGAGAGGTATCCAGCTGCACAGTACATCTGATGGTGTCCAATACTTTGAGTTGAATGAGCGCCAGAATGAGACTGGAACAGTGGATAAAGTCACTGATGTCCGTGAAGTTACACCAAAGATGTTACAGCGATGTACATTGTCCTGTGGAGGCTTATAATGTCTATGCCTCAAAGCGTCCTGTTGGCACGGTGAATTCAGACTCTCTATTTTACGTGGCCTGTAGAACTGTCCAACTTCACGACCCTGAAAAAGAAATAAGGTTTCTTAACCAGCGTGTTGGATAGAAAAAAGCTGGGAAAATGGTGAAAATTATGCAAACTGAGGGGAATTAAAATCCAGCAAAAATACTCATTAATCATTCTGCCAGAAAGCATCTTGTTCAGAAAGTAAGGGATTCTGATGTTGCTCCCACAGATATCAGGCATATTAGTGGCCATAAAAATATCCAATCTGTTTTGACATATAGCAAAATGGGCGACATTTTGTCAAAGTAAGTAAGAAGGCAAAGATCAACAATCGATACAATCAAGCACCACACCTGACCCAGGACACCACATGGAAGAAAAGTGACAAAATAATACAAGCGAGCCAAGAGGTCAGCCGTTTCCCTGCAGGTGACCATAAGGCTGCAATAAAAAGACAAGAAAGCATGACAAACACAAAACATAAATAACAAAAATTATCCACAAAAGAAGCACCGCCTTGGAGCGTTCAGTAAAAATACTTTATCTAGAGGGCTTTGTAGAGCCACAAAATGCTCCCCTACACAATATGCTCCTTTTAGTAGCATATTGTGTACCCCACATACACAATATGCTCCCCTGGAGCATTTTGTGTACCCTGCATACACAATATGCTACCAGAGGAGCATATTGTGTAGGGTCGGTACATATGTTTTTTCAGTGGTCGTCCGAGGGTGCACAATATGCTCTTCTTGAAAACATGTCTCGAGGTATGTTTGCCTTTTTTTCTAACTGTCCTCTCGACATCCATCTGTCTATCTTACGAACCTTGTGTCTCAAGCCATGCCCACATCTTAATTGTATTATAGTGGTCTTTAATCCCCATTAACAATATCTTGGAGACGTTGTCTCCAAATTTGGCTTCTTACCCGTCATGAAATCAACCTTTGGAAACCGTAGTAAAGAAAAATGGGGAAACTCATGGGGTTAAATGTAGAAATGCTATGAACCTGTATGAGTCGAGGACAACATGGACATTCATAAATGCTATACCTGTTCCATTGGAATATATAATATGACTACCATTGTAGCCATCTTGATATCTTTTTCCATCCCTACGCCAGATTGAATCTAAACTTGATTGAAGGGATAGGGGCAACATGGAAATTCAGAATTGCTTGAATCATTCGATTCTGATATCCAATTTGGCTCCCATGGCAACAATCTTTATTTTTTCAAAAGGCATAACTTCCCAAACCATACATGTATGTCAGGTTATGCTGAAACATGTTGGAAGGCATGGGGCTAACAGGGGAATAGAGACTTTCTGAACGCGTTTAATTAAGGTATTGACCACAGAAACATACAATGTTCTGCACTGACACTTACTAGTAAGCGGGCAATGGCAAAGATTTGAGACGATTCATTGTAAAGGTGACGAATCATTTATTATGTATGTTTTAAGATTATGATCAGAACTAATACTGAGTAAACTTAAATAATGTATTTTGACAATTTGCTTGCTACTGGCCGTTTTATGGTGATGATTTAATGTATGCACTTACTTCATATCCTTCGGCGCAATAGTTTCTTACTCTACAAATTCTTAACAGATAGCGTTATCTAACTTTGAATAGTATACCATCACAACGATTCTACCTAAGTACCATTTACTGAACCGTACCTACACAATACGCTTCCAATAAAATGAAAATACTAAGGTAGCGTATTGTGTACCCAGCATACACAATATGCTCAAATAATCATAATACTACTGGGGTAGCATATTGTGTGCCTTACCTCCACAATATGCTCCAAATATCATAATACTACCGAGGTAGCATATTGGGTACCTTACCAAAACAATATGCTCCCATTATCATAATACTACAGAGGTAACATATTGTGTACCTTACCTACACAATATGCTTACCAATATCATAATACTACCGAAGTAGCATATTGTGTACCTTACATACACAATATGCTCCCATTACCAAAATACTACCGAGGTAGCATATTGTGTACCTTACCTACACAAAATGCTCCGAATATCATAATACTACTGAGGTAGCATAATGTGTAACTTACCCTACACAATATGCTCCCATTATCATAATACTACAGAGGTAGCATATTGTGTACCTTACCTACACAATATGCTCCCATTATCATAATACCACCAAGTTAGCATATTGTGTACCTTACCTACACAATATGCTCCGAATATCATAATACTACTGAGGTAGCATATTGTGTACCTTACCTACACAATATGCTCCAAATATCATAATACTACCGAGGTAGCATATTGTGCACCTTACCTACACAATATGCTCGAATTATCATAATACCATCAAGGTAGCATATTGTGTACCTTACCTACACAATATGCTCCGAATATCATAGTACTACTGAGGTAGCATATCGTGTACCTTACCTACACAATATGCTCCAATTATCATAATGCTACAAAGGTAGCGTATTTTGTACCTTACCTACACAATATACTTCGAATACCATAATACTACTGAGGTAGCATATTGTGTACCTTACCTACACAATATGCTCCAGTTATCATAATACTACAGAGGTAGCATATTGTGTACCTTACCTACACAATATGCTCCCATTATTATAATACCACCAAGGTAGCATATTGTGTACCTTACTTACACAATATGCTCCCATTATCATAATACTACTGAGGTAGCATATTGTGTACCTTACCTACACAATATGCTCCAATTATAATTATTCTACCGAGGTAGCATGTGTGCTACCTCGGTAGAATAATGATAATTGGAGCATATTGTGTAGGTAAGGTACACAATATGCTACCTCGGTAGTACTATGATATTTAGAGCATATTGTGTAGGTAAGGTACACAATATGATACCTAAGTAGTATAATGATAATGTAAGCATATTGTGTAGGAAAGTCACACAATATGCTTCCGTAGCAGTATTATGATAATGAGAGCAAATTGTGTAGGTAAGTCACACAATATGCTACCTTAGCAGTATCATGATATTCGGAGCATATTGTGTAGGTAAGGTACATAATATGCTACCTTAGTAGTATTATGATAATTGGAGCATATTGTGTAGGTTATTCACACAATATGCTACCTTGGTAAAATTATGATAATGGGAGCATATTGTGTGGGAAAGGTACACACTATGCAACCTTGGTAGTATTATGATAATAGAATAGTATTATGATAATTGGAGCATATTGTGAAGGTAAGGTACACAATATGCTACCTTGGTAGTATTATGATAATGGAATTGTATTATGATAATTGGAGCATATTGTGTAGGCAAGGTACACAATATGCTGCCTTGGTAGTATTATGATAATGGGAGCATGTTGTGTAGGTAATGTACACAATATGCTACCTTGGTAGTAGTATGATAATTGGAGCATATTGTGTAGGTAATGTACACGACATGATACCTCGGTAGTATTATGATATTTGAAGCATATTGTGTAGGTAAGGTACACAATATGTTACATTGGTAGTATTATGATATTTGGAACATATTGTGTAGGTAAGGTACATAATTTGCTACCGCCTCAGTAGTATTATTATGAGAGCATATTGTGTGGGTAAGGTACAGAATATGCAACTTGGTAGTATTATGATAATGGGTTGATATTGTGTAGGTAAGGTACTCAATATGATTCTTTGGTGGTATTATGATAATGGGAGCATACAGTGAGCCACTTTAGTTACGCACCACTTATAAAATGTAAAATTACTCCGAAAAGAAATATGATATTTTTATTCTGAGACTACCAGCGTAAAGCGCATATATATTTGCATTACCCATTGCAATTTCATTGTGATCAGATCAGAAACGAATGAGAAAATGGATCTTGAAGGCCACTACCCTCAAAACACCATTTCACATTCCATTTATTTCGAAAACTCAGTTCACATTGCACCTTTTTCAGGGTCGTATTTCTGCTATGCCAGAGATAAGAGCCGATTTATTCTTGGCAATATCTAAGACTGGAATGTGTTTGTTAACTTCATCATTTTTTAAACGTTTTACTATTTTTGTTCCCAGCTGGCCAAGGTTCGAAAAAGTTGGTTTTAATAAAAAAAAATTAAGTTAGATAAAATTTTGTATGATTCTGAGTAAACTAGATATCAAAACTTTTCTTTTATAATTTCATTTTAACCAACCAAGTATCCGCCGTTTATTTTTGTAAAAAAATAACGGATTAATTGGCGTCATGGTGTTGACGTTAGTGTTGACGTCACTACTACCAAGGCTATAAGACGTGTCAATGATAAGACTTTTTAGTGTTTTGATACTTCTATGCCAACAAGTGACTCATAACAAAACAATCTGCGAAGGAAACCCTGTTTAATTATTGTAACTGACGTAAATATGACGTCAAAACGAGCATTTCTTCAAAAAGTAACGGTGTTACTAAATTCAACGAACTAAAAAAGGGGTTTTACTTGAATAAAATAATTATTGTTGGTGTTTTTCTGTCACAACGATCACCATGGATAATACCTAGCACAAAACGCAAATAGAAAATATAGACGTTCAGATTGCACGTGCATTTTTGTCAAAGTAAGTAAAATTGCCTTTGACGCAGCAGAATGTTTCGCATGAGTGATTTTGAATATATTTTTGATGTCAACAAACAGATAAAATGTCAATAAGTAAATTATCATAGAGAATATTTGATTCCAGCATTTTTGTCAAAAAATATGTGCCCTGAAAAAGTGGTGCGTAACTAAAGTGGCTCACTGTATTGTGTAGGTAAGGAACACAATATGCTACCCAGGTAGTGTTATGATATTGGGAGCATATTGTGTAGGTAAGGTACACAATATGCTACCACCTCGGTAGTACTATGATAATGGGAGCATATTGTGTAGGTAAGGTACACAATATGCTACCTTGGTAGTATTATGAGAATTTGAGCATATTGTGTAGGTTAAGGTACACAATATGCTACCTTGGGAATATCATAATGTAAGCAAATTATGTAGGCAAGGTAGTATATGATAATGGGAGCATATTTTGTAGGTAAGGTACATCATATGCTACCGCCTCGGTAGTATTATGATAATGGGAGCATATTGTGTAGGTAAGGTACACAATATGCTACCTCAGTAGTATTATGATAAAGGGAGCATATTGTGTAGGTAAGGCACACAATATGCTATCGCCTAGGTAGTATTATGATAATGGGAGCATATTGTGTAGGTAAGGTACGCAATATGCTACCTTGGTAGCATTATGATAATGGGAGCATTTTGTGTAGGTAAGGTACACAATATGCTACCTTTGAAGTATTATGATAATGTGACCATATTGTGCGGGTAAGGTACACAATATGCTAGCTTGGTAGTGTCATTATAATGTGGGCATATTGTGTAGGTAAGGTACATTATATATAATATTCTAATCGTATATATGATAATGGGACCATATTGTGTAGGTAAGGTACACAATATGCTACCTTGGTAGTATTATGAGAATTTGAGCATATTGTGTAGGTTAAGGTACACAATATGCTACCTTGGGAGTATCATAATGTAAGCAAATTATGTAGGAAAGGTACACAATATGTTGCGAGCATATAATGCAATCCAGCATATTTTTCTTACTTTTGATGTCCGATTACTTGTTTGTGCAGTCCGCGAACCCTTTCAGTCAGACCACGTGATTGGCCACCTAAAAGTAAGTCTACACTTCTCCCCCTTTAATTTGATATGCTTACCACTTTCAGCTTAGAAAAAGAAAATGACCTTTTGAAAACGCCCCAGGGATCTAGTGTGGATGAATCTTTGACATTAATACTTTCAGTGTGCTATACACTCCATTCCCATTATTCTGATCTTTAACATGATTGATTTCAGAAAAAAAGTGTTTGACCTTTTGACCTCACCCCCGAAGTCGAGGTAGTGTCTTCTGGAACAATACTTGCTACCATGTTGCTGCATGCGTAATTCCCTCCTATTTGATATGCAGCATGACCATATTCAATAAATGAATATTTGACCTTTTGCCACTACCCAAGAGGTTGGGGTGTATGTAAGGACAGAATGCTCGTTTTCAAGGTGCTCTACGTTCCATATAATTTGATATGAAACATGACTAATTTCAAGGTGAAAATGTGTCGACCTTTTGACCCCCTTCCTAAGTGGTCAAGGGTGTCTCTGCGTGCTAAATAATTGCTATCATATTGCTGTATGTGTTGTTCCCTTTAACTTTATATGCAGCATGACAATATTCAGAAAAAGTTTCATTTTGGACTCGCCCCATCCCCTAAATCTACCCAGGGGATCGGATCCAGGCATCCAATCTAATATCCAGTCTGATATATTTCATATCTATTGTTTTTATCTGTCTGCATACAAAGTTTCGGTAATAATATTGAAAATTGACTAAATTATTGCCAAATTTATGTATTTGACTTTTGACCCTGCCTAAAGATTCAAGTAGGCGGGGTATTTATTTTTACATTTTACACCGTCATACTCATCTACAGGCTTTTTATACATAATAACTTTGGGGAAATGTTTAGATCATTACTCTAAGATAGCCATTACAACTTTTGCATTATAATTGCCAGAGCAATAATGTTTTTATCAGTTGATTTTGACGAAACTTATAGGATATAGGACTGTCCATGGTACTATCCATTCATACAGAGAATGCATCAACTATGACTAATAGGTACTTAGGTATGTTTCTGGAAGGAGAGGTGGACAGACAGGCAGGTAGACAGAAGGGTGGACAGACGGCCGACGCCAAAACAATATCCCCCCCCCCCCCCCGACTTCATCGGGGGAAACCAGTACTGAGCAGAGGATAAAGTGTCATGTTCAAGAACACAACGCAGTGCTTCAGGTGAGGCTCGAACCCGCAACCCATCGATATCGGGTCAAGCACTTTACCATGACTGCGCTCCTCAGCTAGTAGTAGAGGAGCCAGCGTTCAAAAATGTCAAACATAAGCATTTAGGTATGCCCCCCTTTTAGCAGAATTTTCACTTGTTTTATCCTTTACTACATAGTATAGGCAGTATGAAACCAGATATTGCACTCAATTTAATTCTTGCAAACATACCTGTAACAGTGTGTTTAATACGTTACCCCTCATTTTCTAAAAAAACAAAATATGTAATTAAGTCTATTTTGGTAAAGTTGAAATGCTTAAATGAACAAAACATTTATGTAATCTGTTAGGACATGCTATTTTCTACACATATTGGTGTTTTTAAAAGTTGTTTGGGTCCATTATAATGTCATTTACGTTACTTTTTCAACTATACCCTATACATTATAGATATTTTGTTAAAAAGTTTCATTTGACAAAATTTTCAATATGTGTTAACTTCCGGATAACATGTATCTAAAAGAGCTATAACTGACCATTTCAAAACTGCAAACAGATACGTTCTAACATAAATACTTTTTCTATTATAAGCTGTTTAATTAGATGACCATAGATTAAACTTTATATAAGTTTAGAACCTCTTAAGTTTGAAAAAAGCATGCATTTTTTTCTGTTAGCTTTTAAACACCTTATGATAATTGTTTAGATATCACCGACTTTAGAGAAATACTGAACAGCATTTCTGAGGTAAATATCATTTTGTTATTCAATTTTCAATATGTAACGTATAAAACAAAGTTGAAGACAAACAGATATTGCTTAATAGCTTAAATTATACATCACTCGAAAGTTTATTTCATTAAAAAGGGGGAGGGGCTGTGTTTGATAGGCATAAAAAGAGCATTTGTTCCAAAAGAAGAAGTTATCAGTACTGATTAGGAGACTGTGTATATGGTTGTAATTTTTCCTTTTAAGAAATGGTATACTTCTTGACTAAAAACAAAACACATTGTTTGCTAATTTTCTATGTTATGTTATGCAATTTATAAACTTATAAAATGCTAAGTCTGATACAACATCTCAACTAGGACACCTTCCCTTAAGCTTGTTCACTCAAATTTGCTAAAGTAACATTTATAACTATAAATAAACGAATTCTATATCATGATTATATATTTGTCTCAACCGTCTTCCATTTACAACTGAACCTGAAAACCTTAAACAAATTTATATATTTGCACATTTTTTTCTTTTAATTGAACAAAACAATCTAATAAGCTATTCAGAAGCAGCCAAAGTTTTGTGTCGCACCTGTTCACACTCATCATAATCTATAAAATAGTAAATAACACATCAGTTCTATCAAATCAGATTCATTTATGACAAAATATCTAATAATTTCTGAAATGATGTGTGGATGTTGGAAACTTTGTTTGCTGTTGTTCCTATTGGTTGTGGGATTTTGTACCGGGCCTTTGTATTCTATTTTGTTTCTAGTTCAGCAATCATCTTGACAAGGAAAAGAGCTGGTTGCTTCACTTTAATCATATTGTAGATATCTGTGTTCCGTGTCTCTTCCTAAATGTGCAGTGGGTCAGTCAGGAGTCTGTGATTGTGACAGTTCCTAGTCATGTTCACTTATAAAAAGAAGGCGTTTGCTGGCAATCTAGACAGCATCACTCCTTTATGAATATATAAAATAAAATGTTGTTTACCTTACATTAAATTTAAGGAAACATAAGTGTTTGTTAACATTTATTCTTTAAGAGAGTGACTCTGTTATGCAAATTATTTAAGCCACATCTATCTATGCCTATATCAGAACTCAGAAGGTGACTTTTAAATTTATTCTAGTTATGAACTTTAATTTCAGCTCAATTTTAACATGGCTTTCATTGTTTGATTAATGAAACCGATAATCCTTTTAACTTAACACTACTATTCATTTGTCAAAGCAATGCAAACTTTAAAACTGAATGGGTTATTCAAAATAAATTATTGCCGTTGAAATTGGGGAAATCTTCCCTCAGGGTGGGTTTTACATGGCAAGGCAGTGATCATATCCAAGAAATCTAGATTATTTCAGTTGTAATTTAAGATACCAAATTTACTTTATATAATTTCAACAGAGAGAAAAAGTTTAAGCTTAATTTAACTATGAATCATTAAAATTACCGTTTAAACGATTATTTACGTTAATCAGAATGTTGATAGGAATAGCAATATCTTAGAGTAAAAAAAGCAGTCATAAGATCAAACTTAGTTTTAGCAACTAGTGCTAATATAGCTGATGTTAAGTTCTATCATAATACCATAGAAGTCATTGGACCCCATTTTAAACAAACTGTTGCAGGAATCCTGTCAGTTGATTCCTTTTATGTGCGTTATTCAAAAGATGAGTTGTATACACTTCAGGGTATAGAGACAAAAAAAAGTATAGATTAAATCAACAACTGTGCTAACAAAGTAATAATTATATGGACAATAGAGAAGGCACAATAGTTAGTATCATTACTTACACAAATAATAAATTTACATGTTATGCTAAGAAAGTATGAATAAACTTAACAAATAATATGTATGCATGTTTAATTTGTCTGTAGCTCTTTTTTATCAATCGTCTGCATTTCGATTTGTAAAAGTATCATGATACATCTCAGATAGTGATAACATTGTCTCTATTGCCAATTGCACTACATGTAAGTATGATACAGCATAGCATTTGTTGAGTATACTATCTGAAGGTAATCTTTGAAAGTAGCATAAGTATGGATTTTGTTTCTATTACATGAACTATCAATATACCATAAATATAGCATCGTTTAACAAGTTGGTACATGTTTTATGGTTATTAATTAGTTAGTTTTCAGGACTGAATGACGGTTATAATGATTACTTATTGTGAGTGTAAAAAAAGTGTCCTGCTGAATGAAACAAACATTAAAGCAAATTCTATCACGTATGCTGATAAGCTACACAGCTAAAAAGCAAAAGTCTGCAAGCATTCTGGAATATAGGATCAATCAAGTCCTATTCTAGAAAGTTGTTTGCTCAGGGTCTTGATTATCGAAGTCTAAATAATACCAACAATGCAGGGGGGCTTTTCCAACTTATTAACAGACATGTGTCTGTTTCTAAAGTATTAAAATGGTAATTTAGAATAAATGCTGTCCTGTTTCATTGCTTCACAAACGTGTAGAACCAGGCAACACAATGATTAAAGTAATGACCTTTATATTTTTGTTATATACGTTACCAACATAAATAATACTCCTTTTCCAAAGCGGACACGCTATAGATACTCAAATGTTATTACCCCAAGGAAAGCTAAGGCGGGTGCTAAATCAGAGACAGAAATCACCCCGATTTCAAAAAACTTCAGTTTTGTTTTATATGACACTGATGAAGGTATCTTTAATGTTTCACTTCTTGATTTGGACTTCTGTTTAGAAAATCTTATATTTTTAGAGTTTTAAGGTATATTTTGTGCTTTATTGTTTTAAATTTAGCTGCTGTAACGAATAACTGTTTATAAATGCATACATTTGATGGCTTTTACAATGTTTGATGGATCTTACTATGTTACTGCATGCTTTTTATTTATTCATTGAGCTGTTGACGGTGAAGGAAAATATCTTGTATATGTCATTTAATGCCATTTAATGCATAAAAAGAAGCAAATACATGGTAGTGGCACAGATTTTAAAGGTTCATTTAAGCTTTTTGAAACAATTTAGTTATGAAAAAATAAAATTGGCATCAATATTCCTATTTACATGATTCCTAAAACATATACTTAATGACATTATATGCTTTATTTTCAGGTTTTCCCTTTAAACCAAATATGATTTTGTTGATGTTGCATCTCATTCATATTAAATGTTTAAATATACAATATTTCCAATCTATTTATGAGCACTAAGATGGTAGTTAATTTCATTTTAACCTACTAGCTGTTTGAACGCATATACACATAACATTGCACAAAAATATTGTTTTAAATGTAAGTAACATATATAACAGAACTTCCAGGTGCGTAAATAAATATTAATATTCTGATATATGAAGCTGCATCTAATTAAAATATCAATCATAACGATATGTAAGAAAACGATTCAAATTATAATAGCACTATACTAGGAGTTTCCTTATTATCTAATGGTAACGTATAAGACTTGGCTATTGCATGGTAAATGCACATGTTCGTCAAAAGCTTACAGGCTTTTTATAATATATAAAGTAGCTAAGAAAATCTATATGTACAAAAATTTCCCTCCACAAGTCTTTTGGCAGCCCATGGCCAAGTAAACAATAGTAATATATTTGAATGTAAGTAACGTATATAACAACTACGTAAGCGTAAGTCATTTAAACTTATTGTCAGGTTGGTGCTTCTAATTAAGTTACTGTAAAGCAATATGCTAATAGTAGGAAATGTGACCTATCTGGTATAAATAACTTTTCTTTTCAGTAATGTAGCGCATAGCATACTACATGAAGCCTGCATGAGGTAGCTATGGTTACCTCATAAATAAACATCTTTTGCAAGACTTAAAATTTGTGAAATATCTGTTTTCACACTTCTGAAACACCATACTAACTGAGGATATAGTCTAAAATTCTGCTACTTTTTTCCAATTTTTGAATCTCTGGCTCCCCTACTATAGGGAGCATATTGTGTAGGTATGATACATGTCCTACACAATATGCTCCCGATTTAAGGGGGAGCATATTGTGTATGCAGGGTACACAATATGCACCTCGAGAGAGCATATTGTGTATGGAGCATTTACAGGGCTTGAACATGTTTGACGGTACCTGATATCAAAATACCCAAACCTGGTATTCTTTTTATCAGTTTACAAGTTGGTTCACTCTTCAAACTAGCAATTATGACGAAGTTATCGATTTTCGTGTCGATTCAACGTCATGTACGACCTCATTCAAAAAGTGCAACGTCATGATGACCTGATAAAGGCACATACCTTGAGATAAGCAAACATTTATCAGGTCAACGTGCAACACTGCAGTTAATATGAGAGGTAACTGGTAAGTGTGCAGACTCATCGGAGCCTACGCTGGTCGCTGATGTGATAAGTACCGAAACACATTGACCCATAAATTGAAGTTAAGCGTAGGGTATTAATAGACTTTTCGCTTGCTGTAAAGGCGGTAACAATAATATTCATATCTGGGTGTGGTTCGTCTATTTCATCTGCTAAACAAGGGAAATCAGGATCTATTTACGATTTGGTGAAGAATAGATAAGTTGTTTTGGCCGCGCAACGAGCGTGCATCTTATGAAAATCCTAACCTTAACATACTGAACTCACATTTAATAACCCTTAAAGCGCATAATCACAAGATGTCTTTTTGTCGTCCACTAAAATATTTGAAGCCTCATAGACAAACAGTGTGGATTTAGATCAGACTGCTCCTGTAGAAGCAGTCTGATCTAGGCCCACAATGTTTGCCTCTATGCTTTTGTTAAATAGGCATTTTCAGATGCAGGTGTTTTGCTGGCGCCTTAAGGACTAAATAATGCGTTTTGCATCTATACTGAGATAATGGCGCAAGATGATACAGTTACTTTTGAATAAAATCACGCCTCATTTTCAGCTTTGACCTATGTCTAAGGTTGACCAGACCTAATTACGCATTCATGAGGCGCCGCCTTCACAGTCAGCGAAAAGTCATATGATATAGATATCATTATTGTTCTGCAATTTGTAGATACTTTCAAAGTGACGTCAGAACATATTTTCTAAGTGGACATCTTCCATTGTTGCAGGTCAGTTACACAGTTTCGCCAATAGTGTACATATTGTTCTTTTACCATTCAAATAGCACAGTAATAAAAAAGAGAAAAAACGTTGTACCACTAAAATTTAGCTTAATGTAAAAATGTAGATGTTAAGGCAGGATAATGGAAAGTATAATCAATCACATCGAATAGATTAAAATGACATGTCTCTGTTTCAGGATGATTAATTCGAATGTGAATTTCTCTCATCTTATATCATTTATTTCGTAAAACAAAATTAAATTCCAATAGTTTAGTCTGACGTGCCTTAGTATGTCTGACCTGCATTAGGTTTGTTTTTACTTTTAGGTGAATAAGCAGTAATAATTCATGAATTCGGTAATGCCATCAACAAAAGTGTATTCACTTTTATTCTTTTTTATAGCTTGTAGCATTCGGAGCAATAGATAATCTTTAATAACGATTCCATCAAAACTAGTCAATCTATAAAATTTGAAAACAACAGATTCGGTTAGAATCATTCTGTTTTTGAAATGAATGCACAGTGCAAAAAAACAATTATTTTATCTCTCACATGTAAAACTGGCAAAAGTTCTTTTATAACCTACTAGTCATAAATGAATATAATGTAAAACGATTTAAAAACTAAATATGTACAAATATAGAGGGTTTACTAATTCCACTCGGAGTGAGTTCATAATAACGATCTAAAAGCTTGTGGACCTGTAATTGTTTTACCATATACTCCCATTATATAGAGGATTTGACATGAGTGCTCAAGTTTTATTGAATTTATTAAATGAGTTGGAAAAAATAGATAAAATGCGAGGCTTGCAACGAGTTTAATAAAATCAATAATACAAGCGCACGAATGTTAGACTTTGAGATCTCATTTCTGCTGTAAAACGTTCTAATGTTGTCATTATGTAGGCCATTATGTAGGCAAAGTTGCTAAGGAGTCATAACGTTTCCCAAAAATCTATAAACCACTAGTCGTTTATCGATTTTATTGCATGACGTTATTTCACTCCCAGCCACGACGTCAGATGATAAAATAATTTAGTGAATTGTGACTATCACAACTCTTAAATAGCTAAAAACTTACCACAGATTTGTAGCTTGGTTTTATACTGACCACCTAAATGTAATATTTACCTTGGTGAAAACCATCGTGGATCACCATTTGGGCTCGTAAGCTGACTACCCTACCCCGCAGCAAATTTGCATAACAAATAAAATCAGAAATACACAGGGTCTCCTTTTCTGCTCCTCTGCCTCAAAACAAATACAAAATATCAAATCAAAATTGCTTTCAAATGTGCAGCAGTTGTCCCTCCCTCAAGTGAAGACAATTTGTTTTTGATGCAGGTATTAATGTCCAATCACTAGACATTTTACTCGATAATATACTCCTTTTCGTCAAATCGCGGGCCTATTTATATTTATAGGTCTGTGACCTGATGGGGTTTCTCTGATATGTTAATATTCACATATTTATGGTTTTTTTTTGGTTGTTGTTTTTCTTTTGGGAGGGGTCAAAATTCTAAATTTCGATATTTTATGGGGTTTGCAGTATAATATATATGTTGTGGGGTTGTGGGGGTATAAAGGTTTTTGTGGATATATTTTGTTTCTGGGTGGGGGAGGATGTGTCACTTCTGAACTATAATTTTTTAGAGTAAATTCTAAAAGTTAAAAAAGACTGCAAGGATCAGGAACCGATACAATCAAGTACCACACCTATCCCAGGATACCAAATGGGAAAGTAACAAAATCACAATAAACATCACAAACAAGAACCAGGAAGCCATCCCTTTCCCTTCAGGTGACCACAAGGCAGCAATGAACAGACACGAAAGCATGACAAACACAAGACAAGTCAATTTTTGTGTAGGGTGTTGGTGATACTTTTGCAAATGCAAACTAAATGGAAGCAACATACACACTGAAATTAACAGCTTACAGCTTTATCTTGTCTCGTATTTGTTTCCTACTTACTGGTAATACGCAAGGTGAGGATCCCACCATGCTAACTTCAATAAATAATTATTGATAATATCAATAATCTTAAAAATATTTAGTTTCAAACTATTTAAGGCATTAGACTCAACATGCTCTCGTTTACACCAGCGATTACAAAATTCTTGTAAGGCGACTGCAATTTCCTCTTGACATGATTCGAAGTCTATTGGCAAAGGAAACCTATATTTAGGTCCCTTACATATAACAGACCGAATTCTTGAATCAGTTATGATTTTCAAATCCCCTGTGAATATATGACCAGCGGGTTGATAGCAATACTTGGAGTCTATACAATCCCAAGAGTTAGGAATAGAATTTTCAATATCAAGTTCTGTTACTATTTTGTTATAGTTAAAAACGGTACTAAAAATGGGTTTATTGTACTTATAATAAATGATATGGGATTCCTAATTTTTAAAATAAGCAGGAATAGAAGAAATTACAGATTTAAATTTAAATGTACTGGGTAAGTTAATGAATTCAATACCCTTGTTGACAAATTGAATTTTGATAAAATGTCTAATATGATTAATTTCGGAGTCTATATATGGTCGAAGAGCATGCTGAGTGTAACACCTGGTAAGAAGTGCTGCATCATAAAGTCGATGAGCTCTATCATGGAATTTATTTGCCTCAATATCTAAATTACAAAGGGAAGAGATAGAAAGAGTAACTAAACGTGAAATGGCCATATTTGTTTGTTTGTTTGTTTTGTTGCTTTACGTCCCAAGTCAACAGCTATGGTCATAGTGGGATGATCAGTTCACCTAACCACACTTTTTTCCTGGGCAAGCTTGAACAAGCAGTTGACCAGTACTTCATGGACATACTTTCGCTTGTAACTGACAACAACGCTTCTTAAATGATTCTGCGGAAGGGAGGAGAAATTATTCCATAATACGACAGAATGCGACAGGGCCGGAATTAAACTCGTGACCCCTGGATCTGCAGCCAGACTAGCATCTGTTGCCAGACACGTTACCGACTGCGATACGCGACGCAGTGAAAGGGCCATATGTCAGCCTGAATGTTTTAAGTTGATACTTAATTTTGAAAGAGTTAAAGTATGTTTATTTTTGCGCTTTTAATTTCCATTTTTGCGTTTACCATGAGATCGGTTATCGCATTAACGTATATCTAAAAGAGAAAAGAACATCAAAATCAGGTAATCTAAAAATGTTATCTTCATGGTAATTGTTATCATTAAAACCAAGTGCATATGGTGTTTGCAATAATTTTATCCACTTTAATTCTAATTCATGCCAAAGAATATTTCTATATCTTTTATTGGAATTATCATCATATGTAATCTTTTCAACAGGCTGAATAGAAATACAACTAGTAAAGTATTAGTTTGTTTGAAATGCCTATAAAGACAATTATCAATTTTTCTGAGTTTTTTTCATTCGACGATAGTGCTCAGAAAATCTAGTTTATAGAAATCTACAAGTTTGGCCAACATGTTGCCTGTCACAATCTTTCCTGAATAGGCATACGCTGGGACGCTACCTATCATGAGTGCGTCACTTTAACATAACAATGGCATCCTTGTCTTCCAACATGCGACTGTTCGATTTTTATCTTTCCTACGGGTTGTTAAGGGATATGTGAGACGGAAGCATATGCTCATGCTCGGTCGACCTTTCTTCACATATGCGTAAATATCCGCAAAATCCTGTTTACTGGCCCATTAAATCATGTTAGTACCCATAAAAGAGGCAACTGATCAGCATTTAGGAAATGCGTAGTTTGAGTGATTCGTAACAAAGGTTGTTTGTTGACGCACTGGATTAATGTCATATAGCTTTCATTGTCACTTATAGATATAAGAAACCATAAGCTATCCAGACGACGTATGTCTCAGAAAATGGTAAAGTTACTTATTCTATTATTCCACAATCTCTAATTACATCAAACACAATTTAGCTGGGCGACGTTTGACATCGTCTGGAAGAATTCACTGAGGCAAAAAATTAAAGTACTGTAAGGAAAACATCTTCCTTCAGGAGACATCCTCTAATTTAGCCTTTCAAATTATAGAGCAGAGTTTAATGTGTAAACAAAGATGAGTCAGATCCACTATACTTGAGCGTATAAGACGGCCACGCAATATTTTATACTCTGTAGAAATTCATGTGAACTTTATCAACAGATTCCAGAACATCAAAAAAAATTATGTTCTCTTAGCTTTGATTACGTCATTATATCCGCGCTTTTTGAATACAAAATGTCGAATACATGTATATTGCGATCGGTCTCGTCTACCAGTCCGTCAGACGTCATTTGCACGTAACGCAAAATCCTCTCTCATATTTTGTTCTAGGATGTTCATATACTAAAGGACTTTGAAAACGCACCACCCAGATTACGCAAACCCTGATAATGTCAGCGAGATATTTGTTATTGCATATCATAGACTGGCCAGCTTTTAGTGTGTCCTAGAAAAATCATGGTTGTTAATTTACTTTAAGGTATTGAAAAAGTGTCCGTTTAAGACAGGGGTTGTCGATTTTGAAGGACACCAATTCAGCTGCAAGTTAACACGCGCGCGTTTGTTTTGATTCCTGATTCAACAGATTTGCGTCCTTGGCTTTGTTCACGATTGCACATTAATCATTGAACGATTATAAATGAATTGACAGTTTATGCTCAAATTTACACCCCTTTAAATATATCGACATACCCCACCCACTCTTTACTATAGTCTAGTAAAAGTTCAAAATCTTGGGCCTTTCAACGTTTGGTTTTTACGTCCTTTTTGTTGGAAGAGGCTGAGGGCATACACAAATGACAGATTATGAATAAATTACGCTTGCATCACGTGTCTTTTGTTTGTGCAAGTTACGTTAATGTAATTTTAAGACGTTCTCAATCACATGACAGAAGATCTCCTGCAAACGTCTTCCCCACATGATTGTCAGTGTGTGTAGTCAATATCAGTAATGAAAGCGTGCATAAAGGTAACTTATGGAGATGTTTCTAAAAAGGAGCTGTGAATTGATGTTCAAATTTGACGTTTATTTTCAAAATATTGCAGTTATCAATTGCTTTAAATTAGAAAAAGTCTCTAAACTCTGTTGCTGATATTGTATCACACACGCCACATCTTAAGCACAAAAATAATCAAAAAGCTTCAACTAAATGTGCAGAAAAGTGCTGTATGTACCCATTTGGCGTCATCAGCAGCGTCGCGTGATAGTGCAGTCAAATTAACGACTGCTTCATACCAGTTTTGGGTTACACATTCAAACCTGCGAGTAACTTTTCAATAGCATGTACGGCTTGTAAGAAAAGTGCAAAAATGTGGTGATGCGTTCTCAAAGTCCTCTAGTATATTTGTCACAATGATTGCCCATGTTGTATGGGTGACACCCCCTTTATTTTTCTACGAGGTTGTCTATTAAATATTCGTGAATATGCAAATTATATAACTTATATTTAGAACTATTGGGTTAATGTGGCATGTCTCAAATTGTATTTGGTACAAAACTAGGTAATGCTGTAGGTACATCATTTGTCTTCTATTTCGTACGTATGCATACCAATTTCATGAATATGTAAATTAGATAATTTGCATATCAGACCATTGGGTAGAAGTACATAGTCTGAGCTTTAATTTTGAACCAGGTTTTGTAGTCAACGACAGTAAGTAACTGACATAAAGGTAATGTTGTAGGTATACCCCCCTTAATTTGTCTACAATTTTATTTTATTTCTTATATTTTCTTTAATATTAATGAATCTCAAATTCGATAATTTGCATATCAGCACATTAAATAAAATATGTCTGTGCTGCCGATATATATTATCAGTTTGTAGGTACTACCCCTTTCTTTAGAATCACATTATGGGTTGACATGTTTTTTATTTCCTTGTCTGACTGTTTGCTTTACGACCACTATAAATGCCTGAGGTTGTGCCGGGGCTCAAATTGTTCTGGACAAGCCTCCATGGGCCATTTTTGTTTAGTATTAAGTGTTTTTATTTTTTGCCAGTAGCTGACAACTTGCTCTTCTTGAATCTGTGGAAGAGAGAAAGTATTCCACGAAAGAACGTGCTGTACCAGAGCATCGATCATAGGTCCACTTGCAAACAAAAATATGGTACTGACCGAGCTACCATGCCAAACAGGTTGCCATGGAAAACACGGAATTTCATGAAACCCAACTTGTTTATTTTAAGTGGCAATATTACATTAGCATTTTGGTGCATGCGCGCATCCAAGAATTTTCGACTGGGGGGGGGGGGGGGGGGGGGGTTTCCAGGCTCGACTGCCAGAAAACAGCTCTAACAACGTTTATTTTTAGTATCCAACTTATTTAACAGTTTGACAGTGGTTTATTATTGGTTTATTTAAAGACAACTATAATTTTCGAAGGTACTCGTATCAGACGGGTTCCAACATTTCCCAGGGGGAGGGGGTCCAACATTTACCAGGGGGAGGGGGCCCAACATTTTCCAGGGAGGGTCCAACTTTTTTTCTATGGGGGGTGTCTAAATGCTAATTTTTATAGAAACCTATAAAATTTGTGATTTTCCAGGGGGGTCCAGACCCCCTCCCCCCCTCTGGATCCGCACATTAGGTTTTCCCAATGAACAATTTCGCATCAATGAGAAATGGAATATATGTTTATAGTCAGTTCAAAACTCGTTAAGAGCTTATGTTATATTGTTTATATGTTTTGCCGACTCAAAATAAAGCTTATCTTATCTGTTTTACCCTGTTCAAGGTATGTCTAATAAGTTCCCTTTATGATTCCCCCTCATTTTTTATTAATATTCATGAACATGCAGATGAGATAATTCATAATATGACCATTGGATGAATGTATCACTGACGTTATAACAACTTGCATTTCGTGTACTTAAACAAAAGCAGAATCTAGGCGAAAATTTGGTACCAGTAAAATGCTTAAAGCCCCCCGGTAGCTTAGGCTGCTGTCCGTTCTAAGGCGGTGGTTCTGTTGTTGTTGACTTTTTGTTTATCGCATTGTGGGAGTCTGTAATTGTTCTATGTTTTGTTGTACGTTACTTTATGTCCATTATAGTTTTGCAATCATCTTGATGGGGAAAAGAGAGTTGGTTTCTTTGCTTAGTTTGTCTTCCTGGTATCTCGTGATGGTTGTGTGGCTCTTCCTCACGGTGCCATAGGTTTGTCTGCGGTATGTGATTGTGGTATTTCCTGATCATAATCACTATAAATTCCCATTTATTAACACGCGAAATATAGTTACATCATTGTGGTGCATTTTTATAAATTATCATATTTCAAAGCTAGCATTTAATCATTCCTGATACATTTGTGGTAGATAATATGCACACACAAGCATGGCAAAAACTTCACTAGGTCGGGAGCGATATAATTTGCCCAATTGTCCCCTTAATAACCTCTAGATTACATTTTTATTACATAAATTTGTGCTAGTATAGATGCCAATTATGATAAAATGTTTTGTACATTGATTTGTACAAATGTACCAGCTGGACATGCTAAACTTGTAACCCTACAGATTTTGATTCTGTAGTTACACCCATAGGCAATCTTTGAAAATTAAATATTATAGACTCCATTTTTAGCATGCCAAAATTGTGCCAGTAATAGTGACCCTAAACCCATTTCGTCACTAAATGCATGTACCTTCATTAAGAAGCAGCTTTTCTGATATTTTTTTTCCTGACTATTAGAACTTTAAAATAAAAATATGAACTCTAAAATGAGAATTCTAAATGTTGAAATCAAACCTTTTAAATGTGAAGTTTATGTTTTCTCTATACCCTTTCCTGGTTTCTAAACTATGAAACTTGAAACCGGAAATGTAAAGTATAAAGTTGGTTTGCGTGGTCTCCTTTCAGCGTTCTTAATTGTTTCGCCTCCCTTATTTGATTGTGTGTCTCAAATGACATATCGAGTATAAGAGGAGGCATATAAATAGTAAGTGTGTCTTAACATGTGAAGGTTTGGCAAGCGAAATATATCTATGTCACCGCAAGCGAAATATATCTATGTCACCCAGGGGATGAATTAGATTTCCGCTATGTCTTTTCACCTTTCATAGGTCAAGATAAGGAAATTTTATGAGCGTAAAATTGTAATTATTTTCTTACCCATCAATTTAAACATGTGTTTTGGATACTCAAAAGAACCGCCTCATTGCGACGGTTCTTTTGAGTACCCACAACATATGTTTTTGATGAGAAATAAAGAAAATAGTTTTCCAATACGCACACTTATCTGTAGCCATCTTCTTTAATTCCATTACCCATTTTGAAATGTGGAAATCTGGAAACTGGTACTTTGGCGATTAGTAAACTCCATAATGAAATGTAGTTATCTGTCTCGGTTCATCAGTGTCTGCACTGTTTACAAAAAATCAGGGTTGGTTAGAAATACTTCTTAATTGGAAAATTCTACCCTGTGATCCCTTGCTATGTATAATAAAATATCCCAAAGTTATTGTGATATACCAACATTCGTGCACACAATATTGGGGTTTCAGAACTTTCTGATGGTATTCCCCATTTGAAAGAATTCTATCCCACATACCCTGTACCAACCCAAGGGCAGGATAGGAAACAAAAAGAAGTTTAATCCTTCAAAAACAAGGCTGCCATTGGGCGTGGCCAGTTTCCTTTATGTACCTATTTAAAGGACTTTAAACATCGCCTCCTCTGACACCAGCGTTCAGTATTATAATCAGTTTGGCTGGAATGGTCAATAGGTGACACACTACACAAATAACTAAAACGAATTTGACCTGTAAATACATAGCCACTAGGGGACGTGGCTCATTGCGATAACAGAAACTTTAAAAATTCAACACCTCTGAAACCGATAATCAGAATTCAAAATGATTTAGTAAAAATGATTAGTGGATGACCCTCTACGAAAAACAAAAAAATAAATAGATGGCTGACAGGGGAAGAACTAGTTGGCCAATGTAATAAACATTAAACAAACTCTTCTGTGAAACCAGGGGTAAGAATTGAAAACAATTCAGCAGAAATGCTCATTAGGTAACTCACTACAACATTAGCTAAACACATTTAAATAGTGGTTCTGTTGTTGTCGACTTTTTGTTTATTGTTACTCCCATTGTGGGAGTCTGTAATTGTTCTATTTTTGTTGTACGTTACTTTATGTCCATACTAGTATTGCAATCATCTTGATGGGGAAGAGAGAGCTGATTGATTTGCTTAATTTGTCTTCCTGGTGTCTCGTGATGGTTGAGCGGCTCTCCTCGCGGTGCCACGGGGTTGTTTGCAGTTTGTGAGTGTGTTATTTCCTGATCATACTCACTTACTTTTTTTGACCTGTCAAAAATATGGCAGCTAGGGGTGTGGATTATTGTGACTCAGGAAAGCGTTAAGAAATATTCTCGCTTGAAACCACTCATCAGATTTAAAACTACTTTGGTGGAAATGGTCACTCGGTGACCTCTACAAAAATAGCTAAAAACATTTGATCCATCAAAAACATGACAACTATCAGTTTCCTGTATGTACTTGTAATAAAACTTAACACGTCTTCTCCTCTGAAACCAATAGTCAGAATCGATAATGGTTTGCCAGGTATGGTGTAGTCGCTATAAAGGTGACCCCCTACAAAATAGCTCAATATATTTGATATGTCAAAGACATGACCACCAGAGTACTCAGCTTATTACAAATCTCACAATTTTCCATAAATCACACATACACTTATGCCTTTTACGTTGTTCTCTACGATGATGTTATACATTGCTAAAAGTCTACATGTGAAATCTCATATGAGCTATTAAGGGTCATGTAGGCACACTTGTTTCAAAGTTCCTAGTTGTTTTATGAAATGCTTTGGTGCAGACGAGTAACTGCTAGATTAATAATTGGCGTAGCTTCCATTACGCAAATTACACACGTGCGTACTAAAATAGTAACATTCAAGGGAGGTCACCTAATGTGGCTAAAAGGGATTTCCATACAAGTAGGGACTGCTCTTAAAGCAAAGAATTTGCTCCCTGTGGGAGCAAAGTCTATCCTTTAACAGGAGTTCCCATTATGAAAAGGGGCACACATATGAGAAGCACTGCTTGCTCCAGTGGTCTCCCTTTGATGTGCGTAACGTTTTCAGCGTTCTGGCTACGCAATACGTATTTGTGTTCTTTTAACTATACCTCCTGTTCCTATAGGTAGGATATTGTCATTGGTTGGGAAATTTGTCAACCATCGAAAGTGTTGTTCACCTGTGCTTGTTTATGATATCAAATCAAAGTTTCGACGTAACTTAACCACTTAGCTACAGCAATTTATGTTATTGTAAGAAAAATGTGTGAGTAACATGCTCTCGTTTTGGTACTTGGCCCAGACCTGTAAATGTTTTTTTTCCATATACCTCAATTATAGCTTTGAAGAAAGCTGTGGTCCTCACAATTCTTAAATCACAATATGCTGTCATAGAACTACAAATTGGACTTAGCTCAATCAATAAACAAGGTGTAGATACCCGGTGACCGCCATGTTGCACATCGTTTGGCCCCTGAAGGCGGGCACCCTACATAGGTGGAAAATTTCATTGAAAAAATATCAAAATGCAAGGTCCTTTTTTCTTAGCCACAAAAGTGAAATAAATCAAAGAAAAGCAGTGGGATGTTTTAAAAAGTAAAGCAAATATATACCCGTCTGATAAATACGATTTCGATTAATTTCACTTATGTTTAATTTTGACCAATCACAAAATATTTTTCAACTTAAATATTGTGCTAAGCTTCCCACCCACCTTTTGAGCAAATCACTGCCCTTTTGACAATTAAAGCTCTGTGACCTTAAGACCTAACCTTATTAAGATAAATGACCAAAAGTCCTTTTATTCAAACCAATAAACATTTTAAAGCACATTTATGTTTTTTTTTTTTCATTTTTACCCCAAACGCCATTCTAGGTAACTCTTTTAACATTCCTACCCCCTTCACATATTTCTGGTAAAATTATGGTACAGCTAAATAAAGGAAAAGGAAAAGTGAACATATTCATTTTCTTATATCTTTTTATTTTGAATCAGAAATGCCTTAAACTTCACTCATGTAAGTTAATTACATCACTTTACAATATACTAAACCAAGAAGATGTATGTGTTGTACCATCGTTAGTCTAATGTGGAGTTACCCCATCCACTCCCATTGTCAAAATTACTTGTTCCAAGGTATGTCACATAGAATCCTTTCTTAACACATTAAATCAACATCTATTTGTCTTGATCCACATCTGAACTAAGGGTGAGGTTGGCACCGAGAAACCTGTTTAAAGCCTTCCGGTAAAATATTTTTACTGACCGTTCCAAATGCTTTCGGGTATGTTCATTGCTGCCATGTGGTCACCTGCTGGGAAAGGGCTGACCTGTTGGCTCTTGTTGGTTTTGTTTATGTATTTTTGTTACTCTCCCATATGGTATCCTGGGTCAGGTGTGGTACTTGATTGTAGAGTTTCCCAATCATTGCCGTCTTTCTTACTTTCTAATCATATACAAAAAGTAATTTGTGCAAAAAGAGCATTTTTTGCTAATTTAGGTGGCAAAAGCTCATATTATACTTAACTACTAAAGAAGCCTGACACATACTGTGAGTCAAATTTTTGGTAGTAAATGAATACAATGCACACTTGTCTTTCCATTGCGTAAAGTTGAACAAAGGTAGACTAAGATGCACTGAGATTATTTTGAAAAGATGAACTAATTTCAGACGTCAGCTATCAAAACGCAACGTAACCTCTAAAATCATTTTTTGCAAGAACAAATAAATCACGCAAAATTCACCAGAAACCGCTTTAGTGTGATTCTTTGTTATTTCATGGACATCTTCTGGGCATTCAAATAAAGCATGCGTGTATTTTTCAACCCAAAACCTATCTTCATTTGCTTAGCGTCAACTTTACGTTATCAGCGTTTTATGAGCTTTTAAAAGGCACTGCCACTTTATCAACTTTTTCACTTTGTAGGATGTTTGGAATGCATTTTGACAATGTTTTAATCCTTTTGAACTCCGTAGCTACCGCTTGCGTCAATATTATTGACGTAAAGCGTTACAATTACATGCTGATATGTGTATACTGCAAAGCTTGAAATTCATACAGGATTAAAATAAAGTGTAGCCAATTGGCACTATAACAAAGTAGACAGTACACACTAAACGATAACATACGTTGACAAAGAAAAAACGGTTATTATCCATAGTTTACGTTGTTTCTTAATTGACGTTAAATTTGTTTTATTCCGCTTTTACCCTTTAATGCGACGCGCAACATAAGTTCTGATTCTTGAAAATGCATTCTCTTACAATGACTGGTTGACTCCAAGTCATTTCAGTTTCTAGAAATTGGTTAAACAAAGGAAAAAATGCTGCAGTTTAGACAACGTCGAAAGCTTAAACTTAAAACCCCCATATCATACGTCACGGCAAGAAATAGCAATTTTTTAAAATGCACTTTTGTCTGTACTGGTATTAGCCTTGTAAACATGAAAAAAAGTTCCAATAAAATACCTAGACATACACTCCCGAGGCAAAAGTGATAAAAACTGTACTTTTGACGTCATGACGTCATGTTCTCTATTTGATAAATATATTTTTTCTAAGAATATTTTCAAATGTCTGGTTATTTCAATAATCATATCAGCTTAGCTCTATAATTTGTTATTTACGAGTTTGAAGCAAGTAAAAAGTGTCAGGTTTCTTTAGTAGTTCAGTATATGTAACGGCCAGAGGTGGTAAATTTATTTTCTATGCAGAGGGGTTATGGTCACCAACATGGCATTTTGACCACTTACATTATTTTGAAAGCCAAGCTAGAGACTAAAACTACAGCCGCCAGGATGATTTAAGGTCAAGGCTAGTGAAAGGGACATACAAAGCTCATAGTGGTCAATCTTATTTGTGAGAAAGGTACAATTTCTACAAGTTATGAGCTATTTGTCTGAAATCGAGGTCAAATGGTCAGAGTAAAAACATCAAATTATTGACAAAATTTAAAAACTTACCAGTCCAACATGCTCATTTTATAGATGGCAGGCTATAAATTAGATGGAAGCATGCCTGTGAATTGGTATGTTGCTGCATTTCTCATTATGCCATTTTTTCAAAGTGTCATTAATATTGCCAGATCAAATAGTAAATATTAAAGTAAGTAAGTAAAGGTGCAAAGATCAGGAATCGATACAATCAAGTAACACACCTGAGCCAGGATACCAGTGGGAAAATGACACAATCACAGTTAGATATCACAAACGAGAGCCAAGAGGTCAGCCCTCTAAAACCGACTAATACGCAAACATATATATATATATATATATATATATATATATATATATATATATATATATATATATATATATATATATATATATATATATATATATATATATATATATATATATATATATATATATATATATATATATATCTGCAATTGCTCCCCTTATTATGATCAATGGCATCTTCAAGGTCAAGGGTCTACCTGGACAGAAAAAGAACCCAAAATGACCCAAACGATTTACTTAACAAAGTGGACAGTGCAACATCAGACAGGTTTCCAAGTTGTGCTTCACTTTTGCTCAATTGGAAGGCCAATCTGTAAAAGGTTAATGTCCATATTGAATCATATGACAGTCGCCTGTGCTATCTCTACGTTCAACTATGACACATGAAATAAATGAGCATGCAAATGTGGGTTTACCACTGTAATACTTATCAACTCGGTTGCATATAACTCTATCATGCGACCAGTACTGTAGTTTACGGAAACTTGCGAAATGGCCTGCTTTGCCATATTTTGATAATTACAAGATTAAATACTCCAAAAATGCTTCAGCATAACAATGAAAAATACAAATGCTGTGATTTGGGAACTAGTGAGTTTTTGATAAATGAAATGATGCTTATAGTATAGCTTCATGGTGCAGAAGTGCAAATCACATGCTTTACAGCCCAAAATTTAGCGCAAAACTGAACAACCATCACTCGCTCCCCACTAGTTAGGCTCTTTTTCTGCAGCCTGAATGAAAAGGTCCACCTTTTAACTACAAAAGTGTAGTCAAAAGGTGGACTTTTGAAAGCTAAAACCATTATAGGACTTATTAAAATCAACACAGAGTATAAAAACACATAAAATGCCACATATATAGCAGCCAAGGTATCCAACAAAATATGTATGAAATTCTTCTTCAAGGCCCATATACCGCCAATATAGCTTTTAAGTAAGCTTTGATCCTCGCAACTCTTAAATCAAAATGGGGCTGCCATAGAATTACAGATTGAACCAATTCAACCAATAAACAAGAATGTGAAACCCCATATTATACCACTTTTTGGTCCCTGAAGGTGGGCACCCAAAATCGGAGGAAAATGTACTTGGAAAAAAAAATGCAAGGTCTTTTTTTTCTCAGCCACATCAATAAACTAAATCAACAAAAGCAGTGAATGTGTTTCAAAAAGTGCAGCAAATTTTTACCCGTCTAATAAATATGTTTTTTCCTGATGTTTATTATTGACCAATCACAAAAAACATCAAAACTTAAATATTGTGCTGAGCTAACACCCACCGTTTGACCCAATCACTGCCCTTTTACAATTACAGGTCTGCGACCTTCTCTATTTGTCAATTGCAATTTTCTTCCGATATAAAAGCAAACGTAGCAAATAAGCAAATAAGCGATCTCATGGTAAACGCAGAAATGGAATTTGAAAACACAAAAATAAATATGTTTTAACTCTTTCAAAATTAAGTATCACCTTAAAATATTAAGGCGGACATATGAACCTTTCACGTTTAATTACTATTTCTATCTTTTCACTTCGTAATTTGGATATTTAGGCTAATAAATTCTATGATAGAGCTCATCGACTTTATGATGCAGCATTTCTTACGTGGTGTTACACCCAACATGCTTTTCGGCCATATATAAACTCTGAAATTAATCATATTAGACTTTTTATCAAAATTCAATTTGTCAACAAGGGGATTGAATTCATTAACTTACCAAGTATATTTAAAAATAAATCTGTTATCTCTTCTATTCCCACTTATTTTGAAAATTAGGAATCCCCTATCATTTGTTATAACTACAATAAACCTATTCGTAGTACTGTTTTTAACTATAACAAATTAGTAACAAAACTTGATATTGAACATTCTATTCCTGACTCTTGAGATTGTAAAACTTTAAGTATTGCTATCACCCCGTTTGTCATATAGTCATAGGGGATTTAAAATTCATAACTGATTCAAGAATTCGGTCTACTATATGTAAGGGATCTAAATATACCTTTCCTTTGCCAACAGACTTCAAATAATGTCGTTAGGAAATTGCAGGCGCCTTACATGAATTTTGTAACCGCTGGTGTTAACGAGAGCATGTTAAGCCAAATGCCTTGAATAGTTGAAAACTAAATATGTTTTATGATTATTGGTGGTAGAATTACATTTCTTTGCAACAATTAAGATTTTCTACCACCTAAGTAAGTAAGGGTGCAAAGATCGGGAATAGATACAATCAAGTACAACACCTGACCCAGGATACCGATGGGAAAGTAACAAACTCACAGTTAGATACGACACCACAAATGAGAGCCAAAAGGTCAACCCTTTCCCAGCAGGTGACCACAAGGCACATATAAACAGATGCGTACAAAGGCATAGCAAACACAAGACAGAAAAACATAAAAGATCCACAAAAGAAGTACCGCCTCGGAACGGTCAGTAAAATATTTTACTGGAGGGCTTAAACCAGTTTAATGGTGCACCAACCTCACCCTTAGTTCAGATGTGGATCAAGACACATAGATGTTAGGTTTGAATTAAAGACTCCTCACTTACCAATGCATCAACTCCCTAAACATATAATTCAAGATATAAAAAAGAGATAAAGCAAAGATAAGGACTCAACAGTAAATAAAACTGAATACCTGAGTAAAAGAAATCCAACAGGTAAACCTAAAATCACGTTTAGACATTTGAAGAAAGGGATCCAGGAATTCCATAGGAGCTTTGTTTTGGCACCTGCAGATAAGGCTGCTAACAATGTTGTGGTCGTTTGAAAAAGGTACTATGTTAACACCTTAAAGCAAGAACTTAGCATTGCAAAAACATATGAGCATAACAGGCTTGATGAGACGTCTTTCGTTGGTAGGCATCGATGCAGTATAGCAGCTAAGTTTAGAGTGTTTGTTGATTAGGACCATAGCATTCTTCCTACGTAATATTGGTTACCTAAACTTCATAAACGGCCCTATAAGTCGCGTTTTATTGCTAATTCTAGTTCATGTACAACTACTGAGTTGTCTATTATTATTTTGACTTCTTGTCTCACTGCGTTTCAAAACCATATCATTAAATTTTGCACAACAGTTTATGAAAGAAATGGTAATCATTTATTTTGTCTATTACAAATTTAGGTGAAATTCTTAATAAATTGAAGTCTAGGGGTTATCTAGCATCTGGTTTGTCCACATATGATTTCTCTACTCTCTATACTACATTGCCTAATAATATAACCAAAGAAAAACTAACAGAATTAATTCAACACACATTTAACAGAGAGGGCTCTCTTTATTTCGTTTGTAATGATACAAATGCTCTTATTACTTCTGAACAACCTAAACGATATAAATTGTGGTCATGACAGAAAATAAGTGACTTTTGGACAATATATTTATAAGATTTGGCTCGAAATTATATAGACAAATAGTAGGTATTCCAATGGGAACTAATTGTCCTCCTCTTGTTGCAGATTTGTTTTTGTTTTGTAATGAGAGAGACTTCATGTTGTCTCTGTCAGACAATAATCAAACTGATATTATTGAAACTTTTAACTCCACCTCCAGATATTTAGATGGCTTACTAAATATTGATAATTCTTATTTGGAACAAATGGAAGGTCAGATATATCCTACTGAACTTCAGTTGAATAAGGCGAATTGATCTGATACTGAAGCTCTGTTTTGGACTTGAACTTGTCAATAAAAATGGCATAGTTTCTTCAAACAATTATGATAAACGGGATGGTTTTAATTTTGAAATAGTAAATTTCCCATTTCTTGATGGAGATGTTCCACGCTCCCCGTCATATGGCTTAAATATTTCGCAGCCTATTCGTTTTGTGTGTTCTAATGTTGATGACTTCAACAACATAATCTTTTTTTTTTCACTGCTGAGTTATTAAAACAAATATATAGATATCATAAAATTCGAAATGCATTTTATAAATTCTACCACAGACACTCAGAGTTAATTGTTTAATACAACATTGGGTTGAAAACTCTTCTGCAACAAGGCATATCAGAACCTATATTTTATGGTGATTTAGTTTAAAAATTCAAACGAACTGTTGGAAACCCTGATTTAAGTATTCATTTCAAAAAAGATTATCAAGCGTTATATAAAGACATATAACTTGGATGTCATGCGACAGTCAGCATGCCTGGTTTTAAACCCTTTCACGGTTTATAGCTATTGTTTCCCCTTTAATTGCACGACGGTGGGTCAGGCCTCAGACTCTATGACAGCTCTGACGTAAAGCTTTAATCTATGGGTTGGTGCCAGATGCTAATCTGTAGCTGGACCCACCGTGGCTCAACTTGTTTTCTTAAGCTCTAACTATCTGTGAGTCGTGAGCCCTTTTTCTTTGTTTCATCATAGTGTATTAATTTGATTAGAGTTTTTTCTCCATGATTATACATTGCATTAGTTGGAAGGCTTCCATACGAGCTGAACATTTATTGTACTTCAACAACAGCAGAATCTAGGGCGAAGATTTGGTACTCGTATAATTCATTTAAGCCCACCGGTGGCTTAAGCTGCTGTCCGTTCTAAGTCGGTGGTTCTGCTGTTGACTTTTTGTTTATTGTCGTTTATTGCTACTCCCATTGTGGGAGTCTGTAATTGTTCTATGTTTTGTTGTACGTTACTTAAGTCCATTCTAGTTTTACAATCAACTTGATGGGGAAGAGAGAGCTGGTTACATTGCTTAGTTTGACTTCCTGGTGTCTCGTGATGGTTGTATGTTTTTTCTCGCGATGCGATTTGTTTGTCTGCGGTTTGTGATTGTGGTATTTCATATCATACTCGCTTACTATTTTTGTTAGCGTAATTCGTGACTATTTTCTTATCAATCAGTTTTAAAATATGTTTGGTATGCTCAAAAAAAACCGTGTCATAGGAACTGTTAATTTTAGTACTCTCAAAATATGTTTTGTTTGAGAAATAAGAAAACAGTAATTTTCAATTACACACTTGTATCAAAAGGCCGCTATAAGATTACATTTTTGTAAATACAGATCCTGATGGTCTCCTATTTTCTATGTATTCGCTGAAAGCATATTGTCGAAGAGACATTTATCGTATTGTGACATGGACACAGCAAAACATATGCTCGAAATGGCTTTCCATGGACTATCTGTCTAATAGAAGCGACATCATTCATTCGCACCAAGCTTTTACAAGGCGTGAAAATAGAGCTTCATATGAGTATGATATTAAACATAATGTATATCATTATAATGAAATTTTCATTACCACAGATTTAGCATGTTGTGCTAACTCGTAATTATTATCTTACTTGTGAAGTGTTTCAATGACAGTTAATGATATAAAAGCAGGACTAAGTTAAGCCGGTCTCCAGCAAAAGGTTAAAGTGGCCATTTGCGTCCATCCAAGACTCTGATCAGCATGCGCATACGTGCAGTCTGATCAGAGTCTTAGATAGGCACTTTATGGGTAGTCAATGATCTAATGTATCTTCAGGCGGAAAACTGGGAGTCTGATCAGACCGTGCGGATGTGCAAACTGATTTGAATCTTCGCTGTACGCACGTGTTTGTATTTTATGCTGGCTACCGGCTCTAGTGATATGCCATTATTATCTCTCTAGATCTTCTAATTATAATGAATGGTAATAATAATGCCATTGTAGGAAAATATATATTACTTGTGTCAAAACAAATTTTAATGCAATATCAGAAAAGATTGGTATAGCACAAACCTATTCGACAAATAGAATTGCAAAACACAATAAACAAACAACAAATAACAAACAATATGTACTTTACCCTTAAAGCGCCACCTATATTTTGCAGCAGACGACAATTTAACATTTTCCGCTTTTTAATAAATTACGAATAAGGCATGATATTTCATGAGAATCGTCTGCTGGAAGACGATTCTAATGAAATATCATACCTCATTTTTTAGGGAAAATTGGGAAAGATGTCAAAAAATTTGTCGTCTGCTGCAGTTGGGATTGGCGCTTAAAGGGTTAAGACAAAAATATTTGACCATTTCCTAGTCATATTCCCTTGTTTGTAGAGCTGACAGAAAGCAATTGCAACTTGCGCGTGTGTGCTTGTGTATATGTGTGGTTGATTGGTTGGTGGGTATGTTTTTTGAAATTTTGGCTATACACTATCTGGTGTTCTCAAAAATAGTATTTGAGTATGATCAGGAAATACAACACTCACAAGCCGCGGACAAACCCATGGCATTCCCCGAGGAACAGCCCCATAGCCATAACTAGACACCAGGAAGACAAACTAAGCAACACCACCAGCGCTCTCTTCCCCATCAAGAAGAAAAAGAAACCTGTTCATTCTGTAATAAGCCCCATTCCTTACGACATGCATCATCAAAGAATCACAATTCAATTGAAACGAAACAAACACGTTGAAATAGAATAGTTCGCATTATTGACAGAGATAACGAAGCTGGGCGTCGTGTTGTGCTGTTAAATACTGACAACTAAAATCTAGAACATTTAATATCATATTGTTTCATCGCTCTTATGATGGACCTTAGACTGGATCCAGTCCTTAAAACAATTTTCATCAATGTGCATATCATATACTTGTAGCCAGTCTAACTCTGATGGCTCTGTTTTAAAACAGAGCCACCAGAGTTAGACTGGCTACAAGTACAAATGTATACTATATGACACATTGATGAAAAAATGTTTTAAGGACTGGAGCCAGTCTAGATGGACCTGGTATGTTTAATTCTTAGCATTTTTATATATGCATGTATATTTTTTTATCTTTGTATCACATCAGTGTTATGATCGGCGACTTTACAGTTTTGAATGTTCATTCTCATCAACAGACCAATCAAACGGGGAATGTTGATTTTCACTTTTGTAAGGAATGATGATTCTTCACTTATACACTTAACAAAATTTCTAATTGGGCACTTTTTAAACTCATTATTCTGACAAAGCGCTTATTAAACTGAAATGATTTTTTTTGCCTAAATAAGTGCAGTTTAATTGGGAAAAAGTTTAGTGGTCTTTCAGAAAAGTTGTCTTTCAATCCACTTTTTATTCGGTTAAAATGCCAAAATATGCTTTTTTTAAGAAAAATGGTTTTGGGTTAAGTTTTAAATTAAATTTAAGTGCAGTTGGTAATAAACTGGTCGCCCGACTTAAAAAAAAACACCAATCACTTGAATATTTGACTAAAGTAGATTATTTACGCATTTTTTTTAAAAAATATAACATTTTTCAAGATTTTTGAAATTCATTAGTAGCTCGTGCTAAAATTGTTGCATGCATTTTATTCGATCTGAACAAGATAGCCCAGACAGAATAGAAATTGATTCTATCATTTTGTGACGACAAACATTTCACTGCTGCTGCGCACTTCCGGTTTGAGTATAAACTCTAAAAAAAGTCAATTGACTATACTTTGCATTATTTTGTTTTAATTTTCAAACTAGACCAGTAAAGTGTGGTAGCAATGCTAATATCAATGCCATGTCGCAGATAATAAGGCGTACAGAACAGTGCTAACTTACTATGTAAAGCTGAATTTCTATGATTTAGCTGCCGGTAGTGTTTGTCTTTATGCTATTATGTAACAGAAACGAGGAGTCTGATAGAAGCATTTATACCACCCTTACCAACTTTAGCACAAAATATCTCGTGGTGTGTAAGGTCTACACTGATGTAGGTGGTATTAAATAGTTATACCATGTTTCTCCACCTGTACGTAAGATAATCCACTCTCTAAAGCTCGTGGATTATCTCCACGTACAGGCGGACAGCCCATGGTATAACATAACATCATTTGACGCGAGAAATGGCTGTATAATGGTGCTGAAATAGAAATTGTTAATCAGTTTAATTACCTTGGTGTAATCTTTACACCTGGTGGTACCTTTATTCAGGCAACTAAACCCTTATCGGGTAAAGCTCTAAAAGCTCTGTGTTCACTTCTATCCATAGCGAAACATCTGGATATTCCGTTAAACATAATGATTAATCTGTTTGATTCATATGTATGTTCTATATTAAATTATGCTAGTGGAATATGGGGTCTTACCAGTGCAATGAGAATCGATAGGGTACAGCGGAAATTTTGTAAATGGACGTTGAACGTGAAACAATCCACAAATAATCTTGCTGTATGCAGCGAATTAGGGATATACCCTTTGATTATTGAAAGTAAAGTTAGAATAATAAAGTACTGGCTGAAGTTAATTTCAACCGAATGTGATAATATAATTTTAAATACAGTCCATAGAATAATGCTTGATGATGTGTCTAATGGTGCTGTAAATTGGTTACATAAAGTGAAAATCTGTTGGAATATGCTGGCTTTGCTGAAATATGGATGTTTCCTGAATCTGTTATTGGAAACAAATTTATTCCTGTATTAAAACAAAGATTTATGGACATTTATATTTCGAACTGGAGAGAGGGAATTAACGCCTGTTCTTCTCTCTCTCTGTTCAGAAATGTAAAATGTAGCTACCAGCAGGCTCCATACATTTATAAGCTTTTAAATAAGAAATATAGAAATGCAATAGCTAAACTGAGATTATCGTCACATCCTTTACTTATCGAGACGGGAAGATATTCTGGCGTTCCACGTGAAAATAGAAAATGCATTTACTGTGATATCGATGATATAGAGGACGAGTTTCATTTCGTTTGTATATGCACTAAACACACCGTGTTGAGAAATACATATATTCCTAGGTGCTACAGTAGGAACCCCAGTATGCATAAATTTATAAAACTTCTGAATTCAGATCGATTTAAAACGCTAAAACACCTCGCGATATTCATTATAAGTAATAAAAAGCGTTAGAGCTGAGACTACAGACCGACAATAACATAAAATGACAGTTTACAGGCTATTCGTAACATTTCTCCAATTCGCCAGGAAATGTCATTTATAATTGGTGATTCACATAGAACCAATGTTGAGCCAACGCAGGAGACGTTGGTTTAGCATTAGTTTTGTGTGAACCAACTATTTTTGGCGCTCTGTATATTTAACATAGGCTAAGGCAGCTTTTTGGGACTGTGAATCGCCATTGAATTGTTTTTTCATGAAATATTAACGCTCCGCAGATAGCCATGATCGAGCCGGCGTTGTATCGACGTTGTTTCGGTTTGGGCTGCGTGTGTAGTTTACGTTTGGCGACGTGTGAATGCTAGTGTGGCTTTTTTTAATTGCATCAGGCATAGTTATGGCCGCATTGCCAAAACATGGTTTATGTTATGTCGATTCGTCTATGCTGCTGTGATGCAATTTGGTGGGTTCACTCTCAGATAGAGTGAAATGAGACATTTGCGTGCTTGTTCACGTGATAGCTTGCTTTGTTGCAATGTTTGTATAGTATGATGATAGACTGTATATGTCTAAGTCATAATAAATTCCTGTTTGTTCTGTTCTGTTTAATCACGGCAGTTAGAAACACCTTCAAACAAATAAAAAAAACAAATGGATGGCGTCTCTGAGAAATATTTCATATTGTAGAAAAACGTGACTTTTTTAAATGCGGGTACCTTTATCTAGCATCGTCTGTGCAATCAGTACCAGTCATTATTAAATGAAATGACCTGCAGAGCTTGGTTGATTTATAGGAGCATGACTTTAGTATAACCGAATCTTACTTTCAAAACCAGCGTAACAAATGTACGGTGACCAATTAGAAACTGTTTGCTACTCTACGGCATGCACTTGCTTACATGTATGCAACGCGAAACCTCGGATTGGAGAACGATTGAAATTTTCGACAGTTGATCCGTGAATAGTTTGGCGACATTTATTACGTCACAGTTTGTTGGATCGGTACCACTTTATGCGACTCGGGGGCCAAATGTTTTATGCAATAAACAAACGCTAAAGTGCATTAGAATTTGGATAACCATATTCAAATTGTTCACTTGGGAAGGTACAGTTGGTAATCTCGCAAGCGTCACCGTAAAACTAAATTTCCGACCATATAATCAACGGTATACCTCCCGAAATGAAAACAATGACTCGAATACATTTACCCCATAAAGTACATAGCATGCTACTGAGTTCAGGAACTAGGAATTAAGCAGGTGGGTGAGAGTGTCTGTACTTTTCATTGATCTTATGAGCTTGTACAAAATAAATCGAGTTTCTCACTTACATTTCCGGTGGATTCGTTAGTCAAGTTTTGAGGACAATAATGGAGAATTTCTTTCATTTAGTAATAGTGTCATAAATAAAAAGCAAGCTCAATAACATGCCTGGCCATTTTCGTAGAAAAAAGCACTTTGTGAATTTGTCGTTTGCACACATTTTTACAGAAGACAAATGTTTTATTTTTGTCTTAGTAGCACCCAATATTCCCTGGACTATTTTGCAAGAAGTATTAATATCAGCTATGACACAATGAGTGTGCGCCTGGCGAGCCCAGATCAGCCTGGGCATCCATCCAGTTTGGCGAGTCTTCGCTGTGTAATTAGTGGTTAACTAAGGTTCGAACCATTCTTCAAACGAACATTAGTCAGACTGAACTGTCAACATATGAGGGTTAACTTCCTTCCTCTTTGGATCCTCACATATCATTGCGTGTATATTTCCTCCCAACTCGACCATTAATCAACATACTTGGGTCATTGCCCTGCACGTAAATAGTCTTCTTTTGTATATTTTCTATGTGAATGTGTGTTGATTAAAGTGCAAACGATCATTAGCCTTTTTTTATTATTATTGGTTACAACGCGGGGCACTAACTACCAAAATGGGTAAGGGCGTGTCAATTGGATCCAGGAACTCTTAGTGACCCTTTCCAGACATGCTTGAGATCCCTTTCCAGACAAAAAAGTTCGATACAAATATGTACTCGAATTTTAGCAAAAGCAATGTACATGCTATTATGCTGGACCGTTGGCCTCATAATAGTACTAATATTCTGTCTATGTCCATTCCATGGACTTGTTACTTGGTCATAGTTTTATCATTAAGTCTATTTCTGTTCTTTTTCTTTTTACCCATTTAAGCCGTGTCATTTTAAGACGTGTCTACCCTTATCAATAGGACGAGCCTTTTTTCCAATTTTAGGGATACTGTGTGGTATTTGTCATTAATAAAACAGTAAGCAAAAAGTGTATACCCTGATTAGACGCCGCGTTCCGCGGTGTCTGATCTTGGTCTGCACTGTCTGTTTATTTTCCACAAAAAGACGATAGGCTTATATGGGTAAAAGTTTACTACCCTCTTTCATCATGTTCATAAATCTCGTTCCAGACAGGTATGTTTCACAATTTGAATCCCTTCCCATACTTTAATGATGCCTCCCCTCCCCTCGTTGCCAGACAGACTCTGAAATAATAAGAGTAAGAAAGACAGCAAAGATCAGGAAACGATACAATCAAGTACCACAACTGACTCAGGATACCACATAGGAAAGTAACAAAAATACAATAAACATCACCAACAATCTTCTTGAGCCGAGAGGTCAGCCCTTTCCCAGCAGGTGACCACAAGGCAGCAATGAACAGACGCTAAAGCATGAGAAACACAAGACACAAAAACACAAATGATCCACAAAATAAGTACTGCCTTGGAAGACCCCTTTGGTTGGCAAGTCCGTATTTAAACTCATATAGCGAGTGCCCGGTTGATGAAATAGTCAACATTGTTTCAAAATAATCTGCGAAACAAATCCCTCAGAAAAAAGGGATCCTAAAAAATTGAAAACACCATCCTTAGTAGGCCCTATCATAAATTTCTTTGAGAGTTCATTTCTGCTTTCTGTCAAACTCAACAAGACACTAATGTCATTTGGAAAACAGCAGACTGGGTTACATTGAATCTCTTAATATCATTAATGAGAAAGATATTTTACCCTAAGGTAATAAAACTTTTGTCATGCTCTACTCGACTGTAAACGATATGACAACGGCTTAGAATAGTAAAATACTGAAAAATGAGAAACATTCATATATTTTGTTTATCCTGCAAAAATGTTAGAATACCAATGATCATTGGCATTTTACCTTTTCTGAGCTGAATAAAGTGCATTCGAACTTGAGTAAAGCATGAACACGGGGACATTATTCGATTGAACACATATCTTTTAATATATAAGGATCATTTTAATTGGGCATCGACGCGAGAAAATCTGTCCTAAGTGGTTTGCAAATAACAAAGGTGCAGACCAGCCTGTACATCCGCGCAGTCTGATTAGCGCTTTTGTTATTCGCTTATTGGAAAGAATCACATCTAAACTTACTCGAAGTGAAATTTTACTAGTCTAGCTAGTCTCTGTAGCTTAGCAGGCTTGATTTGGTATGACCTGATCAAAAACTCCGAGGCCAGGTTTTCTCGCGTCACGGCCCGATTCTTGATAGTTCTTCACTTGATAATATGTTTCTCCTTTGAAAATGGCAGTGCGGAGGCCATTCACCGAAGTCTCCATCTTCTCCGATAAGTACCCATATACTCAGTTTCTTATAACTGAAATACAGAGCTAACATTACAGTTTAAATTAGTGCTTATAAAATGTTATATTCTGCTCGGTCATCATATCATGTTCAGCTGAATCCTCATGGGCTCCATGATCTTTTGGATTTTCTTATAAACCAAATACGCCAGTGCATGAGATTTCCAACAATGTGGTATGCGCAACCAGCAAAGCCTCAGATCAGCCTGCGCATACGCGCAGTCTGATCAGAGCCTTTGCTAGTCGTTTGAGTATTCTATGATTGTTAAGCTACTGACTGAACACCATTTGGAGTTTCTAAGCTTAAAAGGAGGCTGCAGAGGCTCGTCTGAGTATACACATGTCAAAATGCCACATGGTTGGTAATCTCATGTCACGGCTCAAATGTGCTAATAATGTTCTGAGGAGGAATCTAATGTACAGCGAATATTGCGCTTTTTAATGGGCCAGATACATTGGTTATACATCGGTTGTCTTGTTCAATTCTTATTTCGCGTGACTTCCTAAAGTCTCCATAATAATAAAAATACATATACATAAAGCGAGACTATATTCTTACCAAGAACAGCAGGCAGTCCCCGAGGTTATAAAACTTTTTCATGCTGTTATTAACTGAGCATGCGGTTTATCCTGCGCATAAATGCCCAAATGCCTTTTAACATTTACAAGCAGGACTAATACAACACAGTTTAGTTTTAAAGTAAAATAAGTCTTTATTTTTCGGTATTTTAGTATTAAGATCAATTGAAATTCCACCTTTAGTTGAGTTGAACATGTAAAAAGAGTTCTATAACATCGGGCCTGGTCTTTTTGTCATATTATGATTTTCAAGATCTAACAGATGTGTTAAATGAGTTGCGAAAATGCGATAAAATGCGAGACAAGTCTCGCATTTTATAGCTTTTCAACAACTCGTTTAACAAACTCAATATTAGACATGATTACTCATATTAGATCCTCAAAAAAGTCTTAAGTTCGCATGCAGGATAAATGAAGAGACTTTAAGAACTAATTAGCAGTGTTTCGTTCTCATTTTCTGAGACAGTAAGAAGATTACTATGATATCTCTTATTCACTACAATCCAAGTAGTTCGTCAAGTACTTTTAAGAAAAGATGATCTATTGAGAATTGTCATGTAGACCATCTAATTAGCCACGTCCACGGGGTATAAAACTCTTTAATGACACTCGGGGTTCCAGACAAAAAGCAATTTATACAAGAAATATCTTTTAAAAAAGATATAAGATGAAGTGAAAGAATCCATGTTTGATATGAGTAACGTGAAAAATTAAAAAAAACTAAAATTCTAACATTAAAAAGCTTATTTTTCTACCACAAGGACATGTATACATTTGTGAATTTAGTGTTTTACAGTTCAGCAGATTAGTTCAGTTACGTTTATTAATACTAACACTCATACACGGAAAGGTGGTGTGCCGATCGCCGGGGGGAATAAACATACGAACAGAAAAGAAAACCATTAATTTGTTGGCTGTTAAGGACTGCTGAAGATCCTTTGTTTTGTTTTCAGTAAGTTATGTTCAGTAAAAAAAATGGCTTCTTGTCCACGTAGCCTATCTAATGATTCTCACCATTTCAGAACGTTGTGACTTGTGGAAATCATGTGACCTAACTTACCCTAATGAATTCAAAAGAACAGTTATATTTGGAAAATTGCTATTGTAATTGTGTTGTAAAAATAAGCATTTGTTGAACAACGATGTCCCAAAGAAAGCAGGTGGCAGTGATTTGGACCATCCGAGGGTTGTGCACACAAACGCAAGGTCACTCTGACTGTCTGTCTGTCTGTACGCATGTGCGAGTACGTGCATGCGTCTTAGAGCGTGCGTGTCTGACTGCCTGCCTTTTGTCATCGGGGGGAGGGGGATGTTAGTCTATTTCTTTTTATAAGCTTATCAGATTGCCACCATCCCCTGGGGCCGGTCAATGTTTCTGTCTGTCTATCTGTTTGTCAGCACTGACATCCTATGTCCTGATCTGTTACAAACCATCTTTCTTCTTTCTATTTCGAAAAACATTTTTAACAATTTTAAATATGTTAAGCATAGATTATGCTTTTTGTGAAATATTATACTTGTGTGACTTTAATAAGGGATCTATGCAGTCAATAAATAGAACTTCATTATCTGACAGAGCTGCTTATATTGTGTGGGATTTCGGGAATCCCGCGAAAATTCAAGGCAAAAAACACAAATATAATGTCCGTAAGGCCCCAAAAAGCCACGCGTCACGCCGAAAAAAATATAGTACTGTGCTACCGTAATAATGGGATAGGTCTATCCTACGGAAGATCTTTCGCGCAATAGCTTTTGTTGTTTGTTTTTCTAAATCACCGCTGATAATTCTTGACATTTCTAGGATTTAGCTATCATTCTTTCAGTGTCAACGTGAAAATCATATTAAGAACTAATGAAAAAGTGCCAAAAATAAGCATGTCATACCATTAACCTTTTTAATAGACCAATTACCATTTAATGACATGTACTTTCTTCCATACAGAGATCAAGTCAGCATTTTAAGTCAACAATGAAATTATACAGTGGAGGTGAGTGTCCGATCGGGATCCATTGACCTGCATAAATTGAGAGAAAAGTACAGGTAAATGTTACTATAGATATTAACTTGCTTCTCGATCAGGCTCCATTTTATCATTTTTATAGTGGTCTCAGAAAATGAAAAAAACGTGTCAGAGCGTTTAACGGATTTTCACCAATTTTCAGCAGTCCAAAGATGAATAAATTGCCAAACGTTTGACCGTTCAGAATTTTTAAACTGTCTAGAAAAAAGTTATTAAGGTTTAAAATCAGGCTTTTTTCTGGTAGTCTGTAATTCCCAATCGGGATGTTGAGAAAGTTGTGAAGCCCAATAGGGAAACAGTGATTCCTGTTTGGGAACATATGAAAAAATATTTGATTCAGATACATTCGAAGAGGACCCAGAGAGTTGCAATTTGGAAAAAAGTTGCCGAAAAGAAGTAGAATTTTAGACTATAGCCTGAGTTAGAATAATGTATCAGAAATGTGAAAACATATATTGCACAAATTGTAAGTCTTGCAAAAGATGTTAAATTATTGGGTAACCATAGCTACCCGCATGCTAGACTATTGACGTCATTACTTCTTAGGGATTGAAAGAAAAGTTAATTTTGGCCAGATAAGTCATATTTCTTACAATCTTCATATTGTCTTAAAAGCACTTAATACAGTGTGGCAAATGACCTATGTAGAGAGAGTTTTGTAGACTATGAATTTCTGAACCACACAATACGTGGCAAAATAAATGCAGGTATATTCTTTGGAAATTGGGTAATTACCATGCAGTAGCCAATTATTAATACATATTAGGAACTCCTTTTCTAGTGTTATTGTCATTTTCCGTGTTCTAACATATCATAAAAAATAGTATCCGTATCTTTTAATTGAATTGAGCTTGGTAGCAAGCTGATTATAATTAGTATAGACATCTGGTATTACTGTTATATACGTGACTTTCTTTATAAATAAGGTATTTATAGTGCAATGTTAGGACTATATGAGACCAAACCACTACAGTGTGAAAACGACTACCATCTATGTGCTCAGTAATCACACAATATGTAATATTGTCTTTTTAAACCTAACATATTACTGAGATTTAACATCAAAAGAAGAATGGATTATTTAGATGGAACAAAATCTGATTATATTAGGCACATACAATCCTTTAAAGATGTCTTAGCAAATCGAGTAAACAGCCTTTTTATTACTTTTTATTTTTTTCATAATCAAATTATAACCTGAAAGGCTTAATGGTGCATTTATCTCTATGACACTAAATGTATGCATGTAATGCCATTTACCATGCATTTTGCTTCAAGCTGTCAACATCTCAATTCAGATGTGAAATATAAGCATAAAACAACTAAAACTCATTACATAAGTACCAATAAATGATACTATTATTATATAAGCACAGATTCTTGACACTTATCTTTTTTTTCCTATATAAAATTTGCTGTCAAATCTACCTTTTGTATTTAATGTAACGTTGTTTATATTTTGTCTCAGGTATTTAAAAGCAAATCACACAATGTTTACTCTGTTTTAAAGGCCATACTTTCCTAACATTACATCTAAGTCTGTCGTTAGTAACAATGACCATTATTAGTATAGTGCAATTTCTATTGTGCTTCCATGTATAGCTTGCTATAAAACGTGATATATTTGCATTTGCAGTTTTTTTCTATACCTTGACGTCTTTTAAAATTATGTATTATTTAATGTTTGCTAAATTCTGTTGAAATTAAGGAATCAATTGACAGGATTTCGGCAATAGCTTGGTCAAACTTGAATCAATGACTAAACTTATGTAATGGTACTATGGTAAAAGCAAATTTGTTAACATCAGCTATGCAAGCACTAATTGCTATCACTACGTATGATCTTGTCAGATTTTGTTTGAACTTATTCTGCCTGTTTAAGTCTTATAAAGTAAAAATGGTATCGTTAAGCCCCATTTACCTTTAAGGTTAAGACAGTGCTTGTTTTAGCAAATCATTAGCAGTACTTACTTGATATGATTATCAGTTTCATTAATTGAATAACAAAAGCCAAGTTATAAATAAACTGAAATCATATAAGGAAATTAAAAAGAGAACAAGGTTACCATCTGAGTTTTGATATACTCACATAGATGTTGGCAAACAATTTTCATAGGAAACGTTCTCTCCCAACAATGACTGATTTCAAACACACATAATGTCTGAATCTGTATTAGCGGTAGAGGCTTAGTGTTAACTGAAATGTAATGTAACCTTTACATCATTTTTCCTCCTACATTTGTAAACGTTTGATACTGTCTATATTGCAAGCGAATGTTTTTCAAGAAGTGAGTATGAGTAGAGAATGAAAGTAAGTAAAGGTGCAAAGATCAGGAATCGATACAATCAAGTACCACTCCTGACCCAGGATACCAATGGGAAAGTGACAAACTCACAGAAGACACCACAAACGAGAGCCAAGAGGTCAGCCCTTTCCCAGCAGGTGACCACAAAGCACATATAAACAGACGCGCACAGACATAGCAAACACAAGACAGAACAAAAACATAAAAGATCCACAAAAGAAGTACCGCCTTGGAACGGTCAGTAAAATATTTTACTGGAGGGCTTAAACCGGTTTAACGGCGCCAACCTCACCCTTAATTCAGATGTGGATCAAGACACATAGATATTTGGTTTGCATGAAAGACCCCTAACTTATCAATGCATCATCTCCTAAAACATATAAATCAAGATTTAACAAGGAGATAAAGCAAGGATAAGGACTCAACAGTAAATTAAACTGAATACCGGAGCAAAAGAAATCCAACAGGTAAACCCCGGTGTCACACTCGCAGGCTGTATATTTACCCATGGTACCCTGTGGAAGAGACAGAACAATGACTTCACAGCACAAATAAAGTAATTCCCTGTCCTATGACACATGATAACTAAACTTGTTGGACATCTAGAATCAATTAACAAAACAAGGGTCCAACACAAAACATTTGCAATCAACGAGAGCAACAACAAGCAAAGTGTCAAACAACCACAGATCATTTCAGTAATTTGTAGATATGTATTATAAAAGAACCCATTTTGACAAGATGAACAAATATGTTATTTACTGTTTTTGTATAATGTGAAACATTGTAAACTAGGTCTACATACATCTTTGGTTGCTTTTAAATAGCTTAATATATTTCTTTAAAAAAGTCTTAAAAAAGTCTTAATGTTTTTTAGCTGTTGGGGTTCAGTTTATACGGAAAACTGTTAAGACAAATATATAATCATCATATATTTGTAAAGTTAAATATGTTACGTTTTCAAATAAGACAGAGCTAGTGAATGTATCTGAGTTGGAAAGCTGTACCAGACCTATAATTTTCTTAGTTAATACATTTCATAACATAAAATCAGGATTAATATCAAGCAGTATATTGTGCTAAGAGTGTATGACAAAAGAAAATGTCATTCATGCTCATTTACCCATACCATCTAAATCAGGACTGATACAATTTCTTTTGAAAAAAAGTAATGTGATGCGTATCAAATAAAGCGTCCTATATATGTTTCTCTTTAACTTTGTTATATATATTACACATTAGAAAGTGAACAACAAAATGATATATTTCACCCAGAATGTTGTTTAGCATGGCTTTTAACCTGGTTATATCAAAACACTTACCATAATGCGTTTAAAAGCTAACACAAAAGAAGTTCATGTTTAATTTCCGAGTTAAAAGGATACCTTATACAATTATAACGTTTTATCATTGGCCATCAAATTAAGCAACTTATAACCGACAAACTATTAAAATTAGAACGTATCTGTTTGCAGTTTTGAAATGGTCAATTAATTGTGTTTAAAAGACATATTTTATAATAATTTAAGATGCCTGTAGAGAATTTTGTCATTCAAAAGTTTAAAAAAAATATCATTGATTTTATAGGAAAAAGTTGGAAATGTAACATATATGACATTATAATGGAAACAAACTATTTTAACAAATATTGTTCATTTAAAACATTTAAACTAAAATTTAAAAAAGACATACTTACCGTTTTTAAAAGAAAGTAAATGGTAACGCAATAAACACGTTGCTATAAGTACTTTTGCAAGACTTAAATTGAGTGCAATATCTGGCTTCATACTGTCTAATTAAAGTACTAGTAGGGGGCATAACAAAATGCTCTTGTTTGTCATTTCTTAACACTGAGTCCTCTACTACACGCAGACTGTCATTGTTTCAACTTGATTCCTAATTGAGACAATTAAAACTTTGACCTCCGTGCATATTACAATGTAACAAAGGTATCTACATTATTGTATTTTGTGTATCCGGCGATTGCTACATGTGTATACAGTATAAAAATTAAACAGAATGAGTGGAGAATGAAAATGGTGAGCGCTTGTAATGCTTTCTTGAATGTTATTCAACGACTACGCCTAAAACGCGTTTTTCTGTACACAAAAAACATAACCTACATGTAGTTTGACCATGATGAAACTTACAAGCTAGGTCATGGTCCCAGAACTAATACAAACCAAGTGCATATTTTCAGACCATGTTAAAAGCATTTGCAAAGTTTCAAAAAAAATCCAAATAAACTGTAGGAGGGGTTTCACACACAGGACAGGCTGTCCGTTGCACCAAAATAGCTGTTTCATTGACCATGAGCACAAGCAAAAATGACATTGCACTTTGTCTATGCAGAGGCTTGTTTCACAAAGCGCTTTACACAAGTCAGCTCGAGAGTCCTCACGTTGCGCCAAGAAGCGGATTTTTTGTAAAATATCGTCGCAGAGCATTGTGGCTAAAATCACGGCGTAGAGCTAGCGTTATAATGCAATGCATCCCGGATGTGTCTACTATAGATAACACTACATGGTATGCTTAAAGCCATGCTTCATGATGCTATGTCATTGATGAATGTGATGAACAATCTGCATGTATCCCGTTCTGGAATCAAATATATTTTCATATGTTCCAAATAAGGAGTTTCCCGGTCGGGCTTGACAACTTTCTCAAGTTCCCAAACGGGAATCACAGACAACCAAACAAAAGCCTGATTTCCAACCTTAATAACTTTTTTCTAGACAGTTTAAAAAAATCTGAACAGTCAAAAGTTTTGAAAATTTGTCATCTTTGGACTGCTGATATTTGGTAAAAATCCGTTAAAAACTGTGACACGTTTTTTTTTTTCTGATACCACTATAAAATGATAAAATGGAGCCCGATTGAGTAGCAAGTTACTATCAATAGTAACATTTACCTGTATTTCTCTCTCAAATTTATGTAGGTCAATGGAGCCCGATTGGGCATCTCTCCTCCAATGTTATAAGACTTCGTCTAATAACACGCAAGCAAATGCGATCAGGAAATTACAGAGCCACAGAACATTAATCACAGAATGATATCATTAGGTTGCGACACGAATCACGGATAATTCAACAAATTACATATGGGTTTCCTCTAAAGTACTTGCAACCATGTGACACTGATTAGGAGCGTAAAGTACACGTGACCCCATGTACCGATCTTTATAGTGGTCAAATCAATGTGTCAAATATGTCGGATATGTTTCAGATTGTTTATTTATGTGTTTTAAGATTATTATCATGAGAATTTAACTTCATACCAGTATTCCAGGAAGCATAACTAAATGTATTTACACCGTGTTTCTGTTTTTTTGCTGCGATTTCTTTTATTTTCACATTTATTCTTAGAAATGTTTTGTAATGCTTTGCATGTATACCGTAGGGGAAGGCCCGTAACTTATGTTGGAAAAACTTGTGGCCCGACCTCTTGCTATATATTGGCAATAAATACGTTTAAACTAAACTATTCTTAGAAAATCATTATTTTACTTTCGATTTTTAAAGCTACACCGGTACCATTTCATAAAGAAAATGCCATAAACCTTAATTGAAATGACTGAAGTTGCATTAATAATATTTCATGATGTATTTTGTTTAGGATTTTATTAATATTTCTAAATACCATGCCTTGTATTAACTAAGTGCAATTATTTTCATTGAAAATAATAGAGGGGTCAAAAATTGTTTTGTATCGCGTGTCGCAAAAGAACTGATTCTCAGCACTGTATGCCATGTCCCAGACCTGCTGTATAGTGTGTCCTGATAAAATTTTATAAAGGGGTTTCGGTATTTGTGTTGGATAACATTTAAATATGTTAGAAGTTCTGCTTCTTAAAAGTGGAAACTTGGCATATGCGCACTTTGTTTATATTGAAAGTACAACGTGACTCTCTGCCAGTTGTTATTTCTATTAAGGCAGTGTCTATGGGTACTGAATAGTACTTCTACTCAAGCCTGCTATGATAGGTTATGGATACGGATCCCTGTAACATAGTTCAATTGGCCAGGCTAGAGATACAGTTTGGTAATCCTGATAATAATTAAGAAATACAATTCAAAAATGTCTCCATCTAGATGGGAAAGTCTAAAAGCCCTTCAGTCAAGGAAGCAATTATATTATATGATATCATCAGTATTGGTGTATGACTGATCCTGGTTATCTCAACTTGATGGCAGCCTACGGATACGGATCCCTACCTCAAGGCTGGCAGGCTTGGGATATGGATACGTTTCTCTATCACGCTCCAATAGACTAGGCTATAGGTAAGAAATGACGGGAAAGTCTAAAAGCCTTTCACTCGAGGTAGCATTGTAACGTATGACGTTATCAGTATTGGTGTATTGCAGGTCCTGGTTATCTCAACCGAATTCTACAATATCTAAATAAATAAAGCATAAAAATCATTATTTCCCTAAATTAGCTAATTTGTAAATGTGCATGCCTAGTTCGTCAAAGATCATTATTTTGTTAGTTCATGAGACTGTGGTATTTAACACATATGCGTAAAATCTATCTTAAAGCGTACATGCGAAGCTATCTATTGGGTCAATAAGCTTTATATTCGTTCTATGCTCGAGAAGTGAATGTTTACATGTACATGTACGCGAGACTTCTCTGCACAGTACATATTTCATGAACTGGATAGCTTAACTCCTGAGAACATGCTAAGGCTTATCGCATTGCGAAGGCTACTCTGTAAAACGTGTCTACACAATAACGACCAGAAATTATCTTGAGCTAGGGCTAAGGTAAGGTATTTTTTGCAGCTATTAGGATTTTGAAAAAGCGCATGTGCGTACAACTTGGTGCTGCAAGTACAGGGGGGTATTTAGCTATATAACTTGCGGGTAAGGCTTAAAACAGTCTGATCAGCAATAGATGCTACCTTGCATCATTGAAATTAGACAAGTAACATGATGTTCACCAAGTGGCGAGCAATACCACTATTCAACGGTTGTGTCTGAAAATTGTGTCGTTTTTCATTCTCAGAATTTACCATGCATATGCAGCTTGTACAGAAGCTGGCATTTCCCAATATATTTGTATAAACCATCACTCTGCTTTAGTTAGTGAATTAGGGCGGTGTAATGTAACATTTTGACTGACATGATTGACTAAGTTCATTGACGTTTTGCTTAAAATGCTCAAAGTATGCATTTTTGTACAGAGTTAAATGTAACTGCAGCATCTTAACACTATCTTAACACTGGTAAAGGTATAAGTCGCTTTTTCGGTATTTACGCGTATTGATGGTACTTCATACGCCTATTTTATGGAATGAAATGGCGGCCCCCTGTCATTAAACAGCGGATGTGGTAGGTTGGTGTTAATACTATATACAATGTAGCAAAAACATGCCGTATGCCAAAGGGACAAGAGAATTCAATCATTTTTTTAAGCATTTGGCATGCACATGGAGATTTATGTGAGCATTTATAAATAGATTTGAGTACTGATCCAAAGGGTATGTCAGATTTTTTGTTTCTTGTAAATTACATACTTTTAAGTGGTATGATTTTGATATGCGGAACATTTTTTCACGAGGTTCGCTAGTCTCATAGCTTCGGCAAGTTGTAACAGTAAGAAAGTGAAATGTGTAAAAAACTAAAATACTTAAAATGAGCCCTGAACTATTAACATGACGTTATATACAGAAATCGTTGATAACCAGGCTGATCATTTCGCCGATGCTTTTGTTCGCAAAAACGTTGCGTACGGTTATGACGTTTAGTTGGTACAACGTTATGGTGTTCGAGAGTTTACAGCCGACGCCATTTTGTTTAGAGAAATCCAGTTTATCCAGTGGATATTTCAATGTGTTAACAGAGTTTTCAGTAGTGATTTGGTTATTTGGAATTTTGCGTATATGCGACTCTGGAGTACAAATAAATGACGTGTGTCTGCACCTAAAATATCAGTTTCTGCAGTGACTGCTTGCATGTTCAGGAATACTTATGCAGCAACTTGATTCTATCCGAACACAAAATGGCCAGATCAACCGCAAAATGGTGATCATTTCATCATTTAAATGTATTTGAATCAACTTATGTCATGCAATTTTCCGATTTTGCCCGGGCCGCAGGAGGGTCGCTTATCTTTTATATGATGGATACCGCTGTCATAATATTTTGATGATTCATTCCAGCCACACCAGGTGGAAACTGTCATTTGTTTCACTCTAACAAAGATCTCGTTGATAAGACTGTACGCTCACAAAGTCTTCTGCACACCTGATAAAGAAATGCGATATTTCATCCTGAGATAGAAAATCTTATATTAACCAATTTAACTTACCTATGCTGTGGCGTGAGTGCTGTGCTGTACATTGGTTGTATTGGAACTCACGCATATGGTCGTCAAATGACGTCGTTGTTTTGTTAAATGACGATATCATATCATGTCGCATCTCAGCGTATGCAGGAACTTATGGCGGCTTTTTTAAACACGGACATGCGGTATTTAATGTTGAGCAAGAAAAATAATCCATTAGTCGTGTGAGGGTGGGATAGAAAAATCAGTTCCTCGGTATCAGCGTTTTGCATTACTCGGCAAGTCTCGTGATGGATTTTCCTATCCCACCCTCACACTCTTGATTTATTTTAATATTAATATTAGAAATGAACCAGCACATGATATATTCGTACTGTATGCTAATGATGTTGATAATAACTAGACACTAGTCATGAGGGGTTTACCATGGGCGTTTAAAGATGGCTTTGATACATAGGTGATGAGTACCAAAGTTAGCTTCACATTTCACTGTTTACATACATGTAGGCACACTCGTTGACAATCGCTTTAAGGCGTTAGTGTTCGCGATTCTAGCTTTCGATTCTTTCAGATCATTGAAAAGCCGCAGCTGTCGCCATTGAGTCCTACGATGGAGTGGTAGAACTGTTTCCTGTAGATCAACATACGAAGTGTTGACTTTGTTAGAAAGTAAAGCAGACTAGCGCTTAATCTTGCGCTATCAAGAGAACACTCTTTTGTAGGTTCAGCCTCACTTTGGAAGGATCCGTTTCTATATTACGATTTGGGAATAAGTTACTAGGTATAATGAATGACTTTGTAACGGCGCCACGAGTACTGAAAAAAAACCACCCCACCCTACAACAGAGAAATTGGGGGCAACAATAAATCAACAAGAACATAACCACATTGGACAGAGTAAGATCAGATTGCTTCTAAAGCAATCTGATCAGGCTCTTCCCTGTAGGCTATTCCCAGAGACAGTTTACGAGTTCTAGCACTTACAACTAACATTTTATTTGAAATAGAAAAAATTAAAATAAATTTCGTTTGAAAGAACAGAATAAGAAATTAATTATTTCTCTTGGCATATATCAGCATTCGTAGGTAGAATGCGGTGTCGATGTGGTCTGTTGAATATCGTGATCAAGGCGCACTTCGAATCGAACTAAAGTTCCAACTATAGTTCTTACGTAATAGATGTGCACGCACGTTTACACCCAAACGGCTAAAGTTGGAACTTTTAGTTGGTTGGCAAGTAAACAAAAATAATAGCCCTGTATGCTCCACTTCAATTCTTCGTCGTAGACAAAAAGGATGTTATAAACTGCATAGCGCTTTCTAGTAATCAAATACGAATAAGTGGGACCAAAATTTATGCTCATCTAGGTTTATTTTACAAAATAACATATCATTTTGAGGCTACTGACCGATCTTGAACCTATCTTGCTAGATCTTGAACCCATCGTGCTAGATAGGTCTAGAGTAGGGAACCAGCTAGGGAACCTATCTACTACAGTAACGGTGCTCCGACCATCTCTAGTAGGTTCGTGACGTCACCCTAGTAGCGACTGTAGGTGTTCGAATCAAACTTTAGTTACTATAGTAGGGACTATTGTTCGATTCGAAGTGCTCCCAAATAATTCCAGCTATAGGTCCGCTGCTGAAAGCGTGGCTTGATTTGTTTAATGTTTATTTATTTATACGTTGAATTCAAGATACAATTGAAAAACTGATTTTCTCAGAATTCAGTGAAATCACAGACGATTCTTTAATCATACTTATAAATGATGTCTCCTATAGGTTTGCATATAGATGTGTGTTTACTGATTTAAACGTAATCTGACAATATCATGCTTATTGAATTAACATGAAAGATTTTCTTGACATATATCACCTTGTTTATGGTATAAACGGTGTTGTTAAAAGTATATCACGAGATTTTGTATGGTTTTACATTGGTCGTATTAGGTGAATTTTGTATGAATTCGTTCTCCCAGTCGCAGTTTGAGAATTTAGTATATGTAACGACATAAAGTAATTAAAATGTATTATACGCACATATCAAGAAGATAGCACAATGGTGACTGACATGTGGCGTCTGACGTCAGTGTGATTTCATCTTGTTTTTTATGTTCAGGCAGTAGAATACTGGTATTGCAAACTTTATTGCTTTTCGGTAGTGATTTAAAGTTAATTTAGTGAAATATTATGATTTTTGAATGTATCGATTCCTGATCTTTGCACCCTTACTTACTTCTGTAGGAAGTGCAATGTGTTCAGGTAATAAATTAGCGGCGGAGCCGTAAGCTCTCATGCTAAACAAAGCTTCTAATTTTTACGTATGCGTTTAAGGGTGTAAAAGAGGAAAAAAAACATGTTCAAAAATTTAGAAGAGTTACATGTACTGTACCATAATTGTTTATTCACGAGGAGCAGACTACTAATTCAGCTTTATGAAAGAAAAACATGACTACTTTTGATACTTTGCTTAAAAAGTCTGGACCCAGATCAGGCATGTAAACCCGTCTTAAGCGGCCACTTAAAAATAGACAAAACAAGGCTGTTAATGACAAATTGTACCTAAATGAAGGTGAAAGTATTGCAGAATGCTCCCCTTGGAGCATTCTTCAATACTTTTGACTTGCATTCAGCGATAATCGGTCTTGAAAACCAATTTTGTTATTATTTTTGAGTGGCCGCTTAAGACAAGTTTTTATTGTAAGGTAAGTAGGAGAAATAACACGTGAGATTTTGTTTGTGGAACGATGTCATGTGCTAAGTCGTCGTGATATATTGGTCATTTATACACTATAAGATGAGTTTTGAGTGACATTCTGGGTTTAGAAGCGTCTCTTATAAAACATACATACTTTCCTATATTCAGCTATTGGAAAGTAATCAATCCACCAAAGAGCGAGAACTGAAGATCGCAAATACCATCTGTATTGGCTCGGATTGCTCTCCCTGAAAACGTTTTCATTCAGCTGACTCGTTTCTGATGACAGATAAGAGCACACCATTGTATCATTCGGTCGTAGTCCGTCCGTCCGTTCATCGGGACATACCCACATTAATATGTCATGTAGCTTAACTAATAAGTAACTTATTTTACGCTGCCATGCATTAAGTGGTCATATCGGAGAGGTCTTAGGGCAATTGGAAATTATGGGCCCAATTCGAGAAGTGTATAGTACTACATGTATGTTGAAAAAGACGCATTTTATAAGCCAGAACTAGCGTCAGCAAAAATTGTACTGTAGCATGTGGGTTCAGTGCTATTAAAATCCATTATTCTGATTACCTGAAACGTTTTATCAACAGAATAAATGAAGTTTAAGTTTGGTTTTTTCCAAAACTTAAACTTCATTTATATAGCATCTTGTTGAATGTCGTAACCATGTGTTTTGCTTCAACCAAACTTGTTATTGTAGTGCATTGTTTTTGCGACGCCGGCGTCACGTTATCAAAGTAACCCTCAATGTACATCTGAGGTCCGATTCTGCGGAAATGGCCAAGGAATTTCGAATGCACATGAGGTTGCATTGTACCTGAAAATAACCACGTAATGTTCTGAACTACTGATGTTCGATCAGATGGTCTCGTCCATCCGATGGTCTCGGATTTTACATGGACGGTCCAAGAAAAAAGCGGCCAAGTGTATTTTGTAGGTTTTAACCACATGCCACCCTTTTAAACCCAAATCAAATGTAAAAAAAAACAGGAAATCACTTTCATTCAAAGCAATTCATGTAGGGTTGAATAACCACTTCATGTACTCAACGCATGGGCGTAAACATTTCCAAAGACCTCCTCTAAAACCATTTGACAAATCGAAATCAAAATAAATAAGGAGGCTCCCGAGGAAACATCCTTTATTTATGGAAATATCCTTTAAAATTCTTATATTTCTATATTTATTATATTCATTAACCAATAGGTCCAGGATATGCGGCTTTGATAGGTAGCATTTGGAAAGTAGGTTCTACTTATCTAAGTATGTAATATGATGATTGTACGTTGAGCTTAACCTACCTTATGACAAGGTAAACTGTGTTTATAGCGTATTTAAATTGGAATAAACACAAAAAAGTTAAGTTTCCAGTAATTGTTTAAACTATTCTATATATTGAATTGATTAATTCAGATACTACTAAGTTATTAAGAAACGCATGCTCTTTTGTGTACCAAGCATTTAAAATAAGATCGGAAATGGTGTACGAAAGAAATGACCCTAATTAATGAGATATGCCCCTTCAACAGTATATACTTTATCATAAAATGATGCTGTTGTTGTTGTTCAATTTACTGTCTTTAAACACAGACAAATGATATATGAGTCCATTTGGACATACAAGGATATGTCTGTGTTTGTTATTGGAAACATTATATATAAAATGTAACAGAGTGCCTCTTTTGCGATTTAGCACATCTATGCAGCTATAATTGCGACTAGCTGTATGGTTTCTGTGACCTACCGTCTTATGTGCGGCAATTGAGTTTGACCTTGACATCACTTAAACCATATGCGAGTTTTAAGCTTCTCTACTGAAATATCTTGTATTCAAATTAGCAGGGGAAATGGTGAACCTGGTTTTTGCACCCTTACTTACTCTGTGGGAACGTATTTTGCAATCGTACACATGGAATATTCTTAATTAATGACGACTATGGTTTCTGTGGCCAACCGTCTTATGTGTGGCAATTGAGTTTGACGTTGATGGAACTTAAACCATAGGCGCGATGAAAGCTCCTCTACTAAAATTTATTGTATTCAAATTAGCAGGCGAACTGTTTTTAAGCCCTCCAGTAAAATATTTTACTGACCGTTCCAAGGCGGTGCTTCTTTTGTGGATTTCTGTCTTGTTTTTGTTATGCTTTCGTTCGCGTATATTTATTGATGCCTTGTGGTCAACTACTGGGAATGGGCAGACCTCTAGGCCCTCGTTTGTGATGTATAATTGTGAAGTTGTTACTTTCCAATTGGTTTCCTGGGCCAGGTGTCGTGATTGATTGTATCGATTCCTGGTCTTTACCCTTTTGCTTACTTTAAGTTTAACTTATTAAATATTATACAAATGTTGTTGTTTTTCAATTTACTGTCTTTAACACAGATAATTGATATATGCGTCCATTTGGACAAATATGGATGTGTCTGTGTTTGCTATTGTATACATAATATATATAAGGTAATATAGTCCCCCTTTTGCAATTAAGTACAATTAGGCTGCTTTAATGGCGACTATGGTTTCTGTGACCAACCGTCTTCTGTGCGGCAATTGAGCTTGACGTTGACTCCACTTATCAAAGCTCCTATGCTGAAATATTATGTATTCAAATTAGCAGGGGTAATGGTTGTACCTGATTTTGTGGGAACATATTTCTGGAATGATGTACACGTGCAAGGAGCTTAATTTGAACTTATTACAGAGTGTGCAGTTGATTTTGTTTTTTCAATTTACTGTCTTTAAACACAGACAAAAGATATATGCGTCCATCTGAACAAATATGGATGTGTCTGTGTTTGCTATTGAATACATAATATATAAAATGTTAAATAGTGCCCCTTTGAAATTTAGTACATCTTGGCAGCTTAAATGGCAACTATTGTCTCTGCGACCAACCGTCTTCTGTGCCGCCATTGAGCTTGACGTTGACAGTACCTAAACCATAGGTGTGATTAAAGTAAGTTATCAAAGCTTCCTTTCGGAAATATACTGTACAAAAATAGCACTTTACATGAGAGTTTGAGGGAACATGTTACGAAATTAATACAAATATTATTTAAATAGTGTAAATATTGAAGGAGCTAAAGTTTTCATGTAAGTGGATATATTCAATTAGCTGTCATTGAATGCGGACTCATGATACCAGGACATTTGGGCGAGCATGGATGTGTCTGTTTTCGTTGACAAATTTACTATATGTAAAATATAATATCGTACTCCCGTTAATGTGGTACAACTAGACAGCTTCAATGGCAACTATGATTCTCGTGAACTAACGTCCAATATAGTAATCAAGCTGAAGCTGACTGCACTAGAGCCTTAGGCGTATTTAATAAGAAAAGTAAGTAAGTAAATACTTTATTTATGAGGGAGACTCAGTTGGTATAACCAATCTTCCCTGAGGTCCTCTTAACACAAGCATAGCATACATGAAATAACAAATATGACAATAAAGTATTTACAAAAACAAGTGAATATGAGTAGAAAACAATGATGCAAAATGATAAAAAATGGTGGGGGTGAAAAAATCAACCTTTAATAATGTATATTTAAATACATTTTGGCTCTGTAAACCATCCAAACCGATTCGGCAGTGGACGTATATGAACACAATTATAAAAACTAAAGGTTTTTCATCCATGTTAAACATTTTTTCAACGAAATCACAAATCGTATTGACATTTCCTATTTCAACTGGAATTCTATACCAAATTAAAGTACCTGAATAAGATAAGCTGTTTTAAAACATGTTTAATTTTGGCTGTGGTGTTTTAAATTTTTTGTTTGAATCTGACCGCAAAGTCATTGTATCTTCACTATTACACCCTTTAATTTGGAATATTTTCGTTATGTAAATTGGTGAAATGCCTTGGGTTACCCTGAACACAACCTTAGCTTTGTTACTATTTCTAAACTAATTCTTCAAATTGCAACATATTTAATTGTCTTCGAGCATCTTCCAATGATATATAATCTGTACTAAGTATTAATTTACAGGCTCTTATCTGTAACTTTTCAATTTTATGTAGATTAGAATTAAATGAATCCCCAAAATCACACAACAATATTCAAAGTGAGACTTAATATAAGCGTTGTAAAATAACACTCTGTGTTGTAAAGAAAAGTATGATTTTATCTGAAACAAAAGCCAAAAGTACGTCGATATCTTTTTTGCAACGTGTTGAAAATGATTTTTCCATGTTAAGTTGTCATCTATATGGACGCCTAACTCCTTTTCACAGCTTGTTAATAACTATGGCAAAACCAAAATTATCACACACAATTGCCAACTTATTATCTTTCATACATTTTCTCTTTTGTCTACTTGATATTAACATGAGTTGTTTTGTCTATATTTAATATCATACAATTTTCTAGACACCACAATTTGAGTAAAATCAAAGAGTGTTGAAGATTATTTTCTAATGTTTCTTTATCTAAACCAATATCATACAATGTTGTATCATCAGCATATAAATCTACAGATCGAATTGAATCCCGAATAAATAGGGGTAAATCGTTAATAAATATCAAAAATAACTGAGGGCCTAAAATAGAACCCTGTGGTGCGCCATATAGTTCACTTCCAGTTTTTGGTTGATTTGTATTGATGTTCACTTATTGAGTTCTGTGACTTTGATACGATTCGAACCATGAAAGACTTAATTTATTGATTTTATAATGTTTTAACTGTTGAAGAAGTAATTTATGGTCTAGCAGATCGAAAGCCTTGCGAAATCTACTAAAACACAACCAACAATATTACCATCATTTATTGCTTGTAACCATGTATCTGTCAAATGAAGTAGAGCAGTTTCAGTTGTGTGGCCAGATCTAAAACCACCTTGCTTTTGATTTAAAAGTTGATGATGATTTAAGTATGACATAAGTTTCATATGAACCCACTTTTCAATTATTTTTGAAAGTGTAGGTAATATGGAAATTGCTTCTTTTCTAAAATATTAGTAAAACTATTTTATATTCTTTATACACCTTCTCTGCTTAGGCACGTGAATGCATGTGTGTATGAATACATGCCTCATCGCTGAACTGTTCAACATGCAATTAATTGTGTTATGTACGTTTCCTCATGGGCTTTATAGCTTTTGGACTTGTGCAATAAATTTATCTTATCTTAAACTAATGAGACAACGACTAAGTACCCAACCATGGTCGCGCATGGTGAACTGTCATCGATAGATAATAAAACTTTTTTCAGTTTGAAATGGAGGTTCATATGACGTATGCATTCGATGGGATAATCGTATCAATACTCTAAGACCCTGGTCACATGGCGAAAATGGCTGGAATGTCATTTATTCATATCTTAGTCATATATATTTGAGGCTATTATTGTATTTACGAAATAGATCAGCTCTAGCAGCGAATCGTTGAGTAATAATTCAATGTTTGGAGTTCAGTTGTAAAGAAATTCAAATCACGAGCACGAAGTGCGAGTCATTTATCTTCGTACAACTGGCCGATACCCCATATATTTTAAGATAACGTGACACTGACGTCACGAAAAACATGCCAACACAATAAAAAGTGTAATTGCAGCAAAACAAGCGGTTAGAAATGAAGTTTATGTTTTTATTTTAATAAAATATCGCTATAGCGATATTTTATTGAAAAAATAATTAATTTCATTTATTCTGCTGATTGAGCTTTTCTGGTAATCAGGAAAAATGGATTTTAATAGGACTGAATCAACATGCTAAATAACTAATTTTCCTTGCGCCAATTCTAGCTAACAAAATGGAAATTTTTAGTACATATACAGAGGGACTTTAGACTGAACGCACTATTTTATATTCACTGTCTATTCCACAATTCTAATTTGAGGATGTTTCCTTTATCATTGTCTATCCTCTCACACAATGGACCATGATTTGCCATAATTTCAATTTGCTCATGCTGTTCATTCTGGCGTAGCACCGACGTTAGTGTTTTTCAATAATTATCGGCTGACAAATGTGAGCTAAATTCAATTTGAAAACACATGCTTTGAGCTAGTAACCAGATGTCTTACGAGGGGCATTTGGAAAGTTCTTAGCATGGTCTTTTATCTCAGTAACCAATTTACAAACCATATCATGTTTGGTATCATTTTAAAAAGCTATATTTCCTCTTTGTTATAGCACAAATTTCATGAGGCTGTTATGATGCAAACACGAAATATATCATTGTGAATACATGTACTATTTGTATACTGGAAAACGCAAAATTTTAGTCGAAAATATAACTTTTTACCTTTGGAAAAGTGTGCAGAACATCAACAATAGTTCATGAAATTAGATAATTTTTTAACATTTGGTAGTCCACAATCTGGAAATCTGATTATGCAACTGATGACCGAGTTGGATGTTTCTAATAAATAAATACTGGAACAGCAATACCAAAACCGTTTAGAAAGCAAAACAATGCGCCTATTTTTGTGTCTAAAAATCTCATGTCACGATGCACATATTTTGAAAATATATAAATGACCGTAGTTAAAAAATGCCGTATGTTGGTATTTTTGTCAAGCACACTTTATGCTCTTTGTATTGAAACCAAAAGAAATTTTGTAAATCAGAATAAAGGGAAGATAACTCTTAAAATCTTCCCATGGGCAGAACGAGTTTTGCTATGAGTTGACGTTCTGGTTCATTTCAATTGAAAACAGTGGCAAACAAAAAAGTAAAAACACATTGAGAGTAGAAAGCAATTAATTTTGTGATGGTTATTGCGATACCATGAGAAGTTCTTATGGCATCAACAAAATACGTGGGGTTGAGTTACCCCATCCACTTCTTGAAAAGTAGGGGTAGTGTTATTAGGAATACTTTTCTTGAATAAAGAACTAATAAAGCCACACATTTTGCGCGACGAAATGATTGTTATGCATTGTTGGCTATAAATGAATCAAATTAAATACTCAATAGGCTTTTTTCGTGCTCCTGTAGTGACACAAATTATAGTAAAAGTATAAAGAAAAATCCAAAAAAGTCCCATTTTTGAAAGTTTACCATTTCTCTATTAGTCAACATTTTCCCAATGTAAAGGTGGTAGTTGTGCAAGCAGTGATCGCATAATATATTTAATGAAAAATAAGTTGGCACCAAATCGTTAATCTGTCAATTCATGATCGCAAACAAGGTCCCCAATTTTCCTTCGCTTTTTTCCAAGTATTTTGCTTAAATTTTCCTCCAGTATATAAACCCCTACTCATTTTGAGCATGCTCTGCACGAGCACGCCAAGTCCTTTTTCGACAAAAATTAAACCATCAAGTAGCCGTTGAATTATAGTTTCCAAAAATGTAATATTTGATAGCATTTTATCAACGCATTGTGGAGTTATGATGCCATGCTAAGAACTTTCCAAATGACCCTCTTAACCAATGGAATAATACGAAAGGTTTCGGAAATAATCGTTTAAATACACTCCCAGGCGCAGCGTTACTTTGCTAGCGTCAGTTTTAATTTTTTAAACTGCAAAAACAGGCGACGTTCACGCATGCCGCGATACTTTTGTCTTTTTATGAAAGGGTTTGAGGAGTTTCTGGTGGCACTTACAGATTTTAGATTATTCCTGTTCCTTAGGATGTAAACGGCCAATTACGTAAAAAAGTAAAGGACGTCATGTAGATGAAATAAACGTTGACAGAGGCCTTTAACTTCATGATTTGATTTTTCTTTCCTATTACTTTCGAGAGCAGACATGGGTTTGAAAACGTTTTGGGCTCATTATGGGAGGAATTTATACACTGTGACTTTTTAAATTCGGGTTGTCTCAGAAATTAACATTCTGCTCGTTTCATCGAATAGAGCAGAATATTTGTCTAGTCGGTACTAGCATTAACAAGGTTGTGCAGTATATTATTACTCAGTCGTCATGAACGGACTGAGAATAATCAGGTATTTGTGAACGAAGTGTCGTGAAAAATCAGTTCTAAGGCGGCTTCACAGACGTGAGCAACGCACAAAATTTTGTATAGATTCGAGAAAGAGATCTTGCCGTGTTGATTTGCACGTCGTCATTGCTATGTAGTATACTACACTGTAAAAAATCACAGCAAGTTTTCGCCAAACAAAAAAGTTTGGTGTCATGTGGGCTGGACGGCAGGTACTTCGGCAATGAGAAGATCTAAGGGTTAAGTAAGCTGTGTTACTGGCAGGGCTTCTACAAGTATTTCTTAAATAGATCTCATCAAGGTCTACAACGTCCTTCCATGTCACGGTGCTCATTTGCTCACATTAAAGCGCGCCAACATGCAAACTGTGTTTGTTTTCTTTGTTAGAAGTTAAGAATAGACATATTACGACTTCACGGCAAACATAAGCCACGGTGTTTCGATTTTCACGGCAAACATAAGCCACAGCGTTTCGATTTTTGTATTGAATGCTAGCTAAATGACAGGACTTGTCACCTTTATTTTTGACATAATTAAAAGTATAAATTGTTCACAATAAATTGGCATTTAAGCAGGTCGTGCGTTTCTAAAGTCCTTCAGTATAGAACTACGCGTACACCCGCGGCTTGATTCGATTCTCGAATTGTGATAAGTCTCATGTGCTGGCATCGTTATTGTCATGTCCAATTCTAAATAGGAGTTGCTTTTATGGTTGCTATAATTAGGTGAAATTCCCCTGAGGACATATTGTCGTGTGTAATATCGCACCTATATCTTTCTTGTCTCAATAATATCCAACCTGGCTAAGGCGGCACCTCATGAATGCGAAATTAGGACTAGTCAACCTTACGCATAGGTAAAAGCTGAAATGGAGGCGTGGTTTTATTCAAAAGTAGCTGTATCATCTTGTGCCACCACCTCAGTCATTATTTAGGCCTTAAAACGCCAGCAAAATAACTGCATCTGAAAATGTCTATTTAACATAAGCAGGGAGGCAAACATTGTGGACCCTGATCAGACTGCTCCTATAGGAGCAGTCTGATCTGAGTTCACACTGTTTATCTATGATGCTTTAAGTAGTTTAGTGGACGACAAAAACATATATTTGTGATTATGCGCTTTAAGGGTTAATAAATGTGAGTTCAGTGTGTATACGGCTAGGATTTTCATGAAATACACGCACGTTTGCGCGGCTCAAAAAGCTTATTAACTCTTTACCAAATTATAAATAAAACCTGATTTCCCTTGTTTAGGAGATGAAATAGCCGAACCATAGCCAGATATGAATATTAAAGTTGCCGCCTTTACAGAAAGCGAAAAGTCAAGAAATACTAAGCTGAAAGTTAAAACATTTTTCCGAAATACTGAAGCAATTTAATTCCCGGCAAATCCATCAAACTACATTAAATATATTTTGACTTTAACGCCTTCAAGAACTAAGTAATGTTCACATTAAGAATTGATATAATTCAGGACTTTCGTTAAGAGTGCGTACCATTTTTCTCTTATTCCGAAACTAAAACATATATTGTGGGTACTCAAAAGGACCGTCTCAATGAATTTGAAACTGACAAGTAAGAAAATATTTACAATTTAACGCTCTTTTTTTATATTTACAAATGTAACGAAACCCATATATATGTATTTGGCTAAGCTACGGTAGCGTTTTCTTCTCAAATAACCCTTTTAGTAAGTGAGTATGAACATGCACACTGCAAACCAGCCCATGGCACCGTGAGGAAGAGCCACAAAACATTTACAATAACAAGACATCTGTAAGACAATAAAAGCAAAGCATCCAGCTCTCTCTTCCTCAACAAGATGATTGCAAAACTAGAACGACATAATTTCAATGCCAAATGGACGTGGAACTACATTGCTACGCGATGATACGCGATGATACGCGTTGATTTGCATTTATACATGTATCAGCTGCATCGGTTTGTACACAGTAATCTTAATGTCATATGATAAATAGAATCTATCATTCGCGCTCCTGGATTATTGAATTTATTAAACTCGTTGCGAAAACGAATAAAATGCTCTCTTTTCCTCAACTCGTTTACTGAATCAAATAAAACATAAGTACTCATTCAAAATCCTCTATTCAACACGAATGGGGCTAGTAAATCACGCAGTCCGATGTGTACATTTATGTCCTTTCGAATTATATACATCAACTTTATGGACTCGAGTGCGAATATAAAATCCATCATGAGTGTGAGGGTGGGATAGAAAAAATCGTCCCGAGAATCACCGATTGGCATCATGACGCTTGCCGAATGATGACAAACGGTGATCCTGACGGACGTATGTTTCTATCCCAACCTCACAGAAATAATGGAATCTTTTTCCTGGTCAACACTAAATACCTCATTGTATATTGGAAGAAAAAACAAGAAAATCCTGGATACGCTGGTGACGTCATTTTAACATTACAATGACGTCACTGAACGACGTGTGGCTAGCGCGCAGAAGGCGTGCGACTGTTCGATTTATTACCTTTGTACGGGTATGTGATATAGAAATATCTCACATGGGTTAAAACTACGGAAATTCCGATCTGATGCGCGAGAAAAAGGATTTCTCCTTTGCTGGTCGTTATTTATATATGTCTGAAAAAGCCCTGATATCTTGAGAAAAATTAGAAATTTCAGAAAAACGCCCACAGACTAAGTCCAGTTGACGATGATTGCCACATAAAATATATCAATATTCATCGATATGCTAAACGGCTCTTGAATATCTTTTTAAATTGCTCAAATGCAACACACCCTTTTCTCAAATATAAAATGTTTTCATAACAAGTTAGAATACAATCGATTCTTAATTTAAAATCGTAACGTTTTACCAGTCCTAGTATGCGTGAAAGTAAGGATCGGCAGGGGTTGGTAAGGGGGCTGGGGATCCTGAAATAGTAGGAATTAGTTATTAGTTCTAGAAGCGTCCTTCCAAGGCAATGGTCCAGCAAGCCCATGCTATATGCCCACGTTGTGACGTGCAATATTTTCAATAGTGCATGGATGTGGCAAGCACGACGTAAAGCCATTTCGAACGGGATGCCCCATCGTAAATTCATCAATCTTCACAAAAGTATGGCTATGCTCACACAAAGACACAGTAAAGGTAATACCTTGGTAACAGGCATTTCTACAAACATTTATACATGTAATCGCTTGGTTTAATCGACAATACATCTTGATTTGTGTTTTATGATTTCATACCCGTGTATAAAGTATGAATCCAATCTTTTCTAACGATATCGGCAACGAACATTTTTCACATAGGTACAGCACGAAAATTAGTTTAATTTTTACTCAAGTTTAATAGAAGCTGAATTACCATTGATCTTGGTGAGCATTTAACTGCTTAAAAACTATAGTCTTAACTATACTCATAGAAAACACAAATACCACATTTGCTTGATGCGAGCCTTTAATGCACAATGGAGAGAACATGAAAGTGTATGTATTGCTTCAAACATGTGAAACTGACTGTTTTGATCGTCAAAATTGATCGGTGCCACAAAGCACATGTGATGGTCAGATTTTTGTATACGGCCAAAATAAATACCCCTTCCTCATTATACAAGCCGTTCACGAAAATCCGGAAATAATATAAACCATTTGAGGAAAAATCACTCTGGAACGTGAGTCGATGCCCTGCTTAAGCATACCTCCAGGGTAGGTGTCGAACCTCACCCACACCAATAGCCATGTTCATTTCATATTTCTTCTAAACAAAAAGCTTTGTTGTGAAATTAAGCCGAACTGCTTCGAGTGAAGGCTTCACAAGAACTGACAATTTAAAGTCTCATAAGCGCCCATTTCGCGCCAACACGTGACCCAACAGAGCGAAACATTCCACCATACCACAGAAAACACCTCACCAGCCTAAACACCTATGAAAACCGACCTTACCGTTAAGACAAAAGTTTCTCGCTATACTTCGGAACGCGAGAAACGATTATTCTGTTCAGTGGTTTTGATCCGCAGAATAACTTCAGCCAATAGTTTAAGATGTATCCTGGAGAAATGTTAGCCTCAAGTTGTAATAAGAGGAAATATTACTATGTGCCTAAAGCGCCAGATCAATGATTTACTATGTGTAGTCACGCTTTATAATTTCCCACGAATTTCTCGCTAATTGAAATAACCACTCCCAAATTATTATAATGAAAATATTGCCATTTCCATATTAGTTCATGGAGGGCGTATCAAACGTGACAATTAGTCTGCTGGTGTATTTCTAAATTTCTTGATTTTTCCCAAGAAAGCAGGGCTTTTCCAGAAGCACGCACAGGCACAGAACCTTTTGGAGAATTTAGGGGAGGTTTACAAGAGTGACTTTCTCATAGCGATGTAGGACCTAAAATGACGTATAAAAGTAGGAACTGCGAAAACCGGTGCAACACAATTTCTGAACGGAGTTTAAGTCGACTTCAGAATGCCAATACGTTTTTTTTCACAGCGCACAACTTACCTCCTACATTTTGATTCTAGACGTTATTAAATCAAAACTAAATGTCACTCGGATGGTATTACTGAAATATGTTTTTAAAAATGCTAATTTTATCAAAAAAGAAAAAGAAATCAGGATACGGAAAATACTTATAAAAAATCGCCCATCATGCAATGAGTTCATTTGTTCTGAATTCCTAAAATGGTGTTACTTATTGCAGATAATTTAAGACGATTAAACAATGGTGTATGCAGCTTTCAAGAAGGATTATAGGGATCACATATGATTTGTCATGCTTTGACGTTTGCCGGGTCCCGAGGAAGGTGTTAAACACGAGGAAGCTGTTTGAACAGGAGGCAGTTAGAGTCCCATATATAGGGCTACATGTAACTAGCGATGACTTACACAATGTATCTCATTTATTCGTCCTTCATGAATCGAATATGACAGCAGACTTAAGTACATATCTAGTTCAGACATTCCAGTTTTTTTTATATGTTAGACATGTATGTAAAACGAGTGCACGTGAACCAAGGGGGGAAACTGCTATAACTGCTTCAGCGTCATCCGTACGCTTATGGGTGAAATAAACAGCACGCAATTATATGATACATAGATCTTGCCATCGTAATTAAAACGGTAATGAAGGAAATGCTGTATTCGATATAAATGATAAATGGATTAATAATTCTTGTCATGCCATTAGGGCTTGTTTTTCTTGTTGTTTTCTAAGATTTATATTTATATTTGTTTTCCCTCGACGGCATGCACGGATCCAGGAAGTCCCATCAGGAACAGAACAGAACAGATTATTTATTTGACGTAAACTATACAGTTTCTAGTCAATCAAATACAATTATAATAATTTACATATCAAGGTCACAAATACTTTTAAAATACTTAAATCAAGTTGTAGTGCTTATCTAACGATCTTGGCTTAACCCATATATGCCAATAAAACTGCGGCATTCACGTGTTTAGGTGTATGTTATGACTTATTCAAATGTTAGACTTTTTGATATTTTCAACTCAAATCAATTCCATTATCCATTTCAATAACTGGAGGCTGAGCCCAATTCCATCACCCAGTCAGCTCCCACCAGCATAAAAAGTGCCTGTGGCATCCCTTTTGTGCAGATATGGTGCTGACTCAGTTCTGTATGGTAGCTCAGCTGGACCCTACAGATCGGCATATCAAAAAGCAAAAACTATTATGTAAAGCTGACAATTATATAGGACGAAAAAATGTCATTGTGTGTTATATGTTATGTCCTAATAACATTGCAAAAAGATACAAAAAATGAAAATTTGAATTGTATCGTTTTAAAGTGTATCTTATTACTTTGCACACGATCAGAGTTAGGCATTCTGCTGCTGCATGTACTCGATTGGACAAATATATGATTTTTAACTGTAAGTCTGGTTCGTCAGCTCACTGTGATTGTGTACAAAGTATAACAGTAGAAAAAGTGGACGCATTTCTTGAACTCAAAATATTTACGAACAATTGTTCAACGATGTTGAGAATGCACTTTCAACCAATCAAGCACTATCACATGACTATATGAACAGTTATATACTGGACTTCACCACATATGAGTCACGTCGAGAGAAAGCCTATCTTACGAATCTTGTGAACCCACCACTACAAAACATCCTTTACTGTCGTGCCAACCAAGAGTGACAGTGACGTCGCGCTTTGTTTACAATTGTTAAGTCAAACACCAACTTATGCACACAACTTGAGCTTATGCGAATCGATAGATCAGCTTTGTATAAATCCTATCCTGAGGATGAGGATAGGATTAATACACAAGTGACCCATCAATTCTAAGTCCTTAATAACTTTGTAAACAAAGCATGAGGTCACCGTCACTCCTGGCCGACAGGACAGTAGATAATCATAAAATTACAAGGATTAGCTAATATACTCTCCAAATCGACAAAAAACGTGCGGGCGAATCAGTGCTAGTGCACATGTTGAACCACACGTTTGTTGTCCCATATAACACAAATAGGCCCTCTCACGACTTCGTTCAATAAGTATACCGAATTACCAGTAAAAGTAGTCTGCCCTGTAGTCCGTTGAAATGATTTATGAGACTATTGACACATTCTGTAGTTTTCCAAAACAGGATGGACCCATATTAGACTGCTCCTATAGGAGCAGCCTAGTCCAGGACTACACTGTTTGCATATATTACAGTTACATCAACAATACTTATAGTAAAAACACACATGCGGCAGACGACTCAAGCACACAGCACCCTTGATTTCAGTTAAGCCGGCGCCCTGAGGGCCAAAACACTGATTAACCAAAGCAGCAAGTAATTTCAATTGCTTCGCATGTATGTTGTACAATAAAGCTGCAGCGAATGGCTCTTATTCATGAAAACAAGAGGACCATCAGCATCACTTTTTATACACACAGGCTTCGTACAAAAACCCAGGAGCCATCTTGTCAACACGAAATACAAGAAGGTCTGGGAATAAATATCATGCATGGAACAGGACAAATGCAAAGTAATATTTATACATTATCACTTTTCAATGATGGCCTGTGAACGACGAAGATCCCAATGCAGTAGTTCCCTTAGGAATTTCGTACAAGGGACTCTCGTCATTTTATTATGTATGTGTATATGAGCAGAAAATAAATGTAGTTGCTTTAATAGTGTCTATGGTTCAAGTGTCGTCAACTTCAGCTCAATTGCTACAGAAGACGGCTCTCCACAAGAACCATAGTCACCATTAAAGTACCGAAAATTTCAAGCAAAACAAACAAAAACGTTTAAGCATACATGTCTATTCAGTTATATAATTCAAAATATTTTCTCTGAGTAAATGATTCAAGGACATATTTACATATTTTTTTTAATGTGCCACGTTTGGTGCTTTTCATTGATAAAATGAACTTAGACACTTGGGTGCCTGTAGTTATATGGGTTAATGTATTGTTGGCGTAAATGACTATATGCTGGACAAATAATAACAAACTGGTACTCGTCTTCAATATCTGACCTATCACAAAGAGTACATAGGCGCATTGATCTGTCAATTCTGTTGTGCGCGTAACGCCCTGTGACAATTCTGAGTTGATGTGCAGACAGTCTTAATTGTGAAATTCCAATTCTAAGTTTATAGGGTAATAGGTTTAAATAACGCTCATACTCCAACCCAGATTTAAATTCTTTGTATAAAACCAGTGGACTGCTCCGAGATAAATCGTTAATCCAAGATTGTTTGAAAATGTCGATTACCCTTTCTTTAAAGACTAAATGAAAACTACTCAAGTTAACTGCATGTGGATTGTTCCAAACATACGAAAAACCGTTATTATCCAATAGTGACTTCACATTTTTAGTCCAATTTGTTGCACCCTTATTACACGCTTCTACGAGGGCTGTTCAAATATGAATGCAAGTAGCTTCATAACTGTCTTCACATACATGCTACGACAAAATGGCATATCTTTCTGAAAAGAACTATTTGTCGCCTTTAAAATGGCATCAAACATAAAGAAACACTCACTATATTTCTCGAGTTACAGACCCTTATATAAAGGCCATTCCTGAATACTGAAGTTTTTCTGGAGCAATTTGCAAAGCACGTTTTGGTACATGTGCGGATATAGTGTCATATCTTTGTAAGTTTTAGACAAAATGGCACCAAATTTTAGATGCAAGCTTAAGTAACAATCCTGAAGTGTCCTGCGGGTAAAAATTTATATAATTCTGTTTCAATCGCGAGTAAACAGGCACGTTTGTGACGTCATTAATTATATGATAAACCTCATTTTGAGTTATCTACTTGTGGTGTAATAATAAACATCGCTGTTCGTTTTCTCTGCGTTTTGCTGAAAACATGCTAAATATGTCATAAGGGAGTTTTCAAAACGCGCCATCCTCTATTTACAGAGTAATCACATTTTATATCATTTTTGAAGCATTTTTCTGATTCTTAACGACGTGTGTACATTATTTAAAACATATTCAATCTGTCTAGTTCTCAAGGCCAGGTGAGCAATTTTATTGTAAATATTGCTTATAGTGGTCAAACTTAAAGTTTACGTTGAAATTTAGAATAAAGCCGCAATGTTATGACAAAAAAAAATTAGTATAAATTCTATAACCCCTTAAGTTAAGGCAGTTTTGACTTAATAAAAATGCTTTTCAGCGTTTAAAAATAACCTACTATCCATCAATAATTTGAATCAACAACTCAGTATGAGCGCTCAACATATTGTCTTTGATTTAAAACTAGTTTAGATGTTGCTTCGGGCATTTTGTTAGAGATAAGTTTAACTGAAAACTGAAAGGTGGTGTTTTGTTAACCATTTTGCAAACATGAGAAGACTTTAGTGAAAACGATTCGTTGAAATTTAACAAAGGTATGTCGGATTTTCGCAACTTTCACAGAATCATTATATTAGAATATGGGGATACTTCCTTAAAAATTTCAAGAAATTTCACCTGTTTATCGAAGAATTATACGCTCATCTTTATCACTGGTATATGTTCGAAGCATTGAGTTTGTAAGTATACTAACGTGACTCTCTTTCGAAGGGCTACAGCTCGGTAAGTGTACTGTATTTTTCTTTAGGCCTGGTGCCAGTTTTAAGGTGACATATAATCCTTTATAGAAACGTTTACCTCTTTGTCGTAGCTTATATATGAAGAGAGTTATGAAGCTACTTGCATTCATATTTGAACAGCCCTCGTACCATATAGTTGTAAAAATATGTGACAAGAATATTATCCGATGAAACAATATGACACCAAAATTTGATTATGCGCACATACCTTTGAATATACAGAGGATACCTTTTTAGATCACCATAAACACCCAAAGTGCAAGTAGACGATTTTACTTTCAATACCGCCTTACAAAATTTAAGGTGGATTCTTTCAATAGATTTACATTTTCCAAAACCCCAGACTTCACACGAATAAATCAGAATAGAACCTACAAACGAGTCAAACAATTGGCACATGACTTTTGGTGTGAGTGCATAGGTTTTTGTATTAAACAACAGAAAGTTTAACGCTTTTAGCCCTTTTCCAATTAGCATCTCTTGATTTAATGCAAAACTACCAGTATAGTTAAAAACAGTGCCTAAATAGTTAAAGTCATTTACCACCTCTAAGGAAACGCCATTATACGTCCATGATTCATCATCTTTAAGCCTGCCCCTTTTTCTAAACATCACTATTTTTGTTTTCTCAGTATTAGCCTGTAACCCCCCATTCGTACAATATATGTGTAAAAGTTCCAAACTTTTCTGAAGATCTTGCACATTATTGGCTACAATCACCATATCGTCTGCAAAAAGCATGAGAATAAAAGTAACATCATCCAACGTTAGACCACAATTGGGGTCATTTTGTAAAACCAATTCCAAGTCCTCGATAAACAATGAAAAAAGTAACGGTGAGATTACTTCCCCTTGTTTTAGACCAATTGCTAATTCAAAAAAATCTGAGTAAGAGTTACATCTCCTAACACAGGCTTTCACTTGGTTATACATATCTTTGATAATTTTCAGCATTTTGCCATTTATTCCTATTTTGTATAACTTATACCATAAACCATTTAAGTACACGATGTCAAAGGCTTTTTTAAGATCAACAAAGGCACAATATAATCTACCCTTTTCAGATAAAACTTTCTGAATAACGGAGTGTAAAACAAAGACTGTATCTGTGGTTGAGCGCCCTCTACGAATTCCAAATTGTGAATCCGAACTGATATCATTATTTTCAGGCCAGTCAGTCAGGCGTTGGTTTAATACCCCAGTAAATATTTTGGAAAAGCAGCTGACTACTGTCATGCTAGCCAAGAGTGACAGTGACGTCATGTTTTTTTTGGAACATTATCAGGGGCTTGTAATCGATAGATCACTTGTGTACTAATCCTATCCGCAGGATAGGATTAATACACCTGTGGTCTATCGATTCCCGCTAGCTCAAGTGGAGTGTACAGTTTAATGCTTTACTCAACAATTGTAAACAAAATAGTATGTCACTGTCACTCTTGGCTGGCACGACAGTAGGGTGATTCCTCGATAATTATTTACATCACTGGGATCATGCTTTTTGAATAACGGTACAATATACCCCTCAGACCATTGACTTGGGAAATTACCTGAATTTAATATTGCATTAAATAGGTCAACAAGATGCCCGGATAAAATATCGAGTGATTCGATGAAGTATTCATTCAATAACTGGTCCCCAGCGAATGCATTATTTCTTTTCAACTTTTGAACAACCTTCCCAATCTCTTCCGACGTTATTGGTCGGTCGAGTTCGTTAAAGTTGCATTCATCCGTATTGAAATCATAATTTGAACAGAAATTTTCACTCTCCTCATTTACCACACTCGAAAGATTTTGCTGCATATTTGAAAAAATAATCGAAAAAAGCATCAAGAGTAATTTTCGAATCAGTTTTTTTTTCTTTTATAAAGTTTCCAAAAATCTTTTGGCTTAGCATGCCTCATTTTTTCAATTTCTCGTACCTTGCGGTATTGAAAGGTTTGCTTTTTTTCGTTATTGATATTTTATATTTTGTTTTAAGAGTGCACATATTTTGCCGATTTTCATCCGATTTAAAGGCATTGAAAAGTTGCAGAGAGGAGTGATATAACTGTTTTGCAGTTTTGCATTCTTCATCGAACCACTCTGATTTATTACACAACCTTTTATTATAGCAGCTTGAAGAAGAAACCTTTTTATAAGTCTTTGACTTGCAAAATAATGGTTTAGCAACATCGTTAATAATTTGTGTAAACTTTTCAACACATAAATTAACAGAACTCTTATCATAAGCATCAATATTATTAACAACAGAGTTAAAGTCGGTCAATCTACCTATAATTCCCCCACGCAAATCGTCTCGAAGTGAATCGTTCCATTTTATGCTGGTGTGGGTATACTGTGAATCATCGTCCTTGACCGTCACCATACGAGGGCTGTTCAAATATGAATGCAAGTAGCTTCATAACTTTCTTCACATATACGCTACGACAAAATGTCATACCTTTCTGGAAAGACATCTTTGTCGGCTTTAAAATGGCACCAAACATAAGGAACCAATCACTATACTGTTCGAGTTACAGACCCTTATATAAAGGCCATTCCTGTATACTGAAGTTTTTCTGAAGCAAATTGCAATGCACGTTTTGGTACATCTGCGATATAGTGTCATATCTTTGTAAGTTTTAGACAAAATGGCACCAAATTTTAAATGCAAGTTAAACTAACAATCCAAAAGTTGCTTGCAGGAAATTTTTTATATAATCCCATTTCAATCTCGAGTAAACAGGCACGTTTGTAACGTTAATAATTTAATGATAAACGTCATTTTGAGTTATCTACTGGTGATGGAATAATACACATCGCTGTGTCGTTTTCTTTGCGTTTTGCTGAAAACATGCTTAATATGTCATAAGGAAGTTTTCAAAATAATCCGTCCTCTATTAACAGAGTTATCCCATTTTATATAATTTTTCAAGCATTTTTCTGCTTCTTAATGACGTGTTTACATTAATTTAAATATGTTCAATCTGTCTAGTCCTCAAGACCAGGTGAGTAATTTTATTGTAAATAACGCCTATAGTGGTCAAACTTAAAGTTTACGTTCAAATTTAGAATGAAGCCATAATGTAATGACAAAGAAAATAAGTATAAATTCTATAACCCCTTTCACTTAAGGCATTTTTGACTTAATAAAAATGCTTTTCAGCGTTTAAAAATTACCCACTATCCATCAATAACTTGTAGCAACAACTCAGTATGAGCGATCAACATATTGTCTTTAATTTAAAACTAGTTTAAATGTTGCTTCATGCATTTTGTTATGGATAAGTTTAACTGAAAACTGAAAGGTGATGTTTTGTTGACCATTTATTTGCAAACATAAAAGAGACTTTAGTGAAAACGATTCGTTGTAATTTACCAAAAGCATGTCAGATTTTCGCAACTTTCACAGAATCATTATGTAAGAATATGGGGATACTTCCTTAAAAATTTCAAGAAATTTCACCTGTTCTTAGAAGAATTATACGCTCGTCTCTATCACTGGTATATGTTCGAAGCATTGAGTTTGTTAGTATACACACGTGACCCTCATTCAAAGGGCTATAACTCGATAAGTATACTGTATTTTTCTTTAGGTCTGGTGCCACTTTAAAGGTGACATATAGTCCTTTATAGAAACGTTTACTATTTTGTCATAGCATATATGTGAGGAAAGTTATGAAGCCACTTGCATTCATATTTGAACAGCCCTCGTATTACATCGTATGCTAAAAGATAGCAGTGCATGGTCGGACCACTCACAAAAAGAGCCAATGTTAAAATTTGCAATATGACTGAAATCATGTTGACTGAGAATCAAATAATCTATTACACTACTCCCAGCATGACAAGCATATGTATAGGTACCGACTAAGAGATCACTATCCAGTCTACCGTTGGCTATACGCAGACACGTAGATTTACAAAGCTCTAACAATTTTGTGTCGTGTGAATTGCACGTACTATCCAAAGAACGTCTCGGCAACGGTATATCGGGCAAGTACTCATGACCATCAATACTACCAATGTAACGGTCACAGGTAATATAGTCTGGCCGTGAGCCATTGCCTACCCGGGCATTACATTCGCCACGCAGAAATACCGAACCATGCGATTGGAAATGGGTTATATCTGACTGCAATAGTGCAAAGAGATCAGCATCTATGTCGCAGGGTATGGATTCGGTTCGCCAGGGATCTCAACGACAGATGTTGTTATAGGTTTATTTTACATATGTAAATAAAAAGGGTGTCCTAAAATACAAAACAAACAATGAAACAGTACAGACAACACAGACAGACAAATGAACAGACACGGACAACGGAATACATTGCACCCGTATGCAATACATATTTACAACACAGACAGACAATCGGACACGGACAACGGATATACTTGCAACTGACTGCAAGTACGATAATTCGTTTGGTACCTGAGCATGTCATGCTGAGCATGTCATGTCTATTTTTAGACATGGGTATTTTGCAGTGATAAAATTATATACAAAGAGATTAAAATATTAAAACCACACCTTTTGCATTTAACTTACATTTTATGCGTTAGCTCAATTTACTAATTCCTCCATTTGCAATGTCCATAAAGATCAAAACGATAGCCATGCCTATTTCAGAAAGACAGAAACAAATCTAAAGCAATTTGTAATTTGCGTAAATACGTCATACAGAAATATTGTGAACTACGTCACAGGAAATGTACAGAATGTAGTTCCTGGCGAAAACCTCCCTTTGGTGTTTTCATCAGAAACGACAATCTGTGATCTGTATGATAAAAAGAATATAAATTCACATACCTGCTAATAATAATGTTTCCATATCATTTCCGTGAAGGAATAATACAAATAATAATATATAAATATATGTTCTACAGCCTGTAGATCGATGGAATCGATCTAACTGCAAAAATGAGAATGCCTTTTCCAAATGTCGCGCGCATATGTATTTGTGAGGTTAGGCGCATGCGCTTAGTAAGTTAAAAGAGGTGTGTTCGTTAGCAACCAATCACCCATCATCTTACATCCTTATGTCTAACTAAAACGGCTACTGATTGGACGATAAAATAGAACAGCTCAGTTTCAAGGTACTCCATAAGAAAACAATGCAAGACAGGTTAAACCAGTTTTTCCCACGCTTGGTATGATTTAAGTAAATATCAACACTACTCACGGTGGCACTGAAGGAGAAAAGGTAATTTATGCGTTAAGCAAAATAATCACAAAGTTCACCTCTGTGACATTCTCCCCTGCTTTGAAAAAAATGTCTCCTGACATTTCCGAACATTCGAAAAACTTTTTAATAAACACAGACCACCTCAGCAATCACAATCATGTACAAATATGATGCATTTAGGTTAATTTTAACCTACAGAAGTTTCACATTTATCAACAAACAATTCTACTTTACTAGTGAATTGTGAAAATGTTATATATAACTTCAGAACATCCAAAAATAAAGACATGTATTAATTTGAGGGGTCGCTCTCAATAAGAGAAATATACTATATGTATGAGACAATCAAAGCAGGAGAAAATATAATATATATATGCATTTTTATATATGTTTGGGAAAACATATCATATATGCATAATAATAATATTGGAAGATATTCTTCCTATCTGTGACATTCTCCTCTGATATTTATGAAAACTAATACATATACTTAAACGTACCAAATCTGTGTTTCGGGGTTTGAAACTTGCTGAGTATTTACCCACTAGCCATACCGGTTTGGCGCTTGCCGTACCCTACCTGTACGTCTAGGTAACTGTGGAGTAGGTACATTATCTACACTACCTACATTACCTCCACTGAGATCTCTGGAACTGCCAGTGTTACCTACATCTGCACTAGCAAAACCACTACCTGCACTTGTATTAAAACCACCTGCGCTATCTGACCTATTAAAACCAACTGAACTATCAGATCTATTAAAATCTCCTGAACCATTAAAAGTATCTCCATGAACTGACACATGAGACTTTTCTTTATTTGAAGAAACTGATTTCGACCCATTGATATTTGAACTTTGTTTCCTTTTAAGAGGAAGCATATATCTTGGGTAAAATAATTCTTCTGTTTCTGATTCAGAAGAGTCAGACTCAAATTCAGGTTCTTGGACAGGTTTTGATTGGCTATGTACAGGGGCTGCAGGTTTGCCAGGTTTACTATGGGGACTGTCATAAAATAGGCCAAGATCTAAACTGCTAGGTATGGCAGAAAAAGGAAGCAACATGTTCCTGTGTAAAGTTTTCACCGTTGAATCACCTGATTCACGCTGAACCCTATACACAGGTACACCTTCATTTGGCACTTCAATTACAATATATGAATGCTTATCCCACCTATCTGCCAACTTATTTTTGCCTTTTAGGCCCACCTTTCTAATAAGGACTCTGTCCCCTACACCAAGGGTTGCTTCTCTGACCTTACCGTCATAATTGGACTTATGCCTTGAAGCATTTTTATTTGCTTCTTTTGAAGCTACCTTGTAGGCAAAGTCCAACCGTTTCTTTAACTTACTGGCATAGTGCTCTCTGGATGTACATTCTGAATCCTGTGAAGAATTCAGACCCAGATAAGCATCTATAGCCAGCCTGGGATGTCTCCCAAACATTAAAAAGAATGGGGAAAAACCAGTGCTATCATGACGGGTAGCATTATAGGCATGGACTAAAGGGGCTACATATGACTTCCAGTCTTGTTTCTGGTGATCTTCTAGGGTACCCAGCATTTTTAAAAGGGTCTGGTTAAATCTCTCGACCATTCCATTTCCCATAGGGTGATATGGAGTGGTCCGGGATTTATGCACACCCGCAAGACTACACAATTCCTTAATAAGGCTACTTTCAAAATTTCTTCCCTGATCACTATGGATCCTAGCCGGAAAACCATAGTGAACAACAAAGTTTTCAAAAAGTATTTTGGCTGTAGTCTTTGCCAACTGGTTTCTAGTTGGAAAGGCCTGGGCATAACGGGTAAAATGGTCGGTCACGACTAAAATATGTTCATGCCCACCCTTGGACCTTTCCAAAGACAAAAAATCTATACATAACAATTCCATTGGTTGTGAACTGGTTATGTTGACTAATTCTGCACTAGGCTTCACCGGAGTTTTTCGCCTAATACAACGGCCACAATTTTTTATCTTTTCATCAACATCATTTTCTAGACCAGGCCAATAAAATCTAGAGCGCACTAAAGAAAGAGTGCGGTCTCTACCTTGATGGCCTAAATCATCATGCAACTGTTTCAAAATGATGCTTTGAAAATGGAGAGGAAGCACCAGCTGACGTGTTTGTACATTATTTAATGTAGTATTTCTGTACAATACTCCGTCAACCAATGACAACCTAGACCATTCCCGAATATACTTCAAAACATTTGGGGATTCGGTCTGGAGACTACTTTTGTCTGGACAGAATTTCAACCTAACCAGCTCAACAACCCTGGCTAAAGTAGAGTCAGCCACTTGCTCTTTTGACCAATCAACATTCTGTAAAGATGTTGAGTCCAGTAGATCAGGTGTTGGCGGATCTACAAGAGTTACAGCGTTTGAAACAATCAAGGTTTCAACCAAGGGACAAGACTCTCTTTCAACCAAGTATGCTTGGCACACTGCCTTAACCACATCTGGAAATAATTCCACATCTTGCGGGGGACGCCTAGAGAGACCATCAGCATCTGCGTTAGATTTACCTGATCTGTATATTAATTTAAAATCATATGAACCTAACGCAGCTAACCACCTATGACCTGTGGCATCTAAATTGGCCGAAGTTAAAACATATGTTAAGGGGTTGTTATCTGTATAAACAGAAAATGTGTTTCCATACAGATAATCATGGAACTTGTCGGTGACAGCCCATTTGAGACATAAAAATTCCAGTTTGTAGGCTGGATAATTCCGTTCTGCTTTGCGCAAACCCCTGCTGCCATATGCAACAACTTTTTCAAGGCCATCATGTTCTTGATATAGAACGGCTCCTAGCCCTTCTATAGATGCATCTGTATGTAAAATAAAAGGTTTGCTAAAATCTGCATATGCTAGCACTGGAGGAGAGGACAATTTCTCCTTCAGTGTATCAAATGCACTTTGTTGAGCAGGACCCCATATCCAAGGAATTGAACTTCTCTTCTTTTTCTTCTTTTTACCTTGGACAGAAACACCAGCATGATGTCCAACCAACAGATCATTTAAAGCTTTGGCTATCTTTGCGTAGTCCTTGACAAAACGCCTATAATAGCCTGTAAAACCCAAAAATGATCGTAAGTCTTTCACCGTCTGAGGTTCTGGCCAAGTTGTAAGAGCAGCAATTTTTTCAGGGTCCGTTTCAATTCCTTTTTCGGACACTACGTGGCCTAAATAGGTCACGCTAGACTTAAAAAATTCACACTTGGATGCTTTCAATTTTAAGCCATGTTTATGCAGGCGGCTGAAAACAGCATCCAAGCGTGATAAATGCTCATCGAAGGACTCAGAGAAAATTAAAATATCATCTAAAAAGATGAGGCACTCTTTTAAATTGAGCTCACCCATACACCGTTCCATTAGGCGCTGGAATGTAGCAGGAGCATTGGTCAAGCCAAAGGCCATCCTGTTACATTCGTAGAAGCCTAAATTACCTACGGTAAAAGCAGTCTTCTCTTTGTCCTCCTCTTTCATCTCCACTTGCCAGTAACCACTGCGCAAGTCTAATTTTGAGAAATACTTCGCACCGAGGAGAGTATCCATAGTGTCATCGATGCGAGGTTATGTATAGGCATCCTTGACAGTTCGGCCATTTAGTTTTCTGAAGTCTATGCAGAAACGCAAACTGCCATCCTTTTTTCGGACCAGTACAACATTCGAAGAAAAAGGACTTTTTGATGGCTGAATTGCTCCAGCCTCAATCATTTCCTTCAAATGCTGTCTGACTTCCTCATAAAGGCCTGGCGGAATACGTCTATAAGGCTCCTTAAATGGAGTGTCATCCGTGAGCTTGATTTCATGCTCAACTAAATCAGTTCTACCTAAGTCAGTAGGACCGGTAGAAAATATATGAGACCAACTGCCAAGGACGTCTTTAGCTTTTCTCACTTGATCTTGTGTAAGATTGTCCGTTTCTACCTTCACGCCAAGATCCTCTAATTTTGTGACCTTGGGCTCCTGCTTCTTCACTGAAGAATCAGGAGTCCATGAATCAACAACATCTACACCATTTATTGAACATAATAGAGATCTTGGAGGAATCTCTATTACTCGTGTAGATAAATTACACACACGGACTGGAATGCGTGCGGTAGAACCGGACGATCCCAAAGATACAACTCTGGGGCAGATTGTTAAACCCGCAGACAAAGATGTATCTATAGGCTCAGTGACAGCAGTTTGAAATGATTTTGTATTTCTGACAAAACCCGATAAAGTTTTAACCTCACCAGGTGCAACTTTAATACTAAAATTGTTGGTGGTTTTCACCGGTAAAATTTCATTACACATGCTGTCAAAAGCAACTTGCCACTCAGCAGGAATGTTTGATTCACTTGAATCATTTGAAGCTTGCTTGCACAAACGAATGACATTGGTTCCAATGATCACAGGGACACGACGATTGTAGTCAGTATTTTCAACTACTAAAACAGGGGCTTTATATGTTGTATTTCCTAATGAAGGAACTACAATATCTGCCTCTATATAACCTTTATAAGGCAATTCTGTGCCATTAGCACAAGTAACTGACAATCCAAATTCAGTAATACTATGTAAAGTAGGTTTGGGGTCTAAGGTTTCATAGAAGGCCTCTGAAATTGAGGTTATTCTAGAACCTGAGTCCAACAAACCAAGTGTATTAACACCACATATTAAAATATTGTCCTCATTGGAAGAACCAATCATCCGTTCAAGCAAACCTGATTGCTTAACATTTGTACAATTATGAATTGGGCTTTTCTCAAAGTCCTTTGATGATACTTCCCCAGTTTGCCCATCAACTGGAGAAGTTAGAAGTTTAAATGGTTCCCAGCATTTTCACCATGGTTAGTACCACGGCCGTTGGAACCACCACGGTGACCACGCCAAGAACCACCACCACCTCTATTGCCTCTTTGAGAATAATTATTCTGGTGAGCATTATTGTAACTGTTAGAGTTGTGGTTGTTATGGTTTGAGCTACCTTGATAGCCCCTACCATAACCACCCCTCCGAAAGTTACTTCTATAACCAGCACGTCCACGGCCTCGTGGAACATACTGACTAGAATAGGAGTAGGAGTCAGGAAAATTGGACTGTCCAACAGACTCAGAACTCTGCTTTGTCTGCTGGTCAAGCCTTTCTTCCATTTTCTCCATCCTACTCATGAGCTCTTTCATGCTCTTTAATAATACATCTGTATTATTTTCTGAATCAGAAGTAACCTGATTACATTGTTGCTGCTGGGCAGTTGGTTTTTTAGTTTGTTTAAAACTATTTTCTTCCTGATCAACTTTACGTATTTCACGTAAAAGTGACGGGAAGTCTTTAATGGTATCGTAAAGATGCCTTGTTGAGTTTTTCAAAGACTGGCTTTTTAAACCAGTCCAGAATTTACTCCTCAGCATTGCATCTTTAGCAATGCCATCAATATGGCCAGACTTAACTGCCCTTGATAGGGTCTGCTCAATTCTTGAAGCAAAAGAAACCACTGATTCAGCCTCTTTCTGATAGTCACTGTAAAATGACTGAATCAGGGTTTCACTTGAGCTGACATTAGCATAAAAACCATCTAACTTTGCTAAAATGTCGGCCACTGTAGCATTCTGCCCTAAAGGCACTAAAAGGCTTCTAGCACTACCCTTTAGTGAATTCCTAATGGACTGCAACAGAATTGGTTCTGGCAGTACACTAGAACTCTGGAGGCATTTAACCTCAAGACTCCACACTTCATATGTTGTCTCCCCTTTTTGGGGTTCTTCAGAACCACTAAATGTGGGCAATTTGGGGACATAGGGACTGGGGACATATGAAGTGTTATGAGGCAAAGTATTGTTAAAAGTAAATCTAGGGACAGGTGATGGTGCTTGGCCTTTATTTATAAAAGATAATAACTTGGACCCAGCACCCTCAAACTGAACCTTTTTAGCATCTGGTGTGCTAGTCAACACTTTGGGGTCAGCCTTTTTGGGACTTCCCCCAGCATGTTTTGACATTAAAATGTCATATTCCTCTTTAGTGAGGACCTTGTAAGCTGGGTTGGATGACACAGCTTTCACCATATCATCCATAGAGCTATCCTTGGAAGCCATACTTAATGATTGGGGCTTAGAAAAGGACAAGCTAATTGACAATTGTCAAACACTAATATATAATATATAGCACCACTCACAAACAGAGAGATTTCACTATATGAATACCACTATACTATTCACAAAAAAGTACATATGTTTCATGGAAGTACTACAAAGTAACAAAAATGACTAAGTATATGTGGCAGCTCAATTACTAAAAACATATACTTAAATCATATCACCCTGTAGCATTCCATTCACATATACAAAAAAAGCTCTGATCACTGCAATCAATATTACTAAGTTTGAAAAGTTCCAGTGCTGCAGAGTAATTCTTATCTGGACAAAAGTGGCAGCTCAATTGCTAAAAACAATTGTTCCAGACAAACCACACTGCAACACAATGAACCTATCCTTTATTGAAGAGAAATCAAGTTCAAGTACATGTGGCAGCTCAATTGCTAAAAACATGCACCTAAAAATTGACAACTCCTCATAAATTGCAATTTCAAACAATTATATAACATAAAACACTTAGTATGCAAACACCAAAAAAAAATATTCACAAGTCTCTCTGTCAATGAAAATGCACAAGTACTGTACCTGAAAACATATTTTAAAACTAGTAACAGTATTTAAAAATAACGGCTATAACTATGCGCCGGATCCAATACTGTGACAGAGTCACACCAGTGTGGATACCATCTTTTAAAAGGCTATAAGAGACAGTTTTGGTGGGGTAACTCTTTTTCAATTTTCTAGTTTTGATCATGTCACAACTAAATCTAGGGGCCTGTACACCATAGGTTGAGTTAAGCTCTTTGATATTTTGATTTAATTCATTGATCTTATGGTGTAAAATCAAATTGTTCTGGTCAAAAATACTGGGGTTAGGGTGACCTTGTACACTATTCCAAATTGAAATTGAGTAATAAGGACACTCTAAAATTAGGCCTTTAACACTGTCACCATAAGAAGAGCAAATCTCAAAAAACTTATTGTATTGGTGAACAATATCCTCAATTTGTACAGTATTTAAATCAACAATAATTTTTCTGCCATATCTATTTTGGCCAACTTTTGAAGACAAGTCACATGTGCCAGTCCACAAAATTAACAAAATGTTGCCGTATTTCCGCCTATAATTCTGAACATTAGCAGCTATTAAATCTACGGCTTGCTTAGAATTACGGCCACCCTTTGATTCAAAAATGATATTTTTCTCTGGGTGAATACGGCTAATGTGACGTTTCAAATAATTCCCTTTACTACCACTAACTAAAATAACTGTCCGTTTTTGTGGAGTTGTAGGGGCAATAACAGGGTTCTCCCTTAAATATTTTTCTAACTGGGAAAGACTCATATGCACAAAATAACTGATCAAATTAAATTGTTGATGGTCCAAAACAATCAGAAGGAGAAATGAGGGGAAAAATTGGGGTGAAAAATTGAATGAGGGGAAAAAATCAAATGCTGGGGAAAAAAAAATCAACTCTCCTACCTTATCTCATCTTCTTACTGTAACTTAAGGTATCTGTCATTGCACCAGTAAGGTCTTTTAAATTTCTCACCTTATTAATTCCCTGAATAACAAAAATTTGAAATTAGAAACTGACCCCTATGCTACATACATAATTAAAAGAAACACATATATTCATCTGCACCCATTCTGGAACCTGTAAACAAGTATTAGTGGTTAGTTCTAGTGCACATGATTCACAAAGCTATCACAGATGACAACATATAACCACTATGAATATCAGTAAAAATGTTTTCACTCTTGCTATAGCATTGTCAATATTATTTTGGCAAAGTTCACTGATTTTGCCAGTCAAATAGACAATAAATACACAGAAATAATTTGGCAAAATTCACAAATCAAGCCAAACAGATTGCCAATTTTAATAAATATGCAATTTCATTATAGATGCAAGAATGACAACATTTACCGATCACTAAATATGAAATATCACAGACTATTCTCAAATGAGAGTTTATATATATATATGCAAATATATGAAATGGTATGGTCCGAAAATCAAATTTATCTTTTCGAATCAAACAATATTCACATATAAAGTTTACTCTGGCCTGCTGCGAGAAATAAATTAATTTTTCATAGCAAGCAGAGTACAGGTGCACCTATCAAATAAATACAGAATCCACACAATGTAATATACACTAAGAAAAAAAAATTATCACAGTAACTTCACTGCAAGAACAGTGTCACATATAAGGTACCAAATAGTGGAGGGATCCGGATCAGCGGGAGGCTATCCGACGATTCTCATTCTTGCAGTTTGCTCCATCTTTGAATATGTGTAGTTATCGACATAATAATTACTGATCAGATTTTTTAAAAATGAACATGCAAGCTTGCAACACAAAATATGGCCATTTTTATATATGAAATTATAAAATCACAAACACAGCAGCTGATACGTAGATGAATACATGAAGACATAACGGAACATGGCTGGAGGTTTGATGATCCATATAATATGATGAAGCATGGTTGTAGATGAAGGTCAGTCAGCAGAACACCCTTGTCAATGAGATGATAAAACCACGTTGGGCGCCAATTTGTCGCAGGGTATGGATTCGGTTCGCCAGGGATCTCAACGACAGATGTTGTTATAGGTTTATTTTACATATGTAAATAAAAAGGGTGTCCTAAAATACAAAACAAACAATGAAACAGTACAGACAACACAGACAGACAAATGAACAGACACGGACAACGGAATACATTGCACCCGTATGCAATACATATTTACAACACAGACAGACAATCGGACACGGACAACGGATATACTTGCAACTGACTGCAAGTACGATAATTCGTTTGGTACCTGAGCATGTCATGCTGAGCATGTCATGTCTATTTTTAGACATGGGTATTTTGCAGTGATAAAATTATATACAAAGAGATTAAAATATTAAAACCACACCTTTTGCATTAAACTTACATTTTATGCGTTAGCTCAATTTACTAATTCCTCCATTTGCAATGTCCATAAAGATCAAAACGATAGCCATGCCTATTTCAGAAAGACAGAAACAAATCTAAAGCAATTTGTAATTTGCGTAAATACGTCATACAGAAATATTGTGAACTACGTCACAGGAAATGTACAGAATGTAGTTCCTGGCGAAAACCTCCCTTTGGTGTTTTCATCAGAAACGACAATCTGTGATCTGTATGATAAAAAGAATATAAATTCACATACCTGCTAATAATAATGTTTCCATATCATTTCCGTGAAGGAATAATACAAATAATAATATATAAATACATGTTCTACAGCCTGTAGATCGATGGAATCGATCTAACTGCAAAAATGAGAATGCCTTTTCCAAATGTCGCGCGCATATGTATTTGTGAGGTTAGGCGCATGCGCTTAGTAAGTTAAAAGAGGTGTGTTCGTTAGCAACCAATCACCCATCATCTTACATCCTTATGTCTAACTAAAACGGCTACTGATTGGACGATAAAATAGAACAGCTCAGTTTCAAGGTACTCCATAAGAAAACAATGCAAGACAGGTTAAACCAGTTTTTCCCACGCTTGGTATGATTTAAGTAAATATCAACACTACTCATGGTGGCACTGAAGGAGAAAAGGTAATTTATGCGTTAAGCAAAATAATCACAAAGTTCACCTCTGTGACATCTATATAATTATATGCAGGCGAGTTTTCGCCCCAAATGTACACACAAGAAAGAAATATATCTTTTTCAGTTCTTAAAAAGTCTTTGTCGAATTTTAACCATATGATAGTATCAAAATGATTTCGGACAATTTGAATACCATTTGAAATACCCTCTTTTATATAAACAGCTATCCCACCACTATAAAAAAAAAAAAAAAAAAAAAAAAAATTGTACATCTACTATATTTGCGCGTCTGTTTTGAAACTTTCTAAACAAGTTATAGCTTTTATAACCGTCTATTGCAATATCTGAACTACCGTTTGTCCATGTTTCATAAAGAAGAATTATATCAAACTTACAGAGATAAGTGATTAAGTCAGTATCTTCAAGCTTACTATTTGTAAGTCCATTAATGTTCCATGACACAATACTTAGGTCAGCCTCCGCACCATCCTAGCGTTCACTACGCACAGGACGACCGTCTATATACAGACTATCAAAACTCAACCATGAAGTTTTGCCATCGCGCTTCGCCTGGTGCATCTTAGGGAGAAGCTCCCTTCTTCTATCAGATATTTCCTTAGGAAATTGTTCATTTACAAAATACCCCGTGCCTTTGAGGTTCATGTGCGCACGACGAACGGTCTCGCGGTCCTTAAAGTGAAGGAATTTAGCTACCACATTTCTAGGTCGGGCCGTAGCATAAGTACCAGACGAGTTGCTGCCCATTCTATGGACACGCTCTAGTTGAAACCCGTCAACAATGTCCTGGGCGATCTTAAGTTTATCCACCATGAAATGCCTCACTTTGACCTCTGTTGCCTCGGGATTTTCGTGATTATCTTCCGTTATCCCAGAGAACACGAGATTGTTCCTCATTGACTGTGATTGCAGATAAAGTATTGAGTCCTGCATTCTTTTCTTATCTGAGTTCAACTGTGTGATTTGTTCATGCGCTGTCCCTAAAGCAAACTCAAATGTGTCAATACGATCGCTGATTTTTGTAATGGAATATTTATTTTCTTTCAGCTGATCATGCACAAAATTCCACAGCTTTTTCATGTCACCATCTTCTTAACATACCTTTTTTTCAAGTGTATCCAATTTTTCCAATTTCTTGTCCATTATATTTATTTTTGAGTCCATCTGTTTGAGATATTTAAATAAATCCAAATTTGTGGGCAAATTAGAAGGGTCTGCACCGTCTGATATGATACTTGGCGACATACTCCCACTAGCATCTGATAGCGAACTCCTCTGATCAGGTTCAAATACTGAGTTGCTTAATTCAACAGTTTCATCATTATCACAGTTAAAGAGAACTGAATTAACTTGGTGCAGCGTATCGCTCACTGCGATTTTATCTGGTGGGCCGCCATTACGCGCGTTCTTTTGTTGCCCACTTGACCCTTCACTACTGTTTTTCCTTTTTTTGGATTTGTTGTGCTTTCCCATTTCTGAAGATTGTTACTGACTGAACAAATATAACTTTAAGATTGTTACCGACATAAAATAATCCTTAACCCTCCAGAAAATAATTATGGTAGGTATTTATTTTTTTGTTGGTGTTAACACTATATAGAAAAAATATGCCGCGTGCCAATGAGACTATAGAATTAAATCATCATCAGGAAGATGGGTACCTGGCAAATTTATGTTTTTAGTCATCAATGTATTTCACAGAGGGCCGTACGGACCTCCCTCTAGGAGCAATTGGACCCGACGGGTCCAATTGCTTCTCGAGGAGGCTCCGTACCAATATTCATAAGAACACTTTAGCGTGATTCTCCAAGGGGGGAAGGGTCCGGACCGCGTGCCCCCCCCCCCCGCCACTTGATCCGCTTATGATTTTCTCTTTCTGGAAAGCTTAATCAAAGTGGAATGTGAAAGAAGGAAGTACTTGTCAAAGCCAATAGAATAGCGAGTGATCCCAGCGGAGACATATCAGTCTATGTATACGCAGACAGTCCGATCAGAGGATACCCTGTCTGCCACATGACAATATGCGCCCTTATCTTCACTTCAAATATCTGATATTTTGGTTGGTTCCCACTCTGTTCTCGCTTAGTTAATTAACTGTAAAACACTTAATGCATTCGGTATATACATGCTTGGCTATTGTATTAGACTACATGTAATGCTGCCTATAATTTTGATAAAAATTAAAGTCGATAAAATGCTTCCATCTTCATATATAATCTCGCTGGTGGTCTCTATTTTATGATTTTGCATTTTGATTTCCGATTTCCATAAATGTATGCATTTATTTTGGGGCTAAAATGGTCACTTTTTGTATTATACATATAGGAAATAGAAAAATATTTTTAAACATCATTCACCCCGAATCCCAGCTTATCTTTTGCACGTAAGTGTGTTCTCATATTTTACATAACATATGTGAAAAACTAGTTGGGACTCGGGGGGTGGGATGATATCCCACTGCCTCCCACTGCCCAAAATGTGATGTCTGGGCGAGCCCAAACATTAGTATTTGGAATTTTGGTGTGCTCTCTTGAAAATCTTTGCTTCCAGTATTATGAAATAATTAGTACAAGTAAGCTTCCTTTTCATAACCCATTAGTCATTACATATTATAACGTTTTACCACACTTTAGATTATGAAAATAGTCCTTTAACTAAATTTAGTTGGTGGATTATTTTGCTAATATACTGTATCTATCCAATACACATAAACTACATGACCATTGACTAGTTGTACTTTACTCATGGATGAATGGTTATAGAACATTGCTGCATAATATTGCACAAAGCAAATACATTGTCATCAAGGTTGAATATGGACTACAGATGCACTTCAAAATATTTCTTAACAAATCAGATAGAAAAAATAACACCAAAAATACTAATTAAAAAGCTCAATATTTTGGACTTTAAAATACTTTCACTTTGTTTTGTTTCGTAATCGAGTATTGATGATAGTATACCCTTACACGTGAAAAAAATGATTTCTAAATATTTTGGTGAAGTCAAATTTTCCAACCCCTACCCCCTTTGGTAGCGTCTCCTGTTTTGTTGTAGGAATCTGCCTATCTAATTATAACCTTAATGCATTCTTAATACACCAAAGGTCCTCTTCAAAAGGATACCAGTGATATATTATGCATAGGGAAGTTTTGGGAAGCATCCGAAAAATAGGCAGATACCCTATCAAAGTGTCAGAGGTCCTTTGCAGGATAAGGTAAGTATCTTAGATTTTGACACATAAATATATTTTCCAACTCCTTTATTATTCCCCTAATTTCATTTCACCGAATGGACAATAAGTCCTTCCGGAATATTGGATTGAGACAGAGATCAAAAACAATAAAAGGCTTTAATCAGTGCGCTAGGAAGCGCGAAAGTGCATCCGTTTTTCCAGATTATTTACGAACTTCATCGTATTAATAAAAGCCGATAATTCCATTCGCTATAAGATTTATGTGTCACATACATCAACGAGCAACATCCACAAATTATTGCTGCAGCGCATATGAGTATTACATTTCAAATAAATCATTTATAATAAAATGACAATTATTTTAATTGTGCAACGTCTTGAGAAAACATGTCTTTGGGGTTTCCCGCAAGGCAATACTCAACCAGTCTGCTATAGAGATTCACTAGAATATTGAAACTTTGGATGCAACATGTGGAGGCTTAAAACTTTATCCAAAATTGAGACTGCCTCAATACACAGGATATTCCTCGCTTTTGTTGTACAACAACGTCAGGCTTTTCATGGTCGAGGCCCATTAGCATGGTTTGTAACCGTTGACGTTTCAACATTGTCATATTATGTTTCTTATCATATTTGAGAAGAGAAAATGCAGACAAGGCCGCACAAATGTAAAGTCTTGTCAGAGCCTACGCTGATAACACACATAATGAAGGGACGAAGATAAAGGCTGAAACCACCATTTAGTTTAAACTTGTGTTTCATTGGTAAGGTTCATGAGTATTAGAGCTGTTCATGGAGGGTCATGTTTCCAACCCTTATCAGAAGGATTAACGTATTTCAAATTTAAGGGGTGGTGGTATTTTCGTTCCTCTTCAAATGTAAATAGAACATTATGTTCAGCAAACAGTGGAGACCCTGAACAGATGCAGCATTGTGCGTCATCTCATCTTGGTCTGTGCTGTTTGCCTATATCATCTCACATAAAGGATATTAGGCTTTAATGGAATAATCAGATTTCATTACATCCATTTCTATCTTGTTACAACAGAAGACATAACATAATTTTTCAGTTGGTCCGTCAGAAATCTAAAGTAAAAAGGGAGCTTATTAAACCACAGATAACATGCAAGTATACAAGTTACACGATGCATGGATTTTTCAAGTAAATCCTTTATGTGATGCCTTACCCAGTGATGATTTGCGAATGTAGAACGTTTTATAGAATTTACTAAGGTCATGTACCAAACACTTTTTTCTAGCTGATGAAATGTTTGTATTCTTTGCATACTAGTCTTACTGATAACGTTAGTTTGCAAACAGTTCAGACCCTGATCAGACAAGCAAAAAGTTGGTTGTCATCTAAATCCAAACTGTTTGACATACTGATTGTATTGGACGATACTTTAAGTCTAAACTGGCCCAGTCCTGAAAAAATGATACACCAGAAAAAATCAGAGTATATTTTTATTTAGGCGAGACCTGCTCCACGATTCTGCCAAGGTAAGTAAGGTGCACAGATCAGGAATCGATACAATAAAGTACCACACCTGACCTAGGATACTAATGAGAAAGTGACAAACTCACAGTTAGACACCACAAACGAGAGCCAAGAGGTCAGACATTTTCCAGCAGGTGACCATAAGGCACATATAAACAGACGCACACAAAGACATAGCAAACACAAGGCAGTAAAAATTTGAAATATCTTCAAAAGAAGTACTACCTTGGAACGGTCAGTAAAATATTTTACTGGAGGGCTTATACTGGTTTCACGGTGCCAACCTCACCCTAAATTTAGAAATGGATCAAGACACATCGGTATTAGGTTTGCATGAAAGACCCATAACTTATTAATGCATCATCTCCCAGAACATATAAATAAAGATATAACAAGGAGATAGAGCAAAGATAATGACTCAAAAGTAAATAAAACTGAATACTGGAGCAAAATAAATCCAACAGGAAAACCCCAGTGGGCCTGACAAACAGCCAAAGCATCAAGCCCCTACCATCTCATCAATAGATAAGTCTTTAAGTTGGAATCGTCATAGAGACTGAAGTCCGACCCACCAGCGTGCAATTAAAGAGGAAAGCAAAATTACCAACCGTGATTGGGTTGACAACCAAGCATGCAGTCTGTTGCAATACAATAATATTATAGCCAATCTTTTTATAATGGGAAATTATTTTAATGAACTTGGCTGAAACATTATTAGAACCAACAATTTTCTTCAATTTATACACCAAGTCACCATAGAATTCAGGTTGGGAAAGTCCTTGGCGCAAGAGAGATTTAAGTCCAACATGGAATTTAGACAAGTAAAAGTAAGTAAGGGTGCAAAGATCAGGAATCGATACACTCAAGTACCACACCTGACCCAGGATACCAATGGGAAAGTAACAAACTCACAGCAGACACCACAAACGAGAGCCAAGAGGTCAGCCCTTTCCCAGCAGGTGACCACAAAGTACATATAAACAGACGTGCACAAAGACATAGCAAATACAAGACAGAACAAAAACATAAAAGATCCACAAAAGAAGTACCGTCTTGGAACGGTCAGTAAAAAACTTTAATGGAGGGCTTAAACAAATTATAGTATCGTCTATAAAATTTAGAAAAGGTTTTGCAAAGTTTATGATACCAATAGCCTTGTTTAATAAGTTTCTGAGTTAAAAATTTATTATGAGTGTTAAAGTTAGCAACATGGCTAGATGCTCTAGCAAAACGAATGCGTTGAGAGATATAGACTCCATAGGATGTAGAGCGAGGAACACCATCTAAAAATGGGAAATTGACAATTTCAAAATCAAAGTCGTCATGTTTATCGTTAATTTTGGTAGAAACAATACCATTAGAAATTGACAAATGCAAGTCTAAAAACGCGCCTTTGGAATAAGCGGTATAAGTTTTATTAAGTTGGAGCGCTGAAGGGTATATTTGACTTACTATAGTGTCAAAATAAACGTTATTAATGTTTAAGATATCGTCAAAATAGGTGGATGTAGTGTTAAAAGCATCAATAATATCAGCCTGCTTATCATCAGAAAGAGACATCATAAAGTCCCTTTCATAACAAAAGAGGAATAAATCTGCAGACGGGGGAGCACAATTAGTGCCCATAGGAATCCCAGCTATTTGTCTATACAACTTGGTGACAAATTGAATAAAAATGTTGCCCAACAAAAAGATCAACGCATCACATATATTTTGACAAGACAATGCAGGATATTTTTAGCATTGATGGTCCCAACTTGTCGATTTATTCGAAAGAATTAACTGAATTTGGCACACTTAAGTAGTCAAATCAAATCAGCTATTGTTAAATGAGGTGTAGGAAATATGCTAACCCTTGCACCCAAGAGGTATACAGCTAAATTCTGTATGGTAGCAAGGGTAATTCTATGGTGTATCCGAAACCGCCTTGTAGCAGACTCGATTGACTTGCATAACGCCAGAGTAGTCAATTTTCTACGAAAGCCCAGCAAAAACACGTGAAAATATTATTTTTCAAAATGTGAAAATAGATCGGGATCGAAATATATTGAGTTTATATAATAAAACCGCATCGGCGTAAACCCAAGAAGCAGTGGTTTTCATCTAAGAATACTGCTTATTTATTGATTTTAAAGCATGTAGATTAGGGTAACCCAATTTTTAAATCAAACGTATATATTTATTTACATCAAATGTCATCAAAACATCATTTATTGCCCAGAAATGTATTTGATAATTATCTTGAAAGCACATTTCGCAAAAATGTGTGCTTACTTATTTACATTAAGTATCCTGCTGAGGTGGTCTACATTGCATATTTGTGTAATAAATTTTAAAGTGGGCGCATTTAAATACAGCATACAGTTAGGCAGACGTGCATTGCTCTGTACGCTTTATTATCTGTGGCACAGCATTGAAATTTCCATCGGTTATTTATTACGAATAGGCTTCACTGTCTTTTTTTAAAAATCAAAAATATCTTTGGCATATCCCATTTAAATGACCTTTAAACTTTCACGTTAAAATCGGAAGTGGACACCAGTCTTGAAAGAATTATTGTTAAACAATGGGCTGATCAAGCTGTATTGTGATTGGCCTAACATGTTTAAATGAAATAAAACGCATACAATGATTTTAGTATGTGAAGTTGATTATTTTCGAAAAAATTTGAAAATGTAGAAAATAAGCATTTTTTAAAAAAAAAATCATAAAAACATGTTTTAAGTCAGGTAGAGGGGTTGAAAATCATCTGTACTTCAATTCGTTAAAAACTGCGCTTAAAACCCTTCTTTTCTTCAAAATTTTGTTGTTGTTGTTTTTTTGCATTTCCGAACCCCAAAATTGTTAAGTGATAGAAAACTCTTCCAATGCACCATTTAGCTTAAGTCCATTCAACTGCACATATTTAGGCAAAACTCATTTCAATATCATTAGCGCTAAGTCAGAAAAAATGAAATTGAAAAGTGGCCACTTGGAACTTCGTTACAGTGTACAACTGCTTTGATGCGGAGGGTCATGGTAGGGACAAGGGTATTTTGTCTACCTAAAATATTAATTCATGTAACAGTGGTAAAACAAAGATGGAAAAAACTCGTGTAACTATTATTGTATCACCATGGAAAACCTGTCCGTCCCAATTTGACATATAGACATGTAATCGCATAGAATTTTTAAAGAAACAAATATCGATAGGAAAACTATTTTGGTGCACAAATTGCTGCCATACTTTTAAATGCAACTGATAATGTACTGCTGTATTATCGGACAGTCAAACTGCTTCTCATAGCCGTCCTCCAGATAAGAGAGCGTAATGGAAAATTACTTAAGTTATTTCTCAACCAAACCATATGTTGTTGATATTTTAATGGGCCTTTTAAATGAGACCAAAACACACTCTTAAACGTATTAATAAGGGAAATATCACAATGCCTATGCTATAAAAGTTTGCTCAACAAGTTTGTGGCATACAAACAATGCCTTTTCATAGCCAACAATGGTTACTGTCAAATGAAGCGAAATCGATGGCTTTATCAGCAATGGGATAAGCGGATGTCTTCGGGATAAAATCCGTAGTTTTACGATGTGGTCAGCTCTACATGACACAGCGGGAGTCGTTCATCTGTGTTTAGGTGTGAAAAAAGCTGATAAGACTCTATGACCTTGCGATTTGCTCCGTGTTCTTATCGATGATGAACTTTTGTCAGTATTTTTTTCAACATATAGCTACATATAGACCAATTCCGTAGAATTTTTAATTCAAAATTGGGAAAAGCCCAAATAATAAAAGTGAGGAAATCTAAGACAGAAAGAAAACCGTACTTTGCGCCTCTTTGAACAAAGCACTGGCCTAGCTTAGTTATTAACTTAAATGAATAATATCTGAATTCTTCAAGCTGTGCAGATTTAAACCAGATCAGTGACGTATATAGGTCACTGGCCAGATGGCGCACGTCACGACTGCATTGATGTGCAGGCCGATCTGCTCCTTTTTGTGCGCATACAACAAAATCGGAGTGTGTCGCGACTTGGACCATGCGTTCAGATGATTTTTTTTTTCATAATCGGAGTGCTGTAACAGATCGTGAATTATTGAACAGTTTGGATCAAGATCAGACCCCGCATTTTGTCAAGCCTTGATCAGGGTCCAAATTGATGGAAAAAGTTATCACAATAATCAAATCAGGTTTTCTCGTGACTGGGCCCATTGATTTGACACGTATTTCCTTATTAAACAGTTTAGATCTAGATAAGGCTCGGGTTTGTCGAGCCTGATCAATCTCCAAACTGTTTGGTTATCACCATCTGACACTCGCATGGATCAGAATCAAGTTTTCTCGTGACTAGACACATATTCAATACTTTAGACCAAGGGCAGGCCACACACTCTGCCGAGTCTGATCAGGGTCCAAACTGTTTTAAAAGACAATACCAATAGTTTTAACCGTTGTCATGCTGTCTATACGGAATGACACATATTAATACAGTAGCCTAATTATCGAATGAGCAAAGCGTGCCATTTAAAAGTTTCAAACAAAAAACCCATCTCAGATTGATTGTCATGCAGACGAATTATATTCTTTAATTAGTGTAAAATATACTTTTAATCAGCTAAAATCGGCTTCTTCTTCAGGCACGAAATCGCTTCAAGTCGCAAAAAAACTATTTGAAACACATGCGTGTAGATGCACATAATGACTAAGCATATGCGATAAATGTCGAAATCGCACTATAAGTAAATACATCCAATCATAGACCCCTTCAATTACAGCATTTCTACACAACGTCCGCTTATGCGCAGGCTCGCGAGAATTATCGCTGCTCGAACACACAAATTATGGATGTAGATGAAGACTCAGATCCATTTTTAAAAACAACAGTCCACTGGTTAAGAATGTGTGGGTATATTATGGCCTTTTACGAATACGTGTTTTTTTAGAAAGCGACACTTCACGTCATAAATCAATCGAATACCGTCGATTTACAAACGTGTGCCAGGCACGTGTGCTTTTATTGTTTTCAGAGAGCCCCGGGCATAGGATTAAAGGACCGGATGCACAGTAGCAGATATTAAAAATGGCCTCGACGTGAGAAAATCAGAGCTTGCTACATGCGAACAACAAAGGCGCAGGCCTATATTCGTATCCACGCAGTCTGATCAGCGCCTTTATTGGTTGCTTATTAGAAAGTATAATATCTAAACTTGTCTCATCCAAAATTTCATTTTAACTAGTCTCTGTAGCTGAACAGACTGGGTTGAGTCTTACTCAGATACCCACCAAACAGGTTTCTCTTGAGATGGCCTAAATGTACCTTACCACTTAACCAGAAGACCCTGTTTCTAGACGTCAAGTCGGGCGAGGAAAAAATGATGACCCTTACTCATCCAAATCTAAAAAAAGTCAGTGAAATTATTATTTAACATGTACAAAAAATACACCAAATTAATCAAAAATGAAATAAGAAGAATATCTGATCAGCGCCTTAATAAAATAATTTCAAATAATCTCAAAAAAAGCTATTGGACGAACAAAAGTCACTTCGTCATTTTACTTTACATAGAAGTCAATGGGAGTTTTTTTTTACATTTAAAGTTAAAACAGTCGGTCTTACCCAAATCCTAGAATAATGATAAAATATTCTTTGATTAGCTAAGATGAATAGCTTTAAGATGAAATCAGCGCCTTAAAAATAAACTGAAAAATAAAGATTTTATAAGACTTTTTATGATAACTTCCCATTAAACCTAATGCAAAGTAGTTTATTGGTTTTTCGACCAGGTAAAAATCCATTGTTGGATATGTCAGCGAAATGCATTTCTGGTCACATTGCTATACAGTGGTTTCAAGCACGCTATAGACTATCAGTCTAAAAAAACAGCCATATACCTCTCGGTGCAAAATAAAAAAACAGCCATATACCTCTCGGTGCAAAATAAAATGTGATTTTGCACGATACTCGACCAAATGCCTTTTAGGTAGATTTCACGCAACGTGAGCAAGCAACCAGAAAGCCATTCTAGAGATCACGACCAACAATCGGAATCCCTCGGCCAATTCCGCGGAATTCCGTGGAATCAGACCGCGGATGTACATCGAGGATTTATTTTGAAAACGTGGGTGATAACGTGACGCTGACGTTATAAAACGTGACGCTGACGTCACAGAAAACATGTTAACACAACAACAAGTGTGATTGCAGCAAAATAAACTGTTTAAATGAAGGTCATGCTTTTTTTTCAATAAAATATCGCTATAGTAAATATTTTATTGAAGAAACATTAACTTCATTTATTCTGCTGGTTAAACTTTTCAGATAATCAGAATAATCGATTTTAATAGAGCTGAACCCACATGTTACAGAACTAATTTCCATACGCCAGTTCCGGCTAACATAATGGAGCTTTTTGGTACATAGTACTACGCGTAATGCGCCTTACATACATCCGAGCCATGATTCGATTCTCGAATTGTGGCGGACTTTCCCGAATGCACGACCAATACAACATCTAAAAGCGACCAACCATTGGCCTGCCAGAGGAACTATATTCCACTGAATATCATTGCGTTTCTCAGGTGAACCGATGGCGGCCCGACACTCTATGCTAACAGTGTACACACTGATAAATGTATACGTCGATTTGCTGGTATTTCCGCGTATTGCTAGAAATTCATAGACCGGAAGTGGTAGATATTGGTGTTAATACTTTCTAGAAAAACATGCCATATGCCTAAAGGACTATAAAATAAGATCATTTTTAAGTATCTGGCATGCACATAGCGATTTATGTAAGCATTTAGGAATAGATTCGAGTACCGATCTGAATAATCGGTACTCGAATCTATTCCTAAATGCTTACATAAATCGCCATGCACACACTGAATACTTAAAGCTGCATAGTCTGTAACTTTTGATCTTCTTATTTTAAAAATAATGTTTTTAGTTTTCAAGAACCCAGTAAAAATACTCAAATTCAGGTAAACATTTTACCATTTTCGTAAATCTTAACAAGTTATCACTATCAAAACAACTGCATTTATGTTAAAATTCAACGGTCTATAATTATTGGAGGGACGCAAATAATTACCAACAAGAGAAAAATACACCTATTTGATAAGATAATTAACTTTTCCATGCAGTTTTCAGCTGTACTGAACATTTTTATTGTGAAAACATAGCTTTTACAAATGATTTAAAAAGAAAATAATTTTTTTCGAAAAATGTTCATAGTTACAGAGTATGCAGCTTTAAAAATGATCTAATTCAATAGTCCTTTAGGCATATGGCATGTGTTTCCATATAGTATTAACACCAATATCCAGCACTTCCGGTCTATGAAGTACCGGCAATACGCGTAAACACCACCAATCGACGTATACATTTACCATTGTGGTGTATGTGACTACGATACAGACTTTTATCAAACTAAGCACCCAACTTCACTAGCTGTAACAATAATTATCGAAACGGCATGTTATGACTGTCGAATATTTCCTTTTAACTATCTAAATACGTTTCTCAGCAACTCATCATTAGCGTAAAGAAAACAAAAATTGAATATGATCAGGATATATGAGCCAGTGCATGAGATTTCCAACAATGTGGTATGTGCGACCAGCAAAGCCTCAGATCAGCCTGCGCATACGCGCAGCCTGATCAGAGCCTTTGCTTGTCGCTTGAGTATTCTATGATTGTTAAGCTACTGACTGAACACCATTTGGAGTTTCTAAGCTTAACAGGAGGCTGCACAGGCTCGTCTGAGACTACACATGTCAAAATGCATTGTTGGAAATCTCATGCACTGGCTCATATCATAACCCCACTGCAGACCAGCCAACAGCACCTTGAAGAACCCCAAGCAAATCAACCAGATCTCTTTTTACCAATCAAGATCATTGCAAAACTAGAAGGACACAAAGTAATGAAAAAAACAATAACCAAACACAGAGCCCTCCATCAAACAATGGGAGAAGCAATAAACAATGAACCATTAACAACAGAGTCCGTTTTACAATCCTATCCCCAAATTGTACGCCTTCATACTGAGTTCTGTCAAATAAGTTGTTGCATAATTCTTTTTACGAAATCACAAGTGATCAAATTCTAGTATAATCTACGATTTGGCGCAAGTAAAATACATTTAAGCCCCCAGTGGCTTGGGCTGCCGTAAAATCCTAAGGCAGTGGCTCTTTTGTTGTTGATTTATTGTTTGATGTACATCCCAATGTTTGTGGTGGTTCTGTGTTTGTCTTTGTTTTAGTATGCATTTTTGTGTATTTTCTTGTTTCTTGACGGGGAAGAGCGAGCTGGCTGCTTAGCTGTAATTGCCTTTCTTACGTCTTGTTACTGTACATGTTCCGTGGCTTGGACTGCAGTGTGTGATTGTGGTATTTACTGATCATACTCACTTACTTTTTTCAAATCAATCATTTAAAGATTTCCCCCTGCGCATGCATACGAGATCTGCTTTAAAAGGTGACGTTTGTCATTGGAAAGAATCAATCTTGCATAGAAAGGTGACGTTTTTCATTGGAAAGATTCATCTTGTGTATTTCAGCTTGTGGGCGACGCATCTGTCCCTACTCCCTCGAGACCCCAATATGTCATTTGGACAGCGAAATTTTGTCGCATAGATCCTCAACATAAGTGAATGGCATTTAGGGTCTAGAGGGACACTGTCGTAAAACTTTGTTGTAAAAACAGAATCATAAATAGTAAGTGAGTATGATCAGGAAATACCACAATCACAAACCGCAGACTAACCCATGGCACCGTGAGGAAGAGCCACGCCACAATCGCGAGACACCAGGAAGACAAACTCAGCAAAGCAGCCAGCTCTCTCTTCCTCATCAAGATCATTGCAAAACTGACAATTTTTACGTTAACAGCCTTTTTATCAAAAGAAAAGCAAACGTTATGAGAAAAGGATATAACATGAATACTATGTGACCGTCTGCATGCCTGGTTGTAAACGAAATTACTGGTCGGATCTATGGTGCATTGCATAAGTTATGAAGCCTCCGTTGTTCTGTTTTAACAATGGCATAATCTTAACCCCATACCCCTCGGTAGCAAAGGCTAATGTCCTTTCTAAGGCGTTGATTATGTTGTTATGTATTCATAACCTATTGTCATCATATGACGTCGCGTCGGGGAGTGAAATAATGCCATGCGTTAAAATCGATAAACCACTAGTGGTTTATATATTTCGGGTAACGTTATGAAATGACGGCCATAACAATGTAGCGTACAAAATGACAAGATCTTATTTTTTACGCCAGAAATGAGATTTCAAAGTTATCTCAATATCATATGATAAATACAATCTAACATTCGTGCACTTGCATTAATAAATCTATTTAACTCGTTGCAAAAACAATAAAATGCTCGACAAGTCACGCATTTTATTGCTTTTCCTCAACTCGTTTAGTAAATTCAATAAAACATGAGCACTCGTGTAAGATCCTATTTTTCCTCCAAATGTGCGTGGCTTTTGTATTGGTGTCTTGTTTTGTGGTTTTGGGTCCTAGTCGTGTCTCTAGTTTAGCACTCATATTATTGAGAAAGGAAGAGCTGGTTGCTTCACTCGTATTGTGTTGTGGCTCTCTCATTCCGGAAAGTCCAGCACAATTCGAGAAGCGAATCAAGCCTCGTGTGTACGTAAGGCGCATTACGCATAGTACTATGTACGAAAAAGCTCCATTTTGCTAGCAGGAAAAGCTTAAGGAAATTAGTTTCTTAAGCATGTGAGTACCACCCTATTAAAATCCATTTGTCTAATTACCAGAAAAGTTTAAAGAGCTGAATAAATGAAGTTATGTATTTTTCAATAAAATACCACTTTAGCGATATTTTATTGAAAAAAAAACATAAACTTCATTTATAACCGTTTGTCTTTTGCTGCAATCACACGTGTTATTGTGTTTACATGATTTCTGTGACGTCAGCGTTACGTTATATAACACCAGCGTCACGTTATCACCCGCGTTATCACAGTAGATCATTCAAGTAAATAAGTGGTCTGATTCCACGGAATTTCGCGGAATTTGCCGGGGCAGTTCCGATTGGGAGCTCTCTATGTTCTGTGTTACACGTTCCTGGTACCGTAGGTTTGTTGTGGCATTGTGTGACGTATTTGGTATAATGCTCAAGTCATTATGATACAGTTAGCATCAAGAGTACAAATATCAAACTGGTTGTTTCATGCCATGCATGTTAGGTACCTTCGCTAATGGCGTTTCACTGGCGGACCGATTGTGGCCCGCTTTTATGTGCTTACTTGGACTTTGCCTTGCATATCGATACCAGCTGTTTATTGGCTTCTCTATCATGGAGAACTCTTCACTGCAACATAGTATGTGGTTAGGTAAAGACATATTGGAAAATTCATTAACGGCGACTTCTTTTTTGTATCAATTGGAAAATTTTGGAACTACCTGTTTGTTATATACAAGTTATATAAACATTTTTTCTCTATGATATGTGTACCAATTTTGATAGCAAAAAATCGCAAACATATTCGCTTTTCACGTACAGTGATACTGAATCGAATTAAACTAATTATACATGGCATGCAACTGACTTTAGCATCCCGCGTGGGAAAAATATTCCTTTAAACTGGTGGAATTGTTATAAATGTAATTCCAAGACTGATAGTTTAAGCTGAGGAAAAGTGTCTAGATTATTTTCTCTTAAAACGCCAACTGGTTAAAGGAGTATTTCAGTGCGAGAATATGCTTCTTAGGAATATGATGGATACCCAAAATGTTACTGTTGAGGCAGGAAGCCGCGATAGTTCACATCTTACTTTGTATCAAAACAAGACTGGTTATGATGTTTTAACTCGGATTACCAATCATTCTAATACCAGTCCAAGATTGTTTAATGATTCATATGATGACATACAGATGATTCCAGAAGCACCAAGTTACATAGTTGTGACTGCAACCGTATTTTATGTGATGATATTTCTTGTTGGGATATTTGGCAATTTTTTGGTTATAGCTGTAGTGTGCCTAAGTACAGCCATGAAAACGTCTGTTAATATGTATGTTATTAATTTGTGCGTCGCCGATATCCTTGTCTTGTTGGTCTGTATGCCCACGGCGCTGGCTGAAATATACACTAAAGAGGCTTGGTATTTTGGGCCGCTTATGTGTAAGTAGTAGAATATGTGATTGAATTGCAGATTTTTAGCTTGCACTGAATGATGTAAAACATTAGACTTCTTGTTGAACTTGATTGCATCGATTCCTGATCTTTGCTTTTTTCCTAACTTTCTTTTAGCCCAAATGGATTTTCAGAGGCTTTAAAAAGCTAATGGTTTGCATCATCTAGTGTCAACTAAAAATCTGAAGGAGTTCTAGTGATAAAAGTAAGAAAGACAGCAAGGATCAGGGATTGACACAATCAAGTACCACACCTGTCCTCTCCCAAGATACCTATTGGGAAAGTAACAAAATCACAATAAACATCACACACAAGAGCCTAGAGGTCAGTCCTTTCCCTTCAGGTGACCACAAGGCAACAATGAACAGCCGCGAAAGCATTTCAAACATAAGGCGTACAATTTCCCGAGTTGTCCACGCTGACAAAATATCTGAAAAATCTAGGACAAGACAAGTCTTTATTGTGAAGTTTTTTATATTTTTTACATGCACGATTGTGTTGTGAGTTGAGCATGAACAAAGTTTAATAATCTCAGGTTCTTAAATGGAGTCAGCTTGCAAGCTCTGACGGCACTATGCCGCTGTCAGGCATAACGCTTGTGGGCAAAGTAATCTTTTCCAGCCTTCAACGTTTTTCCATAAAACCTCATGAAAACAAATTAGGCCCTGAGGTTATAATATTGTTTTCATTCTCATCGCAACTGAGCGTACGATTATTCTTGCTTTAAATATCTCAGCTGCTGTATGTTTTCTGATCTGATCTCCTAAAAAGCTCTGGTGCTCTAATTACTTGGTTAATTGGGCTGGGTAAGAGTGTCTTACAATGTGCCCCAAGATCAGAATGACGTCCTTTTTATGTGACATAGAGTAGAATTCAATAGTCATAACCAATTCAGACGAAACGAAATGCGGTAGCTTATCGGGGTATTGACTATTTGCGTGCAGAATATCCCATCTAAATTGGAAATATATATAAAATAAACAAGCCTTAAATAGTAATTCTAATGCACTTGCTTTTGTAACGCGAATTTTGATTGGATAGAGTCAAAAATTTGCGACAGTATATTCCTGCGATATACTGTCGGAAACATTTATAACGTCACATATCCTTGGATGACGTGCGGCTTTATGCGGCTTGCAAAGCTTCAATTTGAGAGGAAACTGCAGAAGTGCATTTGAATGGGGATAACCATAATTTAAAATTCAAAATTCTCATTTGGGGAGGTATATCTTCAGATATACGGTCGGAAATCACGTTTTACAGCTGTGCTCGCGCACCGCCGTAAAACTAAATTTTTGACCGTATATCTGACGATATACCTCCACAAATGAAATTTTGAACAAAGTTATCCCCTTAATATGCCTGTCCAACTGAGAAGGATGGGAAGGATGGGATGTTCCATTCGGCCTATATGAGTTACCCCTTTACTCCCAAAAGACGCCTTTTGACGCCTTTGAAATATCATGTATTTGAAAATATTATGGAAAATGGATCCAAATTTAAGACGCAAAAGCTCTATTTTCCATAATATTTTCGAAAGTATTCAAAACTTCACTTTCAATTTTCCTTAAATTTTTCACTGTTGTCTAAAAACAGAAAATTACATGTATGTCATGATTTAAAACCATCCTACATGTATGTAGTAAAGGGTTAAACAATATGTGAATGAAATGGACGACCGTTTGAAGTGATCAATTCAAAAAGATAGTAAAACGTTATATAAGGATTGGATATAACTTGGATATCATGCGACAGTCTGCATGCCTAGTTTTTAACCCAATCACGATTTATAGCTATGATTTCCTCTTTAATTGCACGACGGTTGGTCAGGCCTCAGACTCTATGACGGCTCTGACGTAAAGCTTTAATCGGTGGGTTGGTGCCTCATGCTTATCTGTAGCTGGACCCACCGTGGCTCAACTTGAAGTTTTTTTAGCTCTGACTATCTGTGAGTCACGAGCCCCTTTCTTTGTTTCATCATGGTGTGTTAATTTGACTAGAGTGTTTCTCCATGATGATACATTGCATTAGTTGGATGGCCTCCATGCGAGCTGAACATTTCTTGTACTTCAACAACAGCAGAATCTAGGGCGAAGATTTGGTACCAGTAAAATGCACTTAACCCCCTCCCCCCCCCCCCCCGGTGGCTTAGGCTGCTGTCTGTTCTAAGGTGGTGGTTCTGTTGTTGTTGTTTTTTTTATTGTTACTCCCATTGTGAGAGACTGTAATTGTTCTATGTTTTGTTGTACTTTGCTTTGTGTCCGTTCTAGTATTGCAATCATCTTGATGGGGAAGAGAGAGCTGGTTGCTTTGCTTAATTTGTCTTCCTGGTGTCTTGTGATGGTTGAGCGGTTTTTCCTCGCGGTGCCACAGGGTTGTCTGCGGTTTGTGATTGTGGTACATGTATTTCCTGATCATACTCACTTACTATGTTTTTTTGAAGAAACATAACGTTACATGAACTGCCTACGTGAATACATGTGTCGTGACCATCACGCGTCATATATATATATTTAAGACAATACAACTAGTTGTATTCTAACCAAAATGGAACTAAGTATATGATGTATCATCTTTTGCACGCTATCTGATACCTTCTAACTTAGACAATTGAATGTGTTATAAGCTGCTTTAACTACATACGAATCCTCTTAGACATGTCAAATTACAGATAATACTAATTGAAATACAATTGCAATGACAGTGCATGTGTCCTGCCTTCTTTTTCCACGTCCAGGAAAAGCTAAAACCAACATGCGCAACAAAAGGAGACTAACTACAATGTTGCAGTTTTGTTTGTGGTAGTTTGTCATAGAGCGATTAAAATGCTCTGGTACTTGATTGTATCTTTTCCTGATCTTTGCCACCTTTATTGTGTGTATACACGTGTAGTTCTTATATTCCACACTCACCAGTACAGAATAATATATTCTTGCACATTAGATTGGGGCTTCCGCTGTTTTGATCTCACATACGCCGTACCCACCCTTGGGGAATGTAGAATACAAACAGCTACAGGTCGACATACTAGTGACGTCAGTGTTAAGTTAAAGTGACGTCATCATGGTTAGTCGCACGTCATTGCGTATTCAGGTACTTCCGGAAGCTTGTTTCATTCAAAACATAAATTGTATTTAATAATGAACAAGAAAAATAATCTATTATTCGTGTGATAGTGGGATAGAAAAATCCGTCCCTCGCGATCACCGCGAGTCATCACTCGGCAAGTCTCGTGATGCCAAAGGGTGATCCTCGGAACGGATTTCAATTGTAAGAAAGGAAAACGAATCCAATAATATGTGTGAGTATGCGTTAGAAAAGTGACCACCTTTCGCCATTACTGCGGCCCCCAAGGGGGGTCTGTGCTCCCTTGATCCCTGAAAATAATGCATTGATCTCCCCGTCTCCCTACAAATAATGTCCTCGTCTCCCTAGAAGTATCAACTTTTGCTCCCCAAATCCCTAAAATAGTTCAGCTTCTCTCCAAATTCCAATACATTCTTCCTAAAATGTATTTATCTTTCTGTAGATTTAAAATCACACCTATTTAAAAACTATGAAGCTATATAAGAGCGCATGACTTTATATTTTGTCTTATACATGTGACAGGTCTTTGCCATGGAATACATGACATTATGAAAGCCATGAAATGCATGACATATAATTAATTTCAATGAAATGCATTATATATGGCTCAAAGTATGAGACTATCCTTAAAATGTTGTTGCTGTACCCGGTAGAGTAGGCTTGGAGGTTTATGCATGTCACATGCTGTAAACACGCTCTCTAACTTAATGGCTTTTTCTATCCCGTCCTCACAGGAATAATGGATTATTTTTCTTGCTCACCACTAATTTTATATAGGAAAAAAAACATGACAAAGACTTCCAGAAAATCCTGAATACGCTGCGATGCGAGATGGTGACGTAATTTTAACATTGCAAGACGTCACGGATCGACGTGCGGCCAGTGTGCGGCCGACATGCGGCTGTTCGTTTTTATCTTTCCCACTGGCAACACGGGTATGCTATATAGAATTATCTCACATGGGTGAAACGACGGAAATCCCGATCTGGTGTGCTAGAACATTAGTTTGCTATTCTTCTTTGATATGCATGTCACATACTGTAAACACGCTCTCTTACTTAATACTTCTTAAACCATAAATATAATAAATAACCAAAAATGTAGCCCATGAAATAATGCTCGATGAATAGGTTGCACGTGTGTCCACATCATATATGTTCTATCATAGAACGCATTAACACAGAACAGGCCAAAAACCGATACCTTTTAAAAGTAAAAGAAGTTCCATTGGGAACCAATATGCGATAAACACGTATACAGCTACCCTTACTAAACACAATGTCATGAAGCCTAATAGCTGCATATACGAGGGATGATCTTGAAGAAGTGTCACTTGGGTCCAGAAGCAGTACAAAACAATAAAACTAGGACATTCAATTTATTTATTTCCTTCCCTCAAAATATTCATAATCAAATGTTATGCAAAATTTCAGCCTTTTTAAGTAAATGTCTTTTGGTAGTCATTTTGTAATATACCCTTTAAGCACTGAAAACCAGTGGGTCCCACAGAAAAAGACGTAAATATTTTCAACAAGCTTGCATATTTTATATCTAGAGGAATAGGAAGTAGTCACATGGGAAAATATCTCGAGAATAATATGGTTGGGACAATACAGCTACTTTATCATCCTCCAGAAATATCGTTACATTGGTGGCCTTGTGCAAATGGGCATTATCACAAAGTAATTACGTCGTCCATCGTATTTGAAAATAAGGCATGAATCTATTTTCAACGCATTATCCCTGTAGAATAAAGTAGTTACCCCTTTTACCCTTTGGTACTGCAACCTGGATTGCAGGCCCATAAATGGTATAGAAGACCGCATACATAACCTTCAACATACTCATTGTTCACAGTTTTTTGGTAGATTTAATGGCCTAACTTTTATTGCACGGTAAGATAATATATTCTTGACAAATTTCGGATACAGCTTCAACATGTTATTCGCAAAAGAAACATGTGCCCTCTTTTGTTTTTCAGAAAGTAAATGTGTATTCCGTTGAGCTGTAATCTTTCGTACTCAGAATTGCCTTAAAATTTGTAGAATAAAATGAACGTTACATAATAAGATGTCAGTCTTCTGAGCTAACTTCTGGAGAGTTTATCTTACATCCTTTGTAAGTAGTTCTTTAATTTTCACTTCTGTATTTTTTGTTTACTGAATCTTCGACCTGACCTTGGTCAAATTTCAAGGCGCTCCCTCCCATCACGAAATTGCTTTGCTCATCTGAAAACTGTCGAATACAAAAGTGCATTGTTTCCATATATGTTCACAATTTCATTATAAATTGACTTGGTTCTATGTCCAAGTTTGAGCGATTCTTAATACAAGCCTGAAGTTCTATAGAATTTCCATGACACTTTTCATCCATATTTTAGCACAGTTGTCTACGAGTACACAATTTTAAACTAGATCGTACGAACCTCCTTTTAGGGGTTCAAATGTTTCTCGAGGAGGGTTCGTATCAGAATTTTTAAGGAAACACACAACCACTTGTGATATGCTAGCGGAGTGTCCGGACCCAGTGTCCCCCTCAGAATTATGCCATGGACTGAAAGAACATGATATGTTTATTACTTTACAAGTTATAAGTTGTAACTTTTTTTACGAATTAATGAGCGAGCTAGGGTGATTGTTGAACAGAATTGATTGTTAAACTTATTACGTGCACAACGTACATTTAAACCTAATGCAAAATGTTGTACAAAACTCGCACTCACTTAAAGCTGTGGTCAATAAAGCGTACAAACTGTCTCGAAGTCAGTTACAATGTATAGCTATTCAATAATCAATATTTTACTGTGATGAACCTATATTTACTATCCTAGTTGTCAGTCAGTGCTGAACAAACTCACATGATTGATGCTGATTGGATTTTATCAAAAAAGAAAGCAACGCCTTCATGTGTGTACATATCCAACGTGTCAGCTAGATTTGGGTGTCAAATATCATGTAAACAAAGACATCCTAAAATAAAACTTACATCCGCTGCCCCTGTCATGTATATTCCATGCAACAAATAAAATTGTTCATATTCCTCTATGTCTTGCGACCTTCAAATGTTGACTTTTAAATTTCGTTGCCGTCTTTGAAATTAATGAAAGATGGTTCTTCATGTGAAGATGATTCATTTGAAATATCAAGCCTTATTCTAAATGATGTATACTGGGTCCGGGTTGAAACTCAATAAAAAAGAGTGCAAAAGCCATCATTGTGAGATCAAAGTGGTACTTTCAAAAGACAAGGGGTACTTTAGAGTCTTATGATCTCCAGACAAAATGATAAAACTCATAGCATCTACTCATAGCATCTACATTTAATACACACTTGATGATGAGCATTTTTTCATGAGCCATACATATGATGATGATGATGATGATGATAAGCATTTTTCATGGGCCATACATATGATGATGATATGATGATGATGAGCATTTTTTCATGAGCCATACATATGATGAGGATGATGATGATGATGATGATGATGATGATGATGATGATGATTAGCATTTTTCATAAGCCATACATATGATGATATGATGATGAGCATTTTATCATGAGCCATACAGATGATGATGATGATGATGATGATGATAATGATGATGATGATGATGATGATGATGAGCATTTTTTCATGAGCCAAACATATGATGATGATGATGATGATGATTAGCATTTTTTCATGAGCCATACATATGATGATATGATGATGAGCATTTTTTCATGAGCCATACAAATGATGATGATGATGATGATGATGATGATGATGATGATGATGATGATGATGATGATGATGATGATGATTAGCATTTTTTCATGAGCCATACATATGATGATGATGATGAGCATTTTTAATGAGCCATACAGATGATGATGATGATGATGATGATGATGATGATGATGATGATGATGATGATGATGATGATGATAATGTTGATGTGATGATGAGCATTTTTTCATGAGCCATGCAGATGATGATGATGATGATGATGAGCATTTTTTCATGAGCCATACAGATGATGATGATGATGATGATGATGATGATGATGATGATAAGGATGATGATAATGAGCATTTTTTCATGAGCCATTCAGATGATGATGAGCATTTTTTCATGAGCCATACAGATGATGATGATGATGATGAAGATGATGATGATGATGATCATTTTTTCATGAGCCATACATATGATGATGATGATGATGATGATGATGATGATGATGATGATGATGATGATGATGATGATGATGATGATGATGATGATGGTGATGATGATGATGATATTCAGCATTTTTTCATGAGCCATACATTTGATAAAATCTATTACATTTCATTGAAACTTTTAACTGGATAGCTATGGTAACAAGAGTGACTGGTCATTTGAGGCTGGACAAAAGATATTACAAGGAGCTGTCACTCATCCAGGTAGCTTTGACAGGACAGTGTTTGAATAATGGTTAAAATAAACTTTAATTGATTGACTGTTGAAATGAACGTTATTGTGACAAGTCAAATAGTTGTAACCAGGTTCAACAAAGTTTGAACGCTTTACAGACCGCTGCTGTAACAGCAGTAATAATCTTCCTATATAAATGCATACTATTTTAAATACACCCTCTGACAAGCGAACACGTTTCGTGATACTGTAGATTCGGAAATTTTCGCGAGAATTTTATTTTCGCGAATAGCATTAAAAGACATATTAGTAATGTGAAAAATTCGCGACTAAGGCAAGGTTTACCTATATCAATAAACGACAGAGTGATTTTGCCATTTCGCGAGGGTTTTATTTTCACGAAACTTCGCATATGCGAAGTTTCGCGAAAATAAAGTCCTCGCGAAAATTTCCGAATTTACAGTATGAGGGCACATTTGCTTTTTTGATTGTCGTGGGATAACCATTTTATAAGACGTGCTTCATTTTGTTTTCAGGTAAATTAGTTCCGTTCATCGAAAACACGATAGCCAATGCGTCAGTACTGACAATTCTTGCCATTAGTATAGAGAGATATCGGGTGGTATGTCAACCCTTGAAAGGAATTCAAGAAGATTTCTGCAAGGTTGCTAAGATACTAGTTGCGATATGGATCATTTCATCAGCTTCAAGTATACCTTGGTTTTCCATAGCTGTGTACCGGTCATCTGAACTGATGGATGGAACCCCAATAATGGTAAGTTTAGTTTTCATTAATGCTATGATGAGCCAACAAAGTGCATGGTTTAGCAAAATAGACACTCACACATTCACGCCCGCGCGCGCACACACACACACACACACACACACACACACACACACACACACACACACACACAGACACACACATGACAAGCTTGGGCGGTCCCAAACGCGGGAGACAGGAAGTCTGAACCCCCACCTCCTGTAAAATTACGAGAGATAATGTGTGTCCTTAGAAAAACTAGTATTAACCCCATCGAAAAGCAAAATGACCCCTTGGGGGGTTTCTAAGGCCATCATTCTGTGAAATTCGTTAAGGACTAAAATGTTTACAGAGTTTTCTGGATCTGACCATGTCAAGAGAGTATGTATTGACAATAATATGATATAATCAACAATCATAGTCAAAAAGTTTATTAGTACCTCCTGGAGGAACAGGCATAAGGTAAACCTGGGGTAAATATTAAGCACCACTGCAAGCAAGAACTGTTAAAAAAGCTGTTAATTAGCCTTTAAAATGCCATGAAATAATAAAAGCCTGTTAATTTATGCTTAAATTATTTTTGCAATTTTTAATGGGATTACACAATTCTCTTAAAAAGACATGAAACTGACAGTGTATATGGTCATCAAAACATATAAAGTAAGAGGTGTTAAAAATCAAAGACCTTGAAACTCCCATGAATTTCTGTTTTTATATTTTAAGGTTGTTTTAATAGTACTTAATTTAAACAGAAACTAGTTATCGCCAAGCTGTCTAATTTTAAGTGACATTACCAGTGTTTCATTTTTTCTGTCGCCTAAATATTGCAAATAGAAAATTAAGGGCCCTCAAAGTCCCATGAAAATGAGCATCAAATAATTTAAGTTGATTTTAAGGGAAATACAATTTGGTTTAAAGCCATTTAATAAGAATAATCAACTTTTAAGAGTAGCATGTGCAGATGGATGCTCTGTTAAAAATAGTTTCACGATGGCAAACACAATACGAGTAAGTTAGCTGACACAGTGATCATAGACCTGAGACACAGTTTCTAAGGTTTTCACAGTAAATGATATTGGGGATGCTATGATTTTTCTAAAGTAAATGTAAGACTTTTTAACTGGGTGGGGTAACAATTAAACAATAAGAAAATTGGCGTGGATTATTTTAAACGGAGATGCTGAATAGTTTACATTCGTTTTGACATAGGTTACCGTTGCAAGTTTTAATATATCAGTTTTTGCAATGACTGTTGTTTATCATTCATCGCAAATAGTTCTTGTCAATTTAATTTTTTGTCGGTAGGATCCTAAGACACCTAAAAGCAAAGACACTTAAACTCCCATTAAATTATTTTACAATATATAGTTAGTGTCTTATAATGGCACTTTCACTATGAACCATCCATTAAAGTTGAATATTAGAATATAAAGTTTATTTACAGTACTTAGCTCATTTAACCTATGAAATAAAGTTCATGACATAAAGAATGTATCCTGAACTGTTTATGAAGTAGTCTTGATAAGTTCTTAAGTAGAGTCTATCAGACAGACCCCTTGTAATGTTTAGACGCATTTGACCCCCTTCTTGATAAGCAATCGGACCACCATTTAAGATCACCTTGTGACTAACAAAATAAAAAAAAGTTGTCAGAAATTTAGTCAGTTTCATCCCCACACCTTCCCATGCGGGAATCCAGAGAGAGGATGGTGTTTCCAGAACCCACCTGGAAAATTAAAAGTACTCTAGGTTCCCATAGGAATGCTGGTATGGATACCCATCCACCCCCTCCATAAAAGCAATTAGATCCCCTCTGTAAAAAAATATGTAAGAGCGTTTGTCAATTAGACCCCCTTCACCTGCCCATGCCAAGATCAAGAGGGTATGTTGAGTCCAGACCCAACCTGGAAAATCTCACAAGTAATTAAGGTTTCCAGTTTCAAAAGGAATAATTGTATGGACCCCCGTCACCCCTTCGTGGTTCTATCCACTCTGTAAAGAACGTCAACAAACTAGTTGCTGTTTTGATGTATGAATTTCTATAAATTTCAAATGTCTTTTAAGGGTCATTTTGGAAAGGCTTGATTCAAATTAAGTGTTATTAACTTTAAATTATATACTAATTAAGGGCGATTAATATTGGAAGATGATTACCATAAATATTTGTTTTGAAAAATTCAACTATTTTAGAAGTCAATAAGTTTTACATTTTTAAATGCAGTAACTTTGTTTAAAAAAGTCAATGCAGTATCATGGGGCTTAAAATATCATTAAAATTGTGTTCATTTGAAAGGCTCTCACAGTCATGCTGTAGTTTAAAGTGTATATTCTTGACTTTTAAAATTTACTTAAATCAAAAACAAATATTTCTTTATGTACTGCTTTATTTTTCGCAGATAATTTATTCATCTGCTAGGGTAATTACAGCACTATTTATCGTCGTTATATAAATATCTGGGAGCAGCCATCTTACAGCTATTGGCATTGACCAGGTATACATAAGCCCAAGTTTACCTCTATATGCAGGTCAGCTAGATGATTGAAAAAGCACCTTCGAGTCGTATCTCCATTTCAATATTGGATTATGGATATTCTGTTTTAATTACAATCAACAGCTATATCTAAGAAAATTAAAATGTTACAATTATGAAAATAACAGCATTTTGTTCTTCAATAAGTTTCAGTTGGTTTTAACCTGCCTCTTTGAACCAAAAATGAGGAAAATTGTAACAAAATATGTCTTCTGCTATAGTAATAATTATTGTTTAATGGGTTAAAGTTTAGAAAAAAATATTAAAATATTGGCCAGGTATCAAAGTATTCTCATCAATGCACACACTGCCAAAATATTACTCTGAAACATTGGTATTTTTGACATTATCAAGGATATATAACTTTGCTTAAGTTGTGTGTAAGCAGATGGTAGTGCTCCCAATTTTCCAATTTGTAAAAGTGTGAATTGTCCCTTTAAAGGTGGTTTAAAGGGATTTTAATGGCTTTACTGTTTCAGACAATTAGTTTTTCACCCTCTAATTTTAATGACCATTAATTTATAGTCAATTACTTTAATGTTGTTTTAGGCATCATTAAACTCTATAATAACCAGTGCTTCTTAAAAATAAAGCAGCTATCTTAATTGCCATTAAATTTAAATTTCTTTTAAAATATCCTTAATTTAATGGTTCTTATTTTGCTGTAATCTTAAATCACTGTTACTTTAAATGATATTAAATGCAATAGTTTAAGGGTAATTTTAACTGCATTTAAGGCATTTTTAATAGATTATTTTTATTGTTCCACTACATTTCCATTTTAACTGTTTTAAGGGTCATTTAAAAGCTGTGCGCGCAGTAGTGAAGATGCATTAGCAAACAAAGCAATATAAGCTCCATGCGGCTCCCTAAAAGGAATTGGATATAACAAAATTTGAGCCGTTGCATAAGATTTCCAACAATGTGGCATTTTAACAAGTGTAGACTCAGAGGAGCCTTTGCAGCCTCATTTTAAGCTTGAAAACTCCAAACGATGTTCGGTCAGTAGCTAAACATTCTTAAAATATTCAAGCGACTAGCAATGGCTCTGATCGCACATACGACGTTGTTAGAAATCTCATGTCGTGGCTCAAATTTAATGAGATAAGACAGTATCTACAGACAAAGATATAAGTTATAGACATCTGGCAGTTCTCTATAGCTGCATTTGCATTTGTATTATGCTTAAAAAGTGACAAAATAACAATAAGATACGCACACGTCTTATTTGAGTTGGCGTAATTTGCATTCTAAACTGCTTCTTGGCTGTTTTACTTGTCCAAATGCGTTGTTTAAGACGTAGAAATGGTTCATTTTATTACTTAAATTACACACCTAGAGCTAATTTCCTAATGAAACCAGGAAATATATTTGTAAATGGTACTGATATTACAAATTTTAAAGATATCTACAGCGCAAACATATACGTACTCATCATAAGTGTTGTCAAAAGAAGTAGCTATGGTACATGTATGTATTGAAATCATAGTAAATATAACAGTTTATCAGCTCTTTTTAAAATTTATATTCATTTTTCTCCAAGAAACAGACAAGTTTAGTTCTGAATTAATACAAGACAGCAGTCCGGAGGACAGCCATATCCCCACCGCCAAATCCCACGACCTTGAAGTGTGACTTGACTTAGAGTCACCAACACACTGAGAAGAACATTTGAGTGATGTTTATAAAAAATCTCACAAATGGTTGAGGAGATTTGAAGGACACAAATTTCAAGGGAAGAGTCCATGACCTTGAAGTGTGACCTTGATCTTTAGTCTACGTAGCTGAGTCATTTGTTCTGCACACCACCCTACTGAGAGGAATTTTAGTGAAAATCGTTAAAAGGGTTCAGGCCATATGGAGCGGACACGAATTGATGGTCAATCCCATGACTTTGAAGTGTGACATTGACCTTGAGTCTGTGTAGCCGATACATAAGTTCTGCACATCGTCTTACTAAGAGAAACATTTGGGTGGAGTTTAATGAAAATCGCCCAAAGGGTTCAGGAAATAGGCAGAGGACACGAACTTCAAGGGTAAATCCCTTGACATTGACCTCTGACCTTGACATTGATTCGAGGTAGATGGGTCGTGTGCTCTGCATACCATCTCAATAAGAGGAAATAGAGAGTGAAGTTTAAAGAAAATCGTTAAAATGATTCATGAGATATGGAGCGGAAACGCATTGAAGGGTAAATCAAATAGCTTGAAATGTGACCTTGACCTTGAGTCTGCGTAGAGTAGCCGAGTCATACATCCTGCACATCGTCTCACTGAGAGGAACATTTGGGCGAAAATTATTAAAAATCGCCCTAAGGGTTCAGGAGATATGGAGCTGACATGAAATTCAATGATAAATCCCTTGACTTTGACCGGTGACCTTAATCTTGAGTCTAGGTAGCTGTGTCATGTGTTCTGTTCACCGACTTACTGAGAAAAAACATTTAAGTGAAGTTTAATGAAAATCGTTCAAAAGATTCAGGAGATATTGAACGGACACACATTGAAGGGTTTATCACATGACCTTAACCTGTGACCTTGACCTTGAGTCTAGGTAGTTGGTTCATGTGACAGTTTTGATGAAAATTACCTTAAGGGTTCCGGAGATAAGGAGCTGACACGGTGATCACGAGGGACGGACTTTTCTATCCCATCCTCACACAAATAATGGATTATTTTTCTTGCTAACCATTAAATACCACAATTCATGTTTAAAAACGCGTAAAAGAAGCACATATACGCGCCCAAAACATACAATGAAAAGTGCGGCTACATTGAAAGAAAGTGAATCGGAAATTCAACCCAATTTGAAACAACCCGCAACCTGCAAACACGATTGAAAAGTACGAAAGTTAAAGTTGTTTGTATAGTATAGAATTGAAAGCTATCGAGGGCAGCTTTTTAAGGTTGTGTGACGCCACACTGCCTTTAGCTAGGTTAAATAAACAGAATAAGGGGTTTCCTGCTATTCATTTAGTTTTGGTGGAATTATTATTGGTTCTTCTGTTAAATATACAGGAAAATAAGTGTAAAACTGCCACTCAAAAGTAGACAAAACAAATATCTTAATGACAAATGGCGGCTTAATGAAAGTCGAAAGTGTTGCAGAATGGAGCATTCTGCACTAATACCTTTGATCTGCATTAAGCAATAATCGGTCTTGAAAATCATTTTTTGGTCTTTTTGAAAGTGGTCGTTTTACACAGGTTTTGCTGTAGTCGATTTTGAGAACAAATCTGTACAGTCTACAATGCAGTTATGGATTTTTGGTTCTTTTCAAAATTTACAAAAAGTTAATAAATATTCAAAATGGCGTCTGTAGATGAGAGATTTGAGGCCTGAAAGCGATTCTTTGGTCAGATCCTCCTGGGTTTAACTTTTGGATTTATTTTGCTCAGGTATTCAGTTGTATGTACTGTTGAGTCCTTATCTTTGTTTTATCTATTTTTTTTATCTTGTTGTGTATGTATTAGGAGATAATGCATCATTAACTAATCTTTCATGCGAACCAAACATATATGTGTCTTGCTCAACATGAGAATTAAGGGTGGAGTTGATACCGTTAAATCTGTTTAAGTCCGCCAGTGTTTTCATGTGAACCAATCATATATGTGTCTTGCTCAAATAGATACAAAATCAGAATTAAGGGTGGGGTTGGTACCGTTAAAACTGTTTAAGCCCGCCAGTTTTTTTAATGCGAACCAAACATCTATGTGTCTTGCTCAAAATCAGAATTAAGGGTGGGGTTGGTACCGTTAAACCTGTTTAAGCCCGCCAGTTTTACTGACTGTTCCAAGGGGGTGCTTTTTGTGGATCTTTTTAGTTGTATATGTTTCGCGTTTGTTTTATTTTACTGTCATGTCTGTTCATTGTAGCCTTGTGGCCACCTGCAGGCAAATGGCTGACCTCTTGGCTTTCTTATGCATGAAGTTTTCTTGTGTTTTAGTCACTCTCCAATATCGTGTCTCAGGTCAGGTTTGGTACTTGATTCTATCGATTCCTGGTCCTTGCCATATTCTTTACTTTCATTGTCTAATAATAGAAATCCGAATTTTGATTTTTTTTTTCATTGATATAACTTTCTTATTTTATATCCGATTTTGATCAGGTTTGCAACAGATTGATAATTTAAAAATGAATTGAATGAATATTGCCCTTAATGTTGCCGTCTTCATTAGTTGCACAAATGATAATGATAATTTCGGTATATACTTCTATAATTCGAACTACTGATACTTTGAAATAAAACATCTCGTCTATAAGACTTCATTTTGTGAATATTTTATTTTCTGTCTTGTGTTTGCTATGCCTTTGTGCGTGTCTGTTTATATGTGCCTTGTGGTCACCTGCTGGGAAAGGGCTGACCTCTTGGCTCTCGTTTGTGGTGTCTTACTGTAAGTTTTTTACTTACCCATTGGTATCCTGGGTCAGGTGTGGTACTTGATTGTATCGATTCCTGATCTTTGCATCCATACTTGCTTTCATACCTACAATCTTTCTACTGTGTTTAATTGGCGCTTAAATGGGTTTCAACTTTTTCCTTAATATCAGTTTGCGCTTAAATGGGTGTCAACTTTATTCTAATATCAATTTTACTGATGCTAAATGTCTGCATTTGTGGCGGGTGAAATATAGAAAGACGGTGCCTCATTTTCCATGTGCTAAACTATTATCGCGCCTTGTATTGTGGCATGCTGCTGTTACAAAAAGGGCGTTGCGGGGCATCTTTGCTACGAATCGTTCAAACAAAGCAGATACAACCCCTGCCGGGTCCAGAGGGGTATTCATGCAGCCACATTCGTGATTCCCTTTAATTTGATATGCCACATTATCAATTTCTGAAAGAGTTGAATTTTGATCTTTTGACCCCAGGGTCGTGGGGGATGGTCTGCGGGCAAAATATTTGCTAAAATATTGTTGCATCCGTGATTCTATTTAATTTGATATGCAACATGACCATGTTCTGAAAAAATGATTTTTGACCTATTGACCTCACCCCCATGGTTAGGGGGCGGGCAAAATATTTGCTACTATGTTGCTGCATTCGTTATTCCCTTTAATTTGATATGCAACATGACCATGTTCAGAAAAGTTGAATGTTGACCTTTTATACCCCAGGGCTGAGGAGGAGAGGCCTGCGGGCAAAATATTTGCTACCATGTTGCTACATTCGTGATTCCCTTTAATTTGATATGCAACATAACTGTGTTCCGAAAAAGTTGATTTTTGACCTTGATTCCCTTTAGTTTGATATGTAACATGAACATATTTGAAAAACTCAATTTTGACTTATTGACCCCACCCACAGGACCGAGGGGGTCTGCGGGCAAAATATATGCTACCATTGTGCTGCATTTGTGATTCCTTTCAATTTGATATGCAACATGACCATGTTTTGAAAAGGTTGAATTTTGACCTTTTAACCCCACCCCCTTAGTCCACCGAGGGGGTCGAAAACAGGTATTTCATTGAAAATCACGTTTGATATGTTTCATATTTATTGTTCTTATGTCTGCATGCGAAATTTTAGTAAAATATTGACAACTGACTGAGTTTTTGCGAGATATAAATATTTGACCTTTGGTCCCACCTAAGGGGTCAGGGGGTGGGGTAAAATTTGAATCGCTTTCAAGCTTATCTTCAGGCACTGGGCGGTCATGGCCAATAGTGAGAAGTTGTCAGATATAATAGTTTGGGGGATATGAATTTCATTATACAAAAAAGCCAATTTTGCTTTTGCATTAGCCTAAACCTAAGTCTAAAAGGGCCATAACTCATAGTCAAAAGTTTGCGAATGACCACCAAATTCGAACTTGACCAGAATTTCATGATTCTGTACCATTCTGTAAAATTTGAATGAAATTTTTGCATCCTTTCAACAGATTTTGATCGGAAACCACCAATTAGCCGAAATCTAAGTCAAATGGGTCATAACTGAGTAAAATTTTTGCGGAATATCCCCTCTTTAGAACTTAACCTGTAGTTAATGATGCTTGACCTCCTGTAAAATTTGATTGAAATTGATGCATCCCTTCAACAGTTATCTATCGGAAAACCAAAAGTGTGACAACCCGGACGACGACGACGCCGAAGACGGAGACATGGTCCCTATGTGGCAGCCATGCTTCACAGGTGACACAAAAATGAAATAAAATCAGCAAAGCGCAACCCTAGCACATCCTGGATCCGCCCCTGTACAACTCCACCTCAATTTAATTCTCTTTCAAACCTGTGCAGACCGGAGCTACTGGTTAAATTCAAAAATCTCGAAAAAGTAGAAAAAATGCCACACTGATTTTTAAAAATGCGTAAAAATCTACCATAAGCAAAATTGCAATTGTTTGGTGTTTTTTTCAAGTCGGACAGAACAGTTTGTAACCGCATAACCGTCAATTTATAAAAACTGCTCCCCAAACCATTTCTGCTTAAAAATAGTCGATTTATGCATTTTAACCCCAAAACTTTGAAGTAAAATAAGACTGTTTAAAATACCGCAAAACGTTTGCCCATTAAAATGTTAAAATGCACACATATATATATATATGTATATATATATATATATATATATATATATATATATATATATATATATATATATATATATATATATATATATATATATATATATATATATATATGCAAAAGTTCATTTCAATTTTATTAGTAGTTTGGTGATAAATAATGAGTTTGAAAAGTGACCGATTAGAAATTGGTTTAAGTATATAATTGGAGAGGAGACACAGAGTCTTTTATACTTGGTCAACCAAATCTCACATTTGTATATTATTTCTTCGATATTCGCTGCGAGGTGCAAATAAATTGCATTTTGTTAAGCCTCTATTTCCGTTCTGGAATTTATATTCGTCTCACGTCCTAACTTTTGCGCAATGGGATATATTGGTTATAAAGCGAACATAACATCAATGTGCCTATATACGAATAGTAACTGTAATACTCTAAGAAACTCAATCAACGCTGAAACATGGCTTGAATTTTATCAAACGCTAATCCTAAGTATAATATTAACTCCTATATGTTTTCTTTGGCAAATGGTTAAAACACATCCTGTAGCATTTCATCAGAGTCTGCACTGTTTGCTGATATAATAAAACTATTCAAGGCAAGAACAAACAACATTCTGTCTATTATTAAGACCTCTGATATATTTAATCGACCAACACAAGTTTATTGCATCAACTAGAATTACGAGAATCGGATGTGTCGCCTGGCAAAACCGAAGCCAAACCAGTCAAATTCATCAAATTTATATCTCCCGTCGAAGGGTTATTTTAGAGAAACGTCTAAATCACTAAACATTAATCCCATCTCTCCAACCCATAAGTTCACAAAGGGTATCATACAGATAATAATTAAAAGCCTGTCATTTTTAGCGCTTAGTTCAATACAAAATATACTTATCTGTACAATTTCAATATCTGACCTTTCGACCTGACCTAGAGGTCAGGGGTGTGTGCAAGATCAAAGTTGTTGCATCTATGTTGATCTATACTTCTTTCTCTTCAATTTCAGTGTGGGTAGTTACGTGGGTTAAATTTGGATACACTGCATGGAAAAATGTTCGACATCTTTTCCACAATGACGTTTTAAGCGAAAGTAAGTAGATATTTCTCCATGTTTATTCGTCTATACCCAGACAGTTATACATCATTTCCCAGCACACGTTTTTCCCGATCTAATGATGCCAGGATAACCTCATTAAGCTTCTCACTTTGAGTATAGACTAAGTCACAAAACTTTTAGCGGCGAAGATCGAGCCTGAATGATGGAAATAAACTGAACGGACGACACTTATTTTCTTTGTGACAGAGTCTGTACGCAAAGTAAGAAGCTTTATGAGGTTGCCCCTTGCATCATTAGATCGGAAAAAAAACGTGGGCTGGAAAATGGTGTATAACTTTCTAGGTATAGATGAGAAAACATAGAGAAGTCTAATTGCATTCGATCAGGATATCCGTGCAGTGGATTCGAACATCCGTGCAGTGTATCCAAACAAAAACCACGTGACTACCCACCTTGAATTCGATATGCAACATGACCAAATTCAGAAAAAAAACACATCTTGACCAAACCCCACAGGTCGCAAATGTTTGTAAGGACAGACTTTGTACTTGCATGGTGCTCTACGCTCCATTCCTTTTACTTTCATATGCAACATGACTACCTTCAGAAAAAAAAACTTTTGAACTTTTGACCCTAATTCAGGGGCTAAGGGTGTATGTAAGGACAGATTATCTGCTTGCATTGTGCTCTACGTTCCATTCCCTTTAATTTAATGTGCAACACATTTACTTTCAGAAAAAGATGTTTTGGTCTTTTGATTCACCCCCTGATTTTGTTTGATTGATTCTTTACGTCTCATCAACAATCTTTCAGTTATTTAGGGACGGGTCTTCCTGGGTTGAACCAGTACTAAGCTAGGATTATTTTTTCTTGCTCAAGGACAGAACGCAGTGACGCCGATGAAGCTCGAACCCGTGACCTCTCGGTCAAGAGTCAAGCTTTCTACTACTGAACCACTGCGCTCTCTATTCAACCCCTGAGGCAGAGGGTATGTGTAAGAACAGAATATATGCTAGCTTGGTGCTTTAGGCTTCATTTACTTTAATTTGATATGCAACATGACTTCTTTAAGAAAAAAAATGTTTTAACCCTTTGATCCCACCCATGGTGCATGGTGCTCTATGCTCGTTCCCCTTTAATTTTGTATGCAACATGACAGTTTTCAGAAAAAAGTGTATTGACCTTTTGACCCTCCCCTGGGTCCAGGGTGTGTCCACGGGCAAAGTATTTGCTACCATGTTGCTGCATGAGTCATTCCCTTTAATTAGATTAGCAACATGACCATATTCTGAAAAGGTTGAATTTTGGCCTCCGCCTCACCCATCAAGTCAACCCAAGGGATCAGAACCAGGCCTTCGAACTAAAATCCCGTTTGATATATTTCACATCTATTGGACCTCTGTCTGCATGCAAAATTTCGGAAACTGATTTAATTATTGTGGAATTTAAATATTTTGTATTTGACCCAGCATAAAGGGTCAGGGTGGTGGAGTAAACTTTGTGTTACTATCATGCTTATCTAGAGGCACTGGGCGGTCATGGTCAATAGTTAGAAGTTGTCAGGAGGAATATGAATTTCATTACACAAAAAGCCAAATTGCAATTTATCATTTGCATTAGAACGGGCATCAGCCGAGGCCACTGGGACATAAATGCATTTTACTGGCGCCAAATATTCGCCCTAGATTCTGTTGTTGTCGTGTTAAACTCGCATGGAGGCTTCTGAACTTACGAGGAAACACAGCGTACGGCTTATGACTCAAGATTAGCCACGGTGTGCCCAGTAAAAGGCAGGCACGCTAGTGAACATTTTATATATCAGAGTCTGCGGCCTGACCTACCGTCGTGCAACTAAAAAGGATATCATAGCTATAAACCGCCCAAAGGACTTCGAATTTATAAGATTCGACTGTATTTCGCTTTTTGTTTTATTAGTCTGATTTTTATCAAACTGCATAACTCGTCCAAGTAAAAAGGACTGGACAGTTTATTTGGTCTAAATTGGGGAATTTAACGATTGCATTACAGTAATAATATGTGCTGTCAGTAATGCACTCCTACAAAATGATCACAAGTGCAATTAGCTGTCTACTTGACTTTGGTCGCATGCTGATTTTATAATGAGGTTAGAAAGATAGCACGCAACATAATACAGTAAACCCTGTCTTAAGTGGCCACTCAAAAAGAACACAAAAATTGGTTTTCAATACCGATTTTCGCTTAATGCAGGTCAAAAGTATTGCAGAATTCTCCAAGGGAAGCATTTTGCAATACTTTCGACCTTCGTTAAGCTACCATTTTCCATTGAGTCCTTTGTTTTGTCTATTTTTAAGTGGCCAATTAAGACAAGTTTTACTGTATAGGCGAATTTAAAATATTCCAGTCGTTAGCTCTAAGTGCTGAATTCTAAAACAGAGTCTTCCAGAATATTATTGACTGATTTTTCCTAGAATTGAATAAATAGTTTGCCGCATAAATGCCAAATGATAACCCCTGCTTCGACAGCTCCTACAAATGGGTGCACAAATGCGAGTTTTTATCCGAGTTTTTTATATACTGAGGTTTATAAATCACATATTCGAAATTAACCATTGATTAATTGTAAGACCATATATTACATGCATTCTGCTTGAAAAAAAGTGCACCAAAAACGAAGAAATCAGCTGTGGTAGGCAGTTTTTCAAATATAGCTGGATGATGACACGTACACTTTTAACCTGAGTTATCAATAAATTACAAGAAGAGTTGTGGCTATTCCCTGCTTAATAAATTTTCATAACTTGAAAGCTAACAATCCATTTCAGAACTTCAAACGTCTGTAACTTTCCTAATATAAATGAACAAATTTCTAAAAATATGGACACTAATTTTCTTAGTTAGATTGTAAGGAGTATTCGGTAACATTCCAAACAATGAGTGTAAGGGCATTTGTGTTTGGTCATTGGTTTGTAGTGTATTTTTGTTATGTCTTTCCTTTGAAAGAGCCGCCTAGAGTTTTGTCCTGTATTTGCTGTCGTGTGGTTGTGTGTATTCTGTTTCTGCTACCAATGTTTGGTCTGCGGTCTCCGCTTGCTCAATGTAGGAAGACAATGCAACATCATCACATAGATGTACATATGCGTTATGTTTTAATTAATATGACGTCGCGTCTGGGAGTGAAATAAAGCCATGCAATAAAATCGATAAACCACTGGTGGTTTATAGATTTACGGGAAACGTTATGACGTCCATAACAACGTTGCTAACATAATGACGAAATTATAACGTTTTTACGCCAGAAATGAGATTTCAAGATATTTGTCATATGATAAATAGAATCTAACATTCGTACTCTTGTAATATTGAATTTATTAAACGAGTTGCGAAAAAGAGATAAAATGCTCGGCAAGCCTCGCATTTTATCTCTTTTCCCCAACTCGTTTAATATATTCAATAAAACATGAGCACTCATGTAAGATCCTCTATATAAATTGGATAATAGTAGAGATTTTAAGGGCAAAACTATAGGCTATGACTTCAAATTATGATGCTAAAGTCCAAATTAGCATAGAAGCTTCATAAGGACACAGAAAAAGGATTATCCAAAGACAAAAGTAAGAAAAAGGACAAGATCAGGAATCGATATAATCAAGCACCACAGCTGACAAAGGATACCAAATTGAATGAGAAAGTGACAACTTCACAATTAGACATCACAAGCGAGAGCTAAGAGGTCAGCCCTTTCCCAGCACGTGACCACAAGGCATCAATAAATAGACGCGCACGAAAGCATGACAAAAACAAGACAGAAATAACGTAAATGATCGACAATAAAGCACCGACTTGGAACGGTCAGTAAATATATTTTACTGGAGGGCTTAAACCGGTTTCACCGCGCGCCAACCTCACCCTTAGTTCAGATGTATTTCACTGGCCATCTCGAATTTTAAGATACAACTTGTGTCTTTAGATATTTCCTTTTCTATGGCCCGGAGGAGCTTCTATACTAAGGGGGACCTTTGCATTATGATTTAAAGTGAAAAGTCACTTAGCATCTCTACTATATATTAAAAAGTAAGTTCTAATTTTTGTCATGAATATGACTTTTTTTTTTTAATTTCAAAGCCCAAAGCCGGTAGTGCTTAGGAGGAGATAAATCATTTTAGATAGTACCACCTTACAGAAGTTTATTAGATAAATCATGGTATTGTTCTGTCCAGCATGCATTATGCCATATTTTGTCTGTCTAGCATTGTTTATATCACAATTATTATTAGCATTTGAACAGTATGATCAATCAGAAAGTCGTATAGCGCAAAAATTGTTTTATCAAAACAGAATGTGGTGCATTATAGGGCTCAAGATAGCTTTTATCAGACAAACAATTAAATCAATGTCCATTTTATGATAATTGTGTATTAAGTCATTTGTGGCGGAAGCCAAATTGCTCATTTGCGACAGATACAAATGTACAGTGCCTTGAAGAATTTTACAAATCAGTGTTGACGTAATAAACCAAAACATATTTAAGACAAGATCATGGGATTTGGCACGTAATGCATATGAGCAGTGACATGTGATGTCCAACAATGTGGCATTTTGACAAGTGCAGACTCAGACGAGCCTGTGTAGCCTTCTTTTAAGCTTAGAAACTCCAAATGAATTCAGTGAGTAGATTAAGAGTCATAAAACATTCAAGCGACAAGCAAAGGCTGTGATCAGACTGTGCGTATGCGCAGGCTGATCTGAGGCTTTGCTGGTCGCATTTACCACATTGTTGGTAATCTCATGTCGCGGTTCATAGGTCTTTAAACATGCTTGCGCAGTTATCCAGTGAAATCAGTGACCTAAATGTTTGCCTAATCATTGATTATGCTAGGTTTACACTATGTTCCCGGCAGCCACGGCAGTCACGGTAGCCAGAAACGTAGCTCGCCGTGATGTTTTTAGTCATTTTTGTCTTTGCGTTCAAGTTCTGTTAAGTCTCGCTACGTTTTCTCACGGTCTGTCAAGGTCTGCCGTGGCAGAGGCTCGCCGGCGCGGTACGGTCTGTCACGGATGGTTCTACGTTCCATCCCGGCCTACCACGTTCTGTTGGGACCTCTCACGTTTTGTTACGTTGCGATCAAGTTCTGCTACGTCTATCAAGTTCTGTCAAGGAACGTGGGCGATGAATAGTGTTTGAACCTCAATTTGCCCACGGTATAAAGAGGAGGTCCACAAAGCTGCTGTAAGCGTTATATTATGCACCCTTGATCAATAACATCATTACTTGTAATGGCAATGAAGAAGCCGATTTTGCTAGTAGCTGTGGCAGAAAGTAGGCCACCAGCAGCTGTGTTAAAGAATGATCGTCTAGCAGGAAGGTTAAAGACGGATGCAAAGTGCGGGCATGGTTTTCGGAAGAACGATTGCAACAATTGGGATATTTCTCACTTTTTATAGCAAGAGAGCTTCGCATCGAAGATGTTAACGATTTTCAGGCCTCAAAAGCTCTTCGAAACTGTTCGATGAGTCTTGAAACAATAACACCAGCCATTGGTATCAGCATTAACCCTTTGTACTCTAGTAACTCATTTATGAGTGTTTTAAACACAAAAAATTCTAATGAAATGGCGCACAATGCGGCATTTTATCAATGTCTACACTGACTGATCTTCAGAGAAATAAATGCAATATTCTGCCACGGGAAATTAAAACCTACGACCCCCTCGATAGTACAATGAAACTACCCAAGTCTTTATTGTATTAAACCAGAAGAAGAAGAAAAAAGTTACAAAGGTATAATTGCACACACTAATGCACGCACGCACACAATTCTACCCTTGTCACTACCTTCCTCCTCAGATGCATCTATCTGAGATTCTTAAACTCCATGTTCAGGTTCGAGCTGTGGGGTCGGGTTAGGAAAACGTGGCAGACCGCAACAAAACTTGATAGACCTTGACAGACCTTGGCAGACCTTGGTTTGCCGTCTCGTAACAAGCCGTCCCGCTACGGACATACTCCAAGTTGTGTTAAGGTCTGTTACGTTCTGTCACGTTTTGTTGCGTTCTCCCCGTTCTACTACGGCACATTTAAGTAGGTCAATCCCGCCGTGGCTGCCGTGGCTGCCGTGGCAAATTTTTTGACTGTTTAAAAATCTGTCCCGGCGATCACGGCGACCACGGCGAGCTACGTTTGTCGACCCGTTCCCCTAAGTTGTGTTACGGTCACCCCGTTTCGTCCACGGTGGCCGAAATCGTGACTGCCGTGGCCGCCGTGGACATAGTGTAAACGTAGCATTAATATCCCTTGTTTGTGTGTGCAAGCCGAGCAGGTTCTGACGAGACTTCGGGTGTGCAGGCTCGTCTGATACTTGGTTGCCTGCATAGGCTATAAGTACCAAAACCATATATGCAATATGGGATTTCCAACAATGTGGTATGTGCGACCAGCAAAAGCTCAGACCAGCCTGCGCATACGCGCAGACTGATCGGAGCCTTTGCTAGTCGCTTGAATATTCTGTAAGTGTTAAGCTTCTCACTGAACATCATTTGGAGTTTCTGAGCTTAACAGGAGGCTGTACAGGCTCGTCTGAGTCTATTCATGTCAAAATGCCACATTGTTGGAAATCACATGTCATGGCTCAATTATGTTCGTTCTATTATAGGTTTGCAGGAACCCTATCTACCTATTCTGGCAACGATTCTACGTGGTGTTGGTGGCTGTCTTGTTCTTCGCCGCTCCCTGCTCAATCATTTTTGGATTATACGTATATCTGTGTCGAACATTGATGAACACCAGTGCGTACAACAAGGAGGCAAGTTACATTCCGGGATCCGTGTGTTACACCGACAGAAAACGTCTACAGAACCAAGTCATCAACATCATCGCATCCATAGTCGTTCTATTTTTCATATGCCATTTACCACTCCGGGTGGCAAGCTTGTGGTTCACGTTCGAGGACAAGGATGTTATCGCTTCTTTAGGGCTTGAAAAATATTTAAATATTCTGTTTTCAACAAGGATTATGTTTTATCTTAACCATGCACTGAACCCTATCGTCTATAACTTCGTGTCCACTAAATTCCGTTCTGCGCTCAGAACCTTATGTTCAAGAAATTCCAGAAGTGCTAGCTTTCTGTCGACATACAAGAAACAGAAACAATCCTACGTGTTTACAAATAAGACAAAGTCGACTAAACATAAACTGGTGAAAACTGAGAAGCTTGAACGGAAAGCCTCGTCCTCGTCGTCCCGTCAGAAAAGGAACGAGTTTTACGGAATACCAATGTACCATAATATCGAGAATGAACAATCTCCTAGTAACGAAGACTCACCAGGGTCGTCTAAAGACTACGAGGTTAAGATTGAACTCAAAGACAAGTCACTTGCTGTAACGTTTAGCCTTAAGAATGGAAAAACGTTAAACTCATTGTTAAATGGAAATGTGAAAACTGTAACATAAACCATTATGTGCTTAACACATGTATGCATAGCATTGCAAAAATGGGACGCTTACACACATAGTACATGTAAACCAATATAAAATGCCGTAAAATGGGGCATCTCACCAGGATCAACACTGCTTGTAGCCAACAGCAAAAAAGAACAATGGCAATTTCGATTTGCGCCCTAATAATAATCTAAAATAATTAGTCATTCGAAGACTCATAAAAACATCATAATGGATGGTCTTATTCGACAAAAATGTGTGAAAGCATTAACCCATAAAGCGCCACCTATAATTTGCAGCAGACGACAATTTCAAATTTTGCCACTTTTTCAAAAATAACAAATAAGGCATATTATTTCATGAGAATCGTCTGCTGGCAGACGATTCTCATAAAATATCATTCCTTATTCTCATGAAATATCATTCCTTATTTTTTTCGATAATTAATAATGCTGTCACAAAATGTGTCGTCTGCTGCAGACGTGATAGGCTCTTTAGTGTCGATTAAACATAAACTGGTGAAAACTGAGAAGCTTGAACGGAAAGCCTCGTCCTCGTCGTCCCGTCAGAAAAGGAACGAGTTTTACGGAATACCAATGTACCGTAATATCGAGAATGAACAATCTCCTAGTAACGAAGAGTCACCAGGGTCGTCTAAAGACTATGAGGTGAAGATTGAACTCAAAGAACAGTCACTTGCTGTAACGTTTAGCCTTAAGAATGGAAAAACGTTAAACTCAATGTTAAATGGAAATGTGAAAACTGTAACATAAACCATTATGTGCTTAACACATTTATGCATAGCATTGCATAGATGGGACGCTTACACACATAGTAAACCAATATGAAATGCCGTAAAATACGGCATCTCACCAGGATCAACATTACTTGTAGCCAACAGCAAAAAAGAACAATGGCAATTTCGATTTGCGTTCCCATAATAATGAATAATTAGTCATTCGAAGACTAATAAAAACATCATAATGGAGGGTCTTATTCAACAAAAGTGTGTGAAGCATTAACCCATAAAGCGCCACCTATAATTTGCAGCAGACGACAATTTTAAATTTTGCCACCTTTTCAAAAATAACAAATAAGGAATGCTATTTCATGAGAATCGTCTGCAGACGATTCTCATGAAATATCATTCCTTATTCTCATGAAATATCAGTCCTTATTTTTTTTCGAAAATTAAGAAAGCTGTCACAAAATGTGTCGTCTGCTGCAGACGTGATTGGCGCTTTAAAGTCAACTAAACATAAACTCGTGAAAACTGAGAAGCTCGAAAGAAAAGCATCGTCCTCGTCGTCACGCCAGAAAAGGAATGAGTTTTACGGAATACCAATGTACCATAATATCGAGAATGAACAATCTCCTAGTAACGAATACTCACCAGGGTCGTCTTAAGGCTACGAGGTGAAGATTGAACTCAAAGACAAGTCACTTGCTGTAACGTTTAGCCTTAAGAATGGAAAAAACGTTAAACTCATTGTTAAATGGAAATGTGAAAACTGTAACATAAACCATTATGTGCGTAACACATTTATGCAAAGCATTGCAAAAAATGGGACGCTTTCACACATAGTAAACCAAGAAGAAATGCCGTAAAATATGGCATCTCACCAGGATCAACACTGCTTATATCCAACAGTTAAAAAGAGCAATGGTAATTTCGATTTGCGTCCCAAAAATAATGAATAATTAGTCATTGGAAGACTAATAAAAACAGCATAATGGATGGTCTTATTCGACAAAAATGTGTGAAAGCATTAACCCATAAAACGCCACCTATAATTTGCAGCAGACGACAATTTCAAATTTTGCCACTTTTTCAAAAATATTAAATAAGGCAAAAGCATTTTCCTCGTCGTCCCGCCAGAAAAGGAACGAGTTTTACGGAATACCAATGTATCATAATATCGAGAATGAACAATCTCCTAGTAACGAAGACTCACCAGGGTCATCTAAAGATTATGAGGTGAAGATTGAACTCAAAGACAAGTCACTTGCCGTAACGTTTAGCCTTAAGAATGGAAAAACATTAAACTCATTGTTAAATGGAAATGTGAAAACTGTAACATAAACCATTATGTGCTTAACACAATGATGCATAGCATTGTAAAAATGGGACGCTTACACATATAGTAAACCAATATGAGTTGTCGTAAAATGCGGCATCTCACCAGGGTCATCACTGCTTGTATCCAACAGCAAAAAAGAACAATGGAAATTTCGATTTGCGTCCTAATAATAATAATAAATTAGTCGTTTCATGACTAATAAAAACAACATAATGGATGGTCTTATTCGACAACAATGGGTGAATGCATTAATCCAAAAAGCGCCACCTATAATTCGCAGCAGACGACAATTGCAAATTTTGCCACTTTTAAGTTAAAAATAACAAATAAGGCATGAAAATAAGGCATGATATTTCATAAGAATCGTTTGCTGGCAGACGATTCTCATGAAATATTATGTCTAAATTTTTTATCAAAAATTAAGAAAGCTGTCATAAAATGTGTCGTCTGCTGCAGGCGTGATTGGCGCTTTATAGTCGACTAAACATACTCTGGTGAAAACTGAGAAGCTTGAAAGAAAAGCTTCGTCCTCGTCGTCCCGCCAGAAAAGATACGAGTTTTACGGAATACCAATGTACCATAATATCGAGAATGAACAATCTCCTAGTAAGGAAGACTCACCAGGGTCGTCTAACGACTCTGAGGTAAAGATTGAACTCAAAGACAAGTCACTTGCTGTAACGTTTAGCCATAAGAATGGAAAAACGTTAAACTCATTGTTAAATGGAAATGTGAAAACATAATTAGGCATATTTTACATAAAGCACTATGTGCTTAACACATTCATGCATTGCATCGCATAAATGGGACGCTTGCACACATAGTACACCAAGATGGGATGTCGTAAAATGTGGCATCTCACTAGGATCAACACTGCTTGTAGCCAACAGCAAAAAAGAACAGTGGCAATTTCGATTTGCGTCCCAATAATAATGAATAATTAGTCATTCGAAGACTAATTAAAACATCATAATGGATGGTCTTATTCGACAAAAATGTGTGAAAGCATTAACCCATAAAGCGCCACCTATAATTTGCAGCAGACGACAATTTCAAATTTTGCCACTTTTTCAAAAATAACAAATAAGGCATGTTATTTAATGAGAATCGTCTGCTGGCAGACGATTCTCATGAAATATCATTCCTTATTCTCATGAAATATCATTCCTTATTTTTTCGAAAATTAATAAAGCTGTCACAAAATGTGTCGTCTGCTGCAAACGTGGTCGACTAAACATAAACTGGTAAAAACTGAGAAGCTTGAACGGAAAGCCGCGTCCTCGTCGTCCCGCCAGAAAAGGAAGGAGATTTACGGAATACCAATGTACCATAATATCGAGAATGAACAATCTCTTAGTAACGATGACTCACCAGGGTCGTCTAAAGACTACGAGGTGAAGATTGAACTCAAAGAACAGTCACTTGCTGTAACGTTTAGCCTTAAGAATGGAAAAACGTTAAACTCAATGTTAAATGGAAATGTGAAAACTGTAACATAAACCATTATGTGCTTAACACATTCATGCATAGCATTGCATAAATGGGACGCTTACTCGCATAGTAAACCAATATGAAATGCCGTAAAATGCGGCATCTCGCCAGGATCGACACTGCTTGTATCCAACAGCAAAAAAGAACAATGGCAATTTCGATTTGCGGCCCAATAATAATGAATAATTAGTCATTCGAAGACTCATAAAAACATCATAATGGATGGTCTTATTAGATAAAAATGGGTGAATGCATTAACTCATAAAGCGCCACCCATTATTTGCAGCAGACGACAATTTCAAATTTTGCCACTTTTTTCAAAAATAACAAATAAGGAAAAATATTTCATAAGAATCGTGGAATGATATGTCATGATAATCGTCTGCTGGCAGACGATTCTCATGAAATATCAATCCCTTGTTGTTTTTTTCGAAAATTAAGAAAGCTGTCACAAAATGTGTCGTCTGCTGCAGACGTGATTGGCGCTTTAAGGGTTCACAAACGAAGAATTCACGTCATTATGGCTAAGGCATTATACTACAAAAATATTTTAAGCGTGGACGTGCAGTTATACAGCACAGAGAATTGTTTATGTTTTGTCCTGAAATAAAAGCCACATTATGTGAAAGTGGTGTGCAATACTGTTAGCCCAATGCTTACTGTCGTCGCCCTGGGCCCTGTCACCTGTTAAACTAACGGTACGGGGAGCCAACTCACGACGGTAAACATTGAAGGCATTATACATAAGTTTTAAGTCGTTCTTAGACGTGGATAATGGTATATACATGGGGTTATACACATGCATCTATGCTTGTGTGTTTGTTGAAGTTATGTTTACGTCACGGGCAACAATTTGTCAGTCGAAACGAGGTGTTTTCAGGAGTGAAACGGTACTAAGCATGGGATAAAAGTCTTTTTTCAACGTCACAATACAGTGCATCGGACAAGGCTTGAACCTGCGACAACTCGATCTAAAGTCGTGCACTTTACTACTGAGACGTTGCGTTCCGCATGTGTCTATGTATTTGTCTCGTGATAGTCTTTGTTGCTCGCACACGTTACGTGTATTTCCAATTTGAATATACTTTTTTGTGCTTTTAAAGTTAATTTGTTCCTACTCAAAGGCAAATAATTAATTTGCATCTGCATCATTAGCATATTACTCATAACTCGTTAACCCGCTTGCTACTAGATGTCCATAATCAGCAAATACTAGTGCCCTAAATCAGTTATAATTAAAATTAAAGCTGCATAGTCTGTTACTTTTGATCTTTTAATTTTAGAACTAATGTTTCTATTTTTCAAGAACACAGTAAAAAAACTAAAATTCAGGTATACATTTTACCAATTTCGTAAATCTTAACAAATTATCAGTATCAAAGCAATAGCATCTAAGCTAAAATTATCTGTCTATAATTATTGGAGGGACGCAAATAATAACCAACAAGAGAAAAACACACCTGTTTTATAAGATAATTCACTTTTCCGTGCAGTTTTCAGCTATTGTGGACAGATTTATTGTGAAAACATAACTTAATTCTAATTTTACAAATGATTTAAAAAGAAGATAAAACAATTCGAAAAATGTTCCAGTTACAGACTATGCAGCTTTAAACAAGGAGATTCCGACTGTGAGGTCATTATGTTATGGACCTTAATTCAAATAAGATATTACAGTTGTTGAACGTTATGATTTATGGGATTTACCTTACGTCACTGTCTTAAACGATTTGTGGAATAGCACATGTATCCGTAATAATACAACACACATCATTTTGTTCAACAGGAATGGTGCAGCCATGCTGATTACATTGGATATTTGTCATCCGAAGAACTACTGTCGTGCCAACAAGAGTGACAGTCAAGAAATACTTTGTTTACAATTGCTAAGTAAAACACTTACCGTAACACTTCACTTGAGCTGACGCGAATCGATAGATCTCTTGTGTATTAATCCTATCCTGTGCATAGAATTAATACACAAGTGATCTATCGATTATAAGTCTATGATAGCTTTACAAACAAAGCATGAAGTCACTGTCACCCTTAGCTGGCAGGACAGTAGTGCATCTTACCATTTCTTTATGAGGTATCATTGCTGTTTAATTGCGGCTTTGGTTGAAATCCACTTACTAGTTCAGAAGTAAGAGTGCAGACCATGCTGAATGATAGAGTACCCTTGACAATTATATCAAGTTTTTCACAATCGACTCTCCCAAATATATAATAAATATAGTCCGGCTAGAATCCATCATTCGGTCTGTAAAATATCGTGCATGTGATTCATTAATGATAGGCAATATCAAAGGGCTGATTTGAGTTTGAAAATCATAACAAGGTCACCCAAATCCGATTACCATTTCTCTTACCTGCTAGAAATATTCACATGCTAGTGTTGTCCATATCCATAAACGGGACAGTAAGCTATAGCTTTACAAAGTTAAACTGGCACTCATGAATATGCCGTATAAACTCGTAAAACTCCGTAAAACTAATTTTAGATTTGCAAACATTATGAAAAGTATTGATTTCAGACAGAAGTATTTTCTAATCCCGTGTCCATCACTGTCCCGCTAAGCCATTTGGATAGAGGGCATACATGTAGCTGTCAAAGTTGAGATTGTGGGTTCGAGTCTCACGACATACAAAATATATTTTTTTAAATAATATTTTCATTTTTATCATAAATCATGACTTTCACGATTTTTAAAAGACTTACGTGTAAAAGTAAATGTAATAGAATTCATTTTAAAGCATTATATTAGTTAGGAACTATGATGTCTACTGAGAAATCTTTAAAACATTTAAAATCTAAAGACTAATTTCTCATAGCTAATGTTTCAACCTATTTCGAGAAACACTCAGGGCGGGACAACTCATCATATATTCAACATACTGTTCAGGCAACTGGGGTCAGCTGAAGAACCGTTTTCCGAGTACGAAAAGAACTTAGAGAAACCGGTACACTTTCGTCGCCACAAAGTTCGAAACGGGGACAATACAAACCTGTGGACGACTTTGATGAGGTTGTTATCAGAAACAATGTGGAGGAGTTTTACACCCGCCGCCATCAGCTTCCGACCATAAATAATCTCTTATCAGTCTTGAAAAAAGACATCATGTCAACTATCCATCAAATTAAAATAAACAAGAAACAATATGATCATAACTCATAAAGAATATAAATTTAAAAATAATGCCTAAAATAACTATACCCAGTGGGAATCGAACCCTCACAATCCGGAATATGAGTTAATCGTCTTAACACTACACCACTGCCTCAGCATTGTCAGATCACCTTGCTAAATGATACTTCTTCCATGCATTAATCAATCATAATAGCTAATACACACCGAACGTGGCCGAATGATGTACCGAACGTGACCGAATGATGTCGAAGATTAATGAGTGCATGTTTAACTTTGTTTATCTATACGTGGAAGTAGACACCTATAAATACGGCGAGAAAAAGTCCAACAGCAACTTGCCCCCGCTGTTTTTATTCCGTGTGCAAGAGGGGGTACATGTACATGCGCGGATACATAGAGGGGGGACATGGGGTCCGGTACCCCATAGAAGTACTCATCCAGATCCGTGGAAAATCATAAAGCTACCAAGCCGTCATTTAATGTTAGGCTATCATCGGTCCTCTCTCTCTCTCTCTCTCTCTCTCTCTCTCTACATCAAAAACTTTCTTGATACGCGCATGGGATAGAAATAATGAAAACGTTTGAAATTATATTGATACACGTGATATCTCGTGAGGAAAATAGAGGATCTAACATACGTGTCTAGACTTGTCTGTATTGTAGACTTAATTGAACGAGAAGAACAAATAGATAAGACTACAAAAAAGGCATCACGATATACCATAACCTTTTGCATGTTGCCAACATCATGCGTGAACCCAAGAAGTTTTGCCCTAGGGGATCCAACCTCCGACAACTTTTTTTTTTTAAACAAATGAGGGAGATAGGACCAAATACCACTAAAATGGAGCCATCATCGGCCCACCAGTGAAACGACATTTAAATGGCTTTTTGCTGGCGGCCCGATGATGGCCCAACATTGAATGCTCTGGCTTGGAAGCTTTGTGATTTCAGGCGATCCGGACCAGTTTTGCTAAGACACACTTTATTGTTGTGATTTTTTCATGGGGGGTCCGGACCCCCTGTTCTCTCTACCCTCTGGATCAGCCCATGATTATTTTATTCCTCCAGGCGCCGTCAAAGATGTCAGGACGTGCCTAGTAAGCATTTAACTGAATGTCATTTAGAGCGAAATGTTGATGGCATGTGCATTGTATATGGACTTTTCTCTGTTATGATAGATACTGAGATGGTTGGCAATACATACATATTATAATAGTAACTTGATCTGGCGTACTGTATCACGTCGAGTTGATTCGGATTACCCGAGACGCGAAGCGTCGAGGGTGATCCGATGGTATGATCTCATCCACGAGACGTGATACAGTATGCCAGATCACGTTACCATCATAATAATATGTTTATTAAATACCATTTTCCGACATTATTCTGATTTAATCAATTGTTTTGGTCTTTAATCCAGAAAAAATGCGGGAACGTTTGCCATTACGTTTCATTTCTTGACGTTACGTCATCATGTTTCCGTCTCTGGTTCCATGCTTGAAATTTACTAAATGCAACTTCGCCGCAAAATCAGGTAACCAACGTTAGCCTCGTTTAAAGGATAGTGATACGGATTCTGAAAACCTCAATTGGTTGATCCGGCTTTCTGTTTCAGATGGCCAGAAAACAGTATCATTTATAGGTATATAATACGTATCTTATTCTCATACAATAAACGTTATCTATGTTGATTATGTGTCGATTTTTTATTTTAGATATATGTTACATCGTTAAGGTCACAACTAGAAAATTGAGCCGTGACATGAAATTTCCAACACTGTGGTATGTGCGAGCAGCAAAGCCTCAGATCAGCCTGCGCATACGCGCAGTCTGATCAGAGCCTTTGCTGACGGCTTGAGTATTCTATGACTCTTAAGCTACTGACAAAACAACATTTGGAGCTTCTAAGTTCAACAGGAGACTGCACAGGCTCATCCCAGTCTACTCTTATCAAAATATCACACTGTTGGAAATCCTATGTCATGGCTCAAATATCTATCATCCTTATTACTGCTACATTCTTGCCAAAAGGTATTATACAGAGATCTTGACATTCAGTTTCAAGTTTCTAACATACTTGATATTAGCTGCATAGAAAGCAGGTAAAATTAAAGCAAAACGAAGAAAATACTTTTTTATTTTAAGATACTGCACATCAGTCAAAACATTGTTCTATTTAACATTTTATGGAAAGCTGCAAAAATTGAAAAAAATATATATTAGTGTCTCTAAAGATAGGCGGCTGGGATACTTTCAACATAAACACAATCATATTTTAGTAAACATGAATAAATAACACACTAAACTTTATACTTCAATGTCTCTTTAAGTTATCATTTCTTTAAATGATAAAACAAACAAAAACATGGCAGTTTCCATTTTGGAGCATATTTTAACATTGTTTAAACGGTATCATTGGTAGTTTGGTGAATCATTCTTGTCTTTGGCGTGGTACACCAAGGCTAAACCAGGGGAATTCTCTGTTTTCTTTGCCACATCACATTTAGTTAATTTTTGATTTGATTATTTTCTAGTTATGATGTTTTGCATCAGTTGGTTAACGTCCATGCGACTTGAACAAAATAATAAATGTTATATTTCATTGGTGTAGCTCCCATTACGCAGTTACGCACGTAAAAATAGAAACATTCAAGGGAGACAACCTAATGTGGTAAAAGTGATTTCCCATACCATAAGGAACTGCTCTTACATGAAAGAATTCGCTCCCTCTGGGAGCAAGGGAGCAAATTCTTTCCTTTAAGAGAAGTTTCTATTTTAAAAAGGACCGCAATTAAAGAGAACCACTGCTTAATCCAGTAGTCTCCCTTTCACGTGCGTAACTTTTTCAGCGTTCTGGCTGCGCCATTGTTTTTTTAATATCAACAGGTCGCTATCCCTTCTAGGAAGATGACTCTGTTTGCTGCTGCAGCATTGTCTATTGTTGCTCCTTTTGCGTATGGCGCTTTTGGTTGTCCTCGTTTTGTAATATAGTATAGTTTCCTTTTTGATTTTCCAATGATTTTGCTGAGGAAGAGAGATATGTTTTCTTTACCTTGAGTGTGGTTTTAATGTAGGGTGACTGTTACTGTATTGCGTTTATTTCTCATCTCTCTGTTGACTGATCTCTATACATTTGAAGCAACACATGTATGGCCAGTGATAAGGCATTGTCTTCTTATAATCATCTTTATAGCTTAAAATGTGTAGTTTGTTTTTACCACAAAATATTTTTTATAAAAGAAAATTAGCGCCTGTATTACATATATCTCTTGCAAATCAAAACGTTAAACGAGCATTATTGTTTTCTGGTCAGAACTTCGTAGTATTTGCTTTTAACATTGTGGCTGTACTTTTAATACCCTGTAATCTCCAGGCTGCATTTGACAGCCATAATATTAGCAATGCATTTGCCTTGTTGTAATATTAAATCATCGCAAACGCAGCAAGAGTACAGCTGAAATTGTTCTATAATTGTTTGGACCTCTTAGGACCAGACGCTTAATATATGCACGAGGTTCGGATTGCATACTATGGTTTCATAGCGCCTGATCGTCGAGCAAGGACGGTTCTATGATTGCAATGCAATTGTTTATTAACAGTCAAAAGCAAGCTGGGAAAACTCCGGAGGAGTACCACACAATGACTCAATGAAATCAAAAAATATTTAAAATGACACACTGTCTTGCTTCATGCTTGTAAACAAATCCTCGCCCCTCATGTAAAAGACCAAGTTTAAGCCTAAAAGACACCTTTTCCAAAGTGTATCACTTCTAAATGCAGCACCAATTGCATGAAATAACTCAATTTGTCTGCAGATACGCTTCTGAGAATTGGTCTTTCCTCTATTTATTATCAGTTATCAGCTTTGATTTTATAGGACACATCTGCGACCTAATAGCACCAATATCGATAAGACGTAATGAACATAGAACCAGTCAAAACACCCCAGGTTTGTATTTTCCTTGTGATTGTGGTATTTCCTGATCATACTCACTTACTATTTTTGTATTTTCCTTCAAACAGCCATACCTTTGAAATCACAAAAAAACATTTTCGTCATCGTTTACTAAGATTCAGCCAGGTGGAATCGTTATACAGTTTACTTAAAAAATAACATACAGACTGACGTATAGCCCCTCCACTTTATATTTTATGCCCACTCCTTAAAAACTATGGACTGCAAACACAGGAAACTCTCTAATTAACAATCACATCCCAAACAACCTACGTCACAGGAGGCGACTTCTTTCGCTAGATTTGTATGTCGTGTTGAAAAGACAGTGATAAGATGAGCGTGACCATTTGATACAGCAACCTTGTATTTTAGGTAGATACACACCATAAATTATTATTGGACCAAATGAGCCGCGATATGAGATTTCCAACAATGTTCTATGTGCGACCAAGAAAGGCTCAGACCAGCCTGCGCATACGCGCAGTCTGATCAGAGCCTTTGTTAGTCGTTTGAATGTTCTAAGATTGTCAAGCTACTGATTGAACACCATTCGGAGTTTCTAAGCTTAAAAGGAGGCTGCACAGGCTTGTCTGAGTCTACACTTGTCAAAATGCCACATTGTTGGAAATCACATGTCGCGGCTCAAATATGAACATCCTCTATAAAAGCTTCCTTCAAAAAAGGATTCCAATACGTGAGGCCGTGATTGTTGAAAAATTGGAATTCATAGATCATAAATAAACAAAACTCAAGTTGTGATTAAATTTGGTTTATTTATCTATTGATATTCAGTGGCAAAAAAGAAAATTAATGCATACATGTACTTCTGATTCTTATCCAAAAGGGTTACGAAATACTTCAATAAAGTCAGACATCTATAGAAATTCTACCCGTGAATTTTTCAAGTAAATTTATACAACTATTAAGATCTATTAACCCACGATTACTTTGGCAAACATGGGAGATCAAGATGAAATACCACATACTGCGGCATTTCACCAGGGTATGCACTGTTTGCTATGACTAAAGCAATATTGAGACAAAGAAATTAAATTTAAGTTGAAAATTATAACCAGTTACTCCTTTATATGTACAATAAATGCTCACATATCAAGTGAGAGAACCTATCACAATCACAACACTAAGGGTTATTAGCAATTCGAGCTAAAAGCAGTTTGGTTGCAAATACAAAATCCGCCAATGAAATTGAATTGAAATTGACAAGTTTAAGTCTGTGCTCGATAAGAGTAGGATGACAAAACAGATTTACAGTTAGGAGTATGAGAGAAAACCATATATTTGTCTAATCATGTGATTAAAATACCATAACGTGGCCAACAACTGCATGTAACTCTACTCTTATCGAGCACAGACTCTAGTAAGATTCTCCAGTTTTGCAAGTTCTATATCCAGCTAATATCAAATTGAATCTTACCAAAAGTGTAAATCCAAAATTATAATTTTCGCCGACAGCATGGCATATCCTGGAGAAATCAATTTCGCTCTAATGATCCCATGCTTCCCACGAAGGTGAACTTAGAATGCAATATATTGATTCAAACGTAAAACGGTACCGTACCTATTTTGTCTCTCTCTTGATTTTTTTATTTGATTTTTTTTCTCTCTATCATTTAAGATGATCCTAGATTCATTTGGGTTGCCATGTATTCACTTCATGTATGCATGCATGTACTAGCTCCTCATGTTGTTATTTATTTAATAACCTGAGTGTATCAAATAAACTTGAAACTTGATGTAACCGGTATGGATAAGTGAAATGCAGTCAGTTGTTACTGCATTATATAACGAAAAATCTCAATAGCTGGTCTGACCAGCCAATATCACGTGATACAGGAAGAAAAGTGTCTTATTTATCTACAAAAAAGTCTTCGTTGTCTCAAGTTCTGTCGCTGAATTGCCTTAAAATCTGTGTCACCCAATGGCTCTGCCGTCGAGTAGTCTTGTTCCCCTTCTCGAATTAGCTTTAGCTACAAGTACATGTATGTGCAGATCAATATCACATTGTGCAAAAGGTCTGACAATATACATATCCTATAAGTGGAATGCAGTCAGTTGTTACTACATTATATAACGAAAAAGCTCAATAGCTGGTCTGACCAGCCAATATCACGTGATACAGATAGAAAAGTGTCTATTTATCTAAAAGAAAGTTTTCGTTGTCTCAATTTCTGTCGCTGAATTGACTTAAAATCTGTGTCACCCAATGGCTCTGTCGTCGAGTAGCCTTTTTCCCCTTCTCGGTATATGATCCTTTCCGGTATTTGTATGGACCATACACACTTGGCCTGGACCTTTGTCGCAGACAGGTAGTGCTGTATCGAGCACCGATCTGTCACCTTTTGTCCAGCATATTTCAGCTTTAGCTACAAGTTCATGTATGTGCAGATCTATATCATATTGTGCAAATGGTCTGACAATACAAATATCCTACATTTCTGCAACTATCATTTAAATATGTCAGGTTTATTTAGATAAAATTTGATTATTTTGACAATGATTTAAACCATTATGTACTTGTATGTAATTCATATTTGGCATGTGCGGATCCACAGGAATTTTTACCAGGGGGTCCAGGCCCAACTGCCAGAAAACAGCTCCGAAAACGTTTGTTGTTATTGTCTTTTTTAGTCTTCAACTTTTTTATACAGTTTTACGGAGGGTTTTCAATGGTTATTTCAAAGAGGACTTTCATTTTCGATAGTTTGAGAGTGGGTCAAACATAATCAGGGGTAGGGGGTCCAACTTTTCCGGGGGTGGGGGGGGGTCCAAATGCTTATTTCTATAGAAACACATATAACTTGTGATTGTGCAGCTGCGCAAACTGAAAATAACTCTTACTGTTTTCATTGAGGAACTAGCGGATTTAATATATAAACTACCATGAGAACCTGTTGGTCAAATAGCGGAGATTCACATCAGTCTGCACATGTGCTTGCTCTGATTATTGTATCAGTTGGCCATGTTTGAGCTTTAGATGATGATGATATTATTTCCAGTTCTTGTAAACATATTATAAAAAATCCTGAATGATTACTTCGTGTTGTGAAATAATTGAGCTTATCGAAGCAATCTAAAAAGATAAAGGTGTATATTTTATCTCTAGGGATGTTAAGTGAGAATATCATGGGCATTGAATTTTATGAGCCTATTATTAAGCCAGACATTTTGTCGGGCTGACCTCTTGGCTCTAGTCTGTGGTGTCTAACTGTGAGTTTGTCACTTTCCCATTGGTATCCTGGGTCAGGTGTGGTACTTGGTTGTATCGATGCCTGATCTTTGCACCCTTACTTACTCTGATCTTTGCCTAAACCGTTAGTAAAAGTCTGTCACATGTTTATTCCACCACTGATATCAGCCGATAACTACACATCATATATATAAGTTTATGTGTGTCAAAAATCAACTTGTGTATTTTAGAAAAAACCACAGTTTACCTATTAGTGTCGTCTGCTTTGTGTGTTTGAAGCTTTCAAAACGTTAGACTGCGACACAATTCACTATCAAAATTGTAATACGTACAAGGTCGGTGTAGCAGTCTATAAAACACAAGCTTTTCGCAACCTGGAATACAATATTGAGAAAGCGCCTGCAGACTTGATCATTATATAGAGCAAAGGTCTGAATTTTGGTGATTTGTTTAACTGCGTGGGCCTAAGGGCCCCAAACAAAAAGAAGTTCGCCTTGCAAGCCATAAGACAGATTTTAAGGATATTTGACGTTGACCTCGACACGAGGATATATCCGTATTCCGAGACAATTGTTATAATGGGCACATGGTAGGCAACCATTGTACTGAAGTTGCTCCCTCAGCCAAAAAAGGAAGAATTTGCTTTAGGAGTCGTAGACAGGTTTTAAGTATGCGTGAACTTGATCTTTGATTCCATGGTCAAATCAAATATCGGTGCAGCCAGTTTCAAGCACAAAGCAATGATTGTGCTTGCTATGCACGCCCTCCATCAAAAAAAATATGGAAGAGTTCCTTTAGCCAGCCGCAAGGCATATGTTAAGTATATTTGATCTTGACTTTTAAATCCAATGTCATACCTGTATTTAGAGACCTTCGTTGTTATCTAAACACCAAAGGCAGTATTGTGCCAAATATGGGTACCCTCGATCAAAATATGAAGGTAACGTTCGCGCGTTATCTACCGTAAGACAGATTTTAGTACTTGTAACATTGACATTTGATTTAAATGTCATAAAGGTGATCTAAATAGTTCCTTGTCATCTGCACGCCATCGACAATCATTGTGTCAAATATGAACATCATTCATCAAAAAATGAAGGGAATATCGTGTTACAGGCAAAAACCTACTGCAGGGTGGACAGACAAAAAGACGGACAGAACAGAATACAATATAGCTTTATTATTTTAAAGTGGAAACAAAACTAGCAAAAAAAAAAGAAGACATGGTTAGTGTACATAAATAGAGGATCTTACATGAGTGCTCATGTTTTATTGAATTTATTAAACGAGTGTGGGAAAAGAGATAAAATGCGAGGCTTGCCGAGCATTTTATCTCTTTTTCGCAACGAGTTTAATAAATTCAATAATACAAGAGCACGAATGTAAGATTCTATTTATCATATGACATTAAGATTTCTTTGAAGTCTCCTAGCTGACGGTAAAACGTTAAAATATTGTCATTATGTACGCAACGTTGTTATGGACGCCATAACGTTTCCCGTAAATCTATATACCACTAGTGGTTTATCGATTTTATTGCATGGCGTTATATCACTCACAGACGCGACGTCATATGATAAATGCTTGTATTGAAATTGTTCAACGAGTTTGGGGTTTAGCGCATCATGAGCAAGATGGTTTCTAATCTAGAAAGGACAAGCATAACTAAACCACACAGCTCAGAAATAAACATAAAGTCCCTTATAACTATGCATGCAGTTTGCTGAATGCATGTTATCTTAATGTAATATTGTGCTGCTTTTTAACAAAAAAGAGTATTGTTTTGGATTGGCTAAGAGAAATTTGGCTCTTTTTATCACCATCAAATATATCATCTGACTTGCTACAAACCAAAAATGCACATTAAAATCTGAATGTCTGCTATAACAGTTAGATAATGCTTTACGCCACTAAAGTAAACATTACAACAATACTCATTACTGTCGTGCCAACCAAAAGTGACAGTGACGAAATACTTCGCTTACAATTGTTAAGTGAAATATTAACTTGTACATTCCACTTGAGCTAACGCGAATCGAGATATTACTTGTGTATTAATCCTATCCTGTGGATAGGGTTAATACACAAGTGACATATCGATTCTAAGTCCCTGATTGCTTTGTAAACAAAACATGAAGTCACTGTCACTCTAGGCTGGCAGGACAGTAGTTATGTGAGAAGTACGTTGAACTCGAATTGATGACAACGTAGATGACTTTATTGAGATCTGACCAATTTAACTGTTGTTTAGGTTCTAAGCGAACTGTACCGGAGATAATTAAGTCATCAAATTGGTGGTACTTTTATCAGCACTCTCAGTGCTTCGTTAAGACTGGTGTCATTGACTTATTTAAGGAGGTTATTTGTTGTAGATATATCTTACTGCTGCAGACACGTTTAAACCTGGCAGGCATTATCAAACTTGATTTGTGTACAAGAGCAGAGTCGAAACAGAACAGTTGCAATCTTGAAAATATGAAGCTTCTACATACTAGTTATGAGATGACAATGTAGCGACCAGAAAAAAACTACAAGCACACATTACACGCAACAGGTATGAGTGACTAACTAAATATTATTTTTTCTTATTTATGCTGTGGGTACTCAAAAGAACCGTATCAATGAGACGGTTCTTTTGAGCACCCAAAACATGTTTAAACTGACGGGTAAGAACATAATCGCAATGTTATTCTTAACCTTTAATGCGCCAGAAAGTTCATTTTCAAAACATTTTGTTCAGTTTAAATAAAAAAAAAACAGTGACAAATGGCTAAACATTATAATGTAAGTCTTAGTCATGAAAGCACCACGAAATCAGTCGTCATTTTAAATGGTATAACCCTTTTAGAAACAAATTAATGCGTGGTAGTACACGTAAATATAGAGTCGTTCCACGCGAGATGTCAGACCTTATCTCTATTCAACATAAAGAAATATGCCACAAAGCGTATTGATGTAAGTAATTTATGAATAAGGGGTTTACAGAATTGAGTGATTGGTATCAGATATGCACAGCATGCACAGTACCACGCGTCACTACTTTTTTTAGTAATACCAAAACAAGTATAATAGATAATCTTGGACACTAAGGCTTTGGCCTGTCAACTTTAAGAACAATCTAGTCTTCGAATATGGCAAATCTGTAAATTAGACACTTCTAGAATAAAAATTACAATAATTATTTGACACACACGCACACACACACGCGCGCGCGCGCATGCACGTACGCACGCATAGAGAGAGAGAGAGAGAGAGAGAGAGAGAGAGAGAGAGAGAGAGAGACGGTTTTACGACAAAACCGGCAATTCTACCAGAAAGTGAAATATTCAGAGGTTGTGAACTGCATAAACACTCCAATGAGGATGACCATGTAACAAATACAGTTCACGAACCGACCTATGGCACATTAGAACTCAGACAAACCTACAAAGAAATAGATTGAAAATACCGAACAATTAACCCATTTATGTCGTATGGATTTTATCTTTATCAGTTTGACGAGTCTACTTCCAATTCAGGGGGTTGTTGGGTGGTATTTTTCATTTTATTCAAATTTTGATGGAACAAACTGTAAGCAAACAATGGCGATCTGCTGCGTCTGATCTTGGTCTGCATTGTTTTCATAGGCCCACAAAAAGTACGTTAAGCTTATGTGGGTTAAATTTAAGCAACCAAAACTCTCTTTCTCATGATCAGCGCTTATTATAGGACACAAAACAAGAGCCTTCTACAAAAACCCCGACAAACAAAAGTAACATCAAAACTTTGGCTAACAACAACAGACTCACGGACACCGCATTGGTGCATACATCAGCAACAGCAAGCAATCAGCTTAAATATATTTTATTACGAAAAGCATCGCCATAGAAACTGTTATTATTCAAGCACATAAAAAAAAATTAATGTGTTTTATCATATGACGTTGCGTCTGGGAGTGAAATAACGCCATGCAACTAAATCGATAAACCACTAGTGGTTTACGAAAAACGTTATGCCATCCATACCAACGTTGCGTACATAATGACAAGATTATACGCCAGAAATGAGATTTCAAAGTAATCTTAATGTCATGTGATAAATCGAATCTAACATTCGTGCTCGGGGTAGTTTTTATTCGCTGCCGTACAACGAGTGGGGCACCAAATAACTCGTTACGAAAAAGAGATAAAATGCTCGGCAAGCTTCGCATTTTATCTCTTTTCCCCAACTCGTTTGATAAATTTAATAACACACAAGCACTCAGGTAAGATCCTCTATATCTCATGGATGCGCCTTAATTTATTCATGGCGTCATCACGGAGAACGAACATCACCATATTTATCCAGCTACATTAAAACAAGAGAAAATAACTTTTAAACTCACAGATAGTCAAACCTAAAGGTGAAAGCTAGCTGGGCCAAGCTGGACCAAGTCCAGGCGCGAAGCCAGGCGGAGGCCATGAAGCCTGGGCTTCAACATCACATGGGCATCGCTGCGAGAAACCCTGACTTTGTTGCTTGCGAACAACAAAGGCACAGACCAGCCTGCGCATTCGCGCTGTCTGACCAGCGCCATTGTTATTCGCTATCACTAGGTCACGCATTTCTTAATTTTCTATTTGTTGTGGGTTTCAACATGATAAAGTCTCTGGCTACGTCCCAGCAGTCAAAGACATACATCAAATTGCAAGTGTGTGTGTTCGGGGAAAGCCAAACTCACAGATCACATACCAACCCAGGGTACCACAGAGAAGAGACTCAAGATAATTTGAGCAAGTGCATGAGATTTCTAAACAATGTGGCATTTTGACATGTGTAGACTCAGACGAGCCTCTGCAGCCTCCTTTTAAGCTTAGAAACTCCAAATAATGTTCAGTCAGTAGCTTAACATTTATAGAATATTCAAGCGACTAGCAAAGGCCTTGATCAGACTGCGCGTATGCGCAGGCTGATCTGAGGCTTTGCTGGTCGCACAAACCACATTGTTGGAAATCTCATACACTGGCTCATTTCAAAGAGATACAAACGGCAGTAAGAACACATCTAATTCAAATCTACCAGTCCCTCTCAAGCTAGATCATGGCTACTGAGACCCACACCACAAAGAAGGACCAAACACATTACTGTTCCAGTGTGAAACGGAAACAACTACAATCAATGAATGAGCAACGTCCGCATCAAAATGATCTGATTCTCACGTTATGACAAGTATAAGTTTTTCAAGAAAGCTGACTGTCGTTTAGCCCTTTCATTGTATGTATTCTTGCACACTGTATGCTTCCATTGTAAACTTCTCGAGCTTGTCCATGTAGATTTGTTCTAAGCTCTAATTGTGAACATCCAAACTGTGATTTTTTTACAATTTAACACATGCTTCGAGCAAGTATGTTGCTTGATCTTAAGCACCCTGCTTATGTATGATATGTAATGTAGTGGATCTAACATGCGACACATTTATGGAACTTTATTTGACAACACCGGACAGCCCATTTTTCTAAAACTGAGGCAAGAAATCCGTGACCCCAAAATGTGTCCACAAACCAAATTCGAGATTCCTATGTCAAATAAAACAGGATTCATTACCGTGACATGATTTTTCTAGATCTGGTGTAACACAACCAAAACTTGATGAAAGTTCAGAAATGTAAAAACACAATTTCTAAAGTGCAAAATGTGATCGTATAGTAGAATCTTGTATCGTGTGCTCGCTAGCTGACTGACTGGCTCGCTCTCCAAACTGGAGAACTATGACTAAAGAGAACTATATCTTTCACTCTGACACTGTCAGTGACTTAATAAACTCACTCACTGATAACAAGACCCGAATGTCTGGTTACATACCTGCTGCCCAATCGCGCACACGATGCTTAGTCAACAGCCTTATGTAATTTTAGGCAGCGTATGTTTCTAAGTCATCTAAGTACTTTGCTATTGTACTAGTGGTAATAAAACTCTTAGCCCTGCTGTTTTGAACTAAACCCTTTCCCAATTTTATGATGTTGACCTGCAGCATTCAGTTGAAACCATGACATTTTTAATTGGAGTGAAAAACAGTGTGGATCCTGGTCAGAAATTTTATCAGAAGCCATCTGATCTGGTTCTGTAGTGTTGCAGAGAAGAACAAATCTTGCCTAGCAGGGAAAAGGTTAATTGCAAAGCAACAAACGCAGAACCGAAGTCTTTTGTTTTCTCACAATTTAAGAATTTTAGGTACCATCTAATTAAATTGACAATTGATTGCTTGTAAGTGTTCTTTCCTCAATTCTTGATCAATGTTTGGATCTTAGCTGACCAAAAGTAAGCAAATTAGAAAACTTTGCTCTGTTGAATTAAAATAATTAAACTTCACGTATACCTTATCTTGCAATCAAATGTATGCGCCTGTGTTACATTGTCTCGCTCCCATCAGATCAAAATTATACAATGTTTTTTTTTTTAATTATACAAAGTATATTTTATCACTTTTGGATAATGTAACACATTATAATTTAGATTACTCAGATTCCACGATACTACAACTGCAATGCATGGAAGTTCAGTTACACAAAGATGGAAATTTCTCAAAATTTTCAAAATACACAGATGATTTGACATCCAGGATTGTGCCCAAGTTGGTTTGTTGTCTACCTATTGTATCGCCTGTTAGAACCATATTATAGTTTGTCAGCCATAGCTTAGTACCGTCTGTAGCCGTACATATACCCTAGTGATCGTCTGTTGGAACCATAGTATCGTTTGCAAGATCATTGCTAATCATACATACATCATAGCACCATAGTATTGTTTCAGATCATAGCTAGTCATACATACACCATAGTATTATCTGTTGTACCACTATAAGTAACCATACATTTGTCCCCATATCATAGCTATCCTTTATTCATCTTGAGAGAAGCTGTTATATTATTACTATATTATTGTTACATTACATATAAGTCCATGCTACATGACAGGTGGTCAATACTGTTACGTGGTTATATCCTGATTGTTTATTACAACTCTGAGTCTAAACAACTGTCCTGTTGCCGAACGCATGACACATCCTGTCAATAATATTTACATACTTAATGTCCTTGACATCCTTGAGCTTATAGCATTATCAGCTACCATTCATTGGCGTTACATACGCTACTCCTAGGTTATCACACATTCATTTCGCTTTTATTGTCTAAGTGGTAAGAAGAACTCGCTTAGGTGTGTCGATTGGTCGTTAATTATGGAAGTGTCAGTACGATTGACGCTGTTCTACTTTGGCAATATACTTCCCCATCATGTGACATTTGACCTCCAGACAGTGCTCTAACACTTGACCCCCGCTTCTGACTGGTAGGCGCATGAGACACATGAGCTTATACCTCAGAGATGAAATAAGATAAACATATTACCAAGACCAGCATAATGCCCAATCAAATAAATAGTTTTTATGTATATTAAATATTGAGTTTTTATTACCTATTTCTTTATATTACTCTTCCAATAAGCAGCCTTCCCTATTTAGTTAGCATAATATGTCAATTTTAGGTTTAAGTACTTAAATTGTTACATAAAATTTACAAGCATGCACATATATATATCGATAATCGTTTACTTTAAATTAAGCATTTATGCCCTTAAGTGGGTTCATTATTTTGTCCGTTTATGTACTTATCTTTTTCTTGTGCAATATGACATGCTATACGCATTTAAGATGGCCAATTTCCATGTCAGGTAGTGTGTCACTTGTCCTAATGCGTGCACTTCTAGTACCTTAGCTTGATTCAATATTGTAATAAAGTATTATGTAAATGTAATTTTCTTCGTTTGAGTTTATGAGTTAGAAGAAAATTAATTTCTCCTGAGTAATCGAAATGAGCGCCAGGCGGCGCTAGCAGTAAATGCACGTGAGATTTGCTTATTGGAGGCATTCAGCTTTGGACAGTTTGACAGTCAAGTACGCATTGATTTTTATAAAACGAGATTTCATGGAGTGTTGGTCTTACTCGAAATAATATGAAAGCTACTATGATTTAAGTTACATATTTAAGCTGCATAGTCTGTAACTTTTGATGTTTTAATTTTAGAACTAATGTTTCTATTTTTCAAGAACACAGGAAAATACCTAAAATTCAGGTATACATTTTACCAATTCCGTAAATCTTAACAAATTATCAGTATCAAAACAACAGCATTTATGTTAAAATTACCTGTCTGTAATTATTGGAGGGACGCAAATAATTACCAACAAGAGAAAAACACACCTATTTTATAAGATAATTCACTTTTCCGTGCAGTTTTCAGCTATAGTGAACATATTTATTGTGAAAACATAACTTAATTCTACTTTTACAAATGATTTAAAAAGAAAATAAAAAATTTCGAAAAATGTTCATAGTTGCAGACTAAGTCTCTTTAATACTATATTGGCCGGCTAATACCTAGAAGCAAACATGTATTGTAAAGTTTGTATTAGATTTTCAGTGTTACATGCGTCATCAGTCGACTGCCCAGGTGCTTCTACCAATTTCATAAATGTAATTTTGAAATTATTGAAGTTGTTTGGTTGTCTTTTCGTAAGTTAAGAGAATGAAGTGCATTAGGGGAATGGTATATCTCCTCCAAACTAGCTAATATTTACAGAATCACTACATCTACATACTTCCAACAACCTATTTATCATTGTTTCAATCTGTGATAAGCATAACAACATATGCACTCCAAGGGTTGCGCTAATCGCGACTTTTCATGTATAAAACTAACCCTAACCCCCTAATTCTACTTGAGATTCCTGTAAGAGAGGTTATGCCAGCTCAACATGAAATATCAACCAATGCTTGTTATTTAACAACTTACACTCTCATTCATTGACTTAATTATTTAAGTGGCTGGCCGCCTTTGGTCAGTTACAAACAATCTTTCTCACGATAAACAGAAATCTGGCCACTAAGTCAAAATACTAGCGTGCAAACCATCATCATAGATTAAACAAGAATAAGGTAAACAACTACACAAATATAAATACATACATTCAAGATAACAGTAAACAACCATTCATCTACAATTCACAAGACTGCAACTACATACTGCTATACGTATATACAAACAAATCATAATCTGCATGGTTAAACATATTTAAAAAATCTAGATCTGCCAACAGATCAAAACTAAACTAGATCTGCCTATAAAATCAAAGGCAATCTAGTTCCGCCTTCAAATAAACACTTGTGGAAGCCTTTATCATTATCTTTCTTACAGCTAATGTTACTGTTTAATAAATTTTCCAACTAAATGGTAACTCGTAATATAACAAATGCTTTGTTTCAAAACAATTTTTCGAATAACAGGTTAAATTAATCAAATTCGTTTTTTAAATTACTTTTTATCAGCCCTCATATCAGATTCAGTACATTCAGACCATTTTCTGTTGAGTGCTAGTGTTAATTCTCTTTTTTATGTGCAGGCCATCGTGTTCATTATATTGAATTATGTTGTCCACTTTATGTTGCATCTGTATTGCATACTTCCTGAATGAAAATACTTAGCAATACTAAAATTTTAATTTATTATTTTTTCTTTTGTTTACGATTCCAATATTTGCAATTATCATACTTGTAATTATTTCAAAAAACGTTTAAACAATGAAAATAAAATACTAGACTGGTCCCTGTCAACATTATTTTTGTTTCTACTTGCAATACATGTGTGTTTCTTATTTGCCACTTTAATCCAAGCTCGTATTTTTAAAAGGGTGAGTCAACAACACATTTTCAGTCCTGTTTAACATGTATTTATAGCTGTTCTTGTCACAAGAAGAAAATGCAAAAAAGAAAGATAGGATCTGGGACCAGACATATAAAATACATGTAGCCAAAAAAGCTACTTATTACCTTATCCGTATCAATAATTTCCAAAAGCAAAAGACTTTCTTTCTAAAATGAATATTTTAATTATATTTTAATTATTCATGTTTTAATTACTAATTAAAATAAAATTATTATTTTTTAATATTCATTACCCGTGACGATTCAAAAATATGCTCAGAGTTGTGCAAGGAAATACACTTATTTGAACAATGATTCCCTTTTCCATTGACACAGCCATCTCTACCTATATATTTGATCATGGATTCTTCTAGACCTATGAAGAACTAATGACCAAGCCATGCTGGCTCTTCCAAGCGAAACAACTTTATTTCTAAGAAATAAGTTGGTATAGTGAACTAGTGCGAAACTTTGCAATATATCAAATTCTTCCTTAACAATTTGGATAATTTTATATGTTTTCGTAACAATTCAGCAGTGCTTCGGTCTAAAAATTACTAGATTACATTATCTTACAATGGATGCCATATGGATATCTTTACTGATTAAACGAAGGTATTTTTACCGCTTACCCCCGTATCTTGTCATACAGTCATTTCCCAAATTTAAGTTCCCATTAACATTTAAACCGCATTAAAGTCATGATTCAGTATAATGCCATTTAGGTCAAAATATAGGTTGACACGCACCTTAACTTATAAATGTTCACCATTAAGAGATTGCAAATTTACAGTTACATTTGTAAGTTTTGGCCTACGTTTTAATTGTTTAGACACCTTCATGCTCAAAACGAGGTATTATACTGTATCGACTTAAATTCTCAAAAATACAAAAATTACAAAAATTCCTATTTCAAAAAAAAACATGAGTTTGCCTTTTACCTGCCGAAGATATGTTGATACGTTTTCATTTTCCGTAATCAGTTTTAAAAAGGAAGACCCCTGTTTGTTTGTTTTCAAAAACAAAATCTATGCTATCTAATCATGTAAAAAAGTTCTTACTTTCCCTATCAAAAGAAACTTCAAATTTTGAGTGATAAACTGGTTAGCTAAAGGTCAGGCGGCTTTGTTAAGGCTTTGGTTATCTTACATCCAAATGCAGGACAGATTAAACCTAGTGGAATGTGCTCATTTATCTCAACGCCATAAGCCATAATAAAGATCAAAGTGAAAAAACACATCCCTTCAGTCTTCTTTCCTCTCTGTTCAGCACTTCTTGCTTTACTATCCTGATTGCCAACACCAGATCATGGTTTGTCGCGGCGCAAAATAAAGCCTTGTAACACTACCAAGACTTGAGTCACCTTAGTACTTTGTTTTGTACTAGTGGTAATAAAACTCTTGGCCCTGCTGTTTTGAACTGAGCCCTTTCCAAATTTTAACCTGTTAACCTGCAGCATTCAGTTGAAACCATGCCAATTTTAATGCGAATGGCAACATCAAAAAGTCATCTGACCTGGTTCTGCAGTGTTTGCTGAGAAGAAGTTATCTTGCCTAGCAGGGAAAAGGTTAATTGCAAAGCAATAAACACAGAACCGAAGTCATTTGTTTTCTCACAATTTAAGAATTGTATGTACCATCTAATTAAAGTCACAATCGATTGCTTGTAAGTATTCTTTCCAAAACCCTTGATCAAAGGTTAAATCTTAGCTGACCAAAAACACAAGTACGTTGCTCTGTTGAGATTATTAATCTTGATGTATCCCTTACCTTACCATCAAATCTATGCGACTGTGTTACACTGGGGGGCAGAGGTAGAGGTAAGGTACGCGACGCTCCGTGACCCCAAGATGCATTAACACACGAATACTGGCATTCCTACCTCAAATAATAAAGGAGATAGGCTCTGGATATGATATGAACACTCAACACTTGGGACACTTAGGACAGGCAGCGTGATTACAATATGGGGGCAAAACAACTGTTCTAAATGATGTGGATGAAAATCAGAAAAGTACGTTAACCGATGTAAAGCCCGCTCACACTTTTTGCCAAAAGGGCGTTTTGACTAGGGGATATTTTACAATAATTTCTTATGCACGACCTTTTTACTAACAGTTTATGTGTTATTTGCATGAAGTTTATATAAGCGGCAGGCTCTGTGTGTATTACATTCGCGCACGAGTTTGCTTCGCGATATAGGTAGTCCTACAGATTCGCTCCAGTTTGCTTCGTGCTATAAAAGAAACTATGGAGAACAAGTTATTTGGTACCCCCACTCGTTGTTCGGCAGCGAATAAAAACTACCCCGAGCACAGCATAAATGTTCGGTCAAAACCTAAATGCATGAACATTATTTTAGCGGCCGGCCATGGCCGACCGCAACAACAACACTCTTGAAAACACAGGGTTGATCTTCAAATCGATCAAGATCAATGTTCTTCATTTAGTATAACATGCGAAGGGCCCCCAGATAAGCATGATAAGAGTGCGTAACTATTTTTTTCTTCTTATTTCTGAACAAAACATATGTTGTGGGCACTCAAAAGAACCGTCTCAATAAGACGGTTCTTTTGAGCACCCAAAACACATGTTTAAACTGACTTCGCTTATTTTTTTTGTTTGTTTTATTTTTGCTTAACTGGTCCTATGAAAGGCACATTCGACTTACCATTCCAACGAATGTTGGGCTCTTACCAACAATTAGACCTATAACCCGATGATACCACAGCACAGACGTGTATTAGAGGCATTTCCTCGTTCGAGATAAGTGCGGAACTCTTGTGTACTAGCTTGAAAATGTTGTTCTGTTATATATTATTTTTTTTCTGGTCAATATTATTTGGTGTATTTTGTTGACTTGAAATGGCGCGTGGGTTTCTATGATCATCTTTGAAACTCCTAATACACATAAAGACAGGTCCTGTCTGTCACATTTGTTCCGTAAGCAATTACGCCTTGGTATAATAAATATTTATTTTATTGACATTTAAGATACGAGATACCAAGAGATGCATAAACAATCCTGAGATAGGCGAAATTAGTAGTCTCATTTAATTCAGTTAGCGACGCAATTGTTCTATGTCGATGATGTTTTGGCTTTTTGCACATGAGTTGACACTCAGGAAAAGAATACCCTAAGATCACGTTTGAGATCTGATATGCAGGCAGCTGGCTACTAGTAGTAATAAAACTTATGTAGGTAATGCCCCTGCGTTGGCCCGTCGATTTAAAATCGAATGATAATTTTTCTTTAAACGAAACCAAGACGTGCCTAGTCCTAAAGGCATATCTTTTATGAGGACTAAAGATAAAAATACTTATTGATGATGCTCAACGCCCAACTAACCATAAAATGTCAAATGCTCATAAAAACTGATATGTTTAAAACGTAAAAATAGTATATTCTTAAAACTCTAAGGTGTCGTATTTATTTTGCTCATACATGTAAAAATGTCAATAAGTTGTTGGTACTTTAACATAAATGAGCAAGAAATATATAAGGATCTATCATGAGTGTGAGGATGGGATAGAAAAATCCGTCCTGAGGATCACAGATTGGCATCATGAATGGATTCCTTTTTTTCTTGCTCACCAATATATATCGCTTCTATATTTGAAAAAAAATGTATAAAGGTTCCCAGAAGTTCTTGAATACGGTGTGACATGTACACATGTGAAATGGTGACGTCATTTGAACATTGAAATGAGTATGACAAGAAAATGCAACAAAGACAGACTACTGCCCAACCCACGACGCCACGAGGAAGAGGTATGAAACACAAGCAGCTACTGTGCGTACAGGAATTCAGTGAACACCGTTTTTGCGTTTATTTCGTTATGTGCGGACTGATCGCACACTGACAATCAGAATTTAATATGTCTATACACCGCCTAATTGGTGATATTTTTTCGTTACAAACTGTATTGTAAAATGGGCTGTGATATGATGGAGTTTGTCTTCATTTGAGTATCTGCATTTTTTAGTTTACCCTAAACGGACCTTTGTATGGATCACTGCCTTTAGTTTACTATCGATGAATAATTATACGGTTTTATAAGACGAAGTAACGTGTTAGGAGAAGAGTTTCTTATCATATCAAATAGTTCCATAAAATGCAAATTATGGTCATAGTTTGGGCTCACAGAACTTTCGCATACGAGAAAATATTGATGCCTTCCAAGTGGGTACTCATCCGCTTGTTCCTATGAAATGAATCGCTGTGTTCCCCTGTTTCTCAATTTAAAATTTTGATTTTCTGTGTTCCCTACTCCTTCTCTGATCGTCAGATTTTAAATAATTTTCCAACTTGTTTTATTAAATAAATTGAACTTTCTACCTGTTTATTAAAAATACTGATTTGTTGACACCAGACAATCCAAATTGTGCATGCCAAAACGTAATTACGGGCAACTATAATTGATAAGAGAAAATAATTACAGGGCTCACCCGTTAGGTGTGATTCAAGTGAAATAGACTCATCTAAGAAAAAAATAATGCTGAGGTCGGAAAGAGAAGCTAGTGATGGGGTTGGAATTGGCTTGGAAATAGGTAGAACAAATAATCAGCGGATGTCATATTTTGTGTTTGGGATCAATATATTTTGGGGGTGACTGAGAGTTAAATGTTCATGCGAAGCGCATTATAGACTATAAATAATGCACCAGTCATTTGTAACCACTGCTTTACCCCATCCCTTAGCAGGATGGGGATATCCATAACCTAGTAAATTTGCTATGTTGTTTTTACTTTACATTGTCTCCACAATGCGGAAGAAATGTAGGGGTTTGATAGACCTAGACAAACATGACAGTGCAGTATAATAACAGACTGCGGGGAAAAACGGTCATGGTTTTGCCAGTTAGCTGTCCCCAAAGTGTGGTTGTTACTATGGGGAACTTCAGCTACAAAGGCAAAGTCCTCGTCATTCCTCTGGGCTGGGGCTTGATCACATATGACCAGTGCATAAAGACGAAAGAAATTATGCGCACCAGTCATTAAGTAAAATTTGACATTAATAATAATTTTTAAGTACGCACTTTGTTCTCGACTTTTGTGTGAGTAAAATGGCATATCTAGATTAATTGCTAGTCCCAGTCTACAGATGGTCAGTAATGTAAATACAGGCAACCACTTATAGGAACTGGTTACCTGCTTTTCTATTACTGACCACTTGTAAACCAGATACCAGCGATTTTTTAACATATGGTAAAGATTCTTAAAAAAAGTAAGTGAGTATGATCAGGAAATACCACAATCACAAACCGCAGACAAACCCGTTGCACTGCGAGGAAGAGCTACTATACCATCACGAGACACCAGGAAGAAAAATTAACACTTTGTATAGAAAGACCCTGCGTTATACAGTGACTCTCTATACAAAGGGACAGACAACACTGTATTAATATTGCTGATACGAGTAAGAATCTTCTTGTAGGCACAGAACCATATTTGCAGACATTGTAAGAAGCAGATAATGAATTATTTGAAAGTGAATTTTCGGAATAGAACATTAATTATTTATGAAGTTTAAAAACACCCAGTACATAATGTAGCCTTTCAGCTTCAAAACATTTAAATTTCAAAAAGATTCACTGTGCATTTCTCCAGTTTATCACATCGACTGTTGGTATGAGCGCCAGAGCTCCTCAAATTTAAACATTAGGTACATATTACAATAAAATAGATACACATATCAAGTTACAATGATGCTAATAGTTCCAACTGTGTGATTTAGCATATAGTGGTAAAGAAGAGATATTAGTTAGTAAAATTTGACATTAATGATAACTTGTAAATAAGCACTTTCTTTTCGACTTTTGTGTGAGCAAAATTGCATATCTAGATTAATTGCTGGTTCCCAGTCTACAGGTGGTCAGTAATGTAAATACAGGTAACCACTAATAGGAACTGGTTACCTGCTTTTCCATTACTGACCACTTGTAAACCATTGAAGGTATGATCACTACACACTGACATACAACAGTTTTTGAACATATGGATAAGATTCTTAACCCTTTGTATAGAAAGACCATGCGTTAATATATCTAATGAACAGCCTCCTCATTATTTTTGTTTTCATACTATTATCTGTTGCACTTGTAATATTTGTCCTAGAGCTGTCCAGCAAGGAACACAGGCCGCGACGCGAGAAAACCTGTCTTCTAGGAGTCTGACAAAGCGAGTCTCAAACCAGTCTCTTCTGCTAAACAGGCTAGCTAGAAAATTGAAATTTTGCTCGCAGCAAGTCTAGATATGATTTTTCTCAAAAAGCTGACAACAAAGTTGCTGATGAGACTGCGCGGATGCGCAGGCTCGTCTGCGCCTTTACTGTTACAAATCTTCGAAGACAGGTTTTCTCAGTCGCGGTCCAACTACTATATGTGTCATTTTACCATGAACGCTTAGAAAATATGATTGGAAATTTAATTATCGTGAAATATGATAACTTAGACAGAATTTTAATTTGCGCAGTCTCTTCAAAGCATTTGCAGTGTGCAAGTAGACATAACAAGAGTTATCCTGCTGGTGACCGTTTTCTTTATCATACAACTTGAGATATACGAAAGTAAACATGGTATTCATTGAACTGTATAAACCACGTGTTACCCATATGAAATACATTGAGGGAAAATAAGGACTTTTCTAAATCGAGAACGACTATGTAATTTTAATTTACAAGAGATTTCATGTTTATTTTCCTATCATTAATATTCAAACACGCAATTGTATATTAGGCGGTGTTTTTTTTATCATGTATGAGCAAAATTTTAGCCCAAAATTTTATCATTACAGACATTTTAAAAAAGAAAAACGATGCTCCCTGAATTTCTGTACGGACAGTAGAAGTGTCTGTTTTAATGTGCTCAGTTCTGAACAAAGCAGTGGTTGTCGCTTGTGTCTTTGTCATTATAAATGGCACCAATGATAAATTTAGACAAATAAAAGAAAAGAGTGAAATAAACACATAAATAATTGAAACAGAACGCATTTACGATATGGAAATGGAGTCAAAGGAAGCAAGCGTGCCAACTTTAAACCCATAAATATCTCACCAATCAGGGGCATACCTACGGTACATGTACGTGTACGCAAATACTCATGTGCGTACGGCTTGATTCAGCAAGTATATGTTTTTTAGTTAAAGTAAAACCCATCTTTCAAAGAAGAGGCCACTAAAATGCTCAAAAATAGACACAAAGCGATCTTCTGCAATACTTTTGACCTGCATTAAGCAATAATCGGTCTTGAAAACCATTTTTGTCTTATTTTGGAGTGGCCGCTAAATACATTTGTATTTAATTTGATGTTTGGAAGAAAATGCAGCTCATAGTGTTTAGTTGCGTGTCTTAAGGGCTCATTTTAGCCCTTTGAAATACTCTAAAACCATTTCCTGCTACAGGGCTTCACCCAAGGCCCCATATAGGAAGAGTACACCCAGACCCCCTCAAAAGTGCGTACTCTATAAAATACCCCAAGAACGCGCGTCTGTCAATGGTGTCAATTGAATTTGACACCTATACTGACACTTTTACTCCATCGACTGTAATATTGATACATAATATGTAATATATACTTCATCTACATATGAGCCGGGACACGGCGATATGTATAACTTGCCATGTCTGCCATAAGCCTGCGCATGAGCTCCGTCTGAACACATTTTTCACTGTACGTTTAAAGAATCATTGGAACCTTGGCTACCCATAGAGCGCCTAGAGATGACTTTGATCTGACTGCGCGTCTGTGTAGTTTGATCAGAGTCTTCACTGGGCGCACATACCAAGCTGTATAGGGAGCGCAGTGGCTCAGTGGTAGAGTGCTTGACTCAAGACCGAAGGGCCATGGGTTCGAGCCTCACCGGCGTCACTGCGTTGTGGTCCTTGAGCAAGACACATTTATCCTAGCTTAGTACTGGTTAACCCAAGAAGATCCGTCCCTATATAACTGAAAGATTGTTGATGAGACGTAAAGAATCAAATCAAACAAACAAACAAATACCAAGCTGTATATTTTGCTGTACCCATGCTGCCACTGATGTACCCATAGAATTGGCTCTGTTATTAACAATGGCACTTCCCTATAACCGTAATTGGTGAGTTGGTTTCTTATACTTTCCTTTGACTTTCTCGCTCATTGACCATGCGCGTATCCAGAAAATTTTGTCAAAGGTGGTCCAAATTTTAATATATTTTGTTAGTTGATGAGAAGATAGAGGATCCAAATATCACTATAAACGGGCCGATGATGGCCCATCATTGAATTCTGGCTGGGTAGATTTGTAATTTTTCAGGGGATCCGGACCAGTATTGAAAAGAAATCATATATTTTTGTGATTTTTCAAGCCCCCCCCCCTCTGGATCCACACATGGTGACCATTGGGATGGATTGTCTGCTCCAAAGCGTAGATTTGGTCGTTGTTAGTTCATTGTTTATTAGTGCCCCATTATAAGTGTTTTCTTGTTTCGTTTGTTTTTGCGTTCGGTGCTAGTTTTCCTTGTTGACGGCATGTAGTTTTTTGTGTCATCTCATCGTCACGATACATGGTAAGACCTGTGCCCCACCCAGTAAGAATATTTTTACTGACCATTCCAAGGCGGTGCTCCTTATCTGGATCATTTTTGTTATTTATGTTTCGTGTTTGTCATGCTTTCTTGTCTGTTCATTGCAGTCTTGTCGTCACCTGCTGGGAAAGGGTTAACATCTAGGCTCGCATGTGTGTGATGTTTTATTTGTTTTTGTCACTTTCCCGTGTGGTGTCCTGGGTCAGGTGTGGTACTTGGTCGTATCGATTTCTGATCTTTGCCTCCTTACTTACTATGATCTAGGGTTGTTGCAATTTTTATTGTCTTCTTTCTTTATTTTTGGTGTCTTAGTACATTCTATATTCTGTCGTTTCTAGTTTGCGACCATCGATTTGCGGGTAAGAAACATTTATCATTTCAATTTTAATCGTCGAAGTATTGTGTCTTGATTATGTGCCATTGGCAAACAGTGCAAAACCAGTCAAGACGCCACAAAAAGTGCCGTCTAGTCAAATTCTATAGAAGTTTGTTTACCGGATTTTCTATTAAAATGTGAATTAAATTGAAACGTACTACGAAACATCCATTTAATTCGAATTCGGTTCGTCCAATCGATAAAGGCTAAACAAATTTACGTGTGGTCTTCTTCGTTTTTGTGTATTATATCTATGGTAACCATTTGTGACATTATCTGATAGTTTTGTTTGGCTTTCAAATATACTACAATACCCGATCATTGAGAGACCACGGCCAATCTATAGGAAACGCTGTTAAAACAACTGAATATATGCAAGAAATGCTAAATAACCTCTGACGAAAAAGAAGGTATGCCAGTTTTATAGTTCTACACAACTTACGCTTACAGGATACAACAGTGCATTGCTTAGATAAGGTGGCGTGTTAAGAATGATAGATAACGTTGCTGCAATACAAAGCATAATTTCCACAAACAGTTTAAATACTTCCGAAAATGGGATAAATTGATCTATTATCTGCGGAAGATTTGCGACGAAAGCATATAAAACGTACAATAAATAACCCACAAACTTGTTTGTAGATAATAATTATATACAAATTGAGTCCTACCGCACTTATAAGACACAATAAAATCTGCGATACAAGTTTATGTCTTGTGTTTATAAAAAAAACAAGCAAATATGCGGTCTTAAAATACACTACATTGTCAGAATATGATTGCGTAAGCCTAGTGTGACGTAGTTGATTCGTCTTCTTCTTCTTCTTCTTCTTCTTCTTCTTCTCCCAGTCAATGGTCAGTATTCTTACTAGAATATACTGTTGACCAGCGTAGGGGAAACGAGACAACATCCTCTCTTCCGGGTAAAAACAGTTACAACATCAGACTTAAAACATCAGGCGATTAAAATGTTTAAAACACAGCTGTCCATTTAGCACCTGAGAGTCCGCACCTGCTGCTCAAGGCCAGCTCTGAACTCCTCGACGGTTGGGGAGTCTGTAACTACAGCAGGGAGGCGATTCCAGTCTTGGATGTTTCTGGGAAAGAAGGAGCTTTGTAGACCTTAACATTGGCTGTAGGCTGGTATAGTCTCTGTTGACCTCTATTGCGTCTGTCGTTTAGTCTTAAAACGTCACCAGTGTCCACGTCGATCAATCCATGTTGAATTTTGTACGGTGTTGTCAGTCTGTCTTTCTTCCTCCTGCTTTCTAATGTCTCCCAGACAAGATCACTAACCATTCGGGTTACACAACCTGGATCTCTCTCAGAATAGATGCCATGGACAAAGCGTGCAGCCTGTCTTTGTACTTTCTCCAGCTAGACAATGCCTTCTGAACTGGTAGGGTCCCATGCACGGTTGATGCATATTCCAGTACCAGTCTCACCAGAGAGCTGTAGGCTATGCTCTTGACTTCCCTCGTACATTGTCCAAGGTTTCGTTGCAGAAACTCAGGGTTCTGGATGCCTTGGCCACAACCGCACCTACATGTATGTGCCAACTGAAGTCGTCGCTGATGGAAAGGCCAAGATACTTTCCACTGTCAACAGCTTCAAGGGTGTGACCATGGAGTCTGTATACGGTGTCTCTCTCGTGTCGTTCGTTGGTGATGATGTGAATGACCTGACATTTTTCTGGGTGGAACTTCATTTGCCACTTTCTTGGCTCGGTACACTTGGTGTGAGGTATCAAATAGCACTATGGCGTGGTCGCTTTTCTCACCTATGGGTGGAAGTGGCTTGCAACGAATTTTATATCATGGGTATGATGTGAAGACCAGGTCCAGGGTATTTTATTGGCGGGTAGAAAAATTAACCATTTGTTCAAAACCAAGTTCCTTTGATATGGCAAGATTGGTCTGGCTGACTCTATGCGGGTAGAATTTGTTGGAGACTATATTCTTGTCCCAATCAATATCTGGCAGGTTAAAGTCACCTCCAATGATAAAGATGACATTCTTGTGTCTCTTCTTCAGTGCTGTGAGCTCATCGTTCACTTGCTGCAAATACTCTTCACTGGTTTTGTCAGGGGGCCTGTAGTATGAACAAAGCATCATCCTCTTCGTGTTGGTGATTTTCAGAATTCCAGGAATAAATTCCAGGTCATTGCGTTTGTCGATATTTATCATCAACAGGTTGTTTTTGGCAGCAATCAGGACACCGCCGTGGGGATCATTGGGACGGTCCCTTCTGTGTACTGTAACACCCAGGCTTTGATCGAGAAAGTAGGTTGAGAGAATATCATCCGAGAGCCAAGTTTCTGTGCCAAGAATGATATTTGAACATGTAGTCTCAATTAGTACATCAATGTTTTTTCCCTTCTTTCTGGTACTCTGAAAGTTTATCACAACTATACGCAGGCTCCTTTTACGCTGATTTATGGCAGGAGATTGTTTCTGGGCTCCTGGACTTCCAATGGAGTTTATGCTAGAGTCATTCAAGCTGGACACACTTGAGTGTTGGATTCTTTATGGGTGTGGTGAGGTCAGCTCTTCTTCTGGACTGATACTAAATTGATAATTGCTCTGGTCACTAACATCTGAGACTGGGATGTCGTATATCACCATTCGTCGAGTGGTGGGCAGTCCCACACTCTGGGCAGAACCATGGCTGTGAAGTTTCAGCTAGCTGGTCATTCTTCTCTTAAAGAGACTAAGTCTGCAACTATAAAAAAAAATCGAAAAAAATTATTTTCTTTTTAAATCATTTGTAAAAGTAGAATTAAGTTATGTTTTCACAATAAATCTGTTCACTATAGCAAAAAACTGCAGGGAAAATGAATTATCTTATTAAAACAGATGTTTATCCCTTGTTGGTAATTATTTGCGCCCCTCCAATAATTATAAACAGTTAATTTTTAACATAAATGCTGTTGTTTTGATACTGATAATTTGTTAAGATTTACAAAATTGGTAAAATGAATACCTGAGTTTTTTTTTTTTACTGTGTTCTCAAACAATAGAAACATTATTTTGAAAATTAAAAGATCAAAAGTTACAGACTATGCAGCTTTAAGTTAGCGTTGTGTTTTTAAAGTCTCTTTAGAATTTCTAAGGTATAATCTTATGCAACATTTTTATATAATTTTATAATTTATCAAAAATTCAAAAGCCAATAAACTTCTAAACTACTCTAAACTTAATGTTAGCCTACATCTCTCTTTCACACTGGGTACTATGACGTCACGTGATAAAAGCTGACCACAGCGCCACCTAATGATAACATCACTAACCAATCATATTTCAAGTTTAGCATAAAACGCCCTCTACATAGGTAAACTTCCATTTATATAAACCAATCAAAATAAATGTACATGAGCTTTTCAACCATATTCATTACGCCTGTTTACGCCTCATAAGAGGTGGTGCATCAACAAAGCATCTGTGGACATCTACGAGATTCAGATATGACTAAATGTATTGCGCAATATCCTCCCAATAAGTGTCAGAATTGACATGATCTATTTATTTGGCTTATGCACTTTTACTAAACTAAGTACCAAATATCAACACAGCATATCCAAAGTGTTAAACCATATCATCAGATTTAGCGGGCTTATCAACATGATCTTTAAGAAATAATAACAAACTGATGTAAGAATTCCTTATAAAAACATATAATTATATGTCAATCTTAAATACCAACAGCACACCCAACGTGGACATCTGTGTCTAATCTAGACCAAGCATTCATAAATATCGTAAATACCCATGGGTAGTTCACAATAATTGTGAACCCTCCCAGATCAAGCCTGCTATTTTATATTAGTAATGTATTGTGTATATGAATTGTTTGTATCATGATGTACTCATATTTGAATAAAATACTTTTTACACTAGTACCACTACCGCAACATAATAAGACTGAAAATTATAAACTAACAATGCAGGATAGGATTAATACACAAGTGATCTATTGATTCGCGTTAGCTCAAGTGGAGTGTACAGTGTAATGTTTTACTCAACAATTGAAAAACAAAATATTACGTCACTGGCACTCTTGGCTGGCACAACAGTAGCAGCTTAATCATAGAAAATCAGCTTTAAGGACATATGCTACTAAATTCGTCCCACATTGAAATTCGTTCAATACTTAGCATGCAGTTTGTTGTATGCATGGCCTGTTAATTTATGAAATAAAAATGATATGTCACCGTGCTCATTTGTTTTAAAATCTCATATGGAAGTTTTCAGCATTTGACAGAGTTTCTGAAAAAAGCCTAGGTCCTTGATAGTAAGCTAAATAAATGTAATCGTCACCCAGCTTTTTTATTTTACTTCTAATTATTGTCTATGACATCAGGCTTTTATGTATTTGTTTTCCCAAGCCGTGGCAAGATAGTGCATGATATTTTTTTGGCAATTCCCCCGAAATAAGATTTCAGGTTTTAGAATTTCCTACGTTATACTGGTTACCTAAACTTCATAAACGGCCTTATCAATCGCGTTTTATTGCTAATTCTAGTGCATGTACAACTAATGAGTTTTCCATTCTGTTGACTACTTGCCTTACTGCAATTAAAAACCATGTCATTAAATATTGCACAACTGTTTATGAAAGGAATGGTAAAAATTTATTTTGGTCTATTAAAAATTCAGGTGAAATTCTTAATAAATTGAAGTCTAGAGGTATTCTTGCATCTGGTTTGTCTACATATGATTTTCTACTCTCTATACTACATTGCTCATAATCTAATCAAAGAAAAACTAACATAATTAATCGGACAAACATCTAACAGAGAGGGCTCACTTTATTTGGCTAGAAATGATAAAAAATGCCTTTTTTACTTCTGAGCAACCTAGACGATATAAATTGTGGTCATGTCGGAAAATGTGTGATGCGCTCAATTACCTTTTGGACAATATATTTATAAGATTTGGCTCGAAATTATATAGACAAATTGTAGGTATTCCAATGGATACTAATTGTGCTCCTCTTGTTGCAGATTTGTTTTTGTTTTGTTATGAGAGAGACTTTATGTTGTCTCTGTCTGACAATAATCGAACTGATATTATTGAAGCTTTTAACTCAACCTCCATATATTTAGATGACTTACTAAATATTGATATTCCTTATTTTGAACAAATGGTAGGCAATATCCCACTGAACTTCAGTTAAAAAAGGCGAATTCTTCTGATACTGAAGCTCCATTTTTGGTCTTGAAATTGTCAATAACAAATGACATAGTTTCTTCAAAAATTTATGATAAACAGGATTATTTTAATTTTGAAATAGTAAATTTCCCCTTTCTTGATGGAGATGTTCCTCCCTCTCCTTCCTATGGTGTATATATTTCTCAGCGTATTCGTTTTGCTAGAGTGTGTTCTATTGTTGATGACTTCAACAACAGAAACTTATTTTTAACTGCTAATTAATTAAAACAAGGTTATAGATATCATAAAATTCGAAAAGCATTTTCTAAATTCTACCACAGACACTCAAAGTTAATTGTTAAATACAAAACTGGGTTAAAACTCTTCTGAAACAAGGCCTATCATACCCTATATTGTATGGTGATTTAGTTTATAAATTCAAACGATTTGTTGGAAAACCTAATTTTATTGATCAATTCAAAAAGATAGTAAAACGTTATATAAGGGTTGGATTTAACTTTCGATATCATGCGACAGTCTGCATGCTAGTTTTAAACCCAATCACGGTTTATAGCTATGGTTTCCTCTTTCATTGCACGACGGTGGGTCAGGCCTCAGACTCTATTACGGCTCTGACGTAAAGCTTTAATCGGTGGGTTGGTGCCTGATGCTCATCTGTAGCTGGACCCACCGTGGCTCAACTTGAGGTTTTCTTTAGCTCTGACTATCTGTGAGTCATGAGCCCTTTTCTTTGTTTTATCATGGTGTGTTAATTTAATTAGAGTGTTTCTCCATGATACATCGCATTAGTTTGATGGCCTCCATGCGAGTACTTCAACAACAGCAGAATCTAGGGCGAAGATTTGGTACCAGTAAAATGCATTTAAGCCCCCCGTGGCTTAGGCTGCTGCCCGTTATAAGTCAAGCGTATCTCATGAAAACAAAATTGCTGAAAGAATATTTGAGGCTTAGAAAAAGACCTCGGTTTGAGACAGGGGTCACCATTTCGTGCGACACAAGATTTTAGCCACATTTGCTTTGTTTCCAGACACAACTCGTTGACAAGAAAAACGTGTTTTACCATTGTAAAACAGTCTCTATTTTACGAAAAATGCGTTTATAATGTTCAGACAATGTGTGTATGCTTCGGCTGAAAAGAAACAACTTACCCCACCCACCTTTTCGCCATGCATTTCAGTTAAACTTAAATGTCATGACTCTGCAAAGTGGGCGAAACGATTGTTACGAATCCTTTGCACAAGTCTTTAGTCTTTAACGAGCAACGGTTGCTGAGGAAACGCAATCAGACATGTGTTCCAGACGGCCGTTTTGGGTGACATTAACTTAGACCAACGACTAGCCATTGGGCGTTACAGCTCATCTTAAATACCGTAATTTTATGTAGGCATATTCTGTATACATTACCTTATATACCCCCTTATCATTGTTTCCTTTACTTAAAGCAAAACGATAAATTGTTGGCAAGTTTCGTAAACGGACCTTACATTTTGTCTTTAATATGACGTCATAATTTCATAAAGTTATTACTCGCAAGCACAATTGTTTGAAAAAATGATCTAAAATTTGTTCATTGATTAGCAAAACATTAGCGGCACAAACTGGGCGCTAATTCAAATTGAAATCATAAGCGATCGATGCACAATGCCGTCATGTGTACGTTGAGCCTTTATGACGTCATCGGAATAATGCATCGCCTGCATATCAAATTAAAGTCATTTTCCAACATCGCACAACCTCTACATAAAGAAGCAGTACGTGGCTGTTCATTGTTATATATCATCGCTAAGAAATCAGTGATAATGAGTGAGGCGTTTTTAGTTGACGTCAGTATATATATATATATATATATATATATATATATATATATATATATATATATATATATATATATATATATATATATATATATATATATATATATATATATATATATATATATATATATATATATACATACATATATATATATATATATATATATATATATATCTGCATTTGGTACTCAGACGGTAAATTCTAATAAAAGTTCAATATATACACATTTCAGCTACTTAATTTTGTCAAGAAACTGTGGAAATATCCACATCTGACGTAAGAGTATCTGAAATTATTATTGATCCAAATGTGTTAATGGTCAAAAAGACAGGACCCAGACAACATTCCCTGTTTCCGACGCAGGAATGGTGCGCTTGTGTCTTTAACCTTGCAATAAATATACAAAATTCTCACTGTTATGCACGCTTTATTATCAGCGACGCGCATTGACATTCTCAGCAATCATTTATTGGCACTAGGCGACACCGTTTCTTTTTTGGAATTGAACAAAAATAATAATGCCATCAAATTGAGTTTTTAACATTCGAATTGAATCCGGAAGTGTGCAGCAGTCGTGCCACTTTTATCATCAAAAAAATGGACTAATCAAGTTCTATTTTGTTTGTCCTACAGTGTTCAGAAAAAATAAAGTACATTTAATCATTTTAGCACGAGCTGCTGATGAACTTCAAAAAACTCGAAAAATCTTGGAAAATACAATATTTTCAAAAAATGCGTTAAAAATATGAGAAAAAAACTATTGTTTGGGTTTTTTCAAGTCCGGTAGACCAGTTTGTAAACACTTACAATTACGTCAAAAAGTAGATCTTTGCATTTTAACCTCAAAACTTTAGAGTAAAATACACAACGTTAAACCGTTAAACATTTGCTAATTCAATTACACAAAATAAGGCAAAGTATCAGCAATAGTTCAGAAATAGTGACCTATTACAACTGGGCCCCAGGGATGTGGGGATCTCGGGAGAAGGGATATTTATTTTCAGGGAACTGGGGAGCACTGGTACATATTTAAGGGGAGGTTGGGAGCTAGCTCATAGTTTTAGGGATGTAGGGAGCCCTGCCAAAAAGTAACAAATTAATTTAGAAAATCTCACCTTAAAGGAAAATCCTTAATTTGTTAGATTTTTAAAAAAAAAATTCTTCGGCTTCTGAGGGGCTAGCATCCAAGACTCCACCACAGTAAAATGGGTTGTTCTTTTATACTAGCATGCACATCTGAATTGATATTGGAGAAATTTAAAGCCAATAATTTCGGTTATTGTTTATTTATTATCCTTTAAATTGTTGATATTTAGGTTGATAAAACAAACTTTGGAATGCTCAGAATGCACCCTATTGATTTTCCGGGTGACTATACTCCCTGACCCGCATTGCACAAGTGTGCTCTACATTGTTACAGTGCCGTCTACACGCCTGGTATGTAATTCTTGTCTTTAGTTAATTAGCTGATTTAAACCGGTTTAAGCCCTCCAGTAAAATATTTTACTGACCGTTCCAAGGCGGTACTTCTTTTGTGGATCTTTTATGTTTTTTGTTCTGTCTTGTGATTGCTATGTTTTGTGCGCGTCTGTTTATATGTGCTTTGTGGTCACCTGCTGGGAAGGGCTGACCACTTGGCTCTCGTTTGTGGTGTCTACTGTGAGTTTGTCACTTTCCCATTGGTATCCTGGGTCAGGTGTGGTACTTAATTGTATCGATTCCTGATCTTTGCACCCTTACTTACTTATATTAAAACATTGCAGAATGCTGATCAAATATATACTTACTCGTATTTGATGAGTCTAAAGTTAAGCATGCGTATAGGGCCTATTAGCAATTGTAGAAGGACTTTTCATGGTTACAAAAAATAAATGCCTTCACTTTGTTTAGAAAAAAAATCTAGTTTAAGATGTTGGAAAAAACAGTCCCTCCCTCCACCAGAAAGCAAATGGTATGTCCCTATTTTTAAAATGAATCAAATCTTGAGAGCATTCGTACATAAGTGCTCTACCCGAAACAGCAACAGTATCTTAAGGATGGTCTCATACTTTAAGCTATATATCACACATTTCATAAAATTATATGCCATGTATTCCATGGCCTAGCCCTATCTTTCCTACATGTATTGCACAAAATAGTAAGTCAACATAAAGTCATGCGCCCATGTAAAGCTTAAAGTTTTGGAAAACATTTTATGGGGAATTGGCTTATAATTTCGGAGAGAGGCTGAATTACTTTAGAGATTTGGGGAGCAAAGGTAAAATGCTTTCAGGGAGCTAAGGAAATATTTTTCAGGGCTTTGGGGAGAACAATGCATTATGTTAGGGAGCAAGGGAGCTCAAAACTTAGATTTAGTTTTTATAGAATGAAAAAAAGCTCAAACTTGTTTCCAGAGGTTTATGTTTTTACCCTTCTCTAGAGACCAAAGTAGGATGATAAGTATGGGCTGCGTGCAATTGATATGCTGTTTCATCGCCCATAGGTAAATTAGAGACCACAAAATGAATTTTAAAAACAATTGTGTTTTGTCTGTGCATTTCTCTTTTTTATTTGTAAAAAAAGTTATATGATTTCGTTCTGCTTTTAGATAATTTCAAAATGCAAATACTACATAGCACGTTTTAAATACTGTGATCAAATTTATGAGAAAGTACATAGCTTAAGCATTACGTCAATCATACAAATCTAGTTACGAAAGCGAAAGTATAAAATATAAGTTTCCATTCACAGTTGAAATGTCATATAACTAATCAGTTATTGACTTCAATCTTGGTTGATATAAGGATTTACATGTATCTACCCTCAAAAGTATTATTTACTTTCGTCTTGTGGGTTCAGAGAGTAACAACTTTTGGGTATCTAAATCCACATGTCTATCTCATTGAAGTCAATAATTGTATACTATTTTTTACACAACTGATAAGAATATCTTGGAATTTTAGCCTGGGTTAAAATTCTTATCTTACCCATGCAATCTTACACACAGACTTTGCGTGTGAATTGTCATCTTACGCGAGATCATCGTCAAGTGATGTAATGCCAAAGTGATATCATCGTGTAGCATTGCCTTTCAACTTATTCAGAAGCTTCTGAAAAGCTAAATTAAATAAAAATGTCAAATGGTAAGGAAGATAAAGATTATATCACGAGTAGTGTTTTGGTGGATAGAAAAATCCGTCCCTCGGTATCACCATTTGTCATCACTCGGTAAGCCTCGTGATGCCAAACGGGTATCCTCGTTGCGAGTTTTCTCTCCGACCCTCACACTCATGATAAACTATTTTAGGATTATATACATGTATGACTGGCACATCTGTTTAGACTGTTAATTGTAAACACTTTGACACGAGAAGGTTAATGCGTTCGAATCCCATCTCCGGTGCTTAAAGTTTGTATTAAATTGAAAAATAAACGCATCAATATATTTTTCATTTCTTATTATTGGAGTTCCAATAATGAATTCAATCAAAGTACTTGCGTTACTAACATGTTATTCGGAAAGTAACAATAACAATTAAGCAGTATTTCCGTTTTGATGGCAATCGAAACTGCATCGGCCTATATCGGGGAATCAGACCTTGGAAGTACATCGAGGGTCTTCATTGATAACGTGAGGCTGACGTCAGATAACGTGACGCTGGTCATGCCAATACATTGACAAGTTCGATTGCAGCGAAACGGTTACAACATTCCACAAGATGTTATGAATGAAGTGGAGGGTTGAAAAAAAAACATAAACTTTATTTATTCTGTTGACAGAATGATGGATTTTAATAGAGCTGAACCCATATACTACATAACTAATGTTCCTTACGCCAGTTCCGGCTAACAAAATGAAGCTTTTTCATATATAATAATATGCCTTACATACATCCGAGGCTTGACTCTCGAATTGGTCCGAGATTCCCCGATTGTTTTGATGGTTGTTGTGGCAGTGCTTGGTTATGAAACATTACGTGATTTAACTAACAGGAAGTTCTTGTTTCCTGATTACCATTAAGCCTATACAAAACATTAATTAAAATAAAAGGTTACTAATAAACAGAGGGCAATATCCGATGTGATCGTAACGTCATGTTATCACAAGAATTGTATCTAGCACATGTATCTATTATACGTACCAGAGAGCGAATGAGAAATGCGCAAAACAGTTTTCTCGAATGAGCATGCAGGTGTGTGCCTTGGTTGCTCCCATGCCCCAAAGCCATGTTTTCTCACAAGAAGGTTTACGTAAGGCGAATGCCTGGCCCCGAGGATATAAAACTTTTTTCATGTTCAACTTAACTGAGCACGGAATTATAACTGCTCATAAAAACTAATATATCGACAAAAGAAGAAGTCTCTTGCTTTAAGTCTCTCAAACTTTGTATTCATAAGCAGGATTAATTTCGTGCTCACCGGCGCTCACAATTAAAAGAGTTATAAAACCTCGGGGCCTGAGCATATGTGTTATAGTTATCAAACCGAACTATACTATAAAAATTGAATGTGACCAGGAAACGCTATAATCAAAGATCATAAACTATATATATATTGTTACCCCATCCACCGTTTTCAATGATTATCGACTTTGGTGCAATCAAATAATAAAAAAAATACTCCCAAACAGTTGCGAATACACATTTTTGTTGTTGATTTATAAGACAATTGTAGAAGTCTTCGAAATATATAAAAATGTAGGAATATTCAATATTTGTCCAATATGCTGGGGTTGTTGAACCATTCATAAGGTCTATTCTATTGATTAGTGCCTCAAGTTGCAAAAAACACGGGCAGTAACTCATGTTTGATGCAAAATTTTGTATCAGTTAACATATCTATGTAAAGATATGTCAAACCGAATATCTTGTAATATAAGTTTACTGCAATCTAGTACTTAGTAAGCAAGGTATTTGAGAAATTTGGAAAAGTAGTATTTAGGGGCAATGACTCATATTTGATAAAAAAATAGCAGCAACACTTTTTGATCTGCAGTTTGACAAATTAATGGTTCAAAACAGCTTTCGTCCAATTTATAAAAAAAAACGTTTCCAGGCATCATATACTTAAGGAATAAAGATACGCAACATATGACATTATATTTTGTGCGTAGTTATATGATGTTTAAATTAAATTTATTTTAGAGTTTGCTTACTGACTATAAATGCATGTGTTGAAATGCGAAAGCATCACTTTAACGAAAGATTTAACGCCAAAAGACGAAAACACTTAAAAACGTAATAATGTGACGTGGACGTCAGAACGAATATCACGAAACCAAATTTTCTTCACGATTTGTTAAATGGTGTCGACTCCACAGTATGCAAACAAAGAAAGCATCATAGCATGCTGAATTGTTAGTCAAATATTGGTTCAAAACCAGCTCCTAGAATGCAATGATACACAAAGATACACAGTGACAAAGAATAAGCATTTAACGTCACTTAAAGCTGTCGAGTTGAGGTCGTTAGTGCATTATAGGATTTAACGAACCTAAAGATAACAGGACATGCTTTGCCTGGAAAAGTTATCTGGAAGAAACCGTAGAATTGTGTCAGCAGGTTGTTTACACTGACGTTAGTTAAACTGATCACACCACAATGCATGTGAAAACAACCTGTTTTATGTGGGAAGTAAGCGATACTCTTGCTATCTGTAACCGAAACTTTGTCACTTGGCCATTCTCTCATCAGAATAATGTTTAAACATTAAATGTAGGGTGCCTTTAAAGTGCAGAATAATGAATTTTGACGTCATAATACAAATTTTATTGACGTCTAACAGTCTAAAGTCACATTTCTTGAAGTATATGTGATTTCATTGAATAAAACTCAAGAGAAATATAATGTTACCGCATTTAACGCAATATTTGGTCTTGACATTAATGACGTTAAGAGTTCGAAATCATAACGTAAGGTTGCAAGCTGATCATTTCCTGGATCCCCAAATTTATTCCAAATGTTTTGTTAACAAAAACCCGTTTTTTTATACAAAATTGACTTTTATTGATCGTGTCTCACAGTTTCTACTGGGGGGCAGGTTGATTACGCGCATGCTACATGTAGCTGGTATACGTAATCGACGTAGTGGTTTAACCTGTTGCAATGTGACAGATACATGCTGCTTTAAATTTGTGAAATAACATTATTTACACATCCGACTTGCATTATATTTAATGTTTACAATGAATAAAAGTGATCTGCAGTGTGTGATTGTGGTATTTCCGGATCATGCTCACTTATTTTACAACCAGGAATTAAGATACTTTCATCAAGCCATATTTATGGGCACTCCTTCTTTAAGACTGTCAAAGGTCCTTATGTTCATAGGTTTAAGTTCTTGCTTTAGAATGTTGATTTAGCGCATTCTTCAAACGGCCTGAACATTGTTACATGTAGCAGCCTTATCTGTAGACGCTCATACAAATTCCCTATGGATTTCTTGTACCTTTTTCTTCAAAATTTTAAACGTGAATTTCGATTAGGTAGAAGAAGACATTATTGAATAAAATGAAAATATTTGAATATTAAAAATATTCCATTTCCAAGTATTTAAAGCACTTAACTCAACAAGCTCTCGCTTGCACAATCAATTAAAATACTCTTGTAAGGCACGAGCAATTTCTTTGTGACATTTGTTGACGTATATCAGGGAAATAACCCTTATTTTTTTCTATACAAATAATAGACTGACATCGGGAATCATTTTCATATCCCTAGTATCTATATGACCAGCATGTTAACAGCAGTATTTAGACTCCTTTCATTCTGAAAAATTGGGAATAGTAAAACCAATTCAATATCAAGTTCAGTTACTAATTTGCTATAATTGATATAGTAATGCGAATTAGTTTCTTGTACTTATAACAAATAATGATGTCTTACTTTCAAAATATGTAGAAATAGAAAACATACTTTATAAGTCAGGGACATAACCCCTACATGTATAAGTCAAAATGTCTATCACTTGAGGAAGTTACAAGTGTGCCTTTTCGACAATGATTTTAAAGTAAGGCTACAGAAAATAACTTATTTAGGTTATTTGGGAATTTATCTAGGCCAAAGTCAAAATTGCAATATCAAACATATAACTGATTCACGTTAAAAAAAATCGTTTATTTTATGATCTTCAATGACCTTGTGTATAAATTTCTAAGCGATGTCTACAAAGTTGTATTACATAATAGTAAAGCTATGTAATAGTTCTTTCAGATAAAATTACCCAAATACCCTTGAAAATTACAATATCTCCAGATTACGACTTCAAGATGAAACAACAAGACTCACCTGAACTGAAATAAGTTCCATAATCACATGTGCTAGCTCAAAATTCTATATTCTGAAAGTCTTTGGTTTAAAATAGATTTGATATGCATAAGAAGCTCTGCACTGCGCATTACCTTAACAAGGCTGGTAATTCGTTGACTCATGGGAAATCAAATGTGCTGTGTTCTTAATCAGTGATCAGACATGTTGATGGCCACAGAATCCATAACCCGGTCATTTGTGCAGTATGACATCTATTTGTTTTCACCTCGCACTATGAAATTTAAATTAGTATTAATTTCTTAACATATTTTAGCAGACTAAATTATTTTTGACAACAACGTCGTTAATTGCATACAGTGTCGATCATGATTGGCACGGCGAGACCCTTTGATGGTTTTCAAATTGTTGCTCTATCTTTCATCGCCGATTTTCCTTCCGGTTTCGCTGTTTCGCTTTGACGCTAAACAATTATGGAAAATTAAATTTGTTATTATGTAATCACAAAAATGGGTGCTATTGAATAAATTCATAGTTAATAAATACGCCAAACAATAGCATGTGTAGTTTACGTGATATTTTCGGATTTTAAGGCATTGTTTCCTTTAGTTTATTTGTTTCGGCCAAACCTACGACAATATCCAAATGGGTCTACGGAAACTGGGTAATAAAAGCCGGACCAATGCCTGGTACAAAATTTAATGGCATCAAAATGTTATTTAACATGCAAATATTAAGATAAAATTGGATCACTTGCTCATGATAGGGTATTCTTAAAAATGCATTTAAAAGGTTTTTCGAGAAACTAACGTTTCATAAAATTATTAACACCAATACTGACAATGTCTAGCATTTTAGACGCGTGACTAGTTTTCGAGGCATTGACGATATCAAGCAAATATAAGCTCAACAGAAACAAGTTTGATCATAATCTCTTTTTTTTCGTTTTGTTATATGTGAGGGTCCCACAGGTTTTGAAAAAAATGAATCCACCAAATTTCTTCGACCAATTCAGCCCCCTTTCAAAATTTTGATTTATAAAAATCAATAATTGGAATAGATTCTATTAAGTAATACCTGTGTTTCATGAATCGACAATGATTATGCTCGAAACCAAACTATAACGCAATAATGGTCAAAACGAATCACTGAAACGGTTTGAAAGAAAAGTAGGTGAAATTAGTTTTATACAAAGCGAATATAGGTGTGATTTTTCGCCTTCTATCATTTTTGCTGTATTTTGCAGCAAACAATAGTAAGTGAGTATGATCAGGAAATACCACAATCACAAACTGCAGACAAACCCACGGCACTGCAAGGAAGAGCCACACAATAATCACGAGACACAAGTAAGACAAACTAAGGAGAGCAACCAGATCTCCCTTCCCCATCCAGAAGAATGCAAAACTAGAATGGACATTGAGTAACGTACAACAAAACCTAGAACAATTACAGACTCCCACAATTGAAGTAACAATTGAACAACAGGTCACGCACAACAGAACCACCTCCTTAGAACGGACAGCAGCATAAGCCCCCGTCGGAAGCCTTCTAACTATTGCAATGTGTCATTATGGAGAAAAACTCTAATCAAATTAACACACTATGATGAAACAAAGAAAAGGGCTCACGACTCACAGATAGTCAGAGCTAAAGAATACCTCAAATTGAGCCACTATGGGCCCAGCTACAGATAAGCGTCAGGCACCAGCCCACGGATGATTGAAGTTTTACGTCAGAGCCGTCATAGAGTCTGAGGCCTGACCCACATTCGTGCAATTAAAGAGGTAAGCCGTGGCTGGGTTTAAAACCAGGCCTGCAGACTGTCGCCTGACATCCAAGTTATAGCTAACCTTGATATAACGTTTCATAATCTTTTTGAATTGTTCACTAAAATTAGGTCTTCCGACAATTCTTTTGAATCTATAAACTAAATCACCATAAAATAAAGGTTCTGATATCCCTTGTTGCAGAAGAGTTTTTAACCCAATATTGTATTTAACAATTAATTCTGAGTGTCTGTGGTAGAAATTAGAAGATGCTTTTCGAATTTTATGATATCTATAACCTTGTTTTAATAACTAAGCAGTTAAAAATAAGTTTCAAGTTTGTACTTGTATGATACATCGTCACGTTATATGGAAGGTATAGTGTGTAGTTCACCTGCAAGCATATAATGTATACTACGCAGCATGCGCTTATAATGCTTTTAAGCATTAGACGTAGAGGGCAGGTATTAAATACCATTTGATGCCTAGCGTCATATGCAAACCGTGTAGACCAAGATGCCATTTTGCAGATCGAAACATTTCAAAAACCTCTGGAATATCTTTTAACATATCAACAGTTATATTAACCAACATAAGCCTAGCGTCCTTTTTCTTTGTTTGTTTGTTTTGTTGCTTTATGCCTTGCTTTTGTAACGCGGCGTTTGATTGGATAACGTCATCTCGGCATATTAAGGGACTCGTGGAAGCTAATTTTAAAATAAGGAGCCGATGGTGAGTAATTAAAAAAATCCAATATTTATGTAAGGATGGGATAGAAAAAATCCGTCCCGAGGATCACCGTTTGGCATCACAAGGCTTGCCGAGTGATGAGCATTGCGAGACCAGCCTAGTGGTGACAAACAGTGATACCGAGGGACGGATTTTTCTACCAAACCCTCACACTAAAGATGAATTCTTATAGTCCATGTATTCTCTGTAGCTTAGCGTAGCTTAGCAGGTTGGGTTGAATCCTATCTGGTCGCGAACACCAAAGGCAGGGTTTCTCGCGTCTGGTCCATATAAAAATAAGTCAAAATAAACTGAGACGCTTGGGCGTTAGGCTCATGTATATGCAGTTGCTGAAATAAGGGAACCCTGCTCCTGGCCTCGAGGTTATAAAGCTTGAGTTCATTCTCAGACTCAAAATAAAGCCAAATGATCGGCTGCTTGCGGGCACGTGTCCGCAAGCAGCCAATCATTGCGCTTTATTTTGAGTCTGAGGCTGTACTCAAGTTTTATAACCTCGAGGCCAGGTTTCATTTTGTTTGATAGGATAGTATTGCACTTCAGTTGGAATGTCAACAGATTCTATAACATCACCAGTACGCCCGACAGGTGTTGTGCATGTGTTGCACTGATATTGACTTGGACCCCACAATTCAAATATGTTTTAGTTAAAATAAAAATACTTCAAAATAAAAAAAGGGTTCCCATATTTTTGTTCTGCCTATAGTTACGAATGAGAATTAGGGGGACGAATATGATGGAAGTGGACTAAATTCCCCAAAAAGCCAATTCACTAGATTTTGGAACTTATCGAATATGCAAAAAGTAAAACTCTAAAGAAGCAACCTTAACTACCTAGTGAGCTATGTGCCTTAAAATGGGCGAGGGCCAGTGTCTTCCTCTCTTTTTTTTTAATGTGAATCAGATGTAAACATGGTGAAGGCTCAGGCACATTTGCAATATACCGAAATCGCCCCCCTCCCAAAAAAAAAAAATAAAAAAATAAAAATAAAAATGGTTCAAAACAATTATCGTAAATGTAAATCGTCTCCTCAATCCTCTTACAATGTATTTTGAACAAGGACATATACTAGCTCTATAGTGCTATTCTGTTTAAGGAAACAAGATAATAGAGTTTCATATAAGAACATAATGGATAAGGCGATTCGTATCAGAGAGCTAAGTCCTTCAGGGCAAACAGTAATTAACCACGACATGTTGCTTACGTATAGAGTTAAGTCGTTCACCTTCATGAGCAAGCTATATTTACAGACATGACCGGAGAGCTTGAGTTCCGGTGCAATCATTTTCTTATCATTGTTGCTTTTTGTGTGCGTTGTTGTTTTTAAGAAATCATTTCGCCATTTCCATACCAAGCTGTATATCAGTACTGAGCAGATACAGTATGAACAGCGAGCTAAATAATCTTTGGATAAATTTGTTTGCTAAAAGTGATGTCCAGCCTAGCATACAACTTTACAAATTCATTTCATTTTAGCATTCAAATTGTTGCAACGTTCGAAGTTCTTCAAGACAGCATATCTTCTAACATGCATCACTACTAAATAAATTGCAACTCCTTCAATCACATAATTTCAATTTGTATTGTTTTCCTACAATCTTATCACAGAGGTCAATGGATTGTTTTTGATTGAAACGCGAATGCCAAATAGTGCTATACTATAAATTTACAAAATTAGACCGACGTACATTTGTGTTTGGTGCTCTACAATGGAAGTACATGTAACACAATTACGCGACACACGTGTTATAGCCTTCAGTCGAATATTTTCACGCGCGTTATAATGGTCATTGTTCGATACAATTACATGTATGAGCTTGGTCTACGCTAAGCCTTTATAAAAGTTTTATTCTGGCAAATCATTTCTAATCAATTTGAAATATCAACGTGGGTTTGTAACATACAGAACCACCTGACTTATCCGGCCAGTCAAAATTAATCACCAACTACTTGTATTGACCGTTTTGGTGCGTTTTGACTGGGGATGTCTCTGCTAGAGACTACGGCTTGCCGGGTGTCCAGCAACGGCAGAACTTCACACTTCACTTCACAGAGCTCTCTAAAATCGAGGTACACTTTCAGTAAATAGTAATACCCGAGGTAAAGGTTTCAGGTCAATATGCGATTGCAGAGCTGACCCCACCTCCGGAAAACGTACCTCACATTAGATAGTCAAGACGACATATGCGTAGGCAATACGAGGTTGCCCCCAGGATGCTTAGACAGTTGTCCGTTCTAAGGTGGTGGTTTTGTTGTTGTTGACTTGTTGTTTATTGTTACTCCCATTGTGAGAGTATGTAATTGTTCTATGTTTTGTTGTACGTTACTTTACGTCCCTTCTAGTTTTGCAATCATCTTGATGGGGAAGACAGAGCTGGTTGCTTTGCTTAGTTTGCCTTCTTGTGTGGCTCTTCCTCGTGGTGCCATGGATTTTGTTTGTGGTATTTCCTGATCATACCCATTTATTATTTCTGCATCTTTAACTCATAATCAACCCTTTGTTGAGCAATGTACATTTCGATAAATTATGATAGAGTTAGATCAATATCATTCATTATAAACATTTAGTAGTCACGTGACTGTTACAATTCAAAACGTATTCTGAAAATCGCTTCTGCAGACGCGAGTGAAAAGTCGCATTCTGTGGCAGTTAACATTACATCTGGGTTTTCACTGCTTTGATAAAAACAACATATATGTTTAGGGGTCTCAGAGATACCTCGTATTAAGGCATATCAATAGATTTCATGGCATTGCAAATCCCTGATAATGGGACGGTAGCCTAGTGTTGCGCCTATGTATGCCGTAATACAGTGCAATCAGTGCAGTTTCGTTAATCAATGCACGGCACTGCACGGATTACTCTGTATTAAGGTATCCTTTAGCGCTAGCACCCTAAGACACCTACGTGACTTGGCTGAAACAGTTAACAAAGTACAATGCAACATCCTATCTATAAATGTATTAAACTGATCGCGTTTTAAGTTATTCTTGAATGAACCAACTCGATAAAACTGCTTTGCTCTTGTGTGTTTTTTGTATTATACGACGTCGCGTCTGGCATTTATATATCACCGTGTACCACAAGTGGTTGTCTTTATCTAAGAACGTTGCGTTAGGACTTGCCGTATACAGGAAACAAGCTCGCAGTTCACGCAAAAACGCAATTTTAAGGTAGATATGAGTCAAATGAAGTAATATAATCTAACATTCGTGCCTCTGTATTATTTAATTTATTAAATATGTTACAAAAAGGTGATGAAAAGGTCGACAATTCGCAAATTCGCATGTTAGCTCTTTTCCACAACTTGTTATACCCGCATTTTTAGCTCACCCCAGCGTGAGATAATGTGATCGGTCTACGTCCGTCGTGCGTCGTGCGTTCGTCCGTCAGTAAACTTTTTCTTTAAACGACATCTCCTGAACCACTGGACCAAATTTAAAATAACTTCACATGAAAGCCTCTACCAAAATCAAATAAATGGATCCGCTCCACCGAACACTAGGCTCGCCAGAGCTCCAGATAAGCAATCTGTTAAATGGCATCTCCCCCTGAACCACTGGTCATGATAATTTTCGCAGAATTGTTCCTCATACTGCTCTTCACCACAATTGCACAAATGGTTCCACTCCGCTGAACAAACGGGTCGCTAGAGCTCCAGATAAAAATATAAATCTTTTAAACGGCATCTCCTCCTGAAGCACTGGTCCAAATCCAAAATAATATCACATATTTGGTCATCATGATGTTTTCTATCAAATTTGCGCAAATAGTTCTGCTCCACTTAGCAAAGAGGCTGCCAGAGCTCTAGATAAGACATGTCTAAATGGCATTTCTATCAGAACCACTGTTCCAAAATCAAATTAATTTCACAGAATTGTTCCTCATGTATGCCCTTAACCAAAATTGCACATAAACAGTTCCACTCCGCTGAAAAAATGGACGACAGAGCTCCAGATAAGTAATATTTTAAAACAACATCTTCTCCTGAACCACTGGTCCAAATTCAAATTAATGTCAAGGAATTGTTCCTCGTGATGCCTTCTAACAAAATTGCACAAATGATTCCGCTCCACTGAACAAAGGGGCAGCCAGAGCTCTAGATAAGAAATGTCTTTTAAAGACATTTCCTCCTGAGCCACTGGTCCAAGTTTAAAATAATTTCACTGAATTGTTTCTCATGATACCTTCTACCAAAATTTCACAAATGGTTTCGCTCCATCGAACAAAGGGGCTGCCAGAGCTCTAGATACGAAATGTCTTTTAATGACATTTACTCCTGAACCACAGGTTCCAATTCACAATAATTTCACAGAATTGTTCCTTATGATGGCCTCTACCAAAATTGCACAAACAGTATCGCTGAGCTTAATACAGGGGTTGCCAGAGCTCTAGTTGAGCAATGTCTTTAAATGACATCTCCTGAACCACTGGTCAAAATTTAAAATAATTTTACAGAAATGTTCCTCATGATGCCCTCTACCAAAATTGCACAAATGGTTTTGCTTCACCGTAAAAGGCGTTGGCAGAGCTCTAGAAAAGAAATATCTTCAAATGAAATCTCCTGAACCACTGGTCCAAAATCAAAAGAATTTCACAGAAATGGTCCTCATGTTCCCCTCTACCAAAATTGATTAGAAGAATCTGCTTAGCTGAACAACATGGCTACTGGTGCTATAAATAGAAATGCTTTAAATTATATAACATATCCTTAGCCACAGGCCAATACATCATCTATGCATGTGCCAGGACTCAGGTGAGCGATCCAGGGGCCGTAGAGCCCTCTTGTTCTTTGGATAAAAAGGGTAATATTAATTTCATACCAACGTCGGTCCGTCCGTCCATCTGTCCATACCCATGAATAGACACTTGTAGGCTACGTTAAATTTCCGAAAAATTCTCTTTTCCCAAGCCTCCCCAAGCCCATCCACCTTACAATTTCTTTAAATTTATAGATTAAGGAATAAACTTCATTTGTATATTAAGGGAGCTGATAACTCAAAATTAGGGTTTATTCCGTAAGTTTGAAGGGGACTTGTTGTTTGTTTTTTTGTTGGCTACTTTTTCTAACATATAAAATACCCAAAAAGAACCTTTTCATGAGAACGTCCGTCCGTCCGTCACGTTTTATTTATAAATTTATCTCCTCTTAAATCATTGGACAGAGCAATTTTTAAACTTTACAGGTACATAGCTCACATGATGAAGAGGGTACTGGACAATATTTCATGTGACCCGAAGGTCAAAGTAAAATGTCAAATATTGTATTTTCTTGTAAATGTATCTTCCTCTAAATTGGTAGGCGTAGCAACTTCAAACTTTATAGGTGCATAGGATACATAAAGAAGATGGTACTGGAAATGTTCCATGTGACCTTGACCCTCAAGGTCAAAATGAAACTATGTATTTTCCTGTAATTTCATATATCCCAAACCCGTTGAACATAGTAACTTCAAACTGTACACTTGCATAGGTCATATGATTGACAACGTTTCATGTGATCTTGACCCCAAGGTCAAGGTCAAATTATGATTTTCTTGTAAATGCAATTTTTCCTAAACCATTGGATATAGTAACTTTAAACATTAGAGGTGCGGGCGCCATATGGTGTAGAGGGTACAGAGCATTGTTTCGTGTGACCTAGGTCAAGGTCAAAAGTAAAATAGTGTAATTCCTTGTAATTGCATCTTCTCCTAAACCGTTGGACATACGACTTTCGAACCTTACATGTGCATAGGTATCATGATGTAGAGGGTACTGTACAAGATTTCACCTGACTTTGACCCCGAGGCCAAGGCCAAATAGTGTTGTTTTTGTTCTTGTAAATACTATTCCTAAGCCGTTTGACATAGCAACTTCAAACTTTGTATATGCATCAGTCACATGATGTAGAGGGTATTGGTCAATGTTATGTGTGATCCAAGGTTAAGGTCAATCTAAGTTCAAATAATTCATTTTCTTGTAAAGGTATCTCCTAAACAGTTGACCATAACTTCAAACTGTGCAGGTTTATCATTTACACGATGTAGCGGCTACTGGGCAACATTTTGTGTGACCTTGGTCCCGAGATCAAGGTCAAAGGTATGATAAAGGCGGATATCAGCGATAGTTCACCATCGACCTCAGTCTAGTTTAATAATTGTTTTAATACATGAGTGATCATATAAGATCCTAAATATGAGATAATAGTTCTTATTACTAAACCGGTCAAAACAAGTTAAGCCCAGCTAAATGATTTTCACAGACGTAATACAAAAACGTTCATGCTCATTTTATCATAACATTTTACGGTATTAAACTTTTTACATACAATTTTTATCATCGTGGATAATTCATTTATGAAAATAATATCAATTATGACTAAAACGTAATGGACAATTTTTAAAATAACTGTTCAAACACATTTAATATCTGATTTTGTTTCCGTTTTGGAAAATCAACGCAAAGGTTGTTAACTATAGGATGCAACCTCGAAGCAAACGTATTCAAAAGTTCTCATTTTTGTTACGTCGATTTGGTGGTATTTACGCATATTGTCGGTACTTCATAGACCGGGAGTGGTAGATATTGGTGTAAATACTGGATAGAAAAACATGCCATATGCCTAAAGGACTATAGTATTAGATCATTTTTAAGTATTCAGAATGTGCATGGCGATTCATGTTAGCATTTAGGAATAGATTCGAGTACCGATCATCCAGATCGGTACTCGAATCTCTTCCTAAATGCGGGTTGACAATGTTGTGGTCGTTTGAAAAAGATACTATATTAACACCCTAAAGCAAGAACTTAGCACTGCAAAAACATATGAGCATAACAGGCTTGATGAGACGTCTATCGTTGATAGGCATCGACCCATATGGCAGCTAAGTTTGGGTTGTTTGTTGATGAGGACCATAGCAAGCTTCCTACGTTATACTGGATACATAAACTTCATAAACGGCCCTATAAGTCGCGTTTTATTGCTAATTCTAGTGCATGTTCAACTACTGAGTTGTCTATTCTTTTGACTTCTTGCCTCACTGCAATTAAAAACCATGTCATTAAATATTGCACAACAGTTTATGAAAGAAATGGTAAAAAATTATTAAAAATTCAGGTGAAATTCTTAATAAATTGAAGTCTAGAGGTTTTCTAGCATCTGGTTTGTCTACATATGATTTCTCTACTGTCTATACTACATTGCCTCATAATCTAATAAAAGAAAAACTTACAGAATTAATTGAACAAACATTTAACAGAGAGGGCTTACTTTATTTTGCTTGTAATGATAAAAATGCCTTTTTTACTTCTGAACAACCTAAACGATATAAATTGTGGTCATGTCAGAGACTGTGTGATGCGCTCCATTATCTTTTAGACAATATATTTATAAGATTTGGCTCAAAATTATATAGAAAAATTGTCGGTATTCCAATGGGTACTAATTGTTCTCCTTTTGTTGCAGATTTGTTTTTGTTTTGTTATGAGAGAGACTTTATGTTGTCTCTGTCAGACAATATCGGCTGAGATTATTGAAGCTTTTAACTCTACCTCCAGATATTTAGATGACTTACTTAATAGTGATAATCCTTATTTTGAACAAATGGTAGGTCAGATATATCCCACTGAACTTCAGTTAAATAAGGCGAATTCTTCTGATACTGAAGCTTCTGTTTTTGGACTTGAACTTTTCAATAACAAATGGCATAGTTTCTTCTAAAATTTATGATAAGCATGATGATTTTAATTTTGAAATAGTAAATTTCCAATTTCTTGATGGAGATGTTCCTCGCTCTCCTTCCTATGGTGTATATATTTCTCAGCTTATTCGTTTTGCTAGAATGTGTTCTAATGTTGATGACTTCAACAACAGAAACTTATTTTTAACTGCTAAATTATCAAAACAAGGTTATAGATATCATAAAATTCGAAAATCATTTTCTAAATTCTACCACAGACACTCAGAGTTAAATATTAAATACAACATTGGGTTAAAAACTCTTCTGCAACAAGGCATATCAGAACCTATATTTTATGGTGATTAGTCTATAAATTCAAACGAATTGTTGGAAAACCTAATTTTAGTGATCAATTCAAAAAGATAGTAAAACGTTATATAAGGGTTGGATATAACTTGGATATCATGCGACAGTCTGTATGCCTAGTTTTAAACCCAATCACGGTTTATAGCTATGGTTTCCTCTTTAATTGCACGACGGTGGGTCAGGCCTCAGACTCTATGACGGCTCTGACGTAAAGCTTTAATCGGTGGGTTGGTGTCTGATGCTTATCTGTAGCTGGACCCACCGTGGCTCAACTTGAGGTTTTCTCTAGCTCTGACTAGCTGTGAGTCATGAGCCCTTTTCTTTGTTTCATCATGGTGTAGTAATTTGATTAGAGTGTTTTTTCATGGTGATACATTGCATTAGTTAGATGGCCTCCATGCGAGCTGAACAGTTCTTGTACTACAACAACGGCGGAATCTAGGGCGAAGATTTGGTGCCAGTAAAGTGCATTTAAGCCCCCCCCCCCCCCGTGGCTTAGGCTGCTGTCCGTTCTAAGGCGGTGGTTCTGTTGTTGTTGACTTTTTTATTGTTACTCCCATTGTGGGAGTCTGTAATTGTTCTATGTTTTGTTGTACGTTACTTTATGTCCATTCTAGTATTGCAATCATCTTGATGGGGAAGAGAGAGTTGATTGCTTTGCTTGGTTTGTCTTCCTGGTGTCTCGTGGTGGTTGCGCGGCTCTTCCTCACTGTGCCACGGGGTTGTCTGTAGTTTGTGATTGTGGTATTTCCTGATCATACTCACTTACTATTTGTAAATGATGAATTGCTTTGAAATATATTTTTATACTTACTATGCATATTTTACGACCGAAATAGACCAATTTTCAAAACATTAGGACAATTTGAAAATTTTGCTTTTGTAATCATGTCAACTAGGGAAAATATACGCCTTATCGCTAGAGCTTCTTACAATTATGCCTATGCAGTCTAGGGACAAGATGCCCCTGTACTTTAAAACAATCACTGCAGTAAATTCAACATATATCAAAACCCTGTCAGTTTGGCTTTCAAAATAAACAGTATGTTCTAAACTGTAAGCTTTTCATATCTCCATGCATGTAAAACGAACTTTGGATACAAGTAAACTTCATTTAACAGTGAAGACCCAGATGTAATGCTACATCTGGCGACATTTGATCAGCGTCTGCACTGTTGCCCATTGAAGGACCAGCAAATCACATCTGAAAATAGCGTCTGCTAAAGTTGTTTGCTGTACTAACATCCCATGTAGATGAAAGATTCAATTGGAACATGAAGCGTCAATAGACTTACCTCTTTTGATGTATGTGGCTGTTTGTCGCATACTTTGCTGTTTTTATACAGTAGGAACTTATCAAAATTAAGTTAATTTTGGAACAGTCTAGTCTGGGTTTTGATAGATAAATTAGATTAAAAAAACAAGGCAATGATAAATATATTGTGTTTTGCTGTATGCATAACTTATGACAGAGTAATTACTAAATTCAGATGTTGAACCCAGTTAAAAAAAAACAACAATTAATCCCAGAGTGTTGATAACACAATTACAGGCGAAATTTATGAACTCGTATCTGATTTCATCAAAAGCGCTTGTCCCTAGAGTGTATGGAATAAACTGACATGGGGATTAGCTTATTTTGACAAGTTTATTTATAAATGTACGCACATAATAACATTGCACATGCTTCCTGGGCTATTCGGTAAAGCAGGATCTTAAGGGTCTTTTTAAATGTAGAAAATACTCTAAGTAAAGTAAGATGTTTTATTACTGAACCTTAATTCCTGCTTTAATAGTTTTGGGGTGGACACAAAGAATGTGTGTACCGGGCTACGCCTACACGATTGCAAAGGCCCGTGTGGGCGTTTGCTGGTCAACTATGCGACAAGTATCAAAATAACATTAGCTGGCTGTGCATGTTCTGTCTTGCCAGTCAAAAGTGACATTGACGTCATGTTTTGCTTACAAAGTTATCAGGGACTTAGAATCGATAGATCACTTGTGTATTATCTATCGATTCGCGGTAGCTCAAGTGGAATGTACAAGTTAACATTTTACTTAACAATTCTAAACAATACACGACGTCACTGTCACTCTTCGCTGGCAGGAAAGTAGTTAAGTTTCTGTCTATATGAGTCAGTTACAAAGGATGATGATCGTCTTGCTACTGTGATGGTGTATGGCGATGTTTAATTCCATTTTATAATCCAAATTAATTATGTGGTATCTAATAATAAAAGCAAACATTAGACATACAGAGCGGTTGACATCAGACAATTATAGAGATTTAATTAAGTGGTGTAAAATGTCCATAATCTAGCAATAAAAGCCAATCAACCAATGAAATGCCCTCCTTTTATAAGTCCTAGATAGAAGCGAGATATCTGAACGCAGACACCCACATACATTTCCTAGGACATTAAAAGCTGCAACACAAGATGTCCAACAATGTGATATGTGCGACCTTTAAAGCCTCAGATCAGCCTGCGATAATGCAAAGTCTTAGCAGAGCATTTACTAGTCGCTTGAATATTCTATGAGTGTTAAGCTAATGACTGAACATCATTTAGAGTTTCTAAGCTTAAAAGTAGGCTGCACAGGCTCGTCTGAGTCTACACATGTCAAAATACCACCTTGTTGGAAATCACATGTCTTGGCTCATATTATAAAGATTTTAAGTTAACATTGGTTATAAAAACTGATTACTCGCAAGGATGCTATCACAGAATCGTAGTGCAATGGTTTGGGATATGATCAGCTTATATGCTGTAACAGCCTTCAATGCTCACAATGACAATGAAGCAAAAGTAGTAGTAGGCTAACCCTTCCAGATTACACTGTACTCACCTGTAATTCGTTATTCACCAATGGATTCTTATTTACCATTTGGTGCAATGAACTTGCAACGATCCACTGTATATATCTAGGGGATATCGTTGCAATTATCCTTATAGTGTTGTTTTCGTTCTCTGACCATCAGTTTAGCCCTAGCAAACAGCGAAGGCGCTGGTGAAATTACGCTATGTGCGTATTTATATCAGATATTTCTCTTTTGATAAAGGCGTTATTAAATTCAGGGGTCACTAACATAAATTAAGGGTTAAAGAATGTATGTGCATACGCGATAAGTACGTCGACCCCATATGCATGCACCAGCCCAAATCAATCAGCAAAAGGCAATAGAGTGTAAAGCTGACTGTTTTCCTTAGTTGTTTTCTTGCTTATACGTGTGTGTCTTATATGTCTGTGTTTTGAATCTTTTTTTCTCAAGGGGTCATGGGTTGATATATGATTGGTGATTGAGACATTCCCTGACCATTCCTTCTAAGTCTTGTGTTTTAAGCTTACATTAATCATTTAAGCCTGTCTTAGGGGGTTTGCAAGCCACAAAGGTGCAGACCAGCCTTCGCTTCCGCGCAGTCTGATCAGCACCTTTGTTATTCGCTTATTGAAAAGTACAATACCTAGACTTGCTACGAGTGAAATTTCAATGTTCTAGCTAGTCTATGTAGCGGACCAGGTTGGTTTGAATCTCACTTTGTCGGAAACCCCGAAGCTAGGTTTTCTCACGTCATGGCCCATATGTTGTGGGTGTTCTTTGTTGTTAATATATGTATTTTCCTTATGTTTGAGGACCCCAAGGAAGATTTATTCGTCAATTGGGTTACCCTCACTAAATAAAGTCGTTACTTACTTTACTTATTTATTTAATTAAATCGAGCTTAATTTAGCTGTTTACGATTTTGACCATTTTTTATTATGTGCGGTGCTTTCTCACTATACAATAGCCTTGAAACGGAGACTTGTAAAACCAAATAAACATGACATGTCACAGACATCTTTAGGTCTCGGCGCAGAGACAATTAATTTCAAACTTGAGCCATGACATGGTAATACCAACGAAATGAGTGTTTGCAAAGCTAATACTCAGATCAGCCTGGGCATACTCACAGTCTGATCAGAGTCTCCATATGCATTTCGTGGGTAACAAAGGACGCAAGCTGTTATCATGCGGACAACACAGACTCTAATCAGACAAAGCTGCCATGCAGGTTAATCTGGGTCCTCTCGTGACTCACGGCCATACTGTTGGTGAGCTCGTGTATCGGTTCAAATGTCTGTCATATCTTCTAAGACGGTGTCCCTAGTGATTGCTACCATACTAGACGCATTGTTATCATATGACGTCGCGTCTGGGAGTGAAATAACGCCATGCAATAAAATCGATAAACCACTAGTGGTTTATAGATTTACGGGAAACGTTATGACGTCCATAACAACGTTGCGTACATAATGACAAAATTATAACGTTTTTACGCCAGAAATCAGATTTCAAAGTATTTGTCATATGATAAAAAGAATCTAACATTCGTGCTCTTGTATTATTGAATTTATTAAACTCGTTGCGAAAAATAGATAAAATGCTCGGCAAGCCTCGCATTTTATCTCTTTTCCCCAACTCGTTTAATAAATACAATAAAACATGAGCACTCATGTAAGATCCTCTATTTATTCAACGACTGTGTTCATACAGAACAGTCAGAAGTTTTCCGTCTCGACACAGACGAACTCCAGGCGGGGATATATTTGGTAAAATCAAATTAGGCTTAGCACGAACGCCAGTTGTTGCGACAATTAGTACATTGGTCGCGGCTGAGAAATGTTTTGCATTGTTTAAATGGACCCTGTAGCCTAACAGCATTAGATTCTTTATATTAATCTTTAAAATGTCTCGGCTAAGCCACATATCACTACTGCATGCAATATCTGTTCAAAAGCTGTTAATTAGCCTTTCAAAAGTCATCAAATATTAAAACCCTGTTAATTTATACTTTTAAATCATGTTGCAATTTTAATGGGATGACAGCATTCTTTTAAAATGTCATAACACTGACAGTAAATGACCTCTTAAATGTTCCACAAAACATATACAATAATAGGTGTTGACCTTGAAAATCTCATGAATTTTCGTATGGATATTGTTCAAGTTGGTTTAATTGCCCTTAAATGGTCATCGAAATAAATAAATAAGGGGTATTAAAATAGAAAACATTGAAAATCACATGTATTATTGTATGAATATTTTAAGGTTGATTTAATTGTGCTTAGCTGAGCAGAAACTAGTCAACTTCAAGCCGTCTGTTTTTAAGTACCATTAAGAGTGTTTCATTTTTTTTCTGTCGCCTGAATATTGCAAAAAAAAAAAAAATTAATGGCACTCAAAATCCTACTACAGTATGCATCCGCTTATTTAAGTTGATTTTAAAGGCATTACTTTTTGGTTTAAAGCCATTGAATATGAAGAATCAGCTTTTAAGGGTGGCACATCCAGATGGATGATGGGAAAATATAGCTACCAGAAATTGAGATATTAAATGTTCTTGTTAAAGAAATAGATATGAGGCAATTTCTAGATGGCAAACACAATAGTAAATTAGCTGCAACAGTGAGTATAAACCTGAGACACAGTTTTAAGTTTTTCACAGTTAATGATAATGGGGTTGCTGTTGTTGTTTTCTATGGTAAAAGTAAAACAATGTTTTGAAATAGGTAGGGTAACACATAACGAGAAAACTGGTATGGATTATTTTGAAAAGAGGTGCTGCACAGTTTACATTATTTTTGCAAAGGTTAGAATTGCAAGTTATAATACACTGAACCGAAGTTCTAAGTAGCCACTTTCAATTTTTTTTTTTCTGACTAAGCCCTAGTGATATTGAAATGAATTTTTGTCCAAGTATGTGCATTGTTATGGACTAAAATTAAGCGGTGTTTTGGAAGAGTTTTCTATGATTTTACGATTTTTGGGTTCAAAAATGCAAAAAGCAACTTTTTGAAGAAAATAAGCGTTTAAAGTGCAGTTTTTTATCAAATTCAAGTACAGGTGATTGTGAACCTGCCTAGTCGACTTGAAAAAAACACCAAACATTTGACATTTTGCTTATGACAAATTTTTTATGAATTTTTAAAAAATAGAATTTTCCGATTTTTCCAAAATTTTCGGAAATCATCAGCTGCACATACTAAAATCATTGTATGTGTTTTATTTTATGTAATTATGTTTAATAAAACACCATGCAACTTGATTAGCTCATTTTCTAACGATATTTTTTACTTATTTGGTATCGAATTCCGATTTTAACATGAAATTTTAAAGGTCATTTAAATGGCATTTGTTAAAGATTTCTTTTAATTTTTAAGCAGAACAGTGACGCCAATTCATAATAAAGAACCCCTGAAAATTGCACTGCTGTGCCACAGATAATAAAGCGTACAGAGCAATGCAAAGTGAGTATGCAAACTGCATGGTTAAGCTAAAAATCCTTTATTAAGTTGTTGACCGTGGCTGTCTTCATGTTAATGTAGAATAGAAGTGGAGTGTTCAATTGTCAAAAAAACTTTAGATTCTTTTCATCTTATATCACAGCTGTTATAAACATCTTCAAACTAATTAAAATATAAACGGATAACGTATCTGATGAATAGTTTATATCACACTCAAAAGTGTGACTTTTTGAAAAGAGGGTACCTTTACTTAGACCTCGTCTGTGCACGATCTACCAGTCATTTTGGAATGAAATAATTCGCAGAGTCTCGACAAAGCCTTGGACCTTTTAATAGAATTTAAATTTTGTGAGATTGATTTTTACTTTAGGAACGGGAGCAAATATTGTATGGTGGCTACTTATAACTTCGGTTCAGTGTAGATCAGTTTTTTCCACTGAATGGTGTTTATTTTTAAATGAAAATAGCTCTTACAAATTTAAATTTTAGTCACCAGGATCCTAAAACATCTAAAATTAAAGACAATTAAAGCACAACTAAATTATTTTACACTACATAGATAAGGTCTTATAATGGCACCATTAAAGTTGAATATCAGAATAAGAAGTTTAATTACAGTACTCAGGGCTCTTTTAACCTGTAAAATAGAGTCCATGACATTATATATATATGTGAAATCTCCGGAACTGACTATGAAGCATTCTTGATCATTTCTTAACAAGAGTCTATCAGATCAAACACTTGTAATCGACACATTTGACTTTTCCCTTCTCGAGAAGCAATTGGAACCCATATGTAAAACATCCTGATGACGACAACAATTAAAAAAAGTTGTCAGTTTGACCCCAACCTGCCCATACACGGATCCAGAGAGTGGATGTTTTTTCAGACCTCACCTGGAAAGCACAAGTACTTTAGGTTGCCATAGGAATACTGGCATGGACCCTCCTCCATTTTTATCCCCACTCCAAAGAAGCAAATGGATCATCTAAGTAAAATGCCATAGCTTTTTCAGTTCCGCTTACAACCCCCATACACGCCTGCCGATGCACAGACCTAGAGGGGGTGGTAAGTCCAGACCCCACCAGGAAAATCTTACAAGTTCTCTTGGTTGTCGGTTTTCGTAGAAATACTGATATGGATCCCATCCACCCAAACCTGGATCCATCCCCTCTGTAAATGATCTCATAAAGAAAATTGACAAACTGTTTGCTTTTTTGATGTATGAATTTCTATAAATTTTAAATGTCTCTTAATGGTCATTTTTGGGAAGGATTGAGGGTTGCCTGCAGTTTGTGATTGTGGTATTTATTGAACATACTCACTAACTATTTTTGATTCAAATTAAGTTTTATTACCTTTAAAGTTATATACGAAGTAAAGGCCATAAACTTGGAAGATGACTCCCTTAAATACTGTCTTTTGCAAAGTTTAGTAATTTTAAAAGCCTTATAAGTTTCAAATTCAAAAGTTCTAAATGCCCTTAATATTGATAAAATAAAGACATTTCAATACCACGGTGCTTTAATTAAGTATCATTAAACATTTGTTAATTATAAAGGCCCTCTTAACCATGCTATAGTTTAAAGGTGGTTTTTAGGGATTTTCTAAGGCCATTCATTTTAAGAACCATTAGTATTTCAACGTCTATTGTTAATGACCATTAATTCATAGTAAGTTATTTTAATGGTGTTTTACGCATTATTAAAATAAAACAACCAGTGTCCCTTAAAAATTAGCAGCTACTTTAATTGTCATTAAATCTATATTGCACAGCATTGGACCACTTTTCTCCCATGACTAGTTCAGTTTGAAGGAATTTAAGTTTGTCAATTTGACGATGTTTGAAAAGATCTGCCAGTGAAAATGATACAAAATACATAGACTAAGTGTTTCTACATAGAACAAAACAATCAAGTGTCAACTAGTAAAAGGGTCAGGTCCTGTTATTCGGGCAGGGAAGTTTTCAGATCACCAGGGTAGTAACCATCATATCATGGTAGTTTTCAGAAGTAGTTTCCACGAGATGATATTCATTTTCAGATACGCCAATACCCTGGGGCTGTTGATGCAAAAAAAAATATTTTTCTCTTAGCCAAGATAAAGTGGACTCCTGTGTTGCACAAAGGTCATTTTTTTCAGAACTGCTTTAATCTTCAAACTTAGAACTATTAGTTGTGATCTTTATGTATTGTATTCCAAGGTGATTTTATGGTGCAAGCCCAATGAAAAGTTACAGGCAAATATATACTAGTACTAGTATGGGGCTACAAACTATTATTATCTAATCATAATATGCTGTGTTAAGATAGTAGATATTGCTTTCAGACAATCTTAACTGTTCATAGCATTAAGCACTGGCTATCTGTCTACATCAAAATTTGGAGACAAAAATATAACGGAATTAAAGAAATACCATGTTAGATTGCAAGAACCATTTAAAGTAATTAAGAAGTATATTTTTTGCATTGAGCCGTATAGTATAAAGATCAGCTGAGTATGTTTAAAATTCCTTTTACATGAATTATACAGCTGTATATTTTTGACATAGCACGTATTGTAGCAATTAATCAGCTAATGTTTTTATGACCTGACCAGCAAGTTTTTTGGTTGTAGCAGGGCTACGGACTATACATAGTTACAGTCCTAGGTACAAGGTAGCCCACCCCCCAACCCCCACCCCCGTATTGGTATATCTAAAAATGAATATCAAGGTCTTCAAAACTACGCTTAAACGAAATTATAAGTGGTCACTTTTCAATTTCATTTTGTGACTATGCGCTATTATTATTGAAATTATTTTTTGCCCAAATATGTTCATTTCAATGGACTAAAATAAGCAGAGCTTTAGACGAGTTTCATTTCACTTCTCGATTTTTGGGTTCAAAAATGCAAAATTCATCTTTTTGAAGAAAATAAGCGATATGAGTGCAGTTCTTTTTTATCGAATTGAAGTGCATGTGATTACAAACCCATCTAAAACACACCAAACATTTTTTGTCTTTGGCATTTATTAGGATTTCTTAAGAAAAGTAAGAAAGAGCGCAAAGATCAGGAATCGATACAACCAAGCACCACACCTGACCCAGGATACCAATGGGAAAGTGACAATGTCACAATTAGACATCACAAAACTCATTTTCTGATATTTTCGAAAATCACCAGCTGCACATACTTAAATCATTATATATTGATTCTTTTTCATATCATATCACAGCTGTTATTAACAGCATCAAACTAATTAAATTATGAAGGTACCTTTACTCAGACTTCGTCTGTGCAATATCTTCTGGTCATTTGAGATTAAATAGTTTGCAGTTTCAACAAAGCCTTGGATTTTTTTAAAGAATTAAAAGTTTGTAAGAGCGATTTCTACTTTCTGAACAGGCGCAAAAATGTAGAGTGGCCTTACTTCGGTTCAGTGTACTTCTAAATCGTGAAAACTATCCGGACAGCATAGTTACTGCCCTGGTGATCTGGAAACTACCCTGCGTGACATAAGGTGCTGTCCCTTTTCCTAGTTGACACTTGAGTTTTTGTTCAATGTAGAAACGCTAAGTAGGTGCCTTTTAATCATTTTCACTGGCAAATCTTTTAAAATATAGGCTCAAATTGACGGAGACAAGCTAAAGTTCTTCAAACCAACACAGTCCTTGGAGAAAAGTGGCCCGATGCAGCAAGAAAGATTCAAAGCAAACAGATGACTTTTCAAATAAATTTTGGAACTAAAAAGAAAGCTCTGACATATTTACACGGAACCCCATTGCCTGGTTATTCCATAATTCGTTTGGCGTGGTAGGATAAAATGGAAATAAGAATGACACCAACCTCTGTTTAGATTTTTGCTACGTTGTCACTACACCGAAATGACCCGGTATGTGATATGGGAACAATTTCGGGTTAATTCCTGGGATTACCCTCGTGCGATGCCTCCATTTATGCATGCTTTCTGAGTATATATAGCCAACCAAATCGGTTCAACGAATAGGTACATTCATGCCTGGGCTTATTACTGCTGTTCTGGGTTGAGCCAGTACTAGAACAGTGATTTCCTTGAGTCTTGAACCAGTGGCCAATCGACCCTACTATTGAGCCTCTGCGGTGCTCAACGGAAAACAGAACAGCACACATTGGAGGTGCCCCTATCGATGGTGCATAACAAACAGAGTTTTAGTAATATGATACTTTGGACAAATTTATAATACAAGACACCAATTATAGACTAATGGTGCTCCTAACGGAAACGGAGATGGAGAAAATAAGCAAATAGATGGAAATTAAAATTTAAAAAAGATGAAACTCAGGATAAAATGAAAATAATAACACAATAGTAAGTGAGTATGATCAGGAAATACCACAATCACCAACCGCATTAAACCTCACGGCACCGCGAGGAAGAGCCTCTTAACCACCTCGAGACACCAGGAAGACAAATTAAGCAAAGCAACCAGCTCTCTCTTCCCCATCAAGATGATTGCAATACTAGAATGCACATAAAGTAACCTACAAAAAAACATAGAACAGTTACAGACTCCCACAATGAGAGTAACAACAAACAAAAAGTCAACAACAACAGAACCACCGCCTTAAAACGGACAGCAGCCTAAGCCACTTGGGGGCTTAAATGCATTTCACTGGTACCAAATCTTCGCCCGAAGTGCAAGAAATATTCAGCTCGCATGGAAGCCTTCTAACTAATGCAATGTATCATCATGGAGAAACACTCTAATAAAACTAACACACCATGATGAAACAAAAAAGGGCTCATGACTCACAGATAGTCAGAGCTAACGAAAACCTCAAGTTGAGCCATGGTGGGTCCAGCTACAGATACAAAACTACAAAACTAGCACACTAACAGAAACCAGTTAGTAGCCAATGTACCGAACCATAACGTTATCTCTCAAAAAAAGACTATTGCATGGGCGTGATAATTAAATTTTAATAATGCCACAGTAGAAAAGAAGAATTGATTCGATTATGATTCATCTCTTTGAAACACCATTTATTATGTGACCTTTTCAAAGACTGCCTTGTCTTATATTGTAACGTTACAACATTACCATTAGGGCCAGCACGCGCGATTACGGCACTCATCGCATATTCTGAATGCTTCTGTATGTAATATATTTCTATGCAGTATCGAGCAAATCAAGAGGCCTTACATTTGGTCGGGGTCTTCATCTCCACTCATGTGTTGTAAATGCGATCAGCAGATGCTTTGGCGATTCTGCACATATGCGCAGACTCGCCTGAGCCTTGGACACTCGCTTATGCGATAAGGATAAGTATCGAAGTCTCGTTCACTGGCCAATATAGGTTGTGCCATTTCATGACAAAGCTAGCGATATGAGCTGTGGGCCAAGCGAAGACTGATCCACCTCAATATCTAGTCTGTCCATTCCGAGTATCGGTCAATACCAATAAGGTAGCTATGTGCGTTAGCGAAGACTTTGATCTGACCTGACGAAAATCAGATCGATCTGAATTTGCACTGTACTGGAAAGATTTACACCGTCTTACAAAATTAATCTGCATGCCGTCGTGAATCTAATTACTTCTTGAGCCCATCGGGCTGTCGGATGATATATTTCCTTACTTTGTAAAGTTCTAATAAAACAAACAAACACAATCAGCTTTAAATCTCATCAAAATTGCAAATGTATAATATATCTCAACATCAAAGCAATCGCAGAAGCCAGAAAAGTTGCTACATTCATTTTAAGTTGTATTTTGATAAGCCAAGTCATATCATTTTAGTAGCTGCACTTTTGATACCGACGCATCACATACATGTACACATTAAGGTTACTATGTTTCATAAAGTATTTAATACTCAATATAGCATCGACTATTAGATAAATTGGATTATAGATTGGAACACAATGACTGGAAAGGATGATGATGAAACAATATCTTCGAACTATCTCCTATTCAATCTGCCCAAATTTTGAGAACCTTGTGGCTAGGATCACGTATAAGTGACAGCTATATATTTTTGTTTTAATTTTGTTTTTTTAAAACCTGACATTTCGTGAACATAACACAATAAAAAATATTTGGAAAATATTGCGTGTTGATTATAAAATCTAAGGGTTTAGTGGGAAGGGTATTTTATGCAACAAAATATATTCAAAATCAAATTTTTGTCAGTTATTCGTCTAAATGCATGGAAATATAATGTTTGCGACGAAAGTGTTGCGTTTGCATAAAATTCTGGTCTTCAATATGCCATTGTTTTGGGTAAATAGGTATGTTGTCCTTAACTTTTGACTTTTACATGTAACTGTCTTCCTATTCTGTGTATTCCCGTAGTTCAATCAGTGTTACCGGTTCACTTAGGTTATCATAATTCATGTCATTGTAAACAGATATTAAGCTACATATTTGTACAAAAGTATTGACTAATAAGCTTTTATGCTAATTTTGGTAGAGTATTTTGACAGCCACTCCCTTTGATCAAGCATGTCATATGTCTTGTGTAGTACAAAACTACAACTGTTTACAAAAAAATTAACTTGACCAATTTGGGAAAAGCACCTCAAAACAACATTTTCTATTTTCTATATGATAGATCGCTTTACTTCCAAGTCTAAAAGGCTATGAAGCCCATGAGGATACAAACAACATATATAATAAGATGACATCCTACATGTAACAAATTACAGTGAAAACAGTAATAGTCATAATTAAACAACTGTATTTAGTAGAGTGGATAGATATGATATTTGTTGCTTTGACCTAATATTCTCAGTTTCGTGGACAAGGTGTCTAAAGTCCTAGTTCTGATTGCAAGTTGGATATCTCAAAGAGATAAGTCCAACGAGCAACCACAGCAAGCATCGTTTAACAATTGGCTGCAGCTTGGGTTGCCATTTGAGGCTGTGTATGATAATAAAATATTTTCTTACAAACAGTGTAGAAACCAGAACGGATCCTGATCAGCTACTTTGTCATAAGCCAGCTAGTCTGGATCTGTGCTGGTTTAAAGAAATATATCTGCGAAGAAAACTCAAAGTGGGTGAGTGCTGCCCGGGGAGTGCTGGCAGTTGTTTCGTTGAAACTACTTCATATCCGCTTTCCACATACAAATATATTAACTTCTATATAAAGATATTGGCCATGTATGTGCCCTTTTTATTATCTTCATCAGAAAGCACTGTTACTATTCAACAAGGAGATTTCGACAGGAGATATACATGTTATATGTAAAGATACTTAATTTCAATTTATCAGTAGATCCTTCAGTTGTTCAAAGTTATAACGGTTTTGGGATTTACCATAAACGAATTGTGGAATAGTAACTGTTTTTTACCCATTTTATGTCAACCGGAACTTTTATCAATGGACTATTCCATTTCAGTTTTATGACATATGTTGAATAGCGCTTTACATTTTTTTTAATATTATATTTCGTGAACAAACAGTAAAGAATCTGATCGACGCTGCATCTTGCGACTTCTGATCTGGTTATGTACTGTTTACCGATGTCCAACAAAAGGACATGGGGCGAATAAGGGTAAGGTAATTCCCCTTATGTAATTCTATTATAGATAGTAGGCGTATTAGCATAATAACGGGTGTGGTTTACAATTTGAAAGTAGCCTATGTAGATGCAATAATCCAGTCCCGGCTCTTCAACTTATCGAAACGAAATATAAGTCAAAGAGTCATTGGGTACGTGATCATGACAACCCCACCCCTCTCTCTCTCTCTCTCTCTCTCTCTCTCTCTCTCTCTCTCTCTCTGATAAATGACACCACCTATGATGTTTGAAATAATATCAAAACAAAAGGCATCCACCAGTCTGTACGCATATGCACATGCTGGTCCATGTCTTTTTCGCAAGTAGCAGCTTAGATCCTATCATGCTATTAAAATACAGGAAAGATACCTTCTCGTCCTCGGTACTCACATGCACCTCCTCAATTTGCCAAACAGCCACAAATACGGATAAATAATTAATTTTCATAAAAGCTAGTACTTATAAGTATATCTACAACAGCAACTATTTTATCTCATAATCGAACAGCAGTGAAATCCTAATATGTTGCTGCCAGCAAGTTCAATAGCGTCTATGGTTCAAGTGCCGTCGAATAGTAGAAACAGAGTTTTCAATTCACATTTCTAATTGGTACTTGTACTACGTGTTAAACCTTTTTTGGGGATATTCCGAAGGCTGTATAAACTACCTTGGACAAATTGGGATATTTCATAATCATACTCTCTCATTTAGTTTCGCTTTTTAATCTCCATTTTCCAGATCTCCAACAGGGCATCATTCTTTATCTATTTCTGTGAATTCTTACCAGATATTGAGCCAGCTATGATACCTGTCACTGATGATTGTGTCTGTTATCGTGCAACTGGAATACGGGGGACATTGAAACTTCATAATAACAATAACTGATTGACTGTTGGGTCAAGAAAATGCAGTATGGCATTTCAACTTTTCAAAGGCAATTGGTTGCAGCTGATAAAGAAACAGACACAACATGTACAGACCTTCAAAATATCTTAACATATACACACGTACATATAGCTTAAATAACAAATACAGCTTATTTGAAGTTGAACATATACGAAAAAGGCACGCTTGAAAGATCAATTATGCCTGATCAAAAAAATGTAAGTTAGTATGACCAGGAGAGGCTAATATCGCAGACTGCAGTGAGACTAGCCCACGGCACCGTAAGGAGGATATACATAACACAGACAATCACATGACAATTAAAATAAAGCAACAAGTTCTCACTTCATCAACAATACGATTGCTAAACTTTACATGTATCACATGACTTCGCCTCTGGGAGTGATACAACGCAATGCAATCAAAAAAATAATAATCGATAAACCACTTGTGGTTTACAGATAAGTAGCGTAACGCAATGACGTTGATTATAACGTTGCGTGAAAGATGGCAAAATCTTCAAGTTTTCACACCAGAAATGCTGTTATAAAAGTTAATGTCATGTGATGAATAGGATCTAACGTTCGTGTTCCTGTATTATTGAAATTATTAAACTCGTTGCGAAAAAGCGATAAAATGCTCGGAAAGCCTCGCATTTTATCTCTTTTCCCAACTCGTTTAATAAATTCAATAAAACATGAGTAAGATCCTCTATATAATGGACATTAAGAACCACATCACTAAATTAGAATCAAACACTAAGCCCACGAACATAGAGGATCTTACATGAGTGCTCATGTCTTATTTAATTTATCTAAAGAGTTGGGGAAAAGAGATAAATGTGAGGTTGCCGAGCACTCTATCTCTTTTTCGCAACGAGTTTAATAAATTCAAAAACACAGGAGCACGAATGAATGTTAGATTATTTTATCATATGACATTAAGATTACTTTGAAAGCTCATTTCTGCCGTAAAATAGATAAGATTTTGTCATTATATATGCAACGTTGTTATGGACGTCATAACGTTTCCGAAAATCTGTAAACCACTGGCGGTTTATCGATTTTAATGCATGCCATTATTTTACTCCCAGACGCAATGTCATATGATGAAATAAAATCACCTCAGAACGGCGGCTCGAGGGGGCTAGCTGTAAATGTATGTTACCGGACAAATCTTTGAGAAGAGGTAGTAAGACCCGGAAATATCATAATCACCGATTGCAGACCAATCCATTACATCGTTAGGAAGAGATAGAGCACAGTCAGCATCAACCTATTTAAAGTAATCGGCCGTCTCTTCACCAGTAAGACGATTGCTAAACTATACAAGTTTCGCACAAATAAAACCCCTCGCAAATTGGCCAAATCTCTCTGTCGTTTACTGAGGGTCTTGATGGGGTATAATGATTAGTGAATAATGGCTCTTTTTATAATGAATAGTAAATAATAAGCCAAAAATATAATGAATAGTGAATAATGAGGGCCTAAAAAATAATGAATAATTATATTTTTTAATGAATTGAAGAAAAAATAATGAATAGTGAATAATCAGATTTCTTTGCCACCTTTCTTACTTTTAATGAATAATTGGTCTTATTTTAATGAATAACACAAAATTTAAAATGAGATGAATTATGGGCTAAAATTTTAATCAATAGTGAATTCCAGACCCCCCAATCCAGACCCTCTTTACTGATGTAGGTAAATAATGCCTTAGTCGCGAAATTGTAACGTGGCAAATTTGTCTTTTAACACCATGCGCGAAAATTAAAATCGCGAAAATTTACGAAATTACAGTATAACAGCCTTGTGAAAAAAGCCATCAGAGAGGCATGTGCTCTCAGTCAGACTCGGGTCAATCTTGCCACCAACTTAGACTGATGTCCTGTGCATTATTTTGATAGTTTAGCACTCTGATTAAATCGAAGTCGTCGTTGCCAGCACATGCTACCGTGTTAGTTGTATCACGAAGCGCCTCAATAATACACGATAATACACGGTGTCTTTAACATGTTAAAGGTCGAAAATGATATGTCATTATCCTCGAACCAGACATTGTAATGTATAAGTAGGTCAACTTTTGTAGACACAGGGCTCCCACATACGTGATTAATGGAATCAATTACCACTACCTAAGATAAAATATATTATTTAAGAAATCAGTTCCAGGAACTAATTATGCCATCTCACGCAATGCTTTAGCACGGGCTGTGAAAGACATTTAGAACGCTTCCAAATTATACATTGTGAGTCACGTCTACTTACAGGGAGTGAAGTTCGTATCTGGCAATAGAAAGCAGTTATGTTTCCTGTCAACACGGAGGCTCACATCTTAGAGCTCTTCTATTTAGAACTTCTGTTCCGTTATCCTCTCTATCTAATGTGCCAAGGATTGGCTGAGAAACGGCATTCATCACTAAGGTAATTAAGCTTGTTAAGATAGTGGTGTACTGTTACAATTAGGTAAATAGCCATGCAATACGTAAAATCAGTCTACTTATGACACGTAACGATGTTTAAAACAAGTTATTTGGACCCATACTGGTGCCATGTACATTACCTTTACGACTTTACTATAATCAATCATTTATAACCTGATACATGTAAATAACTTCAGGTGACAAATATTCAATCAGTAGTTTAGCAACAGTAAAATGCATTTAAGTCCCCCCCCCCCCCTGGTGGCTTTGGCTGCTGTCCGTTCTAAGGTGGCGTTTCTGTTGTTATTGATCTGTTGTTATTGATCTGTTGTTTGATGTGCCTCCCATTGGTTGTGGGGGATCTGTGTTTGTCTTTGTTTTGTTATTCATTACTTTGTGTCCTTTCTAGTTTTGCAATCATTTTGAAGAGAAAGAGAGAGTAGGTTGCTTTGCTTTTATTGTTTTATGAATGTCTTGTTACTATAAATGTTCTGTGACTCTTCCTCACGCTGTCTTTGGTTGGTATGTAGTGTGTGATTGTGTTATTTCCTGATCATACATACTTACTTTTATTAAGTTCCGAGAGTCAAGTCCTTAGTAGACAATATTTTAACTGGCCATTTAACATATTTAAACAATTGCAAACATTTTGAGTCTACCATACGTACACTGTCATGCATAATATATTGAACATGACGACTTTAAATAAATTGTTATATATACGATTAGATTTTGATTTTAAAAATAAATATCATATGACGTCGCGCCTGGTAGTGAAATAACGCCATGCAATAAAATCTGTAAATCACTAGTGGTTTATTGATTTTCAGTAAACGTTATGACGTCCATAACAACGTTGCGTACATAATGACAAAATTATAACGTTTTTACGGCTGAAATGAGATTTCAAAGTAATCTTAATGTCATATGATAAATAGAATCTAACATTCGTGCCCTTGTGTTATTGAATTTATTTAACTCGTTGCGAAAAAGAGATAAAATGCTCGGCAAGCCTCGCATTTTATCTCTTTTCCTCAACTCGTTTAATAAATTCAATAAAATATGAGCACTCACGTCAGATCCTCTATGTATGTAACCCTTCTATAAGCCTTTAAACATCTTAATGATTTTCTTTAGATGCGAGAAGCCCGTAAACCAAAGCGAAATACGATACTTAGATGTAGATTATCAATCCATTTTTTGTGTTGCAATCGTTACGTTTATTACAAATTTAAAGATTTTCTCAGTACTGCGCATTTCTTACAGTTAACATACTTGAATATTTACTGCGCTTCAACGATGTTAATTTGTGTTTGATAGGTATCAAAATATCAGTTTAACTAAATAAATTTAAAAAATGAATATATACTACGCCAAAAAAGAAACGCCGCATGTAAGTTGTTTTTTTATGTGATGGAAGAGGATCCTGTCTCCAGATTGGCCTAATTTGTCTTCATAAATATCTATGTATACCTGGAAACTGGTCTAAACTGGCCTAGAAGTTGATAAAGAATGGAAACCAGCTCAATGGAGCGCAGTGGCTCAGTTGTAGAGTGCTGACTCGAGACCGGACGGCCGCGGGTTAGAGCCTCACCGGCGTCACTGCGTTGTGGTCCTTGAGCGAGACACATTAATCCGAGCTTAGTACTGGCTAAACGCGGGAAGAATCGCCCCTTTTTAACTGAATTATTGTTAATGGGACGTAAAGAATCAAATCAAACAAACAAAAAGAAATCAGTTCAAAGGTAAGTGAGTATGATCAGGAAATACCACAATCACACACTGCAGACCAACCCATGACACCGTGAGGAAGAGTCACAGAACATTTACAGTAACAAGACATCCGTTATACAATAAAAACAAAAAAGCCAGCTCTATCTTCCTATACAAGGTGATTGCAAAACTAGAAAGGACACAAAGTAATGCATAACAAAACAAAAACAAACCCAGAACACCACAAACAATGGGATGTACATAAACAATAGATTAACAACAACAGAACCACCGGCTAAGAACGTACAACAGCCTAAGCCAACGGGGACTTAAATATATTTTACAGGCGCCAAACCTTCACCACTAGTTTCCAGAGGTTAATATTTTGACACTTTTCAAATATCACTTTACTCATCATCCTACTTTTTAGCCCTCTAGAGATGATGCGTAATAAACTAGCATGGGATGCATCAATAGAGAATACTAGGTGAGTGTCTTTGATATCAAGTTTACCAGGCAAGGCTTTGAGAATACTTATTGACATCGCGAGGCTTGCCGAGTGATTCAACATGCGTTCTCAAAGCCGAGCGTGGTGAACTTGATATAAAAAGACGCGAACCTGGTATTCTATTTATTAGTTTGCAAGCTGATTGACTGTTCAAACTAGCGACAACGACGTATTTATCGATTCAATATCATTGACGACAACATGCAACGTCATGATGACCTGATAAAGGCACATGCCGTGAGATAGGCAACGTTTATCAGGTCAACGTGCACCAATGCAGTTAATAGGAGAGCCAACTGATAAAATTGACACGATTTGCTGCTTCACCCCCCAATAGATAAATTAAAGACTTTAATGAATTTTAACAACAGTTGTGTTGTGTTTTGTTCGTTCATTTTTCTTTGTCTGAGTAAACAAAATGATAAAAAAGTGTTTTAAGATAAATTTTACATTTCGCATTCAGAGAATTTATATACATTTCAAAACGCAAAATACTACATTAAAAAATGTAGATAACAATTGCTAAAACTTGTGAGAATGTCCTAAGGTTGAACATGACTTCAACAACAAAATTGAAAGTAGACGATTTTCACACATAGTTGAAAAGTCATATAACAAACAAATTATCGACAACAATGTCGGTAGTCATAAAGATTTATCTACCCTTAAAAGTTAGATTCCCCTCGGCTCTACAGATAAATATGTTCTTAAAAGTGTATCCTTTGGAAGCAAAGAATGCACCAAAGAAATGAAACTAGAGTGTGCATATTTTTTGGGGCCAGACTAGCTAGTTTCTGCCATTTAGGCTTCATCAGTGACCCTCTAATAGTTTCAAAGTTCCACAATGAACCCCATGATCCCAAAGGACAAGAAAATAAAATCTACACTATAGTGAAGGGCAAGGAGACGTTCTACCGCCGCCACACAGTCCCAGTCACCAGCTGTAGTGAAAGTAAGTAAGGGTACAAAGATCAGGAATCGATACAATCAAGTACCACACCTGACCCAGGATACCAATGGGAAAGTGACAAACTCAGAGTAGACACCATAAACGAGAGCCAAGAGGTCAGCCCTTTCCCAGCAGGTGACCTCAAAGCACATATAAACAGACGCGCACAAAGACATAGCAAACACAAGACAGAACAAAAACATAAAAGATCCACAAAAGAAGTACCGCCTTGGAACGGTCAGTAAAATATTTTACTGGTGGGCTTAAACCGGTTTAACGGCGCCAACCTAACCCTTGATTCAGATGTGGATCAAGACACATAGACATTTGGTTTGCATGAAATACCCCTAACTTATCAATGCATCATCTCCTAAAACATATAAATCAAGATATAACAAGGAGATAAAGCAAGGATAAGGACTCAACAGTAAATCAAACTGAATACCGGAGCAATAGAAATCCAACAGGTAACCCCGGTGGGCTCGACAAACAGCCAAAGCATCAGGCCCCTACCATCTCATCAATAGATAAGTCTTTAAGTCGGAACCATCATAGAGTCTGAAGTCCGACCCACCGGCGTGCAATATGAAGTCAAATATGTTCTTAAAAGGGTATCTTTTGGAAGCAAAGAATGCACCAAAGAACTGAAACTAGAGCGAGAACGCTAACCCTAACCCTAAATCCTCATGTGTACCTGAATGAAGTCAATAATTGCATATTATCACATGACGTTTCGTCTGGGAGTTAAATAATGTCATGCAATAAAATCGATAAACCACTAGTGGTTTACAGGTTTAATAACGTTACGTAATGCTGTCAAATTTAACGTTGTGTAAAAGATGACATTATATTGGCCTTTTCACGCTAAAAATACAGTTTTTAAGTTACTTTAATGGCATGTGATAAATAAAATATAACATGCGTGCCACTGTATTATTGGATTGATCAAATCCGTTGCGAAAAAGCAACATTATGCTCGACAAGCCTCGCATTTTATCTTTTTTCCTCAACTCATCTAATAAATTAATAAAACATGAGCACTCATGTAAGATCCTCTACAAATATGTAGAAAGGTCTTAGGCGTCACCAAACCCGTAAATAAACAAGGTCGTTAAAGTCCGTGAAAGTCAATTTCTGTAAGTGATAGTGTAACAGACATAATTCTTATATTGTCAACAGCAGGTAAACATGTATTTCAATATCCTGTTTCTCCTCTCGTCGATGATTATTAGAAATTACCCATTTATGCTGAATCTACTTTGCCTTCTTTATCAATCGGACGGGTCAATGTCCAATTTTAGGTTTGTTTTTTGTTGTTTTTTTACATTTTCATTCAAATTTCTATAGAAACTTCTGTTTGCAAAAATGGAGAACCAGATCAGACGCCACGTTTTGCGGCATTTGATCTGGTTTTGCAATGTTTGCCGATGTCTCACAAAAAAAGACGCTAGGCTTATAATGGTTAATTAGAGCTGATTACACTCGTCTTGTGTTTCCAAATAAGCAGTTTAACAAGTTAAATATTCTATTATAAACAACTTGTCTGCTTGAAACCCGTAAGCAGGTACTTTGCCTACAAATAAAAACCTTGATCACTTCACGTGAGTGAACTGTGAATGTATCCAGTGGGCCTATTTGGATTCGCAGGCTCGTCGGATATATCATGGGTCCTTATTTGGTACAAATTTTGTAAGGGAAATAATTCAAGGCGATTGTATTCATTGTCTTATTGTCTTTACTTACCTATAGCTTTAGAGAGACAATATCTGAACTTAGACTTCAACCGAATCGACGAAGGTCTGAATCGTCCAGGGTCTGATTAGATTCGAACTAGTCAAGGATCCGAACCGTCAAACGTTCCTCAATCATACTTATTTTTGTTCCCTGCCTTTTCGAAGAAAAGCAAGGGGACATAGTATTCGGCTTTCCATCCTTCCGTTGGTTCCGTTCTTCTGTCCGTCATTCCGTCCTTCCACCCCCTTCAAGTAGTAGGTATCTTGTGTATGTAACTCCTCCTACAGTTTTACTCCGATCCTTTGAAACTTTACAGGTGTTTAGGTCATGGTCGGAAGATGCACGTTTTCTTTGGATATAATCCCCAGACAATATCTTGTCACTTTTGTTCACAAAATGAACTTAGTCATTTTTCTGGCCGAAGTGAATAGATACTTGGTATCTTGAGTATGCAACTCCTCTTACAGTTTTACTCCAATTCCTTTACGCAATGGTCTGAAGATATTCATAATGTTGGATATACATATAATCCTCAGATTATTTATTGACAAAACTATTGTTTGGATATAATCCCCAGATTTTTGTCACTTTTTTCACAAGTTGAACTTATTATTATTTCTGACCAAAGTAAATAGATACTAGGTATCTTGTGTGTGCAACTCCTCCTAAAATATTAGTCCAATAGTTTTGAAACTTTACAGATGGTTTGGTCGTGGAAAAAAGATAATGCATATATTTTGGATATAATCCCCATAATATTTTTTTTTTACTTTTTTTCTCCCAAATTGAGTTTAGTCGCTTTATAGGCGTTTATTGCTATCAAGGTATGAATGTGCTAAGGATTAAGTTCTCAAATTATTTTTGTTTGTTTTGTGTACTTAATTTAACTTACTCGATTCATGATAGTTTATATATTAAAACAACAAACATTAAGTGGCGGGGGCATACATTCTCTGAATTCGCATGTTTTAATTGCAAATGGTAATTATTTAAGTAATTCGAAGAAATACTTGTGTAGTAAGCTGTGGTGAACCAACACGGTTGTCTATGAAGTTTTTATTATCATATGACGTCACGTCTGGGAGTGAAATAACGCCGTGTAATAAAATCGATAAACCAATAGTGATTCACAGGTTTTCGGGAAACGTTATGGCGTCCATAACAACGTTTGCATACATAACAGCACAATTATAACGTTTTAACGGCAGATGATATTTCAAAGTTATCTTAATGTCATATGAATCTAATATTCGTGCCCTTGTATTATTGAATTTATTAAACTCGTTGCAAAAAAGAGGTAGAATGCTCAACAAGCCTCACATTATATCTTTTCTTTCGTTTAAAAATTCAATAAAATACGAGCATTCATGTAAGCTCCTCTACGCACAGCCACATAACATGGCGTGAATCGAACGTTTTTAAAACCAATCAGAAGTTGAGATGCTATAAAGGCGTCAGGATCGACGTCGAGAATGACCGCTGCTTGCGCCACGTAATGTCTCACGCGCAACTGTTAGTTCATGATTTAATGAATGTTTGTTTCAAAATGAAAGCTTTGAAAATGACCGCCTGACTACCAGTTGGTAGAGCGTCCGCTTTCAGAGCGGGAGTCAGCCGTTTCGAATCCGGGTGCACCATACAAAAGGTGTAAAATGGTAATAGCAGGATGTGTGCTTCACGTAGGAAGATAGAGTAAGGCAGATAAGTATCTGTTAAGATATTTTTATGTCACAGAATAGCTCGTGAGCTAATTATAAACGACGTTAAATAAGGCATCTTATCTTTACATTCAGTAGTATAGGTGCCACTTTAGAGTCAATGACGTCACGACGTCAGATCCAAGATGGCGGCCCCCATGACTTCCGGTCCAAGATGGCGGCCCCCACGACTTCCGGTCCAAGATGGCGGCCCCCACGACACCAAGATGGAGGCCCCCTGTGACGCGTTCGGTTACACCTCGGAGGGTGAGTCAACGCCCTAGACCACGAGAAGGTAGCGTCACGTCCTAGAGCGCGGTGTCGTTCTTCTATATACAAGGGTGAGGGGCCTCTCATTTATCGAACGAACACGGATCTGGAGGAGTCTATATTGAGGATTTCCGGGTGGTTTTTTTACGCAGTTCAGAACGAGATCCAGTCTTTAATGGTGTAGCGCGTCGCAGCGCTCGGTTTATTCCGTTCCCCCGGTGGGCCCTTTTTTTTCAGCACGGTCCTTTCACGTCTTTTGGGCGGGTTCAGCGTTTTCTTCTCCATTGTTTTGCCATCCAATAGCCTCTGGTACTTCTCGTAAGGGACTAGGACTAGCTTTTCCATTATTCTAGCTCCGATTTCAAATGGGCCAACGTTATCTTTAGAAGCGTACGAATAAACTTTTGTTTACCGCCAAGGGCCTCCACCTTTCTTTGGTAACCCAGCGTCCTATCACCCAAGATGTACAGTTGGCGTCTGGAGCGTCTCAGGAGTACTTTTTCCGAAGGCGTCAACACGATTCTAAATTTGATAATATTGTGCGCGATTTCGCTCAATGCTTTGATCTGACCTGGCGTAATCGTTCTTAACAGGGCTTTTCTCTGGGCAGAGTCGGTCTGTCCGAATAATTTTAGAAAATGTCTGTGTTCTTTGAGGAGTCTCATTATGGTCATTCTTACGCGTTAGGGTTTCCTTCTTACGTCAGTCGATACACCAAGGGATCTTGCCCGGGAAACACTCTACTCCTCAAACGGTATTGGTCGTCCCCGTGAGGACTCGAATCCACTATCAAATAACCCTGTTTGGAACCGAGAGCGTCTTCGTAGGCTTTTATGAACCCTTTTACACGGCCCGGGTATAGCTGTCGACCAAGTATACCTACTTGGGAAACGTCTCTCAAATTCTTCATCAACACCAAGTACCACGTATTTAAAGCTATGGTCCTGGCGTGTTTCCCTCTCGGATATAAATTCTGGGTAATTAAAATGACGCTGACGCATTTGTGGTGGGTTCCCTGCGTAAACAATAATTCCATCTCTTTGTCCTCTACCACTCTATGCATGAGATCGTCGATCACGATCAATTTATGACGGCGGTCCGCGGTGAACTCTTCTAACTCTTCGGAAGAAGGTAATCCTTGTTTACTCCTAAAGTTCTTTAAGGTCCGTTCCATCTCGTCGAATAAGGGTTGGTAAATTCCGTAACAATAGAGAATCTGGCAAGGCGGATCTCTACTATACATGTTCCGAATGTGAGTCAAGAATCGGTAAACCCATCTCGTTTTTCCGCTTCCCGTCTGTCCACTGACGCAAATGCTGGAGCAGGGTTCAAAAGGCAAGGTGCACTTCATTTTTTTAGCTTAGGATTCGGAAGGGCGTATCCTATGCAACTACTCAGTAGACTGATCCAAAGTTCCGTCGAGCCGTTCTGTAGGATAAGTTGGTGATTGACGTGATGATAATGACGTACACGATGAGCATTTGAGAAAAGTACACGATTTCGGCTTTAGGCACTCTAGTCCCTAGTAAGTGCCACCTTTCCTCCGATGATCGAGTCTCGCTGTCTGATTTAGGATAAGGAAAGTTTTCCCTCGTATTGGTTTCGATATCGTTCATCTTTTTGGGTGATCCTGCAAACTGCTATTCTTACTACTTTAGATCACTTCTCACGTACGTAGAGTTCCAATTCGATCAGGGTGGGGTAGACCGCGTCATCGATTTGAGTCATGGTCTTTATACCAGTGATGACCACCTTACCGGTATGAAAACAGCAAAAGTTGACTCCCTCTATTTTGAAGTTTAGCGCTGGAAATATTTCCGGTTCGTAGAGAAGGCTTCTATCTCCAGCTAACCTATATAAGTCTAATCCACCACTTAAGGTATGGCTGGCCGAGACCGTGATGATCTTGGCATCTGTGAGGTACACTGGGCATCCATATTTTTGCAACAGCCTGGCATATCTACGAAGTCTCTGTCGACCCTCACGGAAGCTAGATGCTTTTCCATTAGAATTGATGACGCCATTGGCAAACACTAAACAATTGCCGCCAATGTTCCTATGTTGCCATATAAGGCTGGGAAATGACCTCGGCTCATATCGGCAATTCCTCAAACGCTGGCACAACGATATCAAGTCTATGGTACAGTTCAAATGAGCGCTACATACAACGTTGGTAATTTTCATGGTGGAGTGAGTTGCAACGGGAATTGTTAACGTATTTATAAGTGTCATAGTCACGTGACTAATTATAGTCTTTCACGTCTGCTTCCGGTATCCAGCTATCGTATTTCTTGGGCCAATGTAACCAATGCACCAGGACTTCTTTCCGTTTGTTACGTACGCGTCTCTTTAGTATCTTTTCCACCCGGTATTCCGTTGTAGGGTCGATAGTCACGGGTTGTAATTCGGGTTCGTAAAATGTACCGTCGACTCTCTCACCATCCCAGTCCAGTATGGTATAAACGGGTACGCCCTCTCTTCTAAACCGAGTGTCAATCTTGAACAGTTGCCCGGTCCACTTTTGGGAATACTCTCTGTCAATGGGTCCAGTTACCATCATAGAGAATGGGTGTCTAAATGTCATTTCCTTCAATGGTTGTGACTTGTCGGTATATTTACCACTGCAATGGGCATTGCGTTCATGTCTTTGCAATGCATCACGCCTACTATAGGACTGGTTGCAGATCAAACACCTGATCATTTTGTCTCAGTTAGTATTGCTTGTCTACCTTCATACGGGTGCCATCCTTCTTACGATCATTGGATCATTGTTACCACCACCACCACCGACAACACCACCAGCACCGACACCAACCACCACCACCACAGACACCACCACCCACCACCACCACCCACCACCACCACCACCACCACCGACACCACCCACCACCACCACCACCAAACACCATCACCACCACCACCACATGGTGGACCATTGTTTCCTGACTGTACATTCACTACATCCTCACTGTATCCCACTATACCCCAACTGAACCCTCACTGTGCCCCAATATACCCTCACTGTATCCTCACTGTACCCCACTGTACTCTCACTGTATCCTCCCTGTACCCTCACTGTATTCCACTGTACCCCAACTGAACCCTCACTGTGCCCCAATGTACCCTCACTGTACCCCCACTGTACTCTCACTGTATCCCTAATGTATCCTCCCTGTATCCTCAATGTATCCTCCTTCTCTCCTCCTCCTCACCCTCTCCTCCTCCCTCCTAATCCCAATGTACCCCAACTGAACCCTCACTGAGCCCCAATGTACCCTCACTGTACCCCACTGTACTCTCACTGTATCCTCCCTGTACCCTCAATGTATCCCACTGTACCCCAACCGAACCCTCACTGTATCCTCACGGTGCCCCAATGTACCCTCACTGTATCCTCACTGTACTCTCACTGTATCACCACTGTATCCTCCCTGTACCCTCAATGTATCCTCCTTCCCTCCTCCTCCTCGCCCTCTTCACATCCCTCCTAATCCCACTGTACCCCGACTGAACCCTCACTGTGCCCCAATGTACCCTCACTGTATCATCACTGTACCCCAATGTACTCTCACTGTATCCCCACTTTATCCTCCCTGTACCCTCACTGTATCCTCCTTCCCCCCTACTCCTCACCCTCTCCTCCTCCCTCCTAGCTCCATTATGAATTTGAACTATCATGATCACTGTTTTTACGGCCATTATACTCGTTGTAGAACGTTCTATCATCGTAGGTTCACCGGTAATTGTTGGTTGACTATGATTATATAATGATTAAGCATAACAGTTTCGCTTTAAACAACCAGTCGTCAGCATTTACGCTATGTATAGTCTTAAGATGATGTACTATATTTAGCACATACTTTCTATCGCATATTGGACACTGGATCTTGTATCTATGAGGCATAGTTTTGATCTGTTTTTAAACACCATTTAAACCGAAATTTTATGTATACCAGCTTCCTGGGCAAGCCTTTCCTTTTAAATCGAAACTTTTATAATACAAACGCGAGCCTTACTTTTAAAACGACACTTTTATGTATAACCTGGCAAGCCTTTCCTTTTAAATCTAAACGCTTGTAATACAAGTGCGAGCCTCCCCTTTAAAACGACACTTTTATGTTTCAGCTTCCTGGGCAAGGCTTTTCACGCAGTCTTATAACGCGAAGATGAATCACGCTATAAAAAAAAAACGTGTGGCGTTCGAAAACACCAAACGTTTGAGCTAAATAGTATCATTTAAACTGTTCAATTTATTGTTCGACTGTCATATTAGCTATGACTCGATTGCATGCGATGCGCATTATATAGCGAGAGGTCTTTTCTGATGGGTCAATTAAAAGTAATATCGTTATAAATGTATATATCATAAGCCATACATTTCGCAATTCGTCTCTAGACTATGAACAGACGATACGTAAGTTGAATTTAGGGGTTAATTGTCTCATGTACCTACCTGTACACGAACAGCGCAGACTCGCCCCTGCGCGAGTTAGGCTAGCTCTGTAATACGATCATGAGTCAACTATTTAATGTCTACATACGATGATGTCATCCAAAATGGCCGTCGCGCATGCGCAGTGAAAGCATTTAATTAAACAACATCTATATCCGTACTTTGTACATTAGTTCTCAGGTAAATATAGACTCTGACAAAGGCGAAGAATGAGTTGGTGTATTTATACACCCTAGACATTTAGAATGAAAAGGGCGAAAATCGCCATCGCCTTTCCTAGTACACGCTATAGATACATCAAACGTCTGGTCCGATGGACAGGCTCATCTGCTTGAATAACGCACTCTGATCAGTAAATTCGATGTGGAACAGCGAAGACCCAACGCAATGATACAGCACAGTCGTCCGTATTGAAAAGGTGGGTTTTCCGTGGGCATACTCCTGAATTGTAAAATCGATAAGCAATTTCAAAACATGGATCAAAGTGAATACAGCCGGTCAGATCCGGTCAACAGCTGATTATATTGGTGAAGGAATTGAGACAGGCCCACGGAAAACCCACCTTTTCAATACGGACGACTGTGCTGTATCATTGCGTTGGGTCTTCGCGTTTGAGGAATTGCCGATATGAGCCGAGGTCATTTCCCAGCCTTATATGGCAACATAGGAACATTGGCGGCAATTGTTTAGTGTTTGCCAATGGCGTCATCAATTCTAATGGAAAAGCATCTAGCTTCCGTGAGGGTCGACAGAGACTTCGTAGATATGCCAGGCTGTTGCAAAAATATGGATGCCCAGTGTACCTCACAGATGCCAAGATCATCACGGTCTCGGCCAGCCATACCTTAAGTGGTGGATTAGACTTATATAGGTTAGCTGGAGATAGAAGCCTTCTCTACGAACCGGAAATATTTCCAGCGCTAAACTTCAAAATAGAGGGAGTCAACTTTTGCTGTTTTCATACCGGTAAGGTGGTCATCACTGGTATAAAGACCATGACTCAAATCGATGACGCGGTCTACCCCACCCTGATCGAATTGGAACTCTACGTACGTGAGAAGTGATCTAAAGTAGTAAGAAAAGCAGTTTGCAGGATCACCCAAAAAGATGAACGATATCGAAACCAATACGAGGGAAAACTTTCCTTATCCTAAATCAGACAGCGAGACTCGATCATCGGAGGAAAGGTGGCACTTACTAGGGACTAGAGTGCCTAAAGCCGAAATCGTGTACTTTTCTCAAATGCTCATCGTGTACGTCATTATCATCACGTCAATCACCAACTTATCCTACAGAACGGCTCGACGGAACTTTGGATCAGTCTACTGAGTAGTTGCATAGGATACGCCCTTCCGAATCCTAAGCTAAAAAAATGAAGTGCACCTTGCCTTTTGAACCCTGCTCCAGCATTTGCGTCAGTGGACAGACGGGAAGCGGAAAAACGAGATGGGTTTACCGATTCTTGACTCACATTCGGAACATGTATAGTAGAGATCCGCCTTGCCAGATTCTCTATTGTTACGGAATTTACCAACCCTTATTCGACGAGATGGAACGGACCTTAAAGAACTTTAGGAGTAAACAAGGATTACCTTCTTCCGAAGAGTTAGAAGAGTTCACCGCGGACCGCCGTCATAAATTGATCGTGATCGACGATCTCATGCATAGAGTGGTAGAGGACAAAGAGATGGAATTATTGTTTACGCAGGGAACCCACCACAAATGCGTCAGCGTCATTTTAATTACCCAGAATTTATATCCGAGAGGGAAACACGCCAGGACCATAGCTTTAAATACGTGGTACTTGGTGTTGATGAAGAATTTGAGAGACGTTTCCCAAGTAGGTATACTTGGTCGACAGCTATACCCGGGCCGTGTAAAAGGGTTCATAAAAGCCTACGAAGACGCTCTCGGTTCCAAACAGGGTTATTTGATAGTGGATTCGAGTCCTCACGGGGACGACCAATACCGTTTGAGGAGTAGAGTGTTTCCCGGGCAAGATCCCTTGGTGTATCGACTGACGTAAGAAGGAAACCCTAACGCGTAAGAATGACCATAATGAGACTCCTCAAAGAACACAGACATTTTCTAAAATTATTCGGACAGACCGACTCTGCCCAGAGAAAAGCCCTGTTAAGAACGATTACGCCAGGTCAGATCAAAGCATTGAGCGAAATCGCGCACAATATTATCAAATTTAGAATCGTGTTGACGCCTTCGGAAAAAGTACTCCTGAGACGCTCCAGACGCCAACTGTACATCTTGGGTGATAGGACGCTGGGTTACCAAAGAAAGGTGGAGGCCCTTGGCGGTAAACAAAAGTTTATTCGTACGCTTCTAAAGATAATGTTGGCCCATTTGAAATCGGAGCTAGAATAATGGAAAAGCTAGTCCTAGTCCCTTACGAGAAGTACCAGAGGCTATTGGATGGCAAAACAATGGAGAAGAAAACGCCAAACCCGCCCAAAAGACGTGAAAGGACCGTGCTGAAAAAAAAGGGCCCACCGGGGGAACGGGATAAACCGAGCGCTGCGACGCGCTACACCATTAAAGACTGGATCTCGTTCTGAACTACGTATAAAATCCACCCGGAAATCCTCAATATAGACTCCTCCAGATCCGTGTTTGTTCGATAAATGAGAGGCCCCTCACCCTTGTATATAGAAGAACGACACCGCGCTCTAGGACGTGACGCTACCTTCTCGTGGTCTAGGGCGTTGACTCACCCTCCGAGGTGTAACCGAACGCGTCACAGGGGGCCTCCATCTTGGTGTTGTGGGGGCCGCCATCTTGGACCGGAAGTCGTGGGGGCCGCCATCTTGGACCGGAAGTCATGGGGGCCGCCATCTTGGATCTGACGTCGTGACGTCATTGACTCTAAAGTGGCACCTATACTACTACATTCATCAATTAAAAGGAGATAATGACACTTTTATTGACCACAAAATACAATATGCGGTACACTGAAAGTAATTTGATCAAATTGTTTACTATTATAAGCATAAGTACAAAAGGTTCAAGTATGGAACCATGATTGATGTAGAAAAAGTAATAAACACTGTTGATGTCAGAAGGACCTATAAAACTATTGGCAGTATATGTACAAGGGGCATTTAGGAAGTACGTACATGTAGCAGGGTCTTTTATCTCAGTAACCGATTAACAAACTCATTCATGTTTGGTATCATTTTAAACCGCTATCCTTCTATTCCTCTATGTTATGACTTAGATTTTATTGGGATGCTATAATGCAGTAACGAAACATAGTATTGTGAATATACATGTATGAACTGATTGTATACTGGAAAATGGAATAGGTAACTTTTTACTTTTTTAACATGAATCAACAGAATTCGATGAAATTTGATAATCTTGTACAATTTGGTAGGCCACCATCTGGTAAAGTCATTTTACAACTAATAACCGAATTTGTTGTTTCAAATACCAAGAAAGCAATCCCAAAACATTTTAGAAAGTAAAACAATACGTTTATTTATACGACTAAATATCGCATATGATAATGTATTTTTTTGAAAATATATAACCGATAGTAGTTTAAACATGCCCTACGTTGGTATTTTTGCCAAGCACAGTTTGTTAAGTTTGTATTGAAACCAAAATAATTTTTGTAAACCAGAATAAAAGGAAGATAACTCTTACAATCTACCCATGGGGTAGAATGAATTTAGCCTTGAGTTGACCTTCTGTTTCCTTTCAATTGAAAACAGTGCTTACCAAAAGAGTAATAATACCCTGAGAGTAGCAATCAAACAATTTTGTGTAGGTTAACGAGATACCATGAACACTTTGGCCTTACGCCTTGGACAAAAATATATGGGATTGAGTGACCCCACCCACTTCTTGAAAAGAAGGGTAGTTTTATTAGGAATAATTTTCATGAATACAGAACTAACCAAGTCAACATTTTTTGCGCGACGAAATGTTTTTTTATACATTATTTGCTATAAATAAAGCAAACATGTACACTATAGGCATACTTCGTGTTCCTGTAGTGAAACAATTTATAGTAAAAGTACAAAGAAAATCACAAATAGTCCTATTTCTGAAAGTTTACCGTTTCTCTATTGGAATGTCAATTGAAATGAAAGAAAACGTCAGTTCATAGCTAAACTCATTTTACCCAATGGGAAGATTTTTAAAAAGTATATATTCCCTTTGTTCTGGATTACAAACTTTCTTTTGGTTTCATAACAAAGAGCACAAAGTGTGCTTGACAAAAATACCAACGCAAGCTACTGCCAGTTATATATTTTCAAAATAGATGTATGTGCATTGTGACATGCGATTTTTCGTCGTAACAATAAACACACTGCTTTGCTTTCTAAACGTTTTGGTATTGCTTCCCCAGTGTTATTAGAAACAACAAACTCGGTATTTTTTTTATAATTTACGAAATGGTTTAAAATAATCTAAATTCATCAAATACTGTTGATGCTCTGTACACTTTTCAAAAAGTAAAATGTTACCTATTCCATTGTAAGTTTGCATTTCCATTATACAAACTTTAAAAGTATTTTCAATAATGCATTATAAAATCCTCATGAAATTTGTGTCCTTACATAGCGGATAGATAGCATCATGTATGAATGGGTTTGTTAATCGGTTACTGAGATAAAAGACCATGCTACGTACTTTCCAAATGCCCCTCGTATGTCATGCAATAATTGGGCCTCGTCGTGAGAAAACCTGTCTTCGGGGTGTCCGACAAAGCCAGTTTCAAACCATTCTCCTCAGCTACAGAGACTAGCTAGAAAATTGAAATTTCACCTGCAGCAAGTTTACATATGATTCTTTCTGTATTAAGCTGTGGTGAACCAACACGGTTGTCTATGAAGTTTTTTATCATATGGCGTCCCGACTGGGAGTGAAATAAGGCCATGTAATAAAATCGATAAACCACTAGTGATTCACATATTTTCTGGAAATGCTATGGCGTGCATAACAACGTTTGCATACATAACCGCAAAATTATAAGGTTTTTTACGGCAGAAATGATATTTCAAAGTAATCTTAATGTCATATGAATCTAATATTCGTGCTCTTGTATTATTGAATTTTTAAACCTCGTTGCGAAAAAGAGGTAAAATGCTCAACAAACTACACATTTTATATCTTTTCCCCAGCTCGTTTAATAAATTCAATAAAATACGAGCACTCATGTAAGCTCCTCATAACATGGCGTGTACCAAACGTTTTGAAAACCAATCAGAAGTTGAGATGCTACAAATGCATCAGGATCAATGTCGAGAATGACCGCTGCTTGTGCCACGTAATGTCTCGCATGCAACTGTTAGTTCATGATAAAATGAATGATTGTTTCAAAACGAAAGCTTTTCAATTGACTGCCTGACTACCAGTTGGAAAAGCGTCCGCCTTCAGAGCGGGAGATCGCTGATTCGAATCTGGGCGCACCATACCAAAGGTGTAGAAATGGTACTAGCAGCTCCTTTGCTGACGTTCGCATTAAAGGGATTTGTTGTTTATGTAGGACGATAGAGTAAGGCAGGCAAGTATCTGTTAAAGATATTTTATGTCACAGAATAGCTCGTGAGCTGATTATAAACGACGTTAAATAAGGCATCTTATCTTTATATTCATCAATTAAAAGCGAGATAATGACACTTTTATTGACCACAAAATACAGTATGCGGTACACTGAAAGTAATTTGATCAAATTGTTTACTATTATAAGCATAAGTACAAGAGGTTCAAGTTTGAAACCATGATTGATGTAGAAAAAGTAATAAACATTGTAGACGTCACAATGACCTAAAAACTATTGACAGTATATGTACAACGGGCATTTGGAAAGTACATAGCAGGTATTTGGAAAGTACGGTTATCTCAGTAACCGATAAACAAACCCATTCATGTTTGGTATTAATTCAAACCGCTATCCTTCTATACCATTATGTAATGACTCAGAATTTATTGGGATGCTATAATGCAGACACGAAAAATATCATTGTGAATATACATGTATGAACTGTTTGTATACTGGAAAATGGAATAGATAACTTTTGACTTTTTTAACATTAATTAACAGAATTCGATGAAATTAGATAACATTGTACAATTTGGTAGGCCACCATCTGGTAAAGTCTTTTTACAACTAATAACCGAATTTGTTGTTTCAAATATCATAATAGCAATACCAAAACCTTTTAGAAAGCAAAGCAATGCGTTTATTTGTACGACTAAATATCGCATGTGACAATGTACATTTTTTGGAAATATATATAGCCGATAGTAGTTTAAACCTGCCCTTCGTTTGGTATTTTTGTCAAGCACAGTTCGTTAGGTTTGCATTGAAACAAAAATAAATTTTGTAAACCAGAACAAATTATAGATAACTCTTACAATCTACCCATGGGTGAAATGAGTAAAGCTTTGAGTTGACCTTCTGTTTCCTTTCAATTGAAAACTGTGCTAACCAAAAGAGTAATACTACCCTGTGAGTAGCAATCAAACAATTTTGTGTAGGTTAACGAGATACCATGAAAACTTCTTACGCCTTTCGACAAAAATACGTGAGATTGAGTTACCGCACCCACTTCTTGAAAAGTAGGTTAATGTTATTCGGAATACTTATCTTGAATACAGAACTTACCAAGTCAACATTTTTTTTTGCGCGACGAAATGTTTTATACATTATTTGATACAAATAAAGCTAACTATGTACACTATAGGCATACTTCGTGTTCCTGTAGTGAAACAATTTATAGTAAAAGTACCAAGAACATCCCAAAAAGTCCCATTTCTTAAAGTTTACCGTTTCTCTATTGTAACGAACGAAAACGTCAGTTCATAGCTTAACTCCTTCTACCCAATGGGAAGATTTTAAAAAGTATATATTCCCTTTGCTCTGGATTACAAAATTTCTTTTGGTTTCAATACAAAGAGCACAAAGTGTGTTTGGTGAAAATACCAACGCAAACTACTGCCAGTTATATGTTTTCAATATATATGTATGTGCATTGTGACATGCGATTTTTTCGTCGTAACAATAAACACACTGCTTTTCTTTCTAAACGGTTTTTGTATTGCTGCCCCAGTGTTAAGTAATTATAAACAACAAACTCGGTATTTTTATATGATTTACCAAATGGTTTAAAATAATCTAAATTTATCAAATACTGTTGCTCTGTACACTTTTCAAAAGGTAAAATGTTACCTATTCCATGGTAAGTTTGCTTTTTCCATCATACAAACTGTAAATGTATTTTCAATAATATATTTTGTGTCTGCATTATATAATCCTCATGAAATTTGTGTCCTTACATAGCGGATGGATAGCATCATGCAGGAATGGGTTTGTTAATCGATTACTGAGATAAAAGACCACGCTACGTACTTTCCAAATGCCTCTCGTATGTCATGCAATAATTGGGCCCCCTGGTGAGAAAACCTGTCTTCGGGGTGTCCAACAAAGCGAGTTTCAAACCACTCTCCTCAGCTACAGAGACTAGCTAGAAAATTGAAATTTCACCTGCAGCAAGTTTACATATGATTCTTTCTAAAACGCGAATAACAAAGGCGCTGATCAGACTGCGCGGATGCGCAGGCTGGTCTGCGCCTGTGTTGCTCGCAAACCCCCGAAGATAGGTTTTCTCGCGACGAGGCCCAATTACAAATGTTTGTGAAGATGATGTTTTTCATAAAAGCAACATGCATCCGTCACAATACAGTTGGTTAAGCCGCGACCGCAACGTCGATTGCGTATGCTGGCTATCATGCACGTAACCATCGTCACCCCAGAAGAAAATTGTGAATATGTTCTTAAAAAACGTTATTAATTGGAAGCAAAGAATGCACCAAAGAACTGAAACTAGATTGTCAAACACGGTCAATAAAAGTCAATTTTCTATCATAAACCGGTTTGTTGGTTGCAAAACCTTTGAAACAGATTTGGAGATCCAGGAAATGATCAGCTTGCAGCTTTACGTTATGTTTTCAAACCCTTAACGTCATTAACGTCCATGCCAAATATTCCTCTTGAGTTTTATTTAATAAACCGCATTTACTGCGAAAATTATGACTTTATAATGTTAGACGTCATTAAAATACATGTAAGTATTATAACGTAAAAATTAATTATTCTGCACTTTAAAGGCACCAAATGTTTATGCATTTTTCTGATGAGAGAATGGTCAGGTGGCAAAGTTTCGGTTAGTTAGCAAGTTTAACGCTTACTTCTCGAATATAACAGGTTGTTTCATTGGCAAAGTTGTGCTGTGTTCAGTTTGACTAACGTCAATGTAACGTCCCGCTGACACAATCTATGGGTTCTGTTAGTGAAGGTAACTTTTGTGGGCAATGCATGTCCTGTAGTATTTAGGTTCGATAAATCCCATAATGCACCAACGACCTCTATTTTTCATTGCGGAGATTTTGACCTTTGTCGTGGACTATTTTCCAGATCATTATAAATTTTAAGCCAAAAACCTATAGAATAACCTTAGTATGGTCTATTCTACTTGAAATAAGTCAATTTACGAGGGGCATTTGCAAAGTTCTTGGCATGGCATCATTACTCCACAATGCGTTTGATAAAATGTTGTCAAATAATACATTTTTAGAAACTAAAAGACACGGGCTTCTTGATGTTTTAAATTTTGTCGAAAATGGTCTCGGTGTGCACGTGCGGCACCTGCTCAAAATGATTAGGGTTTATACACTGGCTGTAATTTTAAGCAAAATATTTGTAAAAATAACGAAGGAAAATTGGGGACCTTATTAACGATCATGGCTTGACAAATTTACGATTTGGTGCCAACTTAATATTTTAGTAAAATATAATTATTATGCGATCACTGCTTGCACAACTTACACCTTTACATTCGGAAAATGTTGCCTGAAAGAGAAATGGTGAACTTTCAAATATGGGACTTTTTCCGATTTACTTTATACTTTTACTATTAATCATGTCACTACAGGAGCACAAAACTGCCTATTGAGTATTTGTTTTGCTTTAATTGTAGGAAACGGTTTATCGTGCAAAAATGTGCTTTGTTTAGTTCTGTATTCAAGAAAATTATTCTTAATAACACTACCCCTACATTTCTTGAAGTAGGTGGGGTAACTTAACCCCTCACATTTTGTCGATGGCATAAGAACTTCTCATGGTATTGCATTAACCATTACAAAATTGATTGGTTTCTACTCTCAAGGTATTTTTTTTAATTGCCATCGTTTTAAATTGAAATGAACCAGAACGTCAACTCATAGCTATCACTCTGCCCCATGGGAAGATTATAAGAGTTATCTTCCTTTTGTTCTGGTTTGCAAAATTTCTTTTGGTTTAAATACAGAGAGCATAAAGTGTGCTTGGCAATAATACCAACGCATGACATTTTTAAGCTACTTTTGGTTATATATTTTCAAAATGTGTGCGTTGTGACATGCGATTTTTGATCGAAAAAGATAGCACATTGCTTTGCTTTCTAGACGGTTTTTGTATTGCTGTTTCGGTATTTAGTTATTAGAAACATCCAACTCGGTCATCAATTGTATAATAACTGTAACAGATTGTGGCCTACAAAATGGTATAAAATTATCAAATTTCATGAACTATTGATTATGTTCTGCACATTTTTCAAAAGGTAAAATGTTATATTTTCCACTGAAATTTTGTGGCTTCCATTATACAAACAGTACATGTATTCACATTTATATTTTTCGTGTCTTCATTATAAAAGTCCACATAAAATTGTACCATAACATAGAGGAAAGATAGCTCTTTAAAATGATACCAAACATGATAGGTTTTATAAATCGGATACTTAGAGATAAAAGACCATACTAAGAACTTGCCAAATGCCCTCGTAGGTGACTGTGACAGCTAAAAGTACTAGGTCATTTTGTCAAAAGCTGGTTTGGTTAAAAAATTCCGGTGGCAGTTACAACTGCACTCAAGAGTAATAGAAATCCAACAGTTAAATGACAAATTACTGGTGTTGCAAATTTTATCAAAGACAAATGATTAAAGAGACAAAGTCTGAAACTATGAACATTTTTCGAAAAAAAATCTTTTCTTTTTAAATCATTTGTAAAAATAGAATTAAGTTATGTTTTCACAATAAATATGTTCAGTACAGCTGAAAACTGCATGGAAAAGTGAATTAGTTTATGAAAACAGGTGATTTTTATCTTGTTAGGAATTAATTACGTCCCTCCAATAACTCTAGGCTGTTGATTTTTAACATAAATGCTGTTGTTTTGATAGTGATAATTTGTTTAGATTTATGAAAATGGTAAAATGTTTACCTAAATTTGAGTATATTGACTGTATTCTTGAAAAATAAAAACTTTATTTCCAAAATTAGAAGATCAAAAGTTACAGACTATGCAGCTTTAACACAGCAATAGCATTTTAGTTGCTATACAACGTGTTTTGCACAACCTTTGGTACCTGTAACATATGCGTAAAAATAAATCAATGAATGAAAATGAGAAGTTATGTAGTGAAGCTTATTCTAGGTCGTATTTATCACTACAATATTTTCCTAGGGACGGCGCACGCTGTGCCTAATCGTCCATGTGATATTTATATGCATATGTATGTATATTGAGCAACAGGGACGGTCTGTCCACGTAGATATATTGGTTTGAGAAATTTCAAGGATCATGTGGCTTGTTTTCGTCTACAGGTTGATAAATGGACTTGCTTCCTCTAAATTATCGTCTCTATGAAACAATTTACTCACAAAATGGGCATCGACATGAAAAAACCTTTCTTTGTTGCATTGTTGACTATATCGATCAGCGCATTAGTAATTATTTATCTGGTAAGCACGATACAATGACTTACCACATGCGAACTTTTAAGCTTCTAGGTAGTGTCTGTATAGCTAAGCAAGCTGATATGTGGCTTTGTAATGCATTACGTTGTGTCCATTCTAGTTTTGCAATCATCTTGAAGAGGAAAAGGAAGAGAAAGCTGGTTGCTTTGCTATTATAGTCTTACAGATGCATTGTTTATATCCTGTGGCTCTTCCTCACCGTGCCGTAGGTTGGTCTGCAGTGTGTAATTGTGGTATTCCCCGATCATACTCACGTTTTTACCTGGTTGGAAACCTGGATGACAGATAGTTTCTCGCGTAGGGACTCATATTGTGGTTCATGTTGCGGAAAACGATAATGAGAATTCGAGGTTAAACCTAACTGATAAGACGATTTGTGGTCGGAGAATATAATCCGTTATTTCCTTGAGGACCTCGTTTCAGGACAACACGTCCTGTCTGAATACGGTTATTTAGCATAACTTGAGCCAGGCAATTTGAAAAGTGTTCTTATCTCAAATGTATATGCTTTAAACATTTAGTAAAGTAAATGCAGTGTGCCAAAACGTTTATCTTTTTCTGGACCTGTATTTGCTCCTGTACTTCATGTTTGTGAGCATAGAATGTTCTTGTGAGACTTCTACGGGTCTGACCGGCCGCTTTGGAGATTAGTATAAAGGGAGCCTTAAATTGAAATATTCAGTTGAGACCTCGGGCATTGGAAACAATATCTATCTTTGGTATTATACTTTGTCTTATCAAATGAATGGGAATCGTGCCTCCTATCTTCATTATTTGTTTTCCGCCCAAATTATAACAATTTGACACCACCAAAGGCATTTTTGTAGACACATTGCTTGTTCAACTCTTCTTTTTGTAGTATAAGGCTATTGTGTCAATGTAAAGGTGGCACCTCATGAATGCTTAATAAGAACTGATCTACTAAGACATAGGTAAAAACTGAAACCGAGACGTGTTTTTATTCGAAAGCAACAGTTACTGTATAAATTTGCGCTATAACACCTCGGTATAGACAGTAAAGACACAAAACATATGATTGAATCCTTAAATCGCTAGCACAATAACTACACCCGGAAATGAGTACTGGTTAACATAAGTATAGAGGTAAACAGTGTGGACTCAGATCAGACTGCTCCTACAGGAGCAGTCTAAACTAGATCTACACCTTTTTTCGAAACACCTTCAAATATTTCAGCAGACGACTAAAGCTTACGACGTTATTTGTGAAATGCGCTTTAAGGTTTAATAACTGTGAGTTCATTGTATATGCGCTCAGGATTTTCATGAAATGCACCCACGTTTGCGCAGCTCAAACAACTTATTTACTCTTTACCAAATAGATAGAACCTAAGTTTCCTACTTGAACCGAGCCACGCCCAGATATGAATATTAGAATTACCGCTTAAATTGCAGTGACCCAAATTCTCTATTACACAGACGAAATTCAGCATCATAGTAATATAGTCAGACGGACTGGAAAACCACAAGGCTTGCTCTACCCTAAATTGACTTAATTATAAAACATTGACAAATGTCTCATGATGCTGTCTTTCAATCGTTAAAACATACCAAACAATTCAAATTCTGAGAGACGTTATGCTTAAGAAAAGTAAGAAAGAGGGCAAAGCTATGCTTAAGAAGACTTTATCAATTCATACCTGATCACCACCAGAGAAGAAAAGTTAAAGTGTTGGCATAGTTTCTAGTATGGTCATTAGGACTGTTAGGTTTAGACATCATCTGGAAGGTACTAAGTATACAACACTTTGTAATATATTTTGGATAACGTATTGTTTAGCTTAGGTTCTTAACTGTTTAAACAAATTGTTGGTTTTCCAAGGGTATTAAATATGCTCCGCTTGTTGCTGATTAATTTTGTTTAATTATGAGAGAGGCGTCTGACAAGAATCTGGTTGATGCTATTTAAGCTTTAATTTCTACTGCAATATATCTAGATGACTTAATATTGATAATGCGAATTTTGAACAAAGGGTAAGTCAGACACAGCTAACTGATCATCAGTTGAATAAAGCAAATTCTTCTGATACTGAAGCCCCCTATTTTGGACCATCAAACATTTTAAAAGAGGGAGACATAGCATGATATTATGCAACAGTCTGCATGCCAGGTTATAAACCATGGTTTATAGCTATGTTTTCCTCTAAAATTGCTCGACCGTTGGACAGGCCTTAGACTCAATGACGCCACTTTCTAAACCTTTCATCGGTGGTTCAGTGGCTGATGCTTGTCTATAACTAGGCCCACCGTAGCTAAACATTTTCGTATACAAATTGATTTGTTTGCATTCCTGTGACGATACATTGCATAAGTTAGGAAGCCTCCACGCAGACCTAACTAACTTTGTGGTTTTGCAACAGTAGATTTCGCCAGTAAAGTTTATATTTGCTGGGGTGTGTGTTAGGTCCTTGTTTTGTTATGCAGTAAATTGCGTCCTTTCTATGTTTTCAACACCTCGCTGGTGACGAGAGAGAGAGAGAGAGTTGGTTGCTTTAGTTTTAATGCCTTCTGGATGTACTGTCATAATTATTTACCTCATCCTCGTGGTGTCGTGTGTTAGTCTACAGTAGGTGATTGTGGCTTAAAAGACAGTTGGCGTTAGAAACCACCCATAAATAGTCCAGTTTTAAGTTGACTTCCAAGAATATTTACCCAAATATGCATTCCCAAAACATTTGTATTTTGCTGCAAACTAAAAACTATATCGAAATTCAAATTGTTGAACCCTCCAAAATATATATAGCCTAGCCTGTATATAGATAAAATCAGAGTATCCCTTATCTGTGGGCGTGAGAGTGTTTGCACGTTTCCTTATCTCACACGAAAGGGATCGATTCCAATATGCTTGTAAAACTTTTGGTACGTAGTCAAATGTCTGTGATTCATTATTCTTGCATAAAATTCGTTACGCAAAGTTGTTCAAAGCCATTTTCAAATAAAACGAAATTCAATGTTCAAATCATGAGATTTGCGTGAACATGAATTGTTGATTTGAAAAAAAACTTAACCTGGACCCCGTTTTTTGGTCTGATGATACACGGAAAATAATGTGAACTGTATATGATTCATTATTCTTCTTAGTTGTCACTGTCTGTGATTCATTAGTCTTGCATAGATAACGTATAGCTGTTAAAACCCATTGTCAAATGAACGAAATTTCATGTTCAAATCAGAAGATTCACGTACTGTTTGAACATGGGTTTGAAAATACTTAAAAAGAGCCCTGCATTATTTGCATGACGTTATATATACGGAAAGTGTTGCCAACCAGACTGATCAGTTTGCCGATGATTTTACTCACGAAAACGTTGTGTACGGTTATGACGTTGTGACGACGTAATGACGTTCGAAAGCTTACAGCCGTCGCCATTTTGTTTAGAGAAATCCAGTGTAAGAAAATGGACAATATAATGTTTTAGCAGTGTGTTTAGTGCGAATTGGATTGGACTAAGGTAAATATGCAAGAATAACGATCACAAATGCTTGTTTCATTGCGTTAACACTTGCTGGGTCCCTCGGGAGATGCTTGAGCACTCGGCCTATAGGTCTCGTGTTAAAACAGCTTCCTCTGGATCTGGCAAATGTTAATGCATGAAAAAACATGTGTGATCCCTATATTTTTCTTCTTCTTCTAAGCTGTCAACTGTATGTGGGTCATTATTATTCTAAGTTGTCAACTGTCTGTGATTCATTACTCTTCTAAGCTGTCAACTGTCTGTGATTCATATTTTTATAAGTTGTCAACTGTCTGTGATTCATTATTCTTCTAAGTTGTCAACTGTTTGTGATTCATTATTCTTCCAAGTTGTCAACTGTCTGTGATTCATTATTCTTCTGTGATTCATTATTCTTCTAAGTGGCCGACTGTCTGTGATTCATTATTCTTCTTCTAAGCTGTCAACTGTCTTTAAGTCATTATGCATCTAAGTTGTCAACTGCCTGTGATTCATAATTATTGTAAATAGTAAGTGAGTATGATCAGGAAATACCACAATAACAAACCGCAGACAACCCATTGGCACCGCGAGGAAGAGCCGCTCAACCATCACGAGACACCAGGAAGACAAATTAAGCAAAGCAACCAGCTCTCTCTTCCCCATCAAGATGATTGCAATACTAAAATGGACATAAAGTAACATACAACAAAACATAGAACAATTACAGACTCCAACAATTGCAGTATCAATTAACAACAACTGAACCACCTACTTAGAACGGACAGCAGCCCAAGCCACCAGGGGGCTTAAATGCATTTTACTGGTACCAAATCTTTGCCCTAGATTCTGATGTTGTTAACGTATAGGAAATGATCAGCTCGCATGGAAGCCATCTAACTAATGCAATGTATCAGCATGGAGAAACACTCTTATCTTATTAACACACCATGATGAAACAAAGAAAAGGGCTCATGACTCACAATAGTCAGAACTAAAGAAAACCTCAAGTTGAACCACGGTGGGTCCAGCTACAGATAAGCATCAGTCACCAACCCACCGATAAAAGCTTTACGTCAAAGCCGTCATTGAGTCTGAGGCCTGACCCACCGTCGTGCAATTAAAGAGGAAACCATAGCTATAAACCGTGATTGGGTTAAAACTAGGCATGCAGACTATCACATGATATCCAAGTTATATCCAACCCTTATATAACGTTTTACTATCTTTTTGAATTGATCAATACAATTAATTTTTCCAACAATTCGATTGAATTTATAAAGTAAATCACCATAAAATATAGGTTATGATATGCCTTGTTGCAGAAGAGTTTTTAAGCCAATGTTGTATTGTACAATTAACTCTGAGTGTCTGTGGTAGAATTTAGAAAGTGTTTTTCGAATATTATTATATCTATGAGCTTGTTTTAATAACTTAGCAGTTAAAAATAAGTTTCTGTTGTTGAAGTCATCAACATTAGAACACAAACTAGCAAAACGAATAAGCTGAGAAATATATACACCATAGGAAGGAGAGCGAGGAACATCTCCATCAAGAAATGGGAAATTTGCTTTTTCAAAATTAAAATCATTCCGTTTATCATAAATTTTGAAAGCAACTATGCCATTTGTTATTGACAAGTTCAAGTCCAAAAACGAAGCTTCAGTATCAGAATAATTCGACTTATTTAACTAAAGTTCAGTGGGATATATCTGACCTACCATTTGTTCCAAATAAGGATTATCAATATTAATTAAAGTAAGTAAGGGTGCAAAGATCAGGAATCGATACAATCAAGTACCACACCTGACCCAGAATACAAATGGGAAAGTGACAAACTCACAGCAGACACCACAAACGAGAGCCAAGAGGTCAGCCCTTTCCCAGCAGGTGACCACAAAGCACATATAAACAGACGCGCACAAAGATATAGCAAACACAAGACAGAACAAAAACATAAAAGATCCACAAAAGAAGTACCGCCTTGGAATTGTCAGTAAAATATTTTACTGGAGGGCTTAAACCGATTTAACGGCGCCAACCTCACCCTTAATTCAGATGTGGATCAAGACACATAGATATTTGGTTTGCATAAAAGACCCCTCACTTATCAATGCATCATCTAAAACATATAAATCAAGATATAACAGGGAGATAAAGCAAAGATAAGGACTCAACAGTAAATAAAACTGAATACCAGAGCAAAAGAAATCCAACAGGTAAACCCCGGTTGGCCTGACAAACAGCCAAAGCATCAGGCCCCTACCATCTCATCAAAAGATAAGTCACGAGGTTAACAATTTAGAAAGTTCTGTTGTCGTACAAGAACTAGAATTAGCAATAAATCTGGCTTTATAGAGGTTTTTATGGAGTTTAGGTAACCAGTACAATGTAGGAACTTTGTCTTGATTTTCTTTAGCTTTGACACCAAAATGTAGGGCTGTATGCCAACCATGCCCATCAACAATCACCCTCTCACTTAAAGAAGGCAGCAGTTTATGGTATTAGTGTCAACAAGCTCACGCTTAAGAGTATTAATATAATACAATCGTCAAACAACTACAACATTGTTAGCAGCTTTATCTGCTGGAACCAAAACAAAGTTAATATGAAAATCCTGGATACCTCTTTAAAGTCATCTAAATATCTGGAGGTTGATTTAAAAGCATCAATAATATCAGTTGATTATTGTTTGACAGAGACAACATAAAGTCGCTCTCATAACAAAGCAAAAATAAATCTGCAACACGAGGAGCACAATTAGTACCCATTGGAATACCTACAATTTTTCTATATAATTTCGAGCAAATCTTATAGAGCGCTCTAAATATATTGTCCAAAAGATAATGGAGCGCATCACACTTTTCTGACATGACTACTATTTATTTTGTTTAGGTTGTTCAGAAGTAAAAAAGGCATTTTTATCATTACAAGCCAAATAAAGTTAGCCCTCTCTGTTAAATGTTTGTTCAATTAATTCTGTTAGTTTTTCTTTGAATAGATTATGAGGCAATGTAGTATAGAGAGTAGAAAAATCATATGTAGACAAACCAGATGCTAGAAAACCTCTAGACTTCAATTTATTTAGAATTTCACCTGAATTTTTAATAGACCAAAATGAATTTTTACTATTTCTTTCATAAACTGTTGTGCAATATTTAATTGCATTGTTTTTTATCGCAGTGAGGCAAAAAGTCAAAAGAATAGACAACCCAGTAGTTGTACATGCATTTGAATAAGCAATAAAACGTGATTTACAGGGGCGTTTATGAAGTTTAGGTAACAAATTTAACGTAGACTGTCTGTGATCAATAATTCTTCTTCTAAGCTGTCATCTATTTTGATACATTATTCTTCCAATATGTGTACGGTCATACTAGAGTATTCACAACTTGCATAAATATATACAAAGTATATATTCAAACATGGATATAACATGGATATCATGCGACAGTCTTCATGCCTGGTTCTAAAAGTAAGAAAAAATGCTAATATCAGGAATCGATGCAATCAAGCACCACACCTGACTCAGGATACCAATGGGAAAGTGGCAAGTTCACAATTAGACATCACAAACGAGAGCCAAAAGGTCAACCCTTTCCCAGCAGGAGACAACAAGGCACGAAAGCACAACAAAAAACAAGACAGAAATAAAATAAATGATCCATAAGACAAGCAATTAACACACCGGTTAATAAGATGATACGCCAGTAATAATATGCGTCCAAAAAACCAATAATGATTTAATGCTACGGATTTCACTTTTTTAGTAATTGCACGACGGTTAGTCAGGCCTCAGGCTCAATTTTGGTTCTGACGTAAAGCTTTCATGCGTTGGTTGGTGCCCGATGCTTGCCGTGGCTCAACTTGAGTTTTTTTCGCTTTGACTATCTGTGGGTCATGAGTCATTTTCTTTGTTTCATCATAGTGTGTTGATTTGGTTTGATTGTTTCTCGTATTTGTTAGGAATCCCCCATAAGGGCTAAATATTTTTGTGTATTAACAACAACAGAATCTAGGGCGAAGCTTTGATACCAGTAAAATTAAGATAAGCCCCCCCCCCTCCCCCAAGTAGATTAGGATGGTGTCCGTTCTAAAGCGGTGGTTCTATTTTTGTGAGTTCATTGAGTATTTGTGTTGCTCCTATTGTGGGGGGTTCTACGTTTGTTCCTTGTTTTGTGATGCAATACTTTGTGTCTTTTCTAGTTTGTCAATCATATGATGGGGAGCAGAGAGCTGGTTGCTTTACTTCAAAAAAATCCTTAATATGCTGAGATGCGACATGGTAAAATGCTTTTAATATTACAATGACGTCACAGATCGTTGTGGTGCCAGCGTTCGACCGACGTGTGGCTGTTCATTTTTATCTTTCCAACGGGCTGGTACGGGTTGTGAGCTAGAATTAGCTCATATGGGTAAAAACAACGGAAATCCCGATCTGGTGTGCGAGAAATCATTGTCCAAAGTGCTGGCTTTTTTACACCTGAAAAGGCATTGAGCTCGACATATCTGGGTCAAATGTCGTCAGTTCATCGTTTAGTTTGTTTTGCTACTATATTCATTCAGTCTTTGTCTCAAAGGAATTAAATTTCATTCTACAGAAAATTTGCGAATAATTCAATTCGAAAAATCCCATGGCTTGCTATGGTCCTCATCAACAAACAACCCAAACTTAGCTGCCATATGGCATCGATGCCTATCAACGATAGACGTCTCATTAAGCCTGTTATGCTCATATGTTTTTACAGTGCTAAGTTCTTGCTTTAGGGTGTTAATATAGTATCTTTTTCAAACGTCCACAAACTTGTTAGCAGCCTTATCTGCGGGGGGCCAAAACAAACCTCCTGGAATTCCTGGATCCCTTTCTTCAAGTGTCTAAAAGTGAATTTAGGTTTAGGTGGTAGAAGATCTTAATTGTTGCAATAAAATGAAATTCTTCCATCAATAATTTTAAAAAATATTTAGTAAGTTGCCAACTGTCTGTGATTCATTTTTCTTCTTCTAAAGCGCCACTTGTCTGTTAATCAATATTCTCTAAGTTGTCAACTGTATGTTATTCATTATTCTTCCAAGATGTCAACTGTCTGTGGTTTATTATTCTTTCTCTAAGCTGTCAACTGTCTGTGATTCATTATTCTTCCAAGTAGCCGACTGTCTGTGATTCATTATTCTTCTTCTAAGCTGTCAACTATTTTGATACATTATTCTTCCAACTTGTCAACTGCCTGTGATTCATTATTCTTCTAAGTTTTCAACTGTTTGTATGTCATTATTCTTCTCAGTTGTCAACTGTCTGTGATCAATTATTCTTCTTCTAAGCTGTCAACTATCTGTGATCCAATATTCTTCTGAGATGCCAACTGTCTGTGTGTTCATTATTCTTTTCTAAGCTGTCAACTGTGTGAGATTCTTTATTCTTCTAAGTTGTCAGATGTCTGTGATTCATTATTCTGCTAAGTTGTCAGATGTCTGGATGCCGATTCGATTTTAATACATGGCCTTATATCACTTCAAGATAGGAGGTCATGTGTTAAACGGCATGCACACATAACTAATACGAGGGGTGCTCTTTAAATAGTGTCCTTGGCATATTATCTCGTGCACCATTCCTTTAATTGCAAAGTATCATATACATGTATGCACTTATTATATAATTCAATACCCACACACTCCTACCAAAATTATACGTGTGCATGCATGCTTATACAGTGCAATCTTGTTTTTAAATGGTGTACTAGTAGACCACTGTGCTAAAATATGGATGAAAAGTGTCATTGCAATTCAATACAAATTCGGGCTTACATCAAAACTTTAACTCTCTATTTCTGATACATTATTTCCGTGACGCGGTGCAGCTATAATCATTCCAAGTGTACTGCAGACGCTGATAAACAATGCAATAGTTAGTTAGAGAATGGCAGATTTAAGACCATAAATGCGCTGTTTACTGCTTTGTACCTCAGACAACACAGTTTAATTTATAGAAATGTGTATTGTGTTCTATGAGGCAGACTGTTGCTGGGCTAATGTAATTACGGTTTGCATGCACTTTACCACGACATACAATAGCACCAAATAAACCCCTTGCATTCTAATGAATACTTCTCTCCCGTTTGATAAAATGAACCTGGGTGGCTTATATTACACATCACGCGGTCACACGTTACAACAATTATTGCAATATTGAGATGCACTTACATCGCATAAAAATATATTAGCTGACAGTCCAGGCCCCAATATAATGTCGCATCAATTGACAATTCATTTTGACCTCCATTGTTTTCCAATTTTAAGGGAACAAAATAATTAAAGTACATTAAAAGATAGCATTTATGTATCAAATCTGTTTGAAACAAATGATATCAAAAATCTGTTTAGAAGTTATATGCATATTAAGTTGCAATTATTTAAAGAATGTTAGCCGTCATATATGTGATTTGATGACGTCATAACGTTCTTACTATAAATGCAAAACCTGAAATAAATGATATTCGAAAAAATAGTTTACACTTCATTTCGATGTGTATTGCATATATAGCATCTACGGAGCATTTTATAGAAGAGAGTGTGTAATTGCTATTCTAGTGCAATAAAAAGTATATGTTTCTTAATCAGATTACATGCATCGCATGAGCATCTCATTACATGTTCAATATGGCGGCACAGACAGGTTGTTTTAAAACGTAAGTGAGCATTGACAATAAATACCCCAATCCCATACTCCAGACAAACACATGTCACCGTGAGGAAGAGACATAGAGCACTAACAGCCACAAGCCATCACAAAACCATTTAAAGTAAAGCAAACAGCTCTCTCTTTCGTAAAACTAGCAAGGACAATAAAAGCTGCATAGCAAACCAAGTACCTAACACAAAACAATTTGAGCAACAACAAAAAATGAATCAACAACAACAGAGCCACTACAGTTATTAAAACTTTTTTTTCCCAATGTAGATCTGGTTTGATATCATTTGAAGTCAAGACAGACAGTTTGCGATTTTTTTTTATTATCTTTTGGACACTATATTTACAAGAGTTGGCTCCGAATTGTATAGACAAATTGTAGGTATCCAAATGGGTTCTTATTGCGCTCATTTCGTTGTAGATTTAGTTTTGTTTCTTTTTTATCTGAGATATTATATGTTATCTTTAATCTGGTTGATGCTATTAAAGCTTTTAATTGTACCTCAAGATATCTAGATGGCATGTTTAATAGCCTTATTTCGATCATAAGGTAGGTCAGATATATCCCACTGAAATGTAGTTTAATAACACAAATCCCTTTGATACTAGGGCCCCTTTTTTGGACTTAGGCTTGTCTATTAGGATTGGCATAGTTTTATCTAACATTGATGAAAACCAGGATGATTTAACTTTGAAATAGGGAATTTCTCATTTCTTGATGAAGATGTTCCTCGTTCTCCTTCCTATGGTGTAAACATTTTGCAACTAATTCATTTTTCGAGAGTATTTTCTATGACCCCAAATTTTAAGTCTGTTGCACACCCAGAAAGAAACAATTGGTTACTATTTTCAGCAAGAGACAAGACTCAGGGCCCTGTAAATGTAAATGTCCTGTAATCAAAGTTACCGGACTAATATTGAAAATAGCAGTAGGCAAAATACAAGACTAATATGGTACGTTTTATCAGTGTAATTGCAAACATCTGTGATATGTAGTTTGCTCACCAGCGTTGATAAGGTATGTTTCATTTAATCTGTTACCTTTCATATTAACTGCATTGTTGCGCGTTGCCTGATAAACATTGTCTATCTCATGGCATGTGCCTTTATCAGGTCATGATGATGTTGCACTTTTTGAATGACGTCGCTAATGACGCTGAATCAACACAAGAAACGAAAATACGTCATGATCGCTAGTTTGAAGAGTGAAAAAATGGGTAAACTGATAAATAGAATACCAGGTTCGCGTCTTTTGATATCAAATTTACCAGGCTCGGCTTTGAGAACGCAAGTTGAATCGCTCGGCAAGCCTAATGATGTCAACAAGCATTCTCAAAGTCTTGCCTAGTAAACTTGATATCAAAAGACATCACCTAGTATTCTCTATTCACAACCATCTCTGTTGTGTATGTGGTACATGTAGAACTTCGATATCTCTCAATTCATTCGATTTGCTAGAGCATCTAGAAATGTTGCTGACTTCAACACTTGCAATAAATTGTTAAATCAGAAATCTCCTATTTAAGGCTATCAGTATCATAAACTTAGCAAAACCTTTCTAAATTTTATAGATGATACTATGATTTGATATCTAAATTCCAAATTGGACTTAAATCTCTCTTGTGTCAAGGACTTTCAGAACCTGAATTCTATGGTGACCCAGTGTATAAATTGAAGAGGATTGCTTGCTCTAATACTTTTTCAGCGCAGTTCATTAAATTATTTCCCACTATAAAAAGATTGGCTTAAACATTAATGTAATTGCAACAGACGGCATGCTTGGTGGTCAACCTAATCACGGTTGGCAACTTTGCTTTCCTCTTTAATTGCACGCCAACGGGTCAGACTTCAGACTCTATGACGGTTCTGACTTAAAGACTTATCTATTGATGAGAGGGTGGGGCCTGATGCTTTGGCTGTTGTTTGCCCCACCTGGGTTTACAAGTTGGATTTCTTTTGTTCCGGTATTCCGGTTTATTTACTGTTAAGTCCTTATCTTTGCGTTTATCTCCTTTTTTATATCTTGGTTTATGTGTTCTAGGAGATGATGCATTGATATTTAAGGGGTCTTTTATGCAAACCCTACATCTATGTGTCATGATCCATATCTGAACTAAAAATGAGGTTGGCACGCCATGAAACTGGTTTTAGCCCTACAGTAAAATATTTTTACTGACCGTTCCAAAGCGGTGCTTCTTTTGTGGATCATTTATGTTATTTCTGTCTTGTTGTTGTTATGCTTTAGTGCGTGTCTGTTTATGATGCCTTGTGGTCACCTGCTGGGAAAGGGCTGACCTCTTGACTCTCGTTTGTGATTTCTAATTGGGAAGTTGTCACTTTCCCATTGGTATCCTGGGTCAGGTGTGGTGCTTGATTGTATCAATTCCTGATCTTTGTCCACTTTCTTATTTTGATATCAAAACAAGCGAGCCTGGTATTTTTTTTATCAGTATACCCATTGTTTCACTCTTCAAACTAGGAATTATGACGTAATAATCGTTTTTTGTGTAGATTCAGCGTCATTAGTGACGTCATTTAAAAGTGCAACGTCATTATGACCTGATAAAGGCAAATGCCTTAGATAGGCCATGCTTATCAGACAACGTGCAGAAGTAAAGTTGATTTGAGAGGTAACTGATAAATCAAATTTGACTGCTAAGTTATTAAAACAAATGGTATCAATATCATATAATCTATAATACTAAATAAACGAATTACCGCATAAACTGAAAAATCGAGGTCATTTTCATGCTTGATTACTTTACTGTTACTTTAAGATATTGCTTTCATTGATAATCTCGGTTAGGATGAGTTTTCATTTAGCATAGATTTAGAGAATTTTGGAATTAAGTGTGTTTTCTGAACTGCGCCCTCTGGCGAATGTTTCTATATTTAGTGTATGTCACGTTCATGGTCACGCGTCACTATTTTTAGATCGATTGGGTTTCCAATACAAACTGAATGGAGATGACCGAAGCGTTCCGAATTTTTGTGTATATGTCATATGTATATGTGTATTATGCTGTGTCAAGTCGGCCATATTATAAACAACAATGGGGAAAACGCCGCCAAACTCGCCAAAGAAAAAAAGATATGGCTGTAATTTTAAATAATCCCTTATCAAAACTGATTATAAGTCGCGGTAATCATCACACCTTTCTTCGACACGCGCTTAATAATCCTAAGTGTCAAGGTCGCTGCGCATAATGTACTGTTTACATCGATTGGCTTGGTCGTACCACTTATATCACGGTAGGCAATGACGCTATCAAATATTATTAGTAAAAGGCGCCTCGCTGAAGTTTTTCTGTGATTTTCTTGACGAGAAGAAATAAACATAACCGCATTTACAAGTATCAGCTTTTGTAAAAAGAAAATAAAAAAAAAATCGTCGGTTCCGGGTCATTTCGGCCCATGGTCATTTCGGCCCAATAATCCCTTTTTGGTTCTTAGAAAAAAATAAATCTCACTCCTAAAAAATTTGGTAAAATTGGTCCGCGCGGTAAATGCGAGCAGAAAATAACCATTTTAAGGGCGTCGCGCGCAATCTCACTCTTTAAGATTTCAAAAAGTTGACAGGTATGCAAATAACGAAGTAAGAACTACACCAAAATCACCACCTTAGAACGGTCAGGTGCAAGCTACTGGTGAGGGCTTGAGGTTGAATTTGTTTTTAGCTCACCTTAGCAGCATATGTCAGCTTATAGGTAGGATGCCCATGGTCCGTTGTCGTCAACAATTTCAAACATCTTCTTCTCGGAAACCATTTGACCAATCAAAGACAAATTTTATGTGGAGCCTCTTTGGGTAGGGGGAACGAAAGTTTGTTTGTTGCATCTGGGTCACATGACCAAGATGGCCGCCACGCCCACATATGGTAAAAACCCTTCAAAAATCTTCTTCCCCGGAACCGGTGAACCAATTTCCACGAAACTTGGTATGTAGCAGTGGTGACTCTGCCCATCATACTTTGTTCAAATGATGACCTACGGTTGACCTTGACCAATTTTACAACAAGGTCAAATTTGTTAACTTAGGCTTTTCTACAGGAAAAAGTGAAAGCTGTTGATTTTTTCACAAATATTTCAGCCTCTGACCTGAAACCAACTGAAATAATGAAGAATTGTGAGTATTGAAGGCCGAGGTCATTTCTTGACCTTGGCTAAAGGTCATTTACGTATATGAAAATTAAAACTGGCTTTTCTCGGAAATTGATGGGCCAATCAAACCCAAATTTTATATGTTAGCTTTCAGGTACAAGCAGGGTTCCAGTTTGAGGGCAAATCGGCGAAATACTTCGCCCCAGACCGCTCCGTTTCGCCTATAATGGTCGTAAAAAGGGAAGTGTATTTCGGCATATGGAGGCGCGGTGGCTCAGTGGTAGAGCGTCGGACTCGGGACCTAGAGGCCCCGAGTTCGAACCCCACGACCGCTGTGTAGTGTCCTTGAGAAAGGCACTTTCACCTTCCCAAAGTACTAATAATACCCAGGAAGAAGTGGCTCCGTCTCAACATGACTGAAAAATTGTTTACCGGGACGTAAAACACCAATCAATCCAAACCATTTCGGCATTAGTGTTCCTTTTCAGGCCATTTTGGGGGGCGAAATTCGGCCCCACTCCCAAAGGCGAAACACCTCCTTTTTCCCAATTGGCACAGTAAAATTCCCAATCAGAAGTTGGAAGAAAAATAAGGAGAAAAAGTTTGTTTTTTAACCACGAAAAGTAACGACATTTCCAGGTTTGCCTTTGAAGAAGATAATTTGGTATACAAAAATTTCCTTAAATATTGTATTTCTTTGCATTTTGAGTGTGAAAACCACTCATTTATTGGTTTGGGCAGCTACCACTTAAAAAATTGCAGACTAATTTTTCCGACATTGTCCCTATTTTTGGACAGTACCAGTAACCAACACAACACTAAACTATAATAATCAGCAGACCTTAGTATAAACTTAAATTGACACTAGCTTTAAACAAGTACAGACTTTTGGGGGGGGGGACTCACAAAACAGTAACAAAACAAACAGAACTTCTATAAAATAGTTAATTACTACCATTGATGGCAACTAGAGTTATGAAAGTTCAAGACACCTTTCTCTGACTCACGCTCAATAATCCTAAGTTTCAAGGTCGCTAAACAGCTTACATTGATAGGCTTGGTCGTACCACTTGACGCAGTAGGCAATGACGCTATCAATAAAATCTGTTTAAAAAAGATGTTCAGAAATAAGAACCTGGATTTGAGCGATTTTTGGCATTGTTTGGAGGAAAACAAATATAGTAAAAGTCACCTCGCTGAAGATTTTTAGTGATTTTCAAGATGAGAAGATATAAGCATAATCATGTTTACAAGTATCAGCTTTTGTAAAAAAAATTAAAACTCGCCGGTTTCGGGTCATTTCGGCCCATACCTATTTGGGCCCATGGTCATTTCGGCGACTAGAATCGCCAATACAAGTTTCAGATTTCATAAAGCTGTGAAAAATTAACACACATGAAAGGGGGATACAAGTTTCAGCTTTTTTAAATGCAAAATAAAGGTAAATTGACAATCATGAAATATTTCCGCGCTTGCGTGGGCTCTTTTCTAGTTAGTAAAACATTTTCTATACTCTACCACAGACACCACAGAGTTGAAATTGGTGTAAAAAAAAGTCTTCAGCAGCAGGTCGTATCGCAGCCGGTAATTGTGTTTATAAATTCAAACGAATTGTTAGAAAGCATATGTGTACGGTCATACTAGAGTATTCACAACTTGCATAAATATATACAAAGTATATACTCAAACATTGATATAACATGGATATCATGCGACAGTCTTCATGCCTGGTTCTAAAAATAAGAAAAAAACAAATATCAGGAATCGATGCAATCAAGCACCACACCTGACCCAGGATACCAATGGGAAAGTGGCAAGTTCACAATTAGACATCACAAACGAGAGCCAAAAGGTCAACCCTTTCCCAGCAGGAGACAACAAGGCACGAAAGCACAACAGAAAACAAGACAGAAATAAAATAAATGATCCATAAGACAAGCAATTAACACACCGGTAAATAAGATGATACGCCAGTAATAATATGCGTCCAAAAAAACAATAATGGTTTAATGCTACGGATTTCACTTTTTTTAGTAATTGCACGACGGTAAGTCAGGCCTAAGGCTCAATTTCGGTTCTCACGTAAAGCTTTCATGCGTTGGTTGGTGCCCGATGCTTGCCGTGGCTCAACTTGAGTTTTTTTCGCTTTGACTATCTGTGGGTCATGAGTCATTTTCTTTGTTTCATCATAGTGTGTTAATTTGGTTTGATTGTTTCTCGTATTTGTTAGGAATCCCCCACAAGGACTAAATATTTTTTGTGTATTAACAACAACAGAATCTAGGGCGAAGCTTTGGTACCAGTAAAATTAATATAAGCCCCCCCTCCCCCAAGTAGATTAGGATGGTGTCCGTTCTAAAGCGGTGGTTCTATTTTTTGTGTTGCTCCTATTGTGAGGGGTTCTACGTTTGTTCCTTGTTTTGTGATGCAATACTTTATGTCTTTTCTAGTTTGTCAATTATATGATGGGGAGCAGAGAGCTGGTTGCTTTACTTCCAAAAAATCCTTAATATGCTGAGATGCGACATGGTAAAATACTTTTAATATTACAATGATGTCACAGATCGACGTGGGGCCAGCGTGCGACCTACGTGCGGCTGTTCATTTTTATCGTTCCAACGGGCTGGTACGGGTTGTGAGATAGAATTAGCTCATATGCGTAAAAACAACGGAAACCCCGATCTGGTGTGCGAGATCATTGTCCAAAGTGCTGGCTTTTTACACCTGAAAAGGCATTGAGCTCGACATATCTGGGTCAAATCTTGTGAGTTCATCGTTTAGTTTGTTTTGCTACTATATTCATTCAGTCTTTGTCTCAAAGGAATTAAATTTCATTCTACAGAAAATTTGCGAATAATTCAATCGGAAAAATCCTATGGTGTTAAATAGCGAGGTCTGATTTTTAAGATGACATTTTCCAAGTTTTCGAACTTGAATTCCTGAGTGACAGCAACGCAATTTTCACAATTTGTTAAATGTATGGTATTACAATTCGTAATTACTTTAAACATGCTATATGGGTTTGAAATGCCATTTACGCACACACATCTATTAGGCTAACTCTTTTGAGTGCAGAACCAAATAACTCAAAGCGGGAAAAAATCGTGTTAGAAATAGTCCAAGATAAGATTGCTCCTAGCTGAGAGGATTGATCGAAGATTATTTGTTGGTTTTAACTGGTCAATAATTTAAGATATAATATCACATTGCGTATTCCATTTTAAACATCCAATACCTAAAGTAAGCGTTGATCAAAGCCTGCAAAGAGTAATGGATAACGACCTGCACGTCCACAAAGACATGTTTTATTTATGAGAACCTAATTCCTGAAATTCTAGTCGATGCACTTCTCATTTCTGGCGCTGCAGCTGCACGTTTAAGTAGCATTTATATGCAAAATAGACTTATGATTGTATGAATTAGTATTTACAACCATGATGGTGTATTGGGTGTTAAATAGTTGGGAACATAATTCAACAGTCATGATCTGTAGCTTTCGGCATGTACTGTAAATTTGGGAATTTTCGCGAGAATATTATTTTCGCGAATAGCGTTAAAAGACATATTTGCGACTTTAAAAGTTCGCTACTAGGGCATGATTGAACTATGTCAGTAAACGCGGAGTGAATTCACCATTTAACGAGGGTTTTATTTTCACGAAACTTCGCATATGCGAAGTTCCGCGAAAACAAAACCCTCGCGAAATTTTCCGAATTTACAGTAGTTTTAACCCTTAGAAGACCAGAAACCACTGGACGGCTACTTCGTCTTGGCCTGCACTGTTTGCTAAGGAGAAATAGATTCTAAAAAAGGCATATTTCAGTCTCCTATTCAATCTGCCCAAATTTTGAGAGCCTGATGTTGGAATTACGAATAATTGACAACTGTAGTTTTGTGTTTTCATTATAACCTGACATTCACAGCACATTAAAATAAAAAAAAATATATGTATGGAAAATGTTGCATCTTCATTCCATAAACTTAGGGTTTAGGGGATGGGGGTATTTTTCAGTCCAAAATATTTTTGCAAAATCCACAATTTTTTCAGGTATTCATCTATACATGTACATGTAATGTTTGCATCATAAGACTTGAGATTAACGTGCTGCTTTTGCATAGAATTTTGGTCTAGAATAGTTCATTGTTTTTGTTAATAAGTATGTTGTCCATAACTTTTGACTATTACCTGTAAATGTCTTACACACAGATTATACCTGTTTTATTTTTAATTCAATCAGTCTGACCTGTTCACTGAGGTGTATTACTATAACTACATACTGTATACATGTCATTGTAAATGGATATTAAGCTTCAGGTTTGTACAAAAAATAGCGACTAATGGGTATCTATAATAATCAGTTTTTGAGCATTTTGAGGGCCTCCCCCCTTTGATAACGAATGTCATTTTTTCATGATGTGTGTAATGTAAAACTACAACTGTGTGCAAAAGGATTACAAAAAATGTAGCTTGTCCATGGGATGGGAGGGGAAGCACCTCCAAAAAACTCTTTCTATATTAGCAGAAACATACTTTCCAACCCATATTTGTAATCTGTATTTGGTTAGTGCGAAAAATTGTTTTGCGGATAATTCGAGGGCTTTACCAACTACCTTTACCACGGAAAGAATATCATTTTCTTTGAAACTTCTATGTGACCATTTTTATGGACAATCCTCCATGTAGACTGTCCTTTCATTTTATCAACATACTCAATCAATTTTTCTATTTATCACTTACAAGCGGAGAAGTGACGTAGATTCGAGCAGCAAGAGGCCTGTTTGGCACGTACAAATTCAAACCAGTTGTGGTTCTCCGTCAATATTAACTACATTGTCACTACTGGCATATAAATTCGCTATTTGAAGCGCGTGTTACGTGAAAGTGATTAGCATTGTCAGCTGTTAATTATATGATCTTGTTTTTGAGGTTTTGTGAGAATCCAAAAACTCATTAAATGATTGTTTTATGAAATGTTATGTCATTTGATTTTTTTGTTAGATTTTCCTGGTCGCTAACGGTGACACTTCTTCCCGGGACCCGACGTCGCACTAATGCATGTATTTGACATTCGTGTCCTAGCCTAGGAAGATACGTGCTATGAGATACTCTTAAGTACCAAACGGTTGCTTAGTTACATGGTCAATTCCGATCGAAAGAAGACTTAGAAAAGTTCCAGTCAATAAGAAAAAAGGTATTAACATTATTCGGAAAAGACATTCTTTTAACATGCATGTACCAAGGGAAGGCGTGCCCGTATCCAAAAATTTTTGCCAGAGGATGTCCAACTTTGACATAGTTTTTTCATTTCTTTTTTTCATTTATAAGCTCTTGAGAGGAGAAGTGGCAATCGGACAATGGAATTTCGCTGGCGTGTCGATGGCGGCCCAAAATTGAATGCTGACTTAGCTTTGTGATTTCAAGGGACAAGGACCAGTATTGCTTAAAACATAGGTCGACTTTCATAATATTCATACACGAGCATGAAAGGCTTTGACCAACTATAAGGACGCGCAGCCTGGCCAGAGCCTTCGCTGGCCGAATATGTGCTCATTACAAGTATCTCGTGAACCGGCTAAAATCTTGAAATAGAGTCAAATCGAAGAGACAAGAGACATATTTATCGTCTTGAATATCTTCACAGTGATGTCATCTTGGAACAAGATATACCAGAAGTTGAAGATTTCTCACTCACGGATTGATCATAATTGTGATACTAACTGACAACTGGTGTCAAGCTATAGCGATATCACTTACAATAATTGGCAGTTCTGGCAACTAAATGATGCATTATATATAGACAGTGTCACTCAGCAGTCATTTCTCTTCTGGGATTTAAGATTTTGCAGGAATAAAATAGCTTTATCTTAGTATTTCTGAGAATACATTCACTTGTGACACTTTTGTACTCTCAGTTATTGTTTGATTCTAATTTGGATCAGATGCTAAGAAATGGCATCTTGGAAACACCATGATAATATATTTTATCCCATGTCGTCGCGTATGGGAGTGATATAACGCCATGCCATTAAATCCATAAACCTCTAGTGGTTTACAGCTATTTACATTATGTAATGACGCCCATTATATTGTTGCGTAACAGATGGCAAAATCCTGACGTTTATGCGCCTAAACTTCGATTTAAACTAATTTTAATGTCATGTGATAAATAGAATATAACATTCGTGTTCCTGTATTGTTTAATTTATTAAAATCGTTGCGAAAAAGTAATATAAGGTAAACATTTTCTAGTGATAAATTCATAGCAATTCTACCTGTTATTAGGTGGCAGCTACCTGTTATTAGGTGGCAGCTGAACTTCCGCATCTTTGGTATACACTTCTTTCGTTATCAAACTATTTTTTAAAAGTTTTTTAAAGTCCAAAATCAGATCATTTTGATGATTTGTGTTGTGTTTTTATCTGATTTGTAAAAATAATATTTTGAAGTGCAACCGTAGTCTATCCTACTATGATGGCAATATATTTACCTGGTATAATATTATGCTGTAATGTACTATAACCATTCATCCATGGATAAGTACACCTACTAGGGGCCGTGAAACCTATGTGTATTGCATAGATACAGTATATGTACAAAACAATCTATCAACAAAATTAAGGTAGAAGACAATTTTCATAATCTAAAGAAAAATATGCTTAAACAGTTGTAATATTTCATGACTAGTAGGGTATAAAAAGGAAACTTACTTGCACTTATTGTTGCATTATATTTGAAAAAAAGTATTTTCAATAAAAAACACACAAAATCCATATTCCAATGTTAGAGACCGTCTAGACTGCACATTTTCGGCAGTGGGGTATCACCCCCCAGGTCCAAACTCGTTATTTACATATATTATATAAAGATATGAGAACGCATTTAACTGCAAAAAGATAAGTTGAAACTTGGGAGGGGGTGGGATATTGTAAAAAAATATTTGTTCTATGTTAAATACAAAAAATGACAACTTTAGCCCCGCCCCACTAAAAAACAAAAAAGCAAACGTAGACTAGACAAGTGTTATATGACAGCACTTTAACAAAGTTGGGAAGAAGGAACAGACCTGGAATCGTTGCAATCAAGTACCATACCTGACCCAGGATACCATATTGAAAAGTGACAAAAACACAAGAAACCATCAAAGCAAAGAAGTCAACCCTTTCCAAGAAGGTGACCACAAAGCTGCAAGGTACAGACAATCCAGTATGACAAAAACAAGTATGAAACACAAATAAAAAAGGATCCACAAAAGAAGCACCGCCTTGGAACGCTCAGTAAGAAACAACTGGAGGGCTTAAACAGGGTTACCCAGTATATATAATGATAAATCTGTTATCTTTTCTATTCCTACTTATTTTGAAAATAAGGATTCACCTATCATTTGTTATAAGTACAATAAACTTATTTGCACTACTGTTTTAACTACAACACATTAGTAACTGAACTTGATATTGAAACTACTATTCCTGCTCTTTTGATTGTAAGGGCTCAAAGTATTGCTATTAATCTGCTGGTCATATAGATGCTGGGGATTTAAAATCCATATATGATTCAAGAATTTGGTCTATTTTATGTAAGGGACCTAAATATTTTTTTATTTTTTTTTTGCCAATAGACTTCAAAAAATGTCGTAAGGAAATTGATGGCATAAATATTGTAATCGCTGGTATAAACAAGAGCATGTTGAATCCAACGCCTTAGATAGTTAGAAATCAAATATTATTAAAATCATTGATGGTAAAATTTTATTTTATTGCAATAATCTAGATCTTCTTCCACTTAAACCTAAGTCCACTTTTAGAAATTTGAAGAAAGGAATCCATGAATTCAATAGGTTTTGGCACCCTCAACTAAGGCTGCTAACAATGATGTGGTCGTTTAATAAAATGTACTACATAAACACCTTTAAGCAAGAGTTTAGCACTGCAAAAAACTATGAGTATAACAGGCTCGATGAGACGTCTGTCCTTGATAAGCATCAAAGACATACGGCGACTAAGTTTTTTGATGAGGATCATAGCAAACATCCCTATGTTATACTGGTTACACCTAAACTCCATATGCGACCCTATAAAAGTAAGTAAGGGTACAAAGATCAGAAATCGATTCAATCAAGTACCACACCTGACCCAGGATACCAATAGGAAAATAACAAACTTACAGTAAGACACCACAAACGAGAGCCAAGAGGTCAGCCCTTTCCCAGCAGGTGACCACAAGGCACATATAAACAGATGCGAGAAAAGGCACAGCAAACACAAGACAGAAAAAAACCATAAAAGCTCCATAACTGAAGTACCCCCTTGGAACGGTCAGTAAAATATTTTACTGGAGGGCTAAAACCGGTTTCATTGTGCACCAACCTCAACCTCAGTTCAGATGTGGATCAAGACACATAGATGTTTGGTTTGCATGGAATACCCCTAACTTATCAATGCATCATCTTCTAGAACATATAAATGAAGATATAAAAAGGAGATAAAGCAAAGATAAGGACTCAAAAGTAAATAAAACTGAATACCGGAGCAAAAGAAATCCAACAGGTAAACCCTGGTGGGCCCGACAAACAGCCAAAGCATCAGGCCCCTACTATAAGTGGCGTTTTATTGCTTATTCTAGTTCATGTTCTACTACAGAGGTGTCTATTCTGTTGACGTCTTGCCTCACTACGATTAAAAACCATGTTATGAAATATTGTACAACAGTTTATGAAAGGAATGGTAAAAATTGATTTTGGTCTATTTAATATTCAGGTGAAGTTCTTAATAAATTAGAATTAAAAAGTTTTCTAGCAAGCAGTTTGTTTACATATGATTTTGATACACTCTATACTACGTTGCCTCATTATTTAATCAAAGAAAAGTTAACGAAATTAATTGAACAAACTTTTAACAGAGAGGACTCACTATATTTGGCTTGTAATGATAACCATGCCTTTTTTACTGCTGAACAACCTAAATGAGTTGTGGTAATGACAGGAAATGTGTGCTGCTCATCATTATTTTTTGGACAATAAGCATGTATCTATAAGATTTGGCTTGAAATTATATAGACAAATTGTAGGTATTCCAATGGGTACTAATTGTGCTCCTTTTGTTTTGATTCAATGTTTTTGTTTTGTTATAAGAGAGGCTTCATGCTGTCTCTGTTGGGTAATAATCAAAATTATAATATTGAAGCCTTTAACTCCACCTCCAGATATTTGGATGCCGTACTTGATATTGATAATCATTATCCTGAACAAATGGTAAGTCAGATATATCCCGTTTAGCTTCAGGTGTCTCGTGATGATTGTGTGTGTGTTTTCCTCAAGGTGCCACGGGTCTGTCTGCAGTTTGTGATTGTGGTATTTCCTGAGCATACTCACTTATTTTTGACGGTACCAACCTCACCCTCACAGGCGCATAAAATCTGTCAGTCAAGAGCTCAAACTTGATAATATCCTAATGTCACAAAGACATTTTTTGATCATTTTTATTTAGACAAGTCCTTGGGAACAAGCCAATCAGGGAATGTATGTCCTCCGCTACTTAGTGTTTGTCTTTTGATATATAAGCTATCGTAAAAAGAGTGAGTTTAACTGATTAAGCGCACAAAGTAGAAAAAAACTTAATTTGAGAAATATATCCTAGGCATATTCATATATTGATAGTTATGTTTGTAAATGTCTAAAAAGTGCCTTAACACAATTTGTGAAAAAAAGATAACAAAAAATAATCTGAGGATTATATGCAAAGATTATGCACATCCTCAGACCATGACCAAAACATATGTAAAGTTTCAAAACAATCAGCATAAAACTGTGGGAGGAGTTGCCCACAAAAGACAATTGGTATCTTTGGTTGGATAAATGACTAAGTTCATCGTGTGAAAAAAGTTTCAAAAAGATCGTCAAAAAACGTTAGGAGGAGTTGCCCACAAATGACACCTAGTATCTATGGTTGGAAAAATGACTAAGTTCATCTTGTAAAAAAGTGAAAACAAATCATTTGAGGATTATATCCAAACATTATGCACATCTTCAGACCATAACCTAAACACCTGTAAATTTTCAAAGGTATTGGCATAAAACTGTAGGAGGAGTTGCAACACAAGACGCCTAGTAATTATTCACTTTGGTCAGGAAAACAACTAAGTTTATTTTGTAGAAAAAGTAAAAATAAATAATCTGAGGATTATATCAAAACACTATGCACATCTTCCGACCATGACCTAAACACCTGTAAAGTTTCAAAAGAATCATCATAAAACTGTTAGAGGAATAACAGAAACAATATAACTAGTATCATTTCACTTCAGTCGAAAAATGACTAAGTTCATTTTGTGACAAGGTGACAAAATAATCTAAAGATTAAATCCAAATAATATGCACATGTTAAGACCATGATCTAAACACTTGTAAAGTTTCAATATTTATTATACTTCAGCAAAAGCAGAATCTAGGGCGAAGATTTGGTACCAGTTAAATGCATTTAAGCCCCCCCCCCCCCAGTGGCTTAGGCTGCTGTCCGTTCTAAGGCGGTGGTTCTGTTGTTGTTGACTTTTTGTTTATTGTTATTCCCATTGTGGGATTCTGTAATTGTTCTATGTTTTGTTGTGCGTTACTTTATGCCCATTTCAATTTTGCAATCATCTTGATGGTGAAGAGAGAGCTGGTTTCTTTGCTTAGTTTGTCTTCCTGGTGGCTCGTGATGGTTGTGTGGCTCTTCCTTGCGGTGCCATGGATTTGCTTGCAGTTTGTGATTGCGGTACTTCCTGATTATACTCACATACTATTCTAAAGGAATCTGAGTAAAACTGTAGGAGGAGTTGCATACACAATAATGACAAGATACCTAGTATCTATTTACTTTGGTCAGACAAATGATTAGCCCTACTGTGTACAATACTAAGCTAAAAGAAAATAGCAGGAGACTACCATACACAATGAATCCACCTTTACTTTAGGCTATGCAGTGTACCTCCAATGTCTAATCGGTGCCACTTTTAATTTAACTTAATAATATTCGTAATTGCCTTCTTTCAAGAAAGATGATTGCATATGACTTTTCGCTTACTGTAAAGGCGGCAACTTTAATATTCATATCTGGGCGTTGTTCAGCTAGTTCATCTGCTAAGGAAGAGAAATCAGGTTCTATTAATAATTTGTTGATGAATTAGAAAGTTGCTTGGGCCGCACAAACGTGCGTGCATTTCATGAAAATCCTAACCGTATACACACTCGACTCACATTTATGAACCCTTAAAGCGCATAATTACAAAATGTATGTTTTTTGTCGTCTACTAAAATATTTGAAGCCTCACAGACAAACAGTGTGGACTCAGATCAGACTGCTCTTGTAGGAGCAGTCTGATCTGGGTCCACAATGTTTGCCTCTATGCTTATGTTAAATAGAAATTTCCGATGCAGTTATTTTGCTGGCGTTTTAAGGACCAAATAACGTGTTTTGCGTCTATACTCATGGTAATGGCGCAAGATGATACAGTTACGTTTGAATAATTCAGCTTTAACCTATGTCTAAGGTTGACCAGTCCTAATTACGCATTCATGAGGCGCCGTCTTTACAGTAAGCGAAAAGTCAAAGAATACAATTGACTAAGTTGACAAAATACGAATTCGCTGTTAAAAGATTTTTCATAGGTAACATTTTAAATGGGCTGGTTACTCTTGGTGTTATTATGTGAATATTAAATACTCAATGGCTGTATATAATTGTCATTTCATCGCTAACGCTTGAACCTATCAAATTTGAAATCAACACCCTCTGTTTAATCGTGTAAATGGAAATACAGCAAATAAAATATTTCTTAGAAATGGCAGAAGTGGTGCTTTTTTCGTCTGCTGACATGTTGTCTTTTAAACGACAATAATACGAAAGAAAGAATTTTAAATTGTGATTTAATTCATTCTAATCCTGTATTCTCATTTCTCTCATGGAGTTTAAGAGTTATTGGGAAAGGCACTAGTCCCAAGGTCATAAAACATGTTCATCCTTATTTCGCATGATTTTGAAATCTGTTCTAGTCATAAAATTTAAAATTCCCACAATTGTTAACTTGTAAATATTTATTACCAGGACAAACGGCATAGTCTGTTTTTCCAAGCAAGAAAATACGTATTTTGACTTTGATGAATATAACGATGCTAATGCTAAGCGAGTTGACACGATAACAATTCCCTAATAAGTTCAGGGCTTGCCTCTGTTGTATAATTATTTTCTTCGTTGTAGTCTAGTTATCATATCCCTGAGGACGCGCTGCTGTTTTTTTTGCCTAATATGTCCTTGCACGTTATTATAGCCTATTTGTTTATCTTATATAATTGAGCCAGTGCATGATATTTCCAACAATGTGGTATGTGCGACCAGCAAAGCTTCAGATCAGCCTGCGCACACGTGCAGTCTGATCAGAGCCTTTGCTAGTCGCTTGAGTATTTTATGACTGTTAAGCTCCTGACTGAACACCTTTTAGAGTTTCTAAGCTTAAAAGGAGGCTGCAGAGGCTCGCCCGAGTCTACACTTGTCAAAATGTCAAATTGTTGGAAAACATATACCACGGCTCATATGATATTTCTGCTTAATGGCACCATCTTAAAATGTTTATTTAAGAAATAAATAAATTTATATTTTTTGAATGTTCATGGAATCATGACTACTTCGGGTCTCTTACAAAGTAAACCAAGCCCGAAGGGCTTCGCATAAACGTGTCAAGAAACTTTTCAAGTATTCATGATTCCATGAACAGACCAAAATTGAATTTATTGCTTATAATTTACATTTGATTATAAACATCTTAAGTATTATGTAATTGTATTAATGGTTTTGTTGGAGTGCAAAACGGAAAAGCGGAACAGCCAGTGTGAACACGGACAGCCAATGGAGCAAACAAGAAGTTTGCACGTGTGACTCAGGTGTGACTCGCTGTCAATCACAACACCAGTGCCACTTCTGACGATTGAATTCGATGTTCGAAGCGTATTGCACGGGCAAGTGAGCTTGACAACTGTCAATCAAATTTATGTATATCATGAGGCTATGAACGGTTTCAAAAATCTACAGATTTATTTAAGGCTTGGTATCCTGGGTCAGGTGTGGTGCTTGATTGTATCGGTTCCTAATCTTTGCCCTCTTTCTTACTTTGCTTGGAAATGTAAATATTTATTTATCATTCATGACGTAACCTTTAACTACTGTCGTGCCAACCCAGAGTGACAGTGACGTAATATTTTGTTTACAATTGTTAAGTAACACATTAACTTTTACACTCCACTTGAGCTAACGCGAATCGATAGAATTAATACTCAAGTGATTTATCGATTATAATGCCCTGATAACTTTGTAAACAAAACATGAAGTCACTGTCACTCTTGGTTGGCAGGACAGTAACTGAATGCTTTGCTAGCATGACAGTATTCGAACTTTTGTGAAGTTACTCTTGTGCACTAGCCCGTGGTTCGTGCTTCGTAACTATTATATGAAATGTCATCTTGCATGAATGAAGACCATTCGTCTTGCTGACAAATCTCTAGAGTTGACCTTTCTCATTGATGACACTTTAATAGAACCACGCTATTTCTTACACAAGAAAAACGTCACATAGAATGTCTCTACAGTCTGTTGCTTAATCCCAAGGGCTTATAGTGGTAATTATTTTATAGGATCAGACGGGATGATAAATCTGATATATGTTGATGTATGCAAGTAACTGCAGTTAAAAAGATATATTTCTTAATAGATTTCCATAGGGAGGCTAGAAGTTTTAGCCGCGTCATTGATAACCTGCGTCGCGAGGATTGTGATCTGTATATACTTTAACTCGTCGCCTGCTTAGTAACGAGATGCCTATTTATGCATACGCGCAGACTGATCAGAGCCTTTGCTAGTCGCTTGACTATTCTATGAGTGTTAAGCTACCGACTGAATGTCATTTGTAGTTTCTAAGCTTAAAAGGAGGCTGCACAGGCTCATCTGAGTCTACACTTGTCAAATTGCCAGATTGTTGGAAATCAAATGTCACGGCTCATATAAAGGTGTCTAATCTGGTTACCTGTTTGTCATTTGTCTTTGTCATACTGTCTTGTCTGCTCCTTGCAGCCCAAACTATGATTCTCCGTAGGGAAAAGTCTGGCCTCTTGGCTCTCATGTGTAAGATGCTTTTTATTGTGTTTTTGTCGCATTCCCATATGGTGTCCTGTGTCAGGTGTGGTACATGATTGTATCGATTCCTGATATATTCCTTCTTCCTTACTTTTGCACTGTTTGTTCAGACCTCTATGTTGATCAGCGAATGTAAAAAATTCTAAAAATCCAATTTTTTCAGTTTTGCTAAAGTTCATAAAATTGTTAACACAAATCAAAAGGGTATTCCTTAAAATCCATACGCGTTTCACTTCACTTCAGTTCCTATTTTCTATCTTTCTGGCAAAATTCCACGGGTGTATTGCTTGCTATGATGCTAGTTGCATGCACGCAATGGGCCCCAAACAATATATCCCGATCGTCACTACTACTGTCGTGCCAACCAAGAGTGACAGTGACACGTGTTTTGTTTACAATTGTTAAGTAAAACATTAACTTGTACATATCACTTGAGCTAACGCGATCGATAGATCACTTGTGTATTAATCCTATCCTGCGGATAGGATTAATATACAAGTGAGTTGGCGATTATAAGTCGCTGATAACTTTGTCAACAAAACATGACCTCACTGTCACTCTTTGCTGGCAGGACAGTAGGTAGTTTTGTGGACATTAAATAACATACCAAGATAAAGAGGAAGGCAAAACTCAGAAATGGCTACAATCAAGTACCATACCTGACCCGGAATACCATATATTTAAAGTCACAAATAAGAAAACAAAACATATAAGAGAGCCAAGAGGTCAGCTATTTCCCAGAAGGTGATCGCAGGGCTACAAGAAACATACAAGACAGCATTATAAAGATAAACATAAATAACAAAAAGGATCCACCAAAGAAGCCACACCTTGGAACTGACAGCAAAAGCAAATCACTGGATGGCTTAAGAATGTTTAACATTATACATAGACATATACATTCATAGGCAAGCTAACTACTGACATAATACGTCAAACTTTATTCGACACACAAAAAGAAGATTTGATTTGATTCTTTACGTCCCATCAACAATCTTTCAGTTAAACAGGTACGGATTTTCCTGGGTTGAACCAGTACTAAGCTAGGATAAATGTGTCTTGCTCAAGGGCCACAACGCAGTGACGCCGGTGAGACTCGAACCCCCGGTCCCTCGGTCTCAAGTCAAACACTCTACCACTGAGCCACTGCGCTCCCACAAAAAGACTCCTAAAATTGGATGTCTGCTGCAGTCATATTTGTCCTTTATTGGTAGGCAGACATGCGCTTTTGTTGATCCCAGTTGCTATAATCGTAGTTTCTCATGACTTAACTTATTTACATACAATGGGCATGATTGACACATAATCATGTCTAGAACTCCAAATCGGAGGGTCAAGACGACCTAGGTCTGTTATCTGAGTTTAACAGTAAAATTTAGCCGCGACATGAGATTTCCAACAATGTAGTATCATGACAAATGTAGACTCATACGAGCCTGTGCGGCCTCCCCATAAATCATAAATGATGTGCGGTCATCATCAAGTTAGCTAACACTCAAATAATATTCAAGCGACTAGCAAAGGCTCTGATCAGACTGCGCATATGCGCAGGCTGGTCTGAACCTTTGCTGGTCGCACATACCACATTGTTAGAAATTCATGTCACGGCTCAATTGTTAAATATTAATATTGGCTTAAGATTTTAGGCAACAGGAACCAACTTTATTTAGCTATGTTTAGTAGAAGATCATTAATCATCATCTACCCTGAAATGACGTTGTCATTGAAAAATAGCACAATAAACAGTAAATGCTGACAGAGCTGTTAGGAATCAATCAAGTAAATGAATTGAAAAGTAAATGAATTGAACAAGGATGGCCAAATATAATTCACCAAAAAGCTTTAAAAAGTGAGTCAGAATGAGTACGAAATACCACATTCACACACTGCATACCAACCCACGGCACCGTGTGGAAGAGCCACAGAACACTTACAGTCACTTGACATCAGTAATACAATTAAAGCAATGCAACCAGTCATCTCTTCCCCATAATTATGATTGGAAACCAAATAGGACACTAAGTAATGCGTAACAAGATGCGTAGTAAAACAAGGTCCAAATTTAGGACTCCCACAAACGTTGGGCGCAACAACAAGCAATGAATAAACAACAACAGTACCACCTCTTTGAATGGGATAGAAGTCTAAGCAATTTCGGTGCTTAAATACATTTTACTTAAAGTCATAAAGTAAGAACACAATCAGATTCTCAGAGACACATCAGTCGGTGATACAATAGTCTTCGATACAGAGCTTATCTCTTCTAGAGTAACATGTCTTAGGCTAATCCATGTGATGTTGATGAGAAGCAACCGTTATCATATGCATTGTTGCTAGTTTGCTTTTTTTTGTTTTTATAGAAACTCGAAAATGAGCTTGTTGAAGGAATATTCAACCTTAAGAGAATGCTCTAAAAAGAATTGTCAGCAAGGTGTCATGAAAACAGATAAACGCTCTTCTCTTAAATGGGTTGCATTTTTTCTATGTTCTTAACTTGCCGCCAATTCAGGAACTGACGGTGAGTTAATTGTTACATATCGTAATAACAACAAAACCGAAACATACGATGTTTACCTGATATTTGTCAGGTATAGAGAATACAGCATTACAATGTGACTCGAGATTATAGAGGTGCCCAATACTTCAGCTTACAACGGTGATGGCTCTCCTAAGATTTTTCTTCTTCAGATGATGCTCCTCACAGAGCTTTAAAATAGGCCGAAGCTTATAGCGCTAATAATGGGAGATTAATGCAAGAATGTAGTTTTCCCAAATTGAATAAACTTTAATTGTAACTTTGTTGTTAATGGAGAGGATTTGATTCAATTCAACGTGGAGACTTGAAAACAACTCATGAGGAAGTTGACAAATTGCTTGGCACAGCAAATGATATTCAATGTATCACAGTCGAAAAATGGCATATAGGTATTGTATCAGACTATTCTGACATTTTGTGCTGTAACTTTAGTTCGTCTATAGCTCTACGCATGGAGTTGTGATCATGGAGTCACCTGTCAAACAGAGGGCAACATAAAAATGACTGCAACTCAATACAAATACAGTAAAACCTGTGTAAACAGCGGCTCAAAAATAGACAAAACAAATGTCTTAATGACAAATGGATGCTTATGAATGTCGAATGTATTACAGAATTCTACAATTGTTTTGACCTACAATAAGCGATAAAATGTCTTGAAAACCAATTTTCTGTCTTTTTGAGAATGGCCGTTTGACACGGGTTTTACTGTATATCATCCTGGATCTACAGGCAACACATGCATTATAAGGGTCAGCTACAACAGCCTAGTGTCTCTACGGAATAGGTAAAACCACAGACAGTCACACCGCTGCAAGGAAAGAAAATCAGTAATTTAAAAGTAACTACAGTAGAACCTGTCTTAAGCGGCTGCTCAAAATAGACAAAACAAAGGTACTAATGACAAATGGTAGCTTAATGAAGGTCGAAAGTATTGCAGGATGCTTCCCTTGGAGCATCCTGCAATACTTTTGATCTGCATTAAGCGATTATCGGTATTGAAAACACATGCTGGGGACCTCTTTTAAGTGGCTGTTTTCAACAGAATTTACTGTAGCTCTCCCATTCTTAGCAAGATGATTGCAATTTTAGAAAGGACTAGAAACTAGAAAATGCACCACAAACTACATTACGAAGCAAGAACCCACCACACAAGGGAAGCAACTCGTTACAGCAATTTGCCAAACATGAATCTATTACAACAGAATCACTACCCTGGAATGGACAGCAGCCAAGGCCACCAGGGGCTTGAACATTTATTGGCTAAAATAAAAGATGACTTTTTTGCCATCATAATCATGTAAACCATGTTTGATCGTTGAAAACTCATTCTTTAATAAAAGGTTGGTGCTACTAAAGATGGTGTAAATTTGCTTTGATACTGAGAGTAAAAGTTACTAGGTTGTTTATTTCTTGTGTATATTACATTTTATTAAGAACCTTATATCTTATGATTAAACATATTCATCTTAATTTTGAAAATATTCAAACCGATGAATCTGCAAAAACACAACTGCAGAATACATATGAGCCGCGACATGTGATTTCCAACAATGTGGCATTTTTGATCGTTTAGAAAAGCAATCTTAAAATGCGGATGTTCCATCAAATTGCCAAGTTTGAAATCTTAACACTGAAATCTCCATAGGAAAATCGATGTGTTGTTGCATCTAAGTGTTAGGACATTACCATTTGAGAACGGTAGAAACAATGTGCTGAGAGGTCTACCTGCTTTGACTAAAGAAAATTATCGAAAATCGCGATAAATTGAAGATAACCAAACATATAATATTCCTTATTTGTTTTGTCAAAGGGAGACTATTTCATTTTTTTCACAAATTTGATAAATTCGAAATTGATTTCTGAGCTTGTTTCAAGTGATAAATCAGTTTTCATGCAAACTATTTTAGACTACAAAATTTGTGACCAAATAAAAGTTGAGATATAACACTTTTACCCAATAGTATGATATTTAAATGATCTAATTTGCATATCCATGACTATTTATGAAAATATTAGACACAAGAGAAAAATGGTAGAAAATTTGAGGGGGGGGGGACGTATTACATTCATATCAGCTGCTAACTATTCAAGACAACTAAAAATTTTACCACAAAGTATTTTGATACAATAGTCCGATATGTAAATCTTATTTTGTATATTTGTGAATATTAATGACAACATTACTCATATCGTAGCTGCTTCTAATCCTAGACTATCACACTTTGTACCGACTTAGAGCTAAAACATTGTTCTTTACTCAATAGGCATTGTGTAAAATCATCAAGTTTGAAGCTTTATTAATACTAATATTAACGTTAGAAATGAGAGAAAATTTAGAAAAATTAGTGGGGGTCTCTTCTAAAATTACTCCTAGCTCATCTGTAAACGTTGTAGACAATTGATCTTGGAATCAAATTTAGGCTGAGACTTAGTATTTTATTCAAATGGTCAGATATACAATTCATGTAACATTCATATTCATGAATATTGGTGAAAACTATAGAAAACCTAATGGCAATTCGAAAACAAATCAATAAGCTCACATCTTCAAAAATACTCATTAATAAACAGTACATATGATTTGCGTATCATACAAAAGTATAATAGAATTTTTCCTGGACTTTAATTTGAGAACAAGTTTAGAAGTCTAGGATAAATAGCAGCTGAGATATGAGAAATTCTGTAAATATATTCTATATATTTTTCTCTATTTTTTCGCATTTCTAATATTTTAATTGATATTCATGAATACAATTTTAAGATAAAACAGCCACCAATTTTTTTTTTTTGCCACACCAGAATTTGGCAAAATCACATCATCTTTCTAGTGGTGCAAAAGACTCAAAACCACTAAAATACATAAATACAGACATAAGGGAGCAAAACATATATGATTATGACTAAAAAAATATGTGCCATCATAATGAAAAAAATGGTCAAAGTTAAAAACCCCGCGGGGTTTTTCAAAAACCCCATGGGGTTTTTTAAACCCCGCGCGGGGTTTTCCCCCACATTTTCAAATGAGGGAAAAACCCCGCAGGGTTTTTTCAAAAAAATAAATATTAAAATTTGTTCAAGAAACAAGTTTGTTTGATTGTAATTATTGCAGAAAATGATTGATATGGCTTCATTCAAAACTTTGATTTCCCCCGCGGGGTTTTTCTCCCATTTCAGATTGTGGGGGAAAAACCCCACAGGGTTTTTTGAAAAATTCAAATTGACTTTTTTGAATTATTATTCATCACAATGCATAATAAAAGGTATATCAAAAACTTTCAGCATTATATTGTGCCTCTAGAGGAAAAAGAAAATTCCCCCGCAGGGTTTTTCCCCCGCGGGGTTTTCCCCCACAAAATAAAATGGGAGAAAAACCCTGCGGGGTTTTTTATCCAAAAGTAATATTTTTAGTTTTTAGCTCAAAGAAGCATTTTACACTCTGTGTTCAAAGTTGTGAGAGTTTTATATCAAAACAGAGAGATTTCAATTTCTACCTTGGTGGGAAATCCTAAAATATATGTTACCAAAATGGCAATGTATCATTGTTAGACTGATGGCTGAGAATGTTTTGGTCCCCGCTAAAGAATTTTGCAGACACATCGTATCTTAAAAGAGCATTTCAAGCTGCGTAGAATAAGAGATGTTTGCATGTGTACGATTTGGTGTTTGCCTCTGACAGTCTGTTACATATGTTACCATATAAAATTCAGAAAATGAAAAGTTAAAAGGCTGTGCTACAGAAAAAAGGCATTAAACTAACTATTTAAATCACGCATATAGTCTGCCTGCTGGATACCTAAGCTGCAGATAAAAGTTTAAAGCAAAATTACGGCATCCTAATGTGTTATGTGCGTTACTTACATAAAACTACCCTTTAAAAACGGTAACTGTGACCAATAGCATTTAATTTTACAGCTGATTTGTGAATTTTTAAAATGCTTTTAATCTAGTTGTACTAACACACTTATATGGCTTATAGAAAAAAAAAACAAAGTGTGTTTATCTATCTTAAATGCATTGCCTTATATAAGCAATTAAACAACACTACCCCAAGTTTTAAGGAGCCCAATTTGGTAGGTATTATTTACGTAAAAATTATATAAAATCTTCCATATTTTGATAGTCTTGCTCATATAATAAAGAATCATAGATTTTGCATGTTAAACAACAAGATAGGAGTACTTGTTACAGGTTGTGTTACAGGTTGTAACTTATGTTACCTAACATAATAGATTAGCAAGGCCATTGACTTGGTGTAAGAGATGATATTTCAAAGGGAAATGAATATTTTTCGCATGGTTTCTTAAAAATCTCTGGGCTTTGGCGCTTTAATCTTAGGAAGCAATTCATTGCTCTATTATCAAGACCTTTTTTACAGATGTTATATATAAACTTTTTCAATATTTCCATATATGTATAATACTACGATATAGATAGAGGGGCGTGGAAAATAATAGTTTCTATTTTAACATGACAATTTAGTATTTGTTAAATTGGTTAAATGTTTAAAATATCTTAACTAATCCTTATCCAAGTCGTATACAATATCTATCATTATATCTGCTTGTGTGGCAAAATAATTGCTCGTCTCATCTCATCACAACCAGTAGAGTAATCAGACAGATTTATAACTGTAGTCTATGTAAGGGCCCTTTGGAATTCTGTAGACATACTTGTATTCTATATTAAATATAATGTAAACAGTGGTCAAGAATAAATCAAAGGATGAGAAGATCCAATTAAAATCAAGTTTAGCTCATTTATTGCCCATAATTAGACATTTAAAAAACATCAAACAAAACCATCTTTGCAGACGACCTTAATAAAATAATAATAATAATAATAATAATAATAATAATAATAATAATAATAAAAACTAGAGGACCTGAAGGTCCTGAGGCGCTCACCTGATCTCCTTGATAATGTTAAAATAGGTCAAGGTCAACTACAGCTTTAAATAATGGAACAAATTTTGTTTTTACCATATACATTTTGGTCAAGTGACATCAACAATCTAATGAATAATCTATCAAACAGCCCAGTGATTTCTGAGAAAAAGATGTTTAGATAGGTATGTGGCAGTCCAAATGAGTGGCCTTGGATAAAAGGTCACAGGTCAGCTTAATAAACCATTGTCTCAATAGGTTTAACTACTATGAATTCGGCTCAGTTATAGAAAATGAACATTTTAAGATTTTATCCATATAACTGCATTAGGAATCAAATTTGACCTTGCCATAAAGTAGGTCAAGGTCAACCTAGATTCATCATTTGTGCTAACCTGGTAGGGCCCACATCCCCGATCCTACATACCAAGTCCCAAAGCCAATGGCCTTTTGGTTCCGAGATTTAAAGAGATTTTACCATATATGGGCATGGTGGCCATGTTAGTCATGTGACCATAACAATTTGTATAAGTTTTGGCTAACCAATCATAAGGAGTTGTCATATGAAATTTGATTTCAATTGGCCGAGAATTGTCTGAGAAAACTATGTTTTAATATGTTGATGGGACTCCAATATAAGCGACCTTGGCTGAAAGGTCAAAGATCAACATTGACCTTTGAAACTTATTTATAGACACTAGATTGAACATATCAAGTGAGAATAATGACTTTGGCTTCCACAGTATTCAAAAAATCAACTTTTCAAAAAAAATTCCATTCAAATGCATTAGGAAGAGAACTTGACCTTGACATAAAGTAGGTCAAGGTCACCCTAGGATCATCATTTGAACAAACTTGGTAGACCCCACATCCCCAATACTACATACCAAGTCTCAAGGTCACTGGCCTTCTGGTTCTGGAAAAGAAGATTTTTAAAAGGTTTTTACCATATATGGGCGTGGTGGCCATCTTTGTCATGTGACCGAAATATTTTGTATAAAGTTTGGCTGACTTATCATAAGAAGTCTTCACATGAAATTTGAGCTCAATTGGGCCAATGGTTTGTGAGAAAACTATGTTTTTATATATTGATGGGACCACAATATGAGCGACCTTGGCTGAAAGGGCAAAGGTCAACCTTGACCTTTGAAACTTATTTATAGCAATTGTCTCATTAGTTTCAACATATCAAGTAAGAACAATCACTTTGGCTTTAACAGTATTCAAAAAATCAACTTTTCGAAAAAATTCCCATTTAAATGCATTAGGAAGCAAATTTGACCTTGACGTTAAGTAGGTCAAGGTCAACCTAGGATCATCATTTGAACAAACTTGGTAGGCCCTACATCCTTGATGCTACATACCAAGTCCCAAGGTAATCGGCCTTCTGGTTCTGGAAAAGAAGATTTTTAAAGGGTTTTTACCATATATGGGCATGGCGGCCATCTTGGTCATGTGATCAGGAACATTTGAACAAACTTTCGTTCTCCCATCCTAAGGAGTCTCCATATGAAATTTGAGCTCAATTGGTCCAGTGGTTTCAGAGGAGAAGATGTTTGAAAATGTTGACGGACGGACGGACGGACGGACGGACGACGGACAGACGGACGACAGACGCCCGAGTCACTGGTATACTAATAGCTCACCTCGGAGCCTTCGGCTCAGGTGAGCTAATAATGATAATAATAATATTCTTTATTTCCTCCACATGTGAAGAGCATACAAATAAAGCACAATTACAAAAGCAAGATAGAAACATTGAACATATATACATCATATACATTTATGGTTTGGTTTTAATATTTTAAAACCTGGAATTTTGCTGTTGCATACACCAGTTGCATACACCAGTTGCTCAACAAATTTGGTTGGATAATCTGTCCAGTTGTTTAGAAGATAGCATAACAAACAAAAACCTGATATACAGACGAAGGCAATCGCAATATCTCCAACACCTTTTAAAAAGAAAATGGATAAAAACAATCAAATAAAAATAAGCCCCAATGATCAGCCTGATTATCCTGTAAATTCAGTAATTAACCTGCTTACATGTACCACACTAACTAAGTGTTGTACTGCCATAAATGCTGCTGTAAATAATAATGATAATGGTAAAATTGTATAACCATAATGAACACAATTCAGTATTAAGCGTCTTTCATCAGCATTTAAAGAAAGAAACAACTACAAATGGCTTTGTTTCTGAGAAACTAAATTATATGATGAAAAGTCTCATGCAAGTATAATTTATAAGCATAGATAAATGTTCTATTTACTCACATTGTCTGTTGTAGGATTTATTTTGTGCAGTTTATGCAGTATATATCCAAAATTAACACAGGATTTATCAAATAGTTAGAGCCTTGCAAACCATGAGGTTTATTTGAATCTTTTTCTGGTTTCCTGCAAGATTAAAGAATTTCAGCTTGAGTCATTGAAATGAGAGAACCAGGTTAACACAGTTATATCATATTTCAAGGTCAGACTGAGTTCAGAATATAATGGTCCCATGCAAATCTAGGTTGGGATTATTTGGTATTAAATGGAACCAAATTATCTGCTGACATGTTGTCTTTTAAACGACAATAATACGAAAGAAAGAATTTTAAATTGTGATTTAATTCATTCTAATCCTGTATTCTCATTTCTCTCATGGAGTTTAAGAGTTATTGGGAAAGGCACTAGTCCCAAGGTCATAAAACATGTTCATCCTTATTTCGCATGATTTTGAAATCTGTTCTAGTCATAAAATTTAAAATTCCCACAATTGTTAACTTGTAAATATTTATTACCAGGACAAACGGCATAGTCTGTTTTTCCAAGCAAGAAAATACGTATTTTGACTTTGATGAATATAACGATGCTAATGCTAAGCGAGTTGACACGATAACAATTCCCTAATAAGTTCAGGGCTTGCCTCTGTTGTATAATTATTTTCTTCGTTGTAGTCTAGTTATCATATCCCTGAGGACGCGCTGCTGTTTTTTTTGCCTAATATGTCCTTGCACGTTATTATAGCCTATTTGTTTATCTTATATAATTGAGCCAGTGCATGATATTTCCAACAATGTGGTATGTGCGACCAGCAAAGCTTCAGATCAGCCTGCGCACACGTGCAGTCTGATCAGAGCCTTTGCTAGTCGCTTGAGTATTTTATGACTGTTAAGCTCCTGACTGAACACCTTTTAGAGTTTCTAAGCTTAAAAGGAGGCTGCAGAGGCTCGCCCGAGTCTACACTTGTCAAAATGTCAAATTGTTGGAAAACATATACCACGGCTCATATGATATTTCTGCTTAATGGCACCATCTTAAAATGTTTATTTAAGAAATAAATAAATTTATATTTTTTGAATGTTCATGGAATCATGACTACTTCGGGTCTCTTACAAAGTAAACCAAGCCCGAAGGGCTTCGCATAAACGTGTCAAGAAACTTTTCAAGTATTCATGATTCCATGAACAGACCAAAATTGAATTTATTGCTTATAATTTACATTTGATTATAAACATCTTAAGTATTATGTAATTGTATTAATGGTTTTGTTGGAGTGCAAAACGGAAAAGCGGAACAGCCAGTGTGAACACGGACAGCCAATGGAGCAAACAAGAAGTTTGCACGTGTGACTCAGGTGTGACTCGCTGTCAATCACAACACCAGTGCCACTTCTGACGATTGAATTCGATGTTCGAAGCGTATTGCACGGGCAAGTGAGCTTGACAACTGTCAATCAAATTTATGTATATCATGAGGCTATGAACGGTTTCAAAAATCTACAGATTTATTTAAGGCTTGGTATCCTGGGTCAGGTGTGGTGCTTGATTGTATCGGTTCCTAATCTTTGCCCTCTTTCTTACTTTGCTTGGAAATGTAAATATTTATTTATCATTCATGACGTAACCTTTAACTACTGTCGTGCCAACCCAGAGTGACAGTGACGTAATATTTTGTTTACAATTGTTAAGTAACACATTAACTTTTACACTCCACTTGAGCTAACGCGAATCGATAGAATTAATACTCAAGTGATTTATCGATTATAATGCCCTGATAACTTTGTAAACAAAACATGAAGTCACTGTCACTCTTGGTTGGCAGGACAGTAACTGAATGCTTTGCTAGCATGACAGTATTCGAACTTTTGTGAAGTTACTCTTGTGCACTAGCCCGTGGTTCGTGCTTCGTAACTATTATATGAAATGTCATCTTGCATGAATGAAGACCATTCGTCTTGCTGACAAATCTCTAGAGTTGACCTTTCTCATTGATGACACTTTAATAGAACCACGCTATTTCTTACACAAGAAAAACGTCACATAGAATGTCTCTACAGTCTGTTGCTTAATCCCAAGGGCTTATAGTGGTAATTATTTTATAGGATCAGACGGGATGATAAATCTGATATATGTTGATGTATGCAAGTAACTGCAGTTAAAAAGATATATTTCTTAATAGATTTCCATAGGGAGGCTAGAAGTTTTAGCCGCGTCATTGATAACCTGCGTCGCGAGGATTGTGATCTGTATATACTTTAACTCGTCGCCTGCTTAGTAACGAGATGCCTATTTATGCATACGCGCAGACTGATCAGAGCCTTTGCTAGTCGCTTGACTATTCTATGAGTGTTAAGCTACCGACTGAATGTCATTTGTAGTTTCTAAGCTTAAAAGGAGGCTGCACAGGCTCATCTGAGTCTACACTTGTCAAATTGCCAGATTGTTGGAAATCAAATGTCACGGCTCATATAAAGGTGTCTAATCTGGTTACCTGTTTGTCATTTGTCTTTGTCATACTGTCTTGTCTGCTCCTTGCAGCCCAAACTATGATTCTCCGTAGGGAAAAGTCTGGCCTCTTGGCTCTCATGTGTAAGATGCTTTTTATTGTGTTTTTGTCGCATTCCCATATGGTGTCCTGTGTCAGGTGTGGTACATGATTGTATCGATTCCTGATATATTCCTTCTTCCTTACTTTTGCACTGTTTGTTCAGACCTCTATGTTGATCAGCGAATGTAAAAAATTCTAAAAATCCAATTTTTTCAGTTTTGCTAAAGTTCATAAAATTGTTAACACAAATCAAAAGGGTATTCCTTAAAATCCATACGCGTTTCACTTCACTTCAGTTCCTATTTTCTATCTTTCTGGCAAAATTCCACGGGTGTATTGCTTGCTATGATGCTAGTTGCATGCACGCAATGGGCCCCAAACAATATATCCCGATCGTCACTACTACTGTCGTGCCAACCAAGAGTGACAGTGACACGTGTTTTGTTTACAATTGTTAAGTAAAACATTAACTTGTACATATCACTTGAGCTAACGCGATCGATAGATCACTTGTGTATTAATCCTATCCTGCGGATAGGATTAATATACAAGTGAGTTGGCGATTATAAGTCGCTGATAACTTTGTCAACAAAACATGACCTCACTGTCACTCTTTGCTGGCAGGACAGTAGGTAGTTTTGTGGACATTAAATAACATACCAAGATAAAGAGGAAGGCAAAACTCAGAAATGGCTACAATCAAGTACCATACCTGACCCGGAATACCATATATTTAAAGTCACAAATAAGAAAACAAAACATATAAGAGAGCCAAGAGGTCAGCTATTTCCCAGAAGGTGATCGCAGGGCTACAAGAAACATACAAGACAGCATTATAAAGATAAACATAAATAACAAAAATGATCCACCAAAGAAGCCACACCTTGGAACTGACAGCAAAAGCAAATCACTGGATGGCTTAAGAATGTTTAACATTATACATAGACATATACATTCATAGGCAAGCTAACTACTGACATAATACGTCAAACTTTATTCGACACACAAAAAGAAGATTTGATTTGATTCTTTACGTCCCATCAACAATCTTTCAGTTAAACAGGTACGGATTTTCCTGGGTTGAACCAGTACTAAGCTAGGATAAATGTGTCTTGCTCAAGGGCCACAACGCAGTGACGCCGGTGAGACTCGAACCCCTGGTCCCTCGGTCTCAAGTCAAACACTCTACCACTGAGCCACTGCGCTCCCACAAAAAGACTCCTAAAATTGGATGTCTGCTGCAGTCATATTTGTCCTTTATTGGTAGGCAGACATGCGCTTTTGTTGATCCCAGTTGCTATAATCGTAGTTTCTCATGACTTAACTTATTTACATACAATGGGCATGATTGACACATAATCATGTCTAGAACTCCAAATCGGAGGGTCAAGACGACCTAGGTCTGTTATCTGAGTTTAACAGTAAAATTTAGCCGCGACATGAGATTTCCAACAATGTAGTATCATGACAAATGTAGACTCATACGAGCCTGTGCGGCCTCCCCATAAATCATAAATGATGTTCGGTCATCATCAAGTTAGCTAACACTCAAATAATATTCAAGCGACTAGCAAAGGCTCTGATCAGACTGCGCATATGCGCAGGCTGGTCTGAACCTTTGCTGGTCGCACATACCACATTGTTAGAAATTCATGTCACGGCTCAATTGTTAAATATTAATATTGGCTTAAGATTTTAGGCAACAGGAACCAACTTTATTTAGCTATGTTTAGTAGAAGATCATTAATCATCATCTACCCTGAAATGACGTTGTCATTGAAAAATAGCACAATAAACAGTAAATGCTGACAGAGCTGTTAGGAATCAATCAAGTAAATGAATTGAAAAGTAAATGAATTGAACAAGGATGGCCAAATATAATTCACCAAAAAGCTTTAAAAAGTGAGTCAGAATGAGTACGAAATACCACATTCACACACTGCATACCAACCCACGGCACCGTGTGGAAGAGCCACAGAACACTTACAGTCACTTGACATCAGTAATACAATTAAAGCAATGCAACCAGTCATCTCTTCCCCATAATTATGATTGGAAACCAAATAGGACACTAAGTAATGCGTAACAAGATGCGTAGTAAAACAAGGTCCAAATTTAGGACTCCCACAAACGTTGGGCGCAACAACAAGCAATGAATAAACAACAACAGTACCACCTCTTTGAATGGGATAGAAGTCTAAGCAATTTCGGTGCTTAAATACATTTTACTTAAAGTCATAAAGTAAGAACACAATCAGATTCTCAGAGACACATCAGTCGGTGATACAATAGTCTTCGATACAGAGCTTATCTCTTCTAGAGTAATATGTCTTAGGCTAATCCATGTGATGTTGATGAGAAGCAACCGTTATCATATGCATTGTTGCTAGTTTGCTTTTTTTTGTTTTTATAGAAACTCGAAAATGAGCTTGTTGAAGGAATATTCAACCTTAAGAGAATGCTCTAAAAAGAATTGTCAGCAAGGTGTCATGAAAACAGATAAACGCTCTTCTCTTAAATGGGTTGCATTTTTTCTATGTTCTTAACTTGCCGCCAATTCAGGAACTGACGGTGAGTTAATTGTTACATATCGTAATAACAACAAAACCGAAACATACGATGTTTACCTGATATTTGTCAGGTATAGAGAATACAGCATTACAATGTGACTCGAGATTATAGAGGTGCCCAATACTTCAGCTTACAACGGTGATGGCTCTCCTAAGATTTTTCTTCTTCAGATGATGCTCCTCACAGAGCTTTAAAATAGGCCGAAGCTTATAGCGCTAATAATGGGAGATTAATGCAAGAATGTAGTTTTCCCAAATTGAATAAACTTTAATTGTAACTTTGTTGTTAATGGAGAGGATTTGATTCAATTCAACGTGGAGACTTGAAAACAACTCATGAGGAAGTTGACAAATTGCTTGGCACAGCAAATGATATTCAATGTATCACAGTCGAAAAATGGCATATAGGTATTGTATCAGACTATTCTGACATTTTGTGCTGTAACTTTAGTTCGTCTATAGCTCTACGCATGGAGTTGTGATCATGGAGTCACCTGTCAAACAGAGGGCAACATAAAAATGACTGCAACTCAATACAAATACAGTAAAACCTGTGTAAACAGCGGCTCAAAAATAGACAAAACAAATGTCTTAATGACAAATGGATGCTTATGAATGTCGAATGTATTACAGAATTCTACAATTGTTTTGACCTACAATAAGCGATAAAATGTCTTGAAAACCAATTTTCTGTCTTTTTGAGAATGGCCGTTTGACACGGGTTTCACTGTATATCATCCTGGATCTACAGGCAACACATGCATTATAAGGGTCAGCTACAACAGCCTAGTGTCTCTACGGAATAGGTAAAACCACAGACAGTCACACCGCTGCAAGGAAAGAAAATCAGTAATTTAAAAGTAACTACAGTAGAACCTGTCTTAAGCGGCTGCTCAAAATAGACAAAACAAAGGTACTAATGACAAATGGTAGCTTAATGAAGGTCGAAAGTATTGCAGGATGCTTCCCTTGGAGCATCCTGCAATACTTTTGATCTGCATTAAGCGATTATCGGTATTGAAAACACATGCTGGGGACCTCTTTTAAGTGGCTGTTTTCAACAGAATTTACTGTAGCTCTCCCATTCTTAGCAAGATGATTGCAATTTTAGAAAGGACTAGAAACTAGAAAATGCACCACAAACTACATTACGAAGCAAGAACCCACCACACAAGGGAAGCAACTCGTTACAGCAATTTGCCAAACATGAATCTATTACAACAGAATCACTACCCTGGAATGGACAGCAGCCAAGGCCACCAGGGGCTTGAACATTTATTGGCTAAAATAAAAGATGACTTTTTTGCCATCATAATCATGTAAACCATGTTTGATCGTTGAAAACTCATTCTTTAATAAAAGGTTGGTGCTACTAAAGATGGTGTAAATTTGCTTTGATACTGAGAGTAAAAGTTACTAGGTTGTTTATTTCTTGTGTATATTACATTTTATTAAGAACCTTATATCTTATGATTAAACATATTCATCTTAATTTTGAAAATATTCAAACCGATGAATCTGCAAAAACACAACTGCAGAATACATATGAGCCGCGACATGTGATTTCCAACAATGTGGCATTGTGACAAGTGTAGACTCAAACGAGATTGTGCAGCCTCAGCTAAACCGGCACGGGTCTTCCTGGGCTGAACCAGTACTAAGCATGGATAAATGTGTCAATGACCACAACGCAGACAAGCACTCTACCACTGCGCGCCCTACAAAACACAATTAAACATCACAAACAAAAGCCAAGAGGTCAGTCCTTTCCCATCGAAAGCATGACAAACACGAGACATAAATATAACAAATGCTCCACACTACTAACCCATATATACCACGCCTTATTTCAACAACCATGCTGATGTATCCAGCAGTGCCAGAGGTCTAATGTTTGGTCTGAATTTTCATACAAATCTATACTTTGAGTATGTGAACAGTGACGGCTTTGGCGAGATCGCGAATTTTTTGCTGCTCGGCAATGGGATGGTATCCAAAACCTCATGTACTGGCCCATATATATACATGTACTGAACAAAAGTGAAAACGCTACTGTACACCGGAATTGTTTGCCATATATATACAAAATTATGCAAACCAAGAATGCAAATTAAAATGTATATGAATGTTCTTATACTAGGTAATGTATAACAGTAAAAGTTATGCGAATGTTGTCACGGGGAAACACATGAAAACCATTTGAATGTGACAGGGGTCCAATTGTCCAGGTTGCGAATTTGAACAAAAATCTCACAGAGTTTAGGCCTTCGGAAATCCACGGCCTACGAGATCCGACTGCATCAAATGGTAGTCTAGACATGTGACAATCAGAAATGTGAAGGATTTATCTCAAGTGTGTTTTGATCGTTTAGAAAAGCAATCTTAAAATGCGGATGTTCCATCAAATTGCCAAGTTTGAAATCTTAACACTGAAATCTCCATAGGAAAATCGATGTGTTGTTGCATCTAAGTGTTAGGACATTACCATTTGAGAACGGTAGAAACAATGTGCTGAGAGGTCTACCTGCTTTGACTAAAGAAAATTATCGAAAATCGCGATAAATTGAAGATAACCAAACATATAATATTCCTTATTTGTTTTGTCAAAGGGAGACTATTTCATTTTTTTCACAAATTTGATAAATTCGAAATTGATTTCTGAGCTTGTTTCAAGTGATAAATCAGTTTTCATGCAAACTATTTTAGACTACAAAATTTGTGACCAAATAAAAGTTGAGATATAACACTTTTACCCAATAGTACGATATTTAAATGATCTAATTTGCATATCCATGACTATTTATGAAAATATTAGACACAAGAGAAAAATGGTAGAAAATTTGAGGGGGGGGGATACGTATTACATTCATATCAGCTGCTAACTATTCAAGACAACTAAAATTTTTACCACAAAGTATTTTGATACAATAGTCCGATATGTAAATCTTATTTTGTATATTTGTGAATATTAATGACAACATTACTCATATCGTAGCTGCTTCTAATCCTAGACTATCACACTTTGTACTGACTTAGAGCTAAAACATTGTTCTTTACTCAATAGGCATTGTGTAAAATCATCAAGTTTGAAGCTTTATTAATACTAATATTAACGTTAGAAATGAGAGAAAATTTAGAAAAATTAGTGGGGGTCTCTTCTAAAATTACTCCTAGCTCATCTGTAAACGTTGTAGACAATTGATCTTGGAATCAAATTTAGGCTGAGACTTAGTATTTTATTCAAATGGTCAGATATACAATTCATGTAACATTCATATTCATGAATATTGGTGAAAACTATAGAAAACCTAATGGCAATTCGAAAACAAATCAATAAGCTCACATCTTCAAAAATACTCATTAATAATTAGTACATATGATTTGCGTATCAAACAAAAGTATAATAGAATTTTTCCTGGACTTTAATTTGAGAACAAGTTTAGAAGTCTAGGATAAATAGCAGCTGAGATATGAGAAATTCTGTAAATATATTCTATATATTTTTCTCTAATTTTTCGCATTTCTAATATTTTAATTGATATTTATGAATACAATTTTTAGATAAAACAGCCACCAGTTTGTTTTTTTTTTTCACACCAGAATTTGGCAAAATCACATCATCTTTCTAGTGGTGCAAAAGACTCAAAACCACTAAAATACATAAATACAGACATAAGGGAGCAAAACAAATATGATTATGACTAAAAAAATATATGCCATCATAATGAAAAAAATGGTCAAAGTTAAAAACCCCGCGGGGTTTTTCGAAAACCTCGCGGGGTTTTTTAAACCCCGCGCGGGGTTTTTCCCCCACATTTTCAAATGGGGGAAAAACCCCGCAGGGTTTTTTCAAAAAAATAAATATTAAAATTTGTTCAAGAAACAAGTTTGTTTGATTGTAATTATTGCAGAAAATGATTGATATGGCTTCATTCAAAACTTTGATTTCCCCCGCGGGGTTTTTCTCCCATTTCAGATTGTGGGGGAAAAGCCCCGCAGGGTTTTTTGAAAAATTCAAATTGACTTTTTTGAATTATTATTCATCACAATGCATAATAAAAGGTATATCAAAAACTTTCAGCATTATATTGTGCCTCTAGAGGAAAAAGAAAATTCCCCCGCAGGGTTTTTCCCCCGCGGGGTTTTCCCCCACAAAATAAAGTGGGAGAAAAACCCTGCGGGGTTTTTTATCCAAAAATAATATTTTTAGTTTTTAGCTCAAAGAAGCATTTTACACTCTGTGTTCAAAGTTGTGAGAGTTTTATATCAAAACAGAGAGATTTCAATTTCTACCTTGGTGGGAAATCCTAAAATATATGTTACCAAAATGGCAATGTATCATTGTTAGACTGATGGCTGAGAATGTTTTGGTCCCCGCTAAAGAATTTTGCAGACACATCGTATCTTAAAAGAGCATTTCAAGCTGCGTAGAATAAGAGATGTTTGCATGTGTACGATTTGGTGTTTGCCTCTGACAGTCTGTTACATATGTTACCATATAAAATTCAGAAAATGAAAAGTTAAAAGGCTGTGCTACAGAAAGAAGGCATTAAACTAACTATTTAAATCACGCATATAGTCTGCCTGCTGGATACCTAAGCTGCAGATAAAAAGTTTAAAGCAAAATTACGGCATCCTAATGTGTTATGTGCGTTACTTACATAAAACTACCCTTTAAAAACGGTAACTGTGACCAATAGCATTTAATTTTACAGCTGATTTGTGAATTTTTAAAATGCTTTTAATCTAGTTGTACTTACACACTTATATGGCTTATAGAAAAAAAACAAAGTGTGTTTATCTATCTTAAATGCATTGCCTTATATAAGCAATTAAACAACACTACCCCAAGTTTTAAGGAGCCCAATTTGGTAGGTATTATTTACGTAAAAATTATATAAAATCTTCCATATTTTGATAGTCTTGCTCATATAATAAAGAATCATAGATTTTGCATGTTAAACAACAAGATAGGAGTACTTGTTACAGGTTGTGTTACAGGTTGTAACTTATGTTACCTAACATAATAGATTAGCAAGGCCATTGACTTGGTGTAAGAGATGATATTTCAAAGGGAAATGAATATTTTTCGCATGGTTTCTTAAAAATCTCTGGGCTTTGGTGCTTTAATCTTAGGAAGCAATTCATTGCTCTATTATCAAGACCTTTTTTACAGATGTTATATATAATCTTTTTCAATATTTCCATATATGTATAATACTACGATATAGATAGAGGGGCGTGGAAAATAATAGTTTCTATTTTAACATGACAATTTAGTATTTGTTAACACCAATTCTCTGTAACCATCGAACCTAGTTGTTCACGCATAGTCACAGATTTTGATGAAACTTTCCATGATTGTTTGTTTTCATGCCAAAACACGCAAATCATGCATCATTCCTTCATTTTCATATCCGTTGCCATGGTAACGGGGTCAATAGTTTTTGGCTAAAATTTGTCAGAAAATCAATGAAATTTGGCGAATTTCGGACTGTTATATCTTCTTTAATAAAAACATGTTAGCTATAAAGCTGTTTATTAATTGGAGAATTGCCCTTGATTAGTATCCGAACGTTAATGTTTAAAGAATTTCTGGTCTCTTTCATATCGAAGTTCTATCTGAAAGGTGGGTGGGGTAACACAACCCCGAAATTTGCTGTTTTTTGCACTTTTTGACAGCTTATATCATTAAGGGCTCGACAGCCGGACACATTACAGGACTAACATGAAAATCAATATTACCCCATCTTTCAAAAACTAGAATAAAAATTTTGGGAAGTTACCATCTTCTATGTGTTACCATGGAAACAAGAGGTACACCGTTCCAAAATGCATGTTTTGATTTTAACAAATCTATATGAGGTGTGAAATTCACACAACCGCCAGACTGTAACAATGAACACAAGAAAGTGTTAAGCTACCATTTTTCTGCCAATATCTATAAAAAATATTATCAGAGGCCCCAAAAGGGGTTTGATATAGTCATTTTAGGGGCGCAACGGGGGCAAAAATTAAGAAATTATTTGAAAAAAAGTCAAAGCTCTTTTACATAATAGAATTAATTGTATCAAAGTTGTTTTGAAAAGTCATATCTACATTATACAATTATAATTAAAGAAAAAAAACAATTGTAAATCTCAGGAGGGGCTCCCGAAGGGGCTCAAATCGATTGAATGTGGATGGGGTAACACAACCCCGAAATGTGTCGTTTTTTTGCACTTTTTGACAGCTTATATCATTAAGGGCACGAAAGCTGGGCACATTATAGGACAGAAATGAAATTAAATATAATCCCATCTTTCAAAAATTAAAATAAAAGTTTTGGGAAGTTACCATCTTCTATGTGTTTCCATGGAAACAAGAGGTACACCGTTCCAAAAATCAATGTTTTGAATTTAACAAATATTTATGAAGTGTATATTTCACACAGCTGCCAGACTGTAACAATGAATAAAAGAAAGTGTAACACTACCATTTCCTTACCAATATCTGTAAAACATATTATCAGAGGCCCCTATGGGGGTTTGAGTTTGGTCATTTTAAGGGCACAAGGGGGGCAAAAATTTAGATTTTTTTTGAAAAAAAAATCAAAGCCTTTTTACAAATCAAAATTAACTGTACCAAATTTGTTTTGAAATGTCATATCTACATTATACAATTGTAGTTAAAGAATATAAACAGTTTGAAATCTCATTAGGGGCTCCCTAAGGGGCTCAAAACAGATTAAAAGGGTTAAATTTCTATGGCATCTAGAGAATAAATGCAATTGACCAACTTTGTTCAGTAATAAGTGCAAAATAGTAAATCAGAGGCAATATAAGTCCAATATTTTTCTGCCAATATCTATACAAATTATCATCAGAGGTCCCAATGGGGGCTTGATTTTGGTCATTGTAGGGGCGCAAGGGGGCAAAAATTAAGAAATTACTTAAAGTCAAAGCTCTCTAATAAATTAAAACTAGTTGTATCAAAGGTGTTTTGAAAAATAATATCTCCATTATACAATAATAGCCTAGTTTTAAATTTATCTAATATTTAGGAAGTGTCTCATCACTGAAATTAAGAGCAGATATGAATGTTATCCTTGCATTTTGCTGTGTCATTTAGCTAAAAAATATTACCAGAGGCCCAAATTAGACGGCCCCTGCAAAAATTTTAAATAAAGGTCCAAGAAAAGTTCTTTCATTATTCAAGAACAAGGATCAAGAGCTGGACATGAGCTGCTCTTAAAAGGTTCAAGATCAGCTCAAATACAATTTATGAATGTAAAATTGGACAAATATTTAAGAGCAATTGTTCTTAAAAACTGTTCTTGAAAAGTTCAAGAATGTACTGTTCTTGAATAGATATAACGATATCCCTTGCTTTTTACTGCGGTAAATTTTGACAATCAGAAGTGTTGCAGATTTACCAAATCTGCTCTCAGGATATCTCCCAAATGAGCTAGAAGGACAAGGCAGTTATGGTATCGCTTACCATAGGACAAAAGAAGAGTAGAACAATGAAGAATGTTTCAGGTTTGTATGTACCGGTATGTATATTTCTGTCACTAGATGTCAGATAGCTGTAATGATAATGACATAGATACTGAAAAGTAGCAAGACACATTTATCCTAGCTTAGTACTGGTTCAACCCAAGAAGAACGTCCCGCATAACTGAAAGATTGTTGAGTGGACGTAAAGAATCAAATCAAACAAAATACTGAAAAGTAGCATTTGAATAATGATAATTATGAACAATATATACTCAACGCCAGTGAAAAGTTACCAGTAAATCACATACACTTAACATAGGACAATATTTAGTTCATTCGGAACGAAGAACAGCGGATACTTCAACACTCAATTTTGTGGAATAGAGCCCAATGCATCACAGCTATGGAAAACGGTATTCATCACACCCGAATGCATTTTACTCATTCCTTGACGCACCCCTATAGGTTCCATTGCTTTGCATAGGAAAATGCAAAGTTTTGGTGCTACCTTAAAGTTTGATCTCCATTTTATGCGTTTAATGGGATAGCCCAAACAATTTTGGTGGCGTTTTCAATGAAAATGTCTAGGGAATGATCTGACGCGTTGTCTTCTGAAAATGATGATTTCAAATTGTTTAAAACTGTAAAAAACATAAAAAAGCACGTGCGTCACGTGCACCATAGCTCCAGGGCTCGTGGAACTGTTTATCTATCCAAAACAGTTTGTCGTTGACCAGAAACATGAACGTAACAGTAGCCGAAGAGCTGTACTATATATTTTCCAAAATATTGAAATTTCGATGCTGGTAACTTTTCATTGACGCTGAGTATATATAATAAAGAACATAATAGATGTAAGCATTCCTGGACAATTCAGGAAAAAATAAAAGCAGGGTTTACCCTGCCATTAGCTTTTGGAACCATTTGCTACTAAAATTGTAGAGTGGCTACAGCTAAAAGTGCAGTCTAAATTAGCACTCCCTGTAAGTATGAGCGAGGACAGTGAAGAGAAAAAGAAAAAAAAGGTGTCAAACAGTTTGGATCCAGATCAGGCACAAAATTTTGTCGGGCCTGATGTGGGTCCAAACTGTTTGCAAAGGTAATCAGCAGACAACAAAAATCGCACCTAGCGGGCAAAGAGTTTTACAAAACAACTTGTTGATTTTCTACTTTCTGGCTAAAACCTTGGCTGAAATTAGTTTCATTTGGCTCCAACGTTTTCCATTTGGCTAAAGTGCTGGCTGCAACAAATTCTGAGCCAGGGTAAACCCTGAAAAAATTTCAGAGTGTATTACCTCAATGTCTAGGCTATGATGTTCCATTTCCCCCACCTCTAATAGCGAGATCAGCTGGCTAACCTGCATTCTATTACACTTTGGTACCTCGATCGTTGCACTCCACTATGTTACATTACATGTGGAAGTGCAACCAGTGATCCATGTTCTAATATATGTCACTGGTGCATCGAAGCACCCATGGACACAAGCGCAGATCCATGAAGTTTTGTCAGGAGGGGTGGGGTGGGTGTTCCAGGATCAACGGCCCAAAAAATAACAGCCTGGACAACGTTTTTCTAGTCCTCGGCTTATTTTACAGTTTACAGAGGTGGTCCAATGGTTTTATTGCAGAGAGAACTATACTTTCCAAAGGATCGAGAGGGGGGCCAACATTTTCCAGTGGGGTCCAACTTTTTCCAGGGGGGGGGGGGGGGATCCAAATGCTAATTTCTATATAAACCCATATAACTTGTGATTTTCAAGGGACCCCCTATACCCCACTCTGGATCCGCACATGGGAGATACTCCAGAGATAATGAACTTATAACATAAACATAAATACTTTCTTTCTTTAAATATCTACTGGCTCGATCGAGCTCGATCATTACGCCAGGGAATGCGAATTTTAAACTAAAAGTTGAAGAAACACATGCCCATAAAATACCGTATTCGCACTTTTAGCTCTCAATTCGCGTACTGTTCAAAAGGCTCGGTAAACTTGTATCCCAAATAGCACCACCTGGTGCCAAAAGAGAACAGCTTACTTTTGGATGTCTCATTTGATGCCATTTTAGGCAGCGTCAATTGATTTGATAAATGCGACAAGCGCTGATCCAGGAATTCTTGTCAGGGTGGGAGGGGGTCCAGGCCCAAGTGCCAGAAACAGCTCTGACATAGTTTTTTTTAGTCCTCAACTTATTTTACAGATTTACAGTGGTTTATCAATGGTTAATTTCAAAGAAAACTATACTTTTCGGGTCCAACATTTTCCAGGGGCCCTTACGGAAAAGCTGTCTTTGTGCGAATATCTGGCGAAAATGCTGTGAATATTCTGCGAACTGCATTGTTTACAGTAATTGTTCGCTATATATTCACTTCTTGTCGCGAATACCCAGCGAACAATGTTGGTCTGACAAAAAAGTGGTCGCTGAATGTTTGCAGTTTGTCATATAATCGCTGCATATTCGCAGCAAAAACTTAACTTTTTTTCAAGCACAAGGTACTATTCGCCCAGTATTTGCAATAAGAACTTAGTTCTGGATACTGTTCGTTGTATATTCGTTACAGTGACTTTAACTTTTTATGTATTCGCGGAGAGTTCATCTAAGGAACTTCAACTCATATAGCTCTCAGTCTAAAGATCAGGTTTTCAGGTTTTTATTCAAGACAAGACCCCTAGCTGGGGTATATGTCAAACAACAACATATACACATGTCAAAAATACATAAAACAGCAAAAACAATTAGAAGAAAGCTTCATGGGTGACTAGATCAGACTGACGGCACTCAGGAGTATTGTGGTTAGTATATACCGCAAGGTTCCGAACCCCTCGGACAAATAGGTCAAAGCGAACAGTGCAGACCCGGATCAGACATACCTCTGTGAACTGCCCGACCAGGGTCCACACTGTTTGCCGTTCCATGTGCATAATTTAACAAAGTACCCCGAGGTTTAATTTCGAGATAATCTACAGAAGGGACTCTACCGTCCGAAAAACCGGGCGCCCTGCGGCAATGATTCAATTAGTAATGCAGGCCTCCAGGTAAAGGGAGTAAGTGACCAGTCATTAGATCTTATTTTTTTACTGGGGAGATAGATTCAAAATTATCTCCCCTTAAAACTCTTCAATTAAATGGCTGTCATAATTGCCATGATGCATAATTGACAACATGTTGAGAAGTCTTTTTTACGGAATGTTATCACTTCTGATGTGTTTTTTTGTTCCTATGATGTTTGAGTTGATACCTTTTGATTGTTCTGGAATGGTGTTGCTTGCTGAGGTCAGTGCAAAATGGATAAATTAATTTTGACTATTTGAGTTTAACAAGCTTTGACTTTTATAAATCATTGATTGCTGCTTGTTCGCAGGATAGTCGCAATTATTGTTCGCTGCATATTTAATTTACATATTTAAATGCATGTTCGTCACATATTTGCAAAATGTTTGCGGGATATTCGCTGCATATTTAATTTGATGTTTTGAATCATCTTCCCATTTCTTTTTCTGTCTCATGATATTTCACACTCAATGCTTTAATTAAGCATACACCAAAATGTCAAATTATCCGCACAAGCTGTCTGTGGCTAATCAAAAATGCAAAAAGTATGATTTTTAGGGGTAGGCTTACCCCACCCACATTCAATCGATTTTGAGCCCCTTTGGGAGCCCCTCCTGAGATTTACAATTGTTTTTATTCTTTAATTACTATAGTACAATGTAGACATGACTTTTCAAAACAAATTTGATACAATTTATTTTATTATGTAAGAGAGCTTTGACTTTTTTTCAAATAATTTCTGAATTTTTGCCCCCGTTGCACCCCTAAAATGACTAAATCAAACCCCCATTGGGGCCTCTGATAATATTTTTTGTAGATATTGGCAGAAAAATGGTAGCTTAACACTTTCTTTTGTTCAGTGTTACAGTCTGGCTGTTGTGTGAATTTCACACCTCATAAATATTTGTTAAAATCAAAACTTGCATTTTGGAACGGTGTACCTCTTGTTTCCATGGTAACACATAGAAGATGGTAACTTCCCAAAAATTTTATTGTAGTTTTTGTAAGATGGGGTAATATTGATTTTCATGTTAATCCTATAATATGTCCGGCTTTCGTGCCCTTAATGATATAAACTGTCAAAAAGTGCAAAAAACGACACATTTCGGGGTTGTGTTACCCCACCCACATTCAATCTATTTGAGCCCCTTCAGGAGCCCCTCCTGAGATTTACAATTGTTTTTATTCTTTAATTATAATTTTATAATGTAGACATGGCTTTTCAAAACAATTTTGATACAATTAATTCTATTATGTAAGAGAGCTTTGACTTTTTTTCAAATAATTTCTTAATTTTTGCCCCCATTGTGCCCCTAAAATGACTAAATCAAACCCTCATTGGGGCCTCTGATAATATTTTTTATAGATATTGGCAGAAAAATGGTAGCTTAACACTTTCTTTTGTTCAGTGTTACAGTCTGGCTGTTGTGTGAATTTCACACATCATAAATATTTGTTAAAATCAAAACATACATTTTGGAACGGTGTACCTCTTGTTTCCATGGTAACACATAGAAGATGGTAACTTCCCAAAATTTTTATTCTAATTTTTGAAAGATGGGGTAATATTGATTTTCAGGTTAGTCCTGTAATGTGTCCGGCTGTCGAACCCTTAATGATATAAGCTGTCAAAAAGTGCAAAAAACGACACATTTCGGGGTTGTGTTACCCCACCCACATTCAGTGTTAATTTAGTCAACAAAAACTTTTCTTTCTGGATGGTATGAGGTATGATTTAGATAAGTTTAAGTTAGAATTACCAGACAAAATGAAAAATATTGTGAAAGAAAGGCAGTATAAATGACAGTTTTGCAGTGAAAGTATTGAATTTTAAGGTAATTTTGGCTGATTTTTGGCCAAAATATTTGGAAGCTGTTGCCATGGCAACGGAAAGACAAATGAGTGAACTAGCATTAAATTTTTTGGTTTTACCAAGAAAGAATCATTGTCAGCAATTTTTGATAAAATCCGAGACCGAGCGTGAACAACCTCTATTATAACAGGTTCAGTAGTTACAGAGAATTGATGTTAAATTGGTTAAATGTTTAAAATATCTTAACTAATCCTTATCCAAGTCGTATACAATATCTATCATTATATCTGCTTGTGTGGCAAAATAATTGCTCGTCTCATCTCATCACAACCAGTAGAGTAATCAGACAGATTTATAACTGTAGTCTAAGTAAGGGCCCTTTGGAATTCTGTAGACATACTTGTATTCTATATTAAATATAATGTAAACAGTTGTCAAGAATAAATCAAAGGATGAGAAGATCCAATTAAAATCAAGTTTAGCTCATTTATTGCCCATAATTAGACATTTAAAAAACATCAAACAAAACCATCATTGCAGACGACCTTAATATAATAATAATAATAATAATAATAATAATAATAATAATAATAATAAAAACTAGAGGACCTGAAGGTCCTGAGGCGCTCACCTGATCTCCTTGATAATGTTAAAATAGGTCAAGGTCAACTACAGCTTTAAATAATGGAACAAATTTTGTTTTTACCATATACATTTTGGTCAAGTGACATCAACAATCTAATGAATAATCTATCAAACAGCCCAGTGATTTCTGAGAAAAAGATGTTTAGATAGGTATGTGGCAGTCCAAATGAGTGGCCTTGGATAAAAGGTCACAGGTCAGCTTAATAAACCATTGTCTCAATAGGTTTAACTACTATGAATTCGGCTCAGTTATAGAAAATGAACATTTTAAGATTTTATCCATATAACTGCATTAGGAATCAAATTTGACCTTGCCATAAAGTAGGTCAAGGTCAACCTAGATTCATCATTTGTGCTAACCTGGTAGGGCCCACATCCCCGATCCTACATACCAAGTCCCAAAGCCTATGGCCTTTTGGTTCTGAGATTTAAAGAGATTTTACCATATATGGGCATGGTGGCCATGTTAGTCATGTGACCATAACAATTTGTATAAGTTTTGGCTAACCAATCATAAGGAGTTGTCATATGAAATTTGATTTCAATTGGCCGAGAATTGTCTGAGAAAACTATGTTTTAATATGTTGATGGGACTCCAATATAAGCGACCTTGGCTGAAAGGTCAAAGATCAACATTGACCTTTGAAACTTATTTATAGACACTAGATTGAACATATCAAGTGAGAATAATGACTTTGGCTTCCACAGTATTCAAAAAATCAACTTTTCAAAAAAAATTACATTCAAATGCATTAGGAAGAGAACTTGACCTTGACATAAGTAGGTCAAGGTCACCCTAGGATCATCATTTGAACAAACTTGGTAGACCCCACATCCCCAATACTACATACCAAGTCTCAAGGTCACTGGCCTTCTGGTTCTGGAAAAGAAGATTTTTAAAAGGTTTTTACCATATATGGGCGTGGTGGCCATTTTTGTCATGTGACCAAAATATTTTGTATAAAGTTTGGCTGACTTATCATAAGAAGTCTTCACATGAAATTTGAGCTCAATTGGGCCAATGGTTTGTGAGAAAACTATGTTTTTATATATTGATGGGACCACAATATGAGCGACCTTGGCTGAAAGGGCAAAGGTCAACCTTGACCTTTGAAACTTATTTATAGCAATTGTCTCATTAGTTTCAACATATCAAGTAAGAATAATCACTTTGGCTTTAACGGTATTCAAAAAATCAACTTTTCGAAAAAATTCCCATTTAAATGCATTAGGAAGCAAATTTGACCTTGACGTTAAGTAGGTCAAGGTAAGCTAGGATCATCATTTGAACAAACTTGGTAGGCCCTACATCCCTGATGCTACATACCAAGTCCCAAGGTAATCGACCTTCTGGTTCTGGAGAAGAAGATTTTTAAAGGGTTTTTACCATATATGGGCATGGCGGCCATCTTGGTCATGTGATCAGAAACATTTGAACAAACTTTCGTTCCCCCATCCTAAGGAGTCTCCATATGAAATTTGAGTTCAATTGGTCAAGTGGTTTCAGAGAAGAAGATGTTTGAAAAAGTTGACGGACGGACGGACGGACGGACGACGGACGCCGGAGTCACTGGTATACTAATAGCTCACCTCGGAGCCTTCGGCTCAGGTGAGCTAATAATGATAATAATAATATTCTTTATTTCCGCCACATGTGAAGAGCATACAAATAAAGCACAATTACAAAAGCAAGATAGAAACATTGAACATATATACATCATATACATTTATGGTTTGGTTTTAATATTTTAAAACCTGTTTGTTAATATATCGATATTCAGATTTGAATCGTTTCATTCAAAATCAGGTCACCAACATCCATGCTGTATATGACAATAGACCACGTCAACACTGATGAAGTATTATTGTAATGGCATTCACCTATTTTTTTCTTATTATTAATCTATATAATAAAAATAAACTCAACCAAACAAAGAAATCATGATCACCATGCGTGACATTTGGACTTCGAATCTTGAAAGGTAATTTAATATCCCATTTCTTTTATCGGGACCGACAAATCACTTAGAAAAATTGAATTTTTCGGATAATCGAAATTCGAATAATAGGTAGTTTTATTGCAATAGATAATAGAGAAAAAAGTCAGGACTGTCCTTAGTCTTCGAATAACCCAGTAGTTTCGGATAATCGAAAATTTGGCTGGAAGGTTAAAAAAATAAATGTTCTTTACCACTCCCCACTTGTGAGAAAGTCGACCTTTCAACAAATTAGGTTGAATTCAGCCCAGCATGTTTGGATTAGCATAAAAGAAGAATGGGCAGACACTTTCGACCCCATTATAGGGCGCCTCTGAGTGGGGTACCCAAAAATAAGCTCTTGTATACACAATTTGTTTAAGTTGTGCACAAATTTGGTTGAGTTCTACCCAGCAATTCAGAAAGAGACTGCAATTTAGCCAGAAAATGCACACTCTCTGAGGCCCATGCAAAGGGGATCCAAAAAGCAAAAAACAGTAATGCTCCTGCTCACCCACTTGTGCAAGTAAGTCACCAAACAAATTTGGTTGGATTCAGTTAACCGTTTGCGCAGTCAGTAACGTGTCTGGCAACAGATGTGAGTCTGAATCCAGGGGTCGCGAGATTGAATCCCAACCCGGTCCCGTACTTTCGTGGAGATTGATCATGAAATAATTTCTACGGTCATTCTCCTCCCTTCTGCTGAATCATTCAAGAAGGGTTGTTGTCAGTTACAAGTGAAAGTATGTGCACGAAGTACTGGTTAACTGCTTGTTAAAGCTTGCCCAGGAAAAAGTGTGGTTAGGTGAACTAACTGTCCCGCCATGACCATAGCTGTTGACTTGGGACGTAAAGCAACAAAACAAACAAACCGTTTGCAAGGTGAAAGTATTGCAGGCAAATGGGCAGACCGAAGGACACTTTTGACCTACATCCCACATCATTGAGGTATTGGAATTTTGCTGTTGCATACACCAGTTGCATACACCAGTTGCTCAACAAATTTGGTTGGATAATCTGTCCAGTTGTTTAGAAGATAGCATAACAAACAAAAACCTGATATACAGACGAAGGCAATCGCAATATCTCCAACACCTTTTAAAAAGAAAATGGATAAAAAAAATCAAATAAAAATAAGCCCCAATGATCAGCCTGATTATCCTGTAAATTCAGTAATTAACCTGCTTACATGTACCACACTAACTAAGTGTTGTACTGCCATAAATGCTGCTGTAAATAATAATGATAATGGTAAAATTGTATAACCATAATGAACACAATTCAGTATTAAGCGTCTTTCATCAGCATTTAAAGAAAGAAACAACTACAAATGGCTTTGTTTCTGAGAAACTAAATTATATGATGAAAAGTCTCATGCAAGTATAATTTATAAGCATAGATAAATGTTCTATTTACTCACATTGTCTGTTGTAGGATTTATTTTGTGCAGTTTATGCAGTATATATCCAAAATTAACACAGGATTTATCAAATAGTTAGAGCCTTGCAAACCATGAGGTTTATTTGAATCTTTTTCTGGTTTCCTGCAAGATTAAAGAATTTCAGCTTGAGTCATTGAAATGAGAGAACCAGGTTAACACAGTTATATCATATTTCAAGGTCAGACTGACTGAGTTCAGAATATAATGGTCCCATGCAAATCTAGGTTGGGATTATTTGGTATTAAATGGAACCAAATTATTTACTAGCAGTACCAAAAGATTCCATTTAATCCCAAATTATATGGATGTGTTGAATTGATGAAGTCCCAGAAAATCTTAATAATCCCATTTAAAGTACTTACTGGGACTTTCTGGGATTAAATGGAATATTTATCCCAGAAAGTAACATAAAATCCCACTTATATTTTAAGCAGAATTATTTGAGACTTTCTGGGATTTTCCAGTTCCAGATAGTGACAGAAAATAACAATTGTTCCAACTTTTGGGGTTTTAATGGAATTCCATTAAATACAATGTAAAGTTAAGTACCACAAAATCCCAGGAAGTTCTATTCAAGCAGAATTGGAACTGGACTGAGACTTTCTAGAACTTTCTAGAACATAACAATTATTTGGGATTATAACATTCTTCTCGGCCCTGATCTGGGTCCTTACTGTTTGCAAAGGTTATCAGCAGATGACAAAAGTCTTTGTTAACAGAACAGAACATATCTTTATTGACATAAAACTCAGGCCACTCATAGATAGCGTAAGAGCATAAGATACAAAAACAAAGCATATCCATGATATACATAAAATACTGTGTACAAAGAGCATGAAAAAGGTGAAAATTAAAATGCAAGCAAAATCAACCCTGAAAGAGCCTTCTATAACTAACAGTAGGCAACATAATTGACTGTTGTTGCTTCATTAAGAAACAAAATAAGGCATCACATTATTAATTATAGACAATTCGCATGATATGACATATCATGTGAGTTGTCTATAATCAGGCAATTCCCATGAAATATTAAGCCAAGACATAGTAAGAAGTATATTATCGTAATGATTGACTCTTTTAGGGTTAGGCTGCACATGAAAATTTATTCATTTAATTTCTACAAAACTTGATAACTTTACAAGCTTCCTGGTATTTGCTGAAGAAAATAGTTCTTCGAATTTTATAATGTTAGGACTTTTGTAAAAATATAAACTTAAATATTTCTTTCTGTCAGATATAAAGTGATCACAAACAAAAAGATAGTGAAATTCGTACCCGATATCATGTTTGCTAAATAATGTGCATTTTCTGTCTTCTAAAGGTGTGTTTTCCTAGCGACCAGTTTCAACTGGAAGCCGATGATTACTTAACCTAAACTTTAACAATGAAGAACAGTGTTTCCTATTTAATTTGATTAGGTAATTTTCAAAATTTAAATCTTGCTTGAAAAGAGTATAATTCTTTCCTTTAGAGGATGAAGTTACTTTGTTATGCCACTCCTGAACATAAAGGTCTGATAGAGTTTTAGAGATTTGATTTTTGATTGATTTTGGGTTTTCAATGACTTCCTTGTTTTAAAGAGCGGGACGCCCAACAGATAATAGAATATGTTTAATAAAATGGATCCATTTATGTTGATGGATGCCACCGTCATATTCTCCTAGTAGAAGTAAGTATAACCATTTTGATAGTTTTGTTTGTTTACCATTCACAATATTCATCCAAAAGCTAATAATACGGGTTTTTATTCTAATGTCTACTGCATTGCAACCTAGTTAACAAGGATAGTTAAAATGATGTAATTCAAAATAACATAAGTTATCAAGCAGGATACAAAATGACAATCTAGCATGAAGCACATTTCTTTATTCACTTAATATTTTCGCGGTATGTATTATAACAATACAATAGAATTAAAAAGATCTTTTTCTTTAAACTTTTTTGTTATCTGCTGACTTTTTTTTTGTAAAAATTACTTTTTTCAATAAATTCTTTCAGGAACACACTATTAGAGTGTCAATCCTTTTGGATCAAGATCAGGATCGACATTCTTCTCGTTCCAGATCTGGGTCCTTACTGTTTGCAAAGGTTATCAGCAGATGACAAAAGTCTTTGCTAACAAGGATAGTTAAAGTGATATAAGTTATCAAGCAGGATACAAAATGACAATCTTGCATGAAGCACATTTCTTTATTCGCTTAATATTCGAGTAATGAATCATAACTAAAGTTGTTATGTGAATTGCATGATGTTCACTATAAATGCACTCTATGTCTAAACTTAGTAAACATAATGTGCACTAGGGTGTAAGGTTTTTGTTTTTACACACCTGAAGGTGCCGTCTATGTCTGCTCCCAAAATGATACTCCCACAATATCTACTTCCAAGCAAAAATCCTTTTAAAATGCTAAACTATTCATTTTAAATACATGTTTGTAGTCTGTATATATTTTAGTGAATATTTTGTTCATTTCTCTTCTATCGATTTATTATTTTACCTATGACAATTCTTGTACCTTACAGTGTGGATCCTGATCAGCTGGCTTCTCAGAAGCTAGCTGATCTGGTTCTACACTCATAGGGAATAGTCATAATTAGGCAGTATCCAAAATTTCTTCTGATGTGTTTTTGTCGAATTTTATGCGCATAAAATTCGGAGAAAATTAACAAAAATAAAAATTACAGAAATATGATGACCTATAAATAATGTAAAATGGCCCATACCATGCTGTACCTGGGTTTAACTTGTTTTGAAAACAGTATAGATCTGAATCAGCTGGCCTGAAACCAGCTGATCAGGATACATATTGTTTTCTACTCTGCTTGTAAATGCATACTGCTAAGTGGAACCCTGCAAGTTGGTTAGATATACACTACTGAAGTTTCTCTTTGCCTGCAATTGTTGTCTGCTGATAACCTTTGCAAACAGTTTTAGAACCAGAATGCCAGACCTGATCTGAATCCAAACTGTTTGACTCTCTGATAGTGATAATGAAGGAACTATATAGTAAATTAATTTAGAAAAGACAGCAGATGACAAAATACCTAAATAATTTCCAACAAGCAGAGTAAAATAGAAATGGATGCTTGTCGAGATAAATAGGGTTACTATGCTATAATAAATGCACTTGCATAAATATCAAATTAACCTTTGTCCCGCTGAACCAAGATATATCCTGTTATTGGAAACAACTGATCAGCTGATCAGGATCCACAGTTTTGCATTCAGTTTACGGTCTTGCCAAAATTTAGCTATATTTGCTCAGCAGTACAGGGTTAAACAATTTAAATTTGATAGTTTGTGTAGAATTGTTGTTTTTTTTGTGTGTGTACATATTCTTTATTTTGAGGGCCTCATGGAAGATAAGTTGTACCACTAAATGTTGTCACCCTCTTTAAATAAAGACTTTACTTACTTACTTGCTTACTTACCAATATACTCCTGAAAGACCTATTCCATCATTACAATTGATTTCTTCAATTTTTGTCTTTGATTTGATTTGATTCTTTACGCCCCAGTCAATAATTTTTCAGTTATGGCGGGATGGGTCTACCTGGATTGCACCAGTACTAATGCAAGGATTAAAGTGTCCAAATTAAATGATAGTGCTTCAATCATAACCCTTGATTGAAGTAACTCTTATGACTTTTTCAGGAATACCAGACTGTCAAACCATTTTGGATCCAGATCAGACCCAGCAAAGTCATTTTGATGTTCCTGATCTGGTTACATCAAGTTTGCAAACTGTTACTAGCAGATAGAGGGTTAACATGATGACCATTGTCATAATTTTCTCTAATGAATTTTCAGGAATACCATCAGAGTGGCACACAGTTTGGATTCTGATCAGGCCTACCGTTTTGACAGTCTTTATCCAGATCCAAACTGTTTTCAAATTGTCCCTAGCAGGTAAAAAGGTTAATACGATGCATACTGGGGATCGGAGATTGCTGAAACGGGCATGGACATCCGCCCGGTCTTGCAAGTTGCCATAGTAGACATCATGGGAATAGACATTTTGGCACAGTAGACATTTCAGAAACAAACATTTTGGGGACATAATAGCACTAACCCATTTAATACATACTTCCACAAAGAATGGCTTGTAAATTTTCAATAATTCCTCCCCAGTCACAAATTGAATTTCCAATTGAATGCATCCATCTCCAGTTGGGATTATAATTACACTCAAATATTAAAAGTATGTAATGTTAGGAAACAGTGCAGAACCTGATCAGAGGTCACATTATATCATATCTGATCTGGTTATGTACTGTTTGCCAATGTCCCATAAAATGATGGATAAACCCTTGTCCTGCTGAAACCGGATATGTCATCTTTAGAAAGAGAGTAAATCCAGAATAAGCTGGCTAAATCTAGTGAACACATCTGTGGACATGAGATCTCGATCTGACTGCTTTCCAGACAGCATAAGATTCCACTGGAAAACAGAAGTGAATGTGCCATATTCATATTTATGCAGCAGAACAAGGGTTAAGGCACTGATCAGCAGAGGACAACAAAAGCTTGTAAAACTATCCGGCATGCAAACATTCATGACCTGACCTCATGGTGTGCTGTCAATTGAAAATGCACATGCTAAGTTTAGTGTTCAGAAGGGCCTCTTGTCTTGACACACAAATGACAGACACACCATTCACATCTTGCAGACATATTTGAAGGCAATATTAAATGTATAGCTCAGTTTGAGTACTTAATAGCCAGGTGACTTAATATGTCCAATTCCAAATCCACTATTTGGCCTCCAGATGAAAGTGCTTATAAGAAAATAATTTTCAAATTGTTATTTCAAAACCAAATACAGGAGTGCAGTGGCTCAGTGGTAGAGTGCTTGACTCGAGACAGATGGCCCCCGGGTTAGAGCATCACCGGCATCACTGCGTTGTGTCGTTGAGCAGGACACATTAATCCTAGCTTAGTCCTGGTTCAACACAGGAAGACCAATCCCTTTATAGCTGAAAGATTGTTCATGGGATGTAAAGAATCACATAAAATAAAACAACCAGAACAGATATTCTGGATGTTTAGATAAAAACCCTCATTTGGTGATATAGAGGCTTTTAAAGGGCTATTGAGCGGTTAACCTATACCTGTGTACTATATGACTAAATTCCCAGTATGGCACCTGTCCTTGATTTGGCTGCAGGCAGTCTCTTATCAGTTAAGTCCATTATAGAAAATTGCTAATACACTTTAGGTATCCAGTTGAATGTGCTTAAAAATCATATCAAATAACAATTTTCTTGATGCTCAAACGAGCCGTCTCAATGAGACGGTTCTTTTGAGCACCCAAAACAAATGTTCAAATGATTGAAAAATTGCATATGTTCTCACAATTTTGTCAATAAAAGTTCACTTATCTGGACTTATGTTAGACCAAACTCCATGTACATATAAACTCATCTATTTCAATATTTAAAAGTTATACAGCTTAAAATTATGCATTTATTAAAACAGATGACATTTGATTATTTCTTCAGTCTTTTCTATTTAACCCTTAAAGCACCAATCATGACTGCAGCAGATGACAAATATGGCGACAACTTTCCTAATTTTTGAAAAAAATAAGGTATGATATTTCATGAGAATCGTCTGCCAGCAGACTATTCTCATGAAACGTCGTGCCTTATTTGTTTTTTATTCTTTTAAAAGCAGCAAAATTTGCAATTGTCGTCTGCTGCACATTGTATGTGGCACTTTATGAGTTAACTTTTTGCCTATTATTGTTGTCTGCTGATTACCTCTGCAAAATCTAGAGTCGGCCACTGGCCCCCTTTAAGTGGCCCCCTTTTGTATCAAATGGTCCCTTGCTAAAGGTAGAGTTGGCCATCATCAACATCATGCAAATGGGCAAATATTAGACAGTGTTTTTCCATCTGAAATCACATGAAAATGACCACTGAAAATTTAATGGATTTAACACTGAAGTCGGTCCTAATCTGGATCCAAAGTGTTTGATTATGGATGATTTGTTTCTTCAACCAGTCAATAATTTTTCAGTCATGTCGGGATGGGTCTTCTGTGTTGAACCAGTACCAATCAGTCTCATGTTAAAGTGTCTTGTACCACTCCTGATTTCCTGCTGACATTGAAGCTGCCCATCACTGGCCATCATTCGACAAGCCAATCAGTTTGTCCAGCAGAACTTGTTCCTTATTTATCACATCCAGAAATCATGGGTTAGGGATTCAATATTGGAATAGAGTCCTAATGGCCAAGAAAGATGTTATATGTTCAACTCTTGCTGAGACCATACTGAGTAGTTAAAATTTGGCTCAGTGAGTAACAAATCTGTACTCTTATCAAACATTAAAATGAAAGAGGTATAATTCCCTTGAATCACATCAGATATTGCTGTAAGTTGGAGACTGTGGTCACTGGACTGCTTAGAACTGGACTTTCTCTGAGACCAAACTATCTTATCTGTGAGATGCTGTTCACCCTGAAAAAATTTTTGCACTGACCAATATGACATATTGTAATATAACTGGAGAGAATCCCATCTCCTGATTCGGTGCCATGATTAACCGAAATCAACAGATATCACCGAAATCACCAGAAAATCACCAGAAAATCACCGAAATCACGAGATAAAAGTAAGAATTCACCTTTTTATTGTTTACTTAATGCAAAAATATGATAAGAATTAGTATAATATGCTTATTTCTAGTCTGTTTTTAAAAATATGTTGATAAAAAAAAATCACTTTCAAATTGCTATAATGTGTTGCTATATTTTTTATTGAAATATTTATTTGCTGGCACATTAAAATATAAGCCTTTTGTAAACATATCAATTATTCTACTATCATTTATATCATATAAAGGCATAAAATTAACATTAAAATGGATATTTCCTATTTTTCTGGTGATTTCGGCATACCTTGAATTGGATATTGAAATGTACATTTTTTTCATATTTTAATCAAAGTAGAAATAAGCTTATTATTCAAATTGTTATCCAGCTGATCAGGATGCATATTGTTTTCTACTCTGCTTGTTAATGCATACTATACTCAGAAAAACAATTGAAGGATATTTAGAATCAGTCTCATCCCTTACATTCAATACAATAAAATATTTACTAATTATGCATGCATTTCATAGTTCCAGACTTCTGCAATCAAAATTGATGTTTCATTTTAGTCATGCTTCAATGGTATAAGTACAGTACACATCCAAATGGTTCAACCCTCTATACTGAAAAGTCACATACGTTCAAAAATGATTGAAACCTATTTTTATTGTTTGTATTCCATAATGACTGGCTCCAAAATCATCGCCGGTTCTCCCTCCGAAAAATGGCACCTTATTTTGAAGCTGTTGTCAGTGTTTTACTGCAAATTTGTGGTCAACTTTACTGAGGTATGCCATATCCGTGTATTTTTGGTGAAGAAGTTGTCCCATTATTAGGGGCATTGACTGATAAATTGGTGTTAACTTATGTCTGTGGTCGGAATTAGAACTTAAGCAATGACCTGGTAAAGGTTGCAAAAAAAATTGAGAGCGCTAAATTTTTTGCTTGTGAACTTTGGGTAGAGAGGGTCGGTACATTTGGTGTAGTACTGTATCGTAACCAATGACCAGTGAATTTCAATTTGCATTTGGTTAATTGCATAGTGATAATTCTATCAATGACAAAAAGTAATTTGTTTGAAAATTATATTCCCAAATGTTATAAAGTCAAAAGAATTTTAATATCCTTCAATTGTTTTTCTGAGTATATTAAGTGGAACCCTGCAAGTTGGTTAGATATACACTGCTGAAGTTGCTCTTTGCCTGAAATTGTTGTCTGCTGATAACCTTTGCAAACAGTTTAAGAACCAGATCAGGACTGACAAAATGTCAGACCTGATCTGGGTCCAAACTGTATGACTCTCTGATGGTGATCATGAAGGAACTATATAGTAAATTCATTTAGAAAAGACAGCAGATGACAAAATACCTAAACATTTGCCTGGTCCTGAAGTCAGCTGATCAGGATGTATATTGTTTTCTACTCTGCTTGTAAATGCATACAAATAAGTGGTATAATGCCTTCAATGTTGGCTCCCGGTACCGTTAGTTTAACAGGTAACAGGGTCCAGGGCGACAACGGTAAACATTGCGCTTACTGTACCCTGCAAGTTGGTTTGATATACACTGCTGAAGTTACTCTTTGCCTGCAATTGTTGTCTGCTGATAACCTTTGCAAACAGTTTTAGAGCCAGATCAGGACCGACAAAATGTCAGACCTGATCTGGGTCCAAACTGTTTGACTCTCTGATGGTGATCATTAAGGAACTATATAGTAAATTCATTTAGAAAAGACAGCAGATGACAAAATACCTAAACATTTGCCTAGTCCTGAAGTCAGCTGATCAGGATGTATATTTTTTTCTACTCTGCTTGTAAATGCATACAAATAAGTGGTATAATGCCTTCAATGTTTGCTCCGGTACCGTTAGTTTAACAGATAACAGGGCCCAGGGCGACGGCGGTAAACATTGCGCTTACCGTACCCTGCAAGTTGGTTTGATATACACTGCTAAAGTTACTCCTTGCCTGCAATTGTTGTCTGCTGATAACCTTTGCAAACAGTTTAAGCCAGATCAGGACCGACAAAATGTCAGACCTGATCTGGATCCAAACTGTTTGACTCTCTGATGATGATCTATATGGTAATCTATATAGTAAATTAATTTAGAAAAGACAGCAGATGACAAAATACCTAAACATTTTCCTGGTCCTGAAGCCAGCTGATCAGGATGTATATTGTTTTCTACTTTGCTTGCAAAGGCATACAAATAAGTGGTACCCTGCAAGTTGGTTAAATAAACACTGCTGAAGTTACTCTGCCTGCAATTGTTGTCTGCTGATCACCTTTGCAAACTGTTTTGGAACCAAATCAGGACCAACAAAATATTGGGCCAGATCTTAATCCAAACTGTTTGACTCTCTGAGAACTATATAGTAAATTAATTTTAAAAAAGACAGCAGATGACAAAAATATCAAAAAATTTCCAGCAAGCAGAGTAAAATAGAAACGGATGCTTGTCAAGATAAATAGGGTTACTATATTATAATAAATGCACTTGTGTAAATATCAAATTAACCCTTGTCCTGCTGAACCTAGATATATCCTGTTTTTGGAAACACTAACAGTGTGGAAACTGATCAGCTGATCGGGATCCACAGTTTTGCATTCAGTTTACGGTCTTGCCAAAATTTAGCTATATTTGCTCAGCAGTACAGGGTTAAACAATTTAATTTGATAGTTTGTGTAGAATTGTTGTTTTTTTGTTTTTGTTTTTTTTTTATGTGTGTAAATATTATTTATTTTGAGGGCCTCATGGAAGATTAGTTGTACTACTAAATGTTGTCACCCTCTTTAAATAAAGACTTTACTTACTTACTTACTTACTTATTTACTTACTTATTTACTTACTTACTTACTTACTTACTTACTTACTTACTTACTTACTTACTTACTTACTATCCAATTATGGCATAAAATTAATAATAAAATTGTGATTTCCTATATTTATCTGGTGATTTCGGTGAATTCACTGTGCACTGAATTTGAAAGTGAAATCATAACATTTTTTTCATTTCTTTTTAAAATCAAAGTAGAAATAAGCTTATTATACTAATTCTTATTATATTATGACATTAAACTAACAATAAAATGGTAGTTTTTTCTTATTTTTATCTGGTGATTTCTTGGTGATTTCTGCTGATTTCGGTTAATCATCGGACCCTCCTGATTGGCTCAATTTGTCTTCATAAATCTCTGTCTACCTGAAAACCGGTCTAAACTGGCCTACAAGTTAATATTGCATGAAAACCAGCTCAAACTAGTTTCCAGAAGTTAATATTTTGACAATAATATCACCATCTGTAGAGCTAAAAATAGCATGATTAATATAAAACTTACATGTGCTGCATGAAATTGACATGATTTGCTGTTTCACATCCCAACAGGTAAATTAAAGACTTTCATGATCTTTTTGAAAACAGTTTTGCATTATCTTGTTTGTTAATTTATCTTTATTTTGAAAAAACAAATAGTATAAAAAAAAGTTTTATATTAATTAAATTTTACGTTCCACACTCAGAGAATTAGTATCCTTTTCAACATGCAAAATACTATGTTTAAATATTTTAATAACAGTTGATAAAACTTATGAGCAAGTCCTTAGGCTGAAGGTTGAACATAACTTAAACAACAAAACAAAAAGTAGAAAAGTTTCATTCTTAGTTGAAACGCCATACAACAAAACAGTTATTGACTTCAACTTCGGTAGGCATAAGGATTATATACCCTGTTTCATTCCCATTAATTTGATATGCAACACAACTAATTCACACCGGGTAGGCGGCAACATCGAACGCTGAACACAATCGGGGAACTGCGATCAATACATGTATGTACAGCCGCTGTTATAAATAAGTCAGTTTATCTGGGGTTTTTTTTTATAATTTATAGCAGTATTTTAATAAAATTGGTTTCGCCTATCTATTCTGAAATGAATCGTGATTTGTTCTATGCAGGTGTTGTTTCTGATAAACAAGTAAAATGAACTTACAGTCGGCCGATCGCAGACAATGGGTTCTTAGCTTTCTTCCATATGAGCTCCGTCACAAGAAAACCTTTTTTTTCGATGTGTCTGGTGATGTCCAAACAGACCTTGGAAGGAGTACAACTACCCTGCCGTAAATATTGTAGAACTGGCAGGCTCATCGTGTGGCCCGTTAGCTAAGTGGTCAGAGTATTTGCACGGTCTGTGATAGGTCCCGGGTTCGAGTCCCCATCTGGTCATATGCTTTTTCTTCACATGTGTCATCTACACCCCCCCCATGACCCGTCCTGAACTTGAACCCAGGACCCTCTCAGAATGTGGGTGTATGTTTACCACTGAACTGTCGGGCCACACAGTAGGCATGTGACATAGGGTTTGATCCTGAGCCTTCCAGGTCCGATTTGAGTTTATGGATCAATATAAAACAGAAAACATACTTATAAAGCTCGGATATATATATATATCGGACAAAAGCAAACAAAAAATTGCTCATTGATTGCCAAAAACATTGATTGCTATCGATGACCGATTGCCATTAATGAAGTTTTCGATTGCCTTAGTATAATTACCATCATCCTTTAAACAGATACTGCGCTTTTCACTTATCAGATAGAAATTATTGAATACACACAGGATATCCACCAATAATTTAATTTTACCCTTCTGTTTCTGAAAGATCGAAATACGACAATGAATGCGAAAAAATATACATATTTTTCAGTTTTAAGTTGAAATAAGTAATTATCAGAAATAAAATGTTATTTTTCAGCCAACTCTCATACATTTTTTGGACAAATATAACACCAAGCACATTTCTTTGATCTTACCTAAAACTGATACCATGCTTACTTTTACTGAAACCTGAGCATTCCAATGAAAAAAATAAAATATTAAACTTACCCAAAACGGCGGCTGTAAAATGTAAATATTGATCACAGTTCCTCGGTTGTATTCTTGTTGCGCCTACCCAGTGTGTAATTTCAGAAAAGAAAAAAATGATCTTTTGACCACACCCCAGGGGTCAAGGGTGTGTGTTGGCACAAAATATTAGCTAGTATGTTATTGTATGCTTCATTCCCTTAAATTTAATATGCAACATGACTATATTCTGAAAAAAATTGATTTTATATTTATAAGCCTATGACATAATGTGAGGTGATGCTACATACCAAATATCAAGGCTCTAAGCCTTGTAGTTTCAGACAAGAAGATTTTTTCAACTTTTCCTTATTAAAGCCTATGTAAAACAGTAAATCATGTGACCACTGAGGCGGGAACATTTTTGGCCCCAGGAGTATAACTTGAAAAAAGCTGGTAGAGGTCTACTAGGTTATACTTCATATCAAATATCAAGGCTCTATGATTTGTGGTTTCATACAAGAAGATTTTTTCATGTTTTCCATAAGCCTGTGTAAAACATGTGGCCCCTTGGGACAGGACCATTTTTGGCCCCAGGGTCATAATTTGAACAACCTTGGTGGACCTGGATCATAATTTGAACAAACTTGGTAGAGGTCCACTAGTCTTGGTGATGCTACATACCAAATATCAAAGCTCTATGCCTTGTGGTTTTAGACAAGAAGATTTTTTTATGTTTTCCCTATATAAGCCTTATATCACATGTAACCCCAGGGACAGGCCCATTTATGACCCATGGGCATAATGGGCATAATTTGAACAAGCTTGGTAGAGGTCACTTAGATGATGCACATACCAAATATCAAATCTATATGGCTTGTGGTTTCAGACAAGAACATTTTTAAATTTTCATCTTGAAAATCTATTTTTAGCCTGTGTTGACCAAAATCATTTGAACAATTATCAAAGAGGGCTACATAAAGATCATTCCTGCCAAGTTTGGCCAAAATCCAGCTAGTAGTTCAGGAAATGTCCTTTGGTGCAAATGTTGACCACAGACGACGACTGACTTCCAATGATCACAATAGCTCATCAAGTGCTTTGAAGCAGGATTTCTGTGTAGTTTGGTGAAATACCACCAAGTGGTACAGAAGGAGACATTATTTAAAGGAAATTGTTGATGGACGACGGACATCCTATGATCACAATAGCTCACCTTGAGCCTATACAATTGACTAGTAGTACTTAGTACATAACAATTGGTGACTTGCAGTGCTCTGGAAGAATGTGGGTGGAGGATTTGTGTTAAACACATCTGTTTTACTTATTTAGATAATTGTACAGCTACCTAGATTCTGGGTCAGTCTCTCAATGTATTGCAGAAATCTCATCAGTGCAAAAATATTTACTGTTCATACTAAGGTCAAAATCTTACCTCATTTATCACCATTCAGCATGTTCAGCTGAGGGACCAAACTGCCTGCGGTGTCCCTCTTGTCAGTGAAGTATGTGTTCATCATAGAAGCCTCTACAGCCTCCTGGCTACTGATAGCCATACTAATCCTGCAATTCTGGAATGACTTGGACTGCTGGATGGCAGCTGTTGCATGTTGATGCTCTGAAGAACATTTAAATATAAACCAAGTCCTGCTGAGTCTGGATTTATCCTTTTTTTCAAATACATGTACTGTCAATTAAGATCAGCTGGTGTCTGTGGAGCTATCCGAGCAAAATCCTTACTGTTTTTCAGTCTGAAAATATACAAGGCCCTATATTAGGTCAGGGAAAACAGTGTTCAATCTAAAGCCTTTGACCCCTTGCTGAAAAGCTAGAGTGGGCCATCTATTACATTGTATGTGGATGGGGAAATATTGAGTTATATTATCACGTGAAATCAAATGAATATCACCCAGATTTCCAAGATTGAACAATGGAAAAGTATTATTAGGCCAAATATCCAGCTATGAAAATCTTAAATGGATCAGGGTGATTTCAAAAATAATGCATCCATTTCTATAATCAATGTTTATAGACTATCTAAAGCAGATTTATTGTTAAAATTAATTTTAAGATATGTAATTAATGTTTTTCTTGCATTATGCCAAGTTTCATCGCTTTAGAATGTTCCGTTCAAAAATTACATGGAAAAATGTCATCCAAATTGTCACAAGGGTAACACTTTTTTGTGACATTTTTTCCCTTACCTCCAATTCAACTGTAAATTGTATTAAACACTATTCATGTATAGTCAGATGGTGAATTGCAGTTGAAATATAGCATAAAAGCTGTAGGAAAAGAATCTTTTCATCTTTTTTTAAACCAGATAAATCGGAAATTTGTAACCTTTTATAAACACACCCTTTCAAATTTTTATCATACAGAATTTCATATGATTGGAGTAAAGTGAATTGCCTCATAAAATATACAAAGTTTTATTCAAAAGGAATGCTGTTTTAATGACTAGCTGTCTTTAAGCTTTCTAAAGGAACCAACTTGCCTATAAAACAACAAGTATGATTTTATGTAGCCAGTACTGAATAAAACCACCCAGATATGTCACAAGTGTAACATTTAAGGTTTCAACCATCAGCATTTCAATTTGTTTTGCATTATATAGCTTTTTTTGCTGTTTTTCTGGTCAAGGGAGCCCCCAAAAAACATTATGAGGAATTGTGGTGAAATCCTTAAGCTGCTGACTTTGTGGCATGATTTTAACTGATGTCACAAGTGTAACACATTTTAGGAATATGTGATAAATGCATATACATGGCAAATCTTAAATGAAATATTACTTATTTGGTCTTTTTAATAATTCTTGAATGCATAAATATAATTTAAACACAACAAAAAGTCAACAACTTCACCAAATGTGTAGTCAATACTAGTTACGGTCCAGCAGGAATGAAACTTCCTCAAGCCCATATACTAGTTTCATTATGAAGCTGGCCATCCTTGAGCTACATTCTGGGATAGGAATCATGCTAAATTCAACACTGAAGAAATCAGACAATCTTAAACCAGACTATAACTTGATTTAAACAGGTAGACTTTAAAATGTGATTTGTGTCACAAGTGTAACATATATTATGGATTGAATTCATCTCACTTTTTCCTGTGTTTGGTCAAAGGATGATCTATTCAACAATTAATTTGATATATTTTGGTATTTAGGGTAGTTATTCGCTCTTTCGATACAAAGAAAACACAAAATGGTGTAAACAAAAAGGATAAAATTATGCACTCACAAGGAAGGAAAGGTATTTTTTCACAATTCAAAAAATATTTACAGGAATTTATTGAAGAAAACCAAAAAAGATGCTAATTTGTACATACTACAGTAGGTTACATAAAGTATAAGAGATAAGAAAAGACAAAAGGGTCATAATCATTTCCTTTGTTTGCTTGTCACAAGTGTAACACAATTATTTCTTTCTATTTAAGCCTTAAATTTGTTACAGATTCTTTAGAATTGCAAAAATGGTATCAATCAAATCATTCAATTGATAACTTATCCCACAATGAGTGCTGTCAACTGTTTTCTGATCATTAACATTTTATAACTCCTTACTATGCTTAATAAACAAATCTGATAGTTCATTTTTTTTAAGTCTTGTGCTAAAAAAAGGGAATTGATTTATGTTTTGATACATTTTAATCAATTTCCATGAAGCCAATTCACTTCATCCTATATAAAATCTATAAGAGATAAAAAAATTCAAAGGAGAAACTCCCTCTTCTGATTTTGTCACAAGTGTAACACATTCCATTACCAACATATGTTATTGTGTTTAATATGTTTTATATCCTATATATTCAAATGAAATTTGTTCTATGTTTTTCATATACCCTACTTGTTATCTAAGAACAATTTTTAACAAAAATCATGCTTATTATTTAAATTAGAAAAACTTTTTCCTCTACACAGTGAAAATCCAGGGGTGTATTTTCACATAAAATTTTATTACAAGTGCAAATTTTGAGCGAAAGATTAAATTTTACTTTGAAAATGTGTATACATAACTACTTCATCAGTTCATGAAAGAATATTTACAATTCTGCATACCTGTGTTGTTTATAATCAAGCTAAGTGTAGCTTATAGAATTGTAAAAAAATAAGGAAAAAATGATTAAAGTATCAAATTTAAAGCATTGTCCTAAATTTTATTCTTAAACCAGTATTTGTTTCTGAAATTTTGATGTTCCCTGGTTAAGAGGATGTAAAAAAAGATAATGATAGAGCAATTTTGAAATTTGACCCCCAATGTCACACTTCGGATGCATTTTTTTTTAAATCAATTATCAGCGGTTTCAATTGGATCAAATATTATATTTTATTCAAATTAATTTGTACATGTATGGTATATACAGCTTGAAACAATAAGATAAGGAAAAAAACACTAGAATTCCGAGAATCGGATGTGTCGCCTGGCCAAACAGAAGTCAATCAAGGCAAGGTCAAGGTCACAGTGACCCGAAAATGGTAAACAATACTCCGCCATCCCAAGATGCATCCACATCCTAGGATTTAGGCTCCGGCCGCAATAATTCTTAAAACTAGGTCAGAGGTCAAGGTCACAGTGACCCGAAAATGATATGTGACACTCTGTCATCCCAAGATACATTTACACACCAAATCTGGAATTCCTATCTCTAAGAATATAGGAGATATGCACCAGACTCATTGCAGTTTCTAGAAACTAGGTCAGAGGTCAAGTTCAAGGTCACAGTGACCCAATTATGGTACGGGACACTTTGTCATCCCAAGATGCATCCTCACACCAAATTTGAGATTCCTGCCTCAAATAATATAAGAGATATGCTCCGGACACGATTATTCCAAAAACTAGGTCAGAGGTCAAGATCAAGGTCACAGTGACCCGAAAATGGTACGCGGCACTTCACAATCCCAAGATGTATCCACATACCAAATTTAGAATTCCTACCTCAAAGAATGTAGGAGATAGGCTCAGGACATAATAATTCTTAAAACTAGGTCAGAGGTCAAGGTCATAGTGACCTGAAAATGGTATGTGACACTCTGTCATCCTAAGATGCATTTACACACCAAATTTGGAATTCCTATCTAAAAGAATATAGGAGATATGCACCAGACTCAATGCAGTTTCTAGAAACTTAATCAGAGGTCAAGTTCAAGGTCACAGTGACCCAATTATGGTACGCAACACTTTGTCATCCTAAGATGCATCCACACACCAAATTTGAAATTCCTACCTCAAATAATGTAAGGGATATGCTCCGGACACGATTATTCTAAAAACTAGGTCAGAGGTCAAGGTCACAGTGACCCGAAAATGGTATGCGACACTCCGCCATCCCAAGATGTATCCACATACCAAATTTGGAATCCCTACCTCAAAGAATCTAGGAGATATGCACGGGACACGAAGGGGGACGGACGGAAGGACGGACACACGGACGGACTGAACTTTGGGGGCATAAAAAACCCAAAGAAAAACGTTGTCTAAGATTTTTTATCTTTTTATGACAGATAAACCTGGACGCCCCACCTGACGAAAATTCCTGGATCCCCGCATGTAGGCCTATTGATACAAATCTTGAGATTATGCTCGAATTCCTTATAACAATAGCTGGGAACTTTTCTTGAAAAGGATAGCTTTTATGACAGGCTGCATATTGTACCAAAGGCATTGAGTGTTCTACTGTTGTTAAAGCTCCTAAGACATTAGAGATCACATCTAAATGATCGCAAACCGATAGCCGTTCACCCCACCTACATCCAAGTTTTTCAATAGTTTGTGAATAATCGGTGAAATTATAATTAAATTAATCGTGGTGGGACAAAAGACAATGTTTTTCCTTCGAATTAAGCGCAGACTGGTGAAAAAATCAGAGAATTTGAATGAATGCAGCACGTTTTTCATCATTTTCCTGTTACCCATAATGTTAAAATTCACTGTCCAATTCACCTCGGTACATTTGTTTATGTGCCGCTAAGGCTGTGACGTCACGGCGGTCCCGAGAATGCAGCATCATTTCTTCTGGTTTTGAGGTTCTATCGACTAGTGGTAGGAATCGGCTGGATTTTTATAATCGATCATTGAAAATAACAAGTGACCAATGATCAATCATTAATCGACTAAAATAAAATACATATTATATATGGTACATATCATGCCAGGTATGTCTAAGATGCCTTACGGGGTCAAGTTGATTGACCAGACATGTTAGGTGTTCAGAGTGTGTACCAAAAAATTAATTTTCTCAACCAAAACATATGTTGTGGGTACTCAAAAGAACCATCTCAATAAGACGGTTCTTTTGAGCACCCATTTAACATATGTTCAAACTGATGGATTAGTATATATTTACAATTTTAAACTCAAAACTTTTGTTTATCTAAACCTATGTACATTATTTGAACCATATGCTGTTCATACCAGAAACTGAAAATGCAGAAAAGGGTCATATTAAATAAATACACCAAGCTAAAAATTGAAGGCCAATGAAGCAGAAGGTCTATACTGAGTAATCGATTATTGAAAAACTACCGATCAATTAATCAGTTCACTGAAAATGACCAATGATCGATGAGCTCGATAAATCGGCCTACCACTACTATCGACTGTACATATACATCTACATCGATACATTGTACTGTCAAAATTGACTTTAACACAACAGGCTCGGTCCCCAGTGGGCCCGTTCTATCTGTTCTGCCAATGGTTTGTCTGTACTGGATACAAGGTCTTGTGAACCTTCAAAAACACTTTTTTTAAAATCCTATTGATTGAAAAGACAGTAATGAGAGAAACAGAATGCCAAAAGCCCCATCAAAAAATTCACTTTAGTTATCAAGTTATGAAGGTTTCAAGATTTAATTAGATGAAAATATGCGAGAGGTTCATATGACTTCATTTGAGCTTTTTGAAATATTGAATTTAATATATTTCATTTATTTTAACATTTTTTAATATTTTATTTGCTGAACATGATTCAATATGATAAAATACAACATTTGCATGTAAAAGCAAAATTGTGTTGTTTTTAATTGTTTAGAAGTCCCACAACATAAAATATGACATTTTGAAAAAATCATCTCGAAACAATAATGTGGGCGGGGCTTATATGCTAATTTGCATAATTTTAAAACTTGCATAACTTTTGACTCGGTTGAAATTTTAAGATGGGGTTTTCAGCATTTTGATTTTCTCATCAATGTCATTTAAATAATGAAGAGTTTCAAAAATGTTTTTGAAGATTCACAAGACCTTTAAAAATTGTTTTTTAAAAATGTGACAGTGCAAAAGTTTATGTAAGCTGTTATTGTTATTAACAGCCCTTTGACTGTATTGTCTCGCAAGTAGTCAACTCTTTCACTCAACTCAACACAAATTTATTTGCAAATCACAGTTAATCACTGGTTATTTTCTGTCTACAGAGGCAGGGCCAGGGGGTGGGGAACTTGTCAGCTTGTAGGCAAAATGAAAGTAGCTAAAAACTAATTGACAAGGCAAAATCAATTTACCTTTCATCAGCTAGTTGTCAAAGTGAGCACATTCCAGTAATACTTTTCTTGTAAATCTCACTATACCTCTGTAACTAGTAGAAAACAGAATGTCAGGCAGATTTAGTACGAGGGCTGTTCAAATATGAATGCAAGTAGCTTTATAGCTTTCTTCACATATATACTACGACAAAATGGTACACGTTTCTATAAAGTACTATATGTCACCTTTAAACTGGCACAAGACCTAAAGAAAAATACAGTATACTTATCGAGTTATAGCCCTTTGAATGTGGGTCACGTTAGTATACTAACGAACTGAATGCTTCCAATATATACCAGTGATAGAGACAGCGTATAATTCTTCGATAAACAGGTGAAATTTCTTGAAATTTTTAAGGAAGTATACCCATATTCTTACATAATCATTCTGTGAAAGTTGCGACAATCTGACATGCTTTTGTTAAATTACAACGAATCGTTTTCACTAAAGTCTCCTTATGTTTGCTAATAAATGGTAAACAAAACATCACCTTTCAGTTTTCAGTTAAACTTATCTATAAAAAAATGCACGGAGCAACATTTAAACTAGTTTTAACTCAAAGACAATATGTTGATCGCTCATACTGAGTTGTTGCTACAAATTATTAATGGATAGTGGGTAATTTCGTAACGCTGAAAAACATTTTTATTAAGTCAAAAATGCCTTAAGTGAGTGGGTTATAGAATTTATACTTAATGTTTTGTCATAACATTGTGGCTTTATTCTAAATAAGAACATACACTTTAAGTTTGACCACTATAGTCATTATTTACAATAAAATTACTCACCGGGTATTCAGGACTAGACTGAATGAACATATTTAAATTAATTTAAACACGTCATTAAGAAGCAGCAAAATGCTTGAAAATTGATATAAAATGTGATAACTCTGTAAATAGGGGACGGCGCATTCTAAAAACTCCCTTATGGTATATTTAGCATGTTCTCAGCAAAATGGAATGACAACGAAACAGCGATGTTCATAATTCCATCACCAGTAGATAACTCAAAATGACGTCTATCATAAAATGAATGACGTCATAAACGCGTCTGTTTACTCGAGATCGAAACAGGATTATATAAACTTTTTCCTGCAAGCAACTTTTGAATTGTTACTTTAACTTGCATCTAAAATTTGGTGCCTTTTTGTCTAAAACTTACAAAGATATGACACTATATCCGAACATGTACCAAAACGTGCATTGCAACTCGCTTCAGAAAAACTTCAGTATACAGGAATGGCCTTTATATAAGGGTCCTTAACTCGAAAAGTATAAGGAATGTTTATCTGTGTTTGGTGTCATTATAAAGGCGACAAATAGTTCTTTCCAGAAAGGTATGACATTTTGTCGTAGCATATTTGTGAAGAAAGTTATGAAGCTACTTGCATTCATATTTGAACAGCCCTCGTAATCAATCTGCCATCTTAGTTTTTTTAACTACCCTATCCGTAATCTATCTTCCTGTACACTCCCCAGGAGTTTGGTGCATTGCTATAGGCGCGACCCCTGTCATGGACCCTTGGATGCATGAAAGACACTGTTTAGCCGGAATTGGTACATCAATTAAGATCTGTGAAATTGGTCTGCTTTAGACCAGGATCTTTCTATAGGATACACACAGGGTTGTAGAAAAGACCCAAATTTCTTGATGCCCAACCCATTCTATGATTCCTAAACAATCAATGAAGACCGCCATCAGATGCTACATTCTGCTGCATCTGATCCTGGTCTGCACTGTCTGTCAATGTACTACATATTAACCAGTTTATAAGATTGCAGTTATGTATGACAGGTACTGCAATGGCCGTTATTAATATTAGTGCTTTTATCTGCTGTTAGAACTGTTTCAACCCATAAGACGCATCCTAATGTGACTGATAAATGGTTGACTGGGATGTAATGAATCGTGCTAAACAAATAATATCAGTGCTACCTGAACAATATTTTTTGGGCCGTTCGGTGGTGCAAACTTGGTAGTGATCACCGCTGATGCAGTGCATGGCGGACGAGGGGGGGGGGGGGTGGGGGGTGGTGGACAAGGGTTGGTGGGGGTGGAGGGGTCATCGAGAGAATTGCTTTATGGCCTTTAATTACTGTAAAAACTTAAATAATATGAGCTCTAAATGTATAACTGATCTCAATCAATAATAAAACTGATAATCACTCTTTGGTGAAAACCCCGCAGGGTTTTTCTCCCATTTCATTTTGTGGGGGAAAAACCCCGCGAGGGTTTTCCCCGCAGGTTTTTTTTTATTTTGCTTGAAAGGCTTCAAATGATGAGAAAAACTTCAATTCAGCTTCTATATTGTTTTGTAAAGCAGTACAATTAAAAACAAACCTTTTTATTTTTTCAAAAAACCCTACCGGGTTTTTCCCCCACAATCTGAAATGGGAGAAAAAACCCGCGGGGGAAATTAAAGGTTGGAATTAAGCCTTACCAATCATTTTCTGAAATAATAACAATCAAACAAACTTATTTCTTGAACTTATTTTGATATTTATTTTTTTGAAAAAACCCTGTGGGGTTTTTCCCCCATTTGAAAATGTGGGGGAAAAACCCCGCGCATGGTTTTAAAAACCCCGCGGGGTTTTTGGAAAACCCCACGGGTTTTTTGACTTTGACCATTTTTTTCATTATGATGGCATATATTTTTTTAGTCATAATTATATATGTTTTGCTCCCTTATGTCTGTATTTTTGTATTTTAGTGGTTTTGAGTCTTTTGCACCACTAGAAAGATGATGTGATTTTGCCAAATTCTGGTGTGGCAAAAAAAAAACTGGTGGCTGTTATAATTTGTATATTGGACCATTATTAAGTAAATATGATATGATGTAAGATAGAATTGGTGCCAAGGCTGGTAGTCTAGGATTGTAAGCAGCTGAGATGTAGATAATTTTGCATGAACACCCCCTCATTTTTTTATGATTATTCAATTATTTCTAACAGTTTCATTAATATTCATGAATATACAAATTCGATCATTTAATTTGCATAACTGAACACGGGATGTAAGTCCTATGTCTTATCATTCTGTTGGTACCAAGTTTCAAAGTTTAGTATGAGCTGCTGCTGAGATATGAGTGCTTTTCTAGGGGCATCACCATTCTTTAGAAGCGCATTATCAGTTGCCATGGAAACCATACAATTGCGAATAGCTCAAATGGGTTAATTATTTAGCGATGTTTCCCCATTAGGTGGTCTCACAAAACAATTTGACAACCATTAGAACTTTACTGATGGTGCAAGTTTGGTCTAGTTAAACCCTTGGGTACTAATGGATGAACATTCTGTTACTTAATATAGATACAAAATGTAAAATTTGGGAATTATGAACACTATGACATATTGATTTTACAACAAAACAACTTGTTGGTGATAAAAGTTATTTTTACTTATTTATTACTTGAAATGTTGGTAAACAGTCCAAAATCGTGCTATGAATAAAACTTAAATTTAAATAGCAGGATACTGAATAAAGAAAGATTTTGAAAGATTTATAGACTAAATGGGCATTTTTTTTACCATGAATGCGGTAATAACCTGGAATAATTATCATGTACGTTTCTGCCAAAACCATGTACTCTAAGTGTAAAGCCATGTTAGGACATAATACATAGGAATTTGGATGTAAAAAAAAAACATTGTCAAAAATAATATTTCATTTATATGTCAAATTCCATGATTTTTGGCGGCCATCTTGAAACTATGCAAATTAGGTCACTAAGACGCCATTTCTTAGCTTGCTAACATTGGTTTTATGATTCAGCATACCAAATTACCCCAAATCAAGGTGTCAAACCATTTTCTTCACAAAATGCCTGTACGTGTTAACTTTACTGATTTATTTTTTCATGACTGTTTTGGTGAATATGTTCAGCGTTTCCAGATGTTGTTTCATAAAAATAAAGGAGCGTCTAATTTAGCCATGCCCAACCCAAGTAATCTTGGAACCTATATTCACGGTTTGCATTAAATAAGCTGAAGCAAAAAACAATGCCTTTCTAATCCGAAAATATTATATAAAAATACACATTATAATTGGTTTACTGAGATACGAGTGTCATGTTTTCACTAACTATTATGCAATGTATTTATTCGTAGTCAGTTTTTTTTTGCATTTTAATCCACAAATTTTACTTTCAATTGATTTACGTCAAAAACAAAACAACAAAACCGGAAGGAAAATTCGGCGATGAAAGACACAGCAACAATTTGAAAACCATCAAAGTAAGCTAATCCATATGGCTTATTGGATTTACCCTTAAAAGCGTCAATCGCAACCAAAGTCGTCTGCTTTTCTCGTCTGTTGAAATGTTTAATAAGCCTCTATGACAAACAGTGAGGACCCAGATCAGACTGCACTTATAGGAGCAGTCAGATCTGGGTCCATCCTGTTTGCTTCTATACTTGAACTAATCAGTAATGTTAGGTAATTATTTGCAGCAGACGACTTCAGCAGACGTCATTTTCCAGATGCATATTTCTAAGCGCTGTAAGGGTTAAGTTGAGAATACGAGAATTTTTTTTGTCTCAGTTAAACAAATAGCCCATAGTGTAATTTTCAATTAGTGTGTGTCTCCTTGGACCTATATATAAAAACAAGACTGTCTTCCGTCAGCTTATATCCATAAAAACTTTCTCAAATGTCTACAGGGAGTTTTGTTTTTTCCCCTCTATTTCTTTCGCGCTTAATTGCTATCCCACTTTAGTACGAGCATACGACCGAATTAAATGACCTCAAAAAGTCCCAGTTGAGAGTCTGTATTTGCTTTTGTTTGAAGGAAGTGTATGCATCGTTTTAAGAAACATAACAATAAAGCATGTTCATACAATATACGAAATGTTAACAATGCAAGTCAGTTTGTGTATATGTGCAATCTGACCAGTGTATTTTTGTTTAAAGGATACACATGAGCAATATAGGCAACATTGAGATATTCTAGTTCAAAATATTACTCTACTCTATTAATGACCTTGGCGCACTTCGAATCGAACTAAAGTTCCTACTATAGTTCTTACGTAATAGATGCTCACGCACGTTTACACCCGAACGTCTAAAGTTGGAACTTTTAGTTGGTTGGCAAGTAAACAAAAATAATAGCCCTGTATGGTCCACTTCAATTCTTCGTCGTAGACAAAAAGGATGTTATAAACTGAACATCGCTTTCTAATAATCAATTACGAATAAGTGGGACCAAAAATTTATGCTCAGCTAGGTTTATTTTACAAAAAAATATTATTTTGAGGCTACTGACCGATCTTGAACCCATCGTGCTAGATCTTGGACCCATCGTTAGATATGTTTAGAGTAGGGAACCAGTACAGCCTATATACTAGAGTAACGGTGCTCCGATCATCTCCAGTAGGTTCATGACGTGACCCTAGTAGCGACTATATGTGTTCGAATCAAGCTTTAGTTACTATAGTAGGGACTATAGTTCGATTCGAAGTGCGCCTTAGTCTATCTAGTCATGGTTTCATAGTGTAACTTAAGAACATTGTACTTATGACTTGGCTTGGTTGCACGAAAATCTGTTTTCGTGTTTCGACTAATCATGTTAGACTTAAACAATATTGCTTAGCTACAGAGACTTTACTTTTATATAAGCGAAAACTAAATGCGCTGATCAGACTGAGCAAATGCATCTATCACAGAGCTAACTTTTCTCGTGACGAAGCGTAATAATGCTATCTGTGCTTGGTGAAGTGTGAACTGTTATGATTGGAACTGCTTTGACCTGCCGTAACTTGTGAACTCCTTCTTTTTCTTTCTCAAACTACACCCCCTTTGTCTTTAGAGATTTGTACCGAAATTACATGCATATATCACGCTACCAGCATGCATGTCATTATGGCAAAATGCAGGTTAGTTTTGTCCTCAATGTTATAGTATTTATCTTGCTTCGTCCTAGAGAACCTCATTATTAGATATCCCAGGGCCACATGATGCTTATCTTAATATTGAAAACACTAAATAATTTATGCCACGTCTAACGTAATTGCCATTACAGAGTAAATTATTTTCCCGAAAGGTTATTTCAGGGGGACTCTCAAACTGTAACTCTCCTATAATCTGTGGAGTTTAAAATAAGAGCAGCTGTAAAATATTCATTCGCAACGAAATGGCCTTTCCGTATTGCGAGACTTATCTGTGTGGATGCTTCGTCTGATCAAAGTTTCCTTAGTTGTATTTATTTTATTTTAAATTTTCAAAGTATTTGGTTACATTTACAACGAACAGCAAGTTTTTTGGTCAAAATGGGGAATCTATAAGGTTTGCAATGATATTTGTAGGACATCACAGTCACCAATTCTTGAATAAATGGTTTAATATTTCATATCTCGAATAACAAATGGAAACAATACTTAATTTTCAATTGCCTTAATATTTCTTAGCCTACACATGCAAGCAACATTTCATCCAGTTTATTTGGGGCGTTTAACATGTTTGAAGGTTTTGACTTATTTATATATAATCGTTGCTTTGCAATTTATCATAATGGCATCCCTTGCTATATTATCTGACTACTATGGACGTATGTAGTTTTGTTTGATTTGATTCTTTACGTCCAATCAACAATCTTTCAGTTATGGAGGATTTATACTTAGCTTAGATTAATGTGCTTGCTCAAGGACACAACGCACTGACGCCAGTGAAGTTCGAACCCGTGGCCCCTCGGTCTCGAGTCAAGCACTCAACCACTGAGCCACTGCGCTCCCTGGGTGTATATAGTGAATTAATGTTTGAAATACACTTAAAATAATTATATTAACTAGAACGGTCGAAAATGCTCAGTTGTATGGAGCATTCTGCTAACCTGGTTAAAGGTCGAATATCAAGGACCAATACAGCAGTTTGAGGACCTGAGAATGAATCAATATGATATTTTTCATTAACAAAACAGTAAAAACGCCTTAGAGACCAATGCGATTGTGCATAAAGCAACATACATATTAAGAGGCCACAGATTATAATTTCTAAACATATTTTATTTCTGTATCTGATAATTGATTTTGTCTTAAAGATAAAAAGATAAAGGTACCGAAGCTTTATTTAACGGCGCTTATTTGAAACAGACAACGTAAACTCTGTAGAGCTTTTATTGCGACATATCAATATCTTTGTAACAGATACTTACTTGCCTTTCTCTATCTTCCTACAAGATAATGCCTTTTATGCGAGCGTCAGCAAGGGAGCTGCTTGTACCATTTTTACACCTTTGGTATGGTGCGGTCGGGATTCGAACCCACAACCTCCCGCTTCGAAAGCGGACGCTCTACCAACTGAGCTATCTTAATAAACTATCACACCGGGTAGGCGGCAATCGAAAACATTAATACTACCGACGAACGTAGATAAAAAATCGTTAGAAACATCGGGCGACAAATGGCAGTCGAAAACACTGTTTCTAGCGATTTTTTATCCGCGTTCGTCGATTGCTATGAGCGTTTTCAATTGCCGCCAATCCGAAGTGCTTATGCAGCATTTCATCTGTGTGTTTACTGTTTGCCATAGTACCAGGATTTCCAGGGTTAAATATGATGAAAATCGGCTGAAAGACATTAACCAATATTCTAATGTTATTAATCAAATATTTTCGCTTTGGTCCAGTTACTGATAGCGAGGACATGTAACGAAGCAAAAACTAAAGTGCTTGATTAGAGACAATTTTATAAATTGAGCCGTGACATGAGATTTCCAACAATGTGGCATTTTGACATGTGTAGACTCAGACGAGCCTCTGCAGCCTCCTTTAAGCTTAGAAACTCCAAATGGTGTTCAGTCAGTAGCTTAACAATCATAGAATACTCAAGTGACTAGCAAAGGCTCTGATCAGACTGCGCGTATGCGCAGGCTGATCTGAGGCTTTGCTGGTCGCACATACCACATTGTTGGAAATCTCATGTACTGGCTCAATTAGTAAATATACAAATATGGGCTAGGGTATGTGTAGGAGTGCGTACATGTTAGGGTGTTCTCGGCTACGATATAAACTGGGATTGTCGGAGATTTAGCTGTTCTTAGGAGTATCCATCGTGCTGATTGTGACGTCATTGATGGTGTAATACAGAGAATGAAGTATGAGCGAAATTAACAACCGCAATTAGTTGTTTTAAATAGGGTTTAAACATGTTAAAATAGCGTTTACTTGCATTTTTTGTTTTCTAGGAGACTTATTAGAAAAAAAGCAATTAAACATGTATTGAATGATCAGTTGCAAAGAACGTCCACCGTTATTGATATGAATGATTATAACTTTAGAATGGTGCCAATGTCATAATCGTAGTGATCCTGTTGTTTTCTGTAATGACCCTATGTTCAGTATACATGTAGTTCCTGTTCTATTTGTCGCCTTTAAAAATGAACGCCCATGTAGCTATTGCCACAAAATGTTATACCATTATCGTTTGTTAATAATAACAAAATATATTTAAAAAACGGATCCCAATCACTGCTCAAACGATTTATTTCAATCATTAGCTTTGTCCAGCTACACTGAATGACATATGCTTACTTACTGGCTTATTTGTAACTCCTCTGCAAACTGACCAGAGGTTTGCAAATGTCAGTGGTACCAAATTGAATACGTAGTTATTTTATAAAAGCGGCGTCACATTTGGCATTGTTGGACCAAGCTATCACACCCAGCCAATTCAGTGTATAGCCCAACTTGTGAGATTGATTATAATCTGGGAAAAGGGATCCTTCAGAAATAGAGAGAACTACAAAATTGGAAAACTGCAGACTCGATTATATTAGATTTGCCCGCATTTTGAGTCTTACAAATAATATATTGAAGAGAAAAGAAACGCAATAATATTTCGTGACACTGTCAGCTATATGGTACCTCACTCTCAGGAAAAGAGGATGTCGATGGTCAGAATATTAACGATGGACCAGATATAACGACATCTTAATTAAGAAAAAATAAGTGCCTCTTCCTATCACGCAATGCTTTAATGTACAAAGACATTCGTTGCAACCAGAACGTTTTTTTCACTGCGCTTAAAATTGCCTCTTTATTCCTACTCAACTTTAATCAAAAACTGCGATGGAAAGAGGAAATATATATTTTCAACTCTGTTAACATCATATATGAGGGTCGCAAGCGCTTAGTGGTAGAGAGCTTGACTCGAGACCGAGGGGGCGTGAGTTCGAGTCTCACCTGCGTCACTGTGTTGTGTCCTTGAGCAAGACACATACTTTACGTACGGTATTGCGACCAATTGTGAGCCTTTCTTTATTGTTTAGTGATGCCGTAAATATTTCATGTTTGGCATCATTTTAAAGAGACTAGATCTGTAATATGAACATTTTTCGAAAAAAAAAATATTTTCTTTTTAAATCATTTGTAAAAATAGGATTAAGTTTTGTTTTCACAATAAATATGATCAGTACAGCTGAAATCTGGATGGAACAGTGAATTATCTAATAAAAACAGGTGATTTACGTCCCTCCAATAATTCTAGACAGTTGATTTTTAACATAAATGCTGTTGTTTTGATAGATATAATTTGTTAATATTTATGAAAATGGTAAAATGTTTACCTGAATTTGAGTATTTTTACTGTATTCTTGAAATTTAGAAACTTTATTTCCAAAATTAGAATATCAAAAGTTACAGACTATGCAGCTTTAAAGGTTAGAAAGGTGTAGGAAATTAAATGAAAAATACGCTTTTTCTGAAAACAGTTTCAAATCGAAGCAGTAATGCGTACCAAAACAAAGACCGACACCGAACACCCACAAACAATGCGAGGTACATTACACAATAAATCAACAACAACAGATCCACCGCCTTAAAACGGATAGCATCCTGTGCTACCGGAGGGCTTAAATGCATTATACTAGCGCCAAACTTCGCCATAGATTCTGTTATTGTTAATGTTTAGCTCGCATTGTGGCTTCCTAACTAATGCAATGCATCATCACAGAGAAACAATCTAATCAAATTAACGCACTATGATGACACAAAGAAAATGGCTCATGACACATAGATAGTCAAAGCTAAAGAAAACCTTAAGTTGAGCTACGGTGGGCCCAGCCATGGACAAGCACCAATCACCCATCCAACGGATTAAAACTTTACGTCAGGGCCGTCATCGAGTCTGAGGCCTGAACCCCCGCCGTGCAATTAATGAGGGAACTATAGCTATAAACCGTGATCGGGTTTACAACCAGGCATGTAGACTGTCGCATGACATCCATGTTGTATTAATCTGTTAAAACATTGCCAAAATGTCAGGTAACAATCCCAACTTAGATCTTGCCAATATAAATGCATAATAAAAGTTGATAAAATTGCATCCATTTGTTCTCAAGATACTTAATATTCAGTTCACGTTAGAATTTAGCTAAAAAAGCGCCCTCTATTATGAACGAAGCTTTTTGATTGTAAAAACTAGACCAAATTAGAATGAAACAACGTTTTTATCACTTAATATTTGAAAACAATGTTTTAGTTCATGATATTGTGCGATCCAATGGCTTAATTTCTTAGATAACTGGTGTAAAATATTAAACGGGTGTAATAAGGCTATTAGTGTGATTTTGTAGGTGCTTAGCCAAGTACATATAACAGCTGTTTTCGGGAATTTAAATATATAGTGTCCGATCAGCGTCTCCACTGTTATGCATACAATATGTTTAATTAAAATTTGAATTAAAATTACCACCTAACAACCATTAAAACGGAAATGGACTGATCCGTTTGATAAGAGTGGAAAATTCCATACGAATTAAAGGGGCTTTAATATACTGTTGACGAGCAATTCAAAATTTGAGGCTATCAAGAAAAGTATTTATAGAAGCAGTCAGGCATTTTTCAAATTTTTGTGTTGAATAAAGTCGAGCCACACACCTAATTTTACATAGGCCAGGTCTTAACAACGTGCTTGCACTAAATTCTTCAAACTGAGCTTTCGATATTAAATACCCTCCCATTAAATGATCTCTCTATATTCTTTATTGCATTGTTTGGTCCAGCTCATGACAGTAAATCCTTAAAAAGTGACTATGTTCAGGCAGTACCACAGTCAAACATTGAATACAAACCCACAGCACCGCGATGAAGAACCTCAAAACACTAACAGTCACAAGACACCCAAAAACAATCGAAGTGTAGCAACCAACTATCTCTCTCTTCCCCATTAAATGATTGCAAAGTAATAAGGTTGCAAAGATCAGGAATCGATACAATCAAGTACCACACCTGACCCAGGATACCAATGGGAAAGTGACAAACTCACAGAAGACACCACAAACGAGAGCCAAGAGGTCAGCCCTTTCCCAGCAGGTGACCACAAAGCACATATAAACAGACGCGCACAAAACATAGCAAACACAAGACAGAACAAAAACATAAAAGATCCACAAAAGAAGTACCGCCTTGGAACGGTCAGTAATATTTTACTGGAGGGCTTAAACCGGTTTAACGGTGCCAACCTCACCCTTAATTCAGATGTGGATCAAGACACATAAATATTTGGTTTGCATGAAAGACCCCTAACTTATCAATGCATCATCTCCTAAAACATATAAATCAAGATATAACAAGGAGATAAAGCAAGGATAAGGACTCAACAGTAAATTAAACTGAATACCGGAGCAAAAGAAATCCAACAGGTAAACCCCGGTGGGCCCGACAAACAGCCAAAGCATCAGGCCCCTACCATCTCATCAATAGATAAGTCTTTAAGTCGGAACCATCATAGAGTCTGAAGTCCGACCCACCGGCGTGCAATTAAAGAGGAAAGCAAAGTTGCCAACCGTGATTGGGTTGACTACCAAGCATGCAGTCTGTTGCAATACATTAATGTTATAACCAATCTTTTTTAATGAACTGCGCTGAAAAATTATTAGAGCCAACAATCTTCTTCAACTTATACACCAAGTCACCATAGAAATCAGGTTCCGAAAGTCCTTGGCGCAAGAGAAATTTAAGTCCAACTTGGAATTTAGAAATCAAATCATAGTATCGTCTATAAAATTTTGAAAATGTTTTGCGAAGTTTATGATACCGATAGCCCTGTTTCAGAAGTTTCTGAGTTAACAATTTATTGCGAGTGTTGAAGTCAGTAACATAGCTAGATGCTCTAGCAAAACGAATGAGTTGAGAGATATAGACTCCATAGGATGTAGAACGAGGAACATCACCATCTAAAAATGGGAAATTGACAATTTCAAAATCAAAGTCGTCACGTTTATCATAAATTTTGGTAGAAACAATATCATTAATCTATTAAGGACATGAAGTACTTATAAAAACAATGACCAAACACAAAACTCCCACAAACAATGGAAGCAACAATAAACATCGAATCAACAACAACAGAACCACCGCAATACACTACTGCATGCGCTGTTAATAAGCTTTTGAAGTTCCATGAAATATTAAAAACCTGTTAATTTATATCTTTAAATCATGTTGCAATTTTTAATGGGATTACAAACTACTCTTAAAATACCATTAAACTGACAGTGTATTGACATTAAATGGTCTTCAAAAATATACAACTACAGGTCCATTAAAAAAGTTATTTCACTACGCAATATTTCAAAAGTTTTTTCACATTTTCATTATATATTAATGGTCTATGTTTTACCATACATGCAATTTAATTCTCATGCCATTTAGTTTCTATTAATCATCAGACAACATTTGTATATAAATATAAAATACATTTCTATGAAAACACAACAACAAACTTTAAATACAGTTCAATGAAAGCACAACAACAAACGTGTACGCCTACATGGTATAGTCAGTATTTCGTTGCACCCTTTCGTTTTAATAAGATCTGCAATTCTCCTTGGCATTGGATTTGCAAAGTTTACCCAGACTGTATGGTGCTCCGCTATACCAAACTTCACTTACTCACATCCACATATCTTTTTTCACAATGCATTTGGCTACCAATCCCTTTTTGCATTATATGCCAAACATTCTCTATAGGGTTTATATCTAGCGAATTCACTGGTCATTTCAGAACGGGTGTTTCTTTACATTCTAAGAATGTCCTAGTACATTTAGAGCTAAGGCATGGCGCGAGATCATGCATAAAGATATATCCCTTCTGTGGGAATACAACTCATTCATATGTCATTTGAATATCATAAATAATATCACTCTGGTATTTTGCACTATCCATGTTACCATTCAGTTTTCTTAGAAGAGATAGGCTTCTGCTGCTAATAGCTCCCTAGACTTGCACCCTTACTTGCGATTTTACAGTTGTCTGAATACACGTAGCATGATTCATCCTGTTTGCACCAAACACAACAATGGCGTCGAGTGTTATGACTGTGAAATACAGACTCATGTGAATGCACTGTGGTCCCACAGAAGGGATATGTCTTTATGCATGATCTCTTGCTATGCCATAACTCTTAAAGTAGTAGAACATTCCTAAAGTTTAAAGGAATACCTGTCCTGGAATGTCCAGGGAAATTTGCAGACACGAACCTCATAGAGGATGTTTTGAATATAATAGAGAAACTAATGAAATTGGTAACCAAAAGCTGTGTAAAAAGAATAGATGTGGAAGGAAGTATGTGAATCGTGGTATAATGCAGCACCGAACAGTCTGGAAGAACTTTTACAATCCATTGCCAAGGAAAATTGCAGATCTTATCAAAGCAAAGTGGGATGCGACGAAATACCAGCTTCGTGATGTAGGCGTACAAGTCTGTTGGTGTGTTTTCATTAAAATGTATTTAAGTAATACTATGTGGTTGTGTTTTCATTGGAATGCGTTTAATATTAATACAAAAATGTTGTCTGATTATATACGTTGTTATGATTTATAGAAATAAAATGGAATGAGAATTAAATTACATGAATGGTAAACATAGATCAATAATGTAAAGTAGTAATGTGAAAAAACTTTTGAAATATTGCGTAGTGAAATAACTTTTTTAATGGACCTGTAGAACACATTCGATGGCGCGCCATCGCAAATCCCAACCCTCTCGAAGAAATCTAATGGTATTTGATACTTTGACCCCATCCCAAGGTCACCAGTTTGACCGCAGGGTAAACAATTTAAGTGTATCCTGGTTTACTGCTCATCCCCTTTAATTTGATATGCCACATGACCATTTTCAGAAAATTCAAATGTTGACCCCTAATACCCCTAAGTCCCAAACCCTGGGGCATGGTCAGGGGACCAGATTAAAAAAAATCATAGTATATGTTTTTTATCTTTCATTTGTGAGAAGACATACAAAGTTTGGTTAAAAAAAGTTTGAAATTGACTTTGCAATTGAGATTAATAATATTTGACCTGTTGGCCACTCCCACAGGCCCCAGGAGGTGGGGAGCCAAAGAATTGTGCCGTTGCATGTACCATTCATGTAAGTAACTCACACACCTCTGGTTAAATTTCGGAAGAAAAAATCCCCCCAGGGTACCCTCAAGTCCCACCCCTGGGGCCTTGACCCTGGCGACCGATTGAAAATCAAGACTGATATGTTTATATATTTCATTTGTTTAGAAGATATACATAGTAAAAATCTTTGAAATTGACTTTGTGATTGAGATTTAATGATATTTGACATTTTGGCCCATCCCCAGGGCCCCAGGGGACATTGTGCCGTTGCACGTGCCATTTATGTAAGTAACTCACACACCAAATGTGGTTGAATTTCGGAAAAAAATAATTTTGACCCCCCAACCGCCCATGGTACCCCCAAGTCCGATCCCTGGGGCATGACCCAGACGACCGAATGAAAATCCCGTCTGATATAATTTATATCTTTCATTTGTGAGAAGACACACAAATTTTGGCTGAAAAATTTTTGAAATTACTTTGTAATTGAAATTTAATGATATTTAATTATATTTGACCTTTTGGTCCCTTCCCAGGGCCCAGGGGGTAGGGGCCAAAAAAGTGCCGTTGCACGCCCCACTCATGTGAGCAATTCACTCACCAAATTTGGTTGGACTTTGTCCAGTGGTTTAGGAGGAGATAGTGTGACGGACGGACGGACGACCAGACGGACGGACAGACTGATGGAGGCAATTGCAATATCCCCATCACTTTTTTTAAAAAAGTGTGGGGATAATAATAACATTAAAGACCTTTAGAATCTCGTGAAAATTCGTGTATGAATATTTTAAAGTTGCTTTAATTGCCCTAAAATGGTCAACAAAACATATAGAATAAGAGGTATTAAAATTGAAGATCTTGAATATCCAATGGACTCTTGTATTAATACTTTAATGTGGTTTTAATTGTGTTTAACATGAACAGAAACTAGTTAACTTCAAGCAGTGTCTTTTATGTGTTATTAAGGGTGTTTCATTTTTTCTGTCGTCTAAATATTGCAAATAGAAAATACTGGCCCTCAAAATCCCATGAAATATGCAATATGTAATATGTAATGATTGAAGCTGATTTTAAAGGCATTCAAATTTGGTGTAAAGTCATTAAATATGAAGAATCAGCTGTTACGGTTGACACATGCAGATGGATGATGGGAAAACATGGCTGCCAGCAATGGAGGGATATTGAATGTTAAAAATAGATGTGAGGCAATTTCTAGAAGGCAAGCACAATAGTAAGTTAGCTGACACAGTGAGTTTAGACCTAAGACACAGCTTCTAATGTTTTCATAGTTAAAGTTATTGGTTTTACTGTTGTTGTTTTTTCTAAAGTAAATGTAAGACACTGTTTCGAAATGGGTGGAGGAACACAAAATGTGAAAATTTGCATGGATTATTTTTAACAGAGATGCTGAGCAGCTTACATCATTTTGGCATAGATTACAATTGAAAGTTATAGTGTATAGTTTTTTGCAATGAATGTTGTTTATTTTTCATTGTAAATAGCTCTTGCGAATTTAAAATGTTGTCATCAGGATCCTAAAACATCTAAAATCATAGAAACTTAAATTCTTTTAGTTAAGGTCTTATACAGGCACACTAAATGTCGAATATCATGACATTACGAATGTATCCTGAAGTGTTCATGACGTATTCTTGATAAATTAGACAGAACCGTTGTACCGTTTTGACTACCCTCTTCCAGAGAAACAATTGGACCCCCTCTGTAAAATATACTGATGCCTAAAAGTATATTTTTAAAAAGTTGTCAGAGATTGTGTTAGTTTGACCCCCACCTGCCCGTACGCGGATCCAGAGAGGGGATGGTGTTTCCAGACCCCACCTAAAAATTACAAGTACCCTCTATAGAAGCAATTAGATCCCCTCAGAAAAATTTAAATAATACAAAAAATGTCAGGGTTTTGTCAGTTCCACACCCCAGAGGGGATAGTAAGTCCAGACCTCACCTGGAGAATCTCAAAAGTGCTCTAGGTTTCCAGTTTACATATGAATACTGGTATAGATCCCCCTCCACCCTTCAGGCTCCGCCCTCTCAGTAAAGAAACTTAACAAACTGTTGGCTTGTTGAATGTATAAATTTCTATAAATTTCCAAATGTCTTTTTATGGCCATTTTAAAAAGACCCACCCTGGCTCAACTTGAGGTTTTCTTAAGCCATGACTATCTGTGAGTCGTGAGTCCTTTTCTTTGTTTCATTATAGTGTGTTAATTAATTTAGAGTTTTTCTCCATAATGATACATTGCAATAGTTAGAAGGCTCCCATGCGAGCTGAACATTTCTTGTACTTCAACAACAGCAGAATCTAGGGCAAATATTTGGACCAGCAAAATGCATTTAAGCCCCCCGGAGGCTTAGGCTGCTGTCTGTTCTAAGGCGGTGGTTCTGTTGTTGTTGATTTGTTGCTGATTGTTACTCCCATTGTGGGAGTCTGTAATTGTTCTATGTTTTGTTGTACGTTACTTTTTGTCCCTTCTTGTTTTGCAATCATCTTGATGAGGAAGAGAGAACTGGTTGATTTGCTTATTTTTGTCTTCCTGGTGCCTTGTGATTGTTGTGTGGCTCTTTCTCGCGGTGTCATGGGTTTGTCTGCAGTTTGTGATTGTGGAATTTCCTGACCATACTAACTCACTATTTTTGATTCAAATTAAGTGCTATATACTAATTTAAGGCAATTAACTTAGAAGATGGTTCTCTTATATATTTTTGCATAGTTTAGTTATTTTAGAAGCCATTATATTTTACAGTTTTAAATGCCCTTAATTTGTTAAAATAAAAACATTGCAATACCATGGGGCCTTAAGTGTCATTTAAACTTTTGTTAATTTCAAAGGCCCTCTTAATTAGTTTAAAGGTGGTTTAAAGGGATATTGTAATGGTCACTATGAAGATGATTCCCTTAAATGTTTTGCAAAGTTTAGTTATTTTAAAAGCCATTAAGTTTTACAGTTTAAATTCCCTTAATTTTGTTAAAATAAAAACATTGCAATACCATGGGGCTTTAATTATCATTAAAAATGTTTGTTAATTTAAAGGCCCTCTTCCTCATTCTATAGAATATTTTAATAGCCATTACTTTTGAGGAGCATTAGTTTTTAACATTTTTAATGACCATTTATTTATAGACAGTTATTTTAAAAGTGTTTTAAACATCATACAAATAAAATAAGAATCAGAGCACTTAAAATAAAGCAGCTAGTCTAATTGCCATTAAATTTATATAGCTGTTCAAATACCCTAAATTTAATAGTATTTAACTTGCCATACTATTCAAGCATCATTAATTTAATTGGTATTAAATTGCTATAGTTTAAGGGTAATTTTAACTGCATTCTAAGGCCTTTTTAATGGGTGTATTTCATAAAGTTTCATTAATTTTCTATTAATTTTTAACCGCTTTATGGGTCTTTTCACAGCAGTGCATGCAGTAGTGGTAGAACAGGCCTCGAGGTTATAAAACTGGAGTACAATCTCAAACTCAAAACAAAGCACAATGATTGGTTGTCCGCAAGCAGCCAACCATTGCGCTTAACTTTGCGTTTGAGAATGAGCTCAAGTTTTATGACCTCTAGGCCAGACGGCTGTTGAGGCATACCATATGCACATTAGCCTTATTCAAGCACCCATGCATACTTATCCAACAAAAATAGAGGCCTGCACTTCGGTCCGACATGTATTTTTTATCTACATCCATATTAAATGTATGTGAAAAGTAAAGGCTCTATCGAGCCTTGCTTTTGTGCAGGTTCGCCTTAGTTATAGTTGCTTGGCAATGCGATAAGTACTACATGTAGAGCTCAGGTGCTGACTCACTTAAGTAACAAGATATAGTACAAGATTGAAGAAATGAATTTTATCCAACATTTTTAAATGTTCCTGTTAACTTTCCTTTTTTAAAATCCAATTCACAAAAGAAGTCTAGACGATTTCCCGGTAGATATACTTTCCTTCACTTTTTACAAAAGGGATAAAATGTTCTTTTGAAACGAACCTCTGTTTAAGGATCGCCCATATGTTAAATTCAGCAATACTGAACAGATGCTAATTAGATAGTTAGTATTTTTTCAATGGTTTTTCCTCTGGCGTCTGGTATATTGACTATAATGGTTATTCATTCAATAATTGTGTCCCTTAATCATTGCAAATTGAATGCAGTGTTTTTTCTATGTGTCATGAATACTTGAATGTCTGAAAAGATACTTTCTCTCACCCTGACCCATTTTCTCACCCTATCCATGTCGAATTCCACTTTTTTTCAACGCTTAATCATATTTTGAAATTTATCACTAAAAAGAGATGTCCTCTGAAGACGTGAAATCTCCCTAAAAGTCATTTGTGAACGAGTCAATTGTTGCCTGTCTGATTTGATCTGTCTGATCAGTATGCTTGCGCAATAATGCTCTTCATACTACCGACTGTAAATAGACAAACGGGGATGCTTCATTTCGTTCGTATAAACTTACGTTTCCAACCTTGACCCAGCAAGCCTTTATACGGTAAACGTCTATAATGCATTTACACATTATATGTTATTTGGAAGCTTGTCAATGTGGGGAGCATGCGATTATATGAAAAACGTTGTTCAAAGCATCCTCTTTTGTCTATTTTACAGTCGGAAGTATGAAATGCATTTTTCACGCTTAAATATGGTTAGATAAATGTAATTATTATTCATTTTTGATTCTAAAGTACAGTTGTGCAATAATAGAAATTAAACATTTGTATTAGCCTTCAAGCTGGTAAAGTATCAAAATACGATTTCCAGAGTAGTCACAATAAAAATAGTAAGTGAGTGTGATAAGGAAATACTACAATCACAAACTGCAGACAAACCCATGGCACATCGAGAGCCACGCAACAATCACGAGACACCAGGAAGACAAACTTATGAAAGTGCAGTTAAAGTAAGAAAGGCGGCAAAGATCAGGAATCAATACAACTTAGTATCACACCTGACCCAGGATACCGCATGGGGAAGTGACAAAAACACAATTAAACACCACAATTAAGAGCCAAGAGATCAGCCCTTTCCTAGCAGGTGACCACAAGGCAGCAATAAACAGCCGCGAAAGCATGCCAAACACAAGACATAGATAACGCAAATGATCCACAAAAGAAGTACCGCCTTTGAACGGTCAGTAATACTATTTTACTGGAGGGCTTAAACCGGTTTCACGACGCCAACCTCACCCTTAGTACAGATGTGGATCAAGACACATAGATGTTTGGTTTGCATGAAAGACCCCTAACTTATCCATGCATCATCTCCTAGAACATATAAATCAAGATATATAAAGGAGGTTAAGCAAACGTAAAGACTCAACAGTACATAAAACTGAATACCAGAGCAAAATAATCCAACAGGTAAACCCGGGTGAGCCTGACAACAGTCAAAGCATCAGGCACCTACCAGATCATTAAAAGGTAAGTCTTTAAGTCGGAACCGTCATAGAGTCTGAAGTCAGACCCAGCAGTGTGTAATTAAAGAGGAAAGCAAAGTTGCCAACCGTGATTGAGTTGACCACCAAGCATGCAGTATGTTGCAATACATTAATGTTATAGCCAATCTTTTTTATGATTGGAAAATATTTTAATTAACTGCGCTGAAAAATTAAAAAGACCAACTATCTTCTTCAATTTATACACCAAGTCACCATAGAATTCATGTTCCGTAAGTCCTTGGTGCAAGAGAGATTTGAGTCCAATTTGGAATTTAGATATCAAATCATAGTACCGTCGATGAAATTATAAAAAAGGTTTTGCGAAGTTTATGATACCAAAGAGACTAAGTCTGCAACTATGAACATTTTTTGAAAAAAAATATTTTCTTTTTAAATCATTTGTAAAAGCAGAATTAAGTTAAGTGTTCACTATAGCTGAAAACTGCATGGAAAAGTGAATTATCTTATAAAAACAGGTGTTTTTTCTCTTGTTGGTAATTATTTGCGTCCCTCCAATAATTATAGACAGTCATGTTTTAACATAATTGCTGTTGTTTTGATACTGATAATTTGTAACGATTCACGAAATTGGTAAAATGTATACCTGAATTTTAGTGTTTTACTGTGTTCTTGAAAAATAGAAACATTATTTCAAAAATTAAAAGATCAAAAGTTGTAGACTATGCAGCTTTAAGAAGTTTCTCATTTAACAATTTATTGCGAGTGTTGAAGTCAGCAGCAACATAGCTAGATGCTCTAGCAAAACGAATGAGTTGTGAGATATAGACTCCATAGGATGTAGAGGAGGAACATCACCATCTAAAAATAGAAAATTGACAATTTCAATATCAAAAGCGTCACGTTTATCATAAATTTTATAGAAACGATATCATTAGAAATTGACAAATGCAAGTCTAAAACGCGGCTTCGCTATCAGAGGTATTAGCTTTATTAAGTTGGAGCTCTGAAGGATATATTTGACTTACCATATTGTCAAAATAAACTTATTAATGGATGTTATATTCAAATATCTGGATGTAGTGTTAAAAGCGTCAATAATATCAGCCTGTTTATCATCCGAAAGAGACATCATAAAGTCCCTCTCATAACAAAACAAGAAAACATCGGCAACCACTGGAGCACAATTAGTGCCAATAGGAATCCAAACTACTTGTCTATACAACTTCGTGCCAAATCGAATAAAAAAGTTGCCCAACAAAAAGGTCAGCGCATCACATACATTTTGACAAGACCATGCATGATATTTTTAGGTTTTTCTCGAAGTAAAAAATGCGTTTCTATCGTTACATTCAAGGTAAGGAGAGCCTTCTCTATTGAAGGTTCTTTCAGTAAGATCAATAAGTTTATCTTTAATCAAATTATCAGGTAAAGTAGTGTAAAGAGTAGAAAAATCATATGTAGACAAACTGGTCGCATTGAAATCTCTACCTTTAAGTTTATCTAAAATTTCATCTGAATTTTTAATAGACTAAAATAGATTTTTACAAGATCTCCCATATACCTTTTCACAGTACTTAATAACATGTTTTTAACAGTTGTAAGACATGAGGGTAACAATTTAGAAAGTTCTGTTGTCGTACAAGAACTAGAATTAGCAATAAATCTTGCTGTATAGGGTTTTATGAAGTTTAGGTAACCAGTACAACGTAAGAACTTTGTCTTGGTTTTCCTTAGCTTTGACACCAAAATGTAGGGCTGTATGACAGCGATTCCGCGTTTATCTCCCTTTTCCCATCGGTTTGATTATCATTAATTATGTTTTAAGTTGTATGCATGTCCATTCATTGTCACGAAAATTATTGCAAAAATCACATTTTGAAAATTTGACTTTTTCACAAAATTATTTTAGGGATATTTCACGCCTTAGCAGGGCATCTCCTTGAATTGATGAATTTAAAAATATAATTAAGCGTTATAAAAAGTAGGATACGACATGGATATCATGTAACAGTCTGCATGGCTGGTTGTGAACCCAATCCCGCTTTATAGTTATGGTTTCCTCTTCAAATGCACGTAGGTGGGTCAGATTCAATATGGCCCTGGCGTAAAACTTCAATCCGTTTGTTAGTGCCTGGTGCTTGTCTTTGGCTGGGTCCACCATGGCTCAACTTCTGACAATATGTGAGTCATTAACCCTTATCTTTGTTTCATCAAAGTGTGTTAATTCAATTCGATTGTTTTTCTGTAATGCTGCATTGCATTAGTTAGTAAGTTTCAAAGCGAGCTCAACATGTTTCTTGTTTTAAACAACAGCAGAAACTAGGGCGAAGATTTGGCGCCAGTAAAATGCATTTAGCCCCCAATGGCTTAGGTTGTTGTCCGTTCTAAGCTGATGGTTCTGTTGGTATATGTATCTCTCATTGTTTGTTGGTGTTCTATTGCAGCACAGAGGGGGCACATGAAAAATAATATTTATCTTGTTCCCACTACTTAATATATCGTTCCCACGACATAAGATATCGTTCCAGCGACATAATTGTCTCGTTCCCACCACATAAGATCCCGTTTTCACGACATAATGTCTCATTACCACGCCATATTTATCCCATTCCCACGACATATTTGTTTAAAAGAACAAATGTGCCAATTTGGTCTCCCAATATCAAGAAATGTGACGCTATCTACCCCAATTACTTAGCTAATACAAATCCATAATAATATTAAGAAAATAAGGTCTAAGTTTCCATAACAATTAATTAGATTGTATTTTTTTAAACTTGATTTGTAAAGGAAAGTTCATTTTTCAGACTTCAGGGAATGTGACACTATCAACCCCACTCGCATTTTATTCAGGACAACTAGCTTTATCAATAGTATAACTATTTCAAGAATACAAAAGATTGAATTTCCATACAATTTAACATATATGTACATAAGGATGTATAGAAATCCCAATTGAATATTCATTTTGGCCACTATGGGTTTCAGTATCAGGTAATGCTACGTACACCCACGCCCCCTCTTACATTACATGTAGGGTATCAATACATCACATAAGCATATCTGCGCAATGATGAAAATGTATCAAGCAATTCTCTATTTTTCTAAAAGAATATGCCATGTTTGTTGCTTAGGGGCTTAAGACAAGGCCATGTGATGCAATCTACTACCACTACTGTATAAATATTACAGTGCTCGCATTTCTCAGACAAGCAGTTCTCAGATCACAAACGAACTGGTCGCACTATGACTTGACTGTCCATACTGTCCCATTAGTATAATTTTCAAATAGGCAGGACTCTAAACACTCAAAGTACTGATCATTTACAGAAACTACTCTGGTAACTTGCTAACTGTTGATCAAGATACATGTACAGGTGCCTTCATACATGGTATTACCATATTGTCCTAGTGCCAGCCTCTTTCATTAGAAGCTGCATTCTTATCGCCCCTATACAATATCCGCTTTCAAAGTATTTACTCATCTATATCACTGAAGACAATCAACTCAGTGACTCTGATCACCCCAGTACAAACTGCTTTCAGCCATTGCATATTGTCCCAATAATATACCGAACTTAGATCCCCAGTATTGACCGCTGTTAGACTCTTGCTACCGCTGCTTTCACGATACAAGCCACTATATCATACTCGCAAAACTACTGACCACGTTTAAATTTTGTCACTTCATATCGTCCCCTTACTGACCACTCTCACTTTGACCGGCATTAAGTAATCATGAATCTTGAAAACCAATTTTTGGTCATCTGTTTGAGTGGCCGCTTAAGATAGGTTTTACTGTGTAATATTTCCATTATCTTGTTATGTCTTATTGAATTGCACAATGTGCATTACGAGCTATTATACACAGCGTCAAAAGTTAAGCACCGCCTAAATATTGTCCAAGAACAAACAGTGAAGCTTTCCAAACATGAATTTATACTTGTCACATCTATGAAATTATATATCATTTACAGTCGGAAGTATTAAATGCATTTAATTCATTTTTTGATGATAAGTGGTGATAATTTACAGCTTTAGATTCGATTAAAATTAGGATAAACGACCAGTCATGGCAAATGTACACTTGCCCCTTCCATTTCATATTATTACAAAACAAAATTCATGTTCTATCTTTTATTTTCAAATGGTTATCTCTGATAGACCAAAAGATATGGGTGTGTAAAGAGTGGTATGTTATATAGTGAAAACGAAAGAAACATGTCATGTTATTAACTATTTCTGTAATTGACAAGAAACCTTGAGTTAGTCATAACCATTTTAACACTAGACTGAAAAATAGGTCTAGTATATTTTCGCATTAATATGAACTCATAATAAGCATTTTGAGGCCCCAATTGACACTTTTAAGGGTATAATCTCAAAAAGGGGTTGGTGTACACAACACACCGTAGAAATTAAAGCAAAATTGTCAAATGACATACTGATAGGATTGACAGACAGAGAAAATCTTGGGTAACAATTTATTACACATTGTTTGTTCTTTTGAAAAAAATGTACATGAAAACCGCCTCTGAAATAATGCTCAGGTTGCGCTTAACTTTAGACGCTGTGTATAGTTAACAAATGAGCTAACGCATGAGATATTGACACTCATCACATATGCACGAGCGCTTCTTTTAAATGCAAATGCTGTCGTATTCAGCAGGGCTGGATGTTTACATTTTGGTCAGAGTCTTCATCGACATCAATATTATCTATATGCAAATAGCAAATGCCATGGCGAGTCTGCAAGTTTGCACATGTACATCTTAGTGTTCGTTACCCGAAAATGCAGCAAGTGCAAACTCCCTTGCGCTAGTTCACTTAGTTCATTACTACCAGTAATACCTAATCAAATTCATTATATCTAATAAATATCTTCCTGAGACCCCGCGTTAATAATAATCAGATTGGATTAACGCTGACAGAATTAATGTTTTGCCAGCAATATGTCAAAGACAAAGTACACACCAGGTAGGCCGCGATCGAAAACGTTAATACTATTGATGAACGCAGATCTAAAATCGATATAAGCAAAGTTTTCGATTGCAATTTGTCGCCAGTGTGGCGACAAATGGCAATCGAACTCACGGGCTTGTACGGGTATGTGAGATAGAAATATCTCACAGATAGAAACATCTCACATTTGAAAAAATAACTGAAATCCCGATCTAGTGTGCGGGGGTTCTGACACTCAAATAATTTTAATATCGTGCTAATCTGGGCCCGGAATTACAATGCCTCCTTAAAGTTAAAGAAGACTTAAGTTAGGTATTGATATTTCAATATGCTATATTATATGCAAAATAAATTGCCGGGGTCGATGAAGTACTTGTGGTCAAAGATATCATTGTGATCTTCCGAAAAAATGAAACTATTTTGATTTGTATCAGTTTGAAACGTTTATTTTCGCATCCTGAAAAATCAATATTTAACTTAAGTCTTTCTTAACTTTAAGGAGGCATTGTAATTCCGGGCCCTGATCAACATTATAATAAACCAGACTGCTTAAATCATTGACAGGCGGATTGGTAATCTGATATCTTCTAATTGTGAGCTCGAGCCTGGTTTTGAGTGTTGTCCAGGCCCCGAGATTATAATACTTTTTCGTGCTCAACTCAACTGAGCACGAAATTTCAACTGCTCATAAAAACTAAAATACCGAAAAGCAAAGAAGTTTCTTGCTTTAAGTCTCTCAGATGTGGTATTTATCTTGCTTATAAATGTTAAAATGCCACTACAATTGTTGGCATTTTAATATATATGAGCAGGATAAATTTCATGCTCAGCTGAGTTGAGTAGGAAAAAAGTTTTATAACCTCGGGGCCTGGTCTTGTGTTATATTGATGTGCCATTTCCACTTCTTCATCAATCTCGCTGCAGAAGTAAGAGCTGGTTACTTTAATTTAGTTATTCCGTCCATATCTTAGTGTGTCAATGCTCTGATCTCTTCCTCAAGCTACCATATGGGTTGTTCTGTGGAATGAGATTGTATATTCTCTGTTCATATTCACTTGCTTTTTAATTAATATGGACTTAAAAGTACATTTGTCTATCAGAAATCATAATTCATTTTCAATGATGTAAAGCTTAAAAATGATCTTCAGTTTTCAGTTGTGTATGGCTGTAAAATGTCTATTATTTCTTGAAGGCTGTTTATTAAATTGAACTATAATTTGTTCTTATCATCAGTTTTATATGTATGCATTTTAAAACCTTGTATAAGACACCTTGATGCTTATTTTATATGGAGAATAATGTCATTCAAATCATGTTTATAACTTCCTTTTAAATGTCTTAAACAAGATAATTACGTTTAATATAGTTTATAACTTCATTAATACCAATGTTACATCCATAATTACTGCTGCAGCTATATAATTATCTTACTAATTTAATGACATGGCTGCGTGTTTCGCTACGAATTCTTGAAATTGAATTATATTTGAAATATTACATAAATTGTTGGATATAACTTGGATTACCAGATGCAACTGGTATCTACTGCCACCATTTGATGTAATGTGTGCTATTGGTTTTCTTGTGTTCTCTTGTTGTTTACCTATGTTGTAAACCTGAGACTAGTTAAAATAAACTTGTAAACATGTGGATATCATGCGACAGTCTGCATGCCTGGCTGTAAACCCAATCGCTGTTGATAGTTATGGTTTCCTTTATAATTGCACAACGGTGGGTCAGACCTCAGACTCAATGACGATTTTGGCGTTAAGCTTTAATCGACGGGTTGGTCACTGATGTTTGCCTGTAGCTGGGCCCACCGTGGCTTAACTTGATGTTTTCTTTAGCTCTGACTATCTGTCAGAGGCGAGCCCTTTTCTTTGTTACATCATAGCGTATTAATTTGATTAGAATGTTTCTCTATGATGATACATTGCAATAGTTAGGAAGCCTCTATGCGAGCTGAACATTTTTGTGCTTCAACAACAGCAGAAACTGGGGCGAAGATTTGATACCAGTAAAATGCATTTAAGCCCCCCCCCCCCCCAGTGGCTTAGGTTGCTGTCTAAGGCGGTGGTTCTGTTGCTGTTGATTCTATGTTGATTGTTACTCCCACTGTGGGAGTCTATGATTGTTTATGCTTTGTTGTGCGTTACTTTGTGTCCATTCTAGTATTGCAATCATCTTGATGGGGAAGAGAGAGCTGGTTGCTTTACTTTTTTGTCTTCCTGGTGTCTTGTGATTGTTGCGAAGCTCTTCATCACGGTTCAACTAGTCAGGGATCTAAATAGCTTACCGTGCACCCGACAGGACAATTTTTCATGGGTGCCAAACTGCTCATTAGGGTCCCTTTAGATCCTTAGATGCTAAACAAGGCCATTATAAAAAATAACCTGTTTGGACTATATGTAAATGCATGGTTTCCATGGCAACCCATAGCGGATTCGAGGATTGGGGTTTGCCTACAAAATTACTCATATCTCAGCTGTTAGTGTTCTTAGACTACTAAACTTAGTATCAGATTAAAGCTTAGACACAGGCCTTTATCCAATGGTTGCTTGTGCAAATTATCTATTCATAGATATTTATAAAAACATAACAAATTTGATTCAAGATGGTGGTTTACCTACAAAGTTAATAACATCTCAGTTATATTGTAGCCTACTTAAATGGTACTAAATTAAAGCTAATGCACATGGCTTTCATTTCTTGGTCAAATTTGCAAATTATCTTATTTGCATAATTTGCATTTCATGAATGTTAATCAAAACGTTAAAAAATAAGGGAAAATAATTAAAAAAACATAAATAAGCAGATTTCATCAACATACTATCATTGTTGCATTTTTTTATATAATCAGTGATACAATTTGACAAGTTCATTCATCAAATGAGCCTTTATGAATTATATCCCATTTGCATATTCATACAAAAGCACGGAACTTTTAAAAAAGATAGGGAAAACCACGTAAAACTATAACCCCGGGGGAGGGTGAGGTGGTTTGCTAATTGATCTACCTTGAACTCCCAAGTGTGTTTTCTTATGCATGACAAATTGTTGAGAGGTACCCCATAGATGAAAAAAAAAGTTGTCACAAGAAAATAAACATGTCTGGGCTATATGAAACTGCATGGTATCCATGGCAACCCATAATATGATTCTCAAATTTGGGGTGTACATACATAATCAATCATATCTTAGTTGATACTTATTCTAGACTACTAAACATGACACCAAAGTAAAGCTTAGACACAGGCCTTTTATCCCGTGGTCATTTATGCAAAATATCGCTTTTTGTATAATTTGCATATTTATGAATATTAATGAAAGCATTGTAAATATACAAAATATCGCAAAAAATGAATTTCAGTCCAAAACCACCATTGTATAATTGCGGTATATCATTGGTGATCTAATTTGACAAGTATTTTCATCCAGTGGTCCTTAATGGAAATTATCTCATTTACATATTTATAAATATAAATGAAAACTTAAAAACTGAGTGAAAAATCATTGGAAACATCACCCTGGGGTAGTTAGACCTACCTTGCCCCCTTAGACAAAATACTGATGAAAACCAAATTATTTAAAGGGACTTACTCAATGCACGCAAATATAATGCAGATATTGTCCTAAAAATAAAATCATTAAATCACAACACATAATGCAATCCTAAAGAATGGGTGTATACCTAACAAAAATTAATATCTTATCAGCAACTCATTCTAGAATCCAAAACTTGATACCAAATTAATGCTTTGGCATAGACAATTTATCTGATGGTGCGATGATATGCAAATTGTCTAATTTGCATATTCAAGAATATTAATAAAACATTAGGAATGAAAGAAAAATCACAGAAAAAATAAGTTGTGTACCTACAAAATTACCTATATATCAGCTGCTTTCTATTCCGGACTACCAAAACAAGTGCTAAATTAATGCTAAGGCAAAGCACTCTTACCAATATGGTCAAATATGCGAATGAATGACCTAATTTGTATATTCATGGAAATGAATGAAATCATTTGAAATGTGAGAAACATGCTGAATAATTATGGGGTATATTTACAAAATGAATCATATCTCAGTTGCTAAACTTGGCAACACGTTAATGCTAAAGATTAGCACATTTACCCAGTGGCCTGATATGTAAATCTTCTAATTCTTATTTTCATGAGTATTAATGAAAATGAAAGAAATTGGAGAAATAAGATAAGGAAAATTTAGGTGGTGGCCTTACAAATTTTCTTATATTGAAAAATCATAGAAAAGATGGAGGTGTGCCTACCAAATGTCTTATATTTCAGTTGCCTATTTCCCTAGAGTACCAAACATGGTGCCAAATTAAAACTTAGATACAACCCGTTTACCTAATAATAAGATATTTAAATGATCTAATTATCATATTCATGAATACTAATGAAACGATTATAAATGAGAGAAAATTATAGAAAAATTTATGGGGTGTAACTACAAAACTACTCATATCTCAGCTGCCACTTATAATAAACTTCAAACTAAGGTACCTTATCAAAGCCTGTTCTTATAATCAAAATTATGATATGCAAATTATTAACCTGTTCTTATAATCAAAATTATGATATGCAAATTATTAACCTGTTCTTTTAATCAAAATTATGATATGCAAATTATTTAACTTAACTAGTTATACATGTTAATGGAAACTTCAGAAAAAAAGAAAAATCGAATACAATTTAATGAGAATGTGCCTTCAAGATAACTCGCTTGATTATAAGCTGATACTATTAACATGAATTAAATAAAAGCTGTTATATCTAGCATTAATCCGGTACCAAGTTGGCATTATAAAACACATAGCAGCCAAGATAAAGCTTATTCTGTTGGTAGACCCCTTTCATTTTTCTATATTTTTCGTCTTATTTCTAATGTCTTCATTAATATTAATGAATATGCAAATAAGGTTGCTTGATATCTGTTAATTATTTCTAGATACTATGTCATAGAATTAATTTGGTATCAAGTATTGCTGTATAGGATAATATACAGCTGAGATATAGGTTATTTTGTAGGTACAAACCCTTAATTTTTCCCTTAATTATTTTGTTTTCATGAATATTCATGAAAATGCTAATTATACAAAAAAAATTATTTGCATAAATGACCATGAGAGGAAGGTCTTTTGTTTCAGCTTAACTTTGATGCCAAGTTTATGCGTCTAGGATAAATAAAAACTAAAATCTGATTGATATTAAATAACACCCCGATTATGAGAATCACATTATGGGTTGCCATGGAAACCATGAATTTTCACATAGCCTAAACATCTTCAATTTTAAGAACAACTTATTTCGGATTCATGGGGTCCCACTAAGCAATTTGACACGCATTAGAAAAATGCCCTAGGATTGCAAGGTAGATCTACTTACCAACCACCTCACCCGCTCTCCTGGGTTTACGTGTTTTACGTGATTTTCCTTCATTTCTTTAAGTTTTCATGTAGTTTTATGAAAATGCATAATGAGATTATATTCATGTAGGACCATTGAATGAATGGACTTGTCAAATTGTATCACTGATGATATAAAAAACATACAACAATGATAATATGTGGATGAAATCATCTATTTATGTATTTAATGATTAATCCTTTTTAAACGTTTTATTAATATTTTGAATAAGCAAATTATGTAAATAAGATAATTTCTTATTTGTCTATGAAATAAAAGCCCTGTATCTAAGCTTTAACTTCGTACCAATTTTATTTGTCTGTAATAAGAAACTGCTGAGATATTATTTTTTGTATTTATGCCCCCATCTTGACTCATATTTTTTATATGAATATGCAAATTAGATAATGTTCATATGCGATAAATGGATACAAGACCTATGTCTAAGCTATAATTTGGTACTAAGCTTAGTAGTCTAAGATAAGTTACAGCTGAGGTATAAGTACTTTTGTAGGCAAACCGCCATCACCGAATCTGCTATGGATTGCCATGGAAACCATGCATTTACACATAGCCCTAACAGATTAATTTCTGACCACAGTATTGTTTCGTATCTAGGGGGATCCAATTGTATTATGGTGGGAGGACGGTAAACTAAATTGAAGGGGTCACAGCAACAAGGTGCTTTAGTCCACGTTTGGGCAAATTTGAGTTAGCCTCTTTTTCATGTATAAAAACATTTCCGCACCGTATTAACTCCCTTTGCCCATCTAAATTAGTATAAAAAGATGAAATAAATATGATTATATCATTTTCACAAAGGTCCTAAGTCCAAAATTGGATGTTTATGCATAAATGGGCCTAACTCCATATTTTTTCAGATTTATTTCAAAGTTTTATTGCCTTATAACCATTATTATCACATATTAAGCCTCTAATAGCATCATTTCGCTTTCTAGTCATTATTTCTCGTCAAATGGAATCACTAAACTAATTTTATACAACATAAAACCTAGACTATGTACTTAGGACCTTTGTGTCATTTAAATATGTTCATATTTATGGAATCGACGTAAATCAACTGTTGTATCCAGGTTTTCGCTGTTGTATTTGTAAGAAATAAGCTTTCCACTTGTTTAGTATTGACGGACTGTATAATAAATGTTCTGTATGCACTATTTAAATTTTATGAAATTTGGAGTTAGGTCCCTTGTTGCATAAACGAAATCGCTAAAATCAAGTTTTTCCCATTTTAAGCAGTAAAATCATTACAAAATCTCCTGAAAACACAATTTTCAAACATATCTTGTTCATTTTTGCAAGAAAAGCTACATATTTTGGGAGTTGCCAAAAATTATGTTTTTCGCGTTTTTCTCGAAATAATGAAAAATGGACTAAAGTACCTTGTTGCTGTGACCCCTTCAATTAAATCCTGGACTTCACGGGTATGTCTGCAGTTTGTGATTGTGGTATTTCCTGATCATAATCGCTTACTTTTTTGATCAGACTGCGCGGACATGCAGGCTATTTCATAATTTTGTTGCATGTCGTGGTATATTCGTTACTCCGTCTTTGTCGAATATACGCATCTATCATATAGGATTTAACTATGCTCTGTGATAAGGAATGGATGTAAAGGACGTGTAACGGTTTGACCGTTTTTGTGCCTACGATCGATTTGGCTGGAATTTGCATATAAGGTAGTTTGATCTTTGCCCTTTCACATGAGCATGTTTTTAATTTTACGACGGCATATACAGTTACAACTCTTTCCGAAATAAAAAGGGATTTTCCGATGGAATTCCCTTTTTTTGATAGTAAAACATAAATATGGATATAATCATATTGGAGTTTTGCATCGTTATAGAGTACAAGAATGATGGTACAATGTAATTTATTTTTCCTATGAACAGAGGAAATTTCCTCTGTTGTGACTGCTCAAAATGCAGAAATTGATGTCATTAAAATATGTTCCAAGTAGTGTATTTGTCCTAATAGTTTAAAGAAAAGTTCAAATATCAATTTGTATATCAAGTAGAAATCGGTTTACAACAGAGGAAATTTCCTCTGTTTTGACAATGGGACAAGTCTTCCTTTAATCACAATCAGATTTTCATCTTATTTCAGAACAGAGGAATTTTCCTACATTTTACTTTCAGTATCTCAACAATATGTAAAAAGAGTGACCTTTACAACAGAGGAATTTTCCTCTGTTTAGTAGTTCGAAAATTTCCTATAGTGACTTCCAGAATTGATTTATTTTACATTCTAGTCATAACTTAAATATTACCAATTTCCAACAGAGGAATTTTCCTCCGTTCGGTACTTCAACAATTTCCTATTGCGAGAATTAAGAGCCCATTTTCCTATAATAAAAATGAAGAACCATGTTTGTCAACATTTTCATCTTAATCATAACTTAAATGTTTCCACTTTTCAACGGAGGAATTTTCCTCCGTTTTCCATTCTGTATCTCGACAATCAATAAAAGCAGAGAAATTTTACAACAGAGGAATTTTCTTCTGTTAAATAGTTCGACAATTTCCTATAGTGACTTCCAGAACTGAGAGCCTAACTTGTTTGACATTCTAGTTATAACTTAAATATTACCAATTTTCCAACAGAGGAATTTTCCTCCGTTCGGTAATTCAACAATTTCCTATTTTGATAATTAAGAGCCCACTTTCCTATAATGAAAATGAAGAAACCCGTTTGCTATCATTTCCATCTTCACATAAATATCCATCATATCTTAAATGCTTCCAATTTTCAACAGAGGAATTTTGCTCCGTTTTCTATTCTGTAGAATATCAACAATAAATAGAAGGAGTGACCTTTACAACAGAGGAATTTTCCTCTGTTTAGTAGTTCGCAAATTTCCTTTAGTTACTTCCAGAACTCCGAACCCAACTTGTTTGACATTCTAGTTTAAACCTAAAATATATCCAAATTTTCCAACAGAGGAATTTTCCTCCGTTCAGTAATTCAACAATTTCCTTTTGCGAGAATTAAGAGCCCATTTTCTTATGATAAAGATGAAGTACCCTGTTTATTATTATTTCCATCTTAGCATTAATATCCATCATAACTTAAATAAATTCAATTTATAACAGAGGAATTTTCCTCCGTTTTCAATTCTGTATCTCCACAATCAATAAAAGGAGTGAATTTTACAACAGAGGAATTTTCCTCTGTTCAGTATTCAACAATTTCCTATAGTGATTTCCAGAACTCCCAGTCCAACTTGTTTAATATTCAAGTCATACCTTAAATATGACCACTTTTCCAACAGAGGAATTTTCCTCTGTTCAGTAGTTCAATAATTTCCTATAGTGACTTCCAGAACTCTGAGCCCAACTTGTTTGACATTCTAGTCATAACTTAAATATTGCCAATATTCCAACAGAGGAATTTTCCTCCATTCGGTAATTCAACAGTTTCCTATTGCGAAAATAAAAGCCCACTTTCCTATAATAAAAATGAAGAACCCTGTTTGTTATCATTTCCATCGTAACATAAATATCTATCATAACTTAAATGTTTCCAATTTTCAACAGAGGAATTTTCCTACATTCTCCATTCAGTTTCTCGACAATCAATAACAGGAGTGAATTTTACAACAGAGGAATTTTCCTCTGTTCAGTAGTTCTACAATTTCCTATAGTGACTTCCAGAACTCCAAACCCAACTTTTTTGACATTCTAGTAAAAACCTAAAATATAACCAATTTTCCTCTGTTCAGTAATTCAACAATTTCTAATTGCGAGAATTAAGAGCCTACTTTGTTCAATATTTCTGTCTTACATTAATTACAGTTTTAGAACAGAGGTAATTTCCTCTGTTCAGTAGTTCTACAGATTCATATAGTAACGTTTAGAACTCAGAGCACAACTTGTTTGATATTCTTGTAATTACTGAAATATTACCAATTTTAGAATAAAGGAATTTTCCTCTGTTCGGTAATTCAATAATTTCCAATTGAGAGAATTAAGAGCCCAATTTGTTCAATATTACTGTTGTACATTAATTACAGTTTAACCTCGAAGCGTCAAACAGTTTGACCCCTATCAGGTCCGGACAGAATGTTGGGCCTTATCTGGGTCCAAATTGTTTGGAAGGGTTATCAGCAGATGACAATGTCATGTAAAACTTTACACAAAGTTAAAATACATTGGTTCAACTTCAACTTGTCATAACCTCTAAAGTGTCAAACAGTTTTGACCCCTATCAGGTCTGGACAGAATATATGGCCTGATCTGGGTCCAAATTACTTGAAAGGGTTATTAGCAGATGACAATGTCATGTAAATGTTTAATGCAAAGTTAAAATGCATTGGTACGATTTCACCTTTTTATAACCTCTAAAGTGTCAAACAGTTTGGACCCGGATCAGGTCCAGACAGAATGTTGGGCCTGATCTGGGTCCAAATTGTTTGAAACATTTATCCGCAGATGTCATCTGCTGACAAAGTCAATGTAAAGGTTTCAATCAAAAATAAAACATTGGTTTAACTCCAACTTGTCATAACCCCTAAAGTGTCAAACAGTTTGGACACCTATCAGGTCCGCACAGAATGTTGGGCCTGATCTGGGTCCAAATTATTTGGAAGGGTTATCAGCAGATGACAATATCATGTAAAGGTTTAACACAAAGTTAAAATACATCGGTTCAACTTCAACTTGTCATAACCTCTAAAGTGTCAAACAGTTTTTACCCCTATCAGGTCCGGACAGAATATATGGCCTGATCTGGGTCCAAATTACTTGAAAGGGTTATTAGCAGATGTCAATGTCATGTAAATGTTTAATGCAAAGTTAAAATGCATTGGTACGATTTCACCTTTTTATAACCTCTAAAGTGTCAAACAGTTTGGACCCGGATCAGGTCCAGACAGAATGTTGGGCCTGATCTGGGTCCAAATTGTTTGAAACATTTATCCGCAGATGTCATCTGCTGACAAAGTCAATGTAAAGGTTTCAATCAAAAATAAAACATTGGTTTAACTCCAACTTGCCATAACCCCTAAAGTGTCAAACAGTTTGGACACCTATCAGGTTCGCACAGAATGTTGGGCCTGATCTGGGTCCAAATTGTTTGGAAGGGTTATCAGCAGATGACAATGTCATGTAAAGGTTTAACACAAAGTTAAAATACATCGGTTCAACTTCAACTTGTCATAACCTCTAAAGTGTCAAACAGTTTGGACCCAAATCAGGTCTGGACAGAATGTTGGGCCTGATCTGGGACTAAATTGTTTGAAACACTTATCAGCAGATGTCATCTGCTGACAAAGTCATGTAAAGGTTTAACAAAAAAAATAAAACATTGGTTCAACTCCAACTTGTCATAACCTCTAAAGTGTCAAACAGTTTGGACCCCTATCAGGTCCAGACAGAATGTCGGGCCTGATCTGGGTCCAAATTGTTTGAATCAGCAGATGGCAATGTCATCTGCTGACAAAGTCATGTAAAGGTTTAACGCAAAGTTAAAATACATTGGTTCAACTCCAACTTGTCATAACCTCTAAAGTGTCAAACAGTTTGGACCCCTATCAGGTCCGGACAGAATGTTGGGCCTAATCTGGGTCCAAATTGTTTGAAAGGGTTATCAGCAGATGACAATGTCATGTAAAGGCATAATGCAAAGTTAACATTGGTTCAACTTCAACTTTTCATAACCTCTAAAGCGTCAAACAGTTTGGAACCTAATCAGGTCCGGACAGAATGTCGGCCTGATCTGGGTCAAAATTGTTTGAAAGGGTTATCAGCAGATAACAAACTCATGTAAAGGTTTAGCGCAAAGTTAAAATACATCGGTTCAACCTCAACTTGTCAGAACCGCTAAAGTGTCAAACAGTTATGACCCATATCAGGTCTGGACAGAATGTTGGACCTGATCTGGGTCCAAATTGTTTGAAAGGGTTATTAAGAGATAACAATGTCATGTTTAAGCTTAACGAAAAGTTAAAATACATCATTTCAACTTCACTTGTCATAACCTCTAAAGTGTCAAACAGTTTTGACACCTATCAGGTCCGGACAGAATGTGGGGCCTGATCTAGGTCCAAATTGTTTGAAAATGTTATCAGCAGATGACAAAGTCATGTTAAAGTTTAATGCAAAGTTACAATACATCGGATCAACTGCAACTTGTCCTAACCTCTAAAGTGTCAAACAGTTTGGACCCCTATCAGGTCTGGACAGAATGTCTGGCCTGATCTGGGTCCAAATTGTTTGAAAGGGTTATCAGCAGATGACAATGTCATGCTAAAGTTTAGCGCAAAGTTAAAATACATCGGTTCAACTTCAACTTTTCATAACCTCTAAAGTGTCAAACAGTTTGGACCCGGATCAGGTTTGGACAAAATGTTGGGCCTGATCTGGGTCCAAATTGTTTGAAACACTTATCTGCAGATGTCATCTGCTGATAAAGTCATGTAAAGGTTTAATGCAAAGTTAAAATACATCAGCTCAACTCCAACTTGTCATAACCTCTAAAGTGTCAAACAGTTTGGTCCCCTATCTGGTCCGGACAAAATGTTGGGCCTGATCTGGGTCCAAATTGTTTGAAAGGGCTATCAGCAGACATCAATGTCATGTAAAGGTCACAAAGTTAAAATACATCAGTTCAACTTCAACTTTTCATAACCTCTAAAGTGTCAAACAGTTTTTACCCCTATCAGGTCTGGACAGAATGTCGAGCCTGATCTGGGTCCAAATTGTTTGAAAGGGTTATCAGCAGATGACAATGTCATGTAAAGGTTTAACACAAAGTTAAAATACATCGGTTCAACCTCAACTTGTCAAAACCTCTAAAGTGTGAAACAGTTTGGACCCCTATCATGTCCGGACAGAATGTCGGGCCTGGTCTGGGTCCAAATTGTTTGAAAGGGTTATCAGCAGATGACAATGTCATGTTTAAGTTTAACACAAAATTAAAATACATCGGTTCAACTTCAACTTGTCATAACCTCTAAAGTGTCAAACAGTTTGGACCCCTATCAGGTCTGGACAGAATGTCGGGCCTGATCTGGATCCAAATTTTTTGAAAGGGTTATCAGCAGATGACAATGTCTTGTTTAAGTTTAACACAAAATTAAGATACATCGGTTCAGCTTCAACTTGTCATAACCTCTAAAGTGTCAAACAGTTTGGACCCCTATCAGGTCTGGACAGAATGTTGGGCCTGATCTGGGTCCAAATTGTTTGAAACACAGTATTAATAGATTTTCGAGATTGTTTTCCCCTTCTTCCGGCCCTTTTCGAGATGAAACAAAAGAGTATGGGGTACGGGAAACAACTTGTACTGTATCGGTTTTTTTACCAGCACACACAGTCCCGCAAAATCAAAAATTCTAACTAAATATTTATTCCGAGCCGAAATGCAGTGCCTGTTAAAAAAAACTGCCATATATGTTAATTTTAGCAAGACAATTATTCAGTGTAGAACTGGCAGCAAATTTATTTAACATAAATAGTTTGTAATACCTACGAGTTATCATTTTGTGGCACCACCTTTTAGTATACCAAAGGAGATGACGTACATCACGCAAGCACACACGCGGCTTATCATCAACTGAGCGCAAGCAATTTTTTTCAATGTCACCAACCGAGCGCAAAACCCTCCCACCGACCGAGCGCAGATTCTATATGACTTTTTTATGGGACCCACCCGTAGTAAACGGGCAACATAAGTTTGTGTGCACAATAAAATACCGGGCCTTACAAGTAACGGTTCTTACTTAGTTTGTTGTCGCTCCCAATCAGATTGGTGAAATTATTCGTACAACAACCGAGCATGGGGAAAAAGCATTTTTATGGCAGAACTAGAGGAGAACGAACGACGCTGCAGAGGCATTTCATAGCCAACCCATCAATGTGATTTTAATTAAACTTTGAACGGTACCTCCACATGTAACTGCCCAAAATATTTGCGCTCAATCGACGAGCAAGGTCTCCGACCTCTATAGAAATCCTGCGCCCAATTGATGGCATCCTCCGCGCCGAATTGATGAGCATTTGTGCTCAATTGATGAATCACCACACACGCACACACAACGACACACGACCGCGCTCTTTTTGTTTGATTGCACAGAAAAAGTTTTTCATAATAATCCCTGTCTTTCAAAAAAAGCTCCATCCGATATGAATAATTTTATATATTGACCTTTATGTCCTTTATGTTCGTATATTGATTAAGAAATTACTTTATAAGGTTCACTTGTGTATGATCAGGCATTTCAAATCTCCGTAAACATAACAGAGCAGATCCCGATCAGGCATCTCACAGAACTGCCTGATCTGGATCTGCACTGTTTACAAAACCGTTTAAATGTGTCTTTATGAGGTAGAAGTTTTACTCCATGACGACTTGTGTCGTCTCAAAATAGTTTCAACCTTATAAATGGGTTCTTTTTTTATTTGTTTGCACAGAAAAACTTTTCATAAATAGCATTTCCTTCAAAACTCCATTAACATTTTGATCAAACCTTCATTTTCAAAATCCATATACCTTTGTTAACGAAAACGTTTAACGTTTAAAGCTGCCTCACGAGCATATAACACAAAGTCCACTTTTGGTATGATCAGATATTTCATATATCCATTAGCAAAAAACAGAGTAGACCTCTATCAGACAGCTCTCACGAGAGCCGCCTGATCTGGATCCGCTTTGTTTTCAAAGATAAAAAAAATTTTGAATCCGCAGCACGAGCGTATTGCACAAGTTCCACTTGTGTATGATCAGATATTTCATCTCTTGACTTCATACGCAGACAGGACAGACCCTGATCAGGCAGCTCTCACGAGAGCCACTTGATCTGGATCCGCCTTGGTTACAAAAACGCTCTTAAGGCGCCCCAAGGACATATAGCACCAATGCTAAGACATTTCCTATATCCTTAGGCAAACAGAGCAGAGCATGACCAGGCAGCTCTCACGTGAGCTGCCTGATCTGGATCCGCCTTGTTTACAAAAACATTTTAAAGGCCACCCACGAGCATAAGCACAAGTCCCAGTTGTGTATGATCTCCTTAAGGAAACAGAGCAGACTGTGACGAGCCATCTATCACGAGAGCCGTCCGACCTGGATCCATCTTGTTTTCAGAAACGATTCAAAGGCACCAATGAGCATATAGCACAAGTTCCACTTGTACTTGTGTATGATCAGATATTTCAAATCTCCATAAGCAAACAGAGCAGACCCTGATCAGTCAGCTCTCACGAGAGCTGCTTTATCTCGATCTGCATTGTTTACAAAAACATTTTAAAGTTGCAGCACGAGTTTATAGCACAAGTTCCACTTGTGTATGATCAGATACTTCGTATCTCTATAAGCAAACAAAGGAGGCCGTGATCAGGCAGTTCTCACCGGAGCCGCTTGATCTGCACCATCCTGTTTACAAATAAAGTTTCCTTTTAAAAGGAAAGTTTGCCCAGTTTTCCTCATGAATTACTGCCCTATTAATTCCTAGGAAACCACCCAAGATGCAGTATTCAAGTTTTGATAAATTTTAATCTCAAAAGCGTGATAAGTACATTAAGTAACACATAAAATTGAAAGATGGGTGAAGTATCAGTTTTCTGTTCAATGTCAATAAAACAGTAAGTAGCTATTCGATTTAAAATAATGTTACCATCTTAGTAACTGTGCACATGCTACTGATTAGTCCCATCCAATCTTTGAATTGTCTGGGGTCAAAATTTACATTTAGATGCACTTTTTGTTTAATAATTACGCATGCGTTTTTATCTGATTGGAGCGATTATGACCCCTATGCTGGGGCTTCAGATTATGCTTACCGAAAGCTCTGTAACTCCCATTGACCAAAATACACATTCAGTGTAAAATGGCACACAGATGTAGTGTTTGGTTAGGAGAATGCTTTATATTGTACTATTACTCTATTTACTGGTCTGATACCAGACTAGGAACCCTTATCACAAGCTACAACATGCCATATTCACATTGAAACTTCACTGCTCAGATCAGAGCAGGTATCTGTGTAGACTAGCCCCTGCGAAATTTTGTTCTAAAAATTGGAGGTGTTCTAGTAGTAAAACTATTCTGAACATTTAGAACTGTTCTAGAACTGTTCTTAACCAGGTAAATATGCTTGTTCTAGAACTCTTGTTTTACAACTGTTCTAGAATATGTTCTAGAACAAATCAAAACACATTCTTAAACTTGTTTTTCTTCTAAAAGTGTTCTTGAAATAGTCTTGCACAATTTAGAACAAATCAAGAACCAGTAAGTGCTACAAATGTTCTAATAATATTCTAAACAATTTTAGAACTTTTCAAGAACAAAATAAGTTAAAAGAAACTGTTGAAAATGATTCAAATTAAGTTCTAGAACATTTGTCTTACTTTTTAGAACTAGTAAATTCTAAAAATATACTATTAATTCTAGAACATTTTTGGAACTTCTCAAAGGGAAAATAAGTTAAAGAGTTGTTTTCCATTTACTATTCAAATTAAGTTCTAGAACTTATTTAGCACTTTTGTAGAACCAACAAGTTCTAGAAATGTTCTCAAAAGTTAAAACATTTCTAGAACATGCATGCCATAGTCAGATGGAGGATGGGAAAACACTGCTGCCAGAATCGGAGGGATAATATGGAGGCTCTTCCAAAAACATTTGTTTGGCAACTTTTAGATGGCAGACATGATAGTAGTATATTGTCGGAGACAGTGAGTAGGCCTGAGGCACAGTTTCTAATGTTAATTGTTACTGCGGTCTTCCAAGCTGAAATGCATGGCAGTGTTTTGAAATAGGTGGGGTAACAGGTTGTGGACAACTGACAACATTCAGGCCAACGTAGGGCCTCTGTTATGTTTTTTTCAATAATAATTATTCCTTAGTTGATATTTATTTATTTGTATTGGGTCACCTGCATGAGCATGAAATACACTTTGGTATTAGTCTTTGGGGGTTTAACCCAAATTTGTCAACAGTACTTCAGATATAATAAAGTGGCATTTCAGGGAATCATATTTCCAATTGATCTACTAGGGCTAGGGAAATGTGCCTTCTGCTCAATGACATTCCTGACCTTGGCCATTTAAAATATCTACTAGAATAATTCAGAGACATTTATTGAACCCTTTATGGGACATCTTTAGGGGAGGTGTTCTACAATTGTTCCAGAAAGTTTCTAAAGGTTTGTTCTGGAACAGTTCTAGAACAAACCAAGGTTTCTTCTAGAACAGTTATGCAAAACACTAATAGAACATTTCTAAAATTGTTCTGGAACCATTCTAAAAATGTGCTAGAATAATTCAGAGACATTTATAGAACGTTAAATGGAACATGTTTTGAGGGGTGTTCTACAATTGTTCCAGAAAAACAATAAAGGTTTGTTCTAGATCAGTTCTAGAACAAACCAAGGTTAATTCTAGAGTAGTTCAAGAACAAACCATTATAACATTTCTGGAATTGTTCTTGAACCATTCTAAAAATGTTCTAGAAAAATTCAGAGACATATTTAAAATGTTAAATGGGACATTTTGAGGGATGCTCTACAATTGTTCATAAAAGTTCTAAAGATTTGTTCCATAACTGTTCTAGAACAAATTTGAAATGCTCCATAGCTGTTCTAGGAAATATCTTTAGAATTTTTCTGGAACTTTTCTTGAACAAATCTTTTGACCTTGTAGAACAAAATTGTCCCATTTAACGTTCTACATCTGTCCCATAAACATTCTAGAACATATCTAGAACAGTTTCAGAGCAGTTCTTGACCGTAGTTCTAGAAAATTCTAGAACTTTTCTAGAACAGTTCTTGGCCATTTTGCACTACTTTGATTATCATTCAATATTGAATCAGGGGAGTACAGCGGCTCATTGTTGAGGTAATGGGGTTAGTGATTCAAGAATCACTGGAGATTGAATCACGGGAGATGCTCCTACTGTGTTGTGTGCTTTCCATTTTATCCTCTCCTTGGTACTGATTCAAATCATGGGACAGTCTGATCTTGTTGGGAAAAAATATGACTGGGAAGAAAACGGATTTAAATATTTATATGAATATAAGCACAAATGATGACAAGCTAGACTGCACAAACCGGGTCATGAATGTTCATTCTAAGAATGTCTCGAGATCAGAAGTATGAAAATTCAAAATAATTCCAATGTAATAGAAATAATTTCAAAAAATGTTCCTAATAATGCCCTCTACCAAAGTGAAGAAGGCAAAGATCAGGAATCGATACAACCAAGTACCACACCTGAACCAGGACATCAAATGGGAAAGTGATAAAAACAAGAAAACATCACACATATGAGAGGCAAGAGATCATCCCTTTCCCATCAGGTCACCACAAAACTGCAAGACACATGCTCGACAATATGTCAAAGACAAACAACCCAAATCTACAAAAGAAGTACTGCCTTGAATGGTCAGGAAGAAAAGCACTGGAGGGCTTAAAACAGTTTCAAAATTTCACAAACTTTTCCCCATGACTGAACAAAATGGCCTGCAAAGCTTAAAATAGAAATTTCCTCCCGAACCACTGTTCCAAATTCAAAGGAATTTCGGACAGAAGTCCTCTATCAAAATTAGACAAACGGGTCTGGGGCCAGTGCTCTTATCCTGAAACATTTATATAGCAGAACATTTTTTCATATTCTGTATACGTTCTCATTTACATGACACTTCCTGGCAGCCTCAGAAGATACAGTAATTTTGTTAGAGTATGAGGATTTCTCTGATATACCAATGTTTCAGGACTGGGGCCAGCCTGCATTAAAATTACATGTATAACAAAAACGGTAGCTGAAAGTACCATTTTAATCAGTACGAATTGCATGTGAAGATATATCAATGTTTCAGGACTGGGGCCAGTCAAAGTATACATAACATGTGCGGATCAAGGAATTTTTATTGGGGGGGGGGGTCCAGACCCGACGGCAAGAAAACTAGGCCTTGAGCTGGCTATAGACCCCCCTCCCCCCCCAGGGGGAATTTTGTACACTATGATTTTCTGAAACTACATTATATAAGACACAAAATAAAAGATGTTAGCCCTCTGAGAGTGGCAGCGTTAACGTGTAACAGCACGTTATATACGTTACCCCCCAAAATAGCATTAAACGTCCCTGATAATGTCTCAACCATGACATGTTCGTACATATTTGCATGCTGACACAGGTTTATGAACTTCTTATAACACAGTTACATATTTTTAGTATTAATTTTATAAATGTCTTGAGTAATTACCGTTGTATACGTTACTTAGTGTTTCCTGCGGTATGGTATTTATTGACTATACGTGTATTAATCTGTCACAGAATATAGTAAATCTATAAGGCTGCTACTTAAATGATTTAAAGTTCTTTATTATGGTCGCTTACACTATTTTTCAGGTCCATGTTATGTATGTTACCTTCAAAATAGCATTAAACATAAGTTAATGTCTCTAACAAGCCCTGTTTATACTTATTTGCATGCTTGCACAGGTTTATGTACTTCTTTTAACAAGGTTTACCTATTTTAAGTATTCATTTAATAAATGCCTTGAGCTTTAACTGTTATGTGTGTTACCAAATGATACATAAGTTATTCTGAGTATCTGTATAGAAGTTGTTGACTATACATGTATAAACTCTGTCAGAGAATTTAGAAAATTTATAAGGCTGAAATAAATTGAAGTTCCTTATTAATTTATGGTGACTTAAACTAATAATATTTTGTTTGTTTGTTTGTTTTGTTTATTTGATTCTTTACGTCCCATCAACAATCTTTCAGTTATATAGGGACGGGTCTTCCTGGGTTGAACCAGTACTAAGCTAGGATAAATGTGTCTTGCTCAAGGACCACAACGCAGTGACGCCGGTGAGGCTCGAACCCGCGGCCCTTCGGTCTCGAGTCAAGCACTCTACCACTGAGCCACTGCGCTCCCTAAAAAAAACTAATAATATAATGTGATCTATCAACTTTCACTGTTTGCTCACATAAACAGTATAGATACCATGCATTCAAATCTGAAGTTCTGAAAGACAGTCACTGTGAAACAGCTCTGTTCTGGGCAAGGTGTATGGATATGATTCAGATGGTGTTGACACTGATTAGGGCTACAAGGAAAACAACTTTGAATTGCATGTCATCTCTATCTGTATGCCTTGTTCCCAATGTCCATTGCAAACGATCACAACAACCACGCACAATATATACTTGTGTAATAGATTACACTCATAAAGTTGATACACATCGCAGATGCAAAGAACTTCTCGAACAAAATGGGTTTAGTGTGTCACAACCATTGGTTCTTTGCTTGAGAAATGCTTTTGACATAACTATCAGGCAAACAATATAGAGGTATTATAGGCTTCAGCAACTAGAACTATGCTTCGTACTACAGATGGAATGGTGTATTACTCATCACATCAGAGCTCAATATATTGAAACAACTCTTCAATGCACTGAAATGAAATATTCAATCTGCTCAGATGCAAAGTAGAATGAGTACTAGACGCAGTTTCAGGCTTCACCAATCCTTTTAGTTCTAGTTTTGAAGACAATGAACTGTACTTTTGTCTTTCGGTGTGCCTGCTAAGCCTGGCATAGCTAAGGATCTTATTGAGGCTGATGACATTGGCAGGAAGGCTGTTGCAGACTTCATTGACTCCCTTTTAGTTAAAAAAATCTGTCTTTCACCCCCCCCCCCCCCAAATGCTACAAGCTAATAAAGTTTTGATGCTTGCGAGGTCAAGCAAGAAGAAATTGCCCAATTTACAAATCGTAAACAGCCAGATGAGAGCTTAAAGGAGCGTCCTTGGTAAGCATGGCCTTCTTTCTATTGGGCATAATGTTGACCTTGAGTTGACACTGCCGTTCCTTCTGGAACCTGTACCATGGTCACTGTCAACTCCTGATAGAACTTCCACCAATACTGACAAGTCCAAACTTCAGCATGGCTTGCAATCACACATTGAACCAAAATTAGATTGGCCATGTAGTGCTGGACATAATGTTGATGTTAATGCCGTAACAACAGAGCATAATAGCTTTTCCTGTCACCTTCATGGATCTGATGGCAGCAGTATTCAACCAGGCACTAAAGGCAGGGCGTGTTGGTTTTGTCACTGAAAAAAAATATACAATGTATGAGCAGCAGTTTATAAAGTCTAACAAATATTCTCGCAGAGGATAACCTGGGTGTTTTGTTCAACAATGGTGTATGCAACAAAAGGTTCACCTTCTGAATGTCAACAGCATTGGCCAGAATATGGGGAAAGAGATCTACATTAATACACTGTTTAACAGATTGTGACACTACCAATGTGCCGATGTGTTAGTACCATGGAAAGGTTATTCCTATCAAACTGATAGAGAACCCCTCCCCCACTAGTTCATCAACATTCTAAGTAGGGTAGGAAAACAAATAAAGAATTGCTCTAGGCACTCATCAGTGATATGAAGCCATAACATGTGCTATTTATGTAATTGTGAATAAGCTGCAGTATGACATGTTTCTGAAAAAAGTACCAAAGCCATACAAATATACTGACTATTTCAAATGGCATGAACATGAGCTTACCTCCAATCTGCTCTTCTGTCCTTAAGATGTACATACAAAGATTAAACCATCAAGTCTTTCCCATGAAAACAAGTGAGGCTTTCCAGATATGGACAAAATGTGTGGAAAATAAATGGGAAGGAAATCGAGTACCTCTGGGTAAAAGAAAACTTGATTGTACCCTAACAAATGAGCCACAGAATTATATTTCACATTTTGTGTGATATTGGGCTACAGTGTTCAAAACTCAACAACTCAAACCTTATAAAAGATAGAAACATAATATTTGCAGTTTCCAAAAGGTACATAAACATTCTTTGATACAAAATGAGTTAGTAAGCACATTCACATTTAAAAAAATATCAAACTATATTAGTTATATAAACTTAATAAAGGACTAATAAAAAGTAACATACATAACACTTTGGGGTGCATAACTGTTTTCAAAGGTCCATATCTGTGAGGCAAAAATAGCTTACTTGCATGATATAGCCAATTTGGAAATCTGACCTTATAGTTTGCACTTTTCAGAAGTCATGTCATTTACTAAAATTATCAAAGATGTTGATGGGTAATATATATAATTTGCTGTTACAGGGTAATGGTGCCATTACCAGAGTGCTAGCATATTGCAAAATCCTTGCAAGATAAATCTGATAGAGGAGTAATAAGTTGTATAGGAAAATTCTTTAAAACTCTTGGATAATATATGAAGATTTGCTCTAGAACTTCTACCTGATGGGTTTTCTTTGATCTTTACAGTTGTTACTCGCACATTGCACTGAATGTTACAAACTTTCCAAGAGTATTATGATAACTATATATCTGATGTCTCTATAAAAGAAAAGAGGGTTTATGGTAGTTAATGTATTGAGTTACTTCCTCAGCAAATGAGTCAGAGTAAAAATAAGTACATGAACCTGTGCCAGCATGCAAATAAGTACAAGCAGGTCGTGTTGGAGACCATATCTTGAATGTTTAATGGTATTCAGAGAGTAACATATGTAACCTGGGCTGTACAATAGTGTAAGACACCATAATAAGGAATTTTAATTCATTTGAATAGCAGCCTTACAGATTTACTATATTCACTGACGGATGTAATACATTATAGTCAATAACTTCCATACTGATACTTGGAAATAACATAGGAAACACTAAGTAACATATACAACCGCAAAATCTCAAGACATTTATAAAACAAATGCTAAAATTATGTAACTGTGCTATGAGAAGTTCTTAAACCTGTGCAAGACTTCAAAAAAGTGTGAATATGTCATGTTGGAGACAGTATCAGGAAAATTTAATGTTATTTTGTGGGTAACGTACGTAACATGATGTTACCCGCTAACGCTGCCACTCTCAGAGGACTTACATATTTCATTTTGTGGCTTATATAATGTAGTATCTGGAAATCATAGTGTACGAAATTCCCCCTTGGGGGAAGAGGGGTCTATAGCCAGCGCGAGGCCTGGAGAATTACATTTTACATTTTTGTGTGATATGGGGGGTACCATGTTCATCATCTAATAACTCAAAAAGTATATAAGATAGAAACGTAATGCTTGCAGTTTTGAAAAGGTAAATAAAAAATCTTTAATGTAATACCAAATTAATGAACATAAACTGGTTTCAATAAAATTTAAGACAAACTATATTAGATGCATTTATCATTTAAAAGGGGGTTCAATGAAAAAATGTAACATACACTACATCGGGGGTGACTATATTTGTTTTCAAATGTCATTATCTGTAGCCCAGTAATAGCTTATTTAGAAAATATAACCAATTTGGAAATCTTACCTTATCTTTTTCACTTTTCTGAAGTCTTAAAAAGAATTTTAATTATAAAATATTTTGTAGGGTAACGTATGTAACAGGCTGTTTCAGCTTAACGCTGCCATTGTCAGAGGGCTAACATGTTGCAAAATCCTCGCAAGACATTGGGCTTCAAGAAAAATATGGTCTACAAAATTCCCCCTGGGGGGGGAGGTAAACCATATCCAGCCAGTGGCCTAAACAGCCTTGACAGCTTTTTCTGTTTGTTTGCTTTGTGTAGCCCTCAAACTATTAACAGAGGTATTTCAGAGGGGGTCTTTCATTTTCCAGGGGTCTATCTTTTTCCAGGGGGGGGGGGGGTCCGAATGTTAATTTCTATAGAAACCCATATATAACTTGTGATTTCCTATCGCCCCCCTCTGGATCCGCGCATGCATAATAACCTTTATTCATCCTGTTCATCCTTGTTAAAACGCCAGAAATCTTCAATAATCCTGCCCAACTCTTTTATGTGCTGGATTTTTGTCATCTGCTGACTTTAATAAAAATAAAAAAAAATCTTTCAGCTACACTATCAGAGTGTCAAACAGTTTGGATCTAAATCAGGACCTACATTATGTCGGGCCTCATCTGGGTCCAACCGATTTCAATATTGTAAATACATTTCAAATACACAAAAAAATATCTTGCTTTTCCCAACTTGTCTGAAGCTCTTTATCGAGCTGACCTGAGAATCTGTGTATTACGTAATTTGACATGACCGGACACGTCTTTAATTCACTATCAGTCTGAAAATCAATACATGCATGTATCATGCAAGATCGACATTCACACTTTCACTGATGGTTTATTGCATACTTATTAAAGGTAAATAAACTAAAATATCTGTCAGGGACTTTCTATACCAACTAAATAGAGAGTCCTTTATTTCTGGCTGATGCAAACTTATTATACAGCATGCAAAGAGATACAGCTACTAGCAGGTAAAGGGTAAATCAGTGAGTTGCATCAGAAACGACCAGCTTGCGGTTTCTTTCATTGTTAAGATGACACAAAAACTTCAAAGAGACTCTTTGCATTCTGAATAATGTTTCGTCTCTGCAGATATTTTACTGCATTACTTTTATCAAAGGAACTGTCTCGGGGTCCGGTACCGGACCCCTAGACTACGGGGCTACGGGTCCGGTACCGGACACTGAGCCACGCCTATGAGGACTGTCTCGGGGTCCGGTAGTTTGTTAAACAACTACTAGGCACGTCTAGGTATACGGGGATGCGTGTACGTACCTGCACTTATATGTTGTATCAGTTATTTTACCAACAAAAACTCGTGTTGAAGTTTCACTTTGCTTCGTCCGCCATCTTTGATCATCTGTATTTACTGTCACACTTTTCAAACAAGTATAAGCTTATACAAAAGGTATAAGATTTTTAACGGTGAAAAAACATGACTAGATATAATTTGTCTTACTTTATTCCTTATATTTTTATTTTTCTTATCCTTATTTTTTCAATGCTTAAGTCCAAATAAAATTTCTGTTCTGTTCTTATTTTATCAATAAGGTCATAAATAAAGGTAATTAATGCCAGGGGGAACTTACTATCGCATCAGTGAATTGGCGCAGGGTTTGATGTCCTGTAATTGGTGGTTGTCTCAATGTTTTTATTAATTTATTGTTGTTATCTGTCTACTTGATTATTAACCTAAAGGTAAATACCAATTTGCACTTTCATTGAAGTAAGCAAACGGTGATTGCAGGTGCATTGTTTGATTGCTTTCATACCGGTTAATTGGTCACATATCTGTCTGTCTGTCCGCCCGTCCATCCAACACAACCACCAGTGAAACGCATGGGCCGATGGTGGTCCGAAGTTATTCAAAATAAAACAGCTTAAAACGTGGGCCGACTTTGGCCCGATATAACATGATAGCACGGGAAGTTATTCACAGCGGTGAGACGGTTCTTTTGAGCACCAAAAAGCTTAAGACCAAATAAGCACACAAAATCAGACCACTGTCGATCCCCTGAAAAATTAAAAAAGTGCTAAGCCAGCAATGTTGGGCCATCATTAGCACGTCAGCGAAGCGCCATTTATGTTCTGCTAGATTATTCCAGTCCGGTCTTTGTAGCAAACAGTGTGGATCCGGATTAAACTGCTCTCCTAAGAGCAGTCTGATCCAGGTCCACAATGTTTGTCTGTACGGAGAAATTAGCCATTGACGTAAGCATAAGTTGCATTTTCCTTACATAACGACCCATATGTCGTCTACTAGTTCGTTATTGAAAGACGTCTTTGAAGCAATCAATATTGACCCAGATCTCATAGCAGCAGTCTGATCCTGGTCCCAAATGTTTGTCTGTATGGGATATTGGCCATTGACGTAAGCATAAGTTGCATTTCCCTGACATAACGACCCATAAGCCATCTTTGTAGCAAACAGTGTGGACCCGTATCAAACTACTATCCTAGGAGTAGCCTGAACCGGATTCGCAATGTTTGTCGGTCCGTAAGACGTCTTTGTGGCAAACAGTTTGGACCCAAATCTGACTGCTTTCCTAGGAACAGTCTGATCAGGATCAACGGCGAAATTAGCCATTGGCGTAAGCATTTACATATAGCAGATAACTCCAGCAGACGTAAATTTTAGATGCATTTCCGCGATTGAGTCGTTCAACCTAAGTAGATCCATTTGTAACGTCTCTGTAGCAAATAGAGTGGACCGAGATCAGACTGGTATCATAGGAGCAGTCTGATCTTGTTCATCACTGTTTGTCATTATTTTAGATGCATTTCCCCGATCGAGTCTTCAACCTTAGGATATGCATTTGTAACGTCTCTCTAGCAAACAGTGTGGATCCAGATCAGACTGTTATCGTATGAGCAGTCTGATCTTGTTCAACACTCTTTGCATTTATGCTAAAAAGTCATTTCCTTTTTGGACTATATCAGTTGTTTAAAAAAAGACAAAAAAAAGACTCAGAGTCTTCTTATAAAGCTATGTCCGAATGTCCTAGTAGTGAGTCTCTTTGAAAGCTATAGTTGAATAATTAATCTACACTACAGACTATGTAAGCTTATTTGACACTGCTCACTCATCTCACTAATCAGCTGCTAACAAGTAGTTTAATTGGTTCTTTTAATTGAAGATGAGAAGATAATTGATTTGTTACAGGTGAGTTAAGTTCTTTTTTTTTTACTTTACCGTTATTATTTATATACCTTTTGTATAAGCTTATTTGTTTGAATAGTGTGACGCATGACAGTAAATACAGATTGGTTTGCCTTTGGGGATCAAAGATGGCGGACGAAGCAAAGTGAAACTTCAACATGAGTTTTTGTTGGTAAAATAACTGTTACTACATATACGTGCAGGTACGGACCCGTATCCCTAGACTTGTCAATAGTTGTTTCACAAACTACCGGACCCTGAGACAGTCCTCATAGGCGTGGCTCGGTGTCCGTTACCGGACCCCTAGAATCAGTGTCTAGGGGTCCGGTAACGGACCCGTAGCCTCGGAGTCTAGAGGTCCGGTACCGGACCCGGAGACAGTGCCTTTATCAAAATAACCTTTCAGGATAACTACAGCGTCTCAAAAAGCTTGGACCCAGATCAGCCCTGACGTTCTAATCTTGGTTCAAACTGTTTGCGACGACAAAATTAGCCGCTAGCAGACAAATAGTGGATTTGACAGAAAAAACCGTGTCAAGTTTTCATGTGTTTACGGGAATATATTATTAGTTGATATTGGAGTATTACTGTTTTAAAATAATGGAGTTTTAATAAGGGGAGAGTGTGAAATACACACTTCAACAACGAGGTAGGTCAATTTATAAACTGAACAATTCGTAGTGAAAATTTTTCATGTTATCGAGAGCTGGCGACTACAGTGCCGGAGAACGTAGAGCTACTCGTTGTTGTTTTGTTTTCGGAGAAAAATTGGTAGGGTCCATAGGTCTAGATAAGATCGATAGTTTGTGCACCTAAAATAACATTTACTTCCTTACCCGTCAATTTAAATATGTGTTTTGGGTGCTCAAAACAACCGTCACATTGAGACGGTTCTTTTGAGTACCCACAACATATGTTTTGGTTGAGAAATAAGAAAAATAATTTTCCAGTACACACTCTTATCTGGAGGCCTGAGGGTCGGCAGCTATAAAACAGTCGGCAAACCGTAAACACACACACATATATTTTTTTGGCCTTAGCGGATCCTACAATATATCGTCCCAAATCAAAGATTCTCATCTATTCAACACAGGCGGCCGTGTTGCGTTATCATCAGACTATTTATAACAATGACATGGGTTGCGTCAGACAGCTACTCTGCAGTGCGCATGACCGGATTTCCGAAAAATTCAATCTGAAAGTTTGCTGCTTCGAAAGCAGCAAACAAAAAGTCTAAAGCCGCCACACGAGCATATAGGTTCCACTTGTGTATGATCAGACATTTCATATTCCCATAAGCAACATAGTGGACCATGACCAGGCAGCTCTCACGAGAGCCGCTTGATCTGGATCCACTTTGTTTACAAAAAATGTTTAAAGCCGCCGCACGAGCGTATGGCACAAGTTCTACTTGTTTCATATCCACTTGTATATGATCAGATATATCATATCTCCTTAAGCAAACAGAGTGGACCATGACCAGGCAGCTCTCAAGAGAGCCGCTTAATCTGGATCGATTTTGTTTGCAAAACATTTTAAAGCCGCCGAACACGCATATGGCACAAGTTCACCTTGTGTATGATCAGATATTTCATATCCCCATAAGCAAACAGAGTGGGCAATGACCAGGCAGCTCTCACGAGAGCCGGCAGATCTGGATCCACTTTGTTACCAGAAACGTCTTAGAGCCATCGCACGAACATATAGCAAAAGTTCCACTTGTTTCATATCCACTTATGTATGATCAGATATTTCATATCCCCATAAGCAAACAGAGTAGACCCTATTCAGGCAGCTCTCAAGAGAGCTGCTTAATCAGGATCTACTTTGTTTACAAAGGGAGTAGACCCTGGTCAGGTAGCTCTCACAAGAGCCGCCTGATCCGGATTTACTTTGTTTACAAAAACGTTTAAAAGCCGCCGCACGAGCATATATGATCAGATATTTCATATCCCCATAAGCAAGACAGAGTAGACCCTGATCAGGCAGCTCTCACGAGAGCAGCCTGATCCGGATCTACTTTGTTTACAAAAACGTTTAAAAGCCGCCGCAAGAGCATATCACACAAGATCCACTTGTGTTTGATCAGATATTTCATATCCCCATGAGCAAACAGAGTAGACCCTGGTCAGGCAGCTCTCACGAGAGCCGCCTTATCTGGATCTACTTTGTTTACAAAAACGTTTCAAAGCCGCCGCACGAGCATATATGATCAGATATTTCATATTCCCCTAAGCAAGACAGAGAAGACCCTGATCAGGCAGCTCTCACGGGAACCGCCTGATCGGGATCTACTCTGTTTACAAAAACGTTTAAAAGCTGCCGCACGAGCATATAACACAAGTTCCACTTGTGTATGATCAGATATTTCATATCCGAGTAGACCCTGCTCACGATAGCCGCCTGATCTGGATTGACCTTGTTTACAAAAACGTTTTTAAAGCCGCTCTCCGGCCTGTTTTAATGTATTTGAACCCTTTTTGCGCGAACATATCACGAGCACAATTATTTCATGCCAAGCGAGTACAGTTGTCTATTGTGTTCAAAAAAGATATTCAACCTAAAGAAAACGGCAACAGCACATTGCTTCTAGCATACAAAAAATAAAATAATAAAGATGAAGATCAGCCTGCGCATCTACGAAGCCTGATCCGCGCCTTTTTATTTGATATCCGTCTATTATAGTGGTTAAAGTGATCAAATGGATAAATAGTTTCCCCTTCTACTCGAGAAAACAACTGGTTTGTTTTCAAAGCAATAAAGGGGCAGATCAGTCTGCACGCCTGTGTTGTCGGGCCAGCACATTATTTACTGTGTAGCGCAGTGAGATTGATGTACTTCTCGGATTGAAAAGGTAGTTTGATTATCCGATTTTGGTATCATTGAATATAAGTCGTTTCTTTCTTGCAAAGCTTTTTGCATGCAAGACAATAAAGATTCGGATATGTCTGCATAGCAGCGCAGTCTGGTCAGTTTCTTTACTATGTTCTGCCTATCAATGTGAAAACGGTACACATCTCAGATTGCGCTCCTGGTAAACAATACAATGCAAGACAATAAAGGTTCAGATCAGTCTGCACAGCGGTGCAGTCTGATCAGTTTCTTAATTATTCTCTGCCTATCACAGTGAAACGATACACATCTCAGATTACGCTCCTGGTAGAAACAATAAAGGAGCATATTAGTCCACACATCCGTGCATCCTGATCAGCACATTCGTCGTTTTCTGTATGGAATGTACAATATGTGAAAAACAACAACTTTTTGGTGTTTTCGAGTCGCTACCAAGGTTCAGGAGCTGATTAGACTAAGTATCTAAGAAGGACGTTCTCGCTAGAACCCTCTCTGCTTTGAAACGGGACAAGCGCGGATCCAGATAGTTTTACAGAGAATATTAACAATTATTCGCTCAAAAATGGTGTGTATTTAAATCTTTATATATGTCGTAATTAAAATAACTAAAAAAATACTTACTTAGATAAAACCTCCTTTAAAAATAGATAAGTGTAGGTGTTCGCTAGACCATGTAGACAGCCAGTTGGATAATAAAATAATTGTGCAGAAAACAGATGTCCCAAATCATGGCAAATGTCAGGGAGATCAAAGACCTTTCATAATAATATTATAATGACAAATTAGAGGATTAAATGCTCGCTCCGTGGGGTACCAGTGGTTGTTTTGACAGGTGTCAAATCTTGCGTAACTTATGCATCTGGTTTCTTACATGAAAGGATGTGATGTGGAGAAACACACTTAACTGTTCATTTGATCAACTTTTGTGTTACAAAAGGAATTTATGAAGGATTTATCAATTAGGAATTTACTTTACCTCTTTACTGCTTGGTGTTTTTGGATGTTTGTACTGTCTTTTATCTATTAAAAGAAAGTAATACTTTCAGAGTGACTAAATGTGTGGCTGGATATTTTGCCAACCCTTATCTGCTGAGGGTAGAATAAGTCTTTTTAGAGATATTTTGATATCAGCAGATGACAATGTCATAATAAGGTTTGACGCAAAATTAAAATACTAATGTCATAACCCTTAAGCATGTTAAGGTTTGGCCTGATCTAGGTCCAAATTGTTTGAAAGGATTATCAGCAGATGACAATGTCATAAAGAGGTTTAAAGGGATAATTCAGACTTTTTTAACATATGCATTATTATAGAGCTAACAGTATACTGGGAACCATTTGATCATTAATTTTGTTAAAACTGCTCCAATTAGCCCATAATTTAATTGCACTCACATGCCACAGGGGATCGCCATTAATCACTTGAATACTCCAATAAGTATTCCTCAGGCATCACTACAGACGTGGCAATTACCAGGTCAAATAGGTTAATTACAGTCAGTGTATAGCGTCAGTCTGATCTATTTCTAAACTGTTTGGAAGGTTTATCAAAGAGTATCAAACAGTGTGGATCCAGATCAGGCACAATAAAATGTCAGACAAATTTCTTGATAAAAATTTTTTTGTAAAGCTTATCAGCAGACGACACAAACAGGTTAAGAGTTAAATGGTGTGAGCTTCCAGCATTACATCTGCATTTGATTATAGTCTGATCACTGTTTTCACAGAACAGAACAGTAACATAATGGGTAGGTAAGGATCCAAGCTTTGAGGACAGACTAGAATTGGCAGATGCATGGACAAACAGCCGAGACTCCGATCAGCCTGAATATTGACATTGTTTGGTCAGAGTCTTTGCTGTCTGCATGGACCAATGAGCAGGCTGATCTGAGTCTGTTAGGCTTGCAAGCCATATTGTTTGTTTGAATTTTCAAGAATTTGCTCAGGTTTATGACCGCCGTGATGTCACAGCCTTAGCGACACAGGTAAACAAATGTACCGAGGTGAAGTGAGTGGTGAATTTTAACATTACGGGTAACGGGAAAATGGTGAAAAATGGGCTGTATTTATTCAAATTCTCCGATTTTTTCACCAGTCTGTGCTTATTTTGAAGGGAAAACATTGTCATTTGTCCGGCCACGATTATTTTGATTATAAAAGTATATGATGTGAAGAAACACACTTAACTGTTCATTTGATCAACTTTTTGCGTTAAACATTTACATTGACTTTGTCAGCAGATGACATCTGCTGATAAATGTTTCAAACAATTTGGACCAAGATCAAGCCCAACATTCTGTCCAAACCTGATCCGGGTACAAACTGTTTGACATTTTAGAGGTTATGACAAGTTGAAGTTGAAGCGATATATTTTAACTATGCGTTAACTTTTTACATGACATTGTCATCTGCTGATAAACCTTTCAAAAAATTTTGACCCAGATCAGGCCTGACATTCTGTCCGGACATGATAGGGGTCAAAACTGTTTGACACTTTAGAGGTTATAACAAGTTGAAGTTGAACCGATGTATTTTAACTTTGCCTTAAATCTTTACATGACATTGTCATCTGCTGATAACCCTTTCAAACAATTTGGACCCAGATCAGGCCAGACATTCTGTCAGGACCTGAAAGGGGACCAAACTGTTTGACACTTTAGAGGTTATGACAAGTTGGAGTTGAACCAAAGTTTTATTTTTGCGTTTAACCTTTACAATGACTTTGTCACTAGATGACATCTGCTGATAAGTGTTTCAAACAATTTGACCCAGATCAGGCCCAACATTCCGTCTGGACATGATCCGGGTCCAAACTGTTTAATACTTTAGAGGTTATGACAAGTTAAAGTTGAACTGATGTATTTTCACTTTGCGTAAACCTTAACATGACATTGCCATCTGCTGATAGCCCTTTCAAGTAATTTGGACCCAGATCAGGCCTGACATTCTGCCAACACCTGTTAGGGGTCCAAACTATTTGACACTTTAGAGGTTATGACAAGTTGAAGTTGAACCGATATATTTTAACTATGCGTTAAACTTTTACATGACATTGTCATCTGCTGATAAACATTTCAAACAATTTTGACCCAGATCAGGCCTGACATTCTGTCTGGACCTGATTTTGACACTTTGGAGGTTATAACAAGTTGAAGTTGAACCGATGTATTTTAACTTTGCCTTAAATCTTAACATGACATTGTCATCTGCTGATAACCCTTTCATACAATTTGGACCCAGATCAGGCCAGACATTATGTCCGGACTTGATAAGGGTCAAACTGATTGACACTTTAGAGGTTATGACATGTTGAAGTTGAACCGATGTATTTTAATTTTGCGTTAAACTTAAATTGTCATTGTCATCTGTTGATAACCCTTTCAAACTATTTTGACCCAGATCAGGGCCGACATTCTGTCCGGACCTGATAGGGGTCCAAACTCTTTGACACTTTAGAGGTTATGACAAGTTGGGGTTGAACCAATGTTTTTTTTGCGTTTAACCTTTACAATGACTTTGTCAGCAGATGACATCTGCTGATAAGTGTTTCAAACAATTTGACCCAGATCAGGCCCAACATTCTGTCTGGACATGATCCGGGTCCAAGATGTTTAATACGTTAGAGGTTATGACAAGTTGAAGTTGAACTGATGTGTTTTCACTTTGCGTAAACCTTAACATGACATTGTCATCTGCTGATAGCCCTTTCAAGTAATTTGGATCCAGATCAGGCCTGACATTCTGCCAACACCTGTTAGGGGTCCAAACTATTTGACACTTTAGAGGTTTTGACAAGTTGAAGTTGAACCGATATATTTTAATTATGCGTTAAACTTTTACATGACATTGTCATCTGCTGATAAACATTTCAAACAATTTTGACCCAGATCAGGCCTGACATTCTGTCTGGACCTGATTTTGACACTTTGGAGGTTATAACAAGTTGAAGTTGAACCGATGTATTTTAACTTTGCCTTAAATCTTAACATGACATTGTCATCTGCTGATAAACCTTTCAAACAATTTGGACCCAGATCAGGCCAGACATTATGTCCGGACTTGATAAGGGTCAAACTGTTAGACACTTTAGAGGTTATGACATGTTGAAGTTGAACCGATGTATTTTAATTTTGCGCTAAACTTAAACATGACATTGTCATCTGTTGAAAACCCTTTCAAACTATTTTGACCCAGATCAGGCCTGACATTCTGTTCGGACCTGAAAGGGGTCCAAACTGTTTGCCACTTTAGAGCTTATGACAAGTTGGAGTTAATCCAATATTTTATTTTTGCGTTAAACTTTAACATGACTTTCAGCAGATGACATCTGCTGATAAGTGTTTCAAACATTTTGGACTCAGATCAGGCCCAACATTCTGTCCGGACCTGATCCTGGTCCAAGCTGTTTGACACTTTAGAGGTTATGCCAAGTTGAAGTTGAACCAATGTCTTTTAACTCTGCGTTAAACCTTTACATGACTTTGTCATCTGCTGATAACCCTTTCAAATAGTTTGGACCCAGAACAGGCCCGACATTCTGTCCGGACCTGATAGGGGTCCAAACTCTTTGACACTTTAGACGTTATGACAAGTTGGAGTTGAACCAATGTTTTATTTTTGCGTTTAACCTTTACAATGACTTTGTCAGCAGATTACATCTGCTGATAGATTACATCTGCTGATAAGTGTTTCAAACAATTTGGACCAAGATCAGGCCCAACATTCTGTCTGGACCTGATCCGGGTCCAAACTGTTTAACATTTTAGAGGTTATGACAAGTTGAAGTTGAACTGATGTATTTTAACTTTGCCTAAACCTTAACATGACATTGTTATCTGCTGATAGCCCTTTCAAGTAATTTGGACCCAGATCAGGCCCGACATTCTGCCCACACCTGTTAGGGGTCCAAACTATTTGACACTTTAGAGGTTATGACAAGTTGAAGTTGAACCCATGTATTTTTCTTTGCGTTAAATCTTGAAAAGACATTGTCATCTGCTGACAACCCTTTCAAACCATTTGGATCCAGATCAGGCCCGACATTCTGTCCGGACCTGATAAAGAGTCCAAACTGTTTGACACTTCAGAGGTTATGACAAGTTGAAGTTGAACCTATATATTTTAATTATGCGTTAAACTTTTACATGACATTGTCATCTGCTGATAAACATTTCAAACAATTTTGACCCAGATCAGGCCTGACATTCTGTCCGGACCTGATTGGGGTCAAAACTGTTTGACACTTTGGAGGTTATAACAACTTGAAGTTGAACCAATGTATATTAACTTTGCCTTAAATCTTTACATGACATTGTCATCTGCTGATAACCCTTTCAAACAATTTGGACCCAGATCAGGCCAGACATTCTGTCCCGACTTGACAAGGGTCGAACTGTTTGACACTTTAGAGGTTATGACATGTTGAAGTTGAACCGATGTATTTTAATTTTGCGTTAAACTTAAACATGACATTGTCATCTGTTGATAACCCTTTCAAACAATTTGGACCCAGATCAGGCCCGACATTCTGTACGGACCTGAAAGGGGTCCAAACTGTTTGACACTTTAGAGCTTATGACAAGTTGGAGTTGAACCAATATTATATTTTTGTGTTAGACCTTTACATGACTTTGTCAGCAGATGACATCTGCTGATAAGTGTTTCAAACATTTTGGACCAAGATCAGGCCCAACATTCTGTCCAGACCTGATCGCGGTCCAAGCTGTTTGACACTTTAGAGGTTTTGACATGTTGAAGTTGAACCAATGTATTTTAACTCTGCATTAAACCTTTACATGACATTGTCATCTGCTGATAACCCTTTCAAGTAGTTAGCACCCAAATCAGGCCTGACATTCTGCCCGGACCTGATAGGGGTCAAAACTGTTTGACACTTTAGAGGTTATGACAAGTTGAAGTTGAACCAATGTATTTTTCTTTGCCTTAAATCTTTACATGACTTGTCATCTGCTGACAACACTTTCAAACAATTTGGACCCAGATCAGGCCTGACATTCTGTCCGGACCTGATAGGGGTCCAAACTGTTTGACACTTTAGAAGTTATGGCAAGTTGAAGTTGAACCTATATATTTTAATTATGAGTTAAACTTTTACATGACATTGTCATCTGCTGATAAACCTTTCAAACAATATTGACCCAGATCAGGCCTGACATTCTGTCCGGACTTGATACGGGTCAAACTGTTTGACACTTTAGAGGTTATGACAAGTTGAAGTTGAACTGATGTATTTTAACTTTGCGTAAACCTTAACATGACATTGTCATCTGCTGATAGCCCTTTCAAGTAATTTGGACCCAGATCAGGCCTGACATTCTGTCCAGACCTGATAAGGGTACAAACTGTTTGACACTTTAGAGGTTATGACATGTTGAAGTTGAACCGATGTATTCTAACTTTGCGTTATACTATAACATGACGTTGTCATCTGCTGATAACCCTTTCAGACAGTTTGGACCCAGATCAGGCCCGACATTCTGTCTGGACCTGCTAGGCGTAAAAATTGTTTGACACTTTAGGGGTTATGACAAATTGAAATTGAACCAATGTATTTTAACTTTGATTTAATCTTTAACATGACATTGTCATCTGCTGATAACAATTTTAAACAGTTTAGACCCAGATTAGGCCTGAATCTGTCCCGACCTGAAAGGGGTCCAAACGGTTAAATACTTTAGAGGTTATGAAAAGGTGAAATTGAACCAATGTATTTTAACTTTGCGTTAAACCTTAACATGTTATTATCATCTGCTGGTAACCATTCAAGTAATTTGGACCCAGATCAGGCCCGACATTCTGCCTGCACCTGATAGGGGTCAAGACTATTTGACACTTTAGAGGTTATGACAAGTATTTTAACTTTGATTAAACTTTAAACATGACATTGTCATCTGCTGATAACCCTTTCAGATAATTTGGACCCAGTTCAGGCCCCACATTCTGTCTGGACCTGATAGGGGTCAAACTGTTTGACACTTTAGAGGTTATGACAATTTTAAATTGAACCAATGTATTTTAACTTTGCGTTAAACTTAAACATGACATTGTCATCTGCTGATAACCCTTTCAAACAATTTGGACCCAGATCAGGCCCGACATTCTGTCCAGACCTGATAAGCGTTCAAACTGTTTGACACTTTAGAGGTTATGACAATTTGAAGTTGAACCGATGTATTCTAACTTTGCGTTAAACTTTAACATGACGTTGTCATCCGCTGATAACCCTTTCAGACAATTTTTACCCAGATCATGCCCGACATTCTGTCTGGACCTGATAGGTGTAAAAATTGTTTGACACTTTAGAGGTTATGACAAATTGAAATTGAACCAATGTATTTTAACTTTGAATTAATCTTTAACATGACATTGTTATCTGCTGATAACCATTGTAAACAATTTAGACCCAGATCAGGCCCGAATCTGTCCGGACCTGATAGGGGTCCAAACTGTTAAATACTTTAGAGGTTATGAAAAGGTGAAATTGAACCGTTGTATTTTAACTTTGCATTAAACCTTAACATGTTATTATCATCTGCTGGTAACCCATTCAAGTAATTTGGACCCAGATCAGGCCTCACATTTTGTCTGGACCTGCTAGGGGTCAAACTGTTTGACACTTTAGAGGTTATGAAAAGTTGAAGTTGAACCAATGTATTTTAACTTTGCGTTAAACCTTTACATGACATTGTCATCTGCTGATAACCCCTTTCAAACAATTTGGACCCAGATCAGGCCCAACATTCTGTCCGGACCTGATAGGGGTCAAACTGTATGACACTTTAGAGGTTATGACAAGTTGAAGTTGAACCGATGTATTTTAACTTTGCGTTAAACTTTAACATGAAGTTGTCATCTGCTGATAACCCTTTCAAACAATTTGGACCCAGATCAGGTCCGACATTCTGTCTGGACCTGATAGGGGTAAAAATTGTTTGACACTTAAGAGGTTGTGACAAGTTGAAGTTGAACCGATGTATTATAACTATGCGTTAAACTTTTACATGACATTGTCATCTGCTGATAACCCTTTCAAGTAATGTTGACCCAGATCAGGCCAAACATTCTGTCGGCACCTGATAGGGGTCAAAACTATTTGACACTTTAGAGGTTATGACAAGTTGAAATTGAACCAATTTATTTAGCTTTGATTTAAACCTAAACATGACACTTTCATCTGCTGATAACCATTTCAAACAATTTAAAACCAGATTAGGCCAGAATTTGTCTGGACCTGATAGGGGTCCAAACTGTTAAAAACTTTAGAGGTTATGAAAAGGTGAAATTGAACCGATGTATTTAAACTTTTAAACCATAACATGTTATTGTCATCTTCTGATAACCCATTTAAGTAATTTGGACCCAGATCAGGCCCGACATTCTGCCCGCACCTGATAGGGGTCAAAACTATTGGACACGTTGGAGTAGCAACCCCAGCTGTTTTTTTTAAGTATAAAATAATGCTTTTATTCAGTATCCATCTACTGCAGCTTGTGAAAAGCTGCACAAAACAGTTTAGATTTTGAAGATACCTTTACTAGAACCAAAGTTACAACAATTTTAATACCCGGAAAATCAGTCATTTTCTGGAATTTTTCTGCTATACTGGATGCTGAATTTTAGTGTGCCGCGACGGACCTGAAGTGTCGCAGAATTTTAAAGAAATTGTTATAACTTTTTTATTTTTCAAGATATCTTTATGAAACTTTCAGTATATATGTATTTTTTCCTGCCCAGTTCATTTTTTATGTTGCTTTTGCTGTATCTCTTAAAACAAAGAAGCTATTCAATAATATATGAAGCACTTTTGTGTGTAATTTTTTTCTTCGTTCACACTGATGTAGGACAGATTTTAAAAATCATCTGTTTATGGTATCAAAGTGTTATAATTCATGCAGAACATGTAAATAAGCATAAAAGTATATAAAAATGAATACTTTAAAACATTTATATACAGTGTTTGTCTTGTCTTTCACTCCTCTCTGTCCCATTTCACTACATATAAATTTTAATAAATTTAAGGGAACCTCTTGTTGGAGCTGATCAAACTAAGACATGCAATAACTCGACTCCACATGAATGAAATATCTTGGATGGCTAAAAGCCCAATGAAAGAAATGAAGTTAAAATATTTCAAATATTGGATTTATGTAAGTTAAAAATAAGGAAAATAAATTGCCTTTCTCCAAAAATTATTTCTGGAACACTACCAGAAATTCGGCAGAATGTCAAACGGTTTGGATCCAGATCAGGACCGATGTTCTGTCAGTGCTACTGATCTTTTGATTTGTAAGTATGTTAAAACTGATCTTTGGATTTATGTATGTATGTTAAAATACAGAAAATGAAATTGACTTTTTCAAAAATACTTCTGGCCCAGCTCTGGAACAACGAGTATCAAACGGCCAAGGGATTCTAATCAGGACCAACTTTTTGTAGGTCCTAGCTGATCTGGGTTCAAACTGATCTTTGAATTCATATGTATGTATTGTAAAACTGATCTTTAAAGGTATATGTACATTGTATGTGTGTTAAAAATATGGAAAATGAAATTGACTTTTTAAAAAGAAATCATTGTGGAACACTATCAGCTAGAGCGTCAAATTGTTCGGATGGAGATTCTGTTAGTCCTGATCTGGGTTCAAACTGATTTGGGTTCAAGCTGTTATCAGTTAAGGTTACCAACAGACAACAAAAGTTGCCTCTAGCAAGGAAAGTGTTAATCTAGCAAGGAAAGTGTTAATAAGACTTCTTTGTCATGTTTGCATTTCATACATATAGCATCATTTTGCTTGTATTCTTTAAGTAGCAATTGTCTACAGAGATGATGCATATTCTGGGATGAAACCCTGTTTTAATACCAATTGTTTATGAACCATTTACAGAATTGCCCAAGAATCTTCCATTGTGGGCTTTTATTAGGGTGACCCAGTCTTGTTGGGTATTTTTCTGGAAAAAAAGGAAGAAGAAAAAGAAATTGATAGAATGTACGAATTCTGGTACTGTCCGAATATAGGTTACACATTTATATATGTCTGCCGATGGTCGTTTCTGAAGTCTGTGAAAATGTCCAAATTTAGCTTGAATCATTATCAAATTGTATCAAATTCATAACAGTCTTATACTTGAATGGCCAATTCATGATTTTCTGCAGCGATTTTGTGTTTTATTAATACAGTGATAGGCAAAATAGACATTGCACTTGCAAACGGAAAAATCTCCAAGCGAGATCGGCTTCACAATGCGTTTTTGGGTACTGTGGGAAAATAGAAAAAAAAAACGGGAAAGATAAAAAAAATGTGGGATATTTTTCATTTAAATATTAAATATAAGGGATAAATATCATTTCTGTAACACCTTTTGTGCATGGGACCAGTTAGTTCCACTTATCTTTTGAGATAAACTTTGATAATTTATTGACCGGTAGCTAAAATTCAAGATGGCGTCGGTTGTTTACAAGTCAGAATTGGGGATTTCCGTGAGGGTCATGACCTTTGAACCGCCGTGCGGGTCGGTAAATTAACTTGAAATACCACAAAATATACATGGTTAGAAAGGGAATAAGGTATAGAAAACGATCTTTTGTGCGCTTTGGTGATTTACCAAACAGTTTTTAACCGATTTTGCCTTGACTTTCACTGAATATAACATAAGTTTGGGAGGTCGTAGCAACTAAGCGCACATACCATGGGAAAGCCTGAGATCTCATCTGATTGGTTATGCTATTATTAATTATGCAAATGACCATGCTTTTGTCGCATGCTAGTTCATTTGCATACACCATCCTACTTTCGCGCCCAAAATAGCCACCATTCATCTCAGGTGTTAATTACCTACAATATCGATAATTACCTGTCAATTAAGTAATTATTGGAAATTCAATGACCACAAACAAGGTATCTTCTGAAAGCCCATTTTATTTTCAATTAATACATGTAAACAATATTTGGAATATCAAAACAGTTTTTATGCAAAATGTATATAGATTGCAGTGGTATGGTATTTTTCCACTATTCTTAATCCAATATCTGGCGCAGCTGGGGTTGCTAGTTGGAGGTTATGACAAGTTATAATTGAACCAATTTATTTTAACTTTGATTTAAACTTTAACATAACATTGTCATCTGCTGATAACCATTTCAAACAATTTAGACCCAGATCAGGCCGAATTTGTCCGGACCTGATAGGGGTCCAAACAGCTAAACACTTTAGAGGTTATGAAAAGTTGAAGTTGAACTCGTGTATTTTAACTTTGCGTTAAACTTTTACATGACATTGTCATCTGCTGATAACCCTTTCAGATAATTTGGACCCAGTTCAGGTCCCACATTCTGTCTGGACCTGATAGGGGTCAAACTGTTTGACACTTTAGAGGTTATGACAATTTTAAATTGAACCAATGTATTTTAACTTTGCGTTAAACTTAAACATGACGTTGTCATCTGCTGATAACCCTTTCAAACAATTTGGACCCAGATCAGGCCCGACATTCTGTCCAGACCTGATAAGCGTTCAAACTGTTTGACACTTTAGAGGTTATGACAATTTGAAGTTGAACCGATGTATTCTAACTTTGCGTTAAACTTTAACATGACGTTGTCATCCGCTGATAACCCTTTCAGACAATTTGGACCCAGATCATGCCAGACATTCTGTCCCGACTTGACAAGGGTCAAACTGTTTGACACTTTAGAGGTTATGACATGTTGAAGTTGAACCGATGTATTTTAATTTTGCGTTAAACTTAAACATGACATTGTCATCTGTTGATAACCCTTTCAAACAATTTGGACCCAGATCAGGCCCGACATTCTGTACGGACCTGAAAGGGGTCCAAACTGTTTGACACTTTAGAGCTTATGACAAGTTGGAGTTGAACCAATATTATATTTTTGCGTTAGACCTTTACATGACTTTGTCAGCAGATGACATCTGCTGATAAGTGTTCAAACATTTTGGACCCAGATCAGGCCCAACATTCTGTCCAGACCTGATCGCAGTCCAAGCTGTTTGACACTTTAGAGGTTTTGACATGTTGAAGTTAAACCAATGTATTTTAACTCTGCATTAAACCTTTACATGACATTGTCATCTGCTGATAACCCTTTCAAGTAGTTGAGACCCAAATCAGGCCTGACATTCTGCCCGGACCTGATAGGGGTCAAAACTGTTTGACACTTTAGAGGTTATGAAAAGTTGAAGTTGAACCAATGTATTTTAACTTTGTGTTAAACCTTTACATGACATTGTCATCTGCTGATAACCCCTTTCAAACAATTTGGACCCAGATCAGGCCGGACATTCTGTCCGGACCTGATAGGGGTCAAACTGTATGACACTTTAGAGGTTATGACAAGTTGAAGTTGAACCGATGTATTTTAACTTTGCGTTAAACTTTAACATGAAGTTGTCATCTGCTGATAACCCTTTCAAACAATTTGGACCCAGATCAGGTCCGACATTCTGTCTGGACCTGATAGGGGTAAAAATTGTTTGACACTTAAGAGGTTGTGACAAGTTGAAGTTGAACCGATGTATTATAACTATGCGTTAAACTTTTACATGACATTGTCATCTGCTGATAACCCTTTCAAGTAATGTTGACCCAGATCAGGCCAAACATTCTGTCGGCACCTGATAGGGGTCAAAACTATTTGACACTTTAGAGGTTTTGACAAGTTGAAATTGAACCAATTTATTTAGCTTTGATTTAAACCTAAACATGACACTTTCATCTGCTGATAACCATTTCAAACAATTTAAAACCAGATTAGGCCAGAATTTGTCTGGACCTGATAGGGGTCCAAACTGTTAAAAACTTTAGAGGTTATGAAAAGGTGAAATTGAACCGATGTATTTAAACTTTTAAACCATAACATGTTATTGTCATCTTCTGATAACCCATTTAAGTAATTTGGACCCAGATCAGGCCCGACATTCTGCCCGCACCTGATAGGGGTCAAAACTATTGGACACGTTGGAGGTTATGACAAGTTATAATTGAACCAATTTATTTTAACTTTGATTTAAACTTTAACATAACATTGTCATCTGCTGATAACCATTTCAAACAATTTAGACCCAGATCAGGCCGAATTTGTCCGGACCTGATAGGGGTCCAAACAGCTAAACACTTTAGAGGTTATGAAAAGTTGAAGTTGAACTCGTGTATTTTAACTTTGCGTTAAACTTTTACATGACATTGTCATCTGCTGATAACCCTTTCAGATAATTTGGACCCAGTTCAGGTCCCACATTCTGTCTGGACCTGATAGGGGTCAAACTGTTTGACACTTTAGAGGTTATGACAATTTTAAATTGAACCAATGTATTTTAACTTTGCGTTAAACTTAAACATGACGTTGTCATCTGCTGATAACCCTTTCAAACAATTTGGACCCAGATCAGGCCCAACATTCTGTCCAGACCTGATAAGCGTTCAAACTGTTTGACACTTTAGAGGTTATGACAATTTGAAGTTGAACCGATGTATTCTAACTTTGCGTTAAACTTTAACATGACGTTGTCATCCGCTGATAACCCTTTCAGACAATTTGGACCCAGATCATGCCAGACATTCTGTCCCGACTTGACAAGGGTCAAACTGTTTGACACTTTAGAGGTTATGACATGTTGAAGTTAAACCAATGTATTTTAACTCTGCATTAAACCTTTACATGACATTGTCATCTGCTGATAACCCTTTCAAGTAGTTGAGACCCAAATCAGGCCTGACATTCTGCCCGGACCTGATAGGGGTCAAAACTGTTTGACACTTTAGAGGTTATGACAAGTTGAAGTTGAACCAATGTATTTTTCTTTGCCTTAAATCTTTACATGACTTGTCATCTGCTGACAACACTTTCAAACAATTTGGACCCAGATCAGGCCGGACATTCTGTCCGGACCTGATAGGGGTCCAAACTGTTTGACACTTTAGAAGTTATGGCAAGTTGAAGTTGAACCTATATATTTTAATTATGCGTTAAACTTTTACATGACATTGTCATCTGCTGATAAACCTTTCAAACAATATTGACCCAGATCAGGCCTGACATTCTGTCCGGACTTGATACGGGTCAAACTGTTTGACACTTTAGAGGTTATGACAAGTTGAAGTTGAACTGATGTATTTTAACTTTGCGTAAACCTTAACATGACATTGTCATCTGCTGATAGCCCTTTCAAGTAATTTGGACCCAGATCAGGCCTGACATTCTGTCCAGACCTGATAAGGGTACAAACTGTTTGACACTTTAGAGGTTATGACAATTTGAAGTTGAACCGATGTATTCTAACTTTGCGTTAAACTATAACATGACGTTGTCATCTGCTGATAACCCTTTCAAACAATTTGGACCCAGATCAGGCCCGACATTCTGTCCAGACCTGATAAGCGTTCAAACTGTTTGACACTTTAGAGGTTATGACAATTTGAAGTTGCACCGATGTATTCTAACTTTGCGTTAAACTTTAACATGACGTTGTCATCCGCTGATAACCCTTTCAGACAATTTGGACCCAGATCATGCCCGACATTCTGTCTGGACCTGATAGGTGTAAAAATTGTTTGACACTTTAGAGGTTATGACAAATTGAAATTGAACCAATGTATTTTAACTTTGAATTAATCTTTAACATGACATTGTTATCTGCTGATAACCATTGTAAACAATTTAGACCCAGATCAGGCCCGAATCTGTCCGGACCTGATAGGGGTCCAAACTGTTAAATACTTTAGAGGTTATGAAAAGGTGAAATTGAACCGTTGTATTTTAACTTTGCATTAAACCTTAACATGTTATTATCATCTGCTGGTAACCCATTCAAGTAATTTGGACCCAGATCAGGCCTCACATTTTGTCTGGACCTGCTAGGGGTCAAACTGTTTGACACTTTAGAGGTTATGAAAAGTTGAAGTTGAACCAATGTATTTTAACTTTGCGTTAAACCTTTACATGACATTGTCATCTGCTGATAACCCCTTTCAAACAATTTGGACCCAGATCAGGCCGGACATTCTGTCCGGACCTGATAGGGGTCAAACTGTATGACACTTTAGAGGTTATGACAAGTTGAAGTTGAACCGATGTATTTTAACTTTGCGTTAAACTTTAACATGAAGTTGTCATCTGCTGATAACCCTTTCAAACAATTTGGACCCAGATCAGGTCCGACATTCTGTCTGGACCTGATAGGGGTAAAAATTGTTTGACACTTAAGAGGTTGTGACAAGTTGAAGTTGAACCGATGTATTATAACTATGCGTTAAACTTTTACATGACATTGTCATCTGCTGATAACCCTTTCAAGTAATTTGGACCCAGATCAGGCCAGACATTCTGTCGGCACCTGATAGGGGTCAAAACTATTTGACACTTTAGAGGTTTTGACAAGTTGAAATTGAACCAATGTATTTTAACTTTGATTTAAACCTAAACATGACACTTTCATCTGCTGATAACCATTTCAAACAATTTAAAACCAGATTAGGCCAGAATTTGTCTGGACCTGATAGGGGTCCAAACTGTTAAAAACTTTAGAGGTTATGAAAAGGTGAAATTGAACCGATGTATTTAAACTTTTAAACCATAACATGTTATTGTCATCTTCTGATAACCCATTTAAGTAATTTGGACCCAGATCAGGCCCGACATTCTGCCCGCACCTGATAGGGGTCAAAACTATTGGACACGTTGGAGGTTATGACAAGTTATAATTGAACCAATTTATTTTAACTTTGATTTAAACTTTAACATAACATTGTCATCTGCTGATAACCATTTCAAACAATTTAGACCCAGATCAGGCCGAATTTGTCCGGACCTGATAGGGGTCCAAACAGCTAAACACTTTAGAGGTTATGAAAAGTTGAAGTTGAACTCGTGTATTTTAACTTTGCGTTAAACTTTTACATGACATTGTCATCTGCTGATAACCCTTTCAGATAATTTGGACCCAGTTCAGGCCCCACATTCTGTCTGGACCTGATAGGGGCCAAACTGTTTGACACTTCAGAGGTTATGACAAGTTGAAGTTAAACCGATGTTTTTTAACTATGCATTAAACTTTTACATGACATTGTCTTCTGCTGATAACCCTTTCAAACAATTTGGACCCAGATCAGGCCCAACAATTGTCAGGACCTGATAGGGGTCAAACTGTTTGACACTTTAGAGGTTATGACAAGTTGAAGTTGAACCCATGTATTTAAACTATGCATTAAAACATTTAAATGACATTGTCATCTGCTGATAACCCTTTCAAACAATTTGGACCCAGATCAGGCCCCACATTCTGTTGGGACCTGATAGGGATCTAAACTGTTTGACACTTTAGAGGTTATGACAAGTTTAAGTTGAACAGATGTATTTTAACTTTGCGTTAAACTTTAACATGACGTTGTCATCTGCTGATAACCGTTTCAAACAATTTGGACCCAGATCAGGCCTGACATTCTGTCTGGAGCTGATAGGGGTCAAACTGTTAGACACTTTAGAGGTTATGACAAGTTGAAGTTGAACCGGTGTATTTTAACTTTGCGTTAACTTTAAACATGACGTTAAACTTAAACATGACAATCTTTACATGACACCGCATCTGCTGATAACCCTTTCAAACAATTTGGACCCAGATGAGGCCCGACATTCCGTCTGGACCTGATAGGGGTCCAAGCTGTTTGACGATTTATGGGTTACGACAAGTTGGAGTTGAACCAATGTTTTATTTTTGCGTTAAACCTTTACATGACTTTGTCCGCATATGACATCTGTTGATAAGTGTTTCAAACAATTTGGACCCAGATCAGGCCCGACATTCTGTCCGGAAATGATAGGGGTCAAAACTGTTTGACACTTTAGAGGTTATGACAAGTTCAAGTTGAACTGATGTATTTCAACTTTGCGTTAAACTTTTTCATGACATTGTCATCTGCTGATTACCCTTTCAAACAATTTGGACCCATATCAGGCCCGACATTCTGTCTGGACCTGATAGGGATCAAACTGTTTGTTGCTTTAGAGGTTAAACTGTAATTAATGTACGACAGAAATATTGAACAAATTGGGCTCTTAATTCTCTCAATTGGAAATTATTGAATTACCGAACAGAGGAAAACTCTCTATTCTAAAATTGGTAATATTTAAGTTATTACAAGAATGTCAAACAAGTTGGGCTCTGAGTTCTGGACGTCACTATAGGAATCTGTAGAACTACTGAAAAGAGGAAAATTCCTCTGTTCTTAAACTGTAATTAATGTAAGACAGAAATATTGAACAATAATAGTAAGTGAGTATGTTCAGGAAATACCACAATCACCAACTGCAGACAACCCAGTGGCACCCAAGGAAGAGCCGCTCAACCATCACGAGACACCAGGAAGACAAATTAAGCAAAGCAATCAGCTCTCTCTTCCCCATCAAGATGATTGCAATACTAGAAAGAACATAAAGTAGCATACAACAAAACATAGAACAATTACAGACTCCCACAGTGGGAATAACAATAAACAAAAAGTCAACAACAACAACAGAACCACCGCCTTAAAACGGACAGCAGCCTAAGCCACCAGGGGGCTTAAATGCATTTTACTGGTACCAAATCATCGCCCTAGATTCTGCTCGCATGGAGGCCATCTAACTAATGCAATGTATCATCATGGAAAAAACACTCTAATCAAATTACTACACCATGATGAAACAAAGAAAAGGGCTAATGACTCACAGATAGACAGAGCTAAAGAAAACCTCAAGCTGAGCCACGGTGGGTCCAGCTACAGATAAGCATGAGGCACCGACCCACCCATTAAAGCTTTACGCCAGAGCGTTTAAAACTAGGCATGCAGACTGTCGCATGATATCCAAGTTATATCCAACCCTTATATAACGTTTTACTATCTTTTTGAATTGATCACTAAAATTAGGTTTTCCAACAATTCGTTTGAATTTATAGACTAAATCACCATTAAATATAGGTTCTGATATGTCTTGTTGCAGAAGAGTTTTTAACCCAATGTTGTATTTAACAATTAACATGAGTGTCTGGTAGAATTTAGAAAATGCTTTTCGAATTTTATGATATCTATAACCTTATTTTAATAATTTAGCAGTAAAAAATAAGTTTCTGTTGTTGAAGTCATCAACATTAGAACACACTCTAGCAAAACGAATAAGCTGAGAAATGTATACACCATAGGAAGGAGAGCGAGGAACATCTCCATCAAGAAATGGAAAATTTACTATTTCAAAATTAAAATCATCCCGTTTATCATAAATTTTAGAAGAAACTATGCCATTTGTTATTGACAAGTTCAAGTCCAAAAATGGAGCTTCAGTATCAGAAGAATTTGCCTTATCTAACTGAAGTTCAGTGGGATATATCTGACCTACCATTTGTTCAAAATAAGGATTATCAATATTAAGTTAGTCATGAAAATATATGGAGGTAGAGTTAAAAGCTTCAAGTAGGCTCTAAATTCTCGTAATTAGAAATTGTTGAATTACCGAAAGGAGGTAAACTGGATATATTTTAGGTTTTTACTAGAATGTCAAAAAAGTTGGGTTTGGAGTTCTGGAAGTCACTATAGGAAATTGTAGAACTACTGAACAGAGGAAAATTCATCTGTTGTAAAATTCACTCCTTTTATTGATTGTCGAGAAACTGAATGGAGAATGTAGGAAAACTCCTCTGTTGAAAATTGGAAACATTTAAGTTATGATGGTTATTTATGTTAATATGGAAATGATAACAAACATGTTTCTTCATTTTCATTATAAGAAAGTGGGCTTTTATTTTTGCAATAGGAAATTGTTAAATTATGGTCGGAGGAAAATTCCTCTGTTGGAATATTGGCAATATTTAAGTTATAAATAGAATGTCAAATAAGTTGGGCTCAGAGTTCTGGAAGTCACTAAAGGAAATTATTGAACTACTGAACAGAGGAAAATTCCTCTGTTGGAAAATTGGTCATATTTAAGTTATGACTTGAATATTAAACAAGTTGGACTCGGAGTTCTGGAAATCACTATAGGAAATTGTCGAACTACTGAACAGAGGAAAATTCCTCTGTTGTAAAATTCACTCCCTGTATTGATTGTGGAGATACAGAATGGAAAACGGAGGAAAATTCCTCTGTTGAAAATTGGAAACATTTAAGTTATGATGGATACTTATGCTAAGATGGAAATGATAATAAACAGGGTTCTTCATTTTCATCATAGGAAAATGGGCTCATAATTCTCGCAAAAGGAAATTGTTGGATAACGGAACGGAGGAAAATTCCTCTGTTGGAGAATTGGATATTTTAGGTTTTGACTAGAATGTCAAACAAGTTGGGTTCAGAGTTCTGGAAGTAACTATAGGAAATTGGCAAACTACTAAACAGAGGAAAATTCCTCTGTTGTAAAGGTCACTCCTTCTATTTATTCTTGATATTCTACAGAATAGAAAACGGAGGAAAATTCATCTGTTGAAAATTAGAAACATTTAAGATATGATGAATATTTATGTTAAGATGGAAATGATAGCAAACGGGTTTCTTCATTTCCATTATAGGAAAGTGGGCTCTTAATTCTCCAAATAGAAAATTGTTGAATTACCGAACGGAGGAAAATTCCTCTGTTGGAAAATTGGTAATATTTAAGTTATGACTAGAATGTCAAACAAGTTAGGCTGTCAGTTCTGGAAGTCACTATAGGAAATTGTCGAACTATTGAACAGAGGAAAATTCCTCTGTTGCAAAATTTTCTCTACTTTTATTGATTGTCAAGATACAGAATGGAAAACGGAGGAAAATTCCTCTGTTGAAAAGTGGAAACAATTAAGTTATGATTAAGATGGAAATGATAACAAACAGGGTTTTTCATTTTTATTATAGGAAAATGGGCTCTTAATTCTCGCTATAGGAAATTGTTGAAGTACCGAACGGAGGAAAATTCCTCTGTTGGAAATTGGTAATATTTAAGTTATGACTAGAATGTAAAATTAATCAATTCTGGAAGTCACTATAGGAAATTTTCGAACTACTAAACAGAGGAAAATTCCTCTGTTGTAAAGGTCACTCTTTTTACATATTGTTGAGATACTGAAAGTAAAATGTAGGAAAATTCCTCTGTTCTGAAATAAGATGAAAATCTGATTGTGATTAAAGGAAGACTTGTCCCATTGTCAAAACAGAGGAAATTTCCTCTGTTGTAAACCGATTTCTACTTGAGATACAAATTGATATTTGAACTTTTCTTTAAACTATTAGGACAAATACACTACTTCGAACATATTTTAAGGACATCAATTTCTGCATTTCGAGCAGTCACAACAGAGGAAATTTCCTCCGTTCATAGGAAAAATAAATTACACTGTACCATCATTCTTGTACTCTATAACGATGCAAAACTCAAATATGATTATATCCATATTTATGTTTTACTATCAAAAAAAGGGAATTCCATCGGAAAATCCCTTTTTATTTCGGAAAGAGTTTTACATAAATTAAGGTTTCTCACTAGTGTGTATAAACAGAGGTTTGTTGACGAATGTGAATATTATAAAGGTTGCAATAAGTAGACCGACCTCAAACATGACACTAAATATGCTTGTGTTTGCAATCCTCATGCCTATGCTGTGATTTGATCAAAAACTACCACCATTAATTAAAAATTTTGCTAAAACTTGGCTAAAAACTTTGTTTAAGATTACCTTAATAAGGTTGTTTAGTTTATTTGTAATATATAATGATCATTTAAGGCTATGTATTGTTTTACCTTTTTTCCAGTTAATCCTCATCACAAACTAACCTATTTCGGTCATTCATATAATTTGCAAAGCATGCACGCCAGCGTACATATGTCAAAAGCGGCATGTCATGCGCAAGCATATTTTCTGGATTGGGCTGACCATGCATAGCTACTGAAATGATATTGAAAGCTTGGAAACGTTTTTATATCCCCAGTCAAAATTAACCAATGGATACACGTGAGTGTCGTCTATCTGTCTGTTTATATCTGTCAATCTATCTGTATACCACACTTTTGTGTCTGTGACGTATCTCCCAAACATCTGGTTCGATTACAAAAGTAACTCACATCTATGTTCACCTCTGTAAAAGGACGTGCAGAGTGAATATTTCAGGCGCTCCACTTTAAGACGATGATGATAGCCGGTGGTCATAGGTTACATGTAAAGAATGTGTGTCTGCTCCATATTGTGTGCACATCCAGGGTTTATATCCAACAGTCGTGATAGCTCTGTGGTTCTATATTGCTTACCTATTATGAACACTAGCTGTAGCTCAGTTGATAGAGTGTCTGACATGTGACAAAGAGATAGCAGTTTACAATACCAAAGAAACTTCTATGTTGTGTCAGTGAGCAAGACACTTCATATGTATTGCTTAGTACTTGTTTACGAGGAATACGTGCTAGCATGGCTGAAAAATGTTTAACTGTGACGTAGATCATCAATTTAAACAAACACTTAGCCATGTTTCAAAGCATATGTGGCTGAGACATCTATTTCAATGATGAAAACTTATTTCATAGCAGGGATTTCGGAACCGTTTGACCAGGCTCCTATTTGTTTTGATAAGGTGAATAAATACCAAGAGAGTCTTTCGATCACTGAACATTCAATGCATTTGTGTTGCTGGTGCAAGTGAATATTTACCACCAGCGGATAAGTATTTTCTGCATATACACTGCATTTTCACAAACTCTTCACAAGAGCGATACATATCGAGGTAACAAAGAATTTAGCCCGGATATCGTGCATACTTTTGCATTTAAAGTGCACTGCTCTAATCATGAATACGTTTCAAGTGGCTTTTGACATTCAGACCATTGACAAGTGTTGTGTTTATGCATTATTCTATAAATAACACTGAATTGAAAAGAACAGCTAAATCAAAGAAACGCATTGTATCATTTGGCAACGATAGCAGCGCCACAAATATACATGTAAATGAGAAGTTACTAGCTTCAAAAATTATAGCTAGGTGTTTTTAAACATTTGAACTTACAGGGACAGTTATAATAACATGTTTGTCGTATGCACTTGCAGGCATCGCACCAGCTCCTTTTTTTCAAAATCCCCTCACATAAATGATATTACCGGACCATTGATGAAGTTACCTATGTATTTCAAAATGGTGGACTATTAAATGGTTTCGATTTCTATGCTGTGATGTAGCTTTTTTGTCTGTACTCGAGAACTTAAGGATCGTTTGATGGATTTTAACTAAACTTGCACAGATACTTATAAGGACGGCAAAAATGATCGATTAGATTTGGTGAACTTGACCTAGTTTTCAAGGATACGAGGGACATATAACCTTGTCTGAACTCGACCTTCTTAACAAATGACAAAGTCCTGAACTTGACCACTAAATCTGACACAGTTACATCATTGGGAGGGCTTTAATGAATTATTATATTTTGGTCACTAGGGTCACGTAGCTCTATAAATGTGTGGGGAACAACTCAATCTAGTGTTATACAGTTGTCAATATTGCCTACCCTAGTATGGCTATATTAAACAGTGTCTACCATGTAATGCGAGAATACAAGTATTGATTAAGTACCCCTCGTGCTTCAAAGGATGATTACATAAATTTCAATTTTTGCCAATGCTATTTCAAAGCGACCGGTTATGTCAAAGCAAAAGCGGCCGTGAGCTGTCTTCATGCCTAAGAACTCTCTAGAAACCAGTGCACCTAAAACAGCAGGGAAGCAAATTTCACTCTCTCTCCTTGCACGCACATTCTCTCTCTTTCCGCCTGTCTCTGTCTGCCTGTACACTCTCTCCTTGCAAACACATTCTCTCTCTCTCTCTCTCTCTCTCTCTCTCTCTCTCTCTCTCTCTCTCTCTCTCTCTCTCTCTCTCATACGACCCACCTTTACTGAATTATTGTTGTATTTGCATTTGAAACGCATCATATCCAAAGTTTGTTTGTGAAAAAAATAATAATATTGATGCTAGCTTGACAATGTGAACGTTTTATTGCATTGTCTGACTCTAAGCTAAAGTCTTTTCATGATTTCCAATCTTCTCAGTGCTTTGATAAGCGTGAATTGACAGTACATTTCAGGAAAAAAATTGACGGAAAGTTTTTTTTACAGTATTTTCCACATGCGGAACCGACTTCCATATACCATTCTAAGGTGTACAATTACATGCAAAATAATGTGAAAAAGAGTTTTATCCGGTGGACATGTATGTAATTGAGTCACGAAATACACGAGGGCGTTTGGTTTTACCATAGACTCAGTGTTAATTGCGGTTGATAGGGCATGTGTTTAACTCCAGAGTTGATAAAAAAAATACATTTTAATGACAAAGGTGAATAAGGGACTTCTAACTATAGACTCTTAGGTATCATTTGGTTATATTTTAGTTGGATTTGTTTGCAGTCGATTTTTTCCTGTGAAAGTAGGCACATTCTAACACAAAACCGTTACTCGTCCTTTCACAGACACCCTGCGTGCCAGAATAATATTACTCAGATACAAATACAATAGTCCAAGCAGTCTGTTCATGGTATATTTGTTTGCTTTCTTCGCCAAATCAATGTATTGGTATCTGAGCCACGACACGAGATTACTAACATTGTAACATTTTGGCAAGTGTAGACTCAGGCGAGCCTGTGCAGCCTCCTTTTAAGCTTGGAAACTTCAAATGAAGTTCGGTCAGTAGTTTAACAGTCATAGTTCTCTAATAGTTAAGCGACCAGCAAAGGCTCTGATCCGACTGCGAGTATGCGCAGGCTGATCTGAGCATTTGCTTGTCGCACATATCAAATTGTTAAAAATCTCATGCCATGGCTCAATTCTAGGATAGAATAGCCCATTATCATGAACTGGGCGAATCAATTTTAGAAACCCAGCACTTATTATAACGAATTTAGCCTTTAGACGTATTCGACTGCAATAAAACAGAACTGTCGCCTGCAAGAAATACACAGGTGCATATTTTGAAATTTGTTGACGTTTAATGCCAGCAATTGCTCATTTTATTGAACAAGCTGCTATTTTATGCAGTAGTTTATTTAACAGTGCAGTTAAGGCTGATGAACGGCTGCAAATCTTGTCTATGAGCAAATAGACTTCAAGCTTACAAAAGTCCTCCCCCCTACGGCGTTTTGCAGACATTTCCTATCTTAAAGAATCGTTCAAGCTGCGTCGAATACGAGATGATTGCACTCTGTACGCGGGGCGTTAGCCTGTAACAGCTTGTTACATATGTTACTGTTACAAACTAACAAGAAAAGTAAAATGAAAGTTTAAGCTACAGAAAGATGACATTACACTAATTGTTCAAATTACATGAGTAGTTAGCAATCTTGATGCCTAACATACATACAATAAACATTTCGAACAAAAGTAAGCTTACAGTGGTGTTATGTGCATGACATAGATGAAATGTCCCTTTGAAAAGTGTAAATGTGACTAACATCATTTTGCTTTTCTAACTTAAAAAATATTATCTTTAAAAAGCTGTTAAACAAATCTACCAATCCCTCCATTTTAAGCAGCCAATTTTGATAAAAATTATCGAAGAAGAAATAAATGAAAATATATGACACTAGTGGACATCTTACATTTTTGGGAATGTTTTGCTAAAATAATAGAGATTCATAGATTTTATAGTTTGACATTCGGATTAGACCACTTATCAAAGGGTGTAACATGTTAAACATGACATAATTAATTAGCAAGGCTATTTTCATGATGTAAGAGATGATATTGTAGAAAATAATATTATTTGTCACATTTTTCCCTGTAAATCTATAGCCTCTGGTGCCTTAATCTTGGGAACTATAGCCATTGCTGATAGCAAGTCTATTGACTTGTGTTACAGATGGTATAAATCATTTTTATCACGAATTTCCAATGCGTATAATATTAAAATATATAGAGAATCAAATAGAAAACAATAGTTTCACATTTATATCAGACAATATAATAATTGTTCCCATCCCCTTGGGAACTGTGCAGACGTATCCTGTCTTACTTAAAGAACAATTCAAGCTACGTCAAATAAGAGATGTTATCGCTGTAAACCAGGGGTTAGCCTGTAACAACTTGTTACACATGCTACCATATTAAATTAAAAATAAGTTAATTGAACGTCTCTGTTACAGAAAGAAGACAATTACTATCTATTTATTTTAATTTTCATGTACTTTGCATGCTGAATGCCTTTACTACATATGAAAGCTTTTTTAACAAAAATACAACTTCCTATGGTGTTATGTGCGTAACGTTAATTCAAATTACCTTTCAAAATTGACAATTGTGACAAACATCACTTATATGCGCTTTCTGCGTTCCTCGTCTTTTGCCTTCAAACGACTTAATTAAATTCCCTTTTTACATGTGTAGCTTGTACCAGAATCAAACAAAATGACTGAGCTATAGTTTGAATCCTTAGCATTATTCAAAGCAGAAACAGCATGCCAGCATCATGGGACCAAACGGTAAATTAATATGGGTAGTTTTAGATGCTGTTTCACATATATGCATACAATGGAGTATGACTCTAGTATGTGCCTCTTCCTGTGAAGTGGCAAGAGCAATATTATTGCAACTGCCTCTGCATCCGTGTTAGTCAAATGATAGCAGTGCGCTGATTTAGCATAAATGCATGTCTCTTCCGTGTACCTCTTAGCATACAGTAAGACGAACAGAAATTTGACAGGCTATTTTTCTTTTACTTCATTTGCCATGGAACCTTTCCGGTCCTTTGGTGCTTAGGTCTTTAGGTCTTAAATCATCCTTATTGAGTTTTCTTTAAATATATGTAACAAAGTCGACTCTTGATGATTTTGGCAGACGGTCAGATACCATTCATCCTGGTATTGGGAAAGGACATAAAGTTGGACATTGCCATGTGTTTGCTACTGGTCCATTGTTTTGTTGTCAGTACCTTCAATTCAGAGGCAAGCTATAAAAGAATGTTAAACCTTTGATTTCTCAAGTTTATGCAGGCATATCATCAGCTCTTGCATTCCAAAAATGGAAACTAGAATGTGGGTAGAATAGCATAATCTGTGCTCAGTGGAAGTTTTAAATTATGAGTTAACAAGTTGATAAGGCAGTCCTTTTTCATGTTCCGTTGAAAAGGCTGAAATAGAAAACACTTGCCTCTGATTGTGTAATCAAAAAGGAAAATGCCAAGACAATTACCTTCCTCATTAATTATGTCAAGTGATATATGTTGCATCCTTTAATAAGCGCTCTGTTCTTAGAAACCTAGTGAATCATTGAAGTGAAAGGTTCTAATTTGTGCTCTGTTCATCCTGTATTGCATTGCTTTACCTGCTGTGATAAATCTAGCTCGCTCATCTGAAGGGGAATGGGGAGAGTTACCTCTATTTCAGCTCTTCAGAAGAACTAAGAATTCATAGAAGTTTCTGAATGCTTGGGGAAAGATGATAAGTGTTCAGAGACATTAGTAGGTAAACATGTGTTTGTTGCATGTATAAAAAGGTAACATGTATCAAAGTAAACCAGTTAAGATATGAGCCATTTTCACAGAAATATCAAGGTGCACCAGGCCAGGTACTCATTGCTTATAATGGCATAGTTTGCTTCTTGCGTAGCTTTGGTCTTTCTCCTACTTGCAGAGTATCACTTGAATAGCATGTCCAAAGAGCCAACTATCAGGAATTCATATCAGTTTTCAAATGTTCTAAGCCATGAATGGCATAGTTAGACAGTTTATGATGAATCATCTATTTTGAGTAGACTGGTGGTAAAAATGTGCAACAGGAAATGATTGAAATACTGTGTGATGATTCTACTGGTTGCAAGGAGGCGGGTAATAACTTTAGGTTATTCAATGTTTTGTGTTGGTTATGGAAAATATACGAGGGAGCGAGAAATCTTCTAGAGTCTAACATTTCTTTGTTAGCCATGGATGCGTTCACTTGAGACAAATGGATTTTATTAGCATTATTTTTTGTTAGTTTTTTTTCATAATTCTCTGGAAAACATCTCACTGATCACACGTTACATGTACATATGTATAGGCTGATCAGTCACCACTGTTTGTACATTCTACGGTGATGCACAAACAATGGAGACTCACTCTGATAAGCGTATATATCCATGTGCCGTTTGCTCATGACTTTATCAAATAGCATTTTGGGACAAGCAGTGTCATTTCTGACCATGTAATTTCTGTAATGCACAGTGGTCAGTGTTTTCTGCAGTCGCCACTTTATAATCAAGTTCATGTAACGCACATAGCACCACGGGTTAAGCTGTATTAATGTTACTTAGCTACCACACGTAGTAAAGGTATCCAGTATGCAGAATATTCAATTGAGTAGATAGTTTTAATGATCTCTTACTGAAGTTCAGACTTTCGACTTTCTTATTCTCATTCCTATTTTCAATTGATACAGCAACATATGTAATAAGCTGTTGCAGGTTAACACCTCGACTTACAGGGTGCAAACATCACTTATTCGATGCACCTTGAATTGTTAAAAAGATAGTATATGTCTGCAGAATTCCAAACGGTTTTGGGATGGAGCAGGTCCTAACTCAGCTTGTAGTCAAAATACTGTTTGATTATTCTACTGGTTTTGATGAGATGAGGTGTACCATCTTTTTGTAAGAGAAGCAGAAATAATGGATATTGTATATGACTTAAGGTTGGCGCTGAGAAACTGGCTTACGCCCGCCAGTAAAATATTTTTACTGGCCGTGACAAGGGGATACTTCTTTTGAGGATCGTTTATGCTTTTTCTGTCTTGCATTTGTTATGCCTTTGTGAGCGTCTGTTTAATTGTGCCTTGTGGTCACCAGCTGGGAAATGACTGAACTCTTGGCTTTCGTTTGTGGTGTCTAACTGTGAGTTTGTCACTTTCCAATTGGTATCCTGGGTCAGGTATGGTACTTGATTGTATCGATTCCTGATCTTTGCACCCTTACTTACTTTGGAATAGGATTCGTTAAGAGTATTTACATTTGATAGAAACATTTACAGAATTGTCATGTTTAAATGTGAAATTATGTTCCTCTAGGCTCAATCTATTTTAGTATTATATATATTAGGCAACATTGTAAAAATATATATAACATCTGTAACAAAGATACATGGGCTTGATAACCACCAAGGAATTAATACCTAAGATTTACGCACCAGAGGATAAGGACTTATAGAAAAGCATGCAAAATATATTTATATTTTTATTGAATTCTCACCCCTTACATCACGTCAATGTCTTTTCAGTGAGCACATTAGTGGTAAGATCAACAAAACGAATCGAAATCTGGGGGTCATGTTTAAAGCATTTACATATGTGGACAAGGACATGTATCTACACTTATACAAATCAATAGTTCGTCCACACCTGGAATATGCCGTTACAGTGTGTATACCCCTATATAAGAAAGACATGGTTGCAATTGAAATTATAAAAAAGAGAGCCACAAAACTAGTCCTACCCATAAGTCTAGGTCTAGGTAAATGCATCCCTGGAATATAGAAGGTAGAGAGTGGAACTTGTTGAAGTATACAAAATTATAAATGGCATAAATAATATAGAGAATGACAAATTCTTCAAAGTCATTAACTATGAAGGAACTCAATGACACTTGATGAAGCTCGGTTAGTGTTTTATGATTCTTCTGATGCTGATAATTAAAAAGCCATTTCAGCATCTTTGCTTTGTTTGTTTTCAGTATGTACAAGTTTTTTTTATATCAAGGCGGCAAAAAGCGTAGTATTCCATCAAAATGCTTAGTGATCGTATCCTTTAGTTTGCATTTTGCAACTTTCATTATATATAGCTGGAGTATTAAATTACATGGTAATTCTTTCAACATCCTGACCTGCAAGTATGTGTTCGTCTAATATAATTGAATATATATTGAAATTGATCATGTTGTGCTTTGTATGATTAACAAATTTTAGAACTCTTCGAGGTTTCACGTAGGACATTATGATAATTAGTTATTATGTATTTTCTTCTGTAATAACTGTGATAATGTGCTTCTTAGGCAACTAAGTATTGGTCTGTAATTGTTTGCAGATGCATTTTACATTACTTGTTATTGTAGCTCATGTTGTTGACTCTTTTGCGCATGTAATGACACATTTCACAAGTCTGATTAATTTTTTTTTATTGTTATTTGTTTTATCTTTTTCACAACATAATTACTGATTGGATGGAAACATGACTATGCTGAAGGATGTGTTTTGTTGAATCCTTTCTACATTTAGATGAACTTGGTAAACTAACTGTATCTAAGTAAGTAAGGGTGCAAAGATCCGGAATCGATACAATCAAGTACCACAACTGACCCAGGATACCAATGGGAACGTGACAAACTCACAGCATACACCACAAACGAGAGCCAAGAGGTCAGCCCTTTCCTAGCAGGTGACCACAAAGCACATATAAACAGACGCGCACAAAGACATAGCAAACACAAGACAGAACAAAAACATAAAAGATGCACAAAAGAAGTACCGCCTTGGAACGGTCAGTAAAATATTTTACTGGAGGGCTTAAACCGGTTTAACGGCGCCAACCTCACCCTTAATTCAGATGTGGATCAAGACACATAGATATTTGGTTTGCATGAAAGACCCTAACTTATCAATGCATCATCTAAATCATAATCTTGTGAAAAAGATTCATATGTTCTTTATTGTTAATTATTGGTAAACAGCAAATAGTATCTTGTATGGCTGCCATGTATTTTTCTTTCTTTCTCTATATACTGCCAGACCCTCTTTCGAGTATTAGCGGCAGGTGTACTTTGTACACTACGGGTTGCAGGATGAAAACCTACAAGTAACCATATCGAAATTACCGTTGGGTTCTTTAGCCTGCACAAGGGGTGACTCTCCCTGCACAGGGGACATCCAGTTAACGTCCCGATCCGAAGGACGGTGCACTTACCTAGTGTCATCCTTGCAAATGACACTAGGGAAAGCGTGTTCAGACACCAAAATTTTCCTCGCCTCGAGCGGGGATCGAACCTGGGACCTCTAGCACCAGAGGCAAGTGCCTAACCACTGAGCTACCATGTATTTCAGTATTCAAATCACTATGCGTATTATGATTTGATGTTGCTTCAAGTCAGTGATTTGATTTTGGCAAAGGACATAACAGCGTAGACCCTGATAAGATGTCACATCAAGCACGTCTGATGTGGGTCTGCACGTTTGTTTTTCTTTTTTATACCATAACTCCCAAAGTATGATAAAATAGACAGAATTGATTAAAGATATCAATGTTCAGCACAATAAGTTCAGTTAATGTAAAATATATAACTTATTGTTGTTTTGATGAATATCTATGATTGTTATATGACTGGAGAGAATCGTGTCTCCTGATTGGCCCAATTTGTCATCATAAATCTCTATGTCTACCTGGAAACTGGTCTAAACCAGTCCACAAGTTAATATTGAATGAAAACCAGCTCGAACTAGTTTCCAGAAGTTAATATTTTGACACTTCTTGACACTTATTACCCTCTAGAGAGCTAAAATAGCATGATGAGTGTGAAACTAGCATGTGCTGCATGAAATTGACATGATTTGCTATTTCACCTCCCAACAGATAAATTAAAGACTTTTATGAACTTTTACAAAAGTTTTGTTTTGTTGTGTTTGCTTATTTATCTTTGTTTAAATAAACAAACTGTAAAAACAGTTTGATGATAAAATTTGATATTCCCTATTACGAGAATTAATATACATTTGAAAATGCAAAATACTACATTAAAATATTTTAATAACATTTGCTAAAACTTGTGAGAAAGTCCTCAGATGTCTTATATTTGATGGTTGAATATGTCTTCACAACAAAAGTGAAAGTAGTAAAATTTACATTCTTCAATGAAAAGTCATATAACAAAACAGTTATTGACTTCAATTTCGGTAGACATAAGGATTTGTTATATGACTGGAGAGAATCCTGTCTCCTGATTGGCCCAATTTGTCTTTATAAATCTCTATGTCTACCTGGGAACTGGTCTAAACCGGTCCACAAGTTATTATTGCATGAAAACCAGCTCGAACTAGTTTCCAGAAGTTAATATTTTTGACACTTCTGCAATATTACCCCCCAGAGAGCTAAAAATAGCATGATGAGTGTGAAACTAGCATGTGCTGCATGAAATTGACATGATTTGCTGTTTCACCTCCCAACAGGTAAATTAAAGACTTTCATAAATTTTTACAACAGTTTTGTTCAGCTTTGTTTGCTTACTAATCTTTGTTTGAATAAACAAACTGTAAAAACAGTTTATGAAATTATTTTATATTCCCAATTAAGAGAATTAATATACCTTTGAAAATGCAAAATACTACATTAAAATATTTTAATAAAAGTTGCTAAAACTTGTGAGAAACACCTTAGATGTCTTAAATTGAACATGTCTTTAACAACAAAATTTAAGTGAAAGTAGAAAAATTTTCATTCATAAATGAAAAGTCATATAACAAAACAGTTATTGACTTCAATTTTGGTAGACATAAAGATTTATCTACCCTTAAAAGTGATATTCACCTCGGCCTAACGGCCTCGGTGAATCATCACTTTTTCGGGTAGATAAATCCTAATGTCTACCTCATTGAAGTCAATAATTGTATATTATCTACCCTTAAAAGTGATATTCACCTCGGCCTAGCGGCCTCGGTGAATTATCATTTTTTCGAGTAAATAAATCCTTATGTCTACCTCATTGAAGTCAATAATTGTATAATATACAATGCTATAATTAGCATGTTTAGATAGTTCTACCCATTCTTACAACGACTTCTTCCTTACTCTAATGGTTCATCCCATATATATTTAGACCCTTGTGAGATTTTCCATCAAGATTTAGTCTCTAAATTAGTTGGTTTGGTCTTTAGATTTGTATTAGTTCAAATATGCATAGTTTTTGGCTTATACAAATGTTTTACTGAATATTTAAGAGAAATCAAATAAGATCGATAACATATACTAATGTTAAATCAACGACCAATGCAAACCCTTAAATTTGATATGAATTGGTTGATGTGATGAATTTAACCTCAGAAATACTCAATTTTCTACGTCCATCTCCACTATATACATATATCATGTGATCCTTAGGGTAATGGCATTAAAATAAGCGTAACGAGCAGAAGCTTCCACTTTCAGGTGGCGGATAAGAAGGCTTATAAGCTTTTGAAATTACTTTTAGAAAATCATAATGCTGAAAATTCCCTATGGGTGAGGAGGGTTTGCCCTACGGGCAAATGACTTCCTTAATATGTAATGAAAGTCCTTCATTTCTCAGATGAAAACATATGTTAAAATGTAGAAAAGATCAATGCCTGTATTTGCTGACAAGTTTCCAGACGATTGCCAAAAACATGTGAGCATGATCAGGAAATACAACAACCACACACCGCAGACCAACCCTCAGCACCGCGAGGAAGAGCCACAGAACACATACAATAACAAGACATCCGTAAGACAATAAAAACAAAGCAGCAAGCTCTCTCTTCCTCTTTAAGATAATTGCAAAACTAGAAAAGACAAAAAACAATGCATACCAAAACAAAGACAAACACACATCCTCCACAAACATTGGTAAGTATATAGAACAATACATCAACAACAACAGATTGAGACTGAGGCCTGACCAACCGTCGTGCAATTAAAGTGGAAACCATAGCTATAAACAGTGATTGGGTTTACAACCAGGCATGCAGACTGTCGCATGATATCCATGTTGTATCCCTCTCTTTTATAACGAATATTAATATTTTCAAATTGATCACTAAGGTTAAGATTTCCTACAATTCTTTTAAATTAAAAATTAAATCGCAAAACCCATCTTTTTTCTACATTGAAACTACCATTTATATGCATGTTCTATTTTATACAACCATATCTAGTTGAAGTACATGTACTATCAAAGAAATGATACAATATTCCAGTAGCTCATAAATAAGGCTACTAGAAAATTATGAGAGTTGTGATTCCGTCTATAAATATGGTTCGCTTAAAGTGTGTTCTGAGCTTTTCCATTAGTTTAACTTAATTGAATCGCCCTTGGCATTTCGGTGCATGCTGGAGATATAGAGACAACATCTATTGTCACACGCCTAATTGCATTACGATGCGGTGTCGAGAACTATCCCCATGGTATCTCATTTCTGTGCAGTTTGGTAAATGATAATTGAAAGATCAGACAATGCTAAAGGCGCACAAGGAAAGTGTACCTGTCTGTGGCATCATCTGTAAAACGACCTGCTCTACTTCCTAGTCTCGAGGTTATAAAACTTGAGTACAGTCTCAAACTCAAAATAAAGCGCAATGATTGGTTGCTTGTGGACACGCAGCCAATCATTGCGCTTTATTATGAGTTTTAGAATGAACTCAAGTTTTATAACCTCGATGCCTGGTCTGGTGTGGTCTTTTGTGTCTGCATATGCAGGCAGGTCTAACATAACCAGTCAGCATATAACAGCTACCGACAATCATTTGGCAAACAAGTTTTTACTTTTTTAATTTTTAATTTGCCAGATCAGTTTGTCTTCTTGATGTCCCGTGATTGCTGTGTGGCTCTTCCTCATGATGCCATGGCTTTGTCTGCAGTTTGTGATTGTGGTATTTTGTGATCATACTCACTAACTTTTTCTTGCAAACTCAATTTGTAGTGTCAGTTTGAAATAGACACTTCAAAAGACATATTTCTGTAAACATAGACCAACATGAGTGAATTCTATATTTTTTTCACTTAAAATGTATAATGACATTTCCCGACAAAAGTCAAAATCCCAGCAGGGATTGGGGAAATTAAAATGTGTTTAAATTACAAAAGTGTTCGAGCTTCCTCACAGGGAGATTTTACCTGCGGGGTGTATAGAAAAATATATAATTTCATCTTTTGGTTCAAATCTGAAAAATTCTAATGACAATGGCGTGTAAAAATTAATGTTAACCAATACTAATAACATTTGATATTTAACTGCGGGGTTATGTCATCACAAAGATATTTTAGAAATACATTTCAATGCCCAAGAACAAAACTGGGTTAAGCAGTGCAATGAGTTGGAAACATTAGAAAATTTTTCAAGTATCTTATTATAAGCTGTTTTCCCCATGGAAAATCAAGTCACCATGATGTCTAGCCAATATGATTTCTTTTTTTCTGATTTGCATGGTTAAAGGGAGTACATTATTAATTCTAAGGAGGCATTTATACGTCAAAGGCAAGGATTAATGGACTATAACAACTTAAAGTGATAATTCCGACTTTTTATGCATTTATTTATGAGTTAACAGTATACTAGGAACCATATGACCATTTATTTTGTTGAAACTGCTCCAATAAGCCCATAATTTAATTGCACTCACATGCCACAGGGGATCGCCATTAATCACTTGAATACTCCAAGAAGAATTCCTCAGGCAGCACTACAAAAGGTGCAGTTATCAGGTCAAGCAGGTTATTTACAGTCAGTGTAAAATGTTCGGTCTGATCTATTTCTAAACTGTTTGGAAAGATTATCAAAGAGTGTTAAACAGTTTGGATCCAGATCAGGCCCGACAACATGTCATACCTCTTATCATTTTTTTTGTAAAGCTTATCAGCAAACGACACAAACAGGTATAAAGTAAAATGGTATGAGCATCAAGCACCGCATCCGCGTTTGATTATAGTCTGATCGGTGTCTTCACAGCAACATAATGGGTAGCTAAAGTATCCAAGCTTCAAGGACTCTGGCTAGAATTGGCAGATTCATGAACAAACAGGCGAGACTCAGATCAGCCTTGATATAGACACTGTATGGTCAGAGTCTTTGCTGTCTGCATGGATCAATGCACAGGCTGATCTGAGTCTGTTAGGCTTGCAAGCCATTTTGTTTGATTGGACCTAATAAACTGGACTTGATTCCTGATCTTTGCACCCTTACTTACTTTGGTTTGAATTTTCAAGAATTTGCTCAGATTTATGGAAATGATAATAGGAATGATAAAAATTATGACATTAAACAATGCAAATACATGTACTCTTTGCGAATACAGGATTATTTTGAATGTTTTAATTGTCTGCCTTTTTCTTTAAGAAATCACTTTTCAAAAAAACTTTTTTCAGGAATGCGATCAGAGCACCAAACAGTTTGGATCCTGATCAGGTCCCTTATTTTGGTGGGCCTGATCTGGGTTCAAAATGTTTGCAATGCAGAAGATATCATGCACAGAGCTAAATGTTACAATTTCAATTAATGCTATTAACTATTACTTACTTAGGGGCCCTGAACCAGACTGCTTATTTCTGTAGTGCAAACATGTAAGGTAGCCCCTGTCTAAAGTAATTCTCATTCTTATCACTTGAAGCCATTATTACTCAATGAAATAATTGAATGGAAGCACAGCCGAATTATAAGCTCTCTCCACTGAGATGTGGTGCTATTAACTCACAGCGGAGGTGACTAGATGCTTGAATACAAGTTATTTGGGAACCCTGAGGGAAAACATGTCAGCAGCCAGTTATTGGTTTTATGGGCAATAAACAGGCTTTTAATCACCTTAGCTGATATAAGAAGCAGAGTGGTAAAAATAAAATAGTAATTAATTAGGAATTTATTTTTGATCAAGATAAATATTAATAGGGCCGGAATATTACCTTTAATAACTTAGTTGTGTGGATTTGGCACTGCTCATTCTTGTCAATTTCCATATACTTTCATCTAACCATAATCCATATTTTCTCTGTTCGATAGTTAAGTGCTCAAACGCCTCGGACTTGCACGTTTGAGTTTCATACACTACGGACATGCATGTTTGAGCTCCATACACTACGGACTTGCACGTTTGAGCCCCATGCCCCAAAGGCATTAAATGACATCAGTAAATGAAAGATTTTTACATATGTACATTATTTGTTTACTGATGGAACCTTAAAACTGAAAGCCTACATTTTGTGTGTTTGTTTGATTTGATTCTTTACGTCATATCAACAAATTCTCAGCTATGAAGGGACGGGTCTTCACGTGTTGAACCAGTACTAAGCTAGGATTAATGTGTCTTGCTCAAGGACACAATGCATTGACGCCGGTGATGCATTACCTGTTGCCATAATGACATATTCATATATTCTACTTAAAATTTGATAGGGATCATATTTTATTATACACCTAAGGAATCTTCTAACGCATACACTTTTGTTTTGGCATTTTCTTAAAAACTTGAATTTTGAATTTAAAAATATTTTGGAATACATTAGAACAATCTTTTCCCATAATACTTACTTATTTTCAAAGGCATCTGACCCGGAACTTTTAAAATATGGAAGTTTGAGTTGAAAACTTCAAAAAACGAAAGTCGCAAATTTACCATTTTTCAAACAAAAAAATACGGAAAACAGAATAGCAATTTGTCACTGTATTCCATTTTTTTATGAGATATTTCAAACATAAGTCAGTTTGCATTCTATTATTCATAAAATAAAAAAAATCTTCTAATTTCTATCTTCTTTATCTATGAATTTGTACAGACAATACGCACGTAATTCCTGACAATAGCATCGCAAATTATGTGCTCAATTAGGTTTCGATCAGAGTAGCAGGATGGCCATGGTAAAACAGCTATACTGCTAGCTTACAGCAGAGCCGTGCGGATGGTGCTTACAGTGGGGATTTTTAAAATTGAACTAAGCAAATCACATGAAAAAGTAAGTGAGTATGACTAGGAAACGCCAAAATCACACACTGTACACCGACCCACAGCACCACGAGGAAAAGACACAGAACATTAACATTGAAATGACAATTAAATTCAATTAAAGTAAAGCAACCAGATTTCTTTTTTCCCTGCAAGATATTTGCAAAAATAGAAACTAAGTGGTGCACAACAAACACGGACCAACCATACCCGCCCCCCCCCCCCCAAAAAAAAAAAAACAACAAAAAACAATGGAGGCAACAATAAAAAATCAATCAACAACAACAGAACCACCGCCTTAGAGTGCTCAGCCGAAGACACTGGGGTTTAAGTTAATTTTACTGCCAAATATTCGTCCTAGATTCTGCTGTTGTCAAACAAGGAAAAGATGTTAAGCTCACGTTGAGGCTTCCTTACTTATCCAATATATCACCACGGGGAAACCATCAAATATATAAACATACTGCCAGGAAACAAAGATAATGGTTCTGAACTCAATAACAGTCAAGAGCTAAAAAAAACAAAGTGAGCTACAGTGTGGCCATGCTAAAGAGAAATATCAGGTGCTGACCCACCGATGGAAGTGGTATGCCATAGTCGTCATGGAGTCTGAAGTCTGACCTATCGTGCATTTCATTCATTTCTTATTTCGAATGACGTTGTTTTTGCATTGTTAAGCATAACAAATGAAATTAAAATCACCTCACTGCAACACAGACTAGAGCCTTAATTCCATATTTTGTGACTTTCGATTTCGACCCTTTCGAATTAAATAGGCTGTAGTTTGCATAATACCCAAGGTATTGTTTTGAAATTTTCACAAATGATGTGAATTATATTGAATTTTTGTTTAACAACAGAATATTGAAATTTTTAACCTTAATTAAGCATTTGTAGTAAATCGTTTACTGTATGCGTTAGAAGATTCCTTAAGTATATATACTACATAGGTATGACAAGAAATTGATATTTTAGCACAAAAATTTATCAAATGACATGATGTCAGGTTTCAAATGACATGCAATATCTGTATCGCATACATTTCGTTCATGCGTAATGGACGCCTAAGCATGATAGGGGTCAACAACAAGTGCAGATTAGGTTGTTACAAAATTTAGAAAGTCAACAGAAATCCTTGGAACATTACTTAAACCGATGTCAATAGCGAGTGTGATGTCCACGAGCGTCAATTACAATTTTACACCACCTCCACATGCTACAGATAAGCCAACCGATCTGTCGCTGAGGGAATCTGGCCCATTCCTCTTGTAGCGCTGTTCTGAGCTGGGGAACCGTTGTTGGCTGGACAGAGCGAGCAGAAATCGCTTTCTGAAGCATGTACCAGGCATGCTCGATCAGGTTCATGTCGGGGTAGTGAGCTAACGATGGTAGCATCTTCCAGATATTGGTTAGTGACGTGTGCTCTGTGTGGGCGCGCATTATCGTCCATAAGAATGAATCAGCACCTATGGCACCTGCATACGGTCGAACATAAAAGTCCAGGATCTCGTTCACATAACGCACTGTCGTCAATGTACCGTTTTCAATGATTTGTAGGTCCGTTTTCCCTTGCATGCTGATTCAGGCCCATACCATAACCGAACCCTTGCCGTAATGGTCGTGTTCAGCGACACAAACTGGTGCAAAACGTTCGTTACGTGCTCTCTGTACTCTAGCACGTCGATCCGTAAAGTCAATGCAAAACTTTGACTCATCCGTAAAAAGCACAGGTGTCCAGTCATTTTATGTCCACTCAACGTGTTGGAGTGCCCAGTCCAAACGCTCCTGGATGCGGTATGGGGTGCATGAAATGCAAGTTGCTGGTCGTTGTGCCATCAAGCTGGAACTGCAAACGGTTTCTGATGGTTTGCGTTGAAACTCGTACGTTTGTAGCGTTCTGGAAGTCATTACGAAACAAAGTGGCATTATGGAAATGGTTGCGTCTCAATATAACGATCTTGAATATCATGTGTTGCCTTTGCACGACCACCACCATGTCGATGCGGAGCTTTTTCATTCATTTGGTAACGATCCCACATCCTGGAGACATCACTCTGTGACACATCCAGGTTTTCTGCCACATTTCTTTGAGACGACCCTGCTTCAAACATACCAATGCCAAAATGCTTTTCATTTGAAGTTAAGCGTCTTCTATTTGACATTCTGAGTACAATTTGATACAAAGTCCCTGTTAGAATCGAATACACGAAGCGAAAAACAAAAGATGGCCACATGCTCAAATTGTTAAATTCATGCAAAAACGCCTTATTTCATTGGTATGCAGTTTCCCGTGCCGCTCGTGCAGGCGCAGGTAGCAATACAATCAAGATCGTTACGTATTCTAAAGGTCAACGAATGGATAAAAGTAATACAGTAAAATAAATAAGCATAATTATTTGGTTACGTTTTTACACATAACTAAAAAAGTGATCCCTATCAAATCAAATTTTGAGTAGTATATTTACAAATGCATTATATTAGTATGAACGTTCTCGTTTATAGTAGAGATCATCATCATCATCATGCCTGAAAGATTATTTGACTACGTATGCCAGTGAGTAATGCGATGTGCGCTGGTGACATACACTTGCTGATAATGCAAGCCATGAGGGTCTTGATGAGCATGGCTTTCGTTTATCAGTAGGCTCTCAACGCCCGCCCGGACCTCAACAACTACATATCGATTTCGTCAAGACCAGAAGTTACTTCGCTAAGCAAAGGTTAGTTGATTGAAAACAAGAAAGCAACACTTCTAATGCACTAGCAATAGTAATGCGACGTCTGAACCGATTGAGTAACATTAGAAAATTGCGAGAGTACATGTATATCCCGCGATATACCTGACGTCACTATCGTTGTCACAGCTCGATGGATGACCTCGTGCTTTACGCGGCTTACAACGCTACAGCTTAAGATGAAACAAAAGATATACAGTAATCAAACGCAGGAGTGCACACTTGAATGGTGATAATCACATCATAAATGTTCATTTGTGGAGGTACACAATCATATATCTGCAGATATTACTTGACTTTTCTCTTGCTGTAAAGGCGGCAATTTTAATATTCATATCTGGGCGTTGTTCGGCTATTTCATTTGCAAAGGAAGGGAAAGCAGGTTTTATTTATAATTTGGTAAAGAGTAAATACACTTTTTGAGCCGCGCAAACGTGCATGCATTTCATGAAAATCCTAACAGTATACTGTCTTAACTCACATTTATTAAACCTTTAAGCGCATAATCACAAAATGTATGTTTTTTTGTCGTCCACTAAACTATTCGAGGCCTCATAGATAAACAGTGTGGACCCAGATCAGACTGCTCCTGTAGGAGCAGTCTGATCTGGGTCCACAATGTTTGCCTCCCTGCTTATGTTAAATAGACATTTTCAGATGCAGTTATTTTGCTGGCGTTTTAAGGACTAAATAATGACTGAGGTGGTGGCACAAGATGATACAGTTACTTTTGAATAAAGCCACGCCTCATTTTCAGCTTTATCTATGCCTAAGGCTGACCAGTCCTAATTACGCATTCATGAGGCGCCGCCTTTACAGTAAGCGAAAAGTCAAGTAATATATGGTCGGAAATCACCTCCTATCGCTCTGTTCACGTGTCACCATAAAACTGAATTTCCACGATATACCTCCCAAAGTGAACATTTCGAATACAGTTATCTCCTATTTAGTTATAGGCAGCAGCATATAACACTTTCGAGAATGCAATGTCTACTTAAAAAGACATGAGTTAATCTTAGAAAAGTATTGTATTATGTATAGGCTTTTTTCCTGTATTTGCATGTCCAAATATGTTACTTTATTTGTTGTCAGGTGCACATTCTTTTAAACACAATTTTAATCAAGTTGGTTTGAACGTAATTGCACTGTTCCCAGATAAGCTTGACTCGTAGCGAGTTTGCACCATTATGAATAGCTACCATTAGGTAAACCAAGTAGATTTTTAGTTTTAAGGCTCCATCAGTAAACTATCTTCATCATGAGCCAAGACCAGGTCATTATAGGAAATTAGCCAGGTTTTATAATACCCATATACGTGAACAGTAAAAGAGACAAAAGGAGAAATTATTGTGTTATTTTTAAATCCAATTAGAAAATGCATAACTCCTAAACATCCTATTTATACTTTGGTAATTTGCTTTTTTCATCAACCTATAAAGTAAAGGTTAGAGTATATCATAAACGATATCAAGTGTATTTGGCATAACATTGTATGCATTAATTCATAGTTGATACCACTACTCTTCTGTTTGTGCTGGGGTTAACTTTCATCCCGTTACTTGCAGCTTGTGTCTCTATTATCACTTTAGTCAGGATTTGCACTAGACAATCATCCAAAGGTGGCGGAGGACATCTACTGAACCACTGGTCTAAATTAAAAAGAAATAATGCTCAGAAATGTTCGTCAGAACGTGTTCGGCTACCACAAGTGCACAAATGGTTCCACTCTGATGAACAAAAGGGCCACTAGAGCTCTCGATAAAAATATCTTTAATTTCACCTGAACCACTTGTCAAAATTCAATATATTTCACAGAAATGTTCTTCATGAAACCCTCTATTGAAATTGCACGAGTGTTTCCGCTATGCCAAAACAATGGCCACCAGAGATCTAGATATGAAATATATTTAAACGACATCTCCTACTGAACCACGAATTCCCATTCAAAATAATTTCACAGAAATGTTCCTAATGATGCCCTCTACCTATCAAAATTGCTCAGACCGTTCAGCAAACAAAATGACCACCAGAGCTAAAAAAGCATGTAGACATAACTTGAAATAATATCTCATTGACCTACACATCATCTCGTCATGTGATATGCAGGTAATGGTCCCAGGGCCCTCTTGTTGTAGTTATGCAATAATCTCGCTGGGGAAGTGGTGGATGGATGCTATGCTTTTGTTGTCTTCTTAATGCCATTTGACTTTTATGGTTATTTGCCTCTTTCCAACGATACTGTGAGTTGGTTTTTAGTGTGAGATTAGGCACTTCCTGATCATATTCATTGTTTTAGTCCGGAACTGTACATTCACAGAAAGCCGCTACTAACAATTTAATGAAAAGTTGAATATTTTTTTTCATTTGCGCTTGTGATAAATGATAAAAAGACTACTTAAGTTGCTTCTTTCAAGAAACACATTTTGCACACTTTATATCTTTCTCGCCTCTCCCAGGAAGTCAAGTCGAGCTAATTCATTTGTCTAATTGAGCTATTGCCTTGTGAAACCTGATTATACTTGGGGGTTATAAAACAATATAGATCATTTTCGATTAAAGTAAGAAAGACGGCAAATATCAGGAATCGATACAATCAAGTACTTGTACCACACCTGACCCAGGTTACTACATGAGAAAGTGACAAAAACACGATTAAACATCACGAACAAGAGCCAAGAGGTCAGCCCTTTCCCAGCAAGTGACCACAAGGCAGCAATGAACAGACACCAAAGCATGACAAACACAAGACATAGATAACACGTCAAATGATCCACAAAAGCAGTACGGCATGGGAACGGTCAGTAAGAATAGTTTACTTGAGGGCTTAAACCTGTTTCATGGCGCCAGCCTCACCCTTAGCTCAGGTGTGGATCAAGACACATAGATAAATCTTTTATGCCCAATTGTTTTAATTGAATGCACTAACATACATCTGGCAAATTAATCATATAATGATCATATAACAAAAATGTGATTAACCCATTTATGCCTAGAACGACCAAAACTCCAAACAGCAAGTTAGTATGACCAGAAATGCCACAATCACAGATTACAAATATTTTTATTGGCGTAATTGTAGTATCAAGGGCTCAGTATATAACGCTATATGTCAAATGACAAAGCAAATGTTGTACAATGGCCCAAAGTAAAAGGAAGCTAAACAAACCTACATTATTTAGAATAGCAAAACTAAAAGTATTTGGAAAACATTCAATGAATTCAGTAATTGATGTTAACAATATACCTAATGCATCACATAATCATCAACATCATTTGTAAAGACATTAAACATTAGATTTAGAAAACTTCAGTGATTTTTGTCTCGTGAGGATCATCGTTAAGATACCTTATAATTACCCTTCACTGACAATCAAAACGAACCTTCAGAAAGTCAAACTTTGATATTTCTAATGTTTCTTAATATTAAAACGAAACAAAAAGAAAGGTGAATACATTAAAACATGTCTTAAGCGGCCACTCAAAAATAGACAAAACTAAGATTATATGAAAAATGGTAGCTCAATGCAGGTCGAAAGTAATGCAGAATGCTCCCCTTTGCTCCCCTTGAAGCATTTTGCAATACTTTTGACCAGCATTAAGCGATAATTTGTCTTGAAAATTAAGTCTTGGTCTTTCTGATAGTGGCTTTTTAGACAAGTTTTACTGAATGATAAAGAAATGGCACAATCACAGACCAAAGACGAACCCGTAGGACTGCACCGAAGGGACATAGAGCACAGACGGCCATAAAACAGCAAAAAGAAACTATTAAGGTGGTACTTGACTTATGTGGAAGGATAACCTTGTGTTTTTTTATAAAAGAAAGGGTTGTCAATTTTTTGTCGAAAAAGTACATAATTTTGACGTACACAACAAAACCTCCTTCTCCTCATATATCAGCACATCTACATGACTCCATGTCATATTTTGACTTTTAAAATCGAATAACGTTTTAGAAATGCCCATAAGGTGATGGTGTTTTAATCTTAAACTATTATTTTTAAGCTAAAGGAATACTACGTTTTGAACACATGTCACTTAATTCGGTACTTCCTTAAAGTAAAGCAATCAGCCCTCTCTTTTCCTCAGCAAATATATTGCAACACAAGAAAGACACTACGAACTACACCACAAAACAAGAACCAAAATACCCAACACACTAGTAGCAGCTCCAAGCAATTAATCATAACAACAGGATCAACTCCCTTAAACAAAAGTAGCCACTTATGTATATTTTACTGACCCAATCTTCGTCGTTGATTCAATGGGCGGATCCAGAAGGGGGGGGGGGCAGGGAGTCTGGACCCCCTACACACACACACACAAACACTGAAAAATCACAACAATATAGGGGTTCTGAGCAATACTGGCCCGACTCGCCTGAAAAATTTGGTATTTGGTATTAATTTAGATCCTTTCCCCTCTGAAAACATTGTCAAAGTTGGACCCCTTTGGTAAGACTTTCTTTATCCGCACATGGATTCTGTTGTTCTAGAAACACAAAATATACTAAATAACTTTGAAAACGCATCACCCAGGTTAAATCCTTTATTTTTAAAAACCTGAGAATGTCAGGGAGATAATTGCTATTGCATATCATAGTCTGACTAGCTTGTAGTGTGTCCTAGAAAAATCATGGTTGTAACTTTATTTTAAGGTATTGAAAAAGTATCCATTTTAAGACAGGGGTGATCGATTTTGAAGGACACAAATTCATCTGAAAAAGTTAACAAGCGTTAGTTTTGATCCCTGACTCAACAGATTTACGTCCTTTGCTTTTTTCATGATTGCACATTCATCATTGAACGATTAGAAATGAACTGTCAGTTCGGTATGCTCAAAATTACACCCCTTTAAAAATACCGACATACCCCACCAACTCTGATTTCAATAGTCTAGTAATACAATTCAACGTCTTGGGCCTTTCAAAGTTTCGATTTTTTTACGTCTGATTTTACTGGAAGAGGCTAAGGGCATACACAAATGACAGATTGTGCATAAATTACTATTGTATCACGTATCTTTTGTATTGTGCAAGTGACGTTAACGTAAATCTTAAAGCATTCTCGATCACATGACAGCAGATATCCTGTCATGATTTACATCAAAACGTCTTCCCCACATGACTACCAGTATATGTAGTCAGTATCAGTAATGAGAATGTGCATAAAGGTAACTTATGGAGATGTTTCTAAAAAGGAGCTATAAATTGATGTTCAAATTTGACGTTTATTTTGGAAATATTGAAGTTATCAATTACTTTTAATTAGAAATAGTCTATAAACTCTTTTGGTGATATGGTATCATACACGCCACAGTTTAAACATAAAAATAATCAAAAAGCTTCATTTAACTGTGCGGAAAGGTGCTGGATGCTGTATTTACCCATGTGACGTCATCAGCATAGTGATAGTACAGTCAAATTAAGGACTGATTCATACCAATTCTGGGTTGTACTTTAAACCCTGTGAGTAACTTTTCAATCGCATATACGGTTTGCAAGAAAAGTGCAAAAATATGGTGATGCGTTTTCAAAGTCCTCTAATATATGTTTAGCTGATATGGAGGCTAAAGTAGTAAATGTATAGGCTTATTTGTCGTTTTTCAAGGTAGGGTTATGAAACGCTTGTTATTATACCATAACAGCGTTTCTACCTCTGTCGGTGGTGTTTTTGTTGTTGTTTTTTTTAAATAGTTATTTTTTGTTTGCGTGTGTTTTTATTAATAACGGGAATGAAATGCCTTTAGGTAGTGTCGTTCCACTTTAGACTTTTAATGATCTTCGAAAGCAGACACAAATAATTTATGTTTCGATTCGACAAGAAAAATAAAACACTTACTCCTAATGAGAACGTGATGAATGAATACATGTGCAGGGTTCAGAAGGTAATGGTTAACATAGTTCACCCTCTTTAACTATAACATGAGATTTGTAAGACAAAATATTATTGAGCCGCGACTTGTGATTTATGATAATGTGGTATTTTGACAAGTGTAGACTCTTACGTGCCTGTGCAGCCTCCTTTTAAGCTTAGAAACTCAAAATGCTATTCGTCCAGTAGCTTAACAGTCATATAATATTAAAGTGACTGGCAAAGGCTCTGATCAGACTTCGCTTATGCGCAGGCTCGTCTGAGCCTTTGCTGGTCGCACATACTAGATTATTGGAAAACTCATGTTGCGGCTCATATAACTATTCTGGGTTCGTAAAGAGCTTAATTAACCTCCTACATAGACTATATTGGAGCAAGCGGATTATGGAATATAAACTGGGATCATCCTAGTGACACTTAAAGCTCAAAATAAAGCCCGTAAATAAGTGAACAGCTAATTGTCACTGTCCGTCATTTTTGTGCTTCATTTTCACGGCATACAGGTGCATTTATGAACGTTTAAAATAACTAGAATGTGAGAGTATCTCCGTGTAGAATATGGCGCCATTCTATGGCGTTTCGCTGATAGGCCGACAGTGGCCATCTTTAGATATTGTATACTGACGGACTTTGAAAAGGCAGCACTTGGATAACAGCTATAATTTATGTCTCGAAAAAGAAGACAGAACAATAATTTTGATTGTATGTTAAAGAGCATTCATTTGTAAGTAAAACATGGATAACTTGTCCAACTACGATGAATTTAATGCATTAAAATGTAAACTTTTTGAGATAGGGGTCAACTTTTTCATGTGACCAAATATTATGAATGAAAGATTCCCTACTTCTATAAATCAAGAAACACTAGAAGCATCCAATTTGTATCATGGACTTCGTAAGTGATCGAAGAATCACTCTCATATTGATTGGCAGCTCTGTGATACAGCTTATTTGCGTATATGACGTTTATCTTGGTGTACCCTTTCATTTAATAGCTTAAAATCTCCTCTACTTAAGAAATGTTTAAATGGCTAAGCTCATACGGAGCAAATAACATCGTCCAGTTTAGTTGTACAATTAAAACTAAAGTGTTTGCTGAAGAAGTCAACTCATGATGACATTATCGAAGCAAAGGAAGTTTACAATCAACAGTCTTTGGAAGATATAAGGGGAAGATAGTGTTGCGTAATTAAAGTCCGTCAGTATATTTACAGGGTGGTATGCGTACACATAACTGTCTTCAGGCTGCTTTGCAGGTGTGTTCAGTCGACACTGGTCTTGAAATGCAACGACCTTATTTACTGCATTTATGTTGTATATACATGTAGAAGACACTTGTAAGCTAATATACCGTTTTATTTGTAAGTGAACATTTTCTTTGATGAATGGAGTCATGATCTAGATTTACCAAACAGTTTTACAACCGCGTTCGAGCTGATAAATGGATGGACGCCAGATGCATTTTTAACGCATAAAGTCAGAGAAGTTTTAAACAAATTTCATTTCGTAATCTTGTAAAGTGAAGACATGGTAAAAAATATATATATCCATTTATGAGGTATGGGTACGTGTCGCGTATGCACAAAGGCCGTCTTTAAATGTCCATACTTACGTATCAAGCAGGGGCAGAGGTCTACATTTTGGCCATGACCTTCGGGAGTCTTTATCCTCATCCAATGCTTTATGCGAGCACATGGTGGCTCTGGTGAGACTACGCTTCTGCGTATTCACTGTTCGACTGTACGACGTTTAGGTAACATGGATGAAAGTTCAAAATTTCCAAAATTCTGAACTTTAAAAATTCAAATTTTCAAATCTGCTAGATGCCTACAAAAACGAATCATTTCATGTTTAAATGCTTTATTGTGTTTAGATAATGTAAAAGTTAATCAAAGAAGCTACTATAATCTCCGTAATTCAGCATTTTGAGGCTGACTTTCTATGGAAAGTCAGCCACAAAATCCTGAATACAGGATTAATTATCCTGAAAACTTTCACCCATGAGGTAATTTAAGTACAAGCTTACATCTACAGTGTGTGTATTGTACAGTACATGATCTCACCAGTCTGGTCTCTCATGGCTAGTCGTAACCTTCAAAAGTTGCCATTTTCCATAACCTTTACATTCATGTACAGTAAAATCTGTGTAAAACGGCCACTCTCAAAACGACCAAAAAGTGTTTTTCAAGACCGATTATCGCTAAATGCAGGTCTAAAATATTGCAGAATGCTCCAAAGGGAGCATTCTGCAATACTTTCGACCTTCATTAAGCTAACAGTTGTCATTTCGACCTTCATTTTGTCTATTTTTGAGCGGCCGTTTTCAAAAGATTTACTGTATTTATTATTTTAAACAATCAGCCATAATTTAGGGTATTTTCGAGCGTTTTCGATAGCCACCTACCTGGTGTGTTTTGCATAAAATCTTATTTTAAAACTCTACTATCTTTATAGTAAGTCGTTTTTCGATTAAAATCATATTGACCAGTGTTTTATGAGGACTAAGATAAGACAAAAAGCCCCAGGGTTTATTTTCACACTTAACCATCGAATATCACCGCGTCTGGAAGTCTATGGAAATTCACCAGCTTGAGACGGGTGAAGTGTACGAATATTCTACCTGTTAGAAAATTTCACTGTTGGACATGACGAAACTATGGCGGGAAACTCGGTCCGCATTTTCCATCTTTCAAGGTTATTTTCCATCTTCCACCTTTAAAACTTGTAGCTCATTCACATATTGTAAAGCATGAGAAACACCCATGAATGTTGCATTAACAAGGGTTTTCAAATTCAATACCAGGCAGTGCGCACGTCAGCATCTAGAGTACCTGCTTGTGTCATCTTTGACAACCTATGCAAACAGTTTGCCACAATGTGTTGAATAAACCTCGAAAGTACTTATAATCAGATATTCCAATAGACAATAAAGGCCAATGAGGATACAACATAATATATTTTTATGACAGAAGATAGTGTAGTACATACATGTAACATGCAATACAATCATGTTCACATGGACTTTTTTTTTTGGGGGGGGGGGGGGGCGAGATATTGAGAGAAATCAATGGCCAGGATAATCAGACATCTTTGGCCAGGATCAGTGTGAAAATATGCTCAATCTGGTCATGGCCTTTGCGATCTTCTGAGGGCATAGGGAAACAATATTCGATAGCAATTGTTAATACGGCATCAACAATACGTCGTCGAAAATCATAAAATACAAAGCAATGAGTTTTCGGACAGACCGCGCAAGGGCACATTCTGCTCGAGCCAATGCTGCCGCCGAAAGTAATTTATAAACCTAATTAACATGATTAAAGTCTCGTCTCCTGAATAAAGGTTGTCACACCTCATAATCCGGCAAACGCCACGGGAGTTTTATTGCCTCCCGGTTAAGTACACTAATCCTGTTTATTGGGACAGATTAAGCTTTTGGGTGATACTTAAGTGAAAATAAAAATAGATTATATGAAAAGATTCAATTCTGTTTATACTATTTCACTAATAAAATCTTCTAATATCACCTCCACCGCAACCGCCCCCATCCCCACCCCCACCCCCCCCCCCCTAAAAATAAAAATAAATGAAAATATTATTTTATCTCGAATTCAAAAAAAATAGTCTCGAATAAATGTGCAACATATGAAACCTGTGCATATTGCACAGGTTTTAAAATTTTGCACATTTTTGCACAGGTTTCAAATTTTGCACATTTTTGCACAGGTTTCATATTTTGCACATTTTTCGAGACTAAATATTTTTAGCAATGGCTTTTTCCCGAATTCGCGGGTGTAAACTTTACAAAATATAAATAAATTTCAACAGGCCGAAAAGAAAAGTAATAATGAAAGAAGAAAAGAAAAGAATCGATGGCTGTTTCAATGAAGAGAATGTAGATATGCCACTTGGATCCTCTCTTCGAGACATCCATACTCTGTAGAAGGGAGTAGAGAAGATTCTGACGAGTCTTCGCATATGCCGACACGCCTTCGCTTTCCATGCTCGAAAATGTGTTAAGTATAGGTACCGAAATCCCTGTAGTGGCCCTCGTACACATGCACATACTTTTGCAGACTGGAAATGATTGCCAAACCCTTAGCTGTCTCATGACAAATTACATGTACACAACATCCACAAGCAGTATAGATCAGAATCAGACAGCTCCCATAGGAATGATCTGTTATAATCAGATCATGACTCACTCTTGTTGGATATTTTAGCAATACAATAACAATACAATACAAATTTATTAGCATATCAGCAAAAAACAATGCCTTTGGCTATATACAATACAAAGCAATATGACAAATCTATCTAGTCTGTTATACAAAAAACACAAACACAGTTGGCTGCAGAGACAAACGTCACCACTCCATCCGTTACTAATACACATACGCACGTTCTTACGCATATGTATTAGGGACTGGGATGGGTCAAATTAAGATGTTTACGTCGTCTTTGCAACCATCCGTGTCATGTGAAGAAAATTATTAACTACATCATTTTCAAGAGATAGCTAAATCTTCAAGAGTTTGAGATCTCGAGGTGTTTGCAGACTTAATGAATTTTGACAATTTAAGAAGAAACATTTTGGAGTTTGTAGCCATAATAGAAATGAATTTTGCAACAGATGGCCATGCAGTACTTGGCAAAAGATCTCTTCTTATGTCACTATATCGAGGGCATACTAGGAGAAAATGAAATTCTGACTCCACCATTGACATTGAGCAGAGACGGCAGATCCTGTTCTCTCTGGGAACATTGATATGTCTTCCCCTCTCGATATCAAGATTATGTGCACTTAGTCGGAAAGCAGCGAGCTCCGACCTTAATTTGTCATTTGAGATACATTCGACATACTTCTCCATTTTAAACTCTGTTTTAAACTGGCAGTAGTATTCGAGTTTGGACGAGTTACTTATATTGGCAAACCAATGTTGAGTAAAGTGATCTCTAATTCTATTCCTTATTACCTCGTAGCACGGAATCTCGATAAGTTGATTATGCCACATCTGGCTGAATCCAAGATTATCCAGTAAGCTCTTTATACCCTGAGCCCACGAGCGTTTATGCTTGAACCTACTTGGCTGTGCGAGCGCATCTATGTCATCAATCTGGGTTTGAAAAAGATTACAAGTTAATGAATTGTTGTTTGCTAAAATTTTTAGCCAAAATTTAATTGACCTTTCCTTTGCTATAACAGAGAGAGGATAGCGACCCAGATCTCCGTATACAGCATAATTAGGGGATTGGGTTCTCACGCCAAGTATGTTCTTGCAGAACTTAATATGGATTTTATCTATGTGTTCGTACTCATATATTCCCCATACCTCTGATGCATACAAAAGTATAGGGGATACAAGAGAATCAAACAGTTTTAGTTTAGTTTTAACATCAAAACTCATCCGTTTACTCAGGGCTAGTAGTTGGTTGGCTGCCTTCAGCGCTTGCTCAGACAGAGCCTTAACACCTGGTTCTAAATTACCATTTTTGTGAAATTTCATACCAAGATAGCAGAATGAATCCACTATATCTAGTGGCTCACCATCGTAATACCAAAGCTGGTTTTGTTGCGATCTTCTGTTTTCGAAAATGCAGATTTTTGTTTTCTTTGTTTAACACGAAGTCCCCACTCAGTGGAATACTTGTGTAGCTTATTCAATAGGGTCTGAAGCTCTGTTGGGGTCTTGGTGAACAAAATCATGTCGTCTGCGAAAAGCAGAAGAAAGAAACATATATGATTGATACTTATGCCAGTTATTTCACCACCATTATCTGCATTCTTAAGATCAGCATATACATCATTAATAAAGAGAATAAACAGTAAGGGTGATAACGGCTCACCCTGCTTTACCCCCAGTGCGATTTCGAAGAAGCTGGACACATCAGACTGTATCTTAACTGCTGCTAACACCTTGCCATAAAGAGACTGCAATATACGGGTAAATTTACAGCTTATACCATTTTCAACAAGTTTGAGCCAAAGCGCCTCATGTATGACCGTATCAAACGCCTTTTCATAATCAATGAAAGCACAGTATAATTTGCCATTATCCTTTAAAACATGTTGAACCAATGAGTGCAAGATAAAGATACCGTCTGACGTGCTCCTGCCAACCCGAAATCCAAATTGAAATTCGTTCAAGACCTCATTGTCTTCACACCATGTATTCAGACGATTTCTCAGTATAAGGGAAAATAGTTTAGCGAAGACACTTATAAGCATTATACCCCTATAATTATTTGGATCATTCCTATCGCCCCTCTTATGGATGGGTACAATTAAGCCTTTGCACCATGACTCCGGATAAACGCCACTTTCGTAGATCTTGTTATAAATTATAACCAAGTAGGGTACCATAAAGTCCTTAGCATCAATGAAGAAATCGCCTAAAATACCATCAAAGCCCGGGCTCTTGCCCCGCTTAAGCGAGTGTATAGCTTTTAAGACCTGCAGAGCAAACTATATAATTAGTCAAAATAACGGTTACGATCTGCCATCATGAGTTTGACGAATAATTGAGTATACGGTAGACCCAGATGAGATGTCTATTAAAGTAAAGCATTATTAAATGCCATTTTTGATCCGTGATACCAAAGAGTTTCCATCCAGATCTGGACCGATATTTTTTAAACAAAAAAAATTGTGAGAGAAGTTTCTAAGTCTTAAAACTTGCACCAACAAAGACAAGGCTGCTCGTGTCACTCAGAAATTCTTCCTACTCTGCACTTAGTCATATCAAAATAATGTTAGGAAGCTCTAGATTAATTGCTTACCAAATCTTTGCAATTAGTCTGTTTAATTTCTTGATTTTGCGATCGTTAAGTTCTGTTTCCACTTTCGGAGCAGGAAGTCGTTGATTTGAAGCCGCTCAATTATGGAAAAAAAGGCTTCAACAAAAGCCAAAATAGGATTTTAGCTAAATAAAGGGATATAACCAACACTTTCCCCCTGTATCCCAAATAAATAACGACACTGACTGTCATTAGCCAAAAAACGTTAAAATGGCTATTTACAGTTGACTGTCATTAGCCAAAAAACGTTAAAATGGCTATTGACAGTCAACTGTAAATAGCCATTTTAACGTTTTTTGGCTATTGACAGTTGACTGTAAATAGCCATTTTAACGTTTTTTGGCTAATTACAGTTGACTGTCAATAGCCACTTCGATTTAATATATCAATCGCCAGTCCCAATTGGATGCCTCTGAAACTACTGATTCCTCCCGAAAGGGGACACCCTGATTTTCTATATGTAGTCTCACAGGCGTTCGACTTTTCAGTTGTGTTAGGTGACGTATAATGAGAGCAACAAAGGATTTCACATGTACGAGACTGTGAAGATGCGTTGGCTCCTCAGAACATTTGCGTGCCGTCTATCATAGTACTAAGTTCTAACATGTTTCTCACTGTTTAATGTAACTGCTGATTAATCTCAGCCAGATATTTCTCTTAACTATTTGGAATCTAGAACGAAAATGCGTCATTAAACCTTAATAAGTACACAATTTGTGACGTAGGAAAACTTGTTGATGTTGCTGCGGATAACTAAGACTCAGACCAGCCTGTGCAAACGCGCAGTCTCTGCAGCACCCTTGTTATGCTTTTTCTGGAAAGAATAAAAAAAGATAAACTTGCTAAATTCAAAGCTTCAATAATTTAGCTAACCTATGTAGCTCAGCAGGTTGTTTTAGACATATCTGGTCGGGAACCCCGAAGACAGATTTCCTCGCTTCGATCAACAATTATGAAAGCTTATCTAAGGATAAGGCGTGAAGTTGGCGTAAGCTTCATATGAACCTCGAAGCGAGAAAACCTGTCCTTGGAGGTTTTCGAACAACAAAGACGCTGACCAGCCTGCGCATCCGCGCAGTCTGATCAGCGCCTTTGTTGTTCGCTTTTCCAAAAGTATCATATGTAAACTTGCTACATGCGAAATTTCAATTTTCTAGCTAGTCTCTGCAGCTGAGGAGACTGGTTTGAGCATCACTTTTTGGGAAACCCGGAAGACAAGTTTTGTCAGGACGCGACCCAATTGTAAGCTATATGTACTTCTTATATATCAGTTTCCCCTCTGGAAATTGAACAAAACAGGATCTAAGACGATTATGTTGTTTCGTGTTACATTTATTGATGCTTCTCATGATGTGAATTCTTGCAAGAAACAACTTTCGATTGACTTGAATGTTCAACTGATTTAAGAATACAGCTTAAAGTACATGTAGTTCTAAGTAAATTAAGAGTGCAGTTGAATTGTGACAAGCGTAAAACATCAAGTTAATATAGGAATGAATTTCCTTAAGTAAATTATATCTCTTCTAGGCTTGAAATCCGTACACGGAATCATTGACAGACAAGTCTGCACTAGCTACTACATGAGGCTTTGGTGCAAAATAACTGAAATGATATTTTGATTAAAGCTTCATAGTCTGTAACTTTTGATCTTTTAACTTTAGAACTAATGTTTCTATTTTTCAAGAACACAGTTAAAAAAACTAAAATTCAGGTGTACATTTTAGCAATTTCGTAAATCTTAACAAATAATCAGTATCAAAACAACAGCATTTATGTTAAAATTAACTGTCTATAATTATTGGAGGGACGCAAATAATTACCAACAAGAGAAAACACACCTGTTTTTATAAGATAATTCACTTTTCCGTGCAGTTTTCAGCTATTGTGAACAGATTTATTGTGAAAACATAACTTAATTCTACTTTTACAAATGATTTAAAAAGAAAATAAAAAATCGAAAAATGTTCATAGTTGCAGAGTTAGTCTCTTTAACACACTAGTAATGCAAAGCGATTAAAATCCAGCTGCGAGGTAAAAATCAAGCGGTCATTCGGTGAAAATGCACGTCGCTGGATTTATCAGTTCAAATATGTGTTTATGGTACATTTGTACATTTTTAAACGTGTTGGTCGGAAAATAATCATAAATTCACGTTCAAAATGGTCGCATTCATGACCTATAATATACTAAGACATAACCTTGTCAAATTCAAATATAGCAGCTGCTTGATGTTTCTCAATCAACTGCAATATTTAAAGCAGAATAACTGCTAGAAACAACAAAGTCCAATAAACATTATTTACATTTCATAGTCCTTTGATTATATTAACAAGATCGTTTGATTCAGCACATAAATGCAGAATTTCAACTATGGTGTGCCAACGTCAACGCATATCTTTGCATGGACACTGCCACACACTGAACACTCTAATTCCTCATCTAACGCAACACTAACTTTATGTTATATAATTTGATAATGTGTGGACGGATTGCGTGGAACTTAAGAATTATAATAATACAACACATGATACGTACCTGGCAGAAATTTATTTTCAATAGATTGACTAACGAATTTAAATCATAGCATTTAAATATATTACATCATAAAGAATAGTCACAAAATCACGTGATGGTGCCAACTTCCAAAAGAATATAGCAAAAGTGAAAGAAATGAGTCTACAGGACACAATTTTGACCAATTTATACCTAGTTTGACCACCTCTAGCCCCAATGACTTGCAGACATCTCTGTCACATTGACTAAACGTAATTCCGTATGAATGCCTGTGAGATCTTTCTCCATTCCTAAACCAGGGACTGCTCCAGCTGTTGAAGGTTACGTGGAGATTCTGGATGCCTTCGCACAGGCAAGTTAAGCCCATCCCATAATGAGCCGCGACATGTGATTTCCAACAATGTGGCATTTTGACAAGTGTATGCTCAGACGAGCCTGTGCAGCCCCCTTTTAAGCTTAAAAGCTCGAAATGCTTTTCAGTCAGTAGCTTAACAGTCATGGAATACTCAAGCGACTAGCGAAGGTTCTGATCAGACTGCGCGTATGCGCAGGCTGATCTGAGGCTTTGCTGGTCGCACATACCATATTGTTGGAAATCTCATGTCGCGGCTAAAATGTTCAATGACATGGGGTTCCAGGGACATTGAAGGTCATGGTAGATGTTGGATATACTGCTGCTGTAGTAGTGCCTGTGAGTGATATACTTTTGATAATGGACGTCATTACGTTTTATTACTTATGATGTGATATTTTAATTTGCTATGGTTTGAATTAATCAATCATTAAACAAATTTGCCAGCTATACATCATGCTTTGAATTATTTTTTTCCAAATATTTAAGCAATCCATCGACACATTATACAATTATATATTTTAAATAATATATAGTCAGTGTTTCGTTAGCTGTGGCTTTAAGTGTATCTAACATGTATTGGGCAACATGTATTACTAAATGATAGGTAATTGTTGATTATAATGATCACTTTTTAAATGAGGTCATCTAAAACTGGTGTAGCGCATTAGGTGGTGTCGAAAGGGTCGTTTGAAATGCGTTTCTTAAAAATTAATACACTTTTGCGTATAATAAACAAACTCAACATTATTACGTATACCCTATTTGTGTATTTTGGTAACAAATTTATTGAGCTTGGCCAGGAATCATGATTGAGCCGCGACATGAGATTTCCAACAATGTGGTATGTGCAAACAGCACATGCTCAGACCAGCCTGCGCAAATGGGCAGTCTGATCAGAGTCTTTGATTGTCACTTGAATATTCTATGATTGATGAGCTACTCACTGGACAGCATTTGGAGTTTCTAAGCTTACAATGGGGCTGTATAGGCTCGTATGAGTCTACACTTGTCAAAATGCCACATCGTTGGAAATTACATGTCGCGGCTCATATAGTCCTTGTCCTGTCTGATAACCTTGATGTCATAAGACACTAATTTAATTAACATTATAACACCCTTACAAACATTAGCACGAAATATCTCATGATGTGCAAGGTCTACACTGATGTAGGTGGTATAAAATAGTTATACCATGTTTGTCCACCTGTACGTAAGATAATCCTATCACTAAAGCTCGTGGATTATCTCCACGTACAGGCGGACAACCCATGGTATAACTATTACTTATACCATCTAGGCCCTATTGCACAAAATACTGATGTTGTTGAATGTGGATAATAAAGGCGCAGACCAGCCAGCCTATCTGTATAGTCTCATCAACCCCTTTGTTATTCAACTTATGGAAACATATGTATTATGATTGCTGTATGCAACATTTCAATAATCTTTTAGAAACAAGGGTAGTAATTAGGTTTGAGTGGTGTCTTGTTGCAAACATCAAAAACAGCTTCTAGCGAAGAGACCAAAACCTTAAGTAAGATGTCATCATATTGATATTAATTCCTTTTTTGAAATCATATATTAATAGGAGTTTCATATACGTTCATGCTTTAACTATTGAACTTCTTTTACTCCAGTATGTAAAGGCTCTTAAGAGAGTTCGTTCCACTCTTCATCACATCATAGAATTTCGAATCATTTAAAAAGGAATAGATGCACAAAACTACATTTTGCATGAGCCTACTGTTCCTTGTGATACTATATAGCGGTTGACATCGTGTCTGAATGTCTCCACACAATTATGTTTACTTAGGGTACTGTCTTTCAGTCGTTCTAGAAAAATCTTAAATTTTCCAAAAATTGGGATATTTTTTATTTTGCATGATTTTTACAGCCTTGCTGCTTAATAAAAATAATATAGACTTGTATAAGATGAATAACAGCTCCATTTAGTGTTTCTTAACCAATTCGTAAATATTCTCATCATGACAATGGTTCTTTGTCATACACTCCTATTTTTCTCCTCTAGCACAAAAATACCGAGGGGTACTTGATTATGAAGATCATTTATTCCATGGCAAAATAATGGATTAATCATCCTGTAGTTAAATTTCTTATCAAGTGTGTACTTGAAAGAATTCCAGTGACATTTATGTCATTGGACACGTTATAACTAAAATAATATGAATACAATTTTATTGCGGAACGAACTTTCATAACACCCTTAAGTTGTATGTGCTGTTTTTATCTCCTTTTTATATATCGATTTGTATGTACTAGGAGATGATACAATGAAATTAGGAATCCTTCGTGTGAAACAAACATCCATCTGTCCTGATATACATCAGAGATAAGGGTAATGTTGGTGACGTCAAACATATTTAAGCCCTCCAGTACTTATCTTACTGATCGTTTCAAGGCGGTGCTTCTTGCATTGATCTTTTTTTATTTGTGTTTTATGTCATACTGTCGTGTCTGTTTCTTGCAGCCTTGCGGTCACCTGCTGGGAAAGGGCTAACCCTTTGGCCCTCTTGTATGTGATGTTTTTTGTGTTTTTCTCACTTTCCAATATGGTATACTAAGTCAAATGTGGTGTTTGATTGTAAGGATTCCTGATATTTGCCTTCTTCTTTACTTTGTTATTGCCAACAGCGAATGCTGCTATGAGATTGCAATGATGCACACTCTTGCAAGTGCTATTTGCTTGCTATATACAGGCCTCCAGAAATGGGCTGCGACGCGACAAAATCTGTCTTTGGGTTTTCCTACAAAACAACACTCAAACTAGCCTCCTCATTTTTAGATATTTCCAAAATGCGAACAACAAAGGCGCTTGTCAGTCTGTGCCATTGTTTTTCGCAAATCCACTAAGACGGGTATTCTCACGTCAAAGCCCATATAAGAGTATGTTATAAGAATTATATTAGATATTTCTAAACCAAAATAGATATTGTGGGTACTCAAAAAATCATCTTAGTAAGACAGATATTTTGAGCACCGAAACACGTTTAAAATGATAATTAAGAAAACAATAGTAATTTTACGTTTAACAATTCGCTTACCATGACTTAATATATATACTTTGTCAGACTCGAAAAAAGCGTACAGAATATAGCATATCAATTTTGATTATTTATTGATTTTAGATGCAACTTGACTTTTAGATTTTAATTCTCGTTCATATGATTGATTCATTTGATGCAAAATAACTTCTAGAAACAACAAAGTCCAATAAACACTATTTACAATTCATAGTCCTTTGATTATATTTACATGATCATTGGTTTCAGTACATAACTGCAGAACTGTAAAAGTGATACACCAATATCAACGCATGCCTTTGCACGGCCGTTGACACGTAATGTATCTATCAAGACGCACTGATAAATTGCATGTAACAAGCCCTGATAACAATGAATATATATGATGAGAAATTGATATCATTAACTTTAGCAATGTCCTAACGCTCGTGATGTTAAGTTAGTGTCTCCAAGGTAACACTCAAACTGTCATGATTGGCTACTCAAGCATGGTCAGTTATGACAACTGAATTCGTCATAGTATATTGGATGGTGTCAAAGTGATCATTTTAATGCATTTGTTAAACTACATTCCTGCGCTGCGTTAACACATACAAAATGCTTATAGAATAAGAATACCCTATTTGTGTTTTGGTACTATTTAATTGGCTCGACCAGAAAACATGCTGTTGGCCAGCACATGGGATTTCGGTATGTATCACATTGGTAAGCAGTAAACGCCCAGTCAAGCTTGCGCATATGTACTGTCACATCAGGCCTTAAGATTAAGTGACTATGATCAGGACATACCACAATCACATACTACAGACCAATCCACGGCACCGTCAGGATGGGTCACAGAACATTTACTGTCATAAGGCATCAGGACGACAGTTAAAGGAAAGCAAGCAGCTGTCTCTTCCTGGTCAAGATGATTTCCAAACATGAACGGACTCATAAGTTATTATGGAAAATAGTAAGTGAGTATGATTAGGAAATACCACAATAACAAACTGCGGACAAACCCGTGGCATCGTGAGGAAGAGCCACACACCAACCACGAGACACTAGGAAGACAAAAAAGCAAAGCAACCAGCTCTCTCTTCCCATCAATATAAGATGATTGCAAAACTAGAATGGACACAAAGTAACGCCTAGCAAAACATAGAACAAATACTGAATCCCACATTGGGAGTAAAAATCATCATCGAACCAACAACAACAGTACTGACAGCAGCCATAACCACTGGGGTTGTAATGAATTTGACTGGTACCAAATCTTACCCCTTGATTCCTCAGTTGTTGAAGTACAAAAATGAAAAGCTCGCATGGAGGATACCTAACTACTGCAATGTATCATCATAGAAAAACAATCGAACCAAATTAACACACTTTGCTGAAACAAAGAAAAGGGCTCTAGCCCCCCCCCCCCACAGATACGTCAGAATTGGCGTTTAACCATTTTTTATCATAGAGACGCCTTAAAACAATTTAGCAAAGAGTGCAGACCCAAATCAGGTATCTATTTGTTCTATGTACCAAATGGAAAGTTAATTTACATAAATATCCATAGTGGGTGGAGCCTAACATGCATATTCATGAAGGAAAGGGTTCAAGAATGCTTACTTAAGCCAACAGCATAATCCTTGCCATGCTGAAAGTTTTAGGTACTACAGCATCACCAGAAGTTAATCTAGACCCATGCGCGGATCTAGAAAGTGTCCCCCTTTCTGTGTCCACGCATGGGATTGGCAGCGTTTTCAAAAATGGTGAATTCGGGTTTAGTAGTTGATATTATACTTTTTAGCCTCGGCGCATTAAAGACTGATTTTGTTATCCAACTAACGAGCAAAGGTGAAGATCAATCTGCGCCCATGTGCAATCTAATCAGCACCTTTAAAAATGTCATTATTCTAGATATAATATTTATCAATGAGAACTGCTTTCGCCAATTCCATTGAATTCCGTGAAATCAGACCTCAGATGTACATCGAGGATCTACTTCCTAGTACTATGCTTATTGCGCCTTAGGTACAACTAAGGCTTGATTGTATTCTTGAATTGTGTCGGACTTTCCCAATTGACAGCCTTATATGATGCCAGTATATGGCTTTAGGATTTGCTACAATGTATGGCTAAATTCCAGCATATTTGTTGGCTGCAATTTAGTAAGGTGTATCTCATCATTTGTATTTACAAGTACCTTAATCACAGTAAATCCAAAAAAATGAGCTTCCTCAAAACTAGTCACTGTACACATCATTTGATGACTGAAGTTCTGGACGATGAAAACATGAAACTAATTATAACCCGTTTGAAAATATGTCTTCTTGTAATGCATCAACTCCTACTAACAAATTCTAGAATAAGATTTGATATTGTATTTGAATCCATTCTTTCAATACTGGCCAAATCTCTACCAAGAAGTTCAGCAATTTCCTTTTTGTCCAAACCATATCGTACAAAAAGTCTGAAGAAATCCATTTCAGCACCTGTGAACCTGTTTCTATATTTAGGACAGGAATTATTGCATTGTGGGAGAGGACATGAGTCTATCAGGTGATGAGAACAGTTGCCATTCTGATGTCGTCTTGAACGGCTCTTTCGACGTTCTGAAATGATAAATATAACCCATTTAAGCCTAATGAAGTTTCCTCTCTCTATTGGTAGGACGAGTCTATTTCAAATTATAGGGGTGTTAAGTGGTATCTTTATTTTTTATTCAAATTTTAAAAGAAACTTCTGTTAGGAAACAGTAGAGAACCTGATCAGACGCCACGTTATGCGGCGTCTGCTCTGGTAAAAGGACGCTAGGCCTATATGGGTTAAGGACATATCTTGAGTATGCAGATGGGTTAGAAACATCTGTTTCGAGGATTACCCTTTGGCATTACGGGGCTTCTGAGTGATGACAAACGGTGATCGTTCGGGAGGAATATGTTTATCCCATCCTCACACAAACAAAGCATATTTCTTGCTTACCATTAAATACTGCATATTTTGTATTTTAAAAAATAAATGAGAAATATTTCTTCAAAAGTGAACATGAAGACCACGTACATGTAATATTGATCACCATAAATAGGAACATTGCATATAACATATGCGAATAGCCATTCTACAAATATTCATATCTAGGCGAGGTTGGGCTATTTCATTTGCTGAAGAAGGATAATCAGGTTCTATCTGTTTGGTAAATAGTTAATACGTTGTTTGAGCTGCGCAAATGTGCGTGCATTTCATGAAAATCCTGACCATATATATATACTGAACTTACATTCAAGATATTGAGCGGAAACAATATTTTGGCATAAATTAGGAGCAATAACTTAGGAACATGAAAAATGACGTGAAACAATCCCAACTTAGATCTTCACAATATAAATTGGTATACAAAATGTGATGAAATTCTATCATTTTGTTCTCAAGATATTGATTCCTCTGGATCTGCGCATTATCACCATCAATACAGGGAAGCCTTGCTACTTACTTCTTTTCTTTTTCTCTCTTCTTCGTTTCCGTCGTACATTATCTGTCTTGTTTTTCTTATTTTTCTTCTTACGTCTCCTTTCCTTTAATTTTCTACGTCGTTTTCTTTCTTTTGATGGTTTCACTTTAGGCGCATCTCCTTGTAGACTCTCATTTACATTTTCAATTGCACTGTAATTTTCAAACAAAAATGAGAGATAATGATGGCAACGTTACGTGTGAAAAATGTAATTTTTTACGTTTGATTGAAAAGAATTAGTCGAAAATTGTTTTTCCTTGGTAAGTGGGAACCACTATGATATTGACTGTGTACAGCGAGCGCTTGGAGGTGCAAAGATTGTTGAAATAATTCAATCAGCCAATAGATGGGACCAATTACACACATATTTTGATAGCTTGCTTTGACGTCTATTTACTGTGGTGAGTATAGTGGATCAAAAGCAGGTCAAGGGAAGTCAAAGATAAAAAAAAGTGGCTTGTGATTGTGCTCCATAGACTCCAGTCTTGTTTGTGTGTGTGCTGTTTTGGGTGAGAGGGGCATTGAATCATAAATTGACCCCTTGTTGACAGGAAACCCTGCTTTTGCAAATAGCACAAACCCATATAGAATGCCACAAAACTATCCTTATTTTCACACATAGTTACATGAACCAAAGCAATACATGAAAATAGCTCTTAAATTGTTCTTGCCGTTTTATCTGGATACGCACTGTTTGCAGCATGCTAGCATGAAAACAGATCTTCAGAAAAGGAAGTAAAACATGTGATCTCTCATAATATGCTACGGACAATTCTGACTTTACTGTATGAAACTTTACGGAAAATTAAATTGTTCTGCAATGGGTTGCACGAAAGGAAACAAGTGTATACATTATGGAAAACTAAATTGGTCTGCAATGGGTTGAACGAAAGGAAAGAAATGAAAACTTTACAGAAAACTAATTTGTTCTGCAAAGGGTTGAACGAAAGGAAAGAAATGAAAACTTTACGAAAAACTAATTTGTTCTGCAATGGGTTGAACGAAAGAACAACAAAGTGAAAACTTTACCAAAAACTTAATTGTTCTGCAATGGGTTGAATGGAAGGAAGCAAAATGAAAACTTTACAGAAAACTTAATTGTTCTGCAATGGGTTGAACAAAGGGAACCAAATGAAAACTTTAAGGTAAACTTAATTGGTCTGTTAAGGGTTGAACAAAAGGAAACAAATGAAACGATTCTGAGCTGTGTGACATTTCGAATGACCTAAACACTAAAAGAGATTCATCAATGAGAAGAACATATTTTTATTGTTAACATTTTAAAGCTGAACTACATTTGTCAAAGTCATTTCAATTAGGCACATGTATTAGCGTAGCATTATTCATTGATAAAATGAAGCTTTTTACAGACTAAAATAAAATGTGAGAGGATGAAAAACACATTAATTAAAATAAGAGCATGTAAATGTCTTTTTCACTACAATGTATGGCTTTGTTTATTCTAAGAAACCGCAATGGAATTAATAACACACTTCCTAACATTCTATTGACTGGCAACCCATAAACATGTACTTTTGCAAACAGTGAAGAGACAGAAGAAATGCCACTGAACACAGTATTTCATACGATTCTACACTATTTGCTCTGGCAAAAAACGATCTTAAAGAAAAAAACTTTTATTTTGAAATTATAACCTTGTGACCCCTAAATATATACAATGGACCAGTCTGATATAACTATACCAAACTTATGGAAAACATATCAATCTAAAAAGAGTACAGAATTCCTTTGAATTTTTTTTGCATCAGTAATATAAATGACATCACTAGGAACCTTATACGTAAATGGCATTCTAATGATTGTCAGTATCAAGTTGATATGAGATAGCATATTGCTTAACACAAAATAAATGCGCAAACGTTTAATGAAAACCCCCTTAACCGGTATTTTGGATGACGTTTTGGTGTTGCACATTTACTATATTTTGAAAATTGTCACCTATCTGTTGACCTGAACGGTGACATTGTCCAAAACTTGTCAAGAAAATTTTGCAAGATGTTTAAATATCTTCAGCTTTAAAACACATTGATGAAGTTTATAGAAAATAAAATGAAAACTTTCTAATGAAATCAAAGGCAAATTACATTGGCTAGCTATGGAATAGTCAATTTTCTTGCAAACGTGAAAAAACATTGAAGTCTTTGGGATTTCTGACGTTTTGCAATTGGAATTACTTTTGTTCCCTAACTTTAGGTGCTGCTAAGGCTAATGATCTGCACCTTTCTTGTTCACATACATAAAACGTGCTCTTTCATAAAATGAATGAATGATGCTATTATCAGGATAATACAAGACCGCACATGCCCAAATACTTGTTGGAATTCGCATTTGCTGTTCTATATCAAAGATTGACAGTCTGTGAGCATACAGAGCACTATCAGTAGTTGTCGTAAAAATGGTCAAATATCTACTAGTAACATAATACAAGCAGGGAGTGTGGAAACAAACTCCAGAAAGACACTTTGAGTAGCAGTTATATCTCACTCAAACATGTTTGACTTCCTCTCTACTTCTCTACAAATGCAGGCTAGAATCTTACACCAGAGGAAGAAGTTGATGAACTTGTCACATTAATTCTTTATGAACAAATGGTATTTTATAAGAGAAAAATGATACAGTTCAGTCAGTATGGTCAATTATTTATATTGAGGGATAACAAGTTTTTGGTTCTATGTAAAATAATACAGTAAAACCTGTGTTAAACGGACACTATCAAAAACACCAAAAATGGATTTCAAGACCAAACATCGCTTAATGCAGGTCAAAACCATCGTTAAGCTAGCACATATCATTAAGATCTTTGGTTTGTCTTTTTTAGTGGCCGCTTTACACAGGTGTTACTGTATTTTTTTTCAGAATAGTCAATCAGTGTAGACCCTGATGAAATGGCGCAATATGTGGCATTTCGTGTGTGTCTTCACTGTTTGCCAAAGTACTCATTTAGGAGTCACTAATATACAAATGGGTCTAAATAAACAAGTGTATGGAGTAAGTTTACTAAATATATTAACAAAGCAGTGAATAACAATTCTAATACACTTGAGTTTGTAGCGCGTCGTCTGATTGGATAGCGTCGTAAATTTGCGATAGTATATCCTGCAATATACTGTCTGAAATAGGGTCATTAATTACGTCACATTTCATTGAATGACGTGTGGCTTTATACGTCCTGCAATGATCCAATTTAAGATCAAACTGCAGAAGTGCATTAAAATTTGGATAACCATAATTTGTGGAGCCATATCGTCGGATATACGTTCGGAAATATGTTTTACAGGTCATGCGTCTCTGTAAAACTAAATTTCCGACAATATATCTGACAATATACCTACCGAAATGAAAATTTTGAATACATTTTTCCCCTTAGTCACTTGTCTGACAGCATGAGGTCCATGCTGACATGTGTTAGTCTGTGATCTGTCTCTGCGGCTTATCTTGATAATACTCGCTCTATTTTCCCTGTCCTATATCAATCAATTAAACGAGAAAATGTTCTTACTTTGAATGGCTATTTGTAGTAATGATGCACTTGTCGTATCTGTAACTATTTTCCCAGCAGTATATTGACTGGCCAAGTTTAATGTTGTTAACACTGACATTGAACCAGTCTGTTCTCGTTAAAAGCTCGTGAGAAAGGCAGGCAGGTGCGAAAACAGCTCTGAAAATATACAAAACAAACCCTAAAAGTGCAGCAGACGACAAATTTTATGATGTTTTTTTTAATTTTTCGAAAAATAAGGTAGGATATTTCATGAGAATCGTCTGCCAGCAGATGATCAAAGTTAACCCTTAAAGCGCCAATCACGACTGCAGCTGACCCCAAATTTTATAACATATTTCTTAATTTTTCGAAAAAAAAAAAGGTATGAAATTTCATGTAAATCGTCTGCCAGCAGACGATTCTCATGAAAATATCATACCATATTTGTTATTTTTGAAAAAAAGGCAAAATTTGAATTGTCTTCGGCTGCAAATTATGGGTGGCACTTTCATGGTTAAAGTCGTTATTGTTTTATAGTTGTGACAAGAAACATGTTTTATCAGGACCAAAACCAACTAGATACGTTAGGGAATTTGTCTTTAGTCGCGGTTCAGCGCTTTTCATTCTGTACGTTTAAGGACCAAGTGTGCGTAATATCCCTATCAACTTCAATCAAGGGCTATTATTCTGCTGCAAATTTGCGAAAAAAGTTAAAGGAAGCAGTCTTAACATAGATATTGTCAATATTATTGTAGATACAGAATATGTTTAAATTCTGCCCATTCGTTCTAAAGATATTGAGCAGAAATGCAGTTCTGATTTAAATAAATGGCCATAACTGTGCTACAAATTTGCGTATAAACAAGTAAAAAGCTCACCATCGATCTTGGCAATATCAATGCACATACAAAATTTGGTCAAATTATATCAACTCGTTCTCAAGATATTGAGCAGAAACGAGATTCTAACATCTGTCAAGGACCATAACTTTATTACAAGAGTGGAAAAAAATATGCAGCAGTCCCAAATTAGATCATGTCAGTATCAGTGCATAAATAAAATTTGGTAAAAATCTATCAATTTGTTCACAAGATATTGAGCGGAAACAAAATTACATCAACATGACAGAGGGCGGAATGACGGACAGCACAAACCAAGTATAACCCCATTTTTTTCAAAGCGGGTGTTTAATAAAATTAACTACATATTATTACTAAAATTCAAAATAGACTATGCATTGCTACCAAAGAAGCGATAAACCTAGGGGAGGGTGTATCCCATCCTCACATTTGTCATAGATTCTTACAGTATGAACAGGAACATTGTGTGTGTTTTTTGTGTTAAAGTGTAATCTGATTTACAATTCTCGATGCTAGTGATCCTCTGGTAGCTGCTGTTCTTCAGAATAATATGAACTACAGCAAGCCCCTCAGGACAAACAAATTACGTTGTGTTTTTTGCTAGTTTCAAGTGCAATAATGGTAAAACTCATATTGGCCTCATTTTTCTTCCGTATTTTTGATAGTCAAACACCTTGCAAGTACCATGGGAACATGGTTTTGTCACCACAACTTCACACCAACTTAAATATGTCCTATCTGCCAGCAATTTGTAACAGTTTTCATTTCTACATAATCACTAGCTTTAGTAATGGCCAGATGGTCCCTCTTTCAGATGAGTTTATACTATACATGGGCCTGTACACAAGCTTTTGGTACCTATCGCATATGCACAAACACCACCGACAGACACACATGCTGATATACCAAAAGAGGCTAACGATCCGTGCGTGGATCCAGAGGGGGGTAGGGGGTGTGGTATTTGATTGTATGGATTCGTGACCTTTGCCTTCTTTCTTACTTTAATCCCAAAAGTAAACAGTTTGGCAAAGTAATGGTAAAAGGTATTGTTGCGACTGGAAAAGCCATTGGAAGACACCGTGATATAACTCCATTATTTACCGCTATAACATTCTAGGGACCTATAGATGGCTACATAATGATGATTTATCTATCACAGGTGACAAATGTGTTAGTTTTTGTGGTTAAACGTCTCGGTCACTTATTGACATTACGTCTAGACGGTCACTGTTAAACTGGAAACACGTTAACAGACACTTTGACCATTTCGCTGCATTGATGTGTGAGAACATAGTTTACTAATAGTTGATTAAAATGACATTATTGAGCCATGACATGTGATTTCCAACGATATGGCATTTTGACACATGTAGACTCGGACGAGCGTCTGCAGGCTCCTTTTAAGCTTAGAAACTCCAAATGATGTTCAGTCAGTAGCTTAACAATCATAGAATACTCAAGCCACGAGCAAAGGTTCTGATCAGACTGCGCGTATGTGCAGGCTGATCTGAGGCTTTGCTAGTCGCACATACCACATTGTTGGAAATCTCCTGCACTGGCTCAAATAGTTTACTAATAGTTAATTAAAATGACATATGAAGACTTCATCTGTTCTAAACTGCCCAAGGTGCTGTCTGCTGTAACATTATAGGTGGATCTATAGGGATTGATTAGAAAACAAGAATTAATCATTGCATTCTATTGTTTCGTCTTGAGGCAATACTATTAGTTCTGTTGCACTAGGTTTGAAAGACGATAGACTTGTCTATTTGTCTGCCAGAATCATCATTCAAACAGGATGAGTCTATACAGACTAAAGACTCTTAGGTCTTTTTACGGTCAGATAGGGGACATTCGTTTGCTTTCTTCACCAAGTTATTAGTTTTAATAACGATAACCTACTCCAACGCATGAACGGGATAATTATATTTCCAGAAATCAGCATTCAAAGAGTTATTGGAACGGTATCGTAAGGCAGACGTACAGTAATCAAGAGTCATTAAGTAGATAATGCAGATGTCTGACAAAGTCATGCGTTCAGATAAGAGTCCGTAATTGAATTTTTATTTTGCAGCTTATTCGTTTTGCGAAAGTGTGTTCTAATTTTGATAACTTCAACAATATAAACATATTTTGACTGCAAAGTAATAAAAATAATGATAGAGATATCATAGAAAAGCACTTTCTAAATGCTACCAAAGTCACTCAGAGTTGATTGTTAAATACAATATTGGTTTAAATCTCTTCTCCAATGGGGAATATCTGAACCTATATTTTATGGTGACTTAGTTTATAAATTCAAAAAAAATTGTTGGAACCCCTAATTTTAGTGATCAATTCAAAAAAATAATCAAACGTTGTAAAAAAAAGTTGGATATAACTTGGATATCATGCGACAGTCTGCATGCCTGGTTGTAAACCAAATCACCGTTTAAAGCTATGGTTTTTCTCTTTAATTGCACGATGGTGAGCCATGCCTCACACTCAATAATGGCTCTGACGTAAAGCTTTAATCGGTGGGTTGGTGCATTATGCTTGTCTGGGGCTTGGCCCACCGTGGCTCAATTTGAGGTTTTCTTAGCTCTGAATATCTATGAGTTGTGAGCCCTTTTCTTTGTTTCATCTTAGTGTGTTACGTTGATTAGATTGTTTCCCTATGATGATACATTGCAATAGTAAGGAAGCCTCCATGCGAGCTTATCATTTTTGTGCTTTAACAGCAACAGAATCTATGGCAAAGATTTGGTACCAGTAAAATGCAATTATACCCCCCAGTTGCTTATCAGGCTGCTGTCTGTTCTAAGGCGGTGATTCTGTTGTTGTTGTTGATGATTAGTTTTTGATTGCTGCTCTAATTGTGGGATTCTGTTATTGTTCTATATTTTGTTGTGCGTTACGTTGTGTCCATTCTAGTTTTGTAATTATCGTGATGAGGAAGAGAGAGTTGGTTGCCTTGCTATGTTTGCCTTTCTGGGGTCTCGTGGTTGTTGTGTGGCTCTTCCTCGCGGTGCACATGCCACCGATTTGTTTGCAGTGTGTGATTGTAGTATTTCCTGATCATAATAACTTACTGTTTCAGACTAAACTTAAACCTTTTTTCTCACTGTGTAGCTGTAAAGTGCCTAAGATGCTCTAAGAGAATTAGGTCAGACAGATATACTTATTAAAGTGCTGTGTTGCTGTGCTGTTTCCAGTCTGAGGTGGGGGTTCAACAACTTGTATATGCAACCCTTTGTTATTCATCTGAGCACAGCGTGTACAATGTGAGATTCTGTGGTCGTTTGTCACGTATCATGTACCGTCAGTAATTTGCTTCATATCGCATCTGCTCCTAAGCCATCATATTGGTATTCACTAATTTCAGAATAATCGATCCTTATACATGTCTATTTGATACGTTTACAAACGGTTCCGGTCCGTATCATAAAGTTTTTTTTTCTCATAAATGATGTAAATATAAAATTCGCTTTTGGGGGTGCATGGTATTATAAATGTCATAGGTTCAGTCCAAAACATAAGCGAGTGTGAATTGATAGACACCCGTAATTCATACTTTCATGTAATGTTATTTCAACTTTAGATTGCAAATGTGGGGTCCATACTTTCACGAAAGTCAAACGAGATAAAGTCATTTTTTACGTAAAACAAAGTCCTTAACTTTTGTTTCACTGCTTTGTGCAAGTATCGTCATCATGGTCATTGCGCCAGTCATGACCTTGTGGTGTTTAACTGAATGCCTCCTTAATAGACATTTTTCAGTTGTACCTTACATTACGATTTGTCCGTCAACGGAGACTTACTTTGGACTTTATTTAAAAGGGGCGATGTCAGCAGTAACAGGAATCTATCTTTTTCGTCTGCTACTAAATATTATAGTTTTTGCCCTGAGATCTTTTTTTTACTTAAACAAACAGTTCATACTCTGACGAAATGACACATGATGGCATTTCACCAGTTTGCAAGTGTAAAAAACATGTACCGGAGAATATATTTCACAATTGAAATGCAGCCGAATATCTTTTTGTAAAGTTATTTCTTGTTCCATATGTATTCACTTGTTGTAACTTGCGAGTAGGTAAATTCCATGTTCTGCGTCCAATATGATTATTTCTTTTGGCGTCAATATTTCATCAAGCTCAGGTTAATGGACAGTGGAAACGCATAAGGTGTTTGCAACTAGTGCAAGCCAATATAGCTGGAACACAGTAATTAAAAATCCTTCGAATGCAAAGGAGGTATTGAACGGACATGGAATTCAAGCATGAACGTCTGTATCTTTTTTGATCATTCAGAGGGGGTTCAGGAGGTTCGCTCGAACCCCCCCCCCCCCCCGTTTTTAAATATCGTATGGAAATGAAATGATTTGCTCTGAGTGAGACCAAATTATTTCATTTTCAGGGGTTATTTAAGAAAAATGAGATATAATCAGAAAAGCGAATCCCATGCTTTGTACATATGAACACCTTTCCAGAAATCCTCGATCCGCCCCTGTAAATACACCAAAAGTCAATATTGTCTAACTCAGGCAAAAAGTCAAGAGTCATAATACTCATAACTGTTTTTCCACTATTGTTGACTGTCATCTATTGACCAGCCACATTTGCAAACAATTTGGAACAATATCAGGCCTGACAAAATACGGACATCTTCCAATTCTAAACTGTTTAGCACTGTCATGGTATTCCCCATAGATTTTTTTCAATGAGTTAATTTAAATAAAAGGAAAGATAAAAGAAACTGCAGACAATGAATAGGCATGCAAAATAATTCAGCATGCATTTACATGCTTGTTGAGTCGATTTGGGTGAACTTTTTATGATATTGGCTGTTCATGGTAGTGATCATAAAAAATCAAAATGTATCAAATATCATAAATGACTACAGGAGGGACAGGCAGACAGGCAGACGGGCTAAATCACGTATGTGATTAAGCTGCATCCTATCATATCTAGCTCTTATCTTCAACATACTGAAGGAGTTCACCAATCTATACTCAGAAAAACAATTGAAGGATATTAAAATTCTTTTGACTTTATAACATTTGGGAAAATACTTTTCGAAGAAATTATTTTTGTCATTGATAGAATTATCACTATGCAATTAACCAAAATGCAAATTGAAATTCACGGGTCATTGGTTACGATACAGTTCTACACCAAATGTACCTACCCTTTCTACCCAAAATTCGCAAGTGAAAAATTTAGCGCTCTCATATTTTGCTGAAACCTTTACCAGGTCGTTGCTTATGTTCTAATTCCGACCACAGAAAAAAGTTAACGCCAATTTATCAGTCATTTCCCCTTATAATGGGACAACTTCTTCAACAAAAATACACAGATATGGCATACCCCGGCAAATTTGACCACAAATTTGCAATAAAACACTTACAACAGCTCCAAAATTAGGTGCCATTTTTTAGAGGGAGAACCAGCGATGAATTTGGAGCCAGCCATTATGGAATACAAACGATAAAAATGGGTTTCGATCATTTTTGAACGTTTTTGACTTTTCAGTATAGAGGGTTGCACCATTTGGCTTTGCACTGTACTTCAACCATTGAAGCATGACTGAAATAAAGCATCCAATTTGATTGCAGATATCTGGAACTATGAAATGAATTCATAATTAGTAAAGTTTTTATTGTATTGGATGTTAGAGATGGGACTGAATCTAAATATCCTTCAATTGTTTTCTTCTGAGTATATTATAATTATTATTAATCATTATTTCCCACCTCCAGAAAAATGCTAAAACTGTTTAATTCAATACACGCCTAGTTGAGCACACTTAGAAATTCAGAAGGAGTAAAATACAAAAAGACAATTAGTATAACTTTTACCTCATGGTATTAATTTGGTGAAGTGGGTTGGGGTGGAACCACAGTTTTTTTTTCATGACTAGCTTGACTAAGCGGTTTAACAGTTCTTCATGCACATACCTAAGCTAGATACTGACAACAACCCTTCTTGTACCAGCAGAACTCAGTTTTGATCGATAAATATTTCCTAGGAGTAGAGCTCTAACGAGTAGCTCAATGCAAGGGTAGAGGGTGTGTGTTCTGGCAAACTATTTGCTACCATGCTGCTGCATATACCATATTGTGAAAAGTTTATTTTTGGCCAACGCCCCACCGCTAAGTCCAAACAAAGGGTTGGACCCAGGCCTACAAAATAAAAATTCGCTTGATATGTTTCAATATCTTTTGCCCCTCTGCCTGCATACTAAAAATAGGTAAACAATAATTGCAATCTGACTTAGTTATAGCGAAATTATTTCAGGATCAAATTCCAAAACAGTATGCGACCTGGTCAGAGGCATTTCCAGCTAATACTCACTTACTATCCAATGATGTAAATTATGTTTCAAGGTCACCAGTCTTGTGGCTCATTTAAAGAAGGTATAAAGGGTATTCACTATCTACAAATAATAAGTGAGTATGATCAGGAAATGCCACAATCACAAACAGCAGACAAACCCATGGCACTGGAGGAAGAGCCACACAACCATCATGAGACATCAGGAAGACAAACTAAGCAAAGCAACCAGCTTTCTCTTCCCCATCAAGATGATTGCAAAACTAGATTGGACATAAAGTAACGTACAGCAAAACATAGAACAGTTACAGACTGGCACGATGGGAGTAACAATAAACAAAATGTCAACAACAACAGAACAACTGCCTTAGAACAGACAGCAGCCTAAGTCACTGGGGGCCTTAAATGCATTTAATTGGTACCCAATTTCGCCCTAGATTCTGCTGTTGTTGAAGTACAAGAAATGTCCAGCTCGCATGGAAGCCTTCTACGTATATCAGAATGCTCCATATGAATTTCGACTTCAATCGGACCAAAATTCAAAAACTGAGTCCTCTTGCACGAAAGGTCAAATCAAGCATCCGAATAAGAGTGTGCAAATGAAAGTGATTCTCCTTTATTTCTGCAGTCAAACTCAATAGATTGAATATAATTTCGGTTTCTAGTGCAGAAGTGGAGGTTGAAATCTTTCTCTCTAACAGAGTCAAACCGTTGCATGAGTTGCAGTCTGTTCTGGATTCATTATGTTTACTTCCATCATAAAATTAGTCCAGAGTGCATTTTAATATAATCAGCAGACATAAAAAGCATGCAAAATTTTCACGACTACAATACATCAGCACTTCAAAAGAAAATATTAGTTTGCTGAAGATGACTTTATTAAAGCACTTCATATGATTTCCTAACAAGAAATTAACCGAGTCGTAAGTTACACTTAATGAAGTTGTTAAACGTTACTGAAATACACTGCTGAGATCGCCCCTCTTAAATAACGTAAGTCTAAGGTGTACTACACCTTACAAATCCTAAGGTCCGCGGTAACTGAAAAATGTCTAATAATCGTTCATACAAACTTTCTTTCATATGGGCCAGCAGCCCAGTACATGTGACTAAACCATTTAATGCATTCAAAAGACGCGGAATGTATCCTAATGTTTCTAAGTGCAATGCCAAGAGGTGTGTCTGTTGCACACATTTATGTACTAAAACTACCATTACATCATCTGTAAATGGTAGGCAATTTTCCATAATCAATAATAATGATATGGACTGAACTTCCTCTGATCTGATTTATGTTATAAATTGAACTGAAACTAATTGTGGAATGCAATATGTTGGACAAACTGGCCGATCCCTTAAGACTAGGTTTCGTGAGCACTTTTGTAAAATGAAAAAGCCTACAAATTGGACACCTTTCTTTATCGCCATTTCAAAAGTAATGGTCATTCACCTGGTAAAATTGTAATTCAGCGTGTTGAAAAAATTATATATGATCAAAATTCGTCAACTAGATTGATAAATATAAAGAGACATGAAACTGAACTTAAATGGATTAAATTTTTGCAATAACCTTTTCCTTTAGGCTTTAATGATAATATATACCATGAAGGTAACATTTCTAAAATGCCAGATTTTGATGTTTTTTCTGTTTTGGAATGTAAAAGACGTAAAAGTTGATCTCATGGTAAACGTAAAAATGGCAACATTAAGCGCAAAATTTGTACTAAAAAACGCTTAAATACTTCTCTAAAGGATCTTTCTTTGGCTTTATCTAATCATGGTTGGCATGGCTTATTTTCATTTTTAAGTTCCTTGCCTATCTCAGTTTTACGCAATTTAGAGTTAGAGGCTAATAAACTTTACGATAGAGCAAATCAATTATATAAAGCAGCTCTCCTTACAAGGTGTTATGTTCAACATTTCCTTAGTCCTTATATCGATTCTGAGGTCAACCATAAACAACGTTTTATCAAAATTCCTTTCATTAACAAAGGTATTGAGTTTATTGATTTACATAGTATCTTCAAGGATAATTTAGTGATTTCATCTATTCCAAATTACTTTAATAATTCTAAAACTACTATCATTTGTTATAAATATAACAAACCTATTGATCTACTATATTTAACTTTAATAAAATTGTTAATGATATAGATATAGATTCCAATGCTCCTGCCTCCTGAGATTGTAAAAATTCTAATTATTTATATCCCTCTGCAGGGCATGTTATTACAGGTAATCTAAATGTCATTTCTGATGCTAGAGTTCGCGATATTATTTCTAAAGGTCCTAAATATAGATTTCCTTCTAATATTGATTTCTCTTAATGTCGCAGAGAGATTGCTGCTTCTTCAAATGACTTTAGTTATCGTTGGTGCAAACGGGAAAATGTTGAACCTGATGCCTTGAAGGAATGGAAGATTAACATTTTTAAAATTATTGAAACTCGTATTTCATTTTACTCTCATAATACTCATCTTTTACCCCCTAAACCTTAATCTTCATTTGTCATCTTAAACGAGGTATCCAGGATTTTCATATGAACTATGTTTTGGTTCCAGCAGATAAAGCTGCTAACAATGTTTTAGTTGTTTGACGATTTATTATATTTATACTCTTAAGCGTGAGCTTGTTGACACTAATGCCTATAAACTGCAGCCTTCTTTGAGTGAGAGGGTGATTGTTGATGGGCATGGTTGTCATACAGCCCTACATTTTGGTGTCAAAGCTAAAGAAAATCAAGACAAAGTTTCTACGTTGTACTGGTTACCTAAACTCCATAAAAAACCCTATAAAGCGAGATTTATTGCTAATTCTAGTTCTTGTACGATAAAAGAACTTTTTAAATTGTTAACCTCGTGTCTTACAGCTGTTAAAACATGTTATCAAGTATTGTGAAAGGGTATATGAGAGATCCGGTGAAAACCTATTTTGGTCTATTAAAAATTCAGGTGAAATTTTAGATAAACTTAAAGCTAGAGATTTCAATGCGACCAGTTTGTCTACTTATGATTTTTCTACTCTTTACACTACTTTACCTCATAATTTAATTAAATATAAACTTATTGATCTTATTGAAAGAACCTTCAAGAGAGAAGGCTCTCCTTACCTTACATGTAATGACCAAAATGCATTTTTTACTTCAGAAAAAAACCAAAAATATCATGCATGGTCGTGTCAAAATGTATGTGATGCGCTAACCTTTTTGTTGGACAACATTTTTATTCAATTTGGCACCAAGCTGTATAGACAAGTAGTTGGGATTCCTATGGGCACTAATTGTGCTCTCCTGGTTGCAGATTTATTCCTGTTTTGTTATGAGAGGGACTTTATGATGTCTCTTTCTGATGATAAGCAGACTGATATTATTGATGCGTTTAACACTACTTCCAGATATTTGGACGACATTTTAATATTAATAATGTTTATTTTGACAATATGGTTAGTCAAATATACCCTTCAGAGCTCCAACTGAATAAAGCTAATACCTCTGATATCGAAGCCGCATTTTTAGATTTGCATTTATCAATATCTTATGATATTGTTTCTACCAAAATTTATGATAAACGTGACGACTTTGATTTTGAAATTGTCAATTTCCCATTTTTAGCTGGTGATGTTCCTCGTTCTACATCCTATGGAGTCTATATTTCTCAACTCATTCGTTTTGCTAGAGCATCTAGCATTGTTGCTGACTTCAACACTCGCAATAAATTGTTAACTAAGAAACTTCTTAAACAAGGTATCATAAACTTCGCAAAACATTTTCAAAATTTTATAGACGATACTATGATTTGATTTCTAAATTCCAAGGTGGACTTAAATCTCTTTTGCGCCAAGGACTTTTAGAACCTGATTTCTATGATGACTTGGTGTATAAATTGAAGAAGATTGATGGCTCTGATAATTTTTCAGCGCAGTTCATTAAAATAATTTCCCATTATAATAAAAGCACCGCAAGCACTGCGTAATACCCCGCCACTGCTGGGGGCACCAAAAGTTATTTTGTGAGATATATAATGCCTAAATAGCAACAGAACTGAGATAGACAGTGATATGACGTCCTTAGTCACAATATGTAACCTTTGATGGTCAACATATCTGTAAAGTTTCATTCAGAGACTCCATATAGTAAATGAACTACAGGTCAAAAACCATTTTTCAGATCAATCAAGGGCGGATAACTCATGAACTGGAAAGGTAAGGGTGACGGTCCTTACTAAAAATATGTAACCTTTGATGTTCAACATATCTGTGAAGTTTCATTCAGATATTCCATATAGTAAATGAACTACAGGTCAAAAACCATTTTTCAGATCAATCAATGGTAGATAACTCATGAACTGGAAAGGTAAGAGTGAAGATCCTTTGTCACAATATGTAACCTTTGATGATCAACATATCTGTGAAGTTTCATTCAGATATTCCATATAGTAAATGAACTACAGGTCAAAAACCATTTTTCAGATCAATCAAGGGCAGATAACTCATGAATTGGAAAGGTTAGAGTGATGGTTCTTTGTCACAGTATGTAACCTTTGATGTGAAACATATCTGTAAAGTTTCATTTAAATATTCTACATAGTAAAGGAACTACGGGTAAAAAACATTTTTTAATTCAATCAAGGGCGGATAACTCACAAACGGGAAAGGTAAGAGTGACAGTTTTTAGTCACAATATGTTACCTTTGATGTGAAACATATCTGTGAAGTTATATTCAGATATTCCACATAGTAAAGGAACAATAGGTCAAAAACCTTTTTTCAGACCTATCAAGGGCGGATAACTCACAAACTGGGAAGGTCAGAGTGACGGTCCTTAGTCACAATATGTAACCTTTGATGTGCAACATATCTGTGAAGTTTCATTCAGATATCATGAATAGTAAAGGAATAACAGGCCAGAAACCATTTTTCCAATACGAAAAAGGGCAGTAACTCCGTTAAAAATGGACGGATTTTGCCCATTAACAATCCCATACCACTCATCGCCGATAACAATATGTATGCAAAATTTGAAAAAATTCCGTGAATAAATACTCAAGTTATCGATCGGAAATGGTGAGCACGGACGGACGGACGGACGGACGGACAGACGGACGGACGGACGGACGGACGGACGGACAGACGGACAGACACCGAAGGGTATAACATAATACCTCGCCACACTTTAGTGGCGGGGTATAAAAAGACTGGCTATAACGTTAATGTATTGCAACAGACTGCATGCTTGGTGGTCAACCCAATCACGGTTGGCAAATTTGCTTTCCTCTTTAATTGCACGTCGGTGGGTCGGACTTCAGACTCTATGATGGTTCCGACTTAAAGACTTATCTATTGGTGAGATGGTAGGGGCCTGATGCTTTGGCTTTTTGTCGGGGTCACCAGGGTTTACCTGTTGGATTTCTTATGCTCTGGTATTCAGTTTTATTTACTGTTGAGTCCTTATCTTTGCTTTATCTCCTTGTTATATTTTGATTTATATGTTTTAGGAGATGATGCATTGATAAGTTAGGGGTCTTTCATGCAAACCAAATATCTATGTGTCTTGATCCACATCTGAATTAAGGGTGAGGTTGGCGCGCCGTTAAACCGGTTTAAGCCTTCTGGTAAAATATTTTACTGACAGTTCCAAGGCGGTACTTCTTTTGTGGATCTTTTATGTTTTTGTTCTGTCTTATGTTTGCTATGTCTTTGTGTGCGTCTGTTTATATGTGCTTTGTGGTCAGCTGCTGGGAAAGGGCTGACCTCTTGGCTCTTGTTTGTGGTGTCTAACTGTGAGTTTGTAACTTTCCCATTGGTATCCTGGGTCGGGTGCGGTACTTGATTGTATCGACTCCTGATCTTTGCACCCTTACTTACTTTGGTACATGTCTAATCATATCATATGCTCAAAAGCCTCGCATGAACGCAAATGCGGTTAGTTGAGTGAGGCGTTCGAGGTAAATATTGGTCTGAGCCTTCACTGCTTGCCGATGCTATGCAATGTAAGTTCCTAATCCCATGTATGTACTCACTCCTATTTACTGTAAATTCGGAAATTTTTGCGAGAACTATTTTTTGGGGAATAGCGTTAAAAGACATATTAGCAACATTTGAAATTCGGGACTAAGGCATGTTTTGACTATGCTAAAACCAAGTCCTAATTGGTCACTTTTAAAAATCATTATTTCTGACCAAACGCTTAAAAAAATTGAAATGATTTTTTGCCTATATATATGTGCATTTTAATGGGCAAACGTTTAGCAGTGTTTTTGAACAGTTTTCTTTTAACCTTAAAGTTTTTTTGGTTAAAAATGCAAAAATCGACTTTTTAAAGAAAAAATGGTTTCGAGAGTAGTTATTTTAAAATTGACATTGAGGTGTTTACAAACTGGTCTGTCCGACTTGAAAAACACCAAACAATTGAAATTTTGCTTATGGTGGATATTTTACGCGTTCTTCTAATGTTGCATTTTTCAAAAACAATTTGAGATCTTCGAAACTCACCAGTATTTCCTGGTAAAATTGTTAAATGCTCTAAATTTTATTTGACCACTGTAGGCTAAACACAGTAGAACTTGATTAGTCCATTTTTGGCGATTATTGTTTTATGACTACTGTACACTTCCGGTTTCAAAGTGAGAGTTTAAAAATCGATAAGGTAGCATTATATATTTTTTTCAATATTCAAAGAAGGACGGCGACGTCTGCTGATAATGAATAATCGCTGAACATTTCAATGCTGTGTCGCTGATAATAAAGCGTACAGAGCAGTGCAAAGTCTCTATGTAAATTGCAAGATAAAAGCTGAATTTCAATTAAAACTTGCTAAAAGTGTTTGTCTTATGTTGTTGAGTAGCAAAAATAACGAGTCTGATGGAATCAAAACTTTTGAGGTGTATTCTTCTTATATCACGCTAGCCAGTAACATCTTCAAACAAACAAAAACGTTAATTTGTGTAATGGTTTATATCGTAGAAAAAGTGTGACTTTTTGAAAAGAGGGTTCCTTTTCCGTCTGTGCAAGAATTACACGTCATTTTTAAATGAAATAACTTGCAGAGTTTTCGGCAAAATATTGCTTCACTTAAAAAGCATGAATTTTGTATACCCTATGTTTCACTTTCTGAACTCGCGTAAAAATGTAAGGTGACCAATTAGCAGTTTGTTTTAGTATATATCAGTAAAGGACAGTGTGCTTTCCCCATTATGCGAGGATTTTAATTTCACAAATCTTCGCACTTGCGAGGTTTTACGAAAATAAAACCTTTGCGGAAATTTCAAAAAGGCAAGTAGTGTAAACCCTATTTTACACTGCTACATATAGGAGCATACTTATCTGGTTTGCATTGTCAGGATAGGTTTGGTTAGGCCTATCTGTCTGAATATAAAATATGGATATGTACGAGGGCTCGTAAGTCGCTTTGAATGGTGATGCAAATTAAAAATTCGCTAGTTTTTGGTCTCAAACATCATAAAGTTCCGTCAATCCAGATTATTTGAAGGTCGCAACAGCTGTAGTTGTGCCACGTGAAGTTGAAAGAACTCCTCTCTGTCGTCAATAAAATGTTGATATTTTTCATAGTCTGGTTCTTTGGATGTATTGTGCTCTGGTAGAAAGTAGAATAATGCTTAAGCTGGTAGCTGTTTTCCAATTTTTTTTTCATTAACAGACAATGCAGCGAGTTTGTGTTTTTCAAATTATGAAGAATTTCTTTATTTCTTTATTTCTCCAGAATGCGTTGTTGTTGCTGCTGTAGTTGTTACTGTTGTTGTTGTTGTTGTTGTTGATGATGATGATGATGATGATGATGATGTGTGTGTTGTTGTTGTTTTTCAGATTATTTCATCCATATTAATTAAACAGGCAATATTGTAATGGCTGCTTAGTCTTCCCTAGGCATTTCTTAATTACCTTGGATATTAAACATGTTTAAGTACACGAACCACTACGCTTGCACAGTTATATGTTTCCTTGTTTAATTATATTGTACAGTATGACATAGAAAAGGCTAATGTGATTCTTTCTGAAACCTGATAAATGGCTTTTAGCTTAATAACTGAATTAATAAGCTTAGTTGGATTATAATTTCTAGAACCTAATGGAAATTTACTACCGCATAACCAGGCGTTGATATCGAGACAGCTCAAGCTAGCAGCCATTATTAAGAGGCAGGAATCCAGATGCTGAAGGTCGTTAAAACAGCTATTTCAGTAATTTGTCTTTCAATTTTCAAATGAAACTTCAACGTGACATCGCGCCTAAGAGTGATATAACGCCACGTTATATAAACTACTAATAGATAACAGAATTTGTAATGGAACGTAATGACGGTCATTACAATGTCACGTAACCATATACATGATAAATGAGCCGCGACATGAAATTTCAAACAATCTGGTATGTGCGACAAGGAAAAGCTCAGGTCAGTCTGCACATACCCGCAGCCTGATCAGAGCCTTTGCTAGTCGCTTGAATATGCTACGACTCTAAGGCAACTGACCAAACATCATTTGGAGTTTCTAAGCTTGAAAGGAGGCTGCACAGGCTGTCTGAATCTATTCATGTCAAAATGCTGCATTGTTGGATTCACATGTCACGGCTCATATATGCACGCCAAAATGTGATTTGAAAGTACTTTAAGTGTCCTTCCGGTATGATAAAATAGAAAATAGGTCAGGTTAAGCAAAAAAATGTTAGTTTAAAATTGCAATTATTATCTTACCCAGCAATATAAACATATGTTTTGGGTGCTCAAAAGAACCGTCCCATTGAGAGGGTTCTTTTGACTACCCAAAACATATGTTTTTGTTGAGAAATAAAAAAAATCAGGTACGCACATTTATCTGGGGGAACTGATAGAATCCAACATTTGTGCTCGTGCTATATTGACTTTCTTAACATTGTTGTAAAAAAACGATAAAATACTCATGAAGTCCGCATTTTATCTTTGTTTCCTATCTCGTTTAATAAATTCAATAATACAGGCGCACTTTAGCCAGATTCTCTATATTTATTATATTATTTAGATAAAAAATTTTGGCTGGCACAAAATTAAATGTATGTATGTATGTATGTATGTATGTATGTATGTATGTATGTATGTATGTATGTATGTATGTATGTATGTATGTATGTATGTATGAAACACTGATATTCATGTAAGCATTTGCGTAGTAGTTACATTCTACTTTCCATACCAGAGTTTTCTAGGGCTCCCACAGATGTTAAAAATACAAGATCCCATAACATTGGCATATGGTTTATCTGCTGAAAAGAAGAACCTGAACCATAAAACCACACCAGTTGTCACATACTAAGTTATGGTACAACCTTTGGTATCGATGTCCTCAAATGATGCAAAGCGTCACAAAAAGCTTCAATCTGAACATTTTGCCTGATTATATCAACGTATTGTATGCTAAGAGGTGTAACTCAATTTCTCAATTATAAGATGTGCACAAATCTTACATCCCTTTACCTAACTTTTACCTTATTCTAGGTATGTAAATCCCAACAACCAGTATTGCTAAATTTAAATCTACCAATTGTAGATCTAGACTGCCTATCATTTGATTATATCTATCAATACGTTAATAGCTAAAAACTGAGCAAGAGTAGAAACTGATCTTAGAATAATTTGGCTCACATTTATATGTCTAGTCAAAGTTTTGAGCCAGTATCCTGCAAAATGTACAAGTTGGCATGTGTGCCCATCTAAAACTCAAATCAGCCTGCGCAATTGTGCAGTCTGATGAGAAATAGTAAGTGAGTATGATCAGGAAATACCACAATCACAAACTGCAGACAAACCTGTGGCATCGTGCGGAAGAGCCAAACAACACGCATGCAGAGTCTTGGATTGGCACTTTTTGGGTAGCCAAGGGTCTAACGTTTCTTCATTGATAAAGTTAAGACTCTGATCAGACTGTGCGGATGGACAGAGTGATTTGATTCTTCACTCTATGCACATGGCAACGCGTACCTAATGCTGCATACCAGTGTATCGGTTTATCTTGTACTTTACCACGTGGTATCTTGTCCATGGGGAAGGCCTCCTCATACAAATTCAGCCTCTTGCAATTGTGTGAATCGTTCATCTGAGTTCGTGTGGGGTAAGTTTTCCCTGGGGAAAAGTGTCCCCACCTTACAAGTCAGCTGCATGTATGACATTGGGGACTAAATGTTATCCTCTGCCCTCATGCTTGGCAAAGCCTTATTATGGCCATAGAGATCACAATTTCCCAAGCCAGAGAACCACTAGGTAAGGAGAGATTTGTCCCTAGGTAGAGACATACTGGCTAAAGTGGGGTGGAGCTTGGGTAATATGTCACTCTACAACCAGAATTCTGTTCTTGGGGCACAGTTAAGCCTTAGTGTTCCCCTTACAATATGGTTTTGCTTAAAACTATAAACAATGAATTCTGGTCCCTTTCATTGAAATTTATACTTATCTTATTTAACATACAATTCAATATAAATAACTTATAAAAGACATGCAATTAACTAACAAACCACTTCTAAAAGACATACAACTAACATGTTGTAAGAGGAAGGTATTTTACCCTAAGCTAAACTGTCCCGGGGACAAGATAGACCAGGGTTAAATTATTTAATAGTGGCTTCTGACCCCATTCATTGAAACTGTGTGTAAAATCTTATCCCATTTAATTAAAAAACACTTATGAAAATTGTAAATAAGATATTGTAGAGGGTGTACACCTTGCCCGAACTAAATAACAAACACTTAATAAAGACATACAAATAACATGAAGTAGGGGGGACACTTTACCCCAGGGTAAGATAGACCAGGGTAGAACACTTTAACCCAGGTAAGGGACAAGCCTTTAGCACGGGACAAGATGCATGTACCATGGGGTCAAGAGTCCATGGGGACAAGATACCGCAAGGACATGATAAACCGCTACACCAGCTCAAATGGTTCTGATTTTGGAGTTTTCACTAAGAGGTATTGCCAATCCAGTGACGAGTAGTAACAAAACGTCAGTCGGAGTCTTAGTGAAGTTAGTAAACTAAAAAGAACACAATAAAATCGTATTTTTGGAAACATAGAAGAATGTGCATGTGCTTCTGTAATAAAATAAAACAGAATAATAGTCACTTGAGGCATGTAAAAGACGGTACTATTTTGTTGATACAAATAAATGAATAATAAAGGTTAATCACACAATTTATCTTTGATTCCACATTTCTAAAAAAAAACAATTAAACATGACTGACAAATTCGACACACTCAGATACAGACGTACCTAACACTTCCAGGGGATGCTACAATAGGGAAAAGCCATGAACATATGAGCATGCAGACATAAAGCAAGGAAACCATCACTATCTTCCACAGCATGATGATTGCCGAGCTACTGTCCTGCCAGCCAAGAGTGACAGTGACGTCATGCATTGTTTACAAAGTTATCAGGAACTTATAATCGATAAATCACTTGTTTATTGATCCTATCCGTTCGATAGGATTAATATTCAAGTGATCTATCGATTTGCAATAGTTCAAGTGGAGTGTACCCGTTAATGCTTTACTTACAATTATAAACAAAACCTGATGGCACTGTCACTCTTGGCTGGCAGGACAGAATAAGAACACAAACACACATAACAAAACGTTGACTAAATGTGAAATCAACACATAATCTGGCAATAAAAGAACAAGCCTGCATTAGAACGAACTCGTGGGGTGGAGGTGGGGGCGCTGAACATATTTTACTGGCCAACTCTCAGACAAGTTTATGCAAACATAAATGAGCTTTTAGTATCAATAATAACATGGATAATGTCCCAATGGACTACAAGGCGTAAAATTTCACAGATGATTATATTAACCATCTTTATACTAGAAATATTTAAGATGCAAATGGGTAAAGTATATAACATAGAATAAGATATCTGTCTCTTGATCGAGCAACGTGAATACTTACGAAACATTTTCCAGTGTGTGACGCACTTCCTGTCCTAATTTATAGAGGTAGTCCCATTGTGATTTTGATACCAGGGAGGCAGAGATGTCACTCCTAATCTGATCATGTTCAAATACATTGTCCACATGAATCTGTGCCTCATCAAATAAATACTGTATCACATATATTGGAGCTGGAAACAGAAAACCGCACTACTACAACAGCTTTGAAATAGAAACAGTGTCTACGAAGTTGCGAAATACAGAGGCTTCGCTATATTAAACTACCAACAATCGTCTCATTGCGACGACATGATTGTGTAAAGGTGCAAACATGACGATTTGTCCAAAGTATAAATGTGATATAACCCTGGCTGCAGGTAGGCAATCACTTAAATGTTATTATTCTTATTGTGATATTTTAGTGGCTCACTTTTTTTGTATAGTGATTGTTTGTAAACATTGTTTCCATTTTAATTTTCCAGTCACCTCGATGGGGAAACAAAGATGATTATTTCGTTTCAACCGTTTTAAGAATACGTACCTTGAAAGTTGAACATCGATCTGTTTAATTTTTCCTCTTCTTAATATAGATATGCTATGAGTCTTAATTCTTTGCATGCTGGTTTATGATGATTTGTTGTCTGCTATTTGTTTTATACTACCATTAACTTCTTAAAAATATTTATCTTATTGTAATACATTCAGAGTTACAAAATTTGTTAGGATTTCCTTACTTTTTAGATCAAATCAAGCTCAATACAAAGTAGGGACTGATCGAGTTCCAAACTGTGTATAAATATTATTGGCAAATGACATAATTTGCCAATGTTCGGATAAGAATTTACTAAAACTACACATATATAGGGACAAATAAAGTTTGATTCCCATATTGTAAAATATTTGGTTATTCTCCCTTTTATATTAAAACAGCATTCCATTCATATTGTATCTTATCTGTTTTGATAGTCACATTACGTCATGCATGGGAGTTGTATAGCACAATTAATTAAAATTGATAATGCATACTCATATATCATTGAATTTATTAAATGAGTTAAGGACAAGAGGGAAAATGCAATGACTGTCAAGTGTGTTGTCGCTTTATTGCAATGAGGTAAATACGTTCATTTATACAGAAGCATCAATTATGCCGGATTCTTTTTGATGACAAAAACATTACTTTAAGGTTGCATATTTGGTGTGAAAAAGTCATGTTGTTGCAACTATATATGCAACTTTGTTATAACTACCATTACATAAAGATACTGATTACATGTGCAGATCGAGACGGGGGACAGACTGTCCAGAACCACCCCTCCCCCCTGAAAAATGACAAAAATATAGTGTTTTTAGCAATACAAGTTTGTGGTTGTGGTATTTCCTGATCATACTCACTTACTATTTATGGATCCCCTGAAAAATCACAAAGCTTTCAAGCAGGCATTCAAAGTATTATGTTGGGCCATCATTAATGGTGTTTCGCTGGTGGGCCGATATTGGCCCGCTTTTAATGTAATATGGATCCTCTCTCCCTCCAAAAACATTGGCAGAGTTGGACCCCATCTGAAATTCTTTCTGGACCTGCGTATGGATTTTGTTAACCGATTATTGTTGTAATATCTTCCAATATAATTCATTTAAATGAGATACTGAGCCAAACTTTCAAATAAATTTAGTTTCTATGTATGGTTTTTGCACTAGCAAACAGTACAAACGCCGAGATGTCATGTATTGAGGATTAGCATGTGAGTCCTATATTTACTGTTTCTGGTGTAAACTTTGTTTATGTTGTAGTTTAAGGCATTTGTAAAATGTTACTGACCACCAGACCACTTTCTATTCAATTATGTAAATTTAAATGTTCATATTATTATGTACTGTACATGGGTAAACTTCTAACGGTACGAGCATGTGTTAGAATGAAGAGGGTAAGGATCATAATGACTCTACCATCAACTAGTAGCACATCCTTAAATAGAATTGAGTCCTAAAACTAATGCAAGCTTCAACTCTCTTTAGACTCCTTATCATTTAAACCAAAACAGATCAGTATTTTGAACGGTCTTATGTACATTGTTACTATGTATTTGTTCATGTTTATGTATAGCTATGCATGCGATATGATTGAGAAATAAGCGTTCTAATAAATTACATTCATAAGCATACTATAAGGTGATACTGAAACAGAAAAGCCTACCTAAAACGGCCACTCTAAAAAAATGGGTTCAAAAGTATTGCAGAATGCCCCTTAGGGTATTCTACAATACTTTCGACCTTCATTAAGCAACCATTTGTCATAAAAAAATCTTTGTTTTGTCTATTTTTGAGTGGTCGCTTAAGACAGGTTTTACTGTATTAGAAAAGCTACTGAGCACTGAAAGTGCAACCCCCAGGTTCCTAATTTTTCAAATTGAGCGCAATACTTTTTCTTTACATATTGGTATGCAAACATGTTTTGCTTCCTGTGACTGTATGTATGTAATGGAAAATTTGTTTTATCTCTGGAGGCCACTTTACTCACAAGTCTTTAGAGCAGAATAGTTTTACCACTTTTGGTTGATGTAATTTTGGGGAACTTTTGTGTGAAAGAATTGTAATTTTTGGACAAGAAACTCTTGTATCCATTTTGATATGTGTGGTGGGGGTGATCAGTAAAGTATGGTAAATGACAATATTGGGAATATTTATGTGTATGAAATTCCATTTTAAGAACAAAATTTTTTGAAGACCTCAAAATTTCAAATTTGAATACTTCATGCTTATATGAGTTATAAGGTATTGCATTAGGAAAATACCAACCAACCACCCAACATCCACCACAGAAAAAGTTCAATGATTAGTACATCTGATCAAAGTACTCAGTTCTCTTACTCATCTTACTACTTATATGCCAATAATTAATGACACAGAATAAGCCCTAATAAGCAACTGTGTAGATCAAAAACAGCTTGCTTCTAAATGCATATAAAAATAAAACTTATAAGCCTTATGGTCACCTGCTGGGAAAAGGGCTGACTTCTTGGCTCTCGTTTGTTGTGTCTAACAGTGAGTTTGTTACTTTCCCATTGGTATCCTGCGTCAGGGTAGTACTTGATGGTAGCAATTCCTGATCTTTGCACCCTTATTTTCTTTGTAGAAAATCAGAAAGTTGATAAGAAAAGGAAAAAGTGTGCATTTATAAAAAGTATATGCGCCATAGTACTCTACTTACTTTTAAGAGTAGGGTACATTTTGTACCCAAAATAGCACCGCCAATGTTCCGATTCTGGAAACTGTGCCATACAAGCATCGGGGACACGCCCTTGCCACATTCTGAAAATATAATTTATAACTCTTCTCAGACAAATACAATTTTCAATAAAGCTACGTGGTCCATTTTATGTATTTAGGGTTAATTTATTTTATTTCCGAAAAAAAAGATAATTTGAATTTCTTTCTCTGTATATCGATTTTGTCTTAGCCAACAGTACAGATCCTGATGAAATGCTGCTTTGTGCAGCATTTCATCTGTGTCTTCACTGTCCAGGTGCATATTTAAATTGTGCAGTCTAGGAAGAGTTCACAACGCAATTAACAGAGTCAAATTGTGCAATGGCCTCCAAAATTAGGACACATCATCGGCCCAACATTGAACGCTGGCTTGGTAGCTTTGCGATTGTTCAGGGGATCTGGACCAGTATTGCTAAGAACCCCCCCCCCTCTCTCTCTGGATCCGCACATATAATGCTATTTCTACGTAAGAGGGTGATCGACTTGATACAGTGCTGTAAATGTTTGACCTGATTGACACACATTTACGATTGAAACCATCTCATTAAATCGAGCTGTTAGGGTTGGTAGGGTAACTCAGACTAAAATGCCCAGGTACAAAAAATTAAGATTTAACGTTTACTTATGATTCTGACTATTTAACGAATAACAATGGCGTGGATTAGACTGTGTTAATTCACAGGCTGGTCTGAGTCACTTTTTTCGTAAATGACATAAACATTTTTTTCTCACAGTATGGCACGTTTATGAGCTAAACATCAATAGTTGTAATTTGTTTCTTCATCCAATTGTAATTGTTTAATAATGATTAAACGATAGTTGTTTTCTTTGTATATCCCTTTGTACATTTGATCAAAACCTTTACATTTAGCTTTACTAATATTGACATAGTAACAATCTATCCCAAAATGAGTGAGTAAATACTAAGGTATATATTTGTTTGCATTGTAAATGTTGCATAGACAAATGTGTTCATCACTAGGCATTTGTTTTGAAATTTCGGGAAGGGGCCCTAGGGCCTTTCAGATTGGGAAAATTAGAGTGGTATACCCATAAAGAGGGAAATTTGTTATAGTGCACAATTACGTCATTTTCAGTCAGTTAAAAAACCAATAAGTTATTACACATACTATTGCAATTAAATTGAAGGAGAAATAAGATGCAATGGTAGTAGATTGTCACCATGTAGCTTGTGTTTGTGTGAGGCGACTAAATGAAAATTCTGAAAAAATGAAGATATAGATTTTTTCCAAAATGGGGAAAAAGTCACCTAAATTCCATTGGGAAAGGGTCGAACGGCCCCAGATAACACCAAAAAATCCCTGATCACTACCAATATACTTAGCCCTTTGTATACTTGGCTCCTAATTGGGTATTTTTACAAACAGTGAAGACTTAGATGAAATGCAGCATTCTGCAGGATCTGCACTATTTGCTAAGATTAAAACAGCCTTCATGGACAGAAACACACAATTTAGAAATCTACCTGTGAACCCTTAAGTACGCAATGAGTAGGCCCATACTTATTGTATTACTATGTATGGGAAAATCCATCAGAATACAAAGGGTTAATCTAATAGATCAACTGTTATATTATTAAGTGCATTATTGGACTCAACAAGAACAATGATAACTTTGTCTTCCATTATGTTTATTTAGGCTTTCGTTTTTAGGTTGTATTTACAACGAACCTTCAAGTCCAACATTAATTGAACAATGAAATTGCTGTTGGAATTTTGGTTTCTACGTAAGTTACAAGAGGTAAAATAAAATGTTTTAAATTATTGTTCCTGATCCAAATAATTTTGTCATTGATTGCTTTTGATATCTGATCGAAGTAAATAGTTTGTAACCAACAGGTGTAAATCTATTTAGTAATGCAAATATGTTTAACTGGCTATAGAGATTTTAATTGTACCAAACTGTTATTCTCTTTTGTGTTGATTGTTGCCACTTAACTCGCTTTAATTACTGTATTTTGATATAAACACTTTACCACTATTTTATAAAGCTAATATTGACAGAAAAAGAGAGCATGTTCAAAGTAGCTATGGTGCTAGCTAGTTTTGCTACGACATCGCTGGTTTAAGACACTCTTTCTGAAAAATTGGATAATCCCATCAGGATAAACATCATTGGTATTAACAAAAACGCTTCTAATGTTATTCAGTATATTCAAGATGAATCTTGAAAGAAAAAGGAATAACTCAAAACAAATAAATGAATCAATAATATTGTGTTTTACTTTTAGCATGTCACCATACAACTCTTCAACAATAATAGCGTACATTTGCACTCCTGCTCCTCAGAGAGCCAGCTATCACTGATAGTTTCATTTCTCTGCTCTGCATATTATGATCTGGATCTACATTATTTTATAGAGAGGATATATCTGGGCTCAGCGGGACAAGGATTTATACATATATGTCAATTTATAAAACAACTGATCGTACTTGAAATAGAAAATGAGTTAGAGCAAAAATTACTGGACAGCTCTCTTTTTCTTGAAGTATCACCTTACCTAATCCCCCATTTGGTAACATCGACTGGAGCACACGATGATGCTTCTACACAATCTTTGTATCTGTACTGCGGATAATCTAGGAACCAGCCTGAATCCGCAAGACCTCGTACTTCAACGTCCGGAGCCAGCTCCGACATCTGTTGTGCTACCCTGTCTAAGTTGATTAATACACCCGTACCACCCGCGCTAAAAGAGAAAATTCAGAGATGTATATACAACCACGCAACTAGCAGCTTAGCAAAGAGGTAGTTCATGAACTCAAATTTGAAGATATAGCTGTCATGCAAATATAAATAATCTGTGGTTTAGTGACAGGTATTATTGTACTGATTGGCAATTTGGGATGTTTAAAAGAGGTAAAGACAATGGACATGATACTTGGAAAATGTATATTTCCAAATAGTTTTTTCCTCATTTTCAGTAACATATGCAGTGGGTAAATATCAGAATTGCCTCTGTGAGGCAATTCAAATGTGTACCTACAACATATATCCTTTCAATAAATGAGTTTTCACAATAAGTTTTTTTAACAAATTCTCAACCACTTTCATTTATTCAAAGAAATAAGCATGTAGAAATACACAATTTGCATGTAGTTTGTCATGCACCTGGATGACAATAATAGAATGTCTATTTTATGCTTCTGACAGCTTATCTTGAGATGTTACATGGAAGTATAGTGCTAGTTGCGTGGCTGTAATATTCCGAATAAACATATTAGGATTATATATAACACCTGGCTACTGCATTCAGCAAGTGATAGGTAGGAGTCAAATTTATATTATCTAAATTTCATTAGCTGATATTTTAGTAATGTACATTATATGATCATGCAGTAACACCATCAATCACTTTTTCGTCAAATAAACAAGCTATATTTATTTCCCTGAAAGTGCAAGAACGCTTTATTAATTACCTTTAAGCATGCACAGCAGTTATACTTGATTTCAATTTTACGTGTTTTAGATACTTGTACTGTCAGAGATATCAAAGTGACATTTAGATCAAAAAAATATGCTTAACCACTACAAGGCAGCATTGATGTGTAGGCCTTATATCCATATACTGTGTGTTGATAATGAAATTTGATTATCATTAATACAAAATCACTCATAAAGATAAATAACAATATATTACGCATGGCTATCACAAGACTCTGAGTAATGGTGTTTGTCTAATCTTATCATAGAATTCGCTGTCCAATTTAAGGAATACCTGGATCCCGGGACCTGGATCCAGTGTGTATAAATTGTAAGACATATTCAAGCCCTCTTTTATTGTAACAATAATTATGCTAAGCATACCTACTTCCCTTTGGTATAAATGTTATTGCATGAATCAACCCTCTGTGGCAATTATCAGTTACCTCTCATATTAACTGCATTGTTGCACGTTGCCTGATAATCGTTGTCTATCTCGCGGCATGTGCCTTTATCAGGTCATGATGACGTTGCACATTTTGAATGACGTCGCTAATGGCGCTGAATCAACACAAAAATCGAAATTTACGTCATTATCGCTAGCTTGAAGAGTGAAACAATGGGTAAACTGATAAATAGAATACCAGATTCGTGTATTTTGATATCATGTTTACCAGGCTCAGCTTTAAGAACGCATGTTGAATCGCTCGGCAAGCCTCGCAATGTCAACAAGCGTTCTCAAAGCCTTCACTGGTAAACCTGATAACAAAAGACACTCACCTAGTATTATCTATTTATCAGTCGGCATAAATGGGTTAACATACCTGCTTCCCGTGAGTATGAGTTTTGAGGCATGTTTCAGCCCCTTAGGAATGAGATCTTTGATGACTTGCTCCAGGATCAGGGAGCCCATGAAGGCGAATTCTGAAAAAAATATGGTAGAATATCTTGATTTAACATGCAAAATTTAGGTGGCAATTCTGAAAAAACATGGTAAAAGATGTTGACTTTAACCCTTAATGCGCCAGTCACAACAAAAGTGGTCTGCTTTTCTCGTCTGCTGAAATGTTCAAGAAGCCTCTATGGCAAACAGTGTGGTCCACGTTGTTTGCTTCTATACTTCTTTGATCAGTAAAGTTAGGCAATTAATTGCAGCAGACGAATTCAGCAGATAACATTTTAATGCATTTTTTTTTCTTGGCGCTTTAAGGGTTAACACACAATATTTAGGTGTCATATTCAACTTTAAGTATATTTCAATAAAAAGACGATGATTTTGTTGTTTTTGATTGCTGTTTATTGCTGTCGATATTTTGCGGATTTTGTGTTTGGTCCTTATTGTGTAATGCAGTACTTATTTCTCGCGATCTTCAAAAATCAGGTCAAATTATATCAATTAAACTGCCCAATCACCCTCCAGTAGATGCTGTCATCATGTGTGTGTGTGTGTGTGCGCGCGCGTGCGTTCGTGCGTGCGTGTGTGCGTGAATGTCCTCTAGATGACATGTGTTTTTCTGTAATTGGGGATTGGGACATTCTCTGGTCAATATCAATAGTTTTAATAACTCAAAGATAGTTTGTACACACCGTTGCCATTCGCCCCCATAGGTGCCGTTCCACTCCATGAGTCACTGGAACAATACGGTACATATCTGAAAAGAAATAAAGCATGATTTTTTAAAAAAAAAGTGTTGGATACAAATCATTGCAAAGAACGCTTATATCTGAATTGTATATCAATAAACCTTTTAGCAGCATTGCTTTTGGGCTTGGAGTCAACAAATCCACAAGTGAAACTTGTATGCAACGACCTTTAAGAAAACATGTTGTATGCAAAGTAACTCAAAGATTTTAACGTTCTTCGTCATCTTGCTGTTGTGTGTTTGTTTGTTTGTTTTGTTATCTTGCAGTATCCAACGTCGTACATTAAGTACTAATCAATTTGAATATTTTCTTTCTGGTATCTCGGAATTTTGCCATAATGTAATATGGTGTTTTAGCATTATAAGCAGCAATGAATGAACTAAATACAAGTGAGTAACGTATGGCATTTTATTATTTGCGAACCTTCAGTAATCAAACTCATATATGATTGGGTCAGTTTCGGTCAAATGACCAAACAATCTATATTATTGTTTTTTCTAGTGTGTCTCCGTTGGCTTCGCGGCGTAACCAGCATTATAACAAAATCGACATATCTATTTACACACGAGAGAAAAGGTAGAGCATATCCATGAGCACCATAGTTGAATAATGTTATGAAGTTTGCCTGTAATTAGTTGAAATAATTGTAAAGTTTACACTTTATTCTAAAACAATTGCATTATAAAATTTCGAGTGGTAAAGTACACTAGTCCAGTCTAAAGAGAAAGTAATACTCTTTAATAAGATTTAATTGGTCACCCGTAGTCAAGCTTCCAGATAAGAGTTCGGTTTTTTTTTAATTCCCAAACAATTTAAAGCTATGCTGTCGATACCCAAACAGCCGCCTAAATGGGCATAAGAACATTTTTTTAAAAAAATCGCTTATCTTGGGATATGAAGTCGTAAAAATTTTAAGAGTGGGTAGCATTCAGCAGCTATCTGTCGAGGTTATAAATAAATCTCATTGTTGTTCAAAGTTTCGAGTTCCTGTAAATTTTCTTTGTACTTTGTGATATGCTAGTGCTTTGAAAAACTCGATTCCAGCGGAACATTGTAAGGGAATTAACCAAAGTTCCTGATGCATAGCTTTGAAGTTTGTATTATGCACCATGCCCCAATGTCATAACATTAAATCTGACAATTTTATATTGTTCTTTTAGAAATATACTTTGTATATCATCAGCTTAGAAAGTAACTGAATAATTTTGGTTGGTATTGCTATGGTTCTTTATCATATGGCGTCGCGTCTGGGATGCAATAAAATCAATTTTCCACTAAACATTATGACGTCCATAACATCGTTGCGTACATAATGACAAAGTTATAACGTTTTTTTACGGCAGAAATGAGATTTCAAAGTTATCTTAATGTCATATGATAAATAGAATCTAACATTCGTGTTCTTGTATTATTGAATTTATTAAAGCGATAAAATGCTCGACAAGCCTCGCATTTAAATCACTTTTCCTCAGCTTGCTTAATAAATTCAATAAACATGAGCCCTTATGTAATATCCTTTGTATAGCATGCACTTTTTCTAAGAGGGTGGAATTAAAGAAATACTTACACAACGTTGGAATGAAAATAATATGGATTTTCTTCTGGGTTCCAGGAAAGTATACCCGTAACTGAAACGAAAGAAAAAAGAATGAAAATATATATCATGAGCCAGCTCATGAAATTGTGGTCAATGCTTCACTGCTGCCAATCACAAGGTAGGTAGGTTGGTTGATTGGTTTGTTGCTTTACCAGCTATGGTCATGTCGGGACAGACAGTTCACCTAACCACACTTTAGCTTGAACAAGCGGTTAACCAGTACTTCGTGCACATACTTTCGCTTGTAACTGACAACAGCCCTTCTTAAGCGAATCAGCGGAAGGGAGGAGAATGACCGTAGAAATAATTTCATGATCAATCTCCACGAAAGTATGGGACCGGGCCGGGATCAAACTCGCGACCCCTGGATCTGCAGTCAGACCCACATCTGTAGTCAGAAATGCTACCCACTGCGCTACGCGGCCAGGTATTACAAGGTAGGGAGATAGTGAAAACTTATACCATACTTCAGGCCTTTTTTGGTGAGAACACACTTATTTTTACTTGTGAGTATTCAATGTTAGAATATGCCTCGGTTTCTGTTAAATTTTCAGATCTAAGGGCTATTTTCGTTATTGTTGTCTCCGTCTTATGGGGCATAGGTCACTTCATTAATTATGTCCGCGTTATGAGCACAAAAATGATAATTGGTCATTGAAAAGACAGAAAAAGGTACCTAGTCCCTAAGAATCACATATGCACGTTGGTTGTATGAGCATGTCCCAATTTTAGCAACGAAGTTCACGAACATTAATTGTTTAATGATATCGCGAGGCTTGCCGAGCGATTCAACATGTGTTATCGAAGCCGAGCCTGGTAAACTTGATATCAAAAGGCGCGAACCTGGTATTCTATTTATCAGTTTATCAGTTGAGATCAGTTGATCCCCTCTTCAAACTAGAGATTATGACGTCAGTATCGTGTTTCGTGACGATTCGGTGTCATTGACGACGTCTTTCAAAAAGTGAAGACCTGATAAAGGCACATGCTGTGTGATAAGCAACGTTTATCAGGTCAACGACCACAATGCAGTTAGTATGAGAGGTGACTGATAAAAGAATCTATCGTGAGTTTGCGGGTTGGATAGAAAAAATCATCCCAAGGATCACCGTTTTGCATCACGAGGCTTGTCCGAGTATCACCGATTGTCATCACGAGGCTTGCCGAGTGATGACAAACGGTGATCCCGATGGACGGATTTTTCTATCCCGCCCTCACACGAATAATGGATTATTTTCTTGCTCACCATTAAATACCGCATTTTATGTTTAAACAAAAGGCTAATACGCTGAGATGCGACATTGATATTATGATGTCGTCACTTCAGCATAACAATGACGTTACTTGACGTTCTCTGTTTCCTATGCTTATATGGATTGCCCGGAGTTTCGAATGGATATGATGCTAAATGTAGTGCTTAGAACAATTTTGTGCTGCTACAAAACGTCGGTTGTTTAACTCCGTCGGGATCTAACCAATGTTATTGCGTGGACATCCGTGTTTGATCCCCGTTTAAAGGCCAGTTGTAGCATGTACATAGCAATGTTAACATAATGTAGCTGTATATTTTAACAAGCCCACACTGCATCAAAAGATAGGTTGTTGATCCTCTTATGAACAAGCAACGTCGCGTGGCAACCTGAACCGTGTTATATTTTTTTTTTAATTTTGGTAGGTAAGACACAAACCAGTCTGTTAAGATACGTAGACAAGCTAGAACATTGTATCTTTGGGCGAAGAAAGCCTACCTATTGCACCATTTATACACAGAACAACAAAGCCTGCGCGAACGCGCAGACTGATCTGCGCCCTTGCTGTTCGCATTTGATATAAACAGGTTTTCTCAAGGCGTGGTCTAAATTCAGTAAGGCAAGTTCATATGTGATTTGGTGTCTCTAATGACATTTATGGTCACGTTAATATAATCTTCAAAGTGATAGGAAAATATGTTGGATAAATTAAAGAAAACGGTGAAGATGACAGCTATATTAAAGGGGGATACCTTTCTCTCTCAAATATTAACATATGCTTACGGACTCTCAGCTATCACTCCCTTTGGATATGTGTTTTCCAATTTTAGGAAATGTCAGATTAAATTCTTGATACTTTTCGCATATCAGATCTTTGAATTGTCTGCCCTCGGGTAAATTACATGCTAGGTGTCATATTCTAGTTAGGCTTGTTTGCTGTTTACCACAGCCTAACCCACGTCTTCACGCTGTAAAAGTGTATTACAGTAAAATCTGTCTTAAGCGGTCACTCAAAAGGAATACCAACAATTGTTTTAAGACCGATTATCGCTTAATGCAGGTCAAAATTATTCTGCAATACCATCGACCTTCATTAAGCTACCATTTATGTCTAAGACCTTTGTTCGGTCTATTTTTGAGTCGCCGCTTAAGACAGGTTTTACAGTACCTTTATCTCCTTTTCCCATACATACACTATGACATGTACTAATCAAGCATCAGCCTGAACTTACCATTTATCATCACACGCACATCTAAGTGCAAATTTACGGCCAAACAGCAGGTGAGTATGATCAGGAAATACCACAATTACACACCGCAGACCAACCCACAGCACCATGAGGAGGAGCCACAGAACACTTACTGTCACAAGATATCAAATATGCAGTGAGGGTGCTTTGGCAAGCAGTGAAGACCCAGATTAAATGCCGCATGTGGCGGCCTTTTATCAGTTTCTACACTGTTTGCTGAGATATAAGCAATCTTCAGGGACAGAAATACATAATTTTATATATTATAGAGATTTTGCCCCTTAAAATAAAAAAAATGACAATTCTATACTTATAATGTATTAATATGAATGGATACTCAATCAGATTGAAAAGGGTTTAATATATTCTGCTAAAAATTTGTAAAAGGCCAATATGTTGATTTCCACAGGGTTCAATGCACTGATCATACCCCTTTGGTAATCGATCGCTCTTGATGATTATCGAATTTAACGAAATTTGCAGTGGTAATTGCAAATGCAATAACCTACAGCTTTTCATGCAAATCATACACTAGACAGCCCCGTGGATGCCCATGCTGTTACATTTTCGAAATTCCACCCAAATTTTCAAGTTTTTTTTTCGCATCAGAAGCATGGAACACATTTCCAACCTATCAATATTCGGTTGAAACCAGATTGTAACCGATATGAGAAGTTTTGGACACAATAATTACCATTTGAAAATTATGCATTTTTCTGTAAAAATCAATATGTTGTATTTTCCGATCTTCGGGCAACCAGTGTGTGATTTGCATTTGAATATGCAAATTTCGTTGAAATTGAAGAAATTCTCAAAACTTAGCTAGTGCCAAAGGGCTTGGTTCATTGAATTGAACCCTATGGAAATTCATATAGTCATCATTATCAAATTTTGAGTGGTAAATAGTACAAAAATAAGAGAGTGTAGGCATTGATAAAACACTATTTTTCTCTAAAAATACTTGTTAATTTGCTCATTTGAAGCGCTTGAAGCGTTTTGAGACGCTTCAAATGTGAAAATAAACAGATAAGCATATGAGCCAAAATCAACCAATGAGCAAATGAGCTAATCAGCCAATGAACCCATGTGCAAATGAGCCATTGAGCCTATGAACCAATCTACTCTCTGCAAAGTGAGAAAAGATGCGTGTTATCATGATTTTATGAGAAATACAGATTTTATGCGGAAGCGTTTTGAGATTGGTAAAATTTAGCCATTGCATGAGATTTCCAACAATGTGGTATGTGCGACCAGCAAAGCCTCAGATCAGCCTGCGCATACGCGCAGTCTTATCAGAGCCTTTGCTAGTCGCTTGAATACTCTATGATTGTTAAGCTACTGACTGAACACTATTTGGAGTGTCTAAGCTTAAAAGGATCCAGCACAGGCTCATCTGAGTCTACACATGTCAAAATGCCCCATTCTTGGAAATCTCGTGCCACGGCTCAAATGGAAAACGCTCTCTACAATACAAAGAAAGATCAAGAATATTTCACAGCCAAAGGATTCCATCATAATTATTCTCCATTACTCATATCAAATAGTAAAAGACCTCAGATCTTTTTTTATAAATCGTTTAACTAAGAAGAGTGCGATAAAAAGGCGGGATGCTTAATTAATTTCTCGAAAACGCTGAAAATCCCACTTATGAGGTTTATGAGAGAGTGAGAATGCTTGGGTGTTCTGCAAAATTTGAAAATTCATTTTTGGTCTTCCAACTCTTTTCAAGTCAGCGATTTTGAACTATAAAGTGATTAGGCAGCAAATCTCTTAAACTTATTTGCACATACTAGTCTTTGTTTAGGCGAAACGCATGAAAACAAAAATATTTTCACCTGACCCTGCCTTATTTCTCAATTACCCCACAACAGAAGTTATAATTCAAAGAGACTTCTAAGAACCTGCTACTTCAAAGTGGTTTAACATGATTTCACTTACCTTTTTGTTTTGTTTTTATACGCAATTATTCAAAGTGAAACATCAGTGATCATAGTGTAAGGAAGCACAACCTATATTGTGACTTGGTCTGAATGTATTGAATGCATATAAACTTAACGCCAGTAAAAACGCAACTTTTAAAATATAACCTACCCTTGATTTAAAGCTGTTTTAGCATTCGAACCAAATGAAAAGCACGAAACTATAGTCGCAATATCAAGGCAATATTATTTTGGTACTGATAAAGCAGTCCAGATAAGCCGGACTGCATGTTGTGATAAAGGGACACAACCACAATACTTTAAACAAAAAAGCAAAATCACCTTATTAATCAGGACATCCGGTCTTAATATTGGCTTCGAACTTTCTGAAAATTTCAATAATGTTCTACGTTTTAACCACACAATTGGAAAATGAGTCTTGAAGCTTAACCTTTAAAATGGCCACCAACGTTTGAGTGTGAAAACCGGAAGTTGACGAAAATGCGAGATTTTCGATGGCTGATATCGTGATAAATCATAACCATAGGTAATGACTAAACAACTTATGTATGCCAATTACGAAACGATTCAATTTTGTTGAAGTTTTAGTCATTTCTCAGATTTAGCGAAAAATATGCGAAAACTGAACTTTAAAACATTATTTTTAGGCCCCTTACGTAAACGGAAATTCGTCTTGTATTCCGTATTTTTGTTGTTTGAGTTAAACAACGTTCATTCAAACTGAAATTGAGTAAAATTTAAAGATGAAAGAAGGTTTGGACATTTTTTGATGAATTTGGCATTTTTCACCAAAATGTTTATCAGTTGTGCGTAATTAAGCTCAAGTTTTGTTAAAGCGTTCTTGTACGTTAGGGAAGCTTGTAAATATACAGACAAAGGGAATTACGTTGCTTTGTATAGGAAAAAATCATATTTTTATCAGATGCGTTTTTAATGGCTTTAAGTATAAAAATGTAAAATTCAAATGTATCAGTTACCTCTTATATCAAATGCATTGTTGCACGTTGACCTGACAAAGAGCCTATGGACCAATCTACTCTAGGCGAAATCAGAAAAATTGTGTGCTTATCGCACTGCATGTATCGTTATTAGGTCAACATGACGTTGAACTTTGGGAATGACGTCGATGACTGAATGGACGCGAAAATCAATAATTGTGTCATAATCGCCATTTTGAAGAGAGAACCAAAGGCAGGTGTAACAACCTAATAGTATGAATGTTGCAAACACGTAGCATGGCGCCATCTTTGATTTACATGGTAAGTTTTTCCCTTCGTAAAATTATACAAATAAGTGTATGTCAACACCAAGCTGATGATGAAGTTCGTCTCATAACGAAATAAAACAAATCTGCAACAAGAGGAACACAATTTGCACCCATTGGAATACCTACAATTGGACTATAAAATTTCGAGCCAAATCTTATAAATATATCGCCCAAAAGATAGTTGAGAGCGTCAAAACCTTTATAACATGGCAATATATTATATCGTTTAGGTTGTTCAGAAGTGATAAAGCACGTTTCTCATTACAAGTCAAATAAAGCGAGCTCTCTCCATTAAAATTTGATCAATTAATACAGTTAGTTTATCTTTGATTAGATTATGAGGCACTGTAGTATTGAGAGTAGAGAAATCATAAAGAGACAAACTAGATGCTGGAAAACCTTTCATATTACAGCATACAAAAATGTTGACCTGTAATGCCCAGCCAGCTTACAATCTTGGGCCATTATCAGTTCACCAGCAAAACGCGATGGTGGCCCCTTAATGTTATTACTGAGTGCTTTCCATTAAACGTTCAACTAATTGTGAAGAGATTATGATTATTCTTTGGAATTGACCCGACGACATAGTGCAATTTCCCTCAAAGCATGTGGCGAGTAAAATCTGATTAACAAGATTCTTGGTGGTTTAGAATATAAGCATCATCATGTGTGCTGGGTGTGGATAGAAACATCCGTCCCGAGGATCAGCGTTTGGCATCACGAGACTTGCCTAGTGGTGACAAACTGTGATCCTGAGGGACGGATTTTTCTATCCCACGCTCACACAAATAATGGATTCTTTTTCTTGCCTACCATTGATTGTTTATTCAGAAGTCCCTAAATACGCTGAAATACATTACTACATGATGACGTCACTTCGACTAAACACTGACGTCACTTGATGACCATGCGCGTGAGATCCAATTCAACCAACGAACAGTCCTCTCGTGAATGCCTGTGCAAGATGACATGGGCAATATAAAAATTTCTGACACAGGATAAAATATCAGATATCCTTATCCGGTGTGAAAGAATATAATAGTTATACCATGGTTGTCCGCCGAGGTCTTGGATTATCTCAAAGTTCAGGCAGCCGAACCCACACTGGTAAATGTATACGTCGATTTGGTGGTATTTACGCATATTGCCGGTACTTCATAGACCGGAAGTGGTAGATATTGGTGTTAATACTATATAGGAAAACATGTCATATGCCTAAAGGACTATAGAATTAGATCATTTTTAAGTTTTGGGAAGTATGGCCCGTGATTTATGTCAGAATATCATTTTCGCTCAATATATTAAGAACAAATGGACATAATTTGACCAAATTTTGTATATACATTAATATTTACAAGATCTAGGTTGGGATCTTTACCTGTATTTTTTGTAATTTGGAACAGAGTTATGTCCCCTAATTGATGTCAGAATTTCGTTTTCGCTTAATATCTTGAGAACAAATGGATATAAATTCACCATTTTTTTATATTTGCGTTGATGTTGGTACTCGAATCTATTCCTAAATGCTTACATAAATCGCCATGCACATACTGAATACTAAAAATGATTTAAGTCTATAGTCCCTTTGGCATATGGCATGTTTTTCTATATAGTATTAACACCAATATCTGCCACTTCCGGTCTATGAAGTACCAGCAATACGCATAAATACCGCCAAATCGACGTATACATTTACCAGTGTGGAACCATGGTACTGTATTCTATTCTCGAAGATACAAGGTCAAACTTCCAAACCTAACTTGCCTGAGGTTTGTGATTGTGGTATTTCCTGATCATACTCACTTACTAATTTTGATTATTTAAGGTGACATGCACTTTCTGGCACAGAGGACACAAGGTTTCTATCTTGTTTATTTGTTCTATCTGTTTATATTTCAAGCCTTTCTTTGCCAAACATAGGAACAGGTGACATTCTTTAATGTAGGTGTAAAAATAAGGTAAGAAATGGCTATGCTTAGCATTTCTTTTGATCTCTACCGCGTCACTTATAGAATCATATTTATGTCAGAGTCCAGCGTTTACTTTACCAATTGTTCTGACAGTTGTATCTAGTAGTACTGTTAATATATATTCGGCCTTAATTAGGCGGCTTCTTTGATCTTGGTTGTTGTAATTGTCCTAAAACTTACGAATGTGTTCTGTAAACTTCAATTATATATTATGGTGGTACTATGTCCAGTAGTATATGGGGGAACAGAAAAATATAGACTATAAATAAATTCGGAAATTTCGAGATAATTTTATTTGCCACGATAAAAATTCGCGACTATAGCATGAGTTATCTAAGTGTGATTACGCGAGGGTTTTATTTTCACGAAAGAGTTTTCGCGAAAATAAAACTCTCGCGAAAATTTATGAACCTACAGTATCTGATTCCTGGCTTCCAGTAAGCAATGATATATGGCTGTGTAAAATTCAAGGACTTTTCAAGGACACAAACTAATTAAACAATACTGATTTACAACACAAAATTCAACTTGAAAAATACTTGAATACGTAAATCGATATATACGTTTTGTAAAATAAGCATACAATCGTTGTGCATTAATTTAGTGCAGCATATCATAATCTCCACCAAATAAAGGCACAGCAATTTTATACCGAATTTGGTGTCCATAAACAGGGATTAAATCTTACAAAACATATAATAAATGAAGCACTTTTCAAGAACGAATTCATTTTCAAATATATGCTAGTTTAGCCCTTTTGTTTTCTGGGGACTAATTACTGCGTATTCGCAAATAGTGAAGACCCAGATGGAATGCCGCATTATGCGGTATTTCATTGGTTACCAGACAAAGATTATCAGAGAAAGAAAGATATTTTTTTATTTCATGATCCTTCATATATACAATGGACCATCCAAAGTCTATTGGTCAAACCTGAAGGTAGAATTCATTAGTAAATAAAGGGTGAATGACCCATGAGAGGCCTTTAGTCCATACATTAAATTCCTTGTCATGACTATTGCCATTCATTGCACGTTTCTTCCTGAAACCGCTACGTTTCATTGCGATACGTCGCAATTCATGATGAAGAACAAATGAAATTCCAGATTATACAAATGATAGTATTTGCACTCTAGCATCGATTCATAGAGGAACATTGGTAATAGTAGTATAATTATTCAGCACCTGCAATCAAAGTCAACGGCCATCTTGTTAAACGTCGCTTAACGCCATTTCTTCAGAAATAAAACAAGTGTTTACGCACGTTTCCTGCGAAGAAGCTGCAAATTTCTCAGAGATCTTGTCACTTATCATAGTAAGCCGATTCATGAGAATTGACTTACTACCGCATATTCGGATAGCAAATACACTGTACCAGACCAGCTTACTTTACCGTACGGACCTAACCAACCCTTTGTTGTTATAAACCCAGCACGATGTTACACGAACAATAAAGTGTTTGGCTCTGGTTTACCATCTTTGTCTAAAAATGGACGTATTAATCTGTAACTTCATTGTTTACTACTGATTGCTATAAGCTCTCTTTCTGGAAGGGCAGGGCTCTCTTGTTTGAAATGTTTTCGTTTGATATGACACATTGTTCGCTGCCGTTTGATCTTGCTTTTATTAACGTAGAGGTGCGAATAGGTGACGTTATTACTAGGAACATACATACAACTAAACCAGGTGTTCTTAACATGGTCTTCATTTGAGAAGAAGTCTAACCCTGTGGCTAAAAGGTCATCGCTCCCGACTTTAGGAGCTAATTTAGGATCAACTGTTTGATCAGAATTTCCGTGGCTGTTATGCTTTTATCAGTTGGTTTAGACTTATAAAGTCTGATGAGATACGATTTTATTCATATAGATGTTTTTTTTTTATTATTGATATTGATGTTTTTACCTAAATATATCCTTCCTCACAAATACCTTTTTTTCTTCTGCTATCTAATCAGCATAAATTAAAATTCTGGACTGGAATACGGCAAAAGATAAGGTGTGAAATGGTATTGGTTGGTATAGATTCATAGGAGTAATAACAACATCTACGACTGATATAAGTCTACAGTTGGTTCTGTGCTGTTATTTGTTTGTTTGAGCTTTTTGCATCTAAGAGTTGTTCTTTTGGCGGATGGAGATTGGACGCTAGGCGTAAAGGTTAAACGCAGCAAGTATTGCTTTAAAAGTTACACACATGCCTTCGAAACTTAATAGCAATAGTATTACTACGAGTTTTAATTATTTCGTATTTGCTAGCCATTGCTATTTAGGGCTTAAAAGAAAGTTGTAATGATAAATAGTACGACCTTACACTACTACGTACTCCTTCGTGGGAATGCCATTCATGACAATTTCAAAACAACGGGACCCTGAATTATCATTTATGAAAGAGGCACCTCGTGATAAGCAGCATTTCTGCCAATGAGACATCCTTCTAAATCATCAACATATATTGCTAATACTGAGGCCTATTATTGTTAGGATGAATAGATGAGAAAAAAACACGTCGCCTATAGGGCAAATCTTAACAATTTCAAAGTCATTTAGACTAGCATCCGTGCTCCTTAGTTAATGTGTTGTTGTTGTTTTTTCAATCTAAGGTTTGATATGCAAATTATCTAATCAAACAATTCATACATGTTAATGATAAGAAAACTCGAATACAAATTAATGGGAGTGTACCTTCAAAATAACTTATATCTCAGTTGGTAATTATCTTATACTAATAAACATGAATTTAAAAAAGATGATATATCTTAGCATTAATCTGCTACCAAGTGTTGTAGTATAAAACAATTATTATACAAGATATAGCCAGTTTTGTTCGTCGACCCCTTTCATTTTTCTATATTTTTTCGTCTTATTTCTAATGTCTTCATTGCTTGCACATCTGTTAATAACTTCAAGTACCATGTCATAGCACTAATATGGTACCAAGTATGGTTGAATAGGACAATACGCAGCTGAGATATAGGTAATTTTGTAGGTACACCTCCTTAATTATTCTATTAATTCTTGTGTTTTCATTAATATTCATGAATATAAATTAATATACAATATTGATGTTGATTGGGAATTTTATGCACACGTTACATTTTCACAGCATAAAAAGGGCTGCAGCGGGGCTTTAGTCAGATCCTCTGACAATTCTAGTTTTGAATTGCTATAGAAGAGCAAATATCATGCTTATATTTTAGTAATACTTGCTCATGATTAGCGTTCTTAGGTTCATTGTTTCTCTATGATGATACACTGCATTAGTTAGGAAGTCTCCATGCGAGCTAAACATTTTTGTGTTTTAACAACAACATAATCTATGGCGAATATTTGGTACCAGTAAAATGCATTTAAGCCTCACGATGACTTAGGCTGCTGTCCGTTCTAAGTTGGTGGTTCAGTTGTTGTTGGTCAGTTGTAAGGTGTGCTTCCTATTGATCGTGGCGGTTCTGTGCTTGTCTTTGTTTTTTTTGTGCATTACTTTGTGTCCTTTCTAATTTTGCAATCATCTTGATGTGGAAGAGAGAGCTGCTTGCTTTGATTTAATTGCAGCACGGATGTCTTTTTACCATATATGTTCTGTGACTCTTCCTCGCCGTGCCGTGGGTTGGTCTGTGATGTGTTATTGTGGTAATTCCTGATCATACTCACTTTCATTTTGGTAATGGTCAACTAAATGATATCAAGGCTATCTGGTTTTGGACAAGAAGATTTTTTTAAAGTTTTCACTTCGAAAACCTATTTTAGCCCATGTGAACCAGATATGCAATGGACTGGATTCATATGAAAAATTACTGATAGAAAGCCATATGAGGATCATTCCTGTCAAGTTTGATTAAAATCCAGCCTGTAGTTTAGGAAAGGTCCTTTAAAGCAAGCGTTGATGAAACACGATGGACGACACACGATGGACAGTCAACGCTCACGATAGCTCACCTAGAGCCAATGGCTCAGGCGAGCTCAAATACATTAAAACAACGCAAGCAACAATTCATTTTAAATTTACAACAACCCAAACCGTCGCCTAATTATAGACAGCAGCACCAGCAACCGGGGGTGGGAGTGGGAGTGGAGCTTAATTATATTATATAGGCACACAGAGTTATGCTGACTTTGTAGTTATTCTGTGTATCAAAGACAAAATAATTTTTAACTCACAATTTTTAGAACCAAACATGTATTCTATTCATTGCATTTAAAATGTAATATGCACAGACCAACCGCAATGATATTCGTAGCATAGAGGATGAATCACTTTAAAGGACCTCGGACAGTCATAATGAAGGATTGCCCATGAAAATGACCAGAGAAAAGTTTCAAAGAAAATTATATTTTTTCTATGAAAAAGATAGTAGGTCCAACCCTCGACTTATCCACAAAAGCTGTTTTCTCATTGGGAAAGTACCAATTGAAAAATATGGGTTGACAACTCTGTTTTTGCTATTCAACATATAGAAAATAGAAAAAGTTTTACTGAAGTGCTTCCCCCCCCCCCCCACCGTGACCAAACTAATCATTTTGCATACATTTGTAGTTTTACATTTCACACATCAAATAAAAACGGCATGATTGGTCACGGGGGGAACGCTGTCAAAATGCTCAAAAACGAATTAGTATAAAAACGTATTTGAAACTTATTTTGTAAAAACCTGTAGGTAAATATCAAGTTGCAATGGCATTTATCAGGGTTTTAGTTATGAGTGCTTACAAAGTAATTAATTGTCTCATTTCTCAACCAAAACATATGCTGTGGGTTCTAAAAAGAACCGTCTCAATGAGACGGTTCTTTTAAGCTCCAAATTATAGGATAAAACTAATGTGTAAAGAAACTATTAAGAATTTTACGCGCAAAACATGTGTTTATCTAGATCATGCTATATACAGTATGTAGATATGATACACCTCAGCGCACAAGTCCAACTGGTTGACCTTGAAACATTACAGGTAATAGTCAAAAGTAATTGTCAAAAGTAATTGACAGCACACTTCTTTAAATGAAACAATGAAATCTTCTCAACCCAAATTTTTACAAACGTATCACTTTTATCTCAAGTTTTATGCCGCAAACATAATATTTACATATATTTAGGTGAATACTCGACGCAACTTTGACTTTCTGTGAAATAAGATTTGGTCACAAAAAATACCCCCACCCCCTAAACCCTAGAGTCCAGGCATATTTATGCAATATTTTCAAAGTATTTTTTATTTTGCTAGGTGCACGAAATGTAAAGGTTTGATTTAAGCCCGAAACTATAGTTGTCAGTTATACATTATCCTAGCCACAGGCTGTCAAAATTTGGGCAGATTGAATAGGAAACTGCCCGAGGTCCTTTATACTGTCAATGAGATTGAAAGTTCGAGAAAGAAACGAGTGAGTATGATCAGGAAATACCACAATCACACACTGCATACCAATCCACTGAACCGTGCGGAAAAGTCACAGAACAATAAGCTTCAGGCCTTAAGATAAACAAACATTTTGGTGTAAAATTGTAAATATTTTCTTATCGTTCAGTTTAAACATTTGTTTTGGTTGCTCAAAAGAACCGTCTCAATGAGACGGTTCTATTGAGTACCCACAACATAAGTTTTGGTTGAGAAATAAGAAACTAAATTTTGTTTACGCACTCTTATATGGGAGCCTAAATAACAATTAAAAGACACCAGGAAGACAAACAAAGCAGAGCAACCAGCTCTCTCTTCCTCGTCAAGATTATTGACAAACTATAAAAAGGGCACAAAACAATGCATAATAAGACATGGGACAAACGTAGAACCCCACAATTGGAGCAACAATCAACAACGAATAAACAACAACAGAACCGCCGTCTTAGAACGGACTGCAGCCTAAGCCACTAGGGATGGGGGCTTAAATGCATTTTAATGGTACCACGTTTTCTCCCTAGATTCTGTTGTTAAAACATAAAAGTGTTAAGCTCGTATGGAGGCTTTCTACTTATTGCAAGCCACAGAGAAATAATCTAACCAAATTAACACACCATGATTAAAAAAAAACGTACTCACAACTAACAGATAGTCAGAGCTTAAGTAAACCTCAAGTTGAGTCACGGTGGGCCCAGCCAAAGACAAGAATCAGGCACCAACCAACCTATTAAAGCTTTACGTCAGAGCCGTCATTGAGACTGAGGCCTGACCCAACGTCGTGCAATTAAAGAGGAAACCATAGGTATAAACCGTGATTTGGTTTACAACCAGGCATGCAGGCTGTCGCATGATATCCATGTTATATCCAACTTTTTTAAAACGCTTAATTATCTTTTTTAATCGATCACTGAATTTTCCAACAATTGTTTTAAATTCTAAACTAAATCACAATTAAATACAGGCTCTGATATGCCCTTTTGCAGAAGAGCTTTTAAACCAATATTGTATTTAAAAATCAGCTCTGAGTGTCCATGGTAGAATTTAGAAAATGTTTTACTTTTATGATATCGATAACTTTGTTTTTATTACTTATCAGTCAAAATTAGGTTCTTGATGTTGAAGTCATCAACATTAGAGCATACTCGCGCAAAACGAATAAGCTGCGAAATATATACACCATAGGAAGAGGAGCGAGGAACATCTCCATCAAAAAACGGGAAATTTACTATTTCAAAATTAAAATCATCCCGTGTATCATTAATTTTAGATGAAACTATGCAATTCGTTATAGACACATCCAAACCGTGTCACAGATTTTTTTTTTATTTTATTTATTTATTTATTCATTATTATTGATGCTATTGTTTGAATATACCTCATAATCCATTCCAAATTGTTTCATTTTTATGACAGCAACAGATTGTACCTTATTGAGATAACGCCGTCCATGGCATCTTGTATGGGTCTTCGTGTTTGCTAAGTAATGTCCCATTTACGGGACGCTTTTGCACACAAGTTAAAACTTTTGTTCAAACATGATTTAAGGATACTTATGAAAATATTATAAATGGTAAAAAATCACCGAATATTTATGGGGGATTCGAGCCTGCATATAATTTGAAATGAATGGATTGTCTTCTGGCGGCGTCTCTACCTAGAGAACTATCCATGCTGACAACAAATAGTTATCAAAATAGCTTGACCTGATTTCTGACTATGCTGTCCTAAGGTTTTGATTTCAATGTTTGCAAAGATAGCCATTATAGCTTTGATGAGTTATACTGCATAAATATGTGCCCTATAGTCTGCTGTTGTTAAAACACATCAGTCTAGTATGGATGCTACTTGCTCTGGTACGAGTTTGAAAGCAGGACAATCAAATGTTGCAGCGTCTGATAAAAATACAAAATTATGCCCTAGCTTGAACTTTTAAGAAACTTCTACTATTAACTTAGCCTGCTCTTCTTATACTGTGGCCTAAACTATAAAGTGAAACTCGATATAGTGCACGTGCTTATGTATAGAGCCCTAAGGCTTCCAACAGCACATTTATTTGCGATCACACTGTTGGAATTATGCTCATATATTGTGTTCCCCATTAGTTGCGATCAGACAAAGCAGGTTGAATCAAAGCGTTGTGTGTGATAACAAGTATACCTTTAATCCACAATATGATGTCCTGTGTACAGGTGGTAGTAATGTGATTAACACCTGTAAGATTTAAACATCAAAGCTAGATCAAGCCTTTTTAAACTTAAAAGTCATTACTAGACCCCTAAGCTTTAAAGAATAGTACATGCTCACCTTTTGCTTAATCTTTAGCGTGCTGACTTCTATCGCCACAATTTATTTAGTTTTCTTTTTTTTTAATTAAAAGGTACGCTTACAAATCGAGCTCTGAGGGATACAGGCCTTTGCTGTTTAACAAATGCGAACTGAGTTGAACCAGCTTATGATATTTTGGTTCTTATTGCAGCTTATATTAAGTCATATGGGGACGGGGACACAGGTTAATCACACATCCGACAGATTGGAGAAGCCGGGGTTCGATCCCATCGCATTAGGATGATCAGCACTCTGCCACAACAAAAACTTATTTTAACGAAATATATAATTGTTATAAATTGTGATATGAAATCGATTAAAAATTATTCATTGACTGTCCAAAATATCTTGTAAATTGGAAAATTCTATTCGACACGGATGCGATAATTCAAAATGCACATGCTAATTCGAATGCATAAGTAATAATGAATACTATCAGGACTTTAGTTAAATGTGCTTAACGAAAAATTAATTTTCTTATTTCTCAACCAAAACATATGTTGTGTTTACTCAAAAGAGCCGTCTCAATGAGACGGTTCTTTTGAGCACCCAAAACATATGTTAAAATTGATGGGTAATAAAATACTTACAATTTTACGCTGAAATTTTTTTGTTTATCTAAACCTGTGAGTCTATGTTTCAATGACATGGTTCATAACTCCGAATTTTACCGATTTGCTGCACGTTGAAAAGGAACATGGATTGGAAAATAAAACAGAAAATTGGTGTCCTTTAATACAACAGCCCATACTGCGCGAAGTAAAATAGATCGAGTAATACTCGCTCCAGGGTTGCTTGTTCGGATCGGATTTCGGATTAAATATCCCTTAGATGTTATATATCTTGCGGATTTATTAAAGAAATTTTATCACAGTCAATTCATGACAGTACAATATGATCTAATTACCGCTTTTGAACATTTCCCCACCCGCTAATTTCGAACGGGCGACCGCACTGTGGAAAGGAATGCGTGTCTTTCAATACTTAGTTGTATATACAAATGATGTTCTAAGCCTCATGTCGCGAAAATAATTTCCCAAGAATAAAAACAAGTTAACTTTTGGCGTTCATGTTGCCTAATTAGTATCTCCATTTTAGTCATCGAATGAAAGCTGGTCTGCTAAAATGGCACAAGCAAGGCAAGTTTGATCGTCCTGAACATTTGCACAAGGCCCCTTCTGGCACCATTACTATATGATGCGAATGCAATACCTTTCTAATTGATATGTCTACCCCAGTTTAACACAAAATTATATACTTTCACGCATTTTATTGAACGATTACAAATCCTTGTCGTATCAAAAAGCCTAAGAATTTCGATATGAAGGATCAATTTAAATGTAATATAAACTGATTTAGTGAATATTTATCATCTTTGTGAAATAACTTAACTATAATTATTTGTACAAATATTAATACTTTAATGCAAAATTCATGATGCGGACTGTAAAGGGTTTCCTTTATTCATACTTTTTTATTATGTGGCTTAACAGATTTAATGTTGATCGAATTAAGTTCAGATCAGTCAAAATGTATGGTTGCTTTGATTTATATTCGTCCAAACCATATCTAAAAATTTTCTATAGAACAGACCCCGAGGTTATAAAACCTTTTTCATACTCAGCTCAACTGAGCACGAAATTTATCCTGCTCATAAATGTTAATATGCAAACAATTGTTAGCATTTTAACATTTATAAGCAGGATAAATACAACATCTGAGAGACTTAAAGCAATAAGCGTCTTCACTTTTGGGGATTTTAGTTTTTATGAGCAGTTGAAATTTCGTGCCCAGTTTAGTTGACCATGAAAATAGTTTCATAACCTCGGGGGCTGGAGTACCCGATTCCTTCATGGTGCTACTTATGGTGTTGTCGTTAAGGGGCAACAAGCGAGCATATCTTTGTGGAATAGTACGAAGCTCTTAGTATAGCAAACATTTGTGTGGATGTTTGGTATTTTCCTAAATATGTTTATAATGATTCTAACGACTGAACGACTGCGTGTATGCGCATGCTCGTCTAAGCATCCGCTGCTCGCATTTAGTTTAAACATATTGTATTTTTCATTTTGTTTCACTAAACAATAACAAAGGAAGAAGGCAAAATTCGGGAATCGATACAATCAAGTACCACACCTGACCCAGGACACCATATGAAAGTGATAAAACACAAGAAAACATCAAATACGGGAGAGCCAAGATATCAGCCCTTTCCCAGCAGGTGAGCACATGGCTGCAAGACACAGACAAGACAATATGGCAAACACAAACACAAAATAAAAAAAAGATCCACAAAAGAAGTACCGCCTTGAAAGAAAATTACTAGAGGGCTTAAAGTACAAGTACATTATAGGCCAGCATGTATTACATATCTGGGATTAAACTGGCCAAATTAAGTTAAGCCCCATGTTACTTTTTTCCATAGCCATAATGTTATATTCCCAAAGTTTAGTTGTTAAATTCAAAAATATCGAAGGTAGTTGCAAATTTTAACTCCGTCCGAGTTAAACGACAATATCTTTAAAAGGTGTAATTACACAAAGTTTCAATTGACAATGCCGATTTCTTTGGGTATGTGCTAAATTTTCCAAGAGTATCCACATTTTTGGCAATTTTACTATAGAAGTGATAGGGAACAAAACGGGACATTAACTGGATTTTGTGGAACTCTATGGAAAATGTATCAATAAATGAGAAACCTAGCATATGTTGAGAGGAAACATTGTTGCTACTTCGTTGAAAATTTTATGGAAAAATCTTTATTTAGTAAAAAGTTGCGATAAATCAAACATGAATGTATTTGAATTAAGTCTACGGGAAAATTTCCGGTGGGGCTTAATTTATTTTGACGAGTTTATAACGGGAACTAATAACTTATTGGGTTCGTTTTCTTTTAAGTTTAAACAATAAACATTTGCAAGAAAAGTGTGTGTGTGTGTGTGTGTGTGTGTGTGTGTGTGTGTGTGTGTGTGTGTGTGTGTGTGTGTGTGTGTGTGTGTGTGTGTGTGTGTTTAACCTCCCACCAACAGCTCAGGCCCAATGGGGATGGGCCAAAACCTCTAGCAGTCTCATCTGACGGACTGGAGAAGCACGGCGCCATACTTGACTCATTAAGATATATTTGCAAATGCTACATTTTGGACCGTTGTTTTAAACATAACTAGGTTACGCGAAATGCACCGTATGTTTTATCTCTGTTCTTCAAATATCTCCTTCTCTAGACACCCACGCTGTAGTATGATTGTTTCACGATGGACTTCTTTGTTTTTCACAAATGATGCTATTTCTTTCTTCTTTTCAGTTTTTGTTCTTCTTCTGAAGTTCTGCATTTTACATTTATGAAACAATTTAAAATCTACATCAAAGGCTTATGATTCTTTACAAAAAGTTTATATATTAACTATTCACACTAAGATAATTTGCCATCATTTGTTCATTCCTTTGAGATCAGTTTGGTTGATGCTTTTGCCACCTAATCGTTTTCTTTTATCTGCGCTGTGTGGGCACAAGTGGTTTCTTTAAGATCAGGATAAACTGTAAAAAAATAAGTGAGAAAGATTGGGAAATACCACAATTACACCCTGCAGACCAATCCATGGCACCATGAGGAAAAGCCACAGAGTATTTACAGTAACAAGACAAAAGCAAAGCAACCAACTTTCTCTTCCTCTTCAGGATGATTGTAAAACTAGAATGGACATAAAGTAATGCATAACAAGTCAAAGTCAAACACATAACCCCCACAAACAATAGATCAACAAAAACAGAATCACAGCCTCAGCAACGACAGATGCCTAAGCCACCGGGAGGGGGGCTAAAATGCATTTTACTGGTGACAAACCTTCGCCATAGATTCTGTTGTTGTTAATGCACAGAATAGGTTAGCTCACGTGAAGGCTGCCTAACTAATGCAATGTATCATCACAGAGAAACAATCGAATCAAATTAACACACTATGTTGAAACAAAAAAGGGCTCATGACTCACAGAAAGTCAGAGCTAAAGAAAACCTCAAGTTGAGCTGCGGTGGGCCCAGTCAACGACAAGCATCAGGCACCAACTAACGGATTTAAGCTTTACGTCAGGGCCGTCATTAGGTCTGAGGCCTGACCGACTCGTGCAATTAAAGAGGAAACCATAGCTATAAACCGTGATTGGGTTTTACAACTAGGCATGCAGACTGTCGCATGATATACATGCTGTATTCCACTTATTTCTAACGCTTAATAATCTTTTTTAAATTGGTCATTAAAATTAGGCTTTCCAAATCGTCATAAAATACAGGTTCTGATATCCCTTGTTGCAGAAGAGTCTTCAAGCAAATATTGTATTTAACAATCAACTCTGAGTGCCGGTAAAAGCTTTACAGAGTTTATGGTATCGATAACCTTGTTTAAGTAAGCAGTTGTACGGTTTTGTCACCCCGTGTACAGCCAAATTTAGTTCCTGATTCTTGTTAAATCTATCACAGTGTTTTAATGGTTAGGAGAATGGATACATGGAGTAAACCTTTCTACTACATTAACTATCTTTAGGGAACTAAAACAAACATCAATATTTCACCTTATTTATCAATTATGCAAATCAGAAAGCTTAGAAATGCAATAACAAAATGGCGTCTGTCCTCCCACAACTTATGTTTTGAAACAGGTCGTCATAGGAATACAACTCGATTAAATAGAGCATGGGTCTTTTGCAACCTTTGGAGGACGAATATCACTTCACATTAGTTTGTCCAGTTTATGTTAATATAAGTAAACAATATATACAGAAATATATCTATGACAAGCCAGGCGTTTATAAAATATATCCAATTGCTTAATTCTATCAAACCAAAAGTTTTGAATAATTTATCACTGTGCGTAATAAAATCCTTTAAACTACGAGATAGCCTAGTAAATCAGATTGATTAGGCTATCATAATATAATGTATTTTAGCGGCATCACACTCAGAAAGGCAGAACCTCTAAAGGTGCACTAGTGCATTCGGAATGGCGATGCCTCTTAAATTAGAGGTTTGGCCATTTTGGTTGTTATTGGACTTGAAGGCACGATGGTCCTGCAGGTAAATATGCCTTTCGGCTGCCAATATTTGTTATTAGTTAGCTAAATGCTACTATATTTAGTCCTTCTGAATGAAAACGTTTGTTTTTTATTCTCAGTACATTCCATACTCTCGTAAGTATCATACTTTCATATATACTCCTCAAAATAATTGAAGGACCAATGCTATCAATTATAACATTGATGCATTTTGTGTAGAACGTATTTTGAAAACCATTTTACGATCCAGACTAAATTTTTGGACATCTTTGACACACAATTGCCAAGTGAAACGGCAAAAAGAAAATGGAAGAAAATCTTACTTACAAGCATTTTTTGCCATTTTAAAACTTGACCTAAATGCATTGGAATGTCATTTTTTTGTGTGTGAACCATGTACCACAGAACTGCATGAAATGAATGAAAAATGCTTTAAGATGCTAAAATTTCTGTTTTCACATGATTGTATGGTGTTTTAATCCCGTTGATACCATCCACCTCTTCCTGTATGAGATTATTGCCCATTTTGGCTGTGTCGTAATGGCCTGGCTATATGTTCAGACAACTGGTTTTGGCGTTTGTCTGTGACAATCTTTAAACAATGCGCCAGAACATCTTTCTAACACTCAAAGGCAAAGAATGACGATTGAAAATCTGATTCTTGATGGCCAAGTACACACATTGTTTTCAGAAAATAAAACAAAGTCCAAACTCCATTGTCAGAGATGAAAATGCCTGCTTCCCAGTATATTGAAACTGTTTGAAGAAATTTTTTGAATGGAAGTTGAGCTGTTTAAAACAAAGTTTAATTTGGTGTCACTTTCATTCTACTCGAATGACCACAGAAGAATTTCTTTACCCCACCCACTGCCTTTTTAAAGTGTGTTTTTGAGGGTATGTGCATTTGAGACACCGTAATGGCAGAATTAGGCATGGAAATAAGTAAAAATGATTCTTGACTTATGGGCATAAAGAATAGAAAGCTTTTGGCCAAGTTTTACAGAATTTAAATGTTTGAGCTAATTATACCCGCATTCTTAAATCTTGTTCCTTTTTGAGGAGTATATATATATATATATATATATATATATATATATATATGCATTTTTGTTTTGTGACGATGAGCTGTATATGCTTAAGTCTAATAACTATCCGTTCTGTTCTGTAAAATGCAAATAGTTATACTGTATTGTCACGCGATGCATGACCAAGTTCAGTTTGTGACTCTTGTTAAATGTAAATCAAATACAGTGTTTTCTTAGTGAACAGGTAAAATGCAAGCCATTATATATTGTACTTTCAAAGATAGATGAGAATCGTTGTAAACAAACACAGGCGAGTTTACCTTGATTTTGGGCGTGCAGGTAGACTCAGTTTACAGTTATATTAAACCTACCACAGATTACTGCATATGTGCGTGGCAGTGAATAGTCATGCTTTACATGTACCTATTTATAAGAAAAATAGAATTACCTCATTACTATGCATCTTTGAAACAACAATACATGTACAGTATTGTGATGTCCGGTTAGTGAATCCACCTTGTTTTTGTAATGGTGAGGTAAATGTTAGCAGTTCTGGTATTGTCACGTCTGAGTTAAGTTCCTGAATCTTGTTAAATCAATTTAACAGTGTTTTTATAGTGGTCAGGTAATTTAAAATGAAAGCAGTTCTATGGTATTGTCAGGTCTGATACGACCAAGTTTAGTTCCTGAATCTTGTTAATTCAATTACAGTGTTTTCTTAGTGGTAAGATTAATTGTAAGCAGTTCTAGGGTACAATCATCGTCTGGTGCATACGACCCTGTTTAGTTCCCATGCGCAGATCCAACTCTGACGTTTGCGGTTTTTTCATTTGTTGAGGGGAGGGAGGGTCCAAATATCACTATAAGCGGGACCCCCTACACCCCCCCCCCTCTGGATCCGCGCATGGTACCTGAATCTTGTTTAATCAATTACAATGTTTTCCCAATGATGTGCCCATACCTATTACATCAATGAAAATCATTATTTATCTTAAAGGTGTCTATAAAGATTCTAGTACTATCAAAGAAATCATCGCTATGTTTAATGATCTGTGTCATTGCTTTCAAGATCAATGAAAAAACGTTTAGATGCTCTATTAAGTAGGCATGTGGTTTGTTTATAAAGACACACATCTGTCGAAATGGCTTTGAGTACCAAGCGGTCAACGTTCTAAAACCAGCAAAATCAGGAAATACCACAATTACAAACTGAAAACCCGTGGCACCGCGAGGAAGAGCCACACAATAATCACGAGACACCAGGAAGGCAAACTAAGCAAAGCAACCAGCTCTCTCTTCTCCATCTAGATTATTGCAAAGGTCTGTATAATTATGGTCTAGGTTTTCTCTTTCGATTTATGATCATGCATCTACACTACATGAAACAAGGGAAACACCTACCCCGTTTTCTTTTTGGCCAAGCTTTGGAACTCATGTATTTCTTCATGGTGTTGGCCCATCTCAGCTGACAACTGACATGGTTGAAACAATACCACCCTCCTGTAATTATACAACATATAAATGAAAAATGTGCGAGAAACATTGGTACTTTTAATCCTCATACCAGAAAAACTCTATACTTTCTGTGTGCGACAAACGAAGGCTCTGGCGAGACTTTCTGTGTGTGACAAACGGAGGCTCTGGCGAGACTTTCTGTGTGCGACAAACGAAGGCTCTGGCGGACTTTCTGCGTGCGACAAACGAAGGCTCAGGCGAGACTTTCAGCGTGCGACAAACGAAGACTCAGGCGAACCTTTCTGCGTGCGACAAACGAAGACTCAGGCGAAACTTTCAGCGTGCGACAAGCGAAGGCTCTGGCGAGACTGCGCCGATGCGCAGACTCGGCGCCGATGCGCAGACTCGCCTTAGCCTTTGCTTGTTGCAAACACGCATGCATTATCGGTCTGTGTATTTAAATATAAGTCATGTAGTCATGTACGCTTGTTGCACACACGCATGCATTATCGGTCTGTGTATTTAAACACAAGTCATGCAGTCATGTTCGCTTGTTGTTCAGTCGCATGCATTATCGGTCTGTGTATTTAAACATAAGTCATGTAGTCATGTTCGCTTGTTGCACCCACGCATGCATTATCGGTATGTGTATTTAAACATAGGTCATGTAGTCATGTTCGCTTGTTGCACACACGCATGCATTATCGGTCTGTGTATTTAAACATAAACGCATTACTACAAAACATGTGAGAGGTTAAAAAGCATCATGCTTGGGGGTAAATGTGGTGTTCCATGCATTTACATTTGCCAGATCCTGATGGATAACTTATTATTGAGAGCGAAGATTGAGGATTCTAGTTTGTTTTCTAGCGGGAGTGAGTAACTGTTAACGGGGTTTTACATACGTAAACCATCTGTATTTGCTACCAATATGCAAAATATTAACGCTCTATTACGCAAGAAAGATAATGCTTTAGAAATTAATTTTGAAAAAATGTTTAACGACATTAAATGTATGCCATACAATAAGCGCAAACCAAAGGGGATTCTCATAACAGTTACTTAAATGCAACAGTATTGCGTATTTTATCTATCCCTGCCCGTAAACATAGATAATTAAAAGAGCCATTTTAGCTTTTAAAATATAGAAGAACGGTGTTTCCAGGCATAAGAGTAAATATCAACCTGCCAAAGGCGTTGCATGCTGTCTTTCCATATAAATGCTAAATTTCTCATCGTCTACGTCTTTTCATCATGCACATATACATACCTTCTAGAAAAACTATCCACTTCTTGCTGCCATAGGATTTCCGTATAAAATACCTGAAAATACAAACATAACGTTCTAAGTTCTTCGTCATGTTCGTATAGATGTGATTTTGATCGGAAATAAACTTTCTGCTCCTCCTAGAATAGACTCCGTGTTGGCTTTCATAATGAGAGGAGCACCTTCATGTCTCACCAATAGAGTCTCATCATAGCCTTATATTGTTTCGCTGGCGTGCCGATGATGGCCCAACATTGAATGCTGGCTTGGTAGCTTTGTGATTTTTCAGGGGATCCGGACCAGTATTGCTAAGAAACCCTATATTTTTTCGTTTTTCAGGGGGTCCGGACCCCCTGGCCCCCACTCCCCCCCCCTCTGGATCCGTGCATGAGTAAGGGTCATTTAAAATAATTTACTGAATCAAGTTTGGACCCGCCCCTGTTTTTATGCCTATAATATCAGTTAGAAGATCACCTACTTTGCCTTGTCCGGAGATAGGATTTATCGCCATATCCGTTATTTTCCTATATACTTCAAAGGAACCAGAAAAAGTACAAACGACTGGCAAATAACATAATTCACATATCTTTCTGACAATAATATCATTCGACTCTTGTTGATATGCTTTACGATTCTATCCTCAAAGAGTTCTTCAGAGGAAGGGCAATAAATAACATCTCATTAGTAAAAACATCTTATTGTCTAACAATTCACACATTTAACCCTTTGCCTACTACCATTGGCGCAGCACCCATAGCGCAGGTAACGCACGCGCGTAATAAAAATAGTAACACTCAAGGAAGCTCACCTTGGTCATGTTGGTAAAAGTGATTTTCAATACCTTAAGGAACTTCTTTTTAAAGGAAAGAATTTGCACCTAGAGGGAGCAAGTTCTTTCCTTTAAGAGAAGTTCCCATTTTGAAAAGCGACGTAATTGTAGAGAAGTATTGCTTGATACGGTAGTCTCCCTTTAAAATTTGATCTGCGTAACTTTTTCAAAGTTCTGGCTACGCCATTGCTTACTTGGTATTTTTTCATGTTTTTTAGTCGTCTGCTTATTTATTTTTTTTTTTTTTTTTTCAAAATATTTTTTTTTTTCAAGGCAAATATTCCAGGAGTAGCATCAGAGTGTCAAACAGTTTTGCCCGACGTTCTGTCGGGCCTGACCAGGGTTCAAACTGTTTGCAGATGGTATCAGCAGACGACACTGGTAGGTAAAGACATAAATTTGGCTTTTAATTATTTGCATGCTGCAGTTTTCCATGCGTTTTTATCGTCCGTGGATTTTTTCAGGTATGCATTAAGATCATCAAAAATTAAGTGAGTATGATCAGGAAGTTCCACATTCACACACAGCACTGCACCGGGAGGAATAGTCAGAGATCACTAGCAGTCACAATACACCAGGAAGATAAAAAAAAAGTAAAGCAATCAGCCCTCTCTTCCTCGTCAAGATGATTGCAAAACTAGAAAGGAACGATAAAGTAATGCACAAAACACGGACCAAACACAAAAAGTTATTGGGTATGATCAGGAAATACCACAATCACACACTGCAGACCAACCCACGGCACCGTGAAGAAGAGTCTCAGTGAGACCATTTTTTTTATTTTCAGAGAAAATTTAAAACATGGGGGGGGGGGGGGTTCGAGCGAACCCCTTGAGCCCCCTCTGGATCCGCCACTGACTTTATAGGCAGACCAACTATTCTAATGGTTAATGGTTATGTGCTCTTCGGGAAATACACTTTCTCTAAATGTTTCTGTTTCAGTCTTCGATAGTAGACCTCTTAACAGGCTCCATTCACCTGGAACTCTGCAGACTTGCCTGATAATGGAAGATCAAAGGCACCGCAAAGTGGTGTTGTTAGTTAATATTACACCTATTTCAAAGGTAAATACTTCCTATTGCACTTGCCTGGATTTTGACGTATCCAAAGCCAAGAATCTGTCAGATATTGGTTAAACACTCGTAGGATCAGTCACAATAGATATAAGATTTACCGTGCACTGGCGGATCCAGAGGGTGTTCAGGCAGTTAGCTCGAACCCCACCCCCATAGTCCCCCGTTTTTTAATATCCTATGAAAATGAAACAAATTGGTCTCAGTGAGACCAAACTATTTTATTTTCATGGGATATTTAAGAAAAATGAGATAAAATCAGCAAAGCGAACCCCGCCCATTTATGCATATGAACCCTCTTTCTAGAAATCCTGGATCCGCCCCTGCCGTGCATAGAAAAAATGCTCCAATTGTTGATCAGATGTATCTGCAAACCAACCTAGGCCTATTGGTCACCCAAGGTTCGTCGTAAACTACGTGTATATATACCTTATGCTCAAGAATTCCCTGAAAATCAGTAAATCTGCAACCAGTCAGCATTAAAGAATCCTTATAACTGCTAAATGGGCCAGGCTTGCGTTCTCATTGAATTTGGATAGTAAAATCAATATTATTTGTATTTGAGTTGGAACTAAGCTGAATCATAATGTGACAGGATATATCGCAATTTTATTAATATTTATATTACAAGACTTAGTCCACTTGGCGTCCGTATATTGACCATATGAAAAGAGTATGCATATATTGAACAGTTGAGCTCGGCAGATATTATTCGGCTTTTGAGTCACTGTCTAGCCACGCCCCCAATATCTCCCGAGACATTGCATACTACATGGCGATACAGTGACCTAATAGCAATGATCGGATTGCACAGATATGTATGCATGAGTGTTTTGCCTTGAGATGTCCGTGATATCATACACCTTTTCATGTGTTTTGTCTTACAAGTAATTATAAGATGACACAGAAAATGTGTGAAAAATGCTGGTTATGAAATATATCCCTGAAATAATTTCTAGCAATATATTATAAACATAACAATTATAACAGCGAACAATTACGTCTGTCACTCGATGCTCTTTCATGTTGACATGAAGGCGTTTGAAATGACGTGAAAGTAAATATCTGTATAAACTAAGACGTTAGTTAGAAAAGGCATATTTGACCGTGGGTGCTACCTGACAAAACTGAACTGACAAATCTGACATGTTTGTGTCACTCCATGCTGTATGTATGTATGTATGTATGTATGTATGTATGTATGTATGTATGTATGTATGTATGTATGTATGTATGTATGTATGTATGTATGTACGAGTGTGTGTGTGTGTGTGCGTGCGTGCGTGCGTGCGTATGTAAATCCTGCATATATACACTGTTGGAAGGGTGGAAAGACTTGATTACATTTTGGTGACCTTGACATAATTTTCAAGGTCACACTCCTATAATGAAAGTATAAAACAGCCATTTCCACAGGCTATCCTCTGAAGGTTCAATTTTAACTAAACTTGCACAGACAATTGTTAGGAGAGGGTTAAGAGTTGATAAGATTTTGGTAACCCTGACCTTATGTTCAAGGTCAGCACTTTGAAGAGTCAATTTTGACCAAAATAGGGTTTTTGTATGATATCTCTTGATTTGAACAATATGATCCAGCTATCCTAAATACATTGTATAATTGTGGCAAAATGAAGAGTCGATATGATTTTGGTGACCTTGACCTTATTTTCAATGTCACTTCATTTTCAAGGTCATCGTACTTAAAAAAACTGTAAATTCAGCCTTTTTGAGCTCTGTGTTCTGAACCAGTGGGTCTTTTTCCACCAAACTGTTTGGAAACAGAAAACTATTAATTACATTTTGATGACCTTGGTCTTATATTCAAGGTAACCACATCACTTTGGTTTTTCAAAGTTTGACCAAAATTGTGTTTGTGCATGCTCTCCCTTGAAATAATTGATGAATTTCAGCCACAATAAAGAGCAGTAAGCATGCTTGTCGACTCAATTTGCGGTTGGAGGAGGGCATAGTTTTCCTCTGAAATCACTGCTTTAATTTACTTTACTAATGCTATGATGTAGCGGAAACAGATAAATGATTATAATACTTGACCTTATGTTTGACATTATCATACACTACCTTTTTCAGATTTTCAGGAAACAATACCTGCTGTATATTATTTATGAACCCTTAAAGAACCACCTCAAGTTTTGTGGCTGTAGATGATTTTCAAAATTTAATGAGTATTTCGAATAAGGCTTGAAATCGCATGTGAATACTGCTTGCTGTATCGTGTGAATTATCTACTTCACGTGATACAGCAAGCAGTATTTTTTCCAGGAAAAATCAATGGCGGTTGCTTCATTTGTGATTTTCGCCTTAAAAGTTAAGTTTTATTTTTACACATCCTCTAATTGAATCACACAAAAGACCTTTTGAAATTAATTTGACAATAAAATATGTAGAAAGTGTTTCTGTAGATAAAACTTCAAAAGTAACGTTTTCATTTTATGAGTTATTTAGACAGGATTATTATACCATAATTATACAATACGACTAAACTTGCTGCGTGCCTTTACGTGGAAAGGGACCCTTTTAAGCATAGTGTTACAGACAAAATTATGTTCATACTGAAAACGATGTATGAATATCTGTGCTAAGCTGTCACGACATCACAGACGATCGGCTTAAGATATGTGTAAAGTTAATCTAAAGGATTTGCATTTTTAGAATAAAAACTGTTCCAATCAAAAATTAATCATGTAATGGCAAACATATGTGAAGCATAGCACCACATTGGAGACCATGTAGCATCCACATTGACCCTATAATTTCTTATACAGAAAATGCAATAGAGGTCGTCGTAAGAGATGACACTTCTGCAAAATACGTGACCTGGCCTTGAGGTTATAAAACTTGAGTACAAGCTCAGACTCAAATTAAGCGCAATGATTGGCTGCTTGCGGACACGTGTCCGCAAACAGCCAATCATTGCGCTTTATTATGAGTCTGAGAATGAACTCAAGCTTTATAACCTCGAGGCCAGAAGTCCAAATTTTTTCTCAAACACGTTCCAGCCAATCATCACCTACCATAAAACGATAAGTAGCCTCTGTATGTTTGATCTGTAGCATCTGTCTTTTAGACTCTTGTTGTATGGTGTGTGCTACACAAAACATATACTGGTGCTTCGTTATTACAGCATCAACTTGGCGGCTAAAATGGTTACCAATGTTGTTAAATGCCTATTCTCAAGTGCTACGTTCAGCTCTACAGCCATTCAGCCACCCTTTGACACAACACTCCCTATCATTGGGCTACCTTGTGAAACCTACAGTCGAGTCTGCCCAGGGAAACTATTTCTCTCCCCTTTCCTCCCCTTTGTGCTGTGATATGAACACAAGACAAGTGTGGGCTAGACTTTTGAATCTGTCAACCACTATAAGCTGGCTGCATTTATTGAATGTGCTTGAGCAAACCATTCGTTAGATGTCATCTTCTGAATATATTTACATTTTATATATCTGTCTATATGTAAAGTAACTGAATAAAATATTGTTTAAACCAAGCCATTCGCTGTAGTTATTTACAGCATTAATTTTCCATTTTGATGACGAGTTAAGTTCATGTTTGGTAGCACCATAACAAACAATATTCTACCTACTGAACGTATAGGACAGCGAAAGCGACGCGCAGCTTCTAAATATGTTCCAAGAAGTATAGTTTGTCTCTTCATACATGTACGCCTAAACTCAATGAAAACATATACAATATAGAATTGAATAACTGGTCTAACAAGTACCATAACCTTACAATAGTAATCTTTTTCATTCCGGCTATAGAACAGTAACGATCCAGATGAAATGTCTAATAAGGCAGCATTTCAACAGTGTCTGTACTGTTTGCTAAGATAAAAAAATAGTATTCATGGAAAGGCATGCAACTACTTATAATACAAAAGGACAATTCCATATATCGTATCAATATACAATATCCATCAGAAATTAAAATGTTAATAAAACTAAAGGTCATCAACAGCATATTTTAGCGGATGCACAGGCAGATTGATGCTTTCCATAACCACAAATGCTATTACTGTATTTTACCTATGGTGCGGCATGATCATTTTTCACCCACTTATGAAACACTAAATGCTTTCAAGAACGGATTTTCACATTTTTATTTCACTTTTATTTAATCGCACTTAGTGGCTTGTTGAAATTTTAAACTACGAGCTCTACTTACTTCTGTATTGTAGAAATTATTTGAAATATTCTAATCTTTTAAGTTGCAATTGGGCTTTCAAACATTACTTTGAGAGTAAACAAAAAACATGATTGAATGGCCTATAACACTTTTCTCCCTTATTTATCTAGTAGGTATAAAGTCAATTCGACATTTCATTCATAAATTCTAGTTTCTCACGCTAGTATTTTAGAAAAATTTTGGACCAATGGTCCAGTTTGTATAGATTAGCATCATGAAGTATTGTTTGAAAATGTACAATGTGGAGATATCACTTCATAGAACAACAAACATATATTTCGACCCGTTTTTTACTTTCCAGTCAATATTTTTTCGGTCATGTCTGGATTGAACCAGTACTAAACAGAGGATAAAATTTTAACCCATTTAAACTGCATGGAAATTCCCACTCATATCAATTTGACCAGTCCAGTAAATCGATTGACATCGTGAAAAATAGTATGCCGACACCTGAGGCGAGTTCAACGAAGCGAGCGCTTTCGGGCGTTCGTTGTACTGATGCCAGGTTTTACACTTTATGAATAAAGGTACCAGAACAACGAGCGCCCGCGTTCGCTAGCATTGTTGAACTCTCCTCTGTATACGATGTGGAGATTTCGCTTTTCCATTTAACCCATTTAAGCCTAAAGGAATTTCCACTCTTATCATCAATTGGACCAATCCATTAACAAGTTTATGTGCGTTGGGTGGTATTTTCCTTTTTCTAAATTTTAATGGAATATTGTGTAAGTAAACAGTAAAGGGCTCTATCAGACGCTTCGTTTTGCGGCATCTGATACGGATCTGCACTACAAATGTGCAGCTGAGTAGACATCGTATACTAGACATTTCCAATATTCAGTTTGGTGAATATGGGTGAGACGTACACTTGTGCAGCTGGGTAGACATCGTATACTGGACATTTCCAATATTCAGTTTGGTGAATATGGGTGAGACTTGTGCAGCTGGGTAGACATCGTATACTGGACATTTCCAATATTCAGTTTGGTGAATATGGGTGAGACTTGTGCAGCTGGGTAGACATCGTATACTGGACATTTCCAATATTCAGTTTGGTGAATATGGGTGAGATTTGTGCAGCTGGGTAGACATCGTATACTGGACATTTCCAATATTCAGCTTGGTTAACATGAGTGAGACGTGCAATTGAGCAGCGGAGTAGACATTGTACATGTAAACTGGGCATGGGTAGGTGTTATAGTGTTTAAATGTTCAGTTGATAGGACTCTGCGTATTTTACATTTAGAATGTTCAGTTTGGTGAACATTGGAGAGACATGCAAGTGCTCAGCAGAGCAGATAATGTAAACAGTTCATTTTCAATATTTAGCTGGTGATCGTGGGTTCAGTAAAATGCCTCTGTACGTTTGATATATAGGATGAATCTTTAAAATGGTCATTTTAAGTGGCAAATACCCAGACCCTTTTCTCTATGAAAAAAAAACACGATAAAACTATATGAATGACGACGAGGGCGTCTGTGAACGTCGCCAAGATCAGATAGCTGTGTATCAATTAAAGGGACAGTGGAAATGTTATTGAGTTCAGTCCTTTATATATTTAGGCCCAAGTCTGCCGGCAGAGTACAAAATTAACTTATGATAAATAGCCTTTTAATCTTTTTTGTATTAAAATACATAATGATTTTCTCTAATTGCCCTAAGTACGTTGATGAATGAGATTTTAACATCTAACCACGCTTCTTATTATTAATAGGGCAAAAGATTTTCCATCTCGTTTGATTTGTCCTGGACCGTAAAAAAGAACTCTTTTGGTGTTGGTGTAAATCGCGATAATAACTGGCCGTTCTATTTGACCAACAGCGCACTCGTCCTTAGCGCTCGATTCGATTGTTTCGTTTCATATACATCTTTTTGATGTTATTCATATGCGTTGTAAGATGAAGGCGTTGTGTGCTGCTCCAGCATACCCTTAGATACTCGCAATTACTAATATTTTCAGTGAATTCGAAGATTTTTATCTAAGATCTGATATTTCAACCTTGTATAAAGAAAATATCCCTTTCAGAATATGCGGATAATGAAGATCAAAACCAGGCCCCGAGGTTATAAAAAAAATCATACTCAACTCAGCTGAGCACGAAATTTATCATGCTCATAAATGTTAAAATGTCAACAATTGTTGGCATTTTGACATTTATTTGCACGATAAATATAACATCTGAGAAATTTAAAGCAAGAAACTTCTATATTTGTCGGTATTTTTGTTTTCATGAGCAGTTGAAATTTCGTGCTCAGTTGAGTTGAGCATGAAAATAAATATAGTCTCGGGGCCAGTATGTGCATCCAACTGGTCACAACAGTCATCCGCATAAAATTTAACGTAGCTTGCCGCATAAATCTGTAATCACAAAATGAAGGTTCCTACAATACCTTTGAATTATTTGAGCTCACACCTAATGAAGGCTCCTACCATACCTTTGAACTATTTGAACGGCTCCTGCAGTACCCTTGAACTTTTTGAGAGCACTCCTAGTGAAGGCTCCTACCATACCTTTGAACTGTTTGGGCGCACACCTAATGAAGGCTCCAACCATACCTTTGAACTATTTGAGCGCGCCCCTAATGAAGGCTCCTACCATACCTTTGAAATATTTGAGAGCACACATAATGAAGGCTCCTACAATACCTTTGAACTATTTGATCACAAAATGAAGGTTCTCACAACACCTTTGAATTATTTGAGCACACACCTAATGAAGGCTCCTACCATACCTTTGAACTATTTGAGCGCACACCTAATGAGGGCTCCTACCATACCTTTGAACTATTTGAGCGCACACCCAATGAAGGCTCCTACCATACCTTTGATTCAATGAACTATTTGAGCGCACACCCAATGAAGGCACCTGCCATACCTTTGAACTATTTGAGCGCACACCTAATGAAGGCTCCTACCATACCTTTGAACTATTTGAGCGCAGACCTAATGAAGGCTCCTACCATACCTTTGAACTATTTGAGCGCACACCTAATGAATGCTCCTACCATACCTTTGAACTATTTGAGCACACACCTAATGAATGCTCCTACCATACCTTTGAACTATTTGAGCGCACACCTAATGAAGGCTCCTAACATTACTTTGAACTATTTGAGCGCACACCTAATGAAGGCTTCTACAATACCTTTAAACTATTTGATCGCACACCTAATGAACGCTCCTACCGTACCTTTGAACTATTTTAGCGCACACCTAATGAAGGCCCCTACCATAACTTTTAACTATTTGAGCGCACACCTAATTAAGGCCCCTATCATACCCTTGAACTATTAGAGCGCACACCTAATGAAGGCTCCTACCATACCTTTGAACTATTTGAGCGCACACATAATGAAGGCTCCTACCTTACCTTTGAATTATTTGAGCGCACATCTAATGAAGGATCCTACCATGCCTTTGAACTATTTGAGCGCACACTGTAAACAACACGTGTAAGTTAAAACCAACAGAGGTGGCAGCTAAGCTGCCTCATCTTTTGGTGTTAAATTACACATACTTTCTTACTAAAACATCGTAAGGCCAGCATTTACCAAGAGATATATGTTAACATTTCTACCTGTTGTTTTGTAGTTGTTCTTAGGATCAATACAATCAATGAACATATTTATTTTTAAAATCAGTAGAAAAAGTCATACTAAGATTAATGGCAATTAAGATGCCACCAAATTTGGCGTAAAGTAACACCTTATTGCTTACAGTGCACATGCTGATTCTAGTGGTAACACTTCAAAAATGCCTGTAAGTACCATTTCTCTCAGCCAGTCTCAGTTTTGCATGTTCGTGACCAGTTTTCTTTTTCAGTCCAGAAAATTAAATGTAACATATAAATATAATCACTTTCACAATTTCCCAAATTGTAAGGCCACACACCTGGTCTTAATGAAATTACCAAACTATTATCTTAATTGGTATCATTGAGCTCGGGTCCCGGGAAAATACGCATGTAACAGGCACGCAAGCAAAGTCGCGCTTTCCTACACTTTGTATTTATCCGCCCCGGGCTTTTCACAGGGCATTAACCGTAAACAGGTCACCACTGTGCCGCACTTTAGGACTTTGAGAATTTCAATTTTTAATTCCCCGCTACTCCTTGATCCTACATGGGCAGTGGTTACAAATAAATGATGCTCCCTGAGATCAAAACATATGCTACGTGTATTAACTCTGTGCACCCAGAGAATTTTTTGTGCGTTCACGAAAAATTCTCAGGGTGCACAGAGTTAATACCGTCGTCTACCTTTTCATCAATGTTTTTCTGTCAAACAGTGTTAAGATCCAGATCAGGCCCCCTAATCTGGGTCCACATTATTTGAAAAAGATATATGTTCATGTAGCAGACAAAGAATTTACATTCCGAGCGTCAACTAGTTTGGATCCAGATCAGGCACGACCTTCTGGTCGGATCTAGGTCCAAACTATTTGCCAAGATTATCAGCAGAAAACACTAGCAGACAGGGAGTTACCATTCCAATTAATGCTTGTCTTTACAGCCCCCACCCCCTGCCTGAGTGATTATCTCTCTTATTTTGGCCAAGGAACACGCTTTTGAGATCGCAGACAGTCTGCGCTAATCGAGCGGCACATGAAAGCGATCTAATCTTGGACGACTAAAGCAAAACAACTAAATTGAGATTATACTAGGTTGAATGACATGATTTAAGACGATTATGAGGATATTGTTTATTTAAATGCTTCATAATAGAATTAACTTTGATATTACATACACCCATGTCGCCATGTATTGGTGACCAGAGACGTTACAACAGCGTTTAGCATTTGACCACTATCAAGAAAAAGCCCGATCCCATGGGGCTTGCGAAAGCGCGATTTTACACTGGTCCAAATGAACATTAAATCTGAGCGTAAAACTGTGTATCCATCAGTTTCAACATGTGTTTTGGGTGCTCAAAAGAACCGCCTCATTGGGTATCCAAAACACATGTTTTAGTTGAGAAATAGGAAATTATACGCGACAAGTGATTTCCAACAATGTGGCATTTCGACAAGTGTATACTCAAACGAGCCTGTGCAGCCTCCTTTTAAGCTTAGAAACTCCGAATGCTGTACGGTCAGTAGCTTAACAGTCATAGAATATTCAAGCCACTTGCGAAGGCTCTGATCAGACTGCGCGTATGCACAGGCTTATATGAGCCTTTGTTGGTCACACATACCACATTGGTTGGAAATCCCATACTGCGCACGGCTCATTTTGATTACGCACTGTTATTCAAAGGCCTGGACTTAGCTGGGTTAAATCTGGTTATGTCGAAAAGTAGACTTTAAGCACTATATTCGCAAAAATGACCATTAATTCTGCGAAACAAATAAGTAAATCAACCGTTGGCATAATTACATGTAATATGATTATTATTGGAGCATTGACTGGACTGCCAATAAAATTCGGGGTGGGGGAGGTTGCGAAAAAAAAATATTTAGTCTGCATTTTTAAGAAAATACGCCCAAAAGTTGCTTTTCTTTTTAAGATAAGCGATTTTCTGTTTTTGCCACTACATGTATCTATACGTTTAAACTTTAATGGATGATGCATGAACGAGAACGTGCGATTTCGGTTTAGGGAACCGACGAATTTACTACTCTTAAACAAAAAGGTGGGTTCAAACTCTTTCCCCCGGCCACTGGATAGGTCAATATGGGCGTAAGTGTAAGAAAGCTTGAGTGCATATGCGATACGGTAATTGTTCTAAAATTTCGAACACTGGTTGCCTGTCAAAAATGCCCAGACGAACATTGTAGAGCCAGATCAGACTGCTTCTTCAGAAGAAGCAGTCTGATCAGGGTCTTCTCTGTTTGTCATCCTGACAAGAATTTTGTGAATTCCAGCCCTGAAAACAAATATAATTTGTTTGAGAACAAACAAAAAAAGAAAACTGTTCGAAATTTTAGAGTAAATTTTAACGTAAATGCCAATATCACATCATAGGAGGTACATGTAAAATACATGCATTCATGGGGCTTCTAATGATTTTTTATTGTTGTTTTTGTAGTTGTTTTATGTTGTTTGTTTGTTTGTTTGTTTGTTTGTTTGTTTGTTTGTTTGTTTATTTGTTTGTTTTGTAGGGGAGGGGTTATGTTTTGCTTTTTCCTTTCTGTTTTAGATTTTATTTTCATTTACCCTTATGCTTATATGAAAGGAAAAATAAATAAATAGACAAACAAATAATCCATGTGCTCAGTGAGTTAAGGAAACACCAAGCATGAAGCCAATTCCTGCTGACAAGCCCTTTGTATTATTTAGATTACTATTAATCCACTTATAAAAATGATTTTCCTTTCCAGTTATTATAACAATATGACAAAACATCAAACGTGCCGAAAGTTGGCACAATAAAAGTGAAATTAGCGCTTACAGTACTAATCCTGTAACCTTTAGGCCTCCAGATAAGAGTGCGTACTTGAAAATTCATTTTCTTATTTTAACCAAAACGTATGTGTGGCCACTCAAAAGAACCGTCTCATCAGAAACACTTGTTTAAGCCGAGAGCCTAAGAAAACAACCACATGCTATTTTAGCCTAAATTCTATGCAGTTCTATCCGCCGAGTAGAATTGAACTGAATAGAATAATACTACATTGGGGGTTTAACGTTGCTTTCAACAGTACGACGGTCAGTTACATGTACACCTTATTACACTGCTCATTGGTAGACTCTTCAGCGGGACCAGTAGGGAGGGGGTGGACAGGGGGGGCGGGGGTACGGGGGTAGAGGGTGCGGAATCGGGGGTAGAGGGTGCGGAATCGGGGGTAGAGGGGGCGGGAAGCGGGAGTAAAGGGGGCGGGAAGAGGGGCAATTGTGGGCGGGGGTCTGGAAAAATTGGAGGGCGAATTTGCTTTTTTATGCTAGAAAATTCATAAAAAATGATTCATAACGATACCCTTTAAGACCTTTAAGTCATATAAGGGCCTAGAAGGACGCAGTTCACTTTCAAGTCTTGGTTTCGAGTAATTTCGGGCGTCTTAAAAGTAGCAAACTCGATCGATTGTTTCTGTCCATATTTATCAGTCTCCGTATTGGATTGTGTCCCTTTGCTTCTCTTCCTCGTTGGAATTTACACATTTAAACGGCGTTCAGCTGCCGTCGATAACTATTTTATTTATTTCGCCAGGGACGTATATATAGCTACCGCTTACGCAAAAACGCATTAGAGTACGTATTAAACCGAAACTAGTGAATTATTATATGCCAGTTTTATTCCTGGTAATACGTATACAAAGTGTCTGTAGAAAAGCAATTCTAATCTGCCTAAATTCAATTGTGGCAGGTGTTTCCAATTGTGACATGTATTATCATGTTTATGGTGGCATTACTTTCTTAGAAGGTTCGGCGCCCAAAATCGAAGTAAAAAAGAGGCCCTGATTTTTTAAAGATTTTTTATTGTACACCATTAACTAGAGTGTGTTATATCGTGGCGCGCGGACCGTGATGCCGCATTCTCATTTTGTGGCGTCTCTTTTGTAGAAATTGTGTCGTGCATTACTTCTCTCATCCTTACGGCGTCTCATCTAGGTTATTCATCAGCATACGATATTCTTAAGTGCAGACTATTAATTTAAGGCAAGTTGCGTCCCTGTCCGCGCTAGAGAATGACTTTTGTAAAAAAAAAAAAAAAAAAAGGGTTCACCGATCTTATAAGGCTGACCTCCATGGTATGCTAGTGTTTTGATCTGTCAAAATATCGATGAATGGCGTATTTTAAAGAGACTAAGTCTGCAACTATGAACATTTTTCGAAAAAATTCCTTTTCTAAAAATGATGTTTGTAAAAGTAGAATTAAGTCATGTTTTCTCAAAAAATCTGTTCACTATAGCTGAAAACTGCATGAAAAGTGAATTATCTTATAAAAACATTTTTTTTTCTCTTGTTGGTAATTATTTGCCTCCCTCCAATAATTATAGAAGGTTAATTTTTAACATAAATGCTGTTGTTTTGATACTGATAATTTGTTAAGATTTACGAAATTGGTAAAATGTATGCCTGAATTTTAGTTTTTTTACTGTCTTCTTGAAAAATAGAAACATTGTTTCTAAAATTAAAAGATCAAAAGTTACAAACTATGCAGCTTTAAAGTGACATTCACAAGAATCAGGTATTGAGATTCGTGCTCAAAAGAGTTAGGCCTACACCCTACAATGTTCATACTAGAATCTATTTTTCCACAAATGTGAAAGAGTTTTATGAAGGTTCCTTAGAGCTTATATCTCGCCAACTCAAAATCATGCATATGAACCCTTCCTCGTCTCCCTTATAGTTCTTCTAAAACAAGAATAGTGAGTATGATCAGGAAATACCACAATCACAAACTGCAGACAAACCCATGGCACCGCCAGGCAGAGCCACACAACAATCACGAGACACCAGGAAGGCAAACTAAGCAAAGCTGCAAAACTAGAATGGACAAAGTAACGTACAACAAAACATAGAACAATTACAGAATCCCACGATTGGAGTAACAATCAACAATAAATCAACACCAGCAGAATATCCTAAAACTTATACACTTTTGTAGTCTGCTGATAACCTTTGCAAACAGTTTGGACCCAGATCGGCTTCTATTAGGCCTGATCTTGAATCCGCCGGTCCTGGTCTTGACCCAACACTTTTGGCACTCTGAAGGCGCCAGGTATTCCTGATTTTTATTTTTTTTGCGAAAAAGTTAGCTTTGAAAACAAATCAGCATACCAAGTATGCAAAAAGAGTTAATCGACACATAATTTTTAAGAGCAGCGCAAAGCATGTACCTGTATTAATTATTTTAGAAGTAAGGCCAAAAATTAAAAAATCAATATTGTTTTCGCCATTACCTCTTCAATATCTTCAATATGTGAAGAGGCAAACTTTTTTTTTATAAACTTTTTGTATGAAAAAAGTAAAACAAGAATCCTTTAAAAAGTCTAGAAAATAGACCTTAATCCCAAAAAGGCTCAAAATTGAGTAGGCGCCAAAAGTCACCATAAACAAGAGGTTTTTGTTTGGCCTAGTATATAATAATGTTTCCTTTGCTGGTTCTAGAAAAGACATTGATCTGGAGATAGCCTGGTTCTTTGCCTACTGAGTAATTGTGCATGAAAATACGACAGCTGAGTCTATGGTGAACCATTCTTAGTTCTTCACTTACATATACGCTTTAGTTCTTGAATAAGAACAAAATTTTATCAGGGGGAGGGAAAATCTGATAGGGGGAGGGAAATGGGGGAGAAGGGGGAGGGAAGTGGGGGAGAAGGGGGAGGGAAGTGGGGGAGAAGGGGGAGGGAAGTGGGGGGAAAGGGGGAGGGAACTGGGAATGAGGTACCCCCTGTCCACCCCCTCAGTAGGGCCCAGGCGTTGTCCTTCATCAATTAGATACCATCTGATGTAATTAAAGACACATAAAGTAGATATCAATACATCCCCTTCTTTAACGAAGAAAAATTAAAGCTCCTTTGTTATTCGCTTATTGAAAAGTATCATACCTAGATTTGCTACGAGCAACATTTCAATTTTCTAGCTGGTCTCTGTACCTGAGTAGGCTGGTTTGAATCTCACTTTGTCGTAAACCGTTGAAGACAGGATTTCTCACGACGATGCCCATATATGGAGTACATTTCGAGAAAACCTGTCTGAGACCAGGTAAGCTTACAATGGTGTAGCCAGAACGCTGGATAAGTTACGCTCATCAAAGGGAGACTACTCGTTCAAGCATTGATTCTCTTCAATTGCACCCCTTTTCAAAACGGGAACTTTTCTTAAAGGAAATAATTTGTTCCAGAGGGAGCGATTTTTTGCCTTTAAGATTATTTCCTTATGGTATACCACATTTGGTGACCTCCCTTGAATATGACTATTTTATTACGCACGTGCGTAACTGCGTAATGGGAGCTACGCCAATGGCCTAAATCCAGCCTACTCGGCATCAGAGACTAGCAAAAATGCGGAGCTCTTGTATGTAGCATGTTTAACCCTTCCCTTCATGAAAATTCATGCTAGGCTCCACCCACTATGAATAATTATATAAATACACATTCATGTTGAAGAAATGACTTGTCAGGACAACTAGTGTAGAGTCAGATATATCATATTTCCATAAGCAAATAGAGTAGACCCTGGTCAGGCAGCTCTTTTAAGAGCTGCCTGATCTTGGTCTGCTCTGTTTGCAAAAGCGTTAAAATGCGCCTCTATGAGATAAACGGTTAAACTATCATTTGTAGAAAACGAAAAACAAATGCGCTTGCTTAGCAGACTGTGCATGGAATAGGCCAAAAGAATCGAATACCCCAATATATCAACTGACTTCATAAAGAAGATACATGTATCAACTGACACTCATTAACTCGAAAAAATATAATATGTATATTGGCTACGAGTCTTTAAGTAGATATCAACTGACCCATTTATAATATATATCACATACCCGGTTACCTCCATAAAGCATTAATCGACTGACCTCATCAGATACATACATGTATCTTTATACTCCTTACAACGTAAATATTACGTGACACCCTTACAGAATATATCATTCAAGCCTTCTATTCATAAATAAGGTATCAGCAATTAACTGACCCTCATATAATGAAAATCAATTGACTCCATAAAGAATATATTAACTGACACTTATTAATTAGGTAACAATTGACCCCTTTAAATACACATCAAATAACATTCATAGAGTATACATATAAACTGACCTTCATAAAGTGCTAATTACAAACTGATCCCCATGACGTAGGCATATGTATCGTAATACCCTTACATAAAAAAAATCAGCTGACTCCCAAAAAGAAGATATCAACCTACACCGATTTAACAGATATCAACTAAAACTCATTAAGATCCTAATAACACATATATCAAATGACTTTGAACAATTAAGTAGTTATCAACTGACACCCATAAAGTTTTTGTCAACTGACCCCTATGAACATGATAAAGAATGTTTTAACTGAACCTTTAAGAACAACAAAAATTAGATAATTTTCTTACTTCAGCTGTGGGTATGGATTAGATGCGTCTCATCGAAACCATTCCAATGAGTATCAACTGACACCCATAAAGCTTTTGTCAACTGACCCCTATGAGCATGATAAAGAAAACATTAACTGAACATTTAAGAACAACAAAAAAATTTTCTAACTTCAGCTGTGGATATAGATTAGATGCGTCTCATCGAAACGCTTCCAATGAGTATTTACAGTATATTTGAGCCTAGCGGTTGGTAAATTGGGCATGTGCTAACAGTTCAGACCCAGATAAGCAACCGAAAATCGCCACATCTCATCAGACGCAGCACTATTTGCACCGATGAACAAATAGTGACCTGTAACAAGTCGTTAAAAACAAACTGGATTTTCCTCAAAGTTTGAATTCTTACAGAACTGAAGATTCCATTGAGCATTAATACGGAATATGGAATGTAGATCAGATTAACTTGTTAACTCCCTATGAGCCAGTCGATGAGATTTTGATACTTAGCAAAACGGCGAGCAGCATAGGCTCAGAGGAGTCTGCGCACCTGCGCATGCGCAGACTCGCCAGAGCATTTGCTTCCCGCATACATAAAGTATGGAAGAATAGAGGGGCTCAGACCACATATTAGACCCATAGCCCCATGCGCGGATCCAGAAAGTTTTGTCAGAGGGGGCCCAACAGAACAACGTTGTGTTTTTTTTGTTTTTTGTTTTTGGGGGGGGGGGGGGGGGTTTAAGTCGATGGGATGGAGAGAGGTCCGAAATGCCACTAAAAGTGGGTCATCATTGGCCCGCCAGCGTTTCGCTGGCGTGCCGATAATGGCCCACCATTGAATGCTGGCTTGTTAGCTTTGTTACTTAAGGGGATCCGGATCAATATTTCTAGGAAACCCTATTTTGTGATTTTTCAGGAGGGGGGTCTGGACCCCCTGTCCCTCCTCTCTGAATCCGTCCATGAGCCCCAACAGATAGCCGTGCATGCACGTTTAAAGAGTGAGTTTGCGTTGCGCATGTGCGAAATGTACCAACATTTTATAAACTGGCTCATACGACGATATAAGTCACGATCCGCTTACCCAGCTGGAGATCCATCATTGCACGTGATACTGTCATTTGTGAGAAACTTCCTCCGTAACTTCGGAACCTCTCGCACTCCGCAGTCGTGTGAGCTCTGAGCTATATCCTTCAAAGCTCGTATTAGACTGTCCGTATGTCCGAGCTGTTCCAGTTTGTCAAAATCCAAGCTAATATCATTATTTCCCCTTCGATCATGAATGGATATTGAACTAACACATGATAAAACACTTACAGCGCTTATCCATGCCACGATAGGCCAAACAGTCATTTTCTTGTAAAACAAACGAAACGTTCACGAAACAGTTCCGAAAGTCATGGTGCCGCTGCTCTATTAATCCCATGCAGCGTGAGTCTCTTGATCCATGTTTACTTTATTATTTAGCAAACTACGTTAGATATCCCTTGCTTAATACTTAGAAAATCACATTACAATGTGTTATTACATTTTTGTTATATTTGTACTGGCTGTTCGTACTAATTCACATGATTTATAATAAATTTCTTATAACATTTGACACAATTGGTGGCAATTTCCTAGCACTGTATAATCGCATCTAGTACAGTGATGGTGCTGGTAAAATCTCAACTAAAGTTAATAAAAAAACCAACTGATTAATGTGATCGCATTTAAAGACAAGGACGCCTTTTTCATTAACTTTTTTTTTCTCAGAAAGCAGATTCCTGCTAGCAATCTTTTTTTTCACCAACAACCGCTTTGAACTGAAATTATTTAATTTTCGTTCTATTTCAAGCTATTAGCATTCCAGGTAAATAAAACAGCTTCTGCCCTTTGGTCATTATAAATACACCTTGTATCTACACATGAAAGAAATTGTAGTAATTCATTCCCCACTCATTCACTTCTATACCTAAACGAACTTTAAAGTAAAATAAATCCCGCCTCTTCCTTTGAGCGTAAAAATTGCGTTGAAATTCTCACTTCGCTGATTGGCCGTCTCACTCAGGTAGAACTAAGCGTACCGTACAAACTCTAAATTCCGGGATTCTTTTTACCGTACTCCAGTCTAGATAATTGCAATTATCAGACAATCTGTCAATCAAATGACTGATTCATAAAACGTGTGACTTTACTGACAGTCTGATCATGATCAATACTGTTTTGCTTTGAGAAGTTTCACCCAAAGGTTACAAATTATAAAGTAAATTGTCCGGTGTAATCTATGAATATGAAAGATACACTGTAGTATAAGGCTGTCTTCAAAGAAAGATTTACCTGTGTGATTATCTACTTCAAACGATACTTACAACTGACCGGGTTGTGAGAAAACAGGGAAATCAGTTATAACCAAGTCCGGCTGGCATGAGGACCGAGGCATCTTGCAGATTTGTCTTCAGTTGTTTGTAAAACGAGAGAACTTAGTTAATTGTAGAGTCTGTATTTTCGTACGTCGCGTTCAGTATTGAGCATTATTGCAGCTTTTGATTAACAAATATTTCGCAATTGCATGCTGGTGAAATAAGCAAGTTAGTGTGTGGTTTTGCGTCTGTACGGTCGATACTCCACTCGCTAAAGTTCGTGGATTATCTTCCATATAGATGCACAAACCATACAATAGCTTCTGCTTAACGGTAATGGGGCATATCCATCTTTTTAAGCTGTTGCTGTCCTAGCATTTGAGCTCAATATCGATATCATCATGAATCCAACTCAGCGTTTTGAAAGTAAAAACGAGTTTGTAACAAAAAAAGGCATATAAAATCAGGCCACAACCAGCCCGCCAGCGAAACGCCATTCAAATGACGTTTCATTGGAGGGCCTATGTGGCCCGAGACTGTATGCAGACTGGATAAGGGATGTAGTTAGCGCTACATACAGTGCAACATCGAACTCACGTTGCCATGTATGATTACCCCATGTACCCATTAAAACTAAGTTCGAAATAGACTTGGGATACATATATAAGATTTCGTTCACAGAGCAATGATACACAGTTATTTATCAAAGTCGTACTTGCTAAATTTAAATTTAATGCAGGAAACGTACTCATTCAAGAACTCTGGGATTTTTTTTAAAAATTCAGCGAACTCTATAATGGAACAAAACATACCTACAAAGACATTTAGAAACAATAATTCTCTCCCGTGGTTCAATAGAAAATTGCAAAGGCTAATCAGACGGAAGGCTAGATTATATAAGCAAGCAAAGAAAACTCGTCAGTGGTCAGACTACAAAGCATTTCAAAACTTTGTAAAAAGGAATTTAAACAAGCAGAAGTTGACTATATTAATATTATTTTACAGGACGGACTAGAAAATAATAACACCAAACCATTTTGGAAGTACATAAAATCAAAACGACAAAACAACATCGGTACGCCACCACTGAAAAAGAATGGATCCCTTGTGAATGATGGAGTGGGTAAATCAGACATTTTTGTGGACCAATTCAAATCCGTTTTCACCAAAATTACTAGCAGAGACATGCCATCAATGGCTAGTACATGCAAATCCAATATACCACCTCTGAACGTAAATCCAAACGGTGTTGAAAAACTCTACCATAAATGTAAAGAAATCAACTGGTTCAGACAGCATTCCAAATATTATACTGAAGGACTGTGCCAAACAGATAGCACCCGGTTTAAGTGCAATATTTCAGTGTTCCATAGATGATGGGGAATTACAATAATTACAGGATGATTGGGTCAACGCGAATGTATCGCCTATCTACAAGAAGGGTGATGTCCACCTACCAGAAAATTACCGTCCAGTTTCGCTAATATCAATGTCATGAAAGTTACTTGAACATATAATCTGTAAACATTTATTAAACCACCTAGAGAAAAACAATGTTTTAAGAAAGTTAAACCACGGCTTCAGATCTGGATTCTCGTGTGAAACACAGCTTCTCGTAACCCTCAATGACTTCTTGAAAACAAACGGCCAAGGACTACAGTCAAATGTTATAATCCTGGATTTTTCTAAGACCTTGGATACAGTGCCTCTCAAAGAACTTTTGCATAAACTTAAACATAATGGAATAAATGGTACAGTCACATCTTTTTTGACTAAGCGATACATGCGTGTAGTAGTTGAAGATGAACACTCTAAATCTGTCTACGTAGAATCTAAAGTGCCTCAGGGAACAGTGCTTAGACCGCTTTTATTCTTGTGTCATATAAATGATCTGCCAGACTCTGTAATATCAAATGTAAGACTGTTCGCAGATGACTGCCTTTTATATAGAACCATTAAATCACAGGAAGACCACTACAAATTACAAAATAACCTAATATCTCCTGAAAAATGGGCATCGAAATGGGGCATGGGGTTTAATGCCAAGACGTGCTATATACTCTCAGCATCAATAATAGATCGTCCCACTTTTACAGTTTGGATAACCATATTCTTCAACAAATTTCAGAAAATCCGTACTTAGGAGTTACACTTTCGGACAATCTAAAATTGAGACCACATATTCAGAAAATATCCAAAAAAGCAAATTCTACAATGGCATTCCTGAGACGAAACCTAAAAAGTTGTCCTGAACAGTGCAAAAAAAATCAGCTTATATGTATATCACTTGTGCGATCAATTCTAGATTACAGCGCTATTATTTGGGACTCTTATTATTTTCAAGACATTAAAAACTAGAAAGAATTCAAAAAAAGGCGGCACGCTTTATTCCTGGCGACTATAAGTCACACGATGAAGGATGTGTAACCAAAATGATACACGATTTGGGGCTTGAATCTCTACAGGAACGACGCAGTTCCAATCGTCGTGTTTTCTTCTACAAAGTGGTGGAGGGGCTGGTACCGCCTATACCGCCAGAGGAATTTCTCCAACCAACATGTCAGAAACGACAAATTAGAGCTAAAACATATACAATCTTTGTTACATCGAATATTATAGACAGTCAAGTCACTAATGACAATAGAAGTTATAAAGTCGATCAGTGCAAGACAGAGCATTTAAGGAACTCATTCTTTGTGAGAACAGCTAATCAGTGGAACCATTTGGAAAATTCGGCTGTGCATGCAGAGACAGTTGAGTGGTTCAAATCAGCCCTTCATAAGTGCTACTAATAGCACTACATGCTCTCTCTCTCCTGGTGTGCTGATGCCGAATAGGCCCTTCACCGAACAGAAACAGAAACTTGCAAACATTGTTAACCATTTTCAATCGGAACTGTCTCGACCAATTCAGTGTAATTCCGTGAATCCATCCTTGGATGTACATAGAGGATCTTCTTTGATAACGTGACGCTGACATTTCATAACGTGACGCTGCCGTCAAAGAAACCATGGCAATACAATAACAAGTGTGATTTCAGCAAAACAAACTGTTCTAAATGAAGTTTATGTTGTTGTTTTTTTTAATAAAATATCGCTATTTTATTGAAAAAATCATAAACTTCTTTTTTTCTGCTGATTAAACTTTTCGGGTAATCAGAAAAATGGATTTTAATAGGGCTGAACCAACATGCTACAGAACTAATTTTCCTTACGCCAGTTCTGGCAAACCAAATGGAGCCTTTTAGTACTACACATAATGCGCCTTACGTACACCTGAGGCTTGATTCGATTCTCGAATTGTGCCGGGCTTTCCTGGTTGTAACCCTTTTAAGACTAGGCTTACCCATATCAATTAGAATGGTCCAATGTACATATTGAGGAGTCACGATTTACCGTTTCAAAAAAGGGAATCTATTACTCTTTTCTCTGAGGGTTGGTTTTTGTCCTAGCTAGTGTGGACCCCTTGTGTGACATTTCATCTAGTTCTTCACTGTTTACCATAGTGCCCGTTTGAGGAAATTCTGTCTACAAACGGTTAATATTACAATGTAAGCGGTTTACGTGATAACTGAAACTTCTTCAAGAGATACTACGAAATAACGGCTTACATCTTTAAACAAGGACCAAAAATTACAATGCCCCTTTAAAGTTAAGGAAGACTTAAGTTAAGTACTGATTTTTAGTAGGGCAGCGAAAAATAATGTTTCGAATTTATCAAAATCAAAATAGTTTCATTTTTTCTGTAGGTCAAAATAATTAATTTGAAGATAAGTACTGCGTCAATCCTGGCAATTTATTAATTATTTACTATAATATGTTGAAATATCAATACTTAACTTAGGTCGTCCTTAATTTTAAGGAAGCATTGTAATTTTGGGCCAAGAACTGTTTCTCGTGTATATGAAAAGCATTCGTTTCTTGTAAATATAAACGGCATCAAAAGTTAAGCACCACCTATATTTTTGCTGAAACAATTTTTAAATTACCATGAAGAAATTATATTGTACATGGGAAGTCTTAATCTGTTGTGAATCTCTGCATAAATATTTAAATGAACATTTAAAATACATGTGATTTTCTGATTTTGCTACAAAATCATGAGTTTTCGCGACTAATAAACTTCTTACTATCGTCCTGAAATCTTCAAGAATTAACCCCAACATCTTAAGACCAATTTTTGTGCATTTTCCACATACACAATTTAACAATTATTCATGTACACACAGTTGCAATGAAAATAAGTTGACCCTATGTGCTTTTTGTTGAAGTCACCATCACATACTTTGGCAAAATAGCATGATTGTTTCACTATCATATCCCTATATGATGCATTTATCTATATTTGTAAGGTTTATTTACACATTTAAATGGCGTTACGGCGGGGTGTCGATGATGGCCCAACATTGAAATCTGGCTTTGTTGCTTTGTGATTTTACAGGGAATCCGGACAATTATTGCTAAGAAACCTATAGTTTTGTGATTTTTCAGGGAGGGGGTCCGGTCCCCTGTCCCCCTCTGGATCCGCCCATGCGTAGGAAAAGATCCAGGCGACAATTTCAGCTTTTTGTTCCACAAGATAGTTTTGTGCACGTTTAAAAATGATTTGCGAATATACGGTAAGTACCAAAATAACCTTATACATGTACATGTACGCTTTATTTAAAATTTCGTTTTCACACGACATGGTCTAGTTTCTACTTTGAATACACAGGGGGCGCATTTTACTTTGATGAAAATTATCAACCCGACAATTTTACGTCTTAGTGAAGAACACACGGAATAGAAAATGATAATTGTAGTAAACGAATTCAAAATCTACATTCCATTTTCAACAGTTACCCAAAATATATCAATCAGCTATATGTAATTCAGTTTTAAGATGGGATTTTCTTTTCTTGCATTACACCATAAAAGTACATCAGCCATGTGTAATTAAGCTTGAAGATGGAGTCTTTTTCTTCTTGCATTACACCATATATGTAAATCAGTCATGTGTTATTAAGCTTTAAGATGGAGTTTTCTGTTCTTGCATTACACCATATATGTACATCAGCCATGTGTAATTAAGCTTGAAGATGGAGTTTTTTTCTTGCATTACACCATATATATAAATCAGTAATGTGTAATTAAGCTTTAAGATGAAGTTTTTTGTTCTTGCATTACACCATATATGTACACCAGCCATGTGTATTAGGCTTGAAGATGGAGTTTGTTTTCTTGCATTACACCATATATGTAATTCAGTCGTTTAAGATGGAGTTTTCTTTTCTTGCATTACACCATATATATAATCCAGTCATGTGTAATTAAGCTTTAAGATGGAGTTCTCTTTTCTAGCATTACACCATATATGTTAATCGGTCATGTATCATTAAGCTTTTGAAAATAGTTTTCTTTTCTTGCATTACACCATATATATAAATCAGGCATGTGTAATGAAGCTATAAGATGGAGTTTTCTTTTCTTAAATTACTCCAAATATGTAAAATCAGCCATTTATAATTCAGTTTCAAAATGGAGTCTTCTCTTCTGGCATTACATTTAATATGTGGATCAATGATGTGTAATTAATAAGCTTTAAGATGCAGTCTTCCTTTCTTGAATTACTCCAAATATAGAATTCAGTCATTTGAAATTCCGTTTTAATATGCAGACTTCTAATCATTAATTGCACCACATATATACATTAGCTATGTGTAACTCATCAGTTTAAAGGTGTAGTCTTTTCTTGACTTGCATTAGACCAAATATGCACACCAGTCTTGTGTAATTAAGCTCGGGGATGGGGTCATCTTTTCTTGAATTACACTAAATATGTAACTCAGCCATTTGTAATTGGGTTTAAAGGTGAAGTTTTCTTTTCTTGAATTTAACCAAATATGTAAATCAGTAATTTGTAATAAAGCTTAGGATGGAGTCTTCCTTTTTTGAATTACTCCAAATATGCATATCAGCCATGAGTAAATCAGTTTTAATATGGAGTTTTCTTTTCTAGAATTTCTCCAAGTATGTAAATCAGCCACGTGTAGGTGATTTTTAAGATGGGGTATCTTTTTCTTGAATTACACCAAATATATAAATCACTTAAAATCAGCTATTTGTAATTCAGTTTCAAGATGGAACCTTCTTTTCTTGAATTACACCAAATATGTATTTCGATCATGTTCAGTTCAACTTTAAGGCAATAAGCTGGTATGGCGCCACATTCCCAGTTTATGGGACAAATTACATTATTATTATTATTATTATTATTATTATTATTATTATTATTATTATTATTATTATCATTTGCAGTAGTAGTAGTAGTAGTAGTAGTAGTAGTAGTAGTAGTTCTTCGCCTCAAAAAACCCTCAATATGTTGCATGCGAACAACAGCCGCGTCGACCAGCCCCTTCCAAGCTTCTAGACACACACATACGCGCGCCCGCACACACACATGCAGCCCATCAAAATTAGTCTTTATCAGTCCTCGAGAACAAGACAGACTGTATTATGGTTTAAGCAGGACAATGGTTAAACGGTCAGGTTGCTAATGGATAGGACCTCGAATATATCAGTAGTCCTAATAGCTATTTCCATTCTTTCATATTATCATCCTTTACTCTCGCCGCACGAAACCAACCCTTAACAGCATGCTATCAGCGATGTCCTGCTCAGTTTGCAGTATAGCACAGGCTGTTTGGGAATTTTGTTGAGCACCATTACATGCTATACTTTGCCTGTATTAAATGGACATTCTTCGAGTCTTATTATGAAGACGCAACTGCACATGCTGGTTTATATATTGTTTAATCTCATATCTTATACTATCTATTTGCGTATGCCGTGGCTCCAATGTGTTTGATCGTGTGTTTTTTCTTAAGTAATGAACATCAAAGCGTTCGATTTGGCACGGTGGTGATCGCCGCTAATAAATGCTCACAGGCGCTTTCTAAGATCAAACGTAGACAAAACGAAGAGAGAAAACAATATTGGTCCACGTCATTTAAAACATGCATCAGTGCGCATTGGCGACAATACAATAAGTAGGTCAGATAGCGAAATAGCGTAATTAAACCAGAAAGACAATTTGTCAACAGTTTCCATTTTATAGTGAGTCGATTTCGAAGTAGTTAGCAGAGGGGAGACTGGTCTGGAAATGCTTTAGCTTGCACAAACATTGAACTCTTCCGTTTTACAAAAGCACGGCCACATTCTATTGTAATCAAGATTCATCAAAAGGTTTGCTGACAGAAAACATCGCCGCTTGACAATGTTTACGAGGTGTAACGTTGAATAGTTAGCAAGACCATGAGTGACGTTAAGGTATTAGCTCATCATCGTTAGTTATAAATGAGCCAGTGCATGAGATTTCCAACAATTAAATGTGGCATTTTGACAAGTGTAGACTCAGACGAGCCTCTGCAGCCTTTAGTAAGCTTAGACACTCCAAATGGTGTTCAGTCAGTAGCTAAACATTCATAGAATGCTCAAGCAACTAGCAAAGGCTCTGATCAGACTGCGCGTATGCGCAGGCTGATCTGAGGCTTTGCTGGTCGCACATACCACATTGTTGGAAATCTCATGCACTGGCTCAAATGTAAACGATTTCGGCTTATCCCGTGCGAATCACAAGGTGTTGCAGTTGTCTCATTTTATATGTAGTATTAATTAGCCAAGCCTTCCGAATACATATTTCTAGGATTTATCTGGCCACGTGTTCGTCACAGACAACCATATTTAGACCAGGAATAGATTCTCAATTTTTACATGTGAATATCATGGTGACGGATTATGCAATGGCTATGTTTTTTTTTGTTTTTTTTTTTTGTTTTTTTTTTTGTTTTTTTTAAGAAAATATCCGCTATACTTTATTTTTTTAAGTTTAGAATTTGCTTTGATCTCTTTGTCCTCAATTTCAGGAATTAAAAATAAAGAAAGCATCTTTACCATACGTTATCGAAATCAGTTACATTTTTGTGAAATTTGGGTCTTGACCCCTAGTTTCTTTTGCACGGCCTTGTGAATTTTCAAAAAACTTTTTTATTTAAATTTCTCCTCAATGAAAAAAGCAGCAAAAAAAAAAACAGAATGCCGAAACTCCCATCAAAAAGTTCCAAACAGTTTTCAAGCTAGAAGATTTCAATATATATAATAAGATGAAAATTTGCAAGAGGCTCATATGACGTAAATTGATTTTTTTCAAATATCAAATTTAATGCTTTTTTAATTTATTTAAACATTATTTAATATTTTATCTGCAGAAAATGATTGAATATGATAAAATACAACCTAAGTACATAAAAGTAAATTACACTGTATTTAATTGCTTAGAAATAGCACTACATTTAAAATAATGTTTTGAAAAGCCAGGTCTGAATAAAAATGCGGGTGGAGCTTAATTTGCTAATCTGCATAATTTTAAAACTTGCATAACTTTTGACTCAGTAAGAATTTTTATGGAATTTTTGGCATTTTAATTTTCTCGTCAATACCATTTAAATCATGAAGAGTTTCAAAAACGTTTTTGAAGAATCACAAATCCTCACATTACTCAATTTTCAGCCCTCAAATCATGCAGGATATTGCTCTGTGCAAGACAAAAGTATTAACGCGACAAATCAGGTGCTTAATTTCTAGATTTTTTGTCCCAATATCCCCTAGTTTTTGTGGACAGATAATGTGTTTTGCATGATTTAATGCAGGCTTTGTAGGTAAGCATACATTGGTGCATTTTCATGAAATTTCCCCAGGACAAGTATTCAAGTCATGTCACTGCCCAAACCTTAGGTCTTATATTTTGAACTTAAACCCATCAACTGTATCCGCAGTCCCTCTTACTTACATCTTCACTACAGCCAAGCTTGATGCAACTTGGCAGAGGTTGGGAGCTGCTCTCTCCAGTGATAACTTCAACATTAAATACAGAAAATGGAGTAGCAACGCTGACACAGATTGATGAATCAAGACAAACAAGATCATTTTATTTTTCTTGAAGTGTTGAAAGCAATATCCTAGTCTGTTACAGTTTGCATTGATCAGCCCATGCATTGAGTGTTTGGCCTTGACTTAGTGTCAGATACATGTGTATGTCTGAAGTTGTCCCTGAACAACTTCTTCATATGCATAGTAAAAGGGAAGGCAAGATCAGGAATTGATGCAATCCAGTACCACACCTAACCAGGAACACCATATGGAAAAAGTGTCAAGAAAACACAACACACAAAAGAGCCAAGAGGTCAGTCCTTTCCAAGCAGGCGACCACAAGGCTGCAAGGAATAGACAAGAAAGCATAACATAGACAAACATGAAGTATAAATGATTAAAAATAATCCACAAAAGAAGCATTGCCTTATATTACTGGAGGTCTGCTCTATGTGCCAACCTCACCCTTAATTCAGATGAGGATCAAGACACATAGAACTTATCGGTTCATCATCTCCTACTTATTCGGTAGTCATCATAAAGTCCATTCCAAGCTGCAATAGCCCTGGGAAAAGAATAGTATCTTACTCATCTGTAAAATGTATTCGAACGAAGAAACTGAAAAGGATGAGAAGAAAGCCTTCTCCCTCTTCCGCTTCAAGCTGAGGCTTCAAGCTAGTACCTACTTTTGTCCACTATCTTTATTTTGCTATGAATATTATAAAGAAGGCCCAGAGATGCGTGTTGTGTCCGCTTCTGTGGCTTTGTCCAACACTTCGACTTCGTGGCTCTGACTCTGCCAACACATACAGACCCAGCGAGAAACAGTCATATATACCTTCTCTATTCTGTAAGTATCATTTTTTATATAAAAGTTCCAATAAGTGTTGCATACTCTAACTGCAGACCCAGCGAGTGCTGATGACACCATGGATGGAAATCTGAATACCTCATCTAAAATTGAAAAGACAGATTTATCGAAGAATCTGGCTCCACAAGACAATATAATCAGCAATGTGGACAATGTGTTGCTTAATATGTGTAATTCTAATAGCATGTTACTTCTGAATGGCAGATGTTGAGATCTCAATGACCTTCAGAAACCAATCTGTTTATGATTATTCAATTGTATACTGGCAGACTTTAAACACGCAACACTTGGATAGCAGCTTTAATGTATATCTCGAAAAAATAACACAAAAAGATCGTTTGGATTGTATGTTGAAGAGTGTTCATTTGTGAATAACACAGAAAAAAAAACAATTAAAATGAATTTGAAGCATTAAATAGAAACTTTTTTAGTTAGGGGTCAGCTGTTTCATGTAAAAAGGTTATCAGTCAAAAAATCCCATACGTTTTTAATTCAAGAATTGCCATTGAGGAATCGCTCTTTTATTGATCGGCAAATCTGTGATAAGTTTTGAATGCTTATTTGAGATTTATCTAATGGTACCCTTTCATTCGATGATTAAAAATCTCCGTTACTTAAAAAATGAAAGGGGTACGTGCATTAAGGGGCTATTTTGGCCCCCTCTAGAGCCAAAAAAATGAAAACTGCTTTTCACCAATTTATTTTGATTGGTTTATTAGAAGAATAACTCAAGTGTACAATGTCGGCATTTATTTAAATTTTACAGTGGCTATGGTAACAAAAATGGCCAACAAAAGAGGCTTAAAACAGAGAAATTGCCATTTTGGACCAAATTTAAGGCTTTTGGAGACCGATTTTTAAGAATTAGATATCAGCACAGCTAAACACGAAAAGATTGTTTAGATATTTGTGTGCCGTGGCGATTCTCACATTCTTTTGAAATATTTTTTTTTTGTATTTGCTTGTGCTCTTTGTTAATTTCTCTGTAAAACCGCTCACTTTTGCTCCAAAATGGTCAATTTTCTATTTTCAGCCTATTTTGGCAGCCATTTTTGTTACCATAGCAACGGTAAAATTCAAAGTAACTTGAGACTTTTACACTTTCGTTATTCTTCTGATGAACCAATATGAACAAAATGGTGAAAAACAATTTTTATATTTTAGCCTCATAGGGGGGGGGGAGCCCCTTAATGCACGTACCCCTTTATACGAAGCAGTAACGTCGTTGCGTTTAGTTGTACAATTAAAACTAAGTGGCTTACGTAGCCAACTTATGATAACATCATCGAAGCAAAAGAAATTTACATTATATTGTCTTTTGAAAGATATAAAGGGAAGCTAGCGTTGCGTTTTTAAAGTCCGTCAGTATATAACTCCAATCGGTATAATTTACCAAGAAATTTACTGTATATCATACAATTCAGACGACCACGTACTGATTATAACTAGTGTATGCTTTAAAATGATTTTAAGATAATAAAAAGAGTACCTAAAATACATAAGCGCTGAATCTCAGGCTTCCTGATATGAAAACAAATGTATACATATATCGTATAAAAAGCATTGTCGTTTAGTAAATATTAAACACGTTAGCCAAGCCTACGATGCCGTAAGTAAAGAGAAGTAAACACTTTAAGCAACACATTTTCAGACTTTTTTAATGAATCAGCTATTTCCTGTTATAACCATAACACTGGCAATAGTACAGTAAACAAAACATGGTTTGGAAACCAGTGCAATTAGTCACATAAAGCCTATCATAGCGCAATAAAAATGCATGCTAATTTAAAAACGCCAATCCACTTCTTCTAAGGCTCCCATGATGACTGCAAGCAAAATTCACAAAATTAAACTCTCTTTTCTTCATTCGTAAACACAAAGAAGACACACAAAATAAGTTACGGAGTTGAAATCTAAATCTCCTTAACATTTTTTTTGGAAAATATCAAATAGCTGCGAAAACAAACAGGAAAACAAGTATATCAGTGTAAACGATTTATATCTTTATCAAAGATAGCAATAGTCCCAGTGATAGTCAAAATCCCAATGGTGAAATTTAGAACTTTCTAATTGCAATGGCATTTTAAATTGTCTAGTTCAGAAAATGAAATATTGAAATGTATTAAAAACTTGAAATAAATAAACATTGAAAGCACGTTCTAATGATGGTATTATGAATAAATATATCAAAACAACAGCACACAAAAGGATGCCATTATACGAGTACGTTATCTTTTTCAACTTGATTTTTAACTCTGGAGTAATGCCTAACTCCTGACTTGAAGGGGTAATAAGGCCTCTATACAAAAACATGGTCGACTATAATCCCAGAAAATTACAAGCCAATAAAAATGTTGAGCTACTTTGAGCTGTTTACCTCCAAACGGTACTCTGGTCTTAATCATTCGATAAAGAAATACGGTTGTATGACCTATACATACTGCTGGGGAGGGGTTTAACTCTACCACTATTCAGTGTGTTCATGAGCAGAGTCTTACTTGAATATACATATTTCATGTGTTTTAGTTGCTTCTATTGGATCACCTATGTACAAATCGTTAACTAAAGCAAAAAAACTACTCAGAGCTTGAAACACATGAAGCACTGAAAAGGGTGGCTTCAGCAAATGCAATATTAAAACACTATAAACTTTCTTCTTTAATAACTGTAAAACGCCATGCGATGGTCTCTGAGCTTTTTTAAAAGCTAACCTTGTTACATGTACTTTATCTACACTGTCCTGCTGGTTTTTGCACGATGTGTTTTACCATACTGTCCAGAGTTCATTTTTCCTAGCTGAATTCTACCTACCAGAGATATTCCAGCATCATTGTATCTCAAGACCTTGACTAAGAACAGCATGCTTTTTTTCTGTTTATTTTTAACTGGTTGAGTGTAGTTCAAAACCGTTTCAGTGTTTTGAACTATCTTAGAACCAGTCAACGTCAAGCGTAATGTATTAAACTGATAAAACACTAGTCTATATCCAATTTGGTAAAGGTAAGTAATTGCATTATTACCAACATCGTGCTTATGATATGGCAAACAATCTTAGCGTTTTCACTCCAAAAACGTGACTTCAAAGTAGCTTTATGACAAAGATAATCTAATAAAAGCGTTGAAATGTGTGATAAACCGCAAGGCATAGCCTCGCATTTAATCTCTTCTCCTCAACTCATTCATTTAATTCAATAATAGAAGAGCACGATGTTAGACAACCTAAGTATACATCCACAGGAAGCCGAATATCTACCAATGCCTCTTTTATATCTTAGGATACACAGCGATAAGAGCTACAAAGAGCAATAACTGGATAATGAGAATATTGTCATATAGCCCTTATATGTTTTCTTATTAAGGTACAGTTTGCTGATGATAATGAATCTTTAGAAAATAGATGAACGTCCACAAATGACTTAACAATTTAGGAGAAAAAAAATACACAAGTGAGCAGCCACGATGTACAGAGCATTGAGCATTTTATTAAGGACATTAACGCCAAGAGAATTTGGCCTCCTGAAGGTGCGCCTTATAGATAATAATAATAATAATATTAGAGAAATCGATGAATATCTTCCGTGATATTATGAATAATCCAAACTTATACGTATGTTAGCTATATAAACGATGAACGTTGCCTTACCCTGGACCTAACGCTCTCTAAGAATTAATACAAAATGACTGTTCAACATCCAAATAACCAACAAGAGAATCCACGATTCTTGTGAACATGATACGTAATAAGACACTTAACGCATCAAGTATATACACAGAACGCGCACATTTGTACACAATAAGGAACGTATAGATGGACTGACAATGTGAAAATACTATGCCACCGACCTGCCATTCCACCTTCAACACACACATACACACACCGCACAAATGTTTGGGGTTTGGTACTGAATTGTAAACCCCATAATGCTGAACAATGAAATCCATGTAGAAAATGCTAACAATATCATAATCAGAATCATCTCGTGTATCATACATTCTAATAACCTATGTCATATCAACACATTAATGCTACTACATACCATAAAAAGTAAGTGGGTATGGCCAGAAAAGGTGTTCTCTTATCTAATTGGGGTTGAGATTGAGGAACCTGGCCTGCCATTTATTCACAATAAATATTGTCAATATTAAGTAAGTGATATTGATGTCTGGAGGTAAAGTTGTAAGATTCAATAACATTTGCCTGATAAGTGTATTGTTATAAGAGCGATAGTGTACGTAGTCTCTTTCATAGAAAAACACACATGTAACAAAATGTGCACATATATTTCCAAATGGAATACTTACACATTATCTATATAAAATCTAATAAATATGTTGTCAAAAAGATAACAAAGGCCTTCGCAAACATTGTAGTATCTTGCATTATCATACATGTAAAAAAAATGCTGTCAACAGGAATTAAAAAATCATTTTCCCATTACAAAGTAAGTAAGAAGACAAAGACCAGGAATCGATACAATCAAGTACCTAACCTGACCCAGGACACCGCATGGGAAAGTGACAAAACACAAGAAAACATCACATACAAGTAAGTCAAGAGGTTAGTCCTTTCCCAGCAGGTGACCACAAGGCTACAATGAACAGACAAGAACGCATGACAAATACACTATAAAACATAAATAACAAAAAGGATCCACTAAAGAAGCAGCACCTTCGAACGGTCTGTGAAAAATATTTTTACTGGAGGGCTTCAATTAGTTTAATGGTGCCAACCTCACCCTTATTTCTGATGTGGATCAAGACAAATAGATTTAGACAGTATACAAGTCAAATAAGGTACAAATGTCTAGAAATGGTAAAATAAAGGGTTGTTTTTGAAAGTGGTTGAAGTTATGTAGACAAACTAGAACCTAAAATACATTATTGTTCAACATATCGAGAATCTTACCCGCATTTTGAAGATATTAAATTTCATTTCAATAAACCTTTAAACAATTTCGATAAATGTTAAAATACAGTATTTTTTAAACTTTGATGGCCAGTATAGCGTATGTCTGTCACAGTCTCTGAATGTCTATTTTTGAGTGGCCGTTTTACACAGGTTACTGTATTCTGTCAAACCACTACAGTGTTGTTTGCTGACTTATTGATGGACCTTATCCAGATTCTCTAATCTATTGTTTTATAATATAAAGGGTGTTAAGAAAGTTCGTCTGCAATAAAATTATGTCCTTGCTATTTTAGTCGTTATGTGTCAAATTACATTAATGTCACTGGAATTCTTTAAAGTCGACACACTTAACAAGAAATAAACAACTGGATGTTCAATCAAATGTTTTGTCACCAAATAAATTATCTTCAAAATCAAGTACCCCTCGGACATTTTTGGGCTCAAGGAATAAATGGGGGTATATGAAAAAGAACCCTTGTCATGTCCTGGTCATAGTGATAAGAATATTTTCTAATTGGTTAAGAAATCCCAAATGGAATTTTTATTCATCTTATATAAGCCTTTAGTGCGTTTACTAAACTGCAATGCTGTAAATAACCATCCAAAATAATAAATTTCGCATTTTTGGCAAATATCGGATTTTTCTAGACTGGCTGAAAGACAGTACCCAAATTAAACGTAATTATATGAAGACATTCGATGTTAGACACGATACAAAACACTATAGAGCATCACAAAGAATAACAGGTCAAATGAAAATGCAATTTTCAGCACGATTTCCCTTTTTAAATGATACAAAATTCTATGATGAAGAGCGGAACGAACTTTCTTAACACCCTTTATAAGCTTAATTATGATGTTATGTATATTGAAATACTCAATGTCTACGTATAAATACATTATGGCGATTTTTGTTTATAAATTCAAACGAAGTGTGGGTAAGCTTTCTTTCCGTGGTCAATTCAAAAATTTAATTCATCGTTATAAAATTGTAATTATAGAATGAATATATTTCGTCAGTCTACATACCTAGCTATAAACCTAGACAAGGTTTAGATGATTTGTTTAATATTGATATTCGTTATTTTGAACAAATAGTAAGGCAGTTATACCCCACTGAACTTCAGTTAAATAAGGCAAATGTCTTTGATATTGAAGATTTTAATTCCAAAATAATTAATTTCCCATTTCTTGATGGAGATGTTCCTCGCTCCCCTTCCTATGGTGTGTATATATTTCGCAGCTTATTCGTCTTGTGAGAGTATGTTCTAATGATTATGATTTCATCAATAGAAACCAATTTTTGCCTGTTAAGTTATTAAACCAAGGTTATCGATATCACGAAATTCATAAAGCATGTTCTTAATTCTACCACATACATTCAGACGTGACTGTTAGATACAGTGTTGGTTTAAAACCTAAACTGCAGCAGGGCATATCGGAGCTGGTATTTTATGGTGGTTTAGTTTATAAATTCAAAAGAATTGTTGGAAAGCCTAAATTTAGTGATCAATTCAAACAGATAATCATAATGAATAAAATAGTTGGATATAACATGGATGTGTATGCCTGGTTGTAAACCCAATCACGGTTTATAGCTATGGTTTCCTCCTTAATTGCACGACGGTGAACCAGGCCTAAGACTCATTGACAGCCCTGGCGTAAAGCTTTCATCCGTGGGTTGGTGTTTGTCTTTGGCTGGGCCCTCCGTGGCTCAAATTGAAGTTTTTAACTATATGTGAGTAGAGTCGTAATCCCTTTTCTACGTTTCATCACAGTGTGTTAATCTACTTAGATTGTTTCTCTGTGGTGATGCATTGTACAAGTTTGGAAGCTTCCATGCGAGCTAAACAATTTTGTGTTTTAACAACAACAGATTCTAGGACATTTAAGCCCCAATGGTTAAGACGAATGTTCGTTCTAAAGCGGTGGTTCTGCTGTTGATTCATCGTTTATTGTTGCTTCCATTGTTTATTGGGGTTCTGTGTTTGGTCATTGATTTGACAAGCTGTACTTAGTGTCCTTTCTAGTTTTGCATTCATCTTGATTGGCAAGAGAGAGACTGCTGCTTGCTTTTCCTTAATTGTACCTTACATGACGCGACAGACTTTAAGTGTTTTACTTTGTTCATTTAATTTGGTTTGCTTGTCTTCTCTGTGCTGATATTTTTATTTAGCTGAAAAACTTATCTGAGTGAGCTAAACAATTTAAGTATTTTAAAAACCATTGGCGTAGCCCCCATTACGCAGTTACGCACGTGCGTAATAAAAAACAGTAACATTCAAGGGAGGTCACCTATTGTGGTAAAATTGGATTTCCATACCATAAGGAACTGCTCTTAAAGGAAAGAATTCGCTCCCTGTAAGAGCAAATTCTTTCCTTTGAGATAAGTTCCCATTTCGAAAAGGGACGCAATTGAAGAGAATCACTGCTTGATCGAGTAGTCTCCCTTTGATGTGCGTAACCTTTGCTGCGTTGTAGCTACACCACTGAAAACAATATAACCTACGGTGAAGTTGTTGTCAGTAAAGTAATAAAGCATCCTACAGAGCTACCATGGTTGTTGTCCATTCTTAAAGTAAGTAAGGGTGCAAAGATCAGAGTCGATACAATCAAGTACCACAGCCGACCCAGGATACCAATGGGAAAGTTACAAACTCACAGTTAGACACCACAAACGAGAGCCAAGAGGTCAGCCCTATCCCAGCAGGTGACCACAAAGCACATATAAACAGACGCCCACAAAGACATAGCAAACATAAGACTGAACAAAAACATAAAAGATCCATAAAAGAAGTTCCGCCTTGGAACGGTCAGTAAAATATTTTACTGGAGGGCTTAAACCGGTTTAACGGCGCGCCATTCTTAAGGCAGTTCTGTAGGTGCGCGTTCTTCGTTTTTGTTGCTTCTATAATGTGTCGGTTTTGGTCTCTACGCGACCTAAACTAATTTTGTATGTTTACAACGTAAGAATCTTGGGCGAATATTTGGCCACCCAAATAATTTAAACCCTAGTGCCTTCGGCTGCTGTCCATTCTAAGACGGCGGGTCTGTGTGTTGTCTATATCTATATGATGATTGTTTGGCTCTGAAGTAAGGAGCTATCTACTTTTTAAGCCCAGTGTAGTTCGGGAATCTTTCAGTCACTTTTTAAAGACAAAGTCTTTAATCATGCGGAGCATCCATATTCGTGTACAGGTATTTATTCATTTATTTAATACTTGTTATAATATGAAGTTAACTAACACATTACTGATATCAATACTCATACATAACTTAATGGTTCCAGTGTTGATCCAGTTTCGATTTAAGATCACTCACATTCTTTGCATTAACAATGTATGGTGGAAGAGCATTCCAATCATTGACGATTCTTTGTAAACATCTGAAAGTTGTTCTAAACCGTGGCTTATCAGGCTTTAAATTATGACCACGTGCTGTTAGGTTTGAAACAATATAAAAGCTGCATACTCTGTAACTTTGGACATTTTTCGAAAAATTTTCTTTTCTTTTTAAATCATTTGTAAAAATAGAGTTAAGATATGTTTTCACAATAAACATGTTCAGTACAGCTGAAAACTGCATGGAAAAGTGAATAATCTTATAAAACAGGTGCGTTTTTCTCTTGCAAGTAATTATTTGCGTCCCTCCAATAATTCTAGACAGTTGATTTTTAACATAAATGCTCTTGTTTTGATCGTGATAATTTGTTAAGATTTACGAAAATGGTAAAATCTTTACGTGAATTTGAGTATTTTTACTGTATTCTTGAAAAATAGAAACTTTACTTCAAAAATTAAAAGATCAAAAGTTACAGACTATGCAGCTTTAAAGAATCTATCTGACGGTATATTCTCAATTATATGTATTATTTTGAATATATGTTGCATGTCTCCTCTCCTTCTACGATGTGCTAATGTTGGTAACTTTAATTAAGTAAGTCTTTCCTTGTATGTGAGATTGTTTAGTGGTTGAATTTGTTTGGTAGCTCGTTTTTGGATTCTTTCTACGCTTTCGATGTCTCTCCCTAAATGTGTACTAGATTGTAGTTTGATACGCCACGTGTGTTCGGATTATTCATATCATTGTTTGTTGTTGCCTCCGCTGTTTTATAGTTTTGTATTGGGTTCTTATTTTGTTATACAGTACTTTGTGTACTTTCTGGTTTTGCAGTCATCTCGCTGGACAGGAGAGAGCTGTTCAATTTGCTTCTGCTGTCTTTTTGGAATCGTATGTCAGTTGTTGTTCCTTGCCTCTTTCTCGTGATGCCATGGGTTGGTCTGCATTGTATGCTTGTGGCGCTTCTGGTAATACTCATTTATGAGTACTTTTTTGATTAAGTGATTATATCATATCGTTTCTGGTGTGCTAATCATCTCTATGGATGGTTTGAAATTTCTAATGTGTTATACTTTGCATTTGGGTCGCTTCTTGGTTTACCTGTTTTCTCATTTCTCTTCCTCTTGATGCGGTATATATTAATTTTCCAACTGTATTGTTAACTTTATTATGTACTTATATGCAGGACATATTGCGTCTTGGTGTAAGACAATAGACATTATACCATCCTTACCAGCTTTAGCACGAAATATCTGACGATGTGCAAGGTCTACACTGATGAAGGTGGCATAAAATAGTTATACCATGTTTGTCCACCTGTACGTAAGATAATCCACTCGCTAAAGCTCGTGGATTATCTCCACGTACAGGCGACAACCCATGGTATAACTATTACTTAAACGTCATGCCTGAGAAATAAGACAAAATGGCCCCAAACGTTTTCCGTACTCTTACGTGTCAGCAGAAGCTGAAACGGATATGTTTTACCATAAATAATGAATGGTTCACAACTTTCAAATATGTAGAGTTTGAAGAGACAAAGTTTTATCTAAAATGCACTTGGTATGTTGATGGAATCTATACCTTTGTGATAAAATGTCTTATATCTTAATTTCATAATCAAAAATTTAAAAACATGTTTTAGGGTTTGCATCATTAAGTCGTTGAGTTATGTTGTAAAAATCATTAGCCTCAAATATCAAGTTTACAAAGATTAGTTAAACAAAGTACCTATAGGTGAAAGTGTCAGATGTATTTTCAATTGTTTTAAAGTGATACTTAAATCGAATATTGATAATTAGTGCCTATTTAAATATCTCGAAAGAACATACTGTATATTGGCTTCGAGTTAATATGTATCTGACTATCATTTTACATACATGCCTGGCAACTATCAACTGGAAATTGTGTTCATTAAACAATGTGCCCCCAACCATTTGCTTGTCCATAAGGACGGTGCTCTTTTTGAAGACAATGGTCATCTCTAGCTATACCAAATAGTAAAAAAACTTTTTTTAAAGATTCACCAATTAATCCACTCATAATTTTATCAGCTGACCAAGTTTGAAGCTCCTGGCTATAATAGTTATTTTAGATATCTTGATTACAAAATTTCATTATGACTGTTTAAAAGGGGACTAACTCAACAAATGCAGATAATTCATTCTAAAAGATACGTGTCAGCTATTTTTGATTAGGAATCCATTTATGAAATCTCAAAACCCTAGCTTATTTCTTTAGCTGACGCAAGGACGCACACACGCATGGACACACGGACAAGCTCAAAGCAATATGCCCCTTCAACTTTTTTTTGAAGTTGGGGGCATAACAAGCACAAGATGACCAAGATATATAAAATTGACGGTTAATTGTATTCTACAGACATTTCTATTTGAATTTGGTCAAAACTTTGTTCAGTTACCTTATTCTGCACGATTTAACCAACTACATATGTATGGCACAGATACTGCTTATGATTGCTATAAGCTAACAACCTCACAGGCAAGCGAAAATATGAATATAAACTAATGATGTTCTTCAATCAGATGCTTAAAAGGATGTTTGAATTAGCCTGAATGAAGATCTAAAGAAACTTCTTTCCTCTCTATCAGCCTGTATCACTTTAGGGAGTTTAAAATGTCTTTGATGTAGGATAACAATAGAGAGAAAATTTGTTTATAGTGTGCTACAGTATTTTGCCAGCCTTTTATTCATCTAACTGCTCCCCTTGATTCTAAACATTAAAACAGATATCATGTCTGGAGCGTCGTCTAAAACACGATGTGGAATGGGATGGAATAGAATAGAATGATTTAGTCATTCGCTTTTTCATTCACAAACAAATGCATGTCTGGAAGACTACCTTTATTTAATTTTAAAGCCATATGTTGAGATTTTGGTACATGTCGCATATACCGCCGTTTCTAGCGGGGCTAGATGCCTACATTCTGGTCTGAGTCTTCATCTACATCTATGCATTATGTATGCGAGTTTGTGTATTTTCCCAGACTCGCATGAGCTTTCATTATAAAATCGTGTGCTGCAACATTTTATTGCAATCTTTTTTACTTTATTGTTTTCTATATTGTGTGTCCATTCGACAGTCAGAATACAGTTTTGTACTTGTACTAGTTCCGTAAGTGACTCGTTTTGAAGGGAGTTTGTGTTTGCTGTTGAGAATTTATGACATTATTGCAATGCTAGCCCTAAATAGTCAGACATATAATGTTTATCGAACAAGTAAAACACGATGCTGGTCAAAATTAACAGAGTTTGCCATTCCGTAACTACATCATGTACATTGTGCACAATTAGTAGTCAAGGGGATTTGTTCTATATTTCAAAAAAGCTAAGAAGCAAACTCATTTATGTCAAGCGTCCTGTTTAATGAGTCAAAGGCAAGCAGTGCAAACCTAGATCACATTGACCCCGCAGACTGTGGTATTTGATCAGTCAAGAAACAAACTAGCTCTTCCAATCAATAAATTATTGGTCAGTTCAGATCGGTATAAACGGGTTTCAGTGACCGAATATTAACAGTAGCTTAGATTTGACTCTAACTGAAAATAGTTGTATCCCCATCCTTTCCATTCAAATCAATTCTCGGTTTAGTTTTACACCTTACCTTTGTCTAAAAATGTTATGATGTTTTTAAAAGGTGCACAATTGCGTTTTCGAAATTCCTACAGGTCCTGACATTTTTCAGATTTGTGAGCGTTTTAATCGTGTTGCAGCATGAAGCACACGCCATTTGATAATTTCTTGGCGCATGTTCGGTTTTAGTCGTGCGGTTATCGTCTTATTTTATGGCTATCAGAATCATCTTAAAAGCAAATGAAAATGACCAGATAATGCCACAATCGCATATTATGTTCCTACTAGGGTTAGTCAAAAATAAATGAGCCCTACCTCATTATATCTAAGCCTCACATTGTAGACAAGAAATGTGACTATCTTTTATAAGTTAAACATGTCATAGACAATTTAACCCAAAATAATTACCCCGGTGAATATTCTGTTTTGGTTGCTAGGCAACTAAAGATAGTCAGTCAGAGCGATGCGTTCACGATCTCCGCCACCAGGAATATACAGTGTGTCTTAAAAAAGCTTGTGGGCTTGATAGTTTTTGAGAACGACATATTTGACATTTATTTGAATAACATTTGTCATATTGTCTTTTCATTTTACTTGGTTCGTAAATGTTTAGGTGAACACTGATTGCATGCGTTGCCTAGCAACAAAATAAGTCAAAATTTCACTAATTTTCAAATACATGATTATTGTGTTGCCATGGAAACAGAATCGATTATTTCCAAACAAAGAATTTAACATTTCTGAGGGTCTGCTTGTGTATGCAGTACTGCAAAAGCATTATTTGGCTATTATTTTATGTTTTCTATTAAAATTGTGTTAATATGAATGTGGGTGGGGTAAATTATAGGACTTGAGGCACGTAAAAATGTGCTAAATTCTGAAATCAAACTACCACAGCATCGAAATTTTGGGGTCAGCTGTTTTATTTTCTGTGGCACTGAGTAGTTACATGTAATAGGTATCAAACGACATTGAATGCAGCATTACATTGGCATTATCGTTTCCATGGCAACGCTTAGATATTGATGTATAACAGCGTGAACGCACCCGTTCGACAGGTCATGTTCGGTTGCCTAGCAACCAGTATATAAAGCCAACCAACAGATATAAATTAGGTTATTGAATAGATGACATATAACTGCGATGAAATATCATTTAAATATGTGTCCGTTTTACTTGAATTAAATGTCATAAGGTAGGGCTCAGTTATTTTTGACTAACCCTCGTAGCTAAAAAAAAAGACAAACAAACACACGCAAGATTCGCAACGAGTTTAATAAGTTCAATAACACAAGAGCACTCATGTTAGATTATATTCATCATATGACATTAGATTACTTTGATATCTCATTTCTGCCGTAAAATGTTATATACGCAACGTTTTTACGGACGTCATAACGTTTCCAGAAAAAAGGTAAACCACTAGTATAGTGGCTTATCGATTTATATACAAGGCGTTATTTCACTCCCAGACGCGACATCATATGATAAAAGAAGAAAATCTCTCTTCTAAAGCGAGATGGATGATAACTATATAGGATACAGTTAAACTATATAGGGCACATAGAAAACGCAGCACAATACGAGAACCAAACACCAGCCTTTGACCCCTACCCCTCCACAACCAAACAGCAATAAATTCACCGCCTTTTAACGGACAGCAGACGCAACAATCTTTATATGTATATTGAGGATCTTACATGAGTGCTCGTTTTATTGAATTTATTAAACGAGTTAGGGAAAAGCAACGATTGTACAGGGCAACGAATTTAATAAATTCAATAATATACAATTATTGACTTCAATGAGGTAGACATAAGGATTTATCTACCCGAAAAAGTGATAATTCACCGAGGCCGCTAGGCCGAGGTGAATATCACTTTTAAGGGTAGATAAATCCTTATGTCTACCGAAATTGAAGTCAATAACTGTTTTGTTATATGACTTTTTCATTTAAGAATGAAAAATTTGCTACTTTTACTTTTGTTGTTAAAGACATGTTCAACATTCTAAGGATTTTCTCACAAGTTTTAGCAACTTTTATTAAAATATTATAATTTAGTATTTTGCATTTACAAATGTATATTAATTCTCTTAAAGGGGAATATAAAGTGTTATCATAAAACCGTTTTTACAGTTTGTTTATTCAAACTAAGATAAATAAGCAAACAAAACAAAACAAAACTGTTGTAAAAGTTCATGAAAGTCTTTAATTTACCTGTTGGGAGGTGAAACAGCAAATCATGTCAATTTCATGCAGCACATGCTAGTTTCTCTCTCATCATGCTATTTTTAGCCCTCCAGAGGGTAATATTGCAGAAGTGTCAAAAATATTAACTTCTGGAAACTAGTTGGAGCTGGATTTCATCCTATATCACCTTCTGAGCCAGTTTAGACCAGTTTTCAGGTAGACATAGAGATTTATTAAGACAAATTGGGCCAGTCAGGAGACAGGATTCTCTCCAGTCATATAACAATACAGGATGTTAGATTCTATTTATCACATGACATTAGGATTACTAAAACTCACATTTTTGGCGTGAAAACGTCAAGATTTTGCCATCTTTTTTGCAACATTATAATGGACGTCATAAGTTACGTTACAAAATCTGTAAACCACTATTGGTTTATCGATTTTTTTTGCATGCCATCATATCACTCCCAGACGTGACGTCATGTGATAATAGTCATTATTTTTAAATCATCCAAATTGCCATCCGTCCACTTGCTTTCAAAAATCAATAAGTTACGACCATAATATCAACACCATCTTATCTATTTATTATTGACCTCTCTGTATCATTTCGTAAACTTTGAAAGAGGAACTTTATTTGATTCAATACTTACTTGTCTTTCTAAAGAAAGTTCCATAATATACCAGAGCAAGCACAACAAAAAATAATGCTTGCCATGCTTGCCATGATCTTTAATTATCAAAACTATGCATCTTTGAAAAATTACATTAAAATTCAAATGCCAATTTTAACAAACAAATGGGTCAACATGTAACATACACTTGTACAACTTTAGATATCATATTTAGTGTAACCACCGTTTACCGCTTGCTATAAGTGCACAACGCTTTTCACAGCATATCCCTGCACAATTCTGAAGTGTGATATCTCAATAAGAATATTAGATAGAAGTTGGAAACTTTATCAGCTGATAGATAATGACAAGTTTATCCTCTAAAAACATTCCAATGAATGTATAAGTTATTGCCCGTTGAAAATGTAGACGTTGCAATTTTGTAAGTGAGGTATCTCATAGAAACTATATGCTCTGTTATTGTTAATCAGCTGTTTTATGTACCCCCCCCCCCCCATTGTTGTTGGTCTTTTGTTCGGTGTGCATTACTGTATGTCCTCTCTAGTTTTGCAATTATCTTGACAAGGAAGAGAGCTGGTTGCTTTGCTTTAATTGTCTAATGCCTTGTTACTGTTCATGTTCTGTGGCTCCTCCTCACGTTGTCGTGGTTTGTCTGCAGTGGATGGCCTTTTGAAACTGAGTCAGCTGATAGGGGATGATAATGAAATTAGCTGGTGAAAATGTAAAATCATTTAGTTTTTATGGAGTTGTTGTCTTTTTTTTAGAAATATTGACATGCAATCACACGTCTCGAAAATATCTCAACAACTCTGGTGTTTTGAAGGGGTTTTTTTTTTTTTTTTTTTTTTTGGGGGGGGGGGGGGGGGGGGGGTTGGTCACTCAATGTACATTGAAACTTAACTAAGGTCATTACCGATAGGAATAACCCTAACTCTTAATCAACAAGGGAGGTAATACTTCGTAGTGTTCGATTATGAAAAAGTGTGATTTTACGCAACTATGATATGTTTTTACAGACAATAATAAATGCCAGTTACTGTGTTAATTTGGTAATCGAAAGTGGTTGATATCACATTGGAAATGTAAACAATACTTTTTAAGTATAATGAACAACAAAAGGCCAAACGATGGACGCTAAGATCTCTGCGTGAAGACAAATTCAGTCAGTGTAATGGGAAAGTGGAAGGTTAGCTTTTTTGTTAAGTTTACGTAATTCTAATATTTAGGTGAAACTAATGATAGGTTACATTATCTGTGGCTTTGCTGGTTTTACATATATATCCTTTATTTACTATCAGCTGTAAATAACTTATGAATAACTTTTAAGGATCAGAATTCCACGTTTGCTTACATGTATGTGACAAACATTCCTGTTTAGCAGAATCTAAGGCGACTATTTAGCCAATAGAGTTGATATAAGCCCCTGGTGACTTCGGCTTCTGTCCGTTCGTGGGCGGTGGTTCTGTTGTTGTTGGTTCATTATTGTTGCTCCTATTTGTGTGTGTGTGTTTTGTGTTTGGCCCCTGTCTTGTTGTGCTGTCTTAAGTGTAGTTTCTAGTTTTGTATTCTTCGTCTCGCTAGGGAAGAGAGAGCTGGTGACTTTACTTTAATTGACTTTTTATGTTATGTGACTGTTAGTATTCTGTGTTTTATTTCACGGTGCCAAGTTTGTCTGGTGTGAATGATTGTGGCATTTCCTGGCCATACTCACTTTATTTTAGAAAAGTATTATCAGTACGAAAGATTTCCTTGAGTGTTAATGCGTTACATGTACATAAAAAGGAAGTTTTTGATTAGAGCTTTACTATCTGCAAACTTACCGGGCCGCGTAGCGCAGTCGGTAACATGTCTGGCTACAGATGCGTGTCTGACTGCAGATCCAGGGGTCGCGAGTTCGATCCCGGTCCGGTCCCATACTTTTGTGGAGATTGATCATGAAATAATTTCTACGGTCATTCTCCTCCCTTCCGCTGATTTATTCAAGAAGGGTTGTTGTCAGTTACAAGCGAAAGTATGTGCACGAATTACTGGTTAACCGCTTGTTCAAGCCTGCCCAGGAAAAAGTGTGGTTAGGTGAACTGACCGTCCCGCAATGACCATAGCTGTTGACTTGGGACGTAAAGCAACAAAACCAACCAACCAAAATCTGCAAACTATATTCCATTTGTGATAAAGCTACATGTGACAAAGTTGCTGGGAATCAAAGCTTTATTTTCTGTAAGTTATACATGTATTTCAATTGCGTTTACGCTGTGTGTGACTCAATTGCTGGGAAGTACAGCTTCATTGTCTTTATGCTATGTTTCAATTGTGTTAACGCTACATGTGACAAAGTTGCTAAGCTATGTTCAATTTGTGTTTACACTATTGCACAACAACATTGACCTGGGACTTATTAATTTCCGCTGAAATCTTCGTGATCTTCGTGCGTTTGCGTGAAGTGCAGAGAATTGGTTCATGCTTTGACCGAGAGTATAAATAACGTTTCATTAATTCAAATGACTGATGGCCTAGTGGTTTGTTCACTTTGCTCGAGATCGCACATGTATGTACCAGGTCGAATCTAGGAAAACTATTTTTTTATATAATTGTATAATTTAGATGGTCCTTAGATTTACCGGTCATCTTGTGCAAAAATTTATATCTTTTTCATTTGTATTTAATCGCTTATGTATTCATTATTCCATAGAACTCCTCACAGGTGTTTATGAATGTGCATTTGATGTATACACGTATGCAAGAGTCACATTAAAATATCCATTTTTGCAAAACATCAAAAGAAGCGAACAGTGTGTTAATCAGTTGCTGAGTATTACAGCTTTACTATCTTTAAACCATGTTTCATTTGTGTTAACGCTACATGTGACAAAGTTGCCTAGGATCACAGCTTTATTTTCTGTAAGTTATAGTTCATTTTTGTTTATGCTATATGTGACAAACTTGCAAAGGATCGCAATGTCATTATCTGAAAGCAACGTTTCTGTCTCAATGCTATTCTTGACATAGTTGCTGGGGATCACAGCTCCATTATCAAGATTCTGTAGGCAAACTGACCTTTGTTTAACGCATTACTTGGCAAAGGTGCTGGGGATCAGAGCTGCGATATCTGTAAACAATATGGTATGCGTGAGGACAGAGTAGCTACAAAAACTGGCTAAGGAACACAGCTTCATAATTTGAAACCAATGTTTCATTTGTTCATGTATTATTGGTATCTGTGACAAGGCTGCATGTGATCAGAACTTCATTGTAATTTATGTCAACATCATATGTTCCATTCTGGCGGAGGACCTGGCTTCGAGGTTATAAAACTTGAGTTCATTCTCAAACTCAAAATAAAGTGCAATGATTGGCTGTTTGTGGACCCATGTCCGCAAGCAGCCAATCATTGCGCTATATTTTGAGTTTGAGATTGTACTCAAGTTTATAACCTCAAGGCTAGAGCTTTAGTATTTGTAAGATTGGTTTCATTTTTGAATATGCTATGTATTATACAATTTCTGGGGATCAGAACTGCATTATCTGTTATCAATGTTTCATGAAAGTTGTAACATTCTAATTTGCATTGATACGACTGTTGATTGTAATTAAAACAGAATATCCATTATCCAATAATGAAATGAAGAAATTGACCGAAGGTGCTGCTTCAATCATTTAGCTGACCTGCATAAAGAGGTTAACTCAGTTTAATGTGTGTCTGTTGCTTTTAGATGGCTGCTCCCAGATGTTTGCATAAAGCTGATAAATAGTGTAATTAACTAAGCAGATGAATAAATGATATGTGAAAATTAAATCAGTACATAATGAAATATTTATTTTTGATTCAAGTAAAATGTTAAAAGTCAAGAACATACACTTTAATGTTAACGCTGTGTGTAACAAAGATGCTGGGGACTTAAGCTTTTTTACTCGCAAGCTATAATCATATACTCTATATGTGTCAAATTGGTGCTAATGCTGTATGTGACATACGTAGTTGCAATGTCCATGTATCTCATTTGTGTTAAGGCTGTTTATGACGAACTGGCAGGAGATAAAAAGCTTCATTGTGTCATTTGAATTAATGCTATATGTGTCAAACTGGCAGGGGTAAGACCTTCATTATCTGTCAGCACTGGTCCGATGTATGTTAACATTGTATCTTGGCATTCTTGCAGGGTATTTAAATCTATTTCTCCTCAATCTTCTTCAGATGGGTGAGCGGTACATGTATTTGCGTGAAACTTGCTGAGGCTTGAATTATGATTAAAATACCAAATTTGTCAATATTTCTAATGCAAATCATGTGTCAATCAGAACTAGTTATTTATATACTCACTTACTATTTTGAAAGCATTAGACATAACTTGTGCGTTTCAATGGTTTGTAAGCCTAAATGATTTTGCTGTCTTAAGAAACAGTACAAAGAATACTAACTATGGCTTGGCTTAATACAAAACTGTTGTATTTTGGAATTAATTGCATATTAGCCATGACAGATATATGACTGATTTCAATTTAGATTAGCTGTGTGGATGGATGAATTGCAAGTTATTTGCTGCTGCTGCTGCTGCTGCTGCTGCTGCTGCTGCTGCTGCTGCTGCTGCTGCTGCTGCTGCTGCTGCTGCTGCTGATAATGATGATGATGATGCTGATGATGGTCTTATGGTTGTTCGATATCCTACCATTGCGCATAAGACTAGCTGGCTTGCTGGTGTTGTCTGTGACAGACAGAACATCCCCTTAATAAACTAAACTTATGTTGTGAATGATGACGCTAATTGAATTACATATTGTTCATGCATGTGGATGGCTTCTTTTGACTGTAATACGACTTAATCATAAGCTCTTCCAAGTTAGTTTATTGCCGTGCACGCAAGCAAATTGTATTTGTTTTAGGTTTTATACCATCCTGTCATAGTCATGGTCATTTATACCGACGATTGATCTATTTTTCCTGTAAGTGGCAACTTTGTCGTCTGTTAAATAGAGAATACTAGGCGAGTGTCTTTTGATATCAAGTTTACCAGGCAAGGCTTTGAGAATCCTTGTTGACATCGCGAGGCTTGCCGAGCGATTCAACATGCGTCCTCAAAGCCAAGCCTGGTAAACTTGATATCAAAAGACGCGAACCTTATATTCTATTTATCAGTTTACAAGCTTATTCACTGTTCAAACTAGCGATTATGACGTAATCATATCGCTTTGTGTCAATACAATGACGTCATTCAAAAAAGTGCAACGTCATGATTACCTGATAAATGCACATGTCTTGAGATAGACAACGTTTATCAGACTTACGTGTAACAATGCAATAATATGAGTGGTAACTGATAATACTCAGTATGAATCCAAATAAAGCTCCACAAATGCTCGTCACTCTGATGGTATTCCAGAAAGGAATTTTTGAAAAAAAAGTTAATTTTGAAAAAATCAGCAGACGTAAAAAAAGTATGCATAATAACCCGGCAAGCATTGAGTTAAGTGACTGATCACGAATACAGCAATTTCTTTATTAACCCTTAAAGCGCCAAGAAAAAAATGCATCTGAAAATGTCGTCTGCTGAAGTCGTCTGCTGCAAATAATTGCCTATTAAGTATAGAAGCAAACAGCGTGGACCCAGAACAGACTGCTCCTATAGGAGCAGTCTGATCTGGGTCCACACTTTTTGTCATAGAGACTTCTTAAACATTTCAGCAGACGAGAAAAGCAGACGACTTTTGTTGCGATTGGCGCTATAAGGGTTAATGAGGCTTGTACTGCAGTTTTATGGAAGAGAATATTAACCCATTTATGCATAAAGGATTATCCTACCCTTTTCATTAGGACTAATCCATTTTGATTTTAAAAAATACATTCTATAATCAAACAGTGCACTATTTATCCATTAAACTGGACGCTTGGCTTAAATACGCTATGCTTAAATGGGTTAAGCCTTTTTTGTTTTGCTTCATACCTTGAATACGCGGACCAAAAGTGATTCCACAAAGTCAGAAATCCCATAGACTTCAAAGTATTTTCACGTTTGCGAGAAAATTAACTATGCTACAGCTAGCCAACATATACTTATGCTTCTGGTATCATTTGATGGCTAAATAAATTTCGTCCATGCTGTTTAAAGCTGCAGATATTTAAACACTGTGCAAGATTTTTTTAGCAATTTTTGGACAACTGCACCATTAGCGCGTCAATAGAAAAGCGGTATTTTAAAAATGATATTAATGCTTTAACTGATGTATTTGAAAAGTGGCATTTAAATTGTACAATACATGCATCTATTATTAAGCTTCTCAACGTTTACAAAGTAAATGCTAATTAATCGTGATACACCTCACAATTAAGAGATTCTTGTTAACCTGAAAATGCATTAGAGTCTATGGGAAGTTATAAATATGAAACTTCAATTTATCTTCAATCCATCGGGATTTTGGCGTGTAGTTGGGCCAATCACCTATTGTGCTTACAGGCATTGTGAGAGGATGACCAATTCCGTTTGTACATTGCATTTATATTTTTCCCCAGACAGCTAACTCACTATCGGCCCGCCATCCGAGAGTGGACCACTTCTTTATAATTCCTGGGTTAGTTTTATCGTAGATCTATCTTCAATTTGCCTATCAAAAGATGAAAGCCAAATATGTCTGATACATTTTGACTATGTCATTGAAGCTCAAAAACACGTACCGTGTGTACCGCACGTTCGCACGCGCTGGAAAATAAATCTACGGGTAGCACTAATTCATAATACATTCGTCATGAGGTTTTCCATATGTCGCACTAGGAGATGAAAGCTACACTCAAATGGTGGTCACCCCATGTGGACCCATGAAACATTCAAAGCGAAACTAATTAATGGGCCTACCCGTGTGATAATGGGACTTATTACATATATGCGTTAATTCTTCGGCTGCTCAGTAATCGCGATTATCGTCTGCTGTTTATCGTCACAAACAGTGTGGACTGTAGCAAACAGTGTAGACCTAGGAGCAGTCTAATCTAGGGCCACTCTGTTTATCTGTATGTCACAATTAGTCATTGACGTAAGCAGACGATTTCAGCAGACGACATTTTCAGATGTTTTTTTACGTAGCAGGCAAAATGTTAAGTCTAACAACGTTTATTCGAAGTTATCTTGGTCCTAGAAGCGTTACATTTGATCTGAGTCTTCGTCTACAGGTACACCCAGATCGGTGAACGCTTTGATATTACTCGCTGATAGGCTATGCGATAAGTAACAAAATCTCGCGCTGGCCTATTTGTTTCTTACGTCAAACATGCGTGAAAGATCATAACTATTATAAAGCCATCAAACATTAAACGTAGTCAAACGATTTCTCATTTTCCCGCTGAATTGTAAATGATAGGGCTATATAATGGACGTTTGTTTATGAAATCAACAGCATCTTGAGTAAATATTTTCATGCTAATTGGAGGTAAAATTATGATGCTATCTTACTATTTTCTTTGTAGTTTATCAGCAATGAAAACTGCTAATAGTTCGCTCTATTTGGCCGCACAGGCCCATCTGCAGATCAAAGAAAATCTCGGTGTCATGCACCTATAGAGTTTCAAAACATTTAGAACAGGTTCGATGGAATTTCGATATAGGTGTGATATTTGAATGAGCGAACAGGTTGCGATCTACAGTAGCAAATATTGCGATGTGGACTCATTCTCAATCCCTCTAACCAATTATAGATTATGTAACTTTGATCACTCTAATAACAGGCTAAATGAAGGACTGCACTACAACAAATCAGTACCTTTTTCTTGAAATCTTGTCACGATGCACATGAGTACACACAGCATACATGTACATATATATGTACGTGTAATTTTGCAGAATTACTTAACGGTTTTCACAACGACAAGTTTAAGCTATGATTTCACTTGTTCCCCTGAAGCAAATTGGCTTATGTACCCCCCACGCGCCCCCCGACACACACGCACACAAGGTTTTGTTTATGTTCTCTGTTCTACGTTCTCCAATATTGTCTTTGATCCCCTATCCCCCATTAATGGTGGTTTTTTTCCTATAATATAGGCGTTGCAAATCATATAGACAGATTTAAATATGTTTTCCTTGAATCAAACGTCATATCAGCAGTCCAAAACCATCGTTGACACCTACACTCCTTAGGAAATATGCGAAATATTAACATACATCAAAACATGTAAAGAATAATAGTATTCACTTTACAAGCCGCACATAAGGCTGACGTCGTCCAAACGATGGTATTCATTTAACTACTTTTACATAAACGTGTGAGACTAGACTGGGCCACAACTCATAGACGCCATTAAAACGAAGCTGTTTTCACGGACGACCAGCGAAATCACCCGACATTTCTTCAATTGAAGGGAGACGAAAGGTCAGGTGGTGGAATGACGTCAAAAACGCCATGGACATTGAACGTGCTCGACGTCAGAAATGGATTCGAACTCCTATGGCCGTGCCTAACAGGCTCCTTTCGAGCATGATAAGCTTTAGGAGTTGAATGAGGCCATACCAGATACTGAGTAATGGTCTGACTTTTAAGACGAGACCCCTGTGCATTTTGATGCTGTGTACTGCATTATGAAAGAGTGATATTCAAATGAAAATTAGAGATTGGGATAGATAAATGATGGTTTGAATATTTTTGTTTCGCTTCGTCTTTATACCAATCTGCATTTTAAAGATCAAACTTATTATGGCTCATAGTATGTGTTGCGGGTACTCAGTAGAACCATCTCTGTGAGTAATCTCTTTTGATCAATCAAAACGTAGTTTTAACTAAGAAATAAAAACAATTCCGCGTATAAAATGGCTTTTTAGACCTGTGCAATTCCATGTTCACACAACATGTAGCATTTGCTAAACTGTTGGTCTTTCCCGAATACGGAATATTCGCGGTATTGACAATAACAGTTCTGGCAAAGACTTACGTTACACTGCGTGTGACAATATTGTGAATGAAAATTAACACTCTTGGTCAGCCACTTTAACATAGAAAAAGCAACCTTTTACAGGTTTCTAGCAAGTATCGATCCTTCCTTCCCGGGTTTGGGGTCGAGGTCCACTCAGGACTTAAGAGTCATTTACTTTCAGTCTTCAATGAAGGTTATGATGAAAGAATGCAATGACGTTTCTGTCTGAAATTGCTTTCTTGCAAAATGACCTTTCCTTTGTAGAATTGACTGGCCTCGCTATTATCATATTTCAAGTTTATCATTGTTTTTACGTAGTTATTGACTTTTTTTTTTGCTGCTCAGAAAACACATGCCATAGTTGATGGACATGTACATAAACGTTGTGGTATGCGAAAGTAGTTCAATTTGTAGAGGATAAAACCATTGTTCTGGACAACAAAGATAATATCAAGCATTTATTCGTAAGTTGATCTTTGTGGAGTTGATGAGCAAGAAAAATCTGAGGAAAGACAAAAGTAGGTGAGTTTGTGTACATGTTCTGATATAATAAGTTGTACTCGTATGTCACTGTACGTCATTTGCTGTCCAGAATATAGCATTTATCGGACCCTTAGTATAATGAAAACCCGTAAACGAGTACGTTTGAAAGCAGTGGATTGCATAAAAGCCACGACCTTCAATGCTTTTAAGTTTTTGGGATTTTTTATATTAGCAATAAAAATATTCAGAATAGAATAAACTAAAAAACATAGGTCCATATACAATTTAAGCGAACATTTAGATATGTAGATCATTCGAATAGCTAGCGCTAATTCTAAACTATTAGTGAGCATAAGAAGAGAACGTTAGAGATAAGCAGGCAAAGGGGTTGTGATTGAGAAGATTATTCTATACTATAAATCATGTAAAAATGACTGAAATGCTTTATATATGCGAACAAAGGCCTAGTGCGAGACTGAGTTCCTGCATAGCCTCTGTTCTAAAATAAGTTCTACTGCTCATGATAGATGGTTGGTAGAATATCAGAGAGAAAAAGTACAACTACAAAAAAAATGACAACATCAAAACCATCAGGAATAGCGAAATTTTCACTCTTGTGTCACATTTGGGAAGAAGTTATTATACAAGGGAGACCATAAAAAGTAAGTGAGTATGATCAGGAAATACCACAATCACATACTGCAGATCAACCCACGACACTGTGAGGAAGAGCCATAGAACATTTATAGTAACAATATATCTGTAAGACAATAAAAGCAAAGCAACCAGCTTTCTCTTCCTCTTAAAAAGGATAGCAAAACTAGAATGGACACAAAGTAATGCATAATAAAACAAACACAAACACAAAACTCCCACAAGCAATGGGAAATACATTAAACAATAGATCAAGGGAGACCATTACTTAAAAAAAATATTTATCTTATTGTTAAGGAGGGAGATATACTTCTCGCTTGGCATTTTTTCTTTATGAAGCAAATGAAGCATTCTTTTGATGAGATGGTAGGGGCCTGATGTTTTGGCTGTTTGTCGGGCCCACCGGGGCTTAGTTGTTGTATTTCTTTTGCTGCAGTATTCAGTTGTATTTACTGTTGAGTCCTTATCTTTGTTTTGTCTCCTTTTTATATCTAGATATATATCATATAAATCATATATGTTCTGGTCATGGTAGATGATGCATTGATAAGTTAGGGCCATTTCATGCAAACCAAATATCTACGTGTCTTGATCCACATCTGAATTAAGGGTGAGGTTGGCGCCGTGAAAGTGGTTTAAGTCCTCCAGTAAAATATTTTACTGACCGTTCCAAGGCGGTACTTCTTTTGTGGACCATTTATGTTTTATCTGTCTTGTGTTTTTATGCCTTTGTGCGTATCTGTTTATTTGTGCCGTGTGGTCACCTGCTGGTAAAGGGATGACCTCTGTCTCTCTCGTTTGTGGTGTATAACTGTGAGTTAGTAAAATTAACAAGAATATCTGCAAAAATTAGTGCAAAAATCATGCCTGGATTGTGACCAAAAACATTACCAGATAATTTACAAAAATACTGCTAAAATAGTGACAGGATACTTGCCAGAATAAAGCCACGACTTCACCAGTGGTTGTGCTTTATGTGAAAAAAACGATCACTCATTTGTAACGCTAACAGCTTTTCTTATTTTCCAGCCATATTTTTGCAAGTGTACTGCTGGACGTTTTCGTCTAGGTAAACATGTTTTACAAAAATGGAACATAATTTTGTCCAAGGCAAGCCTTACAAAGAGGAAACCTTTGCCACAAGCATGCCTGACAAAACTTATTTTGCCACTTGACGTACCAAAAGAACACAATTCGACCTAAGCAGAAGATATCTTGACCTAAATCAGCTGTACTGAAAAATATTTTGCCTTTGCATGTCTTACTTAAACGACATAATATGATGGTCTAAGCATGCCTTACAAAAGGCCGGAAATTGCTTCAAGCTTGCCAAAACAATATCACACTTTGGTCGAAGCACACATGAACAGGAATTGTTATTGTCCAAACTATCATATGAAGAGTAATTAAAGATTAGACAAGACTATATAAGGAGATTTAGTTTTCATAGTGGCATTCTGCCCCTGGATTAAATACAGATAACATCTCCAGTTGTCATATTAACCACTTTTTATCCACTGGAGAACAAGACTCCCCCTGTTCAAAAGTTCTGTCTTTCAGCAGTTTGGACTGTTAAGCTGAAATAATCGATGAACTGTTTCCTGTGATGGTGAAACTGTTTCTACTTTGATGAAACAGACATATTTCCGTTTTAATGCTGGAGTTTAAGTAAGAACTGCGCTTGCGTTTAGAGACAGTTCTAAAGCAATCGTCAGACCATGTTAGACCTCGTTATACTCCAGCAATAAAATGCTAAGGGGAATGTTTTCCTCCTTATGTTTTCACAAATCACAAGTATTTGTAAATTGAACTAGTTTCTACAGGAGGTGTCCTGCTAAGTCGTAAAATCTCCCTTAACATGTTAAAGTCATTTGTTAAAAAGTGTGATTTTGTGCTCCCCAAAGGGAGAGTATATAGTTGCCACTTTGTCATCTGTCATAATTTTGTCCGGAACATAGCACAAAAACTGTATGAGATACCAACACCAAACTGCATTGGTAGATAGATATCGATAAGGAGAAGAGTAGTATATAAGAACATAACTCTCTTTGGCATAATTTATGAGTTATTGCTTTTTGTTATTTTTCATATTTATATTTTGTCAGGAGCATAATACAAAAACCATAACTGGTATTAACACTAAACTTCATTGTTAGATAGATCACTATGAGAAAAATTGCATTGTACAAGAACCATTACTCTCTTTTGTATAATTTAAGAGTAAACCCTTTGTTATACTTAAATTTTGTCCAGAGCATAGCATGAGCACTAAAAGAGATATCAACTTGCTGCCCTTTTTGAACAAGTGTTTATTTAGGGAGCATCTATCGGTTTTACAGATTCTCTTGTTGCAAAAATTTTTGTGACTATTTATGAAAAAAAAAACCATATAAATTATTCAAAACATATTTCATGATGTTAAAACCGATGGTAAAGGGGAGATAACAACGGCTTATCTCTCTATTTCTGAAGGATCCGTTTTCCAGATTATTTAGCATGACTACTCTAAAATTGTATGTTGATGTTATATCAGTTGAAGGGAAAAATGTATTTTTTATTAATTCCACAGCTAAAATTTTACCATGCAGTAATATATAATAGAATATCTTACAATATCAGAGTCGATCTGTCTTATAGTATGCCTGTGGTCTATTTATGCGTGCAAAATGCAGATAATGCTTTCGATTGTAAATAGACAAATGACGTAGCTTCAATTATTTTCGTATAAAGTATGTTCCCCACCTCAAGCAAGCAGATCCATTAAAAAAGAGTAAACGTCTATAATGAGTTTACACAATATATGTTAGTGGGAAGCTGAGTCAAGGTGTGGAACATACTTTTATACGAAAAACATTGATGCCTCCTCAATTGCAATTGGAAGTATTAACTGCATTTTGCACGCTTAAATAGTGCACAGGCATACTGACCAGACAGATCGAATTAGACGGTGATAGATCAATCTCTTTTACATTCTTAAATGGTAAAATACAGTTTTGGAATTAAAAAAAAATGTTTTGCCCTTCCACTGATCTAGTATCAAATTATAATTTTTAGAGTAGTTATTTCAAGTCATATTCATCTCCCCTTTTTCCAAGGGTTGAGCGTGGTTAAATATGTTTTTGAATTATTTATATGTATGTCCATTCAGTGTCACGAAAAATATTGCAAAAATCACAGTTTAATTATTTGACGTTTTCGCAAATGACTTTTACGCTTAACATGCCAGGTTTGATATAAAAAAAAAGTATTTCTCACTTTTCTGTACAACAGTCGAAATAATTACTCATCTGTGCTACGTATGCTAGCTTTGACTTGTGCTGCGTATGCTAGCTTTGACTTCTACATATGAGGGAGTGAAATAGTTGCAGAATATCCAACAACAACTTCAACTTTAAACTCAACATGTGGTACAAAAACATATGTTTTACCTTTTAGTATTTTCTTTTAAAATAACGGTGCGTTGTCAGATTTAAGAAGGCACCATTTCTTTAGATTGATTTGATTTAGCTCTTATCATCTTTTTTGTTGCTTCATTAACCTTAGGGTCTTTGATGGGTGGTGTAAAATGGGCCTCGTCGCGACAAAACCTGTCTTCGGGGTTTCCGTAAAAGCGAGACTCAAACCAGTCTCCCCAGCTACAGAGACTAGCTAGAAAATTGAAATTTCTCTTGTAGCAAGTTTAGATATGATACTTTCCAATAAGCGAGTAACAAAGGTGCTGATCAGCCTGCGCAGATGCGCAGGCTGGTCTGCGCTTTTGTTGTTCGCAATCCACCGAAGACAGGTTTTCTCGTTGAGGCCCAAATCTTAATTGGACTAATTGAATGGCGCCTATGAATGAAGTAAATAAGAAAGTTTAAAAATACTACCTATCGCAAGAAGCGAACCAGAAATTTATTTAAATGTATCAAATAAACATTACAGGTGAAATTATTCCGTTCAATGTTTTGCACGTTTAAGAACAACACGATTACCATTGCAGGAACAAAACGGACCTTGTTGTGATTCAACTTTTGGATTCCTTTTTCCATGCGTTCCAAATCGTTTTCTTTGGTCACACTTTTTGTGTCTAAACACAGATGGATACACAGCGTACTATGAAACAAAGAGATTCCGACTGTGACGGCAAATGAAATAAATTATCAGAAGATCGTAGAATTATTGAGAAACCCAGTAAACATCTAAAATCGGGTCTTCATCGGCCCGCCAGCGAAACGCCATTTAAATGTCGTTTCGCTGGCGAGCCGATGGTTGGCCGACACTGTATGCTGACTGTATCGAATTTGGGATATAACTTACGTCACTGTCATAAACTGTTTGTATGATAGTAGGCTGGGGAGGCGCTCGTATTAGACATTTTTCAGTTACCGTGTAAGATGTAGCACACCTTAGACTTACGTTATTTAAGAGGGGCGATCTCAGCAGTGTAATTCAGAAACGTTTAACAACTTCATTAGTTGTAACTTGCGACTTGGTTAATTTCTTGTTAGGAAATCATACGAAGTGCTTTAATAAAGTCATCTTCAGCAAACTAATATTTTCTTTTAAAGTGCTGATTTATTGTAGTTGTGAAATGTTGCATGCTTTTTATTTCAGCTGATTATATTAAAATGGACTCTGGACTACTTTTATGATGGAAGTAAACATAATGAATCCAGAACAGACTGCAACTCATGCAACAGTTTGACTCTGTTAGAGATAAAGATTTCAACCTCCACCTCTGCACTAGAGACCAAAATTATATTCAATCTATTGAGTCTGACTGCAGATCTATAATCCAGGGGGTATGAGCTCGCTCCTGACCTGGCCCCATACTTTTGGGGAATTTGATCATGAAATAATTTCGCAATGACTAAGTCAGATTGTAACTATTTTTTACCTTTTTAGTATGCAGGCAGAGGTGCAATAGATATTGAAACATATCAAGTGAAATTTTAGTTTGTAGGCCTGGGTCTTAGGTCTTTGGTTGGACCTAGGGGTGAGGCGTTGGCCAAAAATCAACTTTTCACAATATGGTATATGCAGCAACATGGTAGCAAATAGTTTGCCAGAAGGCACAACCTCTACCCTTGCATTGAGCTACATTAATGCAAGGCCTCGTTACAGCTCTACTCCTATGGAGTTTTAATTGATGGCAACTGAGTTCTGCTGGTACAAGAAGGGTTGTTGTCAGTTTCTAGCGTAGGTATGTGCATGAAGTACTGTTAAACCGCTTAGACAATTTTGTCGTAAAAATCTGTAGTGCCACCCCTACCCACTTCACCAAATTAATAACATGAGGTAAAAAGCTATGCTTATTGTCTTTTCGTATTTTACTCCTTCTGAATTTCTAAGGGTGGTCAACTAAGTGTGTATTGAATTAAACAGTTTTAGCATTTTCGAAGGTGAGAAATAATGATTAATAATAATTATAATAGATTGGTGAACTCACTCAGTATGTTGAAGATAAGGAGCTTGATATGATAGGATTCAGTTTAATCACATACGTGATTTAGCCCGTCTGTCTGTCCCTCCTGTATTCATTTATGATATTTGATGTATTTTGATTTTTATGATCACTACCATGAACAGTCAATATCATATAAAGTTCTCCCAAATCGACTCAACAATTATCTATATGCATGCTGGGTAATTTTGCATACTTTTTCATTGTCTTCAGTTTCTTTTATATTTCCTTTTATTTAAAATTAACTCATTTAAAAAAGATGCTTGGGGAATACCATGACTGTGCCAAACAGTTTGGATTTGGATCAAGCCCAATTTTTTGTCTGGCCTAATCTTGTTCCAAAATGTGACTGATCAATAGATGACAACAGTAGCCACTAGCAGAAAAATAGTTACGAGTATAATGACACTTAAATTACTGGAAATGGGGTTCATATGTATAAAGATGCTGGGTTCGCTTTTCTAATTTTATCTCATTTTTTTTAAATATCCCATGAAAATGAAATAATTTGGCCTCACTGAGAGCGAATTATTTCATAGGATATTTAAAAACTAGGGGAGGGGGTCGGAGAAAACCCCCTGAGCCCCATCTGGATCTGACACTGATTTTGTCTGAATATCTGGGGGAAGCTTTTTGCATACTCAGGGGCGTACTTAAGTGTACGAAAATACGCATGAGCCTACAACTTGACAATGCAAGTATAGGGTTTTAGCCATTCGCTTTGATTTTTGGAAGAAAAATCCAGTTTATTGTGTTTATGCTGCGTGTCTTCATAGCTCATTTTAGCCCTGTGTAATTCTCTAAAACCATTTTCGGTCAAAGGGCCGAACCCCTGGTTTCATAAAGGGGGACTATCCAGGGTGCCAACTCTATAAAATGCACTTGAAACGCGCTGTTTACTGCAAATAAGCTCTCTCCCAATATAGCCGGGCAAATGAACCATGTTTTAACTTTTTGCATTGTCCCCTTAGTGTGGGTAAATGTTGGGCAATTGATATACAAAGGCAAATATGGCAGTATAAAGTAAATGATAGACGGTGGAGAAAACTGCCATGGTTTAAACAAAACTCAAAGTCCCCTCTGTTCTCTTGTTAGAAATGACTAGTGCATATATTCAAGTCCTCTTAAGGGTCAAAGGGAAACCCGAATTCCCTAGTAGTTCGGTACATGAATTACCATAACAAGATATGGATGTTTATGCTTGAATTCTATATCTGCTCCATATCTCCTTTCCATTCGAAGGATTTTCAATTACTGTGGACCAGCTATATCGGCTTGCAACGACTTATGCGTTTCCACTGTCCATTAATCTGAGCTTGGTGAAATATTGACGCCAAAAAATAATCATATCGGACGCAGAAAGATCGAATTTACCTACTCGCAAGTTACAACCACTGAATGCATACATGTATGGAACAAGAAATAGCTTTTAAAAAGATATTCGGCTGCATTTCAATTGTGAAATATATTTTTTGGTACATTTTTTTTACACTTGTAAACTGGTGAAATGCTATCATGCGGCATTTATCATGGTATGCACTGTTTGTTAAGGTAAAAAAAGATCTCAGGACAAAAAATATATTATTTAGTAGCAGACGAAAAAGATAGGTTCCAGTTACTGCTGACATCGCCCCTCTTAAATAAAGTGCAAAGTAAGTCTCCGTTGACGGACAAATCGTAATGTAAGGTGTAACTGAAAAATGTCTATTATTAAACAACCTAGCCGTACATTTAACATCAGTCTACAGTATTTTACATATCAGTTAAAAATATATATTAAGAGTAACACCATAAGCACCAATTAAATTCTGTTTTTGGAGGTTAGTAATTTGTGATTTATGATGAAAATATACGTAAATGCCTCTGGCATTATATTACATATATACTCAACGTCAGTGAAAAGTTATCAGCAAATCACATACACTTAACATAGGGCAATATTTAGTTCATTCTGTACGAAGAACTGCGGACACTTCAATACTCAATTTTGTGGCATAGAGTCCAATGCATCACAACTATGGAAAACGGTATCCATCGCACCCGAATGCATTATACTCATTCCTTGACGGACCCCTATAGTTTCCATTGCATTGCATAGGAAAATGCAAAGTTTTGGTGCTACCTTAAAGTTTGATCTCCATTTTTTGCATTTAATGGGATAACCCAAACCATTTTGGTGGCGTTTTCAAGGAAAATGTTTAGGGCATGTTCTGGCACGTTGTCTTCTGAAAATGATGATTTCAAATTCTTTAAAAATGCAAAAACATAAAATGCACGTGCATTACGTGCACCATAGTTCCAGGGCTCTTGGAACTGTTTTATCTCTCCAAACCAGCTTGTCGTTGACCAGAAACATGAACGTAACAGAAGCCAAGGAGCTGTATTATATATTTTCTAAAATATCAAACTTTTAATGCTGGTAACTTTTCATTGACGCTGAGTATACATACATGTACTATGCTTCCACAAAACGCTCTGAGGCGTGCCTGTAACGGTAAATGAATTGTATAAATCGAGGTTCATCACTTAGAGGTCGTGGTAGAAGTATAAGATGTGCTATCTTTATTGAAGTAGCACTATATGAAGTAAGATCAGATACGTATTTCTGGTTTTAAATGCATAGCGTTATGGGGGTATCTTCTGAACAGTCATTTTGGCTTTTCGCTTTTAGTGTTTAATTGTTGCATTGTGATCCTGTCACATCTGATGTCTTCAACAGCACGTGAATGTCGATTGTATCCGTTCCTAATTATCGCCTTCTCATCTCCTTTATTGTGTAGTAGAATCTCCAACTTAGACGAGGTCAATAGCTTAGGCTATGGCTACTCTGATTGCGTTGGTCATTTTATTCATTGATAGGACTGACAAACTGTATGGGCAAAAAGTGAGTAGCCTGCTGGGAGCCACATTCACATTAATGACACTAATACACTGGAGCATCCCCATTCAAAAAACCCTATAGCTGACAAATAATTACAAGAAACCGTGGCTTGGGATTCTAGAAAATAACATTATCAGCTACAGATATTAGCTAAACTATTGTGTATTTGGATGCAGCAAGAGTCTTGTCTTTGCACCAGTCATTTGCAACCACATCACCATGATTGCAAAACTAGAAAGGACACAAAGTAATGCATAACGAAACAAAGACCCACAAACAATGGGAAGTACATTAAACAATAGATCAACAACAGCAGAGCCATCGGCTTAGAACGGATCTACCAGGGGACTTAAATGTATTTTACAGGCACCAAACCTTCACCCTAGATTCTGCCGTCGCCCACCATATCCATAGCACTGCCATGGCACTCTAAATTGGAAGCATTGTACATAAGCCTCCTCTGTCCGATGTCTCATACTCCTGGGCTGTGTTGCAAATGCCGTATTCTGACTAGGCAACAAGCAACAATGATGCAGGTTGGTCAGAGTGCGAAGCCATGCGCGGGTCATAACGGGTGACAGGTGGTCCGGGCCCCCTGGAATATCTCAATTGGCTAAAAATCAGGACCCCCCCCCCCCCCGTAAAATTACAAGTGGCAATAGGTTTCTTTAGAGATAGTGGTATGGACAGCCTCGAGATCCCACCTCGACGGATTTTTTCTGGATCCGCGTATGGAAACTAAGAGGCAGGTTCTATATCTTCACTGCTGGCATATACATGTAACATTAACAGGCCTAGAGGTTGTAAAACTTTTTTTTATGTTCAACTTAACTGAGCACGAGCGACAAATAAAGAAGGTTTTTGCTTTAAGTCTCTCAGATGGTGTATTTATCATGCTAATAAATGTGAATGTGAATTTTAACATTTATGAACTGGATAACTTTCGTGCTCAGCTGAGTTGAGTATGAAAAAAAGTTTTATAACCTCGGGGCCAGGTCTTCATATGGCGTTGATTAAACTCAATATTAACATTGTCTTTATGCATACATTTATGTATCAGTAAAGCGTTAATGTGTACAATATCTTAGACTTGTTTTTACTTAACTTGTATTAACGTTTTACTTTGCTTCATCGCTTCGCCGTGGGTAAGTCTGTCACTTGGTTATGCAGGCAATCTCTGCGTCTACATTTTCGTATGAAGTCAGTTTCACTTCGCTTGACGAATGGCTCATTATAGGACGGCATCTTTTGAAGTTTGCCGTGATAATTTACCCATTGTCCCCGAAGTTAGTGTTTTCTGTCATCAACACCACACATGCTGAGACGGTTACACCTATAAATGGTTCTTGTGAAATCTAGACTGAATGTTATGCTCTGCGGTTAATACCTGGCTTACTGACGATCCCTATTAGCAAAACGAACAAGAGACTTAGCACTTCGCCCTGTAGAACTCCTGGGAGGCCGATGACGGATAAGTATTCTGGGTGATTCACTCATTGTATACTAATGACTCTTAAACTGCGTACTTTGGCAAACAGTGAGAACCTGATAAAATGTCGAACAATGCTGCATCTCATCTGGGTCTGCGCGCTTTGCTGAGACAAACTCGAACTTCAGAGAAAGAAATACAATATTGTTTTGGAAATAATAACTTGTAACCACTCAATATATACAATAGAACATTCTGACTTAACTGTATCAAACTGTTAACATATAAATAATTCAATATAATAATTCCAGAGGGAATAATAACAATAAAGTCAATGAATTGTATTCACTCTTTCTCAAATTTTCGGCCATGGGCCTTCTTCAGGATATTAGAAACAATTTTCACAGCTAAGTAGCATCCAATTCATGGGCCTTCTTCAGGATTTAGAAACAATTTTCACAGCTAAGTAGCATCCAATTCATGGGCCTTCTTCAGGATATTAGAAACAATTTTCACAGCTAAGTAGCATCCAATTGAATTGGATGCTACTTAGCTGTGAAAATTGTTTCTAATATCCTGAAGAAGGCCCATGGCCGAAAATTTGTTAACATATAAGTCTGTGAATTGTTACAGCCAAACAAGTATACGACCAGACAAAGTTCAGTTATCAGTGATTCTTTGATAGGGGTGCGGTCGAGATTGCCTCAGAGGTTATTGGAGAAATACTGAACACCATCCTACACTGTAATAAAGAGTCAGATCTAGGATAAGAACGAAATCATATAGCTTTAATAGTTCTTCTGAAAACATCATCTATTTACTCGGCTGTGACCTGGTATGAGCAGGACCTTTTGCATATGACGTAATGATTTTCCCAGGGAGCTGCCTCAAACCAGAGGTTTAAGGCGACACCATTTCCATAGAAAGTTTCCTAACTCCATTTCGATACGATAAACCTGCTAAGATAGACCTGACCGAGTCGGTGGAGACGTTGCAGTATATGTTGGGAACTTACTAAATTGCAAACGTAGACCATATATGCTGGAAGCTGTTTAGGTAGAGGTTCGTGTGAAAACTAAACACTTTAATTGAAGGATGTTACAGGCATCCTAACAGTACGCTCGAATATTTAACATGATAAACGAAAGCATTGACAGAGCTTCCAATACAAACCTAAATCATGATATTGTAATATACTGAGGGACTTTAAAAACGCACCATTTTACATTCTCTGTCTCTTCCACATGATTTATTTGAGAATGTTTTCTTTATCATTTTTTATCCTCTTGCAAAATGGACCATGATTCGATTTGCTCATGCTGCTCATTCTGACGTAATATCGACGTAAGTGTTTTTCAACAATTGCCGTCTGACAAATGTGAATTTGATTCAATTTGAAAACAAACACTCTTAGGTGGTAGCCAGATGTCTTAACAAATGGAAAAACACAAAAGTTTTCAGAAATAATTGTTTTATCACACTCCCACTCGCAGCGTTTCTTTGCTAGCGTCAGTCTTAAATTTTCAAACATCAATAACAGACGGGTGACGTCCGCGAATGTCGCGATACTTTTGTCTTTTATGTAACTGATTAAGGAGTATCTGTTGGCAACAAAAAGATTTTGACTATTCCTGATCCTTAGGATATAAACGGCCAATTACGTCAAAAATCAATGACGTCATGTAGACGTAATGAACATTGCCAGAGGCCTAAAACTTCATGATTTCATTTTGTCTTCCCTTTTCTTTCAATAACAAACATCGGTTCGAAAACTTTTTTTCGTTCATAATGGAAGGTATGGGGACTCTGTGACTTTTTGAATTTGAGTTGTCTCAGAATTATCGCGACGTCACGGCAATCAAAAGCCACAGCGTTTCGATTTACTTATTGAATGCAAGCTAAATGACGGAACTTGTCAATTTTAGTTTTCACTTAATGAAAATATCCAATTTTCGACATAAATTAGCATTTAAGCAGGTGGTGCGTTTTTAAAGTCCTTCAGTATAGTATGGGATTTTAACTTTGATATGATGAATAATGCCTCAAACAGGATGACTAATTTAATTTGAGCAATTGATACATGAACCAACTCATTACACAGGGAATTCTGAATCTCTCATCGGTCACATCATGGTAAGTGACGTTTACGACACATTCCTATAAAATCAAATCCGTTAGATACAAATTTCTGAAACATGTCTACCAATCATACCAAAAGGAAAATTTGGTGTAATGACAGAGCGGACTATAATCAGTTTCGTAACATGTATGTGGAAACAGATTGGGATTCAATCATAAACCACAGCGACCTGAAAACTTACACAAACACTTCTTGATAACGCGACCAGGGCAATACAAAACAAAATTGCAACAATCCGCTAACATGAAACCCCTGCATCAGCAATCATATTGGGGACCTTTAGGAAACTCATTAGGAAGCATAAACGACTTTCAAAAAAGCTAAGCGAACATTACAGAACATTTAAATTCTGATAATCTCAATACAAAAACATTTTGGAAATTTCCTAAAGAACTTATGCGCCCTGGCAGAATCTGTTCCTGAATACCACCCCTAGTACTCAATAACATGACTTTTGAATCTGGCACAGATAAAGCAACCATTTTCAACGAAACATTTGCATCTCAGTCCACAGTAAATGACAACAACAAACAGCACCCTGCATGCAATATAGCAAACCCAAACACGCTTAGCTCAATTGACATCTCTCACCAAGACGTTGTGGATGCACATCTCTAAATCATCTGATCCCGACCCTTTTAAAAATGCCTGCAGTGTTAACAAATATGATTTTCAATTTATATACGATCACGATTTTCATGAAATGCACGACTCAAACAACTTATTAACCATTACCTGATCTCCCTTCTTGAGCAGATGAAAAGGTTGAACCACGCCCAGCTGCCGCCTATACAGTGACCAAATAGCTTAATAATACAAAATTACACTAACTTTTCACCCATGCGCAATCAGTAAGGTCTTTGGACTCTGAGTGTTGAGACTCCTGATGTCATAAATTGTCCTGAATAGCTTCCCAATTTCAGTCCTTATGGCATTTTTTCTTTCTCTTAAAAACGTTTTATACTTTAAACTGCTAAAAATCAGCTTTCTTTAAATTTCTAGCCCCTATTTTTACCTTAACAGTATGGTTTGCCTGTCATACATAAATATACGTACAATTCACCCCGGTTCATACCCGCATATAAGGAAATATATTGAAAATGTTAACATTACGGTATGCTAATCTAACTCAGGAGGGTAATTTGCTTTGCCTCAAGTCCAACATGAACATTATTAAATTATAATTCACAACCAGTCTATTCTTAAGAAGAAACATTCTTTAAACTTTCTCTCGAGCGAAGTAAATAGCTTTCATAAAATGTTTCGAACAATAATCCAAAAGTCAACCATAATGACAGGCTCTCTTTTCAATTCTTCCGTGTATCTATTGTCATTTATCGTACATCTTTCCTTTGAAGTTGTGCGCAGATCTCGAAAGGTCTCGTTGACGTGTATTTCATTGATACAAAGTGAAAATAAGTTAACAAAAATTAAAGGCCACCGTCTTCAAATACCGATGTATCGAGTCTAGTTGAGAATGTAGAATGGCGCATGCCATATGAATTTAAGCCTGTTCACAATATTTCGTGTTTATCGCTCAGTCGAGCAGCAAAGGCTCAGAAGAGCCTGCGCATATGCACAGTCTCGTCAGAGCCTTCACTTAGGGGCATATGTGTAGGCATAGGCCAAAATTAGGGCTCTAGCCTAGCCTCACAAGGTACTTATGAACACATTGTAAATGAGTGATTTTACGCAAATACGAAAAGTAACATTTTGTCATGTGCTGGGTCGTCTGAACGTTATCCGTCAAAGTGTGAGCGACACAGGATAAATTCGATGGAAACTTGTTAATGGCGCATAACAACAAGATTAAATCTCTCTAGTTACTGTACATGACTAAAGAATGCCCGTAGCATTGAAACAATGCCCAGCTGCAGGTTTTGGCTGCTATAATAGCTTTTGAGAATAACATTATTTAAGAATCACAGATGCTGTCGTTGTGCCGCGTGAAGTTGGTAGAACTAATCCCCGTATATCGACATACAATGGTATTTTATATAATTGTATTCCTTCGGGAATATCACGATTCTGGCTCTTGTACATGTGGATAGTAGAATACTACTTGGGCTGGTGGTGGACAGCTTTCCATTAACAGGCTCAATGATTTTCAAAGTGCTTAGGTTCTCTCTGGTATGCTTTTTCAAGACCAATTATCGCCTTATGCAGGTCAGACGTATTGAAGAATGTTCCAGTGGGGGTTGCATTTTGCAATACTTTCGACCTACATTAATCTACCATTGTCATTAAGATTAAGATCTTTGTTTTGTCTAATTTTGAATTGCCGTTTTATATAGGATTTACTGTATTGATAAAGTCCATCTGAGTTTCCATTATGAGCTGGTATGACGCATGAAACGGCATTGACAAGTACATATGAGCCGCAACATGAGATTTCCAACAATGTGGCATTTGGCATGAGCCTATGCAGCCTTATTTTAAGCTTAGAAACTCAAAATGCTGTTCGGTCAGTAGCTTAATATTCATTGAATATTCAAGCGACTAGCAAAGGGTCCGAGCCTTTGCTGGTCGCACATACCACATTGTTGAAAATATCATGTCGCGGTTCATATGGATATCGCAATTAATTTTAGAAACAGCTCAAAATCCAAAAGGCTGCTAGATCAAGGAAAAAATATAGGGACAGCGCCTATTCCTACATTTAGAACACATACGGAAACCTAACAAATTCAGAACTGCGGTAGTGTGTGTTAGTGTTAAGAAGTCATGAATACTGACGTGGCTGCATGTCCGTTAAAGGGGTAAAGTAAGGTAAATTTGGACATCAGGTAAATTCGGACATACATTTGCAAACAGTTGAAATCCAGATGAGACGGTTCTTAATGAGCCATCTCATCAGGATTTCACTGTTTGCTCAGTTAGTTTATTTCTTTATTCCAATAATCAAAATATAAAACAAACAAACTCGCTGTCCGAATTTAGCTGACCGTTTAAATTCCTGATCTTTGCCGCCTTTCTTACTTTGAACATTGCGGGGGGGGGGGGTTACAGTCAGCTGCAATTTTAGCGAGCATTTATGCCCTCGGATTTAATAGTTTTGACATTTTTGTAACTTTATTAGAGCAGATATAGCACAAATCATTTTACTTTATTTACCCCCTTCATGCTTATTCATTATTAATAACGAATATATTTGTTGTTCTTTATATAGATATTGTGTTAGAAATGATATAATCACGTTGTATGGCTTTAAAGCGTAAAGAACCCCCATTGATCTCAAACAAAAATTTCATTTTCTCACCAACTGATATACCCCGTTTGATAAAAGGGTACACTTTAAAGTCAACCTACCTACATGACCTTCAAAGGCTCGTGCAATAAAATATTGCTAAAACTAATAGTGTCGGTTAATAGCTATACATAGCTAATTTTAATTTGTTAGATTTCCGACTATAAGTAAAATTTGTATTGGATCTCCTTTTTTGCTGAAAAATAAACAAATATATATTCAAAAAACCTTTTTAGTAGTATGGTGTGCATTTATCCGTATGGTAGGGCATAATTGTCTAACCCGGTGATTGAGTTTCTGACAAGGATTTCCTCTATTTCTCTTTCAAGAACTTGTCGTTGAAGATGATACTTTTGACAAATGAAAATATAATAGTCAAGTGTTTATTTTTCAGAGCTTATTTCACAGTTGGCAGATTTATTTTGTCAATTTTTGAAGTAAAAATTTTAAACCAACTTTAAACCCGCGACGGCTTAAGCTGCTGTCCTTTCTAAGGCGGTGGTTCTGTTGTTGTTGATCTGTTGTTTGGTGAGCTTCCCATTGGTTGCGGGGGTAACGTTTTTGTCTTTGTTTTGTTGTGCATTACTTTGTGTCCTTTCTAGTTTTGCAATAATCTTTGAAGAGGAATAGAGTGCTGGTTGCTTTGCTTTTGTTGTCTAATGGATGTCTTGAGGTTTTTCCTGCTTCTGTGATGACTTCTTGTAAAGTGTCAGATGCTAGTGAATTGAGATATATCTTTTGCCATTTTTCTGTAACCTCTTGTTGCACCAACGTTAAAAGAACTGTACTGTATGCTATCCCTTCTATGTGCGGATCCAGAATGGCCCAACTTTGACAACGTTTTTTTTTCAGTTGAGGAGGGGAGGAGGAATCCAAGCACCACTATAACCGTCCATCATTGGCCCGATAGCAAACGCCATTAAATGGCGTTTCGCTGGCGTGCCGATGATGGCCCAACATAGAATGCTGGCTTGGTAGCTTTGCGATTTTTCAGGGGATCCGGGCCTGTATTTCTAGAAAATCCTATATTTAAGTAATTTTTCAGGCGGGGTCCGGACCTCCTGCCCCCCCCCCCTCCCTCTGAATTCTTTGGAGGAAGATATTCTCTTTTTTTCCCTTATCATCTCTTTTGCTGCAGCTTTGGCTAAGCATTTTGCTAAGTCATTGCCTTTAAAATGCTTCTGACCAGGGATCCAATGGACTGACAAGCTGTGCCCATTTTTTGAAGAGTTGAAGATATTTGAGCCGCGACCTGATATTTCCAACAATGTGGTATGTGCGACCAGCTTAGGCTCAGACCAGCCTGCGCATACGCGCAGTTTAGACTAGTTACTACGCTAGTTTAGAAATACACAAAAGTAAGTTAGTATGATCAGGAAATACCTTAATCACACACTGCAGACCAACCCACGAGCCACGGAACATTAACAGAAACAAGACATCAGGAAGACAATTAAAGCAAAGCAATCATCTCTCTCTCTCTCATTCCATCCAGAGTGGTAGGTCACTGCTCCTGCTCCAGTCAGTCCGGGATTGCCCAATGCCGCGACGTCTTTCTCTTTCTTTCTTTCTCTATATACTGCCTGGCGCTCGCCTTCGAGCATTATCGGCAGGTGTACATTGTACATTCCGGGTTGCAGGATGAAAGCCTACAAGTAACCATATCGAAATTACCGTAGGGTTCTTTAACCTGCACAGGGGGTGGCTTTACGTCAGTAAATATTGCGACAAAACTTGGGTATAGCTAGTATATCTAGTGTTTCTTAAATATTTTATTCTTGCATGGCCTTGCCCATTTCATTTTTTCCAGTAGGTTTGAGTGTCTGCACAATATCATAAGGTCTTTGGTGTAATGGAACTCTTTTGCTGCATTATCCAGGTTGAATTTGCCTTTCATTTCGTTAAATGCAGAAATGAGCATATTAAATGTGTTTTTCCCTTTTGAATCTTAATTACTAATGCTAGTTTTAAAATCTTCCTTGATTGGTTCTGTGTCATGTTGACTATGAATTAGCTACGCATCCTGTTGCTGAAGCTGTACTGTGTGCTGAAGTCAATTCTTTGCATATTTTGTCTGTTACTGTTGATAAGGCTGAAATACCATAATCCATAGTTGGTAAAACTCATGACTTGTGGATTCTAACAACGATATTTTGGGAACACCCATTATTATTGCTGATGAAATGATCAATACATTTTAAAGCTTTAAAGACTTTATTTTTTCTCTCTGAATATGTTGGATAAAATCAAGATTGTCATCTACTATTATGCTAAGAACTGTCTTGTGCTGAACTTGTTTTACAATTCTGTTATTGGTATTCATTTTTAGTTTGGGTGTTAGTGTATTAGGAGATGGGAAAACCATTACTTCTGTATATTCCAGGGATAATTCTATGTTCCATTTTGGACACCAAACGGTTATGATTTCTTTTGAGTCTTCTATTGCTTTTTCAGAAACTTTTAGATTTTGACCATGGGAAATCGCAGTGCTATCATCAGCAAATTTTGAAAGTGTTTTGGACAGTTCCAAGGCGGCACTTCTTTTGTAGATCATTCATGTTATTTCTGTCTTGTGTTTGTTGTGCTTTCGTGCGCGTCTGTTTATTTGTGCCTACTGGGGGGGGGGGGGGGGGGGTCGTTGGCCTCTTGGCTCCCGTTTGTGATGTCTATGTGAGTTTGTTACTTTCCCATTTGTATCCTGGGTCATTTTTTTTTGTTGCTTTACGTCCCATGTCAACAGCTATGGTCATTGCGGGACGGTCAGTTCACTTAACTACACTTTTTCCTGGGCAGGCTTGAGCAAGAGGTTAACCAGTAATTTGTGCACATACTTTCGCTTGTAACTGACAACAACCCTTCTTGAATAAATCAGCGGAAGGGAGGAGAATGACCGTAGAAATTATTTCATGATCAATCTCCACGAAAGTATGGTACCGGGCCGGGATCGAACTCGCGACCCCTGGATCTGCAGTCAGACACGCATCTGTAGCCAGACACGTTACCGACTGCGCTACGCGGCCCGGTAAATATCCTGGGTCAGGTGTGGTACTTGATTGTATCGATTCCTTATATTTGCCCTCTTTCTTACTTTGGCATTATCCATAGCATCACCTGTGTTCTGATTACATAACAGTGGGGAGAGGACAGCTCCTTGTGGAATACCAAATTTGGATGTCATCTTTCTGATGTTTCTTTATTGACTCTTAAATAGAAGATTCTGGCAGTAATATAATTGTACAAGTACATTAACATTCTTCCACTAATACCATTTTTGTTGCTTTATATTATAATCCTGACCTCCATACTTTTTTCAAAGCAAGATTCAAAGTCCGTGAAAACTGCTACACTGTACTCTTTGTTTGATTTGGTTTCCTGGCGACTGTTGATGACTCTAATTATTGACCAGATACCAGAGTGTTGCTTTCTTTCTATATGCGTCTTGAGTAGAGGCGAAGCCCGATACTTCTAACCTTCAGATAAGACTACCTGCTATTGCATATAGTTTATTCCTGTATGTACTTTGTACAACAAGTATAAGCTTTAACAAAAAGCTTGTTCTACCCTAAGCATACATGTATATGACATATTAAAAATTGCGATTCTGAACAAAGTAAGTGAGGGTGCAAGTCATTTTTTAACCAAAGAGCAACGTAAGTTTGTGACAGATAGACAGACATGTAGGCAAGCAGACGGAAATATTTTGCTGCTCGAGCTCACATCTCTACAAACATTGGTCAAGCACGCAATTCACATGAGCTACCGGGATGGTCCTAAATCACCACGGCCTACTTTATATGAATTGGCCAATTCGGGGTATTTGACTTGGGGTGTCTCGGTCTGAACAAGTCATATATTAAACAAAGGGCAACGTCGGTTTGTGACAGACAGACAGATAGACAGTCATATAGGCAGGCAGACAGAAAGATTTAGCTCCTCGAGCTCACATCTCTACGAACATTGGCCAAGCACACAAACAACATGAACTACCTGGGTGGTCCTTAATCACCACCTCCTACTTAATTTGAATTGACCAATTCGGTGTTTGACTTGGGGACGTCTCTTTCTGAACAAGTCATATGTTAAACAAAGGGCAACGTTAGTTTGTGATAGACAGATAAACATAATATGCCTGTCTGTCTGTCTGCATGTCCGTCCTCTTGCCACCCACTCGCCTGGGTTATAACATCGGTAGGTTGGTGACTAATGTTTGTCTTTGGCAGGGCCCACGCAGGCTCAGCTGGGGATTTTCTTTAGCTCTGACCAAGGAAATCCCTAGTTGAGCCTGGGTGGGCCCAGCCAAAAGGCAACCATTACACACCAAACCACCGATGTAATGCGTGGATCCAGGGGGGCAGGGGGCCAGGACCCCCTTGAAAAATGACAAAAAAATAGGGTTTCTAAGCAATACTGGCCGGATTCCCTTAAATTCACAAAGCTACCAAGCCAGCCTTCAATGTTGGGCCATCATCTGCACGCAAGCGAAGCGCCATTTCAACGACGTTTCGCTGGCGGGTCAATGATGGCCCGCTTAAAATGGTATTGGGACCCTCCCTCCCCTCATCAACTAAAAAATTATAAAAAATAACGAGGTCAAAGTTGGCCCCCTCTGACAAAACTTTCTGGATCCGCGCATGGATGTTATAACCCACGTGTTTATAACGTTTGTTTATCTTGATCAGGAAAATAAGGTTTTCCATTGATGCTTTTGAAATTATAAACTACATCACCATGAATAATCTAGCTCTGAAATGCCGGTTACAGAAGTGGTTCCGATCAACATCGTATTTTAACAATCAGTGTTTATGAAAAAAAAAATAAAAAGCATATGAGTTTGACAGGATGTGTCACAATAACAGCTCACAGAGCAAACCATGACACAATGAAGAAAAGACATATGAATGGTACCAATATAAAACAAATTATAAATGCAATATATAGTAAAACAAATAGTAAGTGAGTATGATCGGGATAAACCACAATCACAAACTGCAGACAAATCCGTGGCATCGTGAGGAAGAGCCACACAACGTTCATGAGACACCAGGAAAACAAACAAAGCAATGCAACCAGCTCTCTCTTCCCAATCGAAATGATTGCAAAACTAGAATGGACACAAAGTAACGCACAACAAAACATAGAACAATTACAGAATCCCACAATGGGAGTAACAATCAGCAACGTTTTCAACAACAACAGAACCACCTCCTCAGGGAGGGCTTAAATGCATTTACTGGCACCAAATCTTCGCCCTAGATTCTGCTGTTGTTGAAGCACAAAATGTTATGCTCGCATGGAGAATTACAAGCTATTACAATGTATCATCATAGAGAAACAATATAATCAAATTAACGCACTATGATGAAACAGAGAAACGGGCTCACGACTCACAGAGAAGTCAGAGCTAAAGAATACCTCAATTTGAGCCACGGTGGGCCCAGCTACAGCAAAGCATCAGGCACCAACCTACCGATTAAAGCTTTACGTCAGAGCCGTCATTGAGTCTGAGGCCTGGCCTGCCGTCGTGCAATTATAGAGGAAACCAAAGCTATAAACCGTGATTGGATTTACAACCAGGCATGCAGACTGTCGCCTGATATCCAAGTTATGTCAAACTTTTTATAGCGTTTGATAATCTTTTTAAATTGATCTCTAAAATTGGGCTTTCCAACAATTCTTTTGAATGTATAAACTAAATCACCATAAAATATAGATTCTGATATGCCCTGTTGTAGAAGAGTTTTTAAACCTATATTATATTTAACAATCAACTCTGAGTATCTGTGGTAGAATTTAGAAATGCTGTTCGAGTTTAATGATAGCTATAACCTTGTTTTAATACCTTAGCAGTCAAAAATAGGTTTCTGTTGTTGAAGGCATCAACATTAGAACACACTCTCGCAAAACGAATAAGTTGCAAAATACATACACCATAGGAAGGAGAGTGAGGAACATCTCAATCAAGAAATGGGAAATTTACTATTTCAAAATTAAAATCACCCCGTTTATCATAAATCTTAGATGAAACTATGCCATTCGTTATGGGCAAGTCAAAGTCCAAGCTTCTGTATTAGCAGATTTCGCTTTATTTAACTGAAGTTCCGTTGGATATATCTGACCTACCATATTTTCAAAAAAGGATTATCAATACTAAGTAAGTAATCTTAATATCTGGATGTGGAGTTAAAAGCTTTAATTATATCAGTTTGATTATTGTCAGACAGAGACAACATAAAGTCTCTCTTAATAACAAAACAAAAAAAACTGCAACAAGAGGAGCACAATTAGTACCCATTGGAATATCTAAAATGTGTCAATATAATTTCAAGCCAAAACTTATAAATGCATTGTCCAAAAGATAATGGAGAGCATCACACATTTTCTGACATGACCACAACTTATATTGTTTAGGTTGTTCAGATGTAAAAAAGGCATTGTTTTCATTACCAGCCAAAAAAGTGAGCACTTTCTGTTAAAGTTTGCTCAATTAATTCCGTTCTGTATATTTTTAAGTGGCCGCTTAAGACAGGTTTTACTGTATTTCCTGGTCATACTCACGTGTGTTTTGTATGGTACTCCACCGTTATTTCGACAACTGAATCGTTACCAAAATCTCAACAGCTGGGGTTTTCGGTGACATAAAAGCGCCATTGCATCTTATAAATTACGAATCGCATGGTATAACGGAATTCACGAAATAAATGCCACATGCCATAACTGCACATTCTAAATTTGTAAAAACTTGAAACTTTGGTATCGTTTACACTAAAACTATTTACTAAGTCAACGTGCAGCACCCACCTGAAACTTCCTTATGATCAGTGAGACCGCTCGCCAGCACGTGGCGGAGATCTTATCTTCAAAAGACAACTTAACTTTGATTAAGATCAGCAACACCTACCGTTCTTATGATAGCCCCTCTTGTTTACCGTCACAAAGGTATCGACTTAATTACCCGCTCAATTGACATTCTCCTTGTCTTTCTGTTCATCCGATTTGTTTTCGGTTATAGTTACCTTGGCCACAACAGCGGTATCATATGACATTAGTTTACACGGGTCAAATGCATATCAGTCGATGTCATCCAAAATAGCTGTGAGTTGGTACGACAGATCGTCAGTCAAAGTTTAATTGTATGGCGTTGCTGTACGCGAGCTGGAACGACAATACAAGGAAAAGATTTTGCATGGTTTCATACGAAAATGGAACTTATTACTAAGGCAGGCAGCGAATGCTCAAGCGAGCCTGCGCATCCGCGCAGTCTCGCTGGAGCATTCGCTGTTTGCACCAGTGAACTATAGAAGTTGATAAAAATACACACTAAAGCCAGGACATCTAACTCAAGTAAATATATGTGCGTGTAATATGTAAAATGACTTATCGCCTATTATAGCATGCGATGTGCTTCAGTTTCATGTGAGCCGGCTTATTTGACTCATAAAGAGGATTTACTGCTTAGAAGTTTCTAATTATGGAGCGAGTCTCTTATTTAGCTTAACAATCGAACAAGTGTCTTTTTGAAAAACAGTTTTAATAATATTCTTGTCATTTGTTCATCCATAGCATGCAGCGTAATCGCCTTTCCAGGGAAATTGAACACGACCAGGAAATGCCACACTCAAAGATTAGTACGCAACATACAGCCCCAAACGGAAAAGCGAATTTAAACACACACACGCGCGCGCGCGGACCAGCTCTTTCTTCCTCCACGAGATTAGTGTCATAGAAATGAAATATAGATATCTTTCGATAAACTAAGAACGCCAATGTAGGGGAGCAACATAAAGTTAAACGCCTTCTGTGGATATAGCCTTTACAAAACAGAGCTTACGAAATTGATCCATTGAAAAGTATTGCTGTAGAGTCCTTGCTCGGTTAGCGTAGAGTGACGAAATAGATTAACAGTTAGAAGTATGAAAGAAAACCCTGTATTTGTCCAATCGGGTGAATAAAGCACCATCACCTGACCACCTACGTAACTCTACGCTTATCGAGCAATACCTATACTATTGTTATCACGGCGGACGCCCGCCGTGTTTACTTTGATGGTTTTCATTATTTGGGCCAAGACCTGTATTTTTTTCCATAGACCTCCATTATAGCTTTTAAGTAAGCTGTGGTCCTCACAACTCTTCAAACACAATGGGGCTGCCATAGAATTACAGATTGGACCTAGTTCAACCAATAAACAAATATGAGATACCATGGTGACCAGCATGTTTTACCACTTTTTGGCCCCTGAAGGTGGGCACCCGACATGAGGGGAAAATTCTACAGAAAAAAATACCAGAATGCAAGGTCCTTTTTTTCTAAGCCACATTTGTAAACTTAATCAACAAAATCAAAGAGATGTTGTTACAAAAAGTACAGCAAAGATATACCCGTCTAATAAATACAATATGTTTCCTAGTTTTATTATTGACCAATCATGAAACACCTTACAACCTAACAATATTGTGCAGAGCGTCCACCCACCTTTTGAGCCAATCACTGACCTTTTTACAATTACAGGTCTGTGACCATTTGCTGTGTCTTTCATCGCCGAATTTTCCTGCCGGTTTTGCGGTTTTATTTTATTGTACGTAACGTTTTCGGATATGAAATGCTTTTCCCTTATTTTAATTTATGCAAAACCGTGAAGACGAGTTTCAAGATTACTTGAGAAGGGTTTAGATAAACTACAAAAGCGCACTTTCAATCTAACAAGAGAGTTCTAACCAGAGAAAAAAGGAGCGGTCATCCTGGGTTGAGCCAGTTTTAAGCAGGGATTAATGTGTTTCGTTCAAGGACACTGGTGAGGCTCAAACCCACAACCCTTCGACGTCGAGTGAAGCACTCTACCACAGGGCCACTGTGCTTCCTTTTATATACATGCTGAGTCTGCTTGTGTACTCGTAAGACTGATAGATTGTCACTTAATTTATGTTTGAATTAAATTTGCTCACAAACTACTAAAACTAGGATCATATGTCAGCTGAACATCTACAAAACCGTTGGTTCTAATGTGTCATTTTCTATTTCTCTTGTTGCATTTTTTAAACAATATTGGCGATATCAAACAAGTTTGTTGGTTTATGCACCAAGTTTACAGTATCTGCTAGTTCCTTGTCTGCAAATAATCAATACTTGAAAATATAGGTAACAAGAATCCCTTTTTAAATATTGATTTTTTATCAGTAATTTAAGAGGATTCAGTTTACCTGTTTATTTCAATTATTGACAATGTTTGAACTCGAAACCAACATATAATGCAATAATGGTGCAAACAGTTGATGAAACATAAGCTGAAACAATGTGAAAGAAAACTGGGTCCGAGAAAAAAGTAAATGTACACAGCGAGTAGCGGTGTGTGTGTGTGTGTGTGTGTATGTGTGTGTGTGTGTGTGTGTGTGTGTGTGTGTTTCGCCGTGCATCATTTTTGCTGCATGTTGCAGAAAATTTGCACTTGTATCGTGCGAAAAAATATAAAATAAGTCATTTCTGAAAGTAGTTATGAGAATGTCGTACACTTTGGATGCAATGATCTTCCTGTATAAGAATCTTTACCCATCTTCTACTCTGAAAACGATGTTATTTTTTTTACGGATATTGTCACTAGGTGAACTCTACGTACCGATTAAGCTTAGTCAATACCATGACCACCTTGGGGATGGCTAATTGTGGCTAAGAAGTAAGTAAGAAGGCAAAATTCAGGAATTGATACAATCAAGAAGACCTTCTATTAAAAATCACAAGGAACATCCAGAATATTGAAAGTTTGCACCTATCAACTTACTGAAGCTATCGTGCTTTACAGAGAGCGAATAATAACTGAGCGGATGCTGATCTGCGCCTATGTTGTTCGCATATATATACAACAAAGTCAAGCTTTCTCGCTTTGAGGCCCATATTGCTATATGAAGATTACAAAAAAGGGAAATGTCTGCCTAATTGGTCAGGTGGTGGTTCATATCTGGCTGTTTATCGCATGTGCGAGCAGTGAGAGCTAAAACGAGCCTGTTCTTCAGAGCCTTAGCTACACTCACGCACAAAGTAGTGGCGTACATGTAGGTGAAGGCTCGGACCAAAATGTTAGTATGTATATTGCTGCGCATGCGTGCTTAAAGAATGATCTTACCCATGCATATGCTATAGATACCAAAATCATTATCTTGCCTAATAGCATAATTAAATCAATATATCTTCACCCTGCATAAGGATAGGCCCTACCATGATGGGGTGGGAGTAGGGCGAGGGGCGAAAATCGACATATCTCAAATCCTTGATTCAATCTTATACAATGTATTGCAACTCCAATGCACGATCTAATATGCTAACAGGGTTGAAAATTGTTGCCTATGTTTCAGCGAATTACTGAGGATTTATTACAAGAACAAAGTAAATAATTGTTATTTTATTATATATTAGTATATTAATGGGCGAGAGGAAGTCAATCAAGAAATCATAGCACAAAGACTAGATATGCCTCCGCCTCATAAAATAGTGCTTCTTCTCCACTAAACTGGCGGCAATAAACAATTAAGATCAAAGAAATTTCTCCAATTAAGAATAGAGGCGGGATAATTGGGCCTTGTCGTGTGCAAACCTGACTTTGTTGCGTGCGAACAACAAATGTACACATCAGCCTGCGCATCGGCGCAGGCTGATCAGCGCCTTTGTTATTCGCTAAAGCTAAACTTTCAATGTGCAAAGTTTCCATATTCTTGCTAGTGTCGGTAGTTCAACAGGCTAGTTTCAGTCTTACCTTGTCGGAAACCCCGAAGACAGGTATTCTCTTGACGAGGGTCATTCTATATGCACAAGTGATTATCAAAATTGCGAGATGACAGGCCGAAATTTCGATTTTAGAAATCGAAATATGAGATGGCAAGGCGTGAATTTAGATAAATGTACTGTAAAACGGATTATTTTCGCGGTGTCATATTTTCACGAATTTTCCTAAAACATGAGGATAAATATTCGCGGTTTTTAATTTTCGCGGTCGTTTATACCCGCGAAAATTATAACTGTAAATGCCCCACGAAATGTCTCCTGAGCAAGAATTCATCAAGTCGGTCTTTCCGTTGGTTGAAAGCTGATGGTGATTTTCCTAGTTGAAAGGACCTCGGACAGTCTTAATGAAGGATTGCCCATAAAAATGACCAGAGAAAAGTTTCAAAGGAAATGATATTTTTTCTATGAAAAAGATAGTAGGTTCAACCCTCGACTTATCCACAAAATATGGGTTGAAAACTCCGTTTTTGCTATTCAACATATAGAAAATAGAAAAAGTTTTACTGAAGGCTTTCCCCCCCGTGACCAAACTAATCCTTTTGCATACAGTTGTAGTTTTACATTTCACACATCATATAAAAACGGCATGTTTGGTCACGGGGGGGGGGGGGAACGCTGTCAAAATGCTCAAAAACTCTTTATTATAAAAACTTATTAGAAACTTATTTTGTAAAAACCTGTAGGTAAAGGCATATTTCAGGGCTTTAGTTATGAGTGCTTACAAAGAAATTAATTGTCTCATTTCTCAAGCAAAACATTATGTTGTGGGTACTCAAAAGAACCGTCGCAATGAGACGGTTCTTTCAAGCACCAAAATTATAGGTTAAATCTGATGTGTGAGAAAATATTTCGAGTTTATGCTAAAAACTGTGTTTATCTAGACTATGATTTATACAGTATACAGATATGATACACCTCAGTGCACAAGTCGACTGGTTGAACTCGAAACATTACAGGTAATAGTCAAAAGTAATTGACAGCACACTTCTTTAGACAAAACAATGAAATCTTCTCAACCCGAATTTTATGCAAACTCTTCACTTTCGTCTCAAGTTTTATGCCGCAAACATTATATTAACATGTATTTAGGTGAATACTTGACGAAACTTTGACTTTCTGTGAAATAAAATTTGGTCATAAAAAATACCCCCACCCCCTAAACCCTAAAGTCCTGGCATAATTATGCAATATTTTCAAAATATTTTTATTTTGTTAGATGCACTAAATGTAAGGGTTTCATTTAAGCACAAAACTATAGTTGTCAGTTATGCATTATGCTAGCCACAGGCTGTCAAAATTTGGGCAGATTGAATAGGAAACTGTCCGAGGCCCTTTCGATAAATAAATTTGATAGCCGCGACATGATATTTCCAACAATGTGGTTTGTGCGACCAGCAAAACCTAAGAACAGCCTGCGCGTACGCGAAGTCTGGTCAGAGCATTTGCTAGTCGCTTGAATATTCTATGAATATTAAACTACTGCCCGAACATCATTAGGAGTTCCTATGCTTAAAACAAAGGGACAGGAAACACTGTATTAATTTTGCTAATAATAAGTAATCTTTATGTACAGTACCATATTTGCAGACATTGTAAGAAGGAGATAATGAAATTATTTAAAAGTGTTTTTTTTTTTTGGAAAAGAAATAATAATTAATTATCTATGAAGTTTAAAAACACCCAGTACATAAATTAGCCTTTCAGTTTCAAAACCATTTAATTTTCAAAACGATATATTGTGCATTTCTCCAGTTAATCACATCGATAGTTGGTATAAGCACCAGAGCTCCTAAAATGTGCACATGAGGTATACGAGGGTTGTCCCAGAATGTCGTAGACTTTTTATATAACAAGAAAACAATACGGTCTATTCCAATCAAATTTTACTTGTAAACTCTTCCATTATTTCTGCATTACCATGCAACTTTTTAAGGCAAAATATCTAATAATGAAGATTGTGCACTCATTTTTCCAGCTATGTGTCTGACCCACCGGCGCACGTCATTTGAATTACTAAGGACGTCGGAAAGTTTAAAACTGTAGCTAGCTTGGCTATGTCCGCAATCATCTTCCAATACTAAATGTGGAACGCATTTTGCAGATGCTTGTGCCATTTTCAAGTCTGATTTTAATATCACAAGCACCGTAGGGTTCCCTCAAACTGTTATCTCAGCTAGGTAGCGCACCGTTTGTCTTCTGTCGTTGCTGACGACTAATTCAACTTCCGTACCTTTGCCAGTATTTCTTAGCGGCAGTTTTCCCATTTGCTCAGCTGCAGCTGTCCCCTCGCGAAATCTCGAACGTAATTTGTATACTAAAGCCTGTGATAAATTCAGGTGATATTCGTCTTGTTTTACTTAGTTTAAAGTATCAACTGGAGTCATTCAGGGCACAAAACAAAACTGTATTACCGTCCGCTGCTCCGCCCGTACGAAAGACGTTGCCGTTTTTCACCTCTCGAGCCCGCCCCGACTTGTTTAGATCGTATGCTGTCAGTTCGTTAATTATGCAATTGCTTTGAAATTTTGTGACAATACGTGCAAGTCAAGGACGTTTCCCCAAATATGAACGATTAACGGGTAGCATCTTGAGTTTTGAAACAACCACTTATCAAAAATGAATTATACTATTTTATTTCATTCATTTTTTGCGTGCGCCTGTGCGCCCGTGACGCGTACCTTACTGAGATAGAATGACCATAAAAATAGTTCTTTTTGATTTTTTTGTCGTTAATAAACTAAAAATGTTAAAAATAGGTAGTCCAATATTTCTACGAAATATAAACATGCTCTCGCGTAAACTTTTCTTGCTATTTAAAAAGTCTACGACTTTCTGGGACAACCCTCGTATATTACAATATAATAGATACACATATCAAGTTACAATGATGCTAAATGTCTAAGCTGTGTGATTCAGCATATAGTGGTAAAGAAGAGATAGTAATTCAAAAGTGTTCTTAAGTAAAATTTGACATTAATGATAAATTGTAAATTAATGCTTTGTGTTCGACTTTTGTGTAGATTAATTGCTGGTTCCCAGTCTACAGGTGGTCAGTAATGTAAATACAGGTAGCCACTTATAGGAACTGGCTACCTGCTTTTCCATTACTGACCACTTGTAAACCAGAAACCAGCAATTATTGAAGGTAACGCCAATACTCACTGGCCTGCAACAGTTTTTGAACATATGGTAAAGATTCTTAACCCTTTGTATAGAAAGACCCTGCTTAAAAGGAGGCTGCACAGGCTCGTCTGAATCTACACTTGTCAAAATGCCACATTGGTGGAATATTTTGTTTGATTTAAAGAGATGAAAAATCGAAATGTCGAGATCTTGTTATTTCGCCTAGTCATATCGTTCTTTCGACTAGTCAGTAGTAGTCATCTTCTTCTGATCTAGAAGCACCCCTGGTAACAGGGTAAATTTGTCTGTAGTTTTAGGGCTGTGAATTTTAGAAATATGTTCTCACAGAGTAAGCGGTACCTCCCGAGAAGCCATCTTCCATCTTCTAGATTACGAAGAAGAGATAATCTTTTATCATTGTTTATAACACAGATTTCTGGAATGCTTCTCAATTTCAAGTATAATGTCACTGTTGTCAAACAGATGGGAAAACTTTCTGCTGTCAATCATCAACTGGACGAGATCTTCTTTTGCGGGGAACGAATTTCCCCATGTCTCATCTCCAATATGGTATTTAAAAAAGTCTCTTAGGACTTTAAATGAATGCAATCTGATGTCGGTCAACAGCGGACAGTACAGCAACATATGGAATATATCCTCTTCTTGTTGTTTACATAATTTACAAGTTAGATCTTCCTGATACTGGCTAAATCTGTGTATGTTTGTCTGTAACAGGCAGGTTCCCGTCAGGAATCTTCCTTTTACTATTGCATTCCTAACGTCTGTGACAGAATTTTCAGTAGAGACCCATACTGGATGTACTTCTCCCAGGGAAATGTTATCATAAGCAAGGAATTTAAGTGTTGATTTACATTGAACGTCTTGTAGTAATGATTCTCATCACGTTATTGCGATTTTCATTGATAATGCTGACTTGCCATCGTTTGCTTTTGACTAGAATCTCATACTTTTTACATGCCGGTGTCCCAGTTTATCTTGCCTCCTGGACAGTTTGCCCCCCAGGGGCAAGCTGTCCTGGGATATCTTGCCCCCCACCCTGGTTATCTTTACCCCTGGGGGGCAAGCTGTCCAGGCCGGTTTATCTTGCCCCCGCCAAACACAAGTAAAAATACATACATGTTATTTTGTTATTTTTCTGTATCATTTTAATGAATTCAGGTCCTCCATATGTCATAAAGTGAGAAATTGGTGCCTGTGGGGTTAATATTGGTAAAACTTTAACATCATCTTGAATAAATATATCAAGATTAAGTGATTTTAAGCTTATTTATTTTGCTAATACTACTTATTTTAAACTATCTGAATGCGAAGATGTATCAATAATAAACATAATGCAAGTCAAATTCAGCTGTTTTCTTTGTCAGATTGTTCTGTATGCTTAGTTGTAAGGGTGGGGGTAAGCTGTCCAGGCCAGTTTATCTTGCCCCCCACCCACTTGGGTATCAAAGTAAAATAATTGTGCTAATTCTTCTTATTTTAAACTATTTGATTGTGAAGATGTATCATATATAAACATAATCAAGTCAAATTCAGCTGTTTTCTTTGTCAGATTGGTCTGTATACTTAGTTGCAGGGGTGGGGGGTAAGCTGTCCAGGCCAGTTTATCTCGCCACCAACCTGGGTATCAAAGTAAACTTATTGCTCATATAGTACTTATTTTGAACTATCTGAATGTGCAGACGTATCAATTATAAACATAGTTCAAGTCAAATTCAGCTGTGTTTTTCGTAGGATTGTTCTGTATGCTTAGTTGCAGGGGTGGGGGGTAAGCTGTCCTGTCCAGTTTATCTTGCCCCCTCCCACTTAGGTATCAAAGTAAAATTATTTGGCCTAAACTACTTATTTTAAACTATCTGAATGTGAAGATGTATCAATTATAAACATAATTCAAGTCAAATTCAGCTGTTTTCTTTGTCGGATTGTTCGGTATACTTAGTTGCAGGGGTGGGGGTAAGCTGTCCAGGCCAGTTTATCTTGCCCCCACCCACCTGGGTATCAAAGTAAAATTATTTGGCCAATACTACTTATTTTAAGCTATCTGAATGCGAAGATATATCGATTATAAACTTAATTCAAGTCAAATTCAGCTGTTTTCTTTGTCAGATTGTTCTGTATGCTTAGTTGAAGGTGGGGGGGGGGGTAAGCTGTCCAGGCCAGTTTATCTTGCCCCCCCACCCACTTGGGTATCAAAATAAAATTATTTTGCTAATTCTACTTATTTTATTCTATCTGATTGTGAAGATGTATCAATTTTAAACATAATTCCATAATTCAAGTGAAATCCAGCTGTTTTCTTTGTCTGATTGTTCCATATCCTTAGTTGCAGGGGTGGGGGGTAAGCTGTCCAGGCCAGTTTATCTTGCCCCCACCCACCTGGGTATCTAAGTAAAATTATTTTGCTAAGTTTTCTCATTTTTAACTATCCGAATGTGATGATGTATCAATTATAAACATAATTCAAGTCAAATTCAGCTGTTTTTTTGTCGGATTGTTCTGTATGCTTAGTTGCAGGGTTAGGGGGTAAGCTGTCTAGGCCAGTTTATCTTGCCCCCCACCAACCTGGGTAGCAAAGTAAAATTATTGTGCCTATACTACTTATTTCAAACTATCTGAATGCGAAGATGTATCAAATATAAACTTAATTCTTGTCAAATACAGCTGTTTTCTTTTTCAGATTGTTCTGTATGCTTAGTTGTAGGGGTGGGGGGTAAGCTGTCCAGGCCAGTTTATCTTGCCCCCCCCCCCCACACACACACACCCACCTGGTTATCAAAGTAAAATTATTTTGCTAAGTTTTCTCATTTTAAACTATCTGAATGTGATGATATATCAATTACAAACATAATTCAAGTCAAATTCAGATGGGTTTTTTTGTCGGATTGTTCTGTATGCTTTGTTGCAGGATTGGGGGGTAAGCTGTCTAGGCCAGTTTATCTTGCCCCCCACCCACCTGGGTAGTAAAGTAAAATTATTGTGCCTATACTACTTATTTCAAACTATCTGAATGTGAAGATGTATCAATTATAAACTTAATTCAAGTGAAATTAAGCTGTTTTCTTTGTCAGATTGTTCGGTATACTTAGTTGTAGGGGTGGAGGGTAAGCTGTCCAGGCCAGTTTATCTTGCCCCCACCCACTTGGGTATCAAAGTAAAATTATTTTGCTAATTCTACTTATTTTATCTGATTTTAAAGATTGATCAATTTTAAACAAAATTCAAGTCAAATTCAGCTGTTTTCTTTGTCGGATTGTTCCGTATACTTAGTTGCAGGGGGGGGGGGGGGGGTAAGCTGTCCAGGCCAGTTTATCTTGCCCCCCCACCCACTTGGGTATCAAAGTAAAATTATTTGCTAAGTTTTCTCATTTTAAACTATCTGAATGTGATGATGTATGAATTATGAACATAATTCAAGTCAAATTCAGCTATTTTTTTGTCAGTTGTTCTGTATGCTTAGTTGCAGGGGTGCGGGTGAGCTGTCCAGGCCAGTTAATCTTGCCCCCCCACCCACCTTGGTATCAAAGTAAAATTATTGTGTCTATACTACTTATTTTAAACTATCTGAATGTAAAGATGTATCAATTATAAACTTAATTCAAGTCAAATTCAGCTGTTTTCTTTGTCAGATTGTTCTGTATGCTTAGTTGCAGGGGTGGGGGGTAAGCTGTCCAGGCCAGTTTATCTTGCCCCCCCCCACCCACCTGGGTATCAAAGTAAAATTATTGTGCCTATTACTACTGATTTTAAACTATCTGAATGTGAAGATGTATCAATTATAAACTTAATTCAAGTCAAATTCAGCTGTTTTCTTTGTCAGATTCGTCTGTATGCTTAGTTGTAGGGGTGGGGGTAAGCTGTCCAGGCCAGTTTATCTTGCCCCCCACCCACTTGGGTATCAAAGTAAAATTATTTGGCTAATTCTACTTATTTTATTCTTTCTGCTTGTGAAGATGTATCAATTTTAAACATAATTCAAGTGAAATTCAGCTGTTTTCTTAGTCGGATTGTTCCGTATCCTTAGTTGCAGGGGTGGGTGGGGGTAAGCTGTCCAGGCCAGTTTATCTTGCCCCACACCCACCTGGGTATCAAAGTAAAATTATTTTGCTAAGTTTTCTCATTTTAAACTATCTGAATGTGATGATTATTAATTATAAACATAATTCAAGTCAACAAAGAAAACAGCTGAATTTGACTTGAATTATGTTTATAATTGATACATCTTCATATTCAGATAGTTTAAAATAAGTAAAATTGGCAAAATAATTTTACTTTGATACTCAGGTGGGTGGGGGTCAGGATAAACTGGCCTGGACAGCTTGCTCCCCAAGGTTGGCAATCGACCGGTCAATATGCATATTGACCAGACTAGTGGTCATTACTGGTTTTAACCGGTCATTACTGGTCGATTGGTGGTTGATTGAAAAAACATGGTCGATGTGAAGATACTTAGCATTAGTTATCACAATTTACTGGATTCTATAAACAGACTTAAAATTGTTTCAATATAAGATAATACAGGCTTACTTGAAAATGTGTTTCATGAGTTGCCATTGCTTTAAAAAGAGTATTAATAATTAAATAGACCGTAAAACAAACAAAAATGTATGTCAATAGTTTTAGATCTTCAGTCTCAACCAAACTGAATCATTACCACAACTTTCAGTTCAGACTTTAGACTTTAACTTTTTTTTATTATTCATTAAAGCAAATGCAAGCAATGAAATTAAATAAAATATAAGACTAGCTTTTTCATAGTCATATTTTTTTTAAAAAATCAGTGACTTATGAAATGAAAGAAAGAACAAAAAATGAATGAAAGTACAAAAAAACATTCAATACTTCAAATTGATCATCACAGGGATTAGTCTTTGCTCTATTAGTCAAAATGCAAATTGAATTGGCTTCTCGCCTGAAAAGACAAAGGTGTGAAAATTGTAAAGAAAACACTAAATGATGAACAATATATCAAGGAGTTTGAACAAACAAAACTGTCAAAATACTGGACATATCTATCAAATTAAAGAAGGTGTGTCTAGTTTATTAGACCTATCCAATCAATGAGCTTATAATGCATTGGCTAATTCACTGGCATCTGTGTTAATATGGAGGTGTGAAAGTGCGGTCATTCTGTTATCTGCTGTTATCAGTAAAGTTAATAATTTAACCAGTGTCATAAATTCATAGAAGTTATTGTCTCAAAATGATGAAAAAAGACCCTGTTAGCCTGTATGGTTATTCTGTTCTGCACTTGATGATAACAAAAGACCAGTGCTAAGGTGCCTGGACTGTAATTGCAGAAGTCAGTGCTAAGGTAAATAGTGCCCTTGGCAGGGACGAAACAGTATTTTTTCTTTTTTTAATAAATAGAACATAAAACCTGACCTAATATCTCAATCCACCACCAAAATGGCCATTTAAATTTCAATCGACCACTCAGATTCATATTGACTAGTATTGACCACTTTTTGGCATGTTGACCGGGGCGGTTTTAACCAGTTAAAACCGCTGGTTAAAACCGGGGGTGGTTTTGATCGCCCAACCTTGTTGCCCCCCCCCCATCCCTGCAATTAAGCATATGGAACAATGCAACAAAGAAAACAGCTGAATATGACTTGAATTATGTTTATAATTGATACATCTTTACATTCAGATAGTTTAGAATAAGTAGACTTAGCAAAATAATTTTACTTTGATACCTAAGTAGGTGGGGGGCAAGATAAACTGGCCTGGACAGCTTACCCCCCACCCCTGCAACTAAATATACGGAACATTGCGGCAAAGAAAAAAGCTGAATTTGAAATAATGTTTATTATTGATACATCTTCACATTCAGATAGTTTAAAATAAGTAGAATTAGCAAAATAATTTTACTTTGATACCCAAGTGGGTGGGGGGCAAGATAAACTGGCCTGGACAGCTTACCCCCCACCCCTGCAACCTAATATACGGAACATTGCGACAAAGAAAACAGCTGAATTTGACTTGAATTATGCTTATAATGGATACATCTTTACATTCAAATATTTTAAAATAAGTTGAATTAGCAAAATAATTTTACTTTGATACCCAAGTGGGTGGGGGGTGGGGCAAGATAAACTGGCCTGGACAGCTTACCCCCCACCCCTGCAACTAGGCATACAGAACAATCCGACAAAGAAAACAGCTGAATTTGACTTGAATTATGTTAACAATTGATACATCTTCACATTTAGATAGTTTAAAATAAGAAGAATAAGCAAAATATTATTTTTATACCCAAGTGGGTGGGGGCAAGATAAACTGGCCAGGACAGCTTACCCCCCACCCCTGCAACTAAGTATACGGAACAACGCAACAAAGAAAACAGCTGAATTTGACTTCAATTATGTTTATAATTGATACGTCTTCACATTCAGATAGTTTAAAATAAGTAGAATTAGAACAATAATTTTACTTCGATACCCAAGTGGGAGGGGGGGGGCAAGATAAACTGGCCTGGACAGCTTATCCCCCACCCCTGCAACTAAGCATACAGAACAATCTGACACAAAAAACAGCTGAATTTGACTTGAATTATGTTTATAATTGATACATCTTCACATTCAGATAGTTTAAAATAATAGTATTAGCAAAATAATTAAGCTTAAAATCACTTATTCTTGATATTTTTATTCAAGATGATGTTAAAGTTTTACCAAAATTAACCCCACAGTCACCAATTTCTCACTTTATGACTTATGGAGGACCTGAATTCATTAAAATGATACAGAAAAATAACACCCGGGTGAAGATAACCAGGGTGAAGATAACCAGGGTGGGGGGCAAGATATCCTGGGACAGCTTGCCCCCCGGGGGGCAAGCTGTCCAGGTGGGCAAGATAAACTGTTACACCGGCTCTTAATTTCAATTTGTCAGCATGTACTTTCATGTCAGCATGTACTTGCGACGTCTTAACTTGACAAAGAGTCTTGCTATCATTTCATCTTATCTACACATACTATTTCGAATGTTCGAATTGTCGCTGGGAAATTTGGACTTGTCAGCTTCAACTTTGTCTTAAATCTCAAAATTTTCGACTTGCCAGCTTCAACTTTGTCTTAAATCTCAAAATTTCGACTTGTCATCTATAAGGTTCGATTTTGAAGTAGGTATTGACATGTGGTTACACATGTACTTGTCATTTCGTGTGGTACAAGTAATGTGCAGCATTTCTCCCCTTTAAAAATGCCTTAATTATTTCATGGGCACTTATATATTACTTCCCTTTGACTGTTAATGTGTCGATATGAATGGGGGCGGCGTTTCCTGTTTCTTATTGGTCAGTTATATCAGTAGATAGTTTGAATATTGCTTACTTATAGAATGCAGAAACTGTTGCAGGAAAATGCAGAAAATGCATTACAGGTAATGTTGTATTTTTTACCTTTTAAATGTTTGTATCTTAAGCCATTTAAACTGTATCTGCCTTTAACTGTTATAACGAACTATCCGTTTCTAAGAAAAAAAGATATTGTTACATATAATATGCATCTTTACTAGTCTTATCAAGTCAAAATTACCGTGAATTCTACTTGGATACGTCCGTACAGAAACTTGCTTATGTAAAGGCAATTCGCATGTCACGGTTAACTGGTATTGGGTGTACTTATTCAACAACATTGAACCTTATTGATCAACCCTCTTACCTTATAATTAATACAGTTTCTGTGTTCTTGTCTTTCCTTTGAAGTGTAAATGAATGATCGAAGAACTTGTTTGTTTTGATAAAACAATCACAAGGGTGAGGTCCCCCATGTTTGAAACCATAGCCTATATCAAAGCCGTAGACGTGTGGACAGGGTAAACAAAAAGGGGCTAATTCTAACTCTTCAAAGAGACAATATTTCCTATAATACACATATAAATGTCAAACGGCATGCATTCAGCGGATTAGTGGTGTTTGAGCAGCAACCTCTCTAAAAGGTCCCATCCAGTAAATATGTGCGCCAAAATCCAAGATCAGATTGGGCATCCATAAAGACTGATCATAGTCCACACAAGGAATTGAAATAGATGGATTTTTAATCCAATTTTGGTCACCTACCTGAACCGGATAGTGATGCATATAGAGAATCTTACATGAGTGCTCACGTTTTATAGAATTTAATAAACAAGTTAGGGAAAAGAGGTAAAATGCGAGGCTTTATTATAAATTCAATGATACAGTACATGTAAGAATGTAAGATTTTATTTATCAAATGCCATTTAAATTGCGTAAAAACCGCATATTTGGCGTGAATACGTCAATATTTTGCCACTTTTACGCAACGTTATAATGGACGTAATCGATCGATTTTATTGCATGGCGTTATATCACTCCCAGACGCGACGCCATGTGATAAGTATATTTAAAGGAATCCAAACAACTTTAAACGTTGGTGTGATAAGTTCCAAAATACCATATGGCTGTAAGCATTCGATTCGATGAATGTTGTTACAAATAATGTACATCAAGGACATTTGACTCACTCATAGACAGAATGGTACACTTTTAGGGCATGGGGCTTATTTAATCTGTATTTGAATCTATTTGTATTACATAACTGTTCTGATATGTTATGGCACTTAACACATTGAATTATATTTACATAGTACGCATGAAATACGTTGTACTTTAACATTTTGAAACGTATGGTACATGGCCAGCTCTATCCACTCCGCTCACCTGCAATTTCCAATTAAACTAAAAATCTATGAGTCTCTTTTTCGGTTCCTTTTAATTTTCAATATGTAGGTTTGTGTGTGATGGCATTGTTTAAAATCACTAATCAGAGGATTAAACCTGAAGCGTCACTAGCATGTGCGGATCCAGAGGGGGAAAGGGGACACCCCCTAAAAATAACAAAAAACTAATGTTTCGTAGCAATACTGGTCCGGATCCCCCCGATAAATCACATGGTTACCAAGCCAGTATTCAATGTTGGGCCACCATCGGCCTGCCAGCGAAACGCCATTTAAATTGAATGGCCCGCTTTAAGTGGTATTTGGATTCTCTAGCTCCTCATCAACTAAAAAGGGAGCGCAGTGGCTCAGTGGTAAAGTGCTTGTATCGAGACCGAGGGGCCGCGGGTTCGAGCCTCACCGGCGTCACTGCGTTGTGGTCCTTGAGCAAGACACATTTATCCTAGCTTAGTAATGGTTCAACCCAGGAAGACCCGTCCCTGTTTAACTGAAACTGGAAATAAATTCAGAGGCTGCTCGTGAATATGGGCCTGCGCACGCGATTTCGGTACATATCGCTTCGATGAGCAGCTAAGGCGCAGGTATGCGCAGAATCGCCAGAGCCTCATTATGCTCACATACACAAAGAATATATGTAAATGAAGGGCTCGGAACGAATTTTAGACCGCCAGCTTACCTGGGTACGTCAGGAGACATTTGCGCAAATGCGGTAAGAACTCAAATATCGTGTGCTGGCTCATATGTTTATGAACTTTTTAGTTGGAAACAGAAAACAGACTTCAGGTTGTGACGCTAAAGAAACAATTGCAATGATTCAACATCCGATAAAAGCGGATTTTTGCTCGGCTACGAAACGAGGCGTTTCATTGTCGTTTCTGTTTTTTCTCGTCCTTATTAACCTACCGTACTTAACTGTTTGAATTCTTGGTAATTTTACATCTTTTCGCGTCAGTGGAGTTGGGTCAAACATTTTGGATCCTGATATGAGTCAAAACTGCTTGAATGTCAACTTTTACAAGCGGGGAAAGTTTTTTTTTTTACATTAGCATGAATTATTTTTGGGCCATTATTTTGTCCTTTTTTATCATATGTGAGCCAATACAAGAAGAATCGTTGAGGAAGCAAAGAGATTACATGTAGACTTTTATATTTAACAGTTATGACTCCTATATACTTAGGGGTCAGAATACTGTCGTTACTTTGGTTTTTATTTTTTCGGACATAGGCTCACATGGAAATGGTACACGTCACAAACAAAAGCACGACACCCGTTTGTTAAGAAACATAAGTAGTTCTTAAAGACTGTACCAATTGAAGATAATGTCAAGGCTTTTCTTATTTAATAAAGTAATAGAAACAACATTTTGCTAGCGTTTTAATGAATTTTTGTAAGCTGACAAAGACAACTGACACGATGTTTATTACAGTAAAACCTTTTGATTCAAAGATACATGAGAATCGTTGTAAACAAAAAATATGAATTAATCAAGGTAATAGGTGATTTATACAGGTATACGAGTATATCCTAAACTTCCTCTAACTGCAGTAATAAACTTACTGTTATTTACCTGTTTCAATGTAAATTAGTATAGTCCTATTATTATGCATCATTGAAACATCAGTAGATAGATCTTTTTTTTATAAAACGGTCACTAAAAAATAAACAAAACAAAGATCTCAATGACAAATGGTAGCAAAGTTAATTTGTTTGTTTGATGTGATTCTTTACGGACTGTGAACAATTTTTCATTTATGTCCGGACGGGTCTTCCTGGGTTGAACCAATACTAAGGAGGGATAAATATGTCTTGATCAAGGACACAACACAGTGACGCCGGTGAGGCTCGAACCCGCAGCCCCTCGATCACGAGTCAAGCACTCTTAGACTTCGAGCTAAAAAAGGTCCTGCTCCCCCCCCCCCCTAGGGAATTTTGCAGACATATCCTATCTTGAAGAAAATTTCAAGCCGCATCTTTTAAGAGATGTTTGCACTCTGTGCTCCGGGGCGTTAGTCTCTGACAGCCTGTTACATATGTTACTGTAACAAACGAAGGAAAAAATAAAAATGAAAGTTTGAGCTACAGAAAGAAGACATTAAACCATCTAATTATTCAAATTTCTTATGTAGTTTGCAAGCTGGATGCCTAAGCTACATAAAAGCAGCATTTTAAACAAAATTACAGTCTTCAATGGTGTTATTTGCGTTACATAGATTAAATTTCCCTTTGAAAGTTGAAATCGTGACTAACATCATTCGTTTTACAGACGATGTGTGCATTTTTACAAGTGTTTTTAATTTTAGTTTACTAAAATACTTATTTGACTAATAGAAAAACAAAGTTTGCTTTTCTATCTCAAATACATTGTTTTATATGAGCTATTAAACAACCCTACCCCCAATTTTAAGTATCCAATTTCGGTATCTATTATTGAAGAAAAATATATGAAAATATTTGACGCTCGTGGATATCTTACATTTTTGGCACTGTCTTGCTAATGCAATAAAGAATCATTCATTTGCAAGTTTGACATCAGGATCAGAGCACTTATTAAAGTATGTAACGTATGTTACATGGCATAATGAATGAGCTAGGAAATTTTCTTGGAAGTAAGAGATGATATTTCAGAAAAATACCGTTTTTCACATGTTTTCCTATTAATCTGTAGCCTCTGGTGCCTTAGTCTTAGTAATTACAGTCATTGCTGATAACAAGCCCATGGAATTGTGTTACCTATGTTATATATAACCTTTTTAATCACATATTTCCTAATGCCTATAATATTAAAATATATAGACATATAGATAGAAAATAATAGTTCTCATTTAAATTACACAATTTAATAAATATTCCTATTAAATAAAATTATTCAAAAACAATCTTTATTCAAGTCACCTTCACAATGTCTATCATTGTGTCTGCTTCTATTGCAAAATTATCACCCATTTCATCACAACCAGTAGAATCATGGCATTGTATTAGGACTGCAAACTGACAACTCTGTTCCTCTCCACCCCTTTGGGAATTGTGCAGACATATCCTACCTTAAAGAACAATTTAAGCTGCATCAAATAAGAGATGTTTGCACTCTATTAACTAGGGGGTTAGCCTGTAATGGTATGATACGTATGTTACCATATCAATTTAAGAATAAATGAATTCAAAGTCTGAGAAACAGAAAGAAGACATAAAACTATCTATTTATTTGGGTTGTTCATGTAGTTTGCATGCTGAATACCTTTGATACATAAGAAAAGATTTTTTAACAAATATACAGCTTCCTATGGTGTTATATGTGTTACATTAATTAAGATTACTTTTTAAAATTGGTAATTGTGACAAACATCACTTATAAGCATTTCATGTAATCCTCCTCTTTAGCAATCAAAAGACTTAATTTTCTTTGTATGTGTGGCCAGTGCCAGCGTCAAACAACTAGACTCAGCCAAACTTGAATCCTTAGCAGGAACAGCATGTCAGTGTCATGGGATCAAACACCTGATTAAATATGGGTTTAATGCCATTTCACATATATGCATACAATGGAGTATGACTCTGGTATATATCTCTTCCTGTGAAGTGGCCAGAGCAATCTAACTGCAGCTGCTACTGCATCCGTGCTAGTCAAATGATAACTTTGCTCTGGTTTTGCAAAATCTATGTCTCTACCGTGTACCTCTAAGAATACTTTAAGATTTCTGACATTGGTCAAACAGAAATTTGATAGGCTGCTTTTTTTGCATCATTTGCCATGGAACCTATCCAGTCTTTTGGTGCTTAAGTCCTCAGGTCTTAGATCAATAGTATTTTGCTGCACCCAAAGAACTTTATAAGTTTTCTTTAGTTACAATGATGACTCTTAATGGTTTTGGCAGACCGTCTGAAATAATTTCTGTTACACCTTGAAAGTTATCTGGTATAAGAGAAAGAATAGGAAGTTGGACATTGCCATCAATTATGTTTGCAGTTTGTTGTTTTTTGATGTCAGTACATTGAAGCATGTCTTAAAATGATGTAAAACCTATGATTTCTCAGTTTTTGCAGCCATATCATTAGCTGTTGCATTCAAAAGAAGGAAAGTGGACTATAGGTAGAATGGGATAACCAGTAGTTCTATATTATGCTCTATGGAAGATTTATACAGAGTAAACAAGTTGATAAGGTGCCTCATTTCATGATCCATTGAAAACACTGAAATTGAAAACACGTGCCTCTGACTGTGTATTCAAAAAGGATGTCACGACAATGCCCTTGCTCATTTATTATGACAAGTTATATATGTTACATCCTTTAATAAGCCCTCTTATCTTAGAAACTTAGTGAATCATTGAATTGAAAGGATCTAATTTGCGCTCTGTTCATCCTGCATTTTATTGCTTTACCTGCTGTGATACATCTAGTTTGTTTATCTGAAGGGAAAGAGTTAACTCGGTTTCAGCACTTCAGAAGTACTAAGACTTCAAATAAGTTTTTGAATGCTTGGGGAAATATGATAAGTGCAGAGACATTATTAGATGAAAATATGTGGGTTGCATGTATGGAAAGGCTACATTTATAAAAGTTAACCAGCTAAGATATGATTCTTTATCACAGTAATATCAAGGTACATCAGTCCAGGTACTCATTGCTCTTAATAGCATAGTTTTCCTCCTTGTAAAGCTTTAGTCTTTCTCCTACCTGAGAGTATCACTTGAAACACATACTCAAAGAGCCAACTATTAGGAATTCATATCAGTTTCCGAATGTTCCAAGCCATAAATGGCAAAATTGGAAAGTTGATAATGGCTCATCAAATTTGAGTGGACTGGTGGTAAATTGAATAACAGTAAATGATTGAAATATTGTGTGATGATTCTACTAGTTGCAAGGAGGCGTGTGATAATAATGATTACCACAGAAGCAGACAACGACAAACGTTTAACATGAGTGTTAAATCGATGAGAAATAGTTTGGACCATTTCATTTATTGTATTTTCTTGTAAAAATGTAAAACTATCTTTTCTATTTGTGGCTCTATATTTAGCATTATATGCACAGTATTAGGAAATGTGTCCAAAAGGTCAGTGATAACATCTGTAACACCAGTCCATGGGCTTGAAAATCAGAAATGAATATAATTTCTAGTGTTTTGGCACCAAAGACTTATAAGTACACATTAAGTGTCCTGATCTTTAACTTAATGACATCTTGTAGATATATGATCAAGACAGACTAAGAAAATGAAAAATATCCACACGCTGTAATCGCTTTCATGTGTTTTACTTAAACGGTAATAACAAATTTCGCTTCTCTGCAAAACTGGGAGTATGGCTGTGTATTAGCTCCTATAAGACAATATATTTAAGATAGAAAAGCAAACTTGTTTTTTCCTATTCATCAATTGAGTATATGTTTGTAAAATCTAATAAAACAGTTTGAAACCAAGTCATAGTAGTTGTTTAACAACATGACGATAGCCACAATTATAGCTTTTAAATTATAATTAGGTTCATGTAACGCACATAACACCACAGTTAGCCGTATTAATGTTAAACAGCTTCCATATGTAGTAAAGACATCCAGTATTAAGACTATAAGAATGTCAATTTATTAGATTATTTAAATGTCCTCTTTTGGTAGCTCAAACATTCAAATTTCTTATTCTCAAATTGATATAGTAACATATGTAACAAGCTGTTACAGGCTAACGCCCCGACTTACAGAGTGCAAACATTTCTTATTAAATGCACCTTGAATGGTTACATAAGATGTTATTTGTCTGCAGAATTCCAAAGGGGATTAGGATGGAGCAGGCCCTTACTCAGCTTGATGTCAAAATACTGTTTGATGATTTTACTTATCACGCTAACATATGTAACGCTCTCTTATCTTTAAAACTTGATGACAACTAGCAGATCTATAAGTCTTTATCATAGGACAGTTTAAAATCCCTAAACAATGTAAGGTATCCAACAGCTGCGAGTTTTTTCACAATTTTAGCTCAAATTTTCAAACTACATTTCCTTTATTTGATATAGTAACGCATGTAACACGCTGTTTCAGACTAACGCCCCAACATAGAGAGTGCAAACATCTCTTATTTGATGCAGCTTGAGTTGTACTATAAGAAGGAATATGTCTGCAAAATTCCCTCGAGGAGATTAAAACATTTTTAGGCATTTCGTACGTAAAGACAATGAGCTTGCCCATTTATTACATCAGGTAACATGTGTTACAGCCTCTGATATTAAAAATTTTGCAACAAACTTGCAGATTTATGATTCTTTTCATATAAGCAAAGAAATCCCAAACAATGAAACACATTCATCAACTGCAAATATTTTAACTATTTTTATTTTAGTTTTAATACCAAACATTTCACCTTAAAACTGGGTAGGGGTAGGGTTGTTTAATTGCTTTTTTCAGAAAAAATATTAAAGCTAGGGAAACAAACTTTAATTTTTCTGTTAGTCAATTGCATAAGCTAGTCAGACATGGTTAAAAACATTTTGCAAAACACACAGAGAGATTGTGAATGTAAATGATGTTAGCCACACTTGCAAATTTTAATGGGTTATCGGATTTATGTAACGCATATGACACCTTAGGAAGCCGAACTTTTGTTCAAATGGCTGTCATACGTAATTAAGATATCCAGTATGCAGACTATATGAATGAATTTTAAAAATAAATATTTTAATGTCTTTAATTTGTAGCCCAAAATTTCAATTTACTTTTTCTTAGTTTGATTAAGTAACATATGTTACAGGCTCTTACAGACTAACGCCCCGGAGCACAGAGTGCAAACATCTCTTAAAAGACTCGGCTTTCAATTCTCTACAAGATAGGATATGTCTGCAAAATTCCCTAGAGGGGGAGCAAACCCATTCTCAGCCATCCGTCTATCTACCACTGAGCCACTGTGCTTTCTAAATAGTAGCTTAATGAAGGTCGAAAGTATTGCAGAATGCTTCTGCAACACTTTTGACACAATTGAATGAGGACGTTTTTACCAAGTCTAACAAACTTTGGCTACTTGTGAACTTTACAGGTGCTGTGTCAATGCTTCACAGACCAGTTTTTTCTGTAAATTTTGGGGACGCTGGTGTGGTGGTGTCTGAAACATAATTTTTATGTTACCATGACAATTTATTTACAAAGGTCTTGTTACCAATGGTTACAATACATGAGCTTAAGCTTAATAGTAGTTTGAAACCCGATTCGACCGCACACAAAGTAGCCATCCAATTTACAAAATTACCTAGGGCCCCACTTAAAACCCTTAGGGATTTTTGTAATAAACTAGTTTACAAAACTGATTATAAAATGATACCTGCAAGTAACCAGTCATTCAAACCAATACTATGAGGCAATACTATGAAAAATAATATCAAAAGTGACGTCATGGTGACCACCAAACTTTTTGGCTACATTCTTTCAAAAAACACCAACTTTTCGTTTTTAAATTTACCCCCTTGAAAATTAATCTGCATTATCTCCCCTACCTTCAGAGCTTCAGGAGACGGTAATTCAGTTTCGAATTTTATGTTTTTTGGCACATTTCTTGTATAGATAGTCTTTATAAATCAAGAAATATTACAACTCCGAACTATTGACACCAGCCATCATAATGTTAAGGCTGGAATTATACTGTCTGAAAATCCCAAACGGAAAATACCCCAGTACACAAATAAGGACACATTTTGTGAATTGTGTTCAAGAGACGTAATGCAGTCTATGTCACAGAGGCATCTTGAAAGTAGCCCCATCTGTTTCATTAGCCGCAACGGGTGGCCATTTGTGGGATCAAGCAATGTTGCCATTGGTGACGAGCGTATATTCAATATGCGAATGCACATGCTCATTTGAACCTCAGCAAAAATGTCTTCAATTGTCATTTGTCGCCAGTCGGGCGACAAATGGCAAATCGAAGACTCTGTTTCTAACGATGTTTTATCTATGTTCGTTGATAGCTTTAACGTTTTCGTTAGAGAGCACACCGGATAGGCAGCAATCGAAAACGTTCATAACAATCGACGAACGCGGATCGAAAATCGCTGGAAACTGTTACATTATATTCGATTGTCATTTACAGTCGGGCGACAAATGACAATCGAAAACTCTGTTTCTAACGATTTTTTCTACGTTCGTCGATAGTATTAAGTTTTCGATTGCCACCTATCCGGTGTGTTCTCTAACGTCGTTGGCTTATGTCTAATTTCGTTTGATCGACGGTGCTTAGTTCTAAATGGTGGATCTTCAAGAAGATTGTGATAACATACAGACAGCATGCTTTCGGAACTCGTTGTCTTTTCTTGTTTAGAATGATTGATTGATAAACAAGGTGTGTAACCTGCTTACAAATTACAAGAAACACGCCTATTAGTAACTCTATCCTGCTGAGCAAACATTGGGATCTTTTGGGTTACAAAACGTGTCGAAATGAGCTGGAAGTGGGCTGATCAGGATGTCCTTGCTCTCATTTTTTTATATAAGAAACGCATGCGATTGCAACTGTATATTGGGTCGAATAATTTGACAGGACGAAAGTCTGAGTTATTTGCGGCATAGTAAGCATCAGCTTATTGCTGAAACAAAGCAGATTGTTTTAATGATCTAAGAGAAACGTTAATCCTTATCCTTCCGATCCGGGATACAAATCCATTTTTAGGAAAAGTCAAGCTCCAGATCAGTTGGCACTGTTATCAATTCAGCTTGTGATTCCATGGTATGAAATGAAGTCATGAAAAAGAACTGGGTGGATTTTAGGAAAGCATATTTATTCAGCAGAAATAGGTGCTGCTGCAAGTAAGACATATTAATTGACAGGTAGCTTTGCACCTTGCACCTGCCATACCATAGACCTGTTTGGTTTAATCCAGTTTATCATTATGACGTTGCGTCTGGGAGTGAAATAACGCCATGCAATAAAATCGATAGACCGCTAGTGGTTTACAGATTTATTAAACTCGTTGCGAAAAAGAGATAAAATGCTCGGCAAGCCTCGCATTTTATCTCTTTCCATCAACTCGTTTAATAAATTCAATAAAACATGAGCACTCATGTAAGATCCTCTATATAAATAATTGTTTGTTTATTGAGGATGAGGGCACACAGAATTAGTCCATTTCATACCACGTCCAAAGGTGAGCGATTATACTACTACGATGTTGCCAATACCTTTAACTTCTTGACTCACGTTGGTTTAAACCAATGTTGTAAAATAGTGTGATAAATTTCATTAGAGGAACGGTTAAAATATACTTGGTCTTGAAATTCTTAATAAAATAGAATTTAAAAGTTTTCTAGCATCTAGTTTGTCTACATACGGTTTCCCTACTTCATGTACTGCTTTACCTAACAACATATTCAAAGAAAACCTCACCGAATTTCTTTGGATAAACATCATTGAATCGAAGTAATTTAACAACCTTTAAATAGAGTGGGCTCACTCGATTTGGCTTGAAATGAGAAACGTGTTTTTGAACAACAGAAAAAATGTGGTACTTAATGTGTGCCCGTCTTGTTGCAGATGTTGTTTTTAATTTGTTACTGACAAACTGATGTTTTGAAACATTCAACCTTACATGCACATCCAGATATTTTGGATGACTTACTCAATATTGATATTCCTTGTTTTGAACAAATGGTAAGTCAAATATATCCTGTTGAACTTCATCTAAACAAAGCAACTTTCTGTCTCATTTGGAGTTTGAATTGTTCCTATCCAATGGCAAAGCTTCATCTAAAATGTGTGATGGTGATTTAGTTTACAAATTCACAAGAATCATTTCAAACCTTTCTTTTCCTGAGCAATTCAAAACGACAATCATACTTTGTAAAAGAGTGAGCTATAACATGGATATTATGCGACACTCTGCATGCCTCAGGTTAGAAACCCAATCACGGTCTATAGCTATGGTTTCCTCTTTATTTGCACAACGGTTGTGCAGGCTCCAGACTCAATCACAGATATTTTGTCCTTTCTAGTTTTGCAAACATCTCGCTGATAAAGAACGAGCTGGTTGCTTTACTTTAATTGTATGCTTCCAATCATCTTTGTATTTTGTTTGTGTTCTGGTGTCATCTCCTCGCGATGTCATGGGTTTGTCTGTGATATGTTTTCGTTGCGAACCCTGGTCAATCTCACTTTTGTTTATTTATACACAATACAAAACAAATACCCCGGCATCCAATTTAGGTTACCTTGCACCCCCCCCCCAGGACAATTTTTCATGGGTGCCAAATTGTTCATTGGGACCCCCTGGATGGGAAACGAAGGTGTCCTCAAAAAAATTTTGGTTTGGGCTATATGAAATTGCATGGTTTCTATACAAACCCATAGCGAATTTGAGAAGGGGGGTCTGCCTATAAAATTGCTCATATCTCAGCTGTTGTTTATCCTAGACTACTAAACTTAATACCAAATTGAAGCTTAGACATATGCCTAATATCCTCTTGTTGCATATGGAAATTATCTAATTTGCATATTCATTAATATTTATGTAAACATTAAATATGTGTTTCACGAATGGGGGTATACATACAAGATCAATAATATCTCAGCTGCTTTTAGTCGTAGAGTACTAAAATTTGTACTAAAATAAAGCTAAGACATAGGCCTTTCATTCCATGGTCAAATATGCAACGTACCTTATTTGCATAATTTGCATATTCATGAATATTAATAAAAATGCTAAAAAATAAGGGAAAATCATTACAAATATAAATAGGCTGATTTCATCCCAATATTGTCATTGTTGCATGTTTTAATATAACCAATGTTACAATTTGACAGGTCCAATCATCCAGTGGTCCTATATGAATATTATCTCATTTGAATATTCATGAAAATGCCTGAAAACTTAAAAAAATGAGGGAAAATCACGTAAAAACTATAAGCCTAGGGGAGGGGTTAAGGTACGATCTATCCTGCACTCCTAGGGCCTTTTAAATTCATGCCAAATTGTTCAGTGGGACAATCAGAATGTGAAATTAAGTTCTCCTCACAAGAAATTAGGTATGGGCTACGTAAAAATGCATGGTTTCCATGGCAACCGCTTATATGATTCTCGAGATTGGGGGGTAGGCCTACAAATTCAATCATATCTAGGGTTCTACTTATCCTAGAGCACTAAAATTGGTGTCAAATTAAAGCTTAGACACATGTCTTTCTTCTTGTGGTCAGATTTGTAAATCATCTAATTTGCATATTTATGAATATTAATGAAAACCTACAAAATGAAGTAAAATAATAAAAAAACAACATAAAAGAACATATTTCAGCACAAAAACATCATCAAACCACCATTGTTGCCAGTTTTTATATCCTCAGTGATTCAATTTGATAAGTTCTTTCATCCAGTGGTCCTATATGAAAATTATCTCATGATCCTATATGAAAATTATCTCATTTGCATATTCACGAATATTAATGAAATCTTAAAATGATGGAAAAAAGCATGGGTAAACTATAGTATGCAACAGGGGTAATCAGACCTAAATTGAACACATCAGACATTTTATTATGGGCATAAATTTGTCCAATAGGACCACTTAAATGTTAAAAAATATTGTCCTCAAAAATAAATGTTATTTGGGTTTTTGAAATTTCATGGTTTCCATGGCAACCCATTATGCCGACTGTAAAGATTGGGGGTATACATACAAAAAATACTCATATCTTAACAACATCTCATCCTAGATTACTAAACATGGTACCAAACTAATCCCTGGACATAGTAGTTTTATTTGGTAGTTAGATATGCAAATTATCTAATATCCATATTCATGAATATTAATGAAAACTTTAGATATGAGAGATAAAATCTCAGAAAAATTAGGGGGTGTATGTATAAAATTACCAATATCTCAGCAGCTATGCGTCCGAGTGTATCAAACTTGGTGCCAAATCAATGCTTAGACATAGTACTTTTACCTTAAGTTCAGTTTTGAAAAATAGTTATCATAAATAATTATGAATTTTAATTAAAACAGAAGAAACAAATGAAAAATCGCGGAAAAATCAAGGGGGTGAACTTACAAATCTAATAATATCTCAATTGCTAAGTGCCCTAGAGTACCAAAATTGGTTTTAAACTAATGCTAAGACAATAGTATGTTTAACAAATCATCAAATTTTAAAACGGTCATATTATAATATTCATGAATATTGATGAAACCATGAGCACTTTGAGAATAATATTTGAAAATGAAGGGGATATACCTACAAAATTACTCATATCTCAGCAGCTTATGGCCCTTACGTAGCAAACAAGGTGCCAACTTATTGCTATGATACAGCCCTTTATCTCAATGGTTATATTTGCCAGTTGTCGCATTTACATATTCATGAAAATTAATATAAACATTAGAATAAAGAGAAAAATCGCCGAAAATGAATGGGGTATACCTACAAAATAACCAATATCTTAGCTGCTAATTGGCCTAGAGTAGCAAACAATATACTAAATTTAAGTCTATGCATAGCAGATTTACCTAGTGGGAAGATATAAGAATTAACTAATTTGTTTAATATCAATATTAATAAAAAAAACTTTAAAAATACAAGTAAAAAATTTATACAAATTGATAGCAGTGTAGTTACAAAATTACTCATATCTCAGCTGTTATAAATTTTATACTTTTTTCTTTTACTCAATTTTATTTAGGATTTTGCTGTTTGATATGGTACCAAGCTTGTTACTATTGGGCAATTGGAAGCCAATATATGAATCACTTTGTAGCTCTACCCCCTTAATTTTCCTGTATTTTCTCTTAATCTCTCATGTTTTCATCAATATTCATGAGAATTTAAATTTAATGTGTTATGAATTGGATCATTTTGGTAAACATGTTGTGTCTATGCATTGACTTAAAATCAGGTTTGGCACTATTGGGCACTTAACTACTGAGATATGAGTAATTTTGGAAGTGCACCCCCTTGATTTTTGTCGCAATTTTTCTTTCATTTCTTCTGTTTACATTAAAAATCACGAATATTCATGATAAATATTTTTCATATTATACCTTATGGTAAAAATACAATGTCTAAGCATTAAATTGGCACTAGGTTTGATACACTGGAACACATGGTAGGTGAAATATTTGTCATTTTATATGTACATCCCTTAATTTTTCTAAGATTTTTTCTTTAATTACAAAACTTTTCATTAATATTCATGAATATGTAAATGAGATAATTTTCATATAGGACCACTGGATGAAAGAACTTATCAAATTGAATCACTGAGGAATATAAAAACTGGCAACAATGGTGGTTTGATGATGTTTTTGTGCTGAAATATGTTCATTTATGTTGTTTTTTTATGATTTTACTTCATTTTTGTAGGTTTTCATTAATATTCATAAATATGCAAATTAGATGATTTACAAATCTGACTACAAGAAAAAAGACATGTGTCTAAGCTTTATTTTGACACCAATTTTAGTGCTCTAGGATAAGTAGAACCCTAGATATGATTGAATTTGTAGGCCTACCCCCCAATCTCGAGAATCATATAAGCGGTTGCCATGGAAACCATGCATTTTTACGTAGCCCATACCTAATTTCTTGTGAGGAGAACTTAATTTCACATTCTGATTGTCCCACTGAACAATTTGGCATGAATTTAAAAGGCCCTAGGAGTGCAGGATAGATCGTACCTTAACCCCTCCCGTAGGCTTATAGTTTTTACGCGATTTTCCCTCATTTTTTTAAGTTTTCAGGCATTTTCATGAATATTCAAATGAGATAATATTCATATAGGACCACTGGATGATTGGACCTGTCAAATTGTAACATTGATTACATTAAAACATGCAACAATGACAATATTGGGATGAAATCAGCCTATTTATATTTGTAATGACTTTCCCTTATTTTTTAGCGTTTTTATTAATATTCATGAATATGCAAATTATGCAAATAAGGTACGTTGCATATTTGACCATGGAATGAAAGGCCTATGTCTTAGCTTTATTTTAGTACAAATTTTAGTACTCTACGACTAAAAGCAGCTGAGATATTATTGATCTTGTACGTATACCTCCATTCGTGAAACACATTTTTAATGTTTTCATAAATATTTATGAATATGCAAATTAGATAATTTCCATATGCAACAAGGGGATATTAGGCATATGTCTAAGCTTTAATTTGGTATTAAGTTTAGTAGTCTAGAATAAACAACAGCTGAGATATGAGCAATTTTATAGGCAGACCCCCCTTCTCAAATTCGCTATGGGTTGGCATAGAAACCATGCAATTTCACATAGCCCAAACCAAAATTTTTTTGAGGACACCTTCGTTTCCCATCCAGGGGGTCCCCATGAACAATTTGGCACCCATGAAAAATTGTCCTGGGGGGGGTGCAAGGTAACCTAAATTGGATGCCGGGGTAAAAGCAATACAATGCAACGACGTATTTTTATTGGCAACTTAAAGTGCTAAAGGACAACGTAAACTAATGGAAAAGATAATGATGTTCTCCCTCTCTTTGATCGTCGGTAAATAAATAGTGTCTTTTCTAACGCTCTAAAGGCCTGAAATTGTATTGCAAAACAGGTTCACAATTCAAAAACTACTCTTTAGAGAATAAGAAACAAAACACATGTTTTGAAATGCCACTTCTGCTTCAGATTTTCGACATTGCTTTTATTTACTCATGTTTTATGCGAAAACAAAATCCACATCAATACAACTCCTCTTGATTCCTCTTGCTCGTCTTACCACCCAGTCTGTCAATGTTATCATCTTGAAAAACTTGTTCAAAAACGCTGTTTTCACATATCTCAACACTTCACAGAATCTGAGTTGTATTTTCCTAATGCTGCGAGCGGGCCACCCAACCCCAAACTCCGCGTTGGAGGAGAATGTTGGATTTTTCCATGCTCTTACCAGCAGGCCGTTCACACAGAGGCATGTTCACAAGCCAGAATTTTGAACATATAGAAAAGTTCCCATGAAAGTTCCCTGACTTTTCTGTTCATTCAAAAAAAGCTTTTTGTATAGAACCTCAACTCTGTGCTCCCGTCCCAGGAGTGTTTACTCACTCTTTTAATTATGATTCATACTCTTCTAACTGTTTTGCAAAAAATAGAATTTAAACCACTTAGGAAATCGAAAATGCTCTGTCCAGAAATCCGAGTATAACTGAATTTCTCATATAAAAAGTGCCTTTTTTTAACATGCTAAAAATACGTATGGCCTTATAATACCAGATATACAGATTCAGTTAAGACACAAATTTCCCACTATTCTTGTAATGCATAAAATTAGTAAATGTTCATTAAAGTATTCATGAAAATAACTTAGCAGTAAATTAATGAACCAGAGACCATCTAAGACCATCACGGAGTCTATTAATATTCACACTTTATATAATAAGCTTAAAATTCAAAAGTGGAGTCTTGAACTGCAAACTGAGTTTTTTATATTTGTAATATTCTGATTCACTAAAAGATTTGACGAGCAAAGGAAAATGTATACTTTCTAAAGTTTTCTCTCTCTGAAGCGGAAACGTCGACTGACATTTCCTTATATAGCATGCTTTCTGAAACTAACTAACTTCTGAAAAGCGGGACTTAAAATTATAATTAGAAACATACTTCCGAATAAACGTCTAAAACCAAGATTCCGTGCAAAATGCTTTAGCCTGAACAATAATATCACAAGAAAGACCTACGGAAAAGAAATGATTTTTTGGAAATGATAAATTTTCGTCATCATATCGTTATTGTTCAGTGTCGATTCAGCGTCCCTAAGAAACTTTACCTCATATAGACACCTTTTAACACGTTTGCAAACAGAACCGACCCAGAACAGGCCTGATCTGGGTCTACCATGTTTTCTTATGGAAATATTATTAGATATGATCATACACTAGTGGACCTGGCAAGTAATGTCTTTGTTCTACATGTATGTACACGCGTGAAAGTTTATTTAGTGGGTGGAGCTTTGCATAGATATTCATGAAGGAAATGGTTTAGAAATAAAACACAATCGTAGCCGTACGTTCCGTTTTGCAGAGGCGTCGAGGGTGCGTTTTACTAGTGTGGGAAATGTGACCATGCAATATTAAACACATTTTATTTCTCTTATTCAAAAAATGACATGCAAAACATATATACATACAATAACACTCTATGGGATTGGACTTATAGATTTCCTTTCACATTCTACAAGTGACTGTTGTATATATATCTGACTCTGTAAAAAGGTCAGTTTACAGAGACACGGCTGTGTCTGTTCTTTACAATGTTCTTTATAAACTACAAAGGAACTATAAACACATACAAGTGGATCTTACAAAACAAAGAGCAATTTGCATCACTTCCATGATTTAAGCATATACGACGTCAGACCACCTTGTTTCAACGTATGGGTCAGTACCCGAGCTTTTGGCACAAATCGCGAGTGCGCAAAAGGCTTCTTTAAAATCACATGCTGACATATCCAGAGGTGCTAGGTCTAATGTAGTGTCTGAGTCTTCCGCTAATTCCATACTTTATGTTTATACGAGAAACGAAGGCTCTGGTGAGTCTGCGCATGTGCGCAGGCTCGTCTGAGGCTACGCTGCTCGCCGATGCGATAAGTACCTAAATTTCATGTGCTGGCCCATATAAATACTTGTGTATTACAACATCGAGTTCCAACGTAATATTCAATGTAGACTTTGGTTCGTTGAATAAAACTAGGCAACTAAAAGTATGTTTATCTTAAAGACATATGCGGCTAATTCCCATGCACACAATTTCTAAGTCAGATAACTCAGAAATCAATTGAGAATGTTTATCCCCCCTGTCTTTCGATCATTTACGAATTCTTAGACTAGCCCTCGTCTAACTGATATTTTTAGCATGTTAGAAAAAATGCAACTTATTCCTTTTTTAATCTATCAGTTACTCTTATGTCAGGTCGACGTTCCGACATTTCCAAAAGTAAATAAAATGTGCCTGAAATATGTCTCGGTACCAAGACAGATAGATAGGTCAGGAGAAGGTAAGCGTCGTACACAACTTCTAAGTTTTAATGTGGGAAGTAGTTAGTGGTGATATATAGATTCGCGTTAGTTCACGTGGTGTGTACAAGTTATTGTTTTACTAAACAATTGTAAACAAAAAATTACATCGCTGTCACTCTTGGCTGGCAGGACAGTAGCAAATCCGACACATGTTTGCTATTAACATGATTGTCACCAGTGTCTTCCAAAATAATATACGGATCCAAAATGAAAACGTTTTACACTTTATTTGTTTAAATATGAAAAACAGAAAATATATGCTAAAATAGAAACACTCTTCAGGGACTAAAGTGCATCTTTATTTGTAAATTCTAATATTGACCCCTTTATATGTACAATGAATCATTCAATAATCCGGCATTCTCTTAAAACAGAAGGAAGGATTCATTTGAATTCATTAGTATTCAAAGGGTTAACAGCCTTGATTATGAGTGCTCGTATTTTACTGATGATTAAACGAGTTGAGGAAAAGAGATAAAATGCGAGGCTTGCCGAGTTTTTTTATCTCTTTTTCGCAACGAGTTTAACAAATTCAATAATACAGGAGCGCGAATGTAAGATTCTATTTATCATATGACATTAAAATTATTTTGAAATCGCATTTTTGGCGTGAAAACGACAAGAATTTGTCATCTTTTACACAGAGAACGTTAAAGGGGACGGCAATCCTGATGATTACTGTGTTTTATATGAAAGGTCTTAATAAGCCATGAATTTTGATACCAGTTTCATCTAAATCGGTTGAAAAATGTGGAAGTTGTGGGCGTTAGAATATTTGCCAATGGACTGTAATGGAAGCGGCCATATTGTAGGCTTAGTGACGTCACTCAGCCTTATTAAATATGCGTAATCATATAAAATACAAACCAATGGATTATTTGCATTAATCTTTAATGAAACATTTTCCTTATGTATAAAGCTGCATATCTGCTGAAACACCGATGATGTGATAGTAGTGATAACTAAATATTAAGCAGTTGAAAAAATCAGAAAACTAATTAAATATTCAAAATGGCGGCTTAATGTAAGCCATATTGAATTCTTTAAATGCCCATAACTTGTCCATTTTCAACCGATTTTGATGATACTCGTATCAAAATTCATGGGTCATTGAGCTTTTCCTGATAAAACATACTTATTATTAGGGTTGCTGTCCCCTTTAAAATGGACGTCATTACGTAACGTGGTTATAGTCTTTCATCCAGCCTCTACAATAAGTGATACACAATATATTTCTAGTCGTTCTAAAACTATATTGACTTTAATCACCTTGGAGCAATCCCTTTCCTTCTTCTTGTCTAAAAGATCAAAGGAATAACATTCCGCTTACAGACTACTGCCAATTATGAATATAGATACTGATTAGACTTGTCAGAGAAAAATCAGATGCCTCGCCTCACGAAAAGATCCGTGTCAACCCTGCACGCCCAGCAGGACTAACTGTTTATTCATTTCCGCATTTTTGTCTCCACGGCTTTTTTCATCAGTGATTCCATTTGAACAACTATTAATTTATGGGCAATTATTCACTCTATTTCTCTATGTTGCCCCAGAGTTTGTTACACTCAGCCCAGTATATTGGGTACACTCGGACCAAGTATATTAAGTTGTCCGAGTGCACCTGTCTGGAAACCCCTAAACGGAAACTTAGCAAATAGTGAAGACCAAGATGAAATGCCGCATAATGCGGCATTTCATCATGGTCTTCACTGTTTTCTAAGATAAAATCGATCTTCAGAGAAAAAATACAATAAAAAAAATGAAAGTATAGCCTGCAACCCCTCAATATATACAATAGACCATTCTGACTTAATTGTATGTAGTTTAATGTAAAATTACATTGGTCCTGAAATTGTTAAAGATGTAAATTATCTTCTTGCCATCCAAATTTGACCTAAATACATACGGGCTCTAGTTGTTCTGTGTGCTTCAAGAGCTTTTTACCAGGCCACTCTTCTGTGCTATAGGGTAAAGTTGGGTAAATTCGGACAGACAGCTAAATTCGGACAGCGACCTTGTTTGTTTCATATTTCAAATATTGGAATAAAAAATACATTAACTAAGCAAACAGTGAAAATCCTGATGAGACGGCTCATAAGGAGCCGTCTCATCTGGATATTCACTGTTTGCAAATGTGTGTCCGAATTTACCTGATGTCCGAAGTTACCCGACTTTACCCTATTCTTTTTGCACTTTTCTACTCACGGACACATTGTTAGCATCTTATCATCCATTTCTGGGAAAGTACATCATATCTCTTTCCTAGCGACGTGCAGATGTTATCACATTTATTATCACTGCATGAGCCAGAGCGTGATGTATTGGAATTATCGCATAGGTTAGTAGCGAAATCTCATGCGACTTTGGGTCACATACAGTCTCGGCACACTATTCGTTGTTCGAATAACCCTTGTAGCATGTTACAGACCTGAAATATGTTCTGGTCAAATAGTGTAGTTCCAAACAAGTATTAGCTTTTCAAAAAAGCTGGCGGTCGCTTAGCCCTATCATTGTATGTATTCTTGCCCACTGCAAGCTTCCATTTTGAACTTCTAGAGCTTGTCCATGTAGATTTATTCTAATAAGCCCTGGTTATCAACATCTAAACTGTGATTTGTTACCATTTAACACATGCTTCCAGCGAGTTGTTGCTTGATCTTTTGAAAGCACCCGGCTTAATCATGGTATGTTATGGTAATGTATCTAGCATGCGACACATTTATGGAAAAACATTTGATAACACTAGACAGCACATTTTTCTTAAAACTAATGCCAGAAAATCAAGGTCACAGTGGTCGCTTAACTGTATATGTACAGACTCCGTGACCCCAAGATGTGTTCACAAATCAAATTTGGGATTCCCAGGATGTATGCTCGTGGACACGATTTTCTAGATCTGATGGCAGTGGTAAAGATGCGTGACGCTCCATGACCCTAAATGCATTAAGACACGAATTTTGGAATTCCTGCCTAAAATAATATAGGAGATACTCCGCATATTATATGAACACTCAAACTTCTAGGACACTAAGGACAGTCAGTTTTATTACTATATGCCTCCCTTTGGGGGCATAAAACCTGTTTGTCATGGCCGTCATAAGACAGTGCCTGAATTCATAGTAATTCTATGTAATCAGATGTGGATGACAGCCACAGAAGTACGTTTACTGATGTGAAGTTCGCTTGCACTCTTTGCCAATCAAGGACGTTTTGACTTTTGGACGTTTAACTTTCGCCAGCTTTTTTGAAAAGCTAATACTTATTGCGTTTATATAAGCGACAGGGCAAATTGACGCCTTCTTTCTGATTTCACGGACAGTTTACTTCGCGCTGTAGGTCAACCCACGATATTTGGTACCCCACTCGTTGTTCGGCAGCGAATAAAATATAGCCTGAGCACGGAATAAAGCTTCGGTCAAAACCTGAATTTGATGTGTGTTTTGAATGATGTTTATATAAGCGGCCGGCCACGGCCGACCGCAATGAGATGGCTTATATACAATGTACTACAGAAAATCTGTGTTAAACGGTCACTCTCAAAAAGACCACAAATTGGTTTTTTCAAGACCAATTATCGCTTAATGCAGGTCAAAAGTATTGCAGAATGCTCCAAGGGGAGCATTCTGCAATTTTTTTTGACCTTAATTATGCTACCTGTAGTGAATTAAGAGCTTTGTTTTGTCTTTTTGAATGGCCAATTTCACAGGCTTTTACATAGTTTGCTTACTCGTTTAGCTTTTTTTTCTCAATCTCCTTTTTGGAAAGTTTTTCAGGATTTGTGTAACACATCTTCTTAACGATATGGACTCTTCTACAGTTTAATGTGGAAGAGTTTACCTCAGAAACTTAGAGGTGATAGGGTTGAAAGGAATCGAGGAAGATGATGATTTCGACCAAGATATACTTTTGGTGTAGCTCCCATTACGCAGTTACGCACGTGCGTAATAAAAAAAAGTAATAAAATAGTAACATTCAAAGGAAGTCATCTAATAATAAAAGTGAGTTTCCATACCATAATGAACTGCTCTTAAAGCATAGAATACGCTTCCTCTCGGAGCATTTTTTTTTTCCTTTAAGAGTAGTTCCCATTTTGAAAAGGGGCGCAATTGAAGAGAATCACTGCTTGATCCAGTAGTCTTCCATCTGATGTGCGTCACTTTTTCAGCGTTCTGGCTACGCCATTGTATACATGTAACTGAAGCTGCACATGCACGATTATAAAACGGCTAAAAGTGCAAACTTCTTTGAATATTGTATAAATAAAAACAAAATAAACTGCGGTCACGTGATCAGTACCATTTCTGATGGGCTGGCCAAATGATCAGTTTCTTAGAAAATGTGCATTATCTGCAATGCAACGAACGATGTTTTTGCGGTCAACCTTTAAGGGCATCGTATGTTGTTTTGCTGTCAACATTTTTAGATTTTGCTGAACTTTATGTAAATACAGTGTACGAGGGACGTCCATTTAATTGTGGCACTGGGGTTCTGCACAATGCCTTTTGAGACGTACCCTTATTTAATTCTATTCAACCAGTTGACGTGTTCTGCTTTGACAAAAAAACAGTTTTTATTCTTAAAATTCAGGCTCTGAATGCAGATAAGTAGACTTTTTGGGCACAACCTGTAGACACTGAAAAAATCGTACTGACAAGAGCACTTTGGAGCTCATGTGAATGTCTGGAGAGATTATTTTTCGTTTTTTGTTTTGGACTATGGCACATAGCTTTTTCAGACATGTTCTGTTCATGATGACGCTAGACATGTGGCAACACATGAGTCATTATTTCTTCCGCTCCTGGTAAAGGGGAAGGGGTCATCTTTGAGCAACTGGCTTTACCTTTTAGATATTTGTATAATAGGATTATGTTGTCTTTCCCTTTTCTTGAGAGATTCCCATTTTAATGTCCAATAATGCCAGTCATACTCCCAGTTTCATAGTTGAGGTTCCATGGTACAAATCACGCAGCGTGATTTTCTGACCGTTCTAAGGTTGTTGGTTGTTTTATTGTTTATTGTTGCTCCCATTGTTTGTGGGGTTCTTTGTTTGGTCCTTGTTTTGTTATTCAGTGCGTGATTTGCGGTGTTTCCACGGACCCCCAGTGGTACCACGAGGATATAGAATCATCTACCACAGCAGGCTATCTCAGCAGCTAGCATAGAGGCGCACCAGATGCTGCTCCAGAAGCCCACCATGTAAATAAGACTGGAGCCCTTGCTGTTGCCAGAGTATATCTCTGGTCGAGTTTTTTTATGCGCATACATATTAATGCAATATAGTAATGATGATGATAATAGTAATAAAAGGCCTTATAATAATAATAATAATAATAATAATAATAATAATAATAATAATAATAATAATAATAATAATAATAATAATAATAATTATAATAATAATAATAATAATAATAATAATAATAATAATAATAATAATAATAAATAGAAATAGTAATATTAGAACAATAATAATTATAATAATAATAATAATAATAATAATAATAATAATAATAATAATAATAATAATAATAATAATAATAATAATAATAATAGATGCCTGTAGTGAACGCTTATTTGCGTTCGTTCATATTACGACCAAGATTGCGGTAAGCATGCGTCTACAATACTCAGATTGAAAATTATGTAACACTGTTTAGATTTTATGTTTCAGTGGTTTTGTGCGCGGATTTTTGAAGAATAAAAAAGCTTCTTAATAATTCCAATCTGTTTATCTATAGTTATTAAATTCGTAAGTTCCAGTAGATAAAGATTTGTCAGGAAAAATGAGTGTCATAGGTTTTCGTGGTTACATATTTTTGTTATTGTTTTACAAGTCCATGTTCTAGAGCTCATTCCCTTGTAGTATTGGCACGATCATTTCTATTTATACTTGGCTCTGTAGTGAAGTTGGTAGCAAGTCCGACTCCAGATCAAGAAGTCCCAAGTTTGATCCTGGTCCTTCTTATCATCTTAGCTCGGATCCAAAAAAACATGGACTGGTCACTTTTGTCATGGCTCAAAGGTGGATGAGCTTTCAAAATTCATGTATGTTGAAGATTTATTAGATAATTCTATCTGAATTATTTCTCTGCATATCTTTGTATTTTCTTTAAAAACCAATGGTTCAATATACCTATCTTTTCGTAAGACTGTATTGTTATATTTATTGAAAGTTTATCCGTCTTTATGAATATTAGAAAGAAACCTAGGTACACATTTTAGCTATTCTCGACTAGTCAGAAATCAATTTAAGAAGATGAGAAAACTTCAATTCTTTTTACTGTAACTCATAATATTTTAGCTTCCCACACCGTGAGTAACCTCTTATAATCTCATGTATATTCAGAATAAATTTGATTGGCTGTAGTATTTTGAAATAGCGCTAAAATTGAGCCTCAACAGCATAACTTTGTATTTCCGTCAGTGACCAGTCCGTTTATACTGGGTCCGAGGTATCATTGATCATGAAATATTTTCTATGGTCATTTGCCTCCTTCTGCTGATTCAAGAAGGGTTGTTGTCATTTACAAGCAAAAATATGTGCACAAAGTACTTGTTAACGCTTAATCAAGCTTGCCCAGGAGGTGAACTGACCGCTTGCCCAGGAAAAAGGTATAATTAGGTGAACTGAATGCGTCTTTATGCACCAGTCATTTGAATCCACGGCCCCCAACCTACAGGAATAGCGGTGGAATAGCCGGGCTATGGTGCGGTGCAAGTACTTTTTGATTTTCCCCACAGTGCCATAGAAGTGTTGGGGTTATAACATTGAGACACTTACCACTGGTGAGATTTTCTGTAGTGTAGGGCAGGGCTAAGACTAGGGTTGTTACCATCAGCTTGTCCCCACAGGGCTGGGCTTATACCAGGGCTCTGAAAAGTGAAAAGTCACCATCCCCGCCATCCCTGTAGGTGGGGGAGCAATAGATACAAATAACTTGTGCATATTATGAACATAGCTGTTGACTGAGACGTACATGTAAGACCTCAAACCTTGGACATATATATATATATATATATATATTGCTTTTTTGAAGAAAAATCACAGATATACAGAGAAATAACAGATATGATTATTTAATCTTCAACATACGTCAGTTTTGATGGCTCAGCCATGACAACGTATTTCCATTATATATACATTTACCTGTATGTCAGTGACCAGTCCGGGTACACTGGGTCCAAGCTCAAACCAAAGAAACAAAATTTCTATTTTTGATCAGGGGGCTTTATCTGCCGTATCTGGCCCTACAGATGCAAGTGTGTTACTGTCCTGACACCAGAACTTTTCCTCCCCATGAGAGGGGATGTCAAACTCGGGCCTCTAGCTAGGGCTGGCTAATTGAAGCCAAAATGCTATTTGATAATTGGTCCTTGAATTATGATAAATAACCGATTAGTAATCGCTCAAACTTGAAAGAACTCAAAGAAGCCTTTAAGAAGGTCTCAGAATGTTTTGACAATTTTTACATGGTCATCAACATTAATTTCCTCATCATTTCCCAATTTGCAACACTTAGTAATGCATGTTTTATACTAAAAGACAATAGGTTTCAAGTAAAAGTAGGTACCTTTCCTCAAAACTAGTCTTCATCCATTCAGTTAGTAGAAAATTTTCTTTGCTAATTGGCAAAGTCGGCCATCGTTGTTGTGTGACTTCATACAAAAGGAAGTCAATTATACATGACACAAACTTCTTTGTGTTAAAATAAGACCCACTGTAAATTGTGGGTAAAATTGAAAGCCTTGAAAGTTCAAACAAGAATTTGCCACTGAGAAAAAAAACAACTTGCATACTTAATTGTTTATCTGACAAATATTTAACAATTCTGTGCTACTTAAAATCAGAAAATAGTGTCAAGTATAGCTGTAGACTGTAGAGCGCAGTTTTTTTTTATTACTTTGTTACAGAAATTTATACTCACCTACTGTTTACGATAAGGCACTTCCAGTCGAAACAAAACATCACATCGAGACAATTACACTTTAATTTTAATTGAATACACGAAAGCATGGTAGCTCAGTGGTTAGGGACTTGCCTCCTGTGCTAGAGGTCTCAGGTTCGATCCTCATTCGCGGCGAGGAAAATTTCGGTGTCCGAACGCGCTTTCTCTAGTGTTATTTGCAGGTATGACGCTAGATAAGTGCATCGTCCGTCGCATCTGGACATTAACTGGATGTCCCCTGTGCAGGGAAAGTCACCCCATGTGCAAGTTAAACGAACCCTAAGGTAATTTAGATATGGTTACTTGTCCTGCTTTCATCCTGGAACCCGAAATGTACAAAGTTCACCTGCCGATAATGCTCGCAAGAGGGGCTGGCAGTATATAGAGAAATATAATGCATATTTTTTTTTAGACTTTTTCATTTTATATAGAGACAGCAGGTTTATTTGTTAAGTCTGCCACTACCTGTTAAAGATCAGCGCGTGTCCACTCATGTCAGTCAAGTAGGAAACTCGCTCAGCATTCTCCTGATTTGCTAAGCATGCTTCCCACTGCTGTCAGTCAAATAAAAAATGTGCAGACATGAAATTCGGATGAGTTGTTTGTCATAAGCTAAAATAATGAATTTGGAGAATAAAATGTAGGGCAGAGTCAAGGCATTAACAGATAACAGGAGGTGGGTCATTGGTTTAATACTGTTTATGCCCTGTGCCCTGACATTTTTTCAAGACTGAATTTCAATTAAAACAAGCCTGAATGTGTAAGAATTGACCAAACGCCAACTGTCAATCAAAAAAATTGGTCATATTATACCTAGTTCACCAAAAAAGGCTTTACATGTCAGTAATTTGTCTTGTGTTTTCTAGGTTGAGAAATTTGATGTGTGTGGCTTTGCTCAATGCCACCACCAGCCCACTATGCAAATGATGCAAGAGGGAGAGGCATTACCTCTGTCCATTGGTTCAGACATGGCCTTCGTCTCCATGACAACCCAGCTCTTCTAGAATCATTGAAGAATTGCTCTGACTTTTACCCAGTCTTTATATTTGATGGAGAAGTGGCAGGTGAGATTTGAGCCGTGACATGTGAATTCCAACAATGTGGCATTTTGACAAGTGAAGACTCAGACGAGCCTCTGCAGCCTCCTTTTGAGCTTAGAAACTCAAATTGGTGTTCAGTCAGTAGCTTAACAATCGTAGAATACTCAAGCAACTAGCAAAGGCTCTGATCAGACTGTGCGTATGCGCAGGCTGATCTGAGGCTTTGCTGGTTGCACATGCCACATTGTTGGAAATCTCATACGCTGGCTCATTTTCTTTTGATTCCAGGACACAAAATGAAATAGGAGGGTGCCATCATGAACATGTAATGTACCAGTATGGCTAAAATCATACTTTTTTTGCCCCCAAAGGAACTTTGGGTGGCATATATTAATTGCACTGTCAGTCCGTACTCACGAATGGACCCTTGTTGGGTACTTTAAATTTCTGAAAATCCTGGTCATTCCGTAAATGAAAGTAAGGGTGCAAAGATCAGGAATCGATACAATCAAGTACCACACCTGACCCAGTTTACCAATAGAAAAGTGACAAACTCACAGTAGGCACCACAAAGGAGAGCCAAGAGGTCAGCCCTTTCCCAGCAGGTAACCACAAGGCACATATATACAGACGCGCACAAAGGCATAGTAATCACAAGACAGAAAAACACAAAATATCCACAAAAGAAGTACCACCTTGGAATGGTCAGTAAAATATTTTACTGGAGGGCTTAAACCAGTTTATCAGCGCCAACCTCGCCCTTAATTCTGATGTGGACCAGGACACATTTGGGAAAGTGACAAAACATAACAAACACGACAGCCAAGAGGGCAGGCCTTTCCCAGCAGGTGACCAGAAGGCTACAAGGAACAGACATGACAGCACATTCCAACATGAAGCATAACTAACAAAAAAAGAATCCACAAAAGAAGCACCGCCTTGGAACGGTCCTGTAGGACAAGTGCTTTGGGAAGAATTACTTGTCCTTTCTAGATTTCACTCGTTATTATGAGCAGACAAGTTAATTTCAACACAAATTTAACAAATGAGAGGATAGGGATTTGGGAGTTTTTGACTGTAGATTGGGAAAAAAAAAAATACTTTTCGCCAAATGGTAATGGGGCCCATATTCAACCCCAAATATTGGCAAACGAGAGCCCTGCCAGATCAGGACTGATGTTTTGTCAGTCCTGATTTGAATCCAAACTGTTTGTAAAGGCTATCCAGTGTTCGCGGTTACGCCGTAATAATATCTAAATATGCAACGAAAATCATTGGTACGCAAAAAGACAAGTGGCTCGCGTCCATGGGATGCAAGATCAAAAGCAGTCGACTTTCAGCCAATTTAAGCCAGCTCAATAGTAAAGAGAGTTAAAACCTTTGAAAAACGGTCTTTTGTACTTTGCAACGCTTCAAAATCACAAAGAGACTGCTATAGATAGTATTCAGTTGTGGTTTTTGAGATCCGTTGTTCATAGCAATGGTTGAAATCAGAAAGAGGCTCTGCTATAAATAAAGATTTACGTTTTTCCCAAAATCAATTACTGGGTAAAAAATGGCGTCTGCCTCATTATGCTAGAAACTTAATAAAGTTAAATCTGAAGCCCAAAATATCAAAATTCGATGCTTTGTCTGTTCGAAAGTGCCTTCACAGACGGGTTCAGCGATTTCCAACAGGCACATGTCAAATAACCTTGGGGGAGAATTTACAATCTAGAGCATCATCGCCGCCAAGCAAAGACTTTTTATAAGCAAAGAAGTTTGATAGTTGATGACTTCGTCACCACTTCTTTCTTGTTTTTATTATTGATTGTCAATCACTCAGTGTCAACTGAAAATGTTTGAGATAAGTTAAATGATAGTAAGTTCTTAGTGTTTTACATTTAAATAAAAACTAAACAAATAAAAATTGTCAGTTGGGAAACTTTCTGGGACTCAGTAGAACTTGCATGGGACTCAACTTTTGTTGATGACCTGGGTCCCACGGGCGCAGGAAAAACTAAGCCTAAATCTAATACTGCTTTCAGGAGACAACAAAAGTCGCCATCACAATGTTAACCTGCAAGGAAAGAGTTAAACATCCTCTCATCAAAACAGAAAATAAATAAGAAATGGTGTACATTCTATTACAGGTAGTTCAACTGCAGGCTTCAATCGTATGAGGTTTCTCTTAGAGTGTTTGAAGGATCTGGACAGCAGCCTCAACAACCATGGTGGTAGACTCTATGTCTTCTTTGGAGATCCTGTTAAAATCTTTGAAAACCTGTTTGAGGTAAGATTACCCCTTGTCCTGCTGAGTACACAGGTTTAGATATAAAAAAAATCAGTGTACAATTGTAAAAAATGATCCTTCCTATCATTTTTAATTTATATATTGAGTGCTCAAAAGAACTGTCTCATTAAGACAGTTCTTTTGAGTACCCACAACATATGTTTCTGTTAAGAAATAAGAAAATTAATTTTTTGTTACACTTAACTAAAGGCCTGTGAGTATTATTATCTGCTTATAAGTACCACATCTGGCCCCTGAGGTTATAAAACTTTATGCTCTCAAAACAGGACAGGAAGCACAGTAGTAGATAATTAAATGGGCCTGAACTCGAGAAAATCTGACTTTGGTGCACGCAAACAACAAAGGCGCAGGCCTGTCTTCGTATCCACACAGTCTGATCATGCTTCATGCAAATTTTCATTTTAGCTAGTCTCTGTAGCCAAACAGACTGGTTTGAGTCTTACTCAGTCAGAAACCCACAAGAAAGGTTTTCTCGCAAGATGGCCTTAATGTATATTATCACTTATTTAACCCAGAAAGACCCTGTTTAGACGTTAAGTGTATGGAATGTAATCATAGACCATGTAGATCTTGGATAAACACAAAGCTTACCTGACTCTTCACTGCTCACATACGCATAGTATGGAAGGAAATTATTGGTACAGTGTATGTTATAATGTTACATAACACTCATACTTATCATTTATTAAATGTATGACCAACACGGTAATGTACCCGCTCATTCTGAAAAAAGTCAGTCTTGGATGCTTAGAAATCACCTTTTATCTCAAATATTCAGAATATCTGGAATTGATCACTTATTTTGGTTACATTTATCATTTAATTTTACTATTTGTCTAATCTTTATTTTCGAATTTATTTTTATTTTAATCGCTTTCCATATTCCATTGTGTATTGTAAGGCAGCCATATAAAGGTTGCCCCTTCACGTGTAATCTTGTGGAGATAACATGGAACGAGACAGTTTGGCACATGCCCACTAACAATGTGAAAGAGTCTATTATGCCCAAAAATGGCCCCACCACAGGTGTCACAAGGGACATGAGCAGCTTTCATGTATATGTAAGCTTTAAACAAAACTCAGGTGAGCGATTTATGGCCACTTGGCCCTTTTGTTTTTAATTGAAGACCAGCTTTAGACATGCTAGGAAAAAATGTTATCTATGCTGAAGACATCAAATGTTGACATGCCCATTGTCCCATTCTCACCATGTTATTTTTTTTTTCAAGGAAATTAACAACAAAATGCTTCCTTCATACTTTATGAAGTCGAAATCTTCCCTTTTTAAGACCAGACCAGCCTCATGAGTATTTTAATATAAATACTACCTATAAACTGTGCTTATGAGCTTCTTAGTTTTGTAATAGTGAGTATCCCAGAAACACATTGTGTCACATCAATATTCATATGAGGTTGTTAGAACATTTTGTGTCTGCTGGGCGCTGGCCTTTGCTGGGTAGTCTCACTGTTGTCTTTTTTCAGGAGTGGGGGGTATCAAAGCTGACATTTGAAGAGGACCCAGAGCCAATTTGGAAGGCCAGGGATAATGCTGTGAAGAACCTGTGTGCAGACAAGAAAGTAGAATGTATAGAGAGAGTGTCTCATAACCTCTGGGATCCTAAAGAGTAAGAAAGATTTAACCTACTAGTATCGTCTGCTGATAGCCTTTGATAACAGCTTGGACCCAGATCAGGTTTGACAAAACGTCAGTCCTGACCTGGATCCACTCTGATGGTATTCCTGAAAAATTTGTATAAAAAGTTGATTTTGAAAAAAAACAACAGCAGACAAGAAATATACAGTGCAGTCCATTAAGAAGTCTATGTTAAGGTCCATTGGAATGGACTGGCTTGAAAGAGAATTGTATAACAAAGGGAAAATTTTACAAATGAGTTATATGACAGAATGCAGGCCTTTAGTTGAGAGTGCGTACCAAAAATGTATTTTTCTTATTTCTCAACCAAAACATATATTGTGGTTACTCAAAAGAACCGTCTCAATGAGACGGTTCTTTTGAGCACCCAAAACATATGTTTAAACTGATAGGTAAGAAAATATTCATAATTTTATGCTCATAAAATAAGTTTATCTAAACCTATGAGCATGGTCATCTTCCTGTAATTCCTTTATAAAATTCCATTGCAAAAAATGGGAGCCACACCATGACAGTGTAATAGTATAGCCAATCTGTGTTTAAAAAAATATGTTCTAAATGGACAGCACTGTAATTTTCTAACTTCTCGATGACACTTATCGGACCCTGTAGTGCAGTCTGTAGCAAGTCTGACTGCAGATCCAGGGATCACGAGTTTGATTCGGGCCAGGTCCTATACTTTGTGGAGATCAATCACGAAATATTTTCTATGGTAGTTCTCCTTCTTCTGCTGAATCAAGAAGGGTTGTTGTCAGTTACAAGCAAAAGTATGTGCACAAAGTACTGGTTAGCCACTTAATCAAGCTTGCTCAGAAAAAAATTGTGGTTAGGTGAACTGACCGTCTCCACAATTGGCAATAGCTGTTGACTAGGACTTAAAACCTCAAACCAAACAAGCAAAATTACTCTTGCTTTTATACTTTTTAGCTATTTTTGTTTTGGAACTTTGTCCGTCAGAAAATTGTATCCTCTCTGTAACTTGAAAATCAATTAAAGACAACATGCAGAGCACAAGAACCATAAGTCTTGCATTATAATGCAAGACTTATGGTTCTTGTGCTCTGCGCGTTGTCTATCATTGGAATTTTGTCTGTCACAAAATCATTACAACTGTATCTATCAAAAAGGGGGAGACAATTGTTTTTGTTTTTTGCAGAAAACTAAATTCTTGTTTGGGCTCATTGTCCCAACAACAGCTAGGGGCATGTAAGATAAAGCTTTATGTGGATTCATTTCCCAAGAACAAACATTTTAGTCTAGATAAGTATCGGGACTTTCCTATACAAGCCTATTTATGGAAAATAGGCAACGATGCAGACTCAGATCAGATGCCATAGAATGCTTTGTATATTTCTTACAGAATTTTCCCTTGAAATGAAAATACTGGACCACCGAACGACTGTTAATTTGGAAATGAACTTGTCCAATTTAGAAGGATGGAGCAGTTAACCCTTGTCCTGTTGAACCAGAATTTATCTGTTATATGAAAACAGTATAGATCCAGATCAGGAATAGCTATCTGACCAGGATCCACATTGTTTTCCACTCAGATTGAAATACACATGCTTACAACTGGAATGCTGCAGGTCAACTCTTAAAGCGCCAATTGCAGCAAAAGTCGTCTGCTTTTTTTGTCTGCTGAAATGTTTAAGAAGCCTCTATGACAATCCTTTAGGAGCAGTCTGATCAGGGTCCACCCTGTTTGCTTCTATGCTTAAATTTGTCAGTAATGTTAGGCAATTATTTGCAGCAGACGGCCTCAGCAGACGTCATTTTTCAGAGGCATTTTTTTTTGGTGCTTTAAGGGTTAACAGGATAATAGGCACACTGGGTAGGAGTGTAGTACATAAAAATATTCGGCTTGACAATGTTAAAATGGGTTATTAAAAATTTGAGGACACTTTACTGTATTTTCAGAGTGATAAACAATAATGGTGGAAGTCCTCCACTGACCTATATGTTGTTTAATCAAGTTGCTCAGTTGCTTGGTGACCCACCCCGTCCCGCCAGTGATCCGGATTTCTCTGATATACGACTACCTGTAGCTGAGGACCACGATAACAAATATGGGATACGATCATTGGAGAAGATGGGTAAGAGAATTTTACTGTTCCTTCACATGTTCAGTACCTCACATTGTACAGCGTAATCATGATGTATAACCTCAAAAAATCAATAATCCAATAGGAGTCTGTATGTATCTGTATTTGTTGGAAGTTTATCTGCACAGTGTGTAGTACTGGGTTTAGAATAACAATTTTTTTAGCATAAAATTATGAATAGTTTATCATGCGTTTTTGGTGCTCAAAAGATCCGTCTCATTGAGGCAGTTCTATGAGTACCCACATCATATATGTTTTGGTTGAGAAATGAGATTTTCTTTTCAAACTCTACACTCTTTACTAAAGACCTGTTCTATTTGCCATCAATAATCAGAGAAAATCTGATTTTGCTACATGCCAACAACAAACCAAGGCTCTTTGCTATTTATATCAGAAGCTCAATGATTTGATTTGACAACAATTCCAAGATAAGGCCTTTTTAAGGAGGAAAATTTACTCTTTTTTAAACTTTGGAAGTTTCTACTTTGCTTCTTTTAAAAGTTGGTTAGCTCATGAATGTTCCTAGAATGCTTAGTTAACATATGGCTATATTCTATATGGTATCAAACCCCCAAGACAGACATGTAATTGAGCGCCGATCTGAGAAAAGGGTCCTTCGAGCATTTTAGCAGTTTATGTGTAATCAAAATTTCAAAAACGTCTAAATTTTTAGGATTTTGCATGTTCTTACAATAGAGTCAAATTGCTTCTATCATGTACTACAATCAAAGGCGCAAATTATTCTAATAAAATTAAGTGATGGGAATAATGTATGTTGCCATGGCAACAACTGTGCATTTGGACTATATATTACCTTTAAAACAGGGTACCTCATTTCAAATGCTTTTGTAAACATGGGATGAGCGTATGTGGGCTATTTGTGCAGTCTCTGCAATTGCATACACATCAAATTTACAGAAACATGGGGCATTCTTGAAATATTGCTCCGAGCATCTTTGTTTTAGCGTCATATGTTTACACAATGGTGTTGACGTCAGAACGTCATTAACAACGTAAAGTAACGTCATGTAATTGTTCACAACAGCTGGGTCTTTCTTTCTCTGTAAATATCTCACTTTTGACTTTTATTGCCAGAAGGTCCCTTATCTCAGATCTTGGCACAATTGCTTTCTTGTCAGAGTGAGGGTTGTTAAAGTGTTTGTCTTCAATTACTCATAGTACGATATGACAGTCAAACGGATATGTAAAAGCACATGAGGTGAGTGTCTTTGCTGAGATCAGCACTGTTCCATGTAAGAGTCAAGCAAAGACATTTCTTTAGATAATGGTACTTAGGCCAAATAAAAAAATAATGTGTTTAGGGTAACAGGTCTGACAATTTTAGGTACGGTAGATACACATATTTTTTTCTGGAAAAAATAATATAATTTCGCCTTTCAAAATGTATTAAAAAAAAATCAAGAAAACCTGAAAAAATTCTAGGTTTTACCAGTTTTAGGTAGAGTCAGGTAACCCTAAACACAGGTATTTTTTGCTTGGCCTTATGAGCCATGGCATATGTACATAATGTCACTATTTATAGATGCAAATAATTTGGACACAGATCAGGCCCGACAAAATGTCAGTATGGATTTGGACCCAAACTGTTTGACACTCTGATGGTATTCTTGCATGCAAAATTATCTTATCTGTTTTTGCTCCAATGAGATTGCTCATATATGGGCCTCGAGGCGAGAAACTGTGTTTGCGAACAACAAAGATGCAGACCAGCATGTGCATCCACACAGTATGATCAGCACCCTTCCTATTCCCATATTGAAAAGTATCATATGTAACCTTGCTACTAGTGTAATTTCAATTTTCTAGCTAGTCTCTGTAGCTATGCATGGTCGGTTTTGCCCTTACCTGGACACAAACCCGGTAGATGGGTTTTCTTGTATCGAGGTCTGTATTACCCTTTGGTTATTTTCCAGGTATATTTCCTGAGTGTATGGAGCAAACTGACCGTGTCAACAATTGGAAAGGTGGGGAAGCTCAAGGTCTCAGTAATCTCAAGAAAAGGCTTGATATAGAAGAAATGGTAAGAAAAGTAAATTATTAACTGTCATTTATCATATGACGTCGCGTCGTGGAGTGAAATAACGCCATGCAATAAAATCAATAAACCACTAGTATTTTACAGATTTCGTAACGTTACGCAATGATGTCCATTGTAACGTTGCATAAAAGATGACAAATCTTGACGTTTCACACCAACAAGGAATTTTTAATTATTTTCAATGTCATGTGATAAATAGAATCAAACATTCGTGCTCCCATATTATTGAATTAATTAAACTTGTTGCGAAAAAGAGATAAAATGCTCGGCAAGCCTCACATTTTATCTCTTTTCCCCCAACTTGTTTAATAAATTCAATAAAACAGCACTCATGTAAGATCTTCTATTTAATAAGAGATGGTTTCCGATTAAAACTAACATATTTTATTTATTTGGGTCAACTCTTGAGATTTTGGCACTTATTGCATTTGCCCAAATGCCTGTTAGAACACCCATGCTGGCATATCCAGAGGGGCTAAAGGTCTAATTTTTATTATCTGAGATGGCCCATAGGTTTAGATAAACAAAGTTTCTCAGAGTAAAATTGTTAATATTTTCATAATTTTTAGCATATGTTTTTGGTGCTCAAAAGAACCGTCTCATCGAGACGGTTCTGTTGAGGACCCACAACATATGTTTGGGTTGAGAAAAAAGAAGATTATTTTTCTGTTACGCACTGTTAACTAAAGGCCTGGATGGCCTCTTCTTCCATACTTTGTGTATGTAAAAAGTGAAGACTTAGTTGCTCGTCTGACCCTTCACAGCTTGCGGTGTGAAAAGTATTGTCGTCTCATTTGCTGGCTCATTTGTCATTAAAAATCATGTCTCCAGATAAGAGTGCATGCTGGAAAATTATTTTCTAATTTCTCAACCAAACATATGTTGTGGGTACTCAAAGAACCGTCTCACTGAGACGGTTCTTTTGAGCACCCAAAACACATTTTTAATTTGATGGGTAAGGAAGTAAATGCAATTTTAGGTGCACAAACTATCCGTATCTGGACCTTTGTAAAAAATAATAGTTATATTGGCTTTCCACAGAGCTGCTTCCAATGCCTTCCCACAACACATGTTTTATGACCTAGTCATTGCATTTAGCAGGCATATAGTAATATAGTTTAACCCCTGTCTTTATACACATATGTATGTACATATCCCTGTAATTTGGTTTTCGTTCAATGTCTCTTTAAAAATTGAGTGTATTTTAATACACAGGTATATAATCATAGGGTATCTAGATAAAGTTGGATATCTACACAAAAATATCTATTGACCACCTTTATTTGCTAAAACCAAGTTATGCTCAAAATATTTTGTCAAAAACATGCCTTTGTATTGTATATATGTTAACTAGAACACAAAGTACCATACCAAGCACTGCATATTGATTGTTTCAGATGCTGTTTCAGATGCTGTCCTGGGACATTAACCAAGCACCACCAAAGTTTACAGCTGACAGCGTTTTCAAATTTGTCTCTCCTTTAAGAAACCAATTAAAACTTGATATTTCATGTGAATCATCTCACATGAAATGGCAAGTCAAAGAAATCAATAAAGAAACTTGAAAATTGGTCAACCACTACAGTTATAATTGCCGCTTTATAGCTAAAAATAAAAAAGAAATGTGTTATTTTTCCTTTGTTTTAGGCATTCAGAACTGGTGCTGTGATGCCAAACCAAGCTTTTCCCAATCTGCTGGGACCACCAATGAGTATGAGCCCTCATCTACGTTTTGGTTGTCTCTCTATAAGGAAGTTCTACTGGAGCTTAAGGGATACTTATAACAGGGTCAGTAGTTGGCAGAATTTTATCCATTTTTGAGAGGAATGATTTATTTATAGAGAAAAAATTGAAAAAGTGTTTTTTGTCAAACACTTCTGACCCTTTGTATAGTGGAAACCCCTAAATGGGTACTTTGACAAACAGTGAAGACCCAGATGAAATGCCACATTATTTCATTAGGGTTTACATTGTTAAGGTAAAAACAATCATCAGGGACAGAAACCATATTAATTGGTAAAAGTCTATCTGTCGCCCCTTAATATATATATGTAATGTACCATTCTATCCTATATTGCTTTTATCTGTTTGGGAAAATCCATCAGAATACAAAGGCCTAATGAACACCACAACGAATATTTTCGTTGAAAAACATCCCCAGTTTTTATGTGAAGATCAAAATCTCTGGCTACAGAAATTTCACATCTTCCTTGTTAAATACAACATTGATTCAATAGAATAAAAGCTTATTGATCTTTTATGCACATGCTTTAGTAAGAAGATAGAATAAATAAATTTCCAGCCGTCTTCCATGAACGATTGAAGCATTCATAATAGAATTAAAGTATTTTATTATTCTCCCTAATGAACACACTGAGCACATCAGGAAAATCCCTGTTTTATGTGTTGTTATTATCTAGGTTCACGGGGGAAGGAGAGATATAACTCTCTCAGCTGTTGGCCAGTTGATCTGGCGGGAGTATTTCTATACGATGTCTGTCAACAATATCAACTACAACAAGATGTTCGAAAACCCTATTTGTCTCAACATTCCATGGTATTCTGATGATGCAAAACTCAAGAGATGGACAGAGGTTAGTGGACCTTTAGTAGGCCTTGCAGTAACATAAACTGTTTCTTGGTTTAAAAAGTTTTTTTTGTTTTAGAACAATTTCTAAAATTTAGTTTACCTCCTGTAAAGCAGGGTTCGCACAGGCTTGAAAAGTACTTGAATAAACAGGACTGTCTTGAAAAGTCCTTGAAAATTTAATTTGCCTTGGAAAGTACTGGAAAAACACTCAAAGGCCTTGAAAAGTCCTTGAATTTTACCATTTACAGGAGTATTCAACACTGTCTTTGGAGACCTAAATCAGTATAAAATTGTGGTGTCTTTATTTGGTGCAGCTCATATTTTCTAAAACTAATATTTTAAGTAAAGCAGTCCAAAATTTCCGAAGTAGTATTTTAATGTGTAAATCAGTATTTTATATTAGTTTTCAGACCTTGAAAACAGTAGGAAAGTCTTTAAAAAGTACTTGAAAAGTCCTTGAATTTTACACAAACTTGCCTGTACAAACCTTATAAAGGAGCCAATCTTTGTCCCCACCCCCATGAATGTAGAATGTACAGAACAAAATAAACTAAATGTTTAAAGAAAGGGGTCAAGTTCTATATCAATTTGTACATAGAATATAATTGAGCCGCGACATGGGATTTTCAACAATGTGGTGTATGCGACCAGCAAAGCCTCTGATCAGCCTGCGCATATGCGCAGTCTGATCAGAGTCTTTGCTAGTTGCTTGAATATTCTATGAGTGTTAAGCTACTGACTGAACATCATTTGGAGTTTCTAAGCTTAAATGGTGACTGTGTAGGCTCATCTGAGTCTATTCATGTCAAAATGCCACATTGTTGGAAATCACATGTCGCGGCTCAATTATATGCTTACCAAGTAATTAATGTTTTGTATTTGTTAATTAAAATGTGGCTTATCTCACAGTTTACAAAAAATGATAAGAGGAGAGAGCAGAGCCGGATCTTTTTTTCACTTTTAACAAAATTATTCTCCCCGTCAGGTTGGGCAGGGCCATCCTTCTGCATGCCTGGATCTTAACTCTTTCCCACCACTATTTTTTGTCCTGAAATGTTGTCTGCTTTATATGTCTGCTGCATATATTCAATTGAACTGTAGACATTATCAAACAAAATGAATCAGACAGAGGGGTTGCAGGTTTGAGCCTCACTGGTCGGCACTGAGTTGTGTCCTTGAGCAAGATACATTAATCCCTGCTTAGTACTGGTTCAGCCCAGGAAGACCCATCCCGACATAACTGAAAAACTGTTGACTGTGATAAAAAGAATTAAATCAATCAAAACAAAATGAACCCTGATCAGACTGCTTTTTAGGGAGAAGTTTGATCTGAGTTCATATGGTTTGCAATATAGGCTACCTAAGTAAGAACATGAGTAGGCAATAGGAGCAAACAACAAATGTCACAACAGTCAAGCTAAGCTTAAGTAATAAGTAAGAGTTTTGTTTGTTTGATTTGATTCTCTACATTCCAGTCAATAAGCTTTCAGTTATGTTGGAACGGGTCTTCCTGGGTTGAACAAGTACTAAGCAATGATAAATGTGTCTTTCTTAAGGACACAACACAGTGAAGCCGGTGAGGTTCAAACCTGCTGCCCATCAGTCTTGAGTCAAGCACTCTACCACTGAGCCTCTGTGCTCCCAATTAGTAAGAGTTAAATGTTACTAAGTTTCAAAATCACCCATATATGGTTGCAACAATTTTTATGCATTAATGCATTGTTCATGTTTCAGGGTACCACTGGCTATCCCTGGATTGATGCCATCATGAAACAGCTACATCATGAGGGATGGATACATCATGTGTGTCGACATGCTGTCTCATGTTTTCTCACGCGCGGGGATCTTTGGATCAGCTGGGAAGAAGGACTTAAGGTAGGATTTTATTCTTTTGTCTGTAATTAAGGTTATAATGTTATTAATCAAGGAAGTTCGTATTGGCCCAATTACAGGTCTGCGGTAAGCTGTATTGGCCTGAGACGAAATGCCAAGGGCCAATACAGCCTACCTCAGACCTGTAACTGGGCCAACTTGAAATCACTTGACTAATGATGTACATGTATTTTATTAATTAAATACTTAATATGTAACACTTTTACAGGAGGGAGCTCAGTCGGTTCGAGCCTCACCGGCGTCACTGCATCACTGCGTTGTTTCCTTGAGCAAGACACATTAATCCTAGCTCAGTACTGGTTCAACCCAGGAAGACCTGTCCCTATATAACTGAAAGATTGTTGATGGGACGTAAAGAATCAAATCAAACTGACAAACAAAACACTTTTACAGGGAAATGTATTTGATTAGAATTATAGCTTGAATTATTGAACCAGAGGTTCAATTCAATTCAAAGGATGCCATGTTAACTCTTTGCCCTCTGGGAATTTTTTCATGCTCTTTGGTAGTCAGGTCTAGATTTATCTTGCAACTGGTAACCATGTCAGCCCGTACAACCTGTAGCATGTGGGTAGATGGGACTCATTAACCTGGACGGGTCACCCATCTTGGAGTTTTCTCTAGGACTTCACACAAAACTTTGCCAGAAACTAGCCTGTCCAACTTCCAGGTGCTGTAGCAGTGGTCCAAAGGAGGAGCATTACTAATTCATTGTCAGTAGTGTAGGATACAGGCAGCGCTGTTGGACTGCCGAAAGTGTCTGAGTTGATGAAAGGAAGGGCGTCCTACTGTAAAACTTTGCTACACATATACATTGTACAAATGGTAGTCCTACCCGAAGTAAGATCTGCTCTGCATGCAGCTAGCCAGTTACCTGGAGTGGGGTGGGGGGCATTGATGTCGCAGATGCTCCTGCACCTTAATCAAAACCCAATGATGAATGATGATGATATTTGATATTGTGCTACATTAATTTGAAAAATAAAGTTTAATAGATCTACCAACCTGTTTTGCTTCAAGGGACGTCAAAAACACAGGTATTTTTAACTCGCCTTACATATGGGCTTCAACGCGAGAAAACCTGTCTTCGGTGGTCTGCAAACAACAAAGGCGCAGACCAGCCTGGGCATCTGCACAGTCTGATCAGCACCTTTGTTATTCCCTTATTAGAAAGTACAATATCCAAACTTGCTTCAAGCCAAATATAAATATTCTAGCTAGTCTCTGTAGCTGAGGAGACTGGATTGAAACTCGCTTTGTAGGAAACCCCGAAGACAGGTTTTCCTGCGACGAGGCCCATATTCAAAAGGGCTAGATGTCTTAAGTTTGGTCGGAGTCTTCATCTGCATCCATACTTTGACATTGTATATGCAAACAGTGAAAGCTCTGGACAGTCTGTATTTGTGTCAAATTTTCATGTGTAAATGGGAAATAAGAAAGTAAACACCTTATGGTTATAATAAAATGTTTATTGGTCAACACTTTTTAACTCAATCTGATGAATACTCAAAGTGAAACCTGGGTCTCATAGACTTTAACCCATTTCATTCTTGATACCAGTAAACCGGTACTTTTGCAAATAGTGCAGACCCTAGTGAAATGATGCATAAAGCAGCATTTCATCAGAGTCTGCACTGTTTGCCAAGACAAAACAATCTGCAGGAATTGAAATGCATCATAATTCAGAAATTTCTTCTCTGACACCTTAAAATACAAAATTGTCAATTCCATACTTATTCTATCAACATGCAGGGAAAATCCATCAGAATGAAAAGGGTTAAATTGACAAAAGTATCTGCTGCAAGTTATTACACGATGTAACAGACTTGAAAAACCATACCGGAGGATAATTTAGCTATTGAGGGTAATTGTTAACATATTTTAACTCTTTCTTGCCAACTTTTGTCATTGCAAACACTTTGGACCAGATCAGGCAGCGTGTCGGTACAAATCAGACAGTGTCAGTCCTGATCTGGATCCAAATAATTTGACACTCTGGTAGTGATCCTGAAATTTGTTTTTTGAAAAAAAAAGGTAATTTTGAAAAAAGTCATCAGATAAATAAAAAAACATGAAAAATTACCCTGCCTGCAAAAACTTTTAAAAAGGCATGTTCTTTATATGGGCCTCAATGCTAGAAAACCTGTCTTCGGGGTTTGCGAACAACAAAGGCGCAGACCAGACTCAGTTTGATCAGCACCTTTGTTATTCGCTTATTGGAAAGTACCATATTTAGACTTGCTACGAGTGAAATTTCAATTTTCTAGCTAGTCTCTGTAGCTGAGGAGACTGGTTTTCTCGCGATGAGGCCCATATTAGTTACAACATGATCCTGCCAGTATGAGCAGTCTCTCTAAGAGTAGATCAAAGTAGACTGTATCCTTAACATCTAGCCTGACTAAATAACTGTACATGTAGATTCAGCCCTTTTCATTCTGCCTGATTATCCTATACATGTTAATTATACAATAAGTGGAAAAGTCCATTTTGTATTTCAAAGGGTTTCGGTCAAATTTATATAAAAAGATGTATTTCTCTCCCTGAAGATTCTTATCAAACAGTGCACTCTGATGAAATGCCACCTTGTGTGGCATTTCATCTAAGTCTTCACTGTTTGCCAAATTACCTGTTACTGGTATCCAGAATGAAACGTTAAGGAATGACTTACATAAAAGGCACTGTTTTCTTTAGGATTAGCTCATTTAATTCATAAAAAAATCATCATGTTTATTAATCATTGTTAATCAGGTGTTTGATAAGCTACTCCTTGATGCTGATTGGTCAGTTTGTGCTGGAAACTGGATGTGGATGTCAAGTTCCGCCTTCGAGAAAGTTTTTCAGTGCCCAAAATGTTTCTGTCCAGTTCGCTATGGAAGAAGGATGGATCCCACAGGAGCTTACATCAGGTCTGCTTTTTTTCACAAAATCTATATTAGCTTTGAAGTTATCAAACTATAACAATGGAAAACAAGAAAGGCAAGAGTGACTTTTTATGGATTTTATGCAACAAAATGGTTTTATTTTTTTATTATTATTAAATATTTTACAATCTTATCATTCAACCTTAAATGTATCGGAGAGATAAAATTAAGGACACTGTAAAACAGTCTGCTGTCAAACCAGCCCCCAATGACCAGGCACACATCCTGGGGACATCTTGGTCATGTTAATTGAATGTGTCTTATAAAAAGGAATATCAATATATATGGTAAAGGTGTTGAGATCTGAATGATTCCGAGATATTAACTTATTTAAGCCTTTTATGAAGTGAACAGGACCCTGGTAAGTTGGTAAGTGTTATTGAATTTGCCTTATCATAAGGTGCATGATTAAATATGGTTTAGATGTTGGGATCTGAAGGGATTCCAAGATAATTAGCCTATTTTTATGAAGTGAAGGGAATGAGGAATGCACTCGGCAAGCCCCCCCCCCCCCTCCCCCCAAATTTTGTTCATTCATACTACCCTCATCTCTCTTATTTGTTATTGGGCGGGGGAGGAAAAGTGTATTTTCCATGGTTATTGAAAACTGTGTGGATTACAATGAGCTGACTTCTTGTCAGCTGAACTGGGTCTTTACTGTCTTTGAGAGAGATTTTATTCAGCTCATAGATATATTTTATTAGAATTTCAAAGGAAAGGGGAACTGAACAAATTCTTACTCAGCTCATTGATGCTGAAAACACTTGACTAAAAAGTGTTGATAAATAGTTAAACTGCATTTAGTTTGCAAGAAATTGTCAAACAGGGAATTTCAATCATCACTGTGTCTAGCAGGTCAAAACTTGGGCACAGTCTCGGTTCTCCACTTCCAGACATTCTTAGAATTGGCATTCTTTATATTACCTTCATACACCTTATAGAGTTTTAAAACAGTCAGAGAAAGAATTAATGCACTACTAAGACATTTTTTCTACCAGGGCTCACCTTGCCATTAGCCATTGTAGCCATTGCTACTAAAAATGTAGAGTGGCTATAAATACAAGTCATTGGCTTAAAGTACACTCTAGGTGGTTCAAAAGTTGCATATCTGCGAAAAAGTGTATTTTGATCAGCTCTGGATTTTCCAATACTGCTTTTATTAATTCCTTCACACTTTATTATACCCCCCGCAAACTTTGTTTGTAGGGGTTATACTGTTTTCAAGTTGTCCGTCCGTCCGTCTGTCCGTGCATCCGTCCGTAACGTTTTGTTTCCTTAATATCTTGAAGATTCATTGCTGGATTTTCATCAAACCTTGCAAACATGTTCATCTATGCAAGACAAATACTTTAGATAAAAAAGTAAGGGCTAGGGGCCAATTCTTTTAGAGTTATTTCCCTTTGTAGTTCTAAATGGCTTTTTATATAGGGTTTTATGCTTATGCTATTATAGGCCATACACGGGCCGATCAACTCCTACCACAGCTTTTGATGGAACAATTTGATACTTTTCTTATACAATGTAGACACATTGAACATATGCATGAAGGAGTTTGGTTCAGAATAAATAATTTTTGACAAAATGACAGCAGTGAGAACTTTGACAATTTTTCCCTTATAGGTCTTTTGTATATGCATAGATGGTGCCTTCATGGGCCGATCAACTCCTTCCACAGCTTTTAATGGAGCAATTTGATACTTTGCCTATACAATGTAGACACATTGAACATATGCATGAAGGAGTTTGGTTCAGAAAAATAATTTTTGACAAAATGACAGCATTGAGAAGAACTTAAACAATTTTTACCTAATAAGGCTTTTGTATATGCATAGATAGTGCCTTCATGGGCCGATCAACTCCTACTACAGCTTTTGATGGAACAATTTTATACTTTGCCTATACAATGTGGACACATTGAACATTTGCATGAAGGAGTTTGGTTCAGAAAAAATAATTTTTGACCAAATGATAGCTGTGAGAGCTTAAACAATTTTTCCCTAATAAGGCTTTTGTATATGCATAGATGGTGCCTTCATTGGCCGATAAACTCCTACCACAGCTTTTAATGGAGCAATTTGATACTTTACCTATACAATATAGACACATTGAACATATGCATGGAGGATTTTATAATTATTGTTTGCACAGATTCTTCTGAAATCTTCTTTTCAAAACTAAGGTCTGCTGGTTTGAACTATAACTTGCCAAGTTTTTTCAATGAATCTTACTGTGGGGGGGGGGGTATCTAATAAGCATTGCTTATTGACTTTTTTCATTTTTGTGCCATATTTAACTCTTTTTGAATGCTGGATTTTTTTAAAATACCACCAGGGTGTCAAACAGTTTGGATCCAGATCAGGTCCGACATTTTGTCGGGCCTGATCTGGGTCCAAACTGTTTGCTAAGGTTATCAGCAGATGACGAAAGTTGCAGCTAGCGGGCAAAGAGTTAAATACAGAACAACTTCTTGATACTACTTTCTGGCTAAAACCTTGGCTAAAGTTAATTTCATTTGACTCCAACTTTATCCATTTGGCTAAAGTGTTGGCTACAACAAAATCTGAGTCAGGGTAAGACTTGCATAATGTGTAAAGTAATTCTTTAACTGAGATTGTTTAGAAAGTTAGACCATCAACTTATTATTAGCAATAATGCACCATTCCAAAATAATCAAATCTATAAGACATGGGTGAACATTCTAAATTTAAAAAATCCTGAACTTCAGAAATTCATTATCTCAAAACTTGCATTATGCTTACCAAATATCAACAATTTTCAGTTTAACTTGTCAATTGTCTTTAGAGAAACGTGAAAATAAATGAGAGATGCTATTATAATCTGTTAAATTCAGCATTTTGAGGCTGACTTTGCATAGAAAGTCGGCCTCAAAATCCTGAATTCAGGAAAACTCCTGAAAAGTTTCACCCATGATAAGGAGGAATGTTCAATTGGGCATAAACGGTTAATGATTTCTTGTTTAACTTTGAGGCCATAGTAATTAAACTAATGTGCTTATCTGTTCCAGACGTTATCTACCCGTCCTTAAAGACATGCCCCTACTATATCTGTTCGAGCCATGGACAGCCCCAAAAGCGGTGCAAGAGAAAGCCCAGTGCATTGTTGGTGTGGACTATCCCAGTCCAATAGTGGAGCACCAGAAAGCCTCAAAACAGTGTCGTTACCTCATGAATGAAGTCAGGGATAAACTACTACAGATCAATAATGGTACAGTTCACATCTTTGTAGATAGATTCTTTCTGATAGATTTTCCAAATACATATTGATAGAATTAAGTATGCGACTGCCCATTAGGTTCTTTAAGGGTTCACAGATACAATTTTCTAAATAATGATGTATTTCTGTCCCTAAATGTTGTTTAAATCTTAGCAAACAGTGCCAACTCTGATGAAATGCAGCATATTATGCTGCATTTCATCTGGGTCTTCACTGTTTGCCAAAGTACCTGTTTTGGGGTTTCCAGCATACAAGGGTTAAAACTCCAATCAGGACTGCAGCAGACTATAGTTAAATGTCACTCATCTTCATTTTCTGTCAAAGGCTTGATAACCCTTTACCTCATAGAGGCATTTCAACGCTTTTGCAAACAGAGCAGACCCAGATCAGCAGCTTTTGTTAGAGCTTCCTGATCAGGGTCTAACCGGATTGCTTATTGAAATATGATATACAGTAAATCTTGTATTAGTTTGTACACTCGAATAGTTGATACACCATAAATTATTTACAACCTACTAGGTTGACACTAGTAGGTAAAGAGTTAAGACAGTTACAGGTGCATTTGTTTGATAAACCATTTGATAGTGATAGTTGAGGATGGGAATTCTTTTGGTGCTTTAACTCTTTACTCCATAGGCTATTTTTAGATCATGACATCATTTTCTATTTTTAGACAACATTGAAAAAAAATCAAGAAAAATTTAAGTAAAGTTTTGAATACTTTTGAAAACATTATGGAAAATGGAGCATTTGCCATTTGGAGCAAATACTCCATTTTCCATAATATTTTCAAATACATGATACTTCAAAGGCGTCAAAAGGCGCTATTATGGGGTAAAGGGTTAAGTATTAATTCATTGACTACTAGTGTTGTCTGTTGATAACATTTGCAAACTGAAACAGTTTGGACCTTTGCAAACAGAAACAGTTTGGACCAAGATCAGGCTCGGGGCTGATCTCAATCCAATCTGTTTGACACTCGGATGGCATTCCTGAAAGAATTTTTTGAAAAAGTGGATTTTGAAAAAAAATCAGAAGACAACAAAAGTATTCAAAATTACCCAGTATGCAAGAATTATTTTTGTTTGTTTTGTTGCTTCAGTAACAGAGATTCAGCACTGTGCACCAGCAAGCCGAGAAGAAGTACGACAATTCTGTTGGCTACCTGGCTCTCACAGAGAAGACCATACAGGCACAGATAGTAGTCAGGACATGGAACACATCTGTGATGGCTTGGTTGGAATCTAGATAACAATCCTGGCAGCTTCTGACAGAATATATTGGCCTCGTCGCAAGAAAACTTGTCTTTGGGGTTTCCGACAAAGCGAGTTTCAAACCAGTCTCCTCAGCTACAGTGACTAGCTAGAAAATTGAAATTTCACCTGTACCAAGTTTACTTATGATACTTTCCAAAAAGCGAATAACAAAGGGGCTGATCAGACTGCGTGGATGCGCAGGCTGGTCTGCGCCTGTGTTGTACGCAAATCCCATCAAGACAGGTTTTCTCGCGTTGAGGCCCCATATGATACAGCTGGTGGCTTAAATCCAATATTGCAGAAAGTGTTTCCGAATTACTAGTACAGTAAAACCTGTGTAAAACTGCCACTCAATAATAGACAAAACAAAGATCTTAATGACAAATGGTAGCTTAATGAAGGTCGAAAGTATTGCAGAATGGAGCATTTTGCAATACTTTTGACCTGCATTAAACGATAATTGGTCTTGAAAACCAATTTTTGGGCTTTTTTAGAGTGGCCATTTTACACAGGTTTTACTGTATATGATACAGCTGGTGTCTAAAAATCCAATATTGCAGAAAGCATTTCTGAATTATTAGTATAGTGTAACGCAACTTCCACCTTTCACAGCTAGATAAATGCTATCTGAAATCATTGTGTACTAGTATTGATTAACACATTACTTTGCATACTCAATTAAAGGTTTTAAACTAATCAGGGTTGCCACACATCAAGAAAGTGAACTGAAATGTTTTAAAGGTCAGATAATATGGAGAACTGTCATGGAAATTTGAAACATGGCAGAATTTTTGGGGAACACTTGCTTGTGGCAACTCTGAACTTGAATACAAAGAGATTGGACTCAATCAGACTGCTCAAGAGAGAACAGTCCAATCTAGGTCCACTTTTTTGCCTCAAAAAATAACAGCCAACAACACTGCAGGAGGATATCTTCGACCATGGCATTGGAAGGGTCCAACTCTATAGATTTCACTATATCAAAATGTGCCTTTTTTTAAATGTTGTTTAGTTCTTTGCATGCTTTGATTTTTTGTGAATTTCTGTTGTCTACAAATAACTTTTTTTCATTAAGTTCTATTGGGAATACCATCAGTGTCAAACAGGTTGGACCCAGAGACCAGACAAAACGTCAGGTCTGATCTTTGTTCAAACTGTTTGCAAAGATTATCAGTATAACGGGGTTCGCACAGGCTTGATAAGTACTTCAAATATACTGGACAGTCTTGAAAAGTCCTTGAAATTAAATTTGCCTTGAAAGTACTTGAAAACACACAAAGGCCTTGAAAAGTCCTTGAATTTTACCATTTACAGGAGGATTTAACACTGTCTTTGGAGTCCTAAATCAGTATAAAATTGAGCCTTTATTTAGTGCAGCATATGCTGCACCAAATAAAGGCACCACAATTTTACACTAATTTTCTAAAACTAATATATTTAGAAATGCAATCTAGCATTTCCGAGTAGAATTTTAACGTGTAAATCAGTATTTTTCATAAGTTTTCAGTCCTTGAAAAGTCCTTGAATTTTACACAAACTTGCCTGTATGAACTTTGTATAAGATGTTGGTAGGTAAAGAGCTTAGTATTTTTCTTATTTTATGATTGATTTCTCTTTATATGCACAGATTTTTATGTATTTCAAATTTTGAAGTTAACATTTTTTACAATGGCTTTACATGGTTTTTCAAGCATTGATCATGGAAATAACTTATCTCAGGGAATTATTAAGGTCACTACCCATAGCAATAACCGTAACTCTAAATCATCAAGGGAGGTAATACTTGATAGCGTTCGATTATGACAAAGTGTGATTTTACGCAACTATGATATGTTTTCTACCGACAGTAATGCCCGTTGCACTGCACGTTGGTAATCTGAAAGTGATTGATATAACATTAAAAATGCAAACAAAATTTTAAGTATAATGAACAACAAAAGTTGGCATTCTTTATGGATACTACACGATGGACGCTCAGTTGTGTGAGAAGAAAAATGTCGGTCAGTGTAATGGAACAGGCATTTTACCCGGGAAATGTCAGTCGACTGTTTGCGGTTTTTTGACAGTCCACATCAACAATCACGATATAACTACTTGTATATAGATCTATATATGATTTTCTGGTTTTATTTTACCTGCATTAAAATTTCACCAAGACAGACTATCTCGTCACGTTCTGTAGCGTCTACTTTGAACCTGACATGCGCTAATGACGTCACTTGCTCTTATGACGTCATTATGCGTAAACGACAAGTATTGATCTTGACGTTGACGTTGAGAGTCCCTCGCTTTAGTTTGCTTCCTAAACAATTTGCCTTATGTCAAATGTGATCCAATATTTAGCTACAAGGCTATCTTGGGCTAAGGTTTACCCAAGTATAGTCGTGATTCTAAATTATAGTAGGCTTACTCTAAATTATTAAAGATACGCGAGGAATTCTGCCATCGGAGTCTGCAAACAACAAAGGCGCAGACCAGCTTGCGCATCCGCGCAGTCTGATCAGCGCCTTTGCTATTCACAAATTGAATAGTATCGTATCTAAACTTGCTCCAAGCGAGATTTCACTTTTCTATCTAGTCTCAGTGGCTGAGAAGGCTGGTTTTGGTATGATCTTATCGGAAACCCTGAAGACAGGTTTTGTCGCATCGATGCTCATTTATATTCATGTAAATGCGGACCCAATCTTCAAGCCTGGTTCATGTGATATGCGCATAGAAAATGTCTAGCCCCTCTAGACTACTGGTGGCCAATTTCGCCTATGACCAACGCCGACGGGATCCGTACCAAAAATAGTACCCCCTCTGCGCCACTGAATACTTCCTTCAGTAGCAGGAAGGGTGCGGGCATAAAAAGAACCTTTTTCATATAAATGCGGGTCCAACCAAATCATAGGTAAGTTATAGGTACTCAGTGAGACGGTTCTTTTGAGCACCCAAAGCAAATATAAAAATAATGAGCAATAAAATATTAACAATTTTACGCTAAAATTTTTGCTAATCTCCAAGGTTACTCTACATTTGACATGTTTCAACTGAAAGATGTCCGTCAAGGGATATATAGATCTAATAGAAATAAACCAACTCTGGTCAAGTGTTAAGGTCTGGCCTTGCTTCGCGATCGGGCATTAGTATGGCGCCCAAGGCTGCAACAAAGATTTAAAAACATTTCAAATTCTTGGATGAGTACATGAAGTATATGCATCGATCAATTAAAGCGATGCATATTAAAACAGCACATTTTCACCTAAATTTGACATGCAGAGTTACCTTGTGACCTTGAGAAACGGTAAATATCCCCAAAACATTACATCTCTATCCTAATGGTGTATCTATGCAAATTTGGTCAAAATATATCGACTAGGTGTTCAGACAAAATGCGGATAAGTTTCTTTTTACCGTGGGTGGGGTATTTTGGTATCGTTTTTGGTATTGAAAAGTCTTCACATATATGCGTATAAATGTTCCAAGTATTTGGAGTACATATAGTTTCATTTGGAAGTTCACAGTGAGGTATTTTAATCAACAGTGTTTGGTTCGTAAGGTTTTAACATGCTTAGAAATAAGAAAAGCCTGCTAAGTTCATTATTTTTTAGTGTAGGGGGTAGGGATAATTATTGGTAATATCTCACTAATTAGACGGTGAATTTTTTTTTAATTTTGTCGTAACGCATCTTATATAATGATCACTTTCCTAAAAAAAAATTAGAAAAATTTATTTTTTTAAAGTATGTTTAAATATTGAATTATCAGTCAGTAATTGCCGAAAATGAAGGCATAAATATCGGTGAACGCTGGTTTGAAAGCGTGATATGAAGAAAAATACTTGTATAGCTGCAAAAGAATGGTTTGAGAAAAAGTTCTTAATTATTTATGGCTTCGCATGCTTGTTTGAAATAACGATTTTCAAATATAAAATTGAGTTACAGAATATTTAACTTGTCTTAATGAGTTTCCAAAAAGCTGCGTAAAAAAGCCAACATGGGCCATATAACGAAGAGCTGTAACTTTTGAACTGGACGGTTGATTTTCTTTATTTTGCGTTATGTTGCTTATAATATGATGTACTACAGAATATCAAAAAATGAAAAAAATCTATTTTTTGGAAAAAAAATCGCCCAGGTGTGGGCAGTGACCTTAAACAAGATTTCAGTCATTGAATCAAAACTAATGAATGAGATTAGCATGGACATCCTCTGAGTCTGACCAGAGATTCAGAGCCACCACTGTCTGCTGAACAAAAGCTTGCAGCTTTGAGTATCTTTAAGAGTGCAGACAGAGGTACAAATATGCAAACTTTTTATGCAAAAACAGTAAGAACTGTTTTAACATGTTTTCTGGATTCTCCAAAGAATGGCCTCATTGAGAAGTTTAAGAACCAACAATATAATATATATTGATTAAGAAATAAAAGATATATGTTTTAATTATGAATGCTTATCTAGAGACCTGACCTCGAGGTTTTTCATGCTAAACTCAACTGAGCACGAAATTTATCCTGCTCATAAAGTTGGACAATAAGTTGAGCCAAGAGTTTTCATGAATGACAGGTGTCCGTCAAGGCGAATGTCTATCTCCAATCCTTTTTGCTTTGTATCTTAATGATTTGGAGCAAGAATTAATTACTAGGGGCGCAGATGGCGTTGACACTGGCCTATTTAAACTTTTCGTACTTCTATATGCGGATGACATCATAATATTTTCCGAAAGTGCTAGTGGTTTACAGAATGGTTTGAACATACTTCATGATTATTGTCAGAAATGGAAGGTTACTGTTAATGTCGATAAATCTAAAGTCATGGTATTTCGAAAAGGCCGTTGACTGCCTCAAAACTTGGTATTCATGTATGGAAACATAAACTTAGAAATTGTTAAGAAATTTAATTATTTAGGAATTGTTTTTACCCCAGGTGGTTCATTTTCTGAAGCACAGGCTACCCTCTCAGGTCAAGCTTTGAAAGCAATATTTGCTATGAATAGGTATTTAAATAAATTTGTTCATTTAAAGCCTAGTCATATCTTGGATCTATTTGATAAACTTATCTCACTAATTTTGAACTACGGGTCTGAAGTATGGGGTTTTGCTAAAGCAGATAACATTGAGGGTGTTCATTTACAGTTTTGCAAAAAACTTTTGTCTGTCAAACAGTGCACCCAGAATGACTTTGTATATGGAGAACTTGGTAGGTGCTGTTTTCAACTTACTCGTTACCGTAACATTATAAAATACTGGCTAAAATTTTTGCATTGTTCAGAAATGAAACATGTTAGGATAATTTACAACATGTTGTATAATGATTGCGTAAACTTCCCCAATAAGGTAACTTGGAAAACGCTACTTCGCGATTTACTTGGTAATCTTGGTTTCATGGATGTTTGGCTGCAACAAAGCGTTGGCGATAGAGTTCTTTTTCTTAATTTGGTTAAACAACGCTTAACAGATCAGTTTATTCAAAATTGGAATTCAAGGCTTAACGATTCAACCCGTGCTCTATTTTACAGGAATTTTTCATTTGGCTACAAAACTTATTTGGACTCTGTTTCTGTTGGTAAACTCCGATTTGCACTCTCCAGACTCAGATTATCTTCTCATCGTCTCGAAGTTGAAACTGGGAGATGGGCTAGACCAAATGCAATTCCTTTTGAAGAGAGAAGCTGTACTTCATGTCATACATTGGAAGATGAGTTTCATTTTGATTTAGAATGTTCTAGATATAAAGATTTAAGGACCATATATATACCTAATTATTACAGAAGAAGGCCAAACATGTTTAAGCTGGTTGAATTATTTAAATCCGAAAACAAAAAAATTCAGATAAACTTATCATTGTACGTATTCAAGGCATTTAAAGTAAGGGAGCAATTTGTCTTTGGGTAAAATATCTTGGCATTGATCTATATATAATCACTATAAATAATAATAATAATAATAATTATAATAATGATAATTTTATTATTGTTTTTATTATTGTTATTATTCTGTTGTTGTGGTACCTTCTCCACTGTCTATTTACATTTTCACTTGTATGCTTAGTTTTTGTATTTAAAAGCCAGTGACAATAATATACTGGCTATATATTAAAAGTGGCATTGTCACTTCATTGTAAGATTGAATACCAAGGACCGAGATCAGTCTATACTAGACTGTTTTCGGTCCTTGGTATTCGTGGGATTAGCTTTTGATTGAATATAGTTGTGGCATCAGTCCGCTGTCACTTTATTTGTTATATGTCTTATATGTTTTGTAACAGATGGGCCGATAGGCCTACTGTTTATTAATAAACTTCCAAACTTCCATAAATGTTAAAATGTTAAAAATTGTTGGCATTTTAACATTTATCAGCATGACAAATACAAGATCTGAGAGACTTAAATCAAGAAACTTTTTATTTTTCAGTACTTTTTTAGTTTTTTGAGAAGTTAAAATTTTGTGCTCAGCTGAGTTGAGCATGAGCAAAGTTTTATAACCTCGGGTCCTAGCTTTCACAACATAGTTTGGTTGAATGAGAAAACTGGTCCTTCAAAAATTGAATGCTCAATCTAGTCTTGTTGTTTTATATTTCTATGAATTGTTAATTTGTATAATAGACCACTTTCACATTGTTGTGGGCATGTGCTGTACAGTCCATGTAAGTCTTGAATATATATACAGTATCGGGAATGCAATGGTGGCAAAGACAATGCCCTCACCCCCCCCCCCCCCCCAAATAAAAATGAAAATAAGTGAAAACTGAAGTATAAAGCAAATGAATTTATGAATTAAATACACATTAAGTATTCCAAAAATTTGCTATGCATTGTGTCGTTGCTCGCTATGTATAAGAACACAAGTTAATTTGATATATATTTGTAATGAGCAATCAATACCTAAATGATGATGTGCACATGTGCCCATAAATATAAATGATGTATATATAAAGATTTGAATACTCACAGGCCTTGACCACTGTAGTGAAAAAAATTGGTACAAGTGTTCAACAGAAAGAGGAAGTGAGGACTTACATTCAAGCTCGATCAAAGAAACATCACGTTTAGATAAACAAAAATTGTTGCCGTAAAATGTAAATATTTTCTTACCCATCAATTTTAACATATGTTGTGGGTGCTCAAAAGAACCGTCTCATTGAGACGGTTCTTTTGAGTACCCACAACATATGTTTTTGTAAAGAAATAAGAAATTTAATTTTCGTTACACACTCTTAACTAAATTCCTGATACATTGTACTTTGTAAAGATAGTTTCTGGAATATTACTCTTTCGGCTTGAGTCAATGAATTTGAGGTCAAGTTCAGAGACTTAAAATCTCACTGATTTCATTTTGCTTTACAGTTCACTAACTATATTGAAAAAATCGATGCAAACCATATGTATATAAACAGTACAATGTATATGCAAATTAATGACCCTACACTAGTGGACCTGACAAGTAATTTGTATGTTTATTACAAGAAAACAATTTTCAGACATGAAAAATCTATTAATAGAGTTATTTCATCTTCATCCTTGGGCATTGTCATTTTGTTCCTTCTTTTGCTTAAGACTACTAGTAATCATTATCACTTTTCAATTGAAAGTGCTTGCTAATGGGAGGGGGGGGGGGGGTAGAAAAAAATGTGAAAGTGGTCTATCTTGACTTTTATATTTATCTTAGTTTGTGCATGTTTTTATTTGACATGGGGCCATGGTAATATTTTGTAATAGTATGATGTTTTAATTAATTGGTTATATGTACTTGTAATCTTTATAGTGATAAGGCAAGATATGCATTTGGTAAAGTTGTGTTTTATACTTAAACGCAACAAAACACAACTCTTATTAAAATGGTAGTTCCTTCTTTTTTTGTGGGGGGGGGGGGGGTCTGCTGATTTTTTTTTCAAAATCTACTTTTTTTTAAAAATTCTTCCAGGAATACCATCAGTGTCAAACAGTTTAGACCCAGATCAGGCCCGACATTTTGTCGGGCCAGATCTAGGTCCAAATTGTTTGCAAAGGTCATCAGCAGACCGCACTAGTAGATGAAGAGTATGTTGAAAGATTTCAGCCTATGGCTTTCTTATGTTATCGAAATTGTTGTTTGTTAAAAAAAAATGAGTCTGTATGTCTTATTGTTTGTTATCTCTTAATGGTCCATATACAGAACTTAAGGAATTGATTTAAACTATAACTATACTGTATGCCACATCTCACAAAATGCTTGTCAGAAGTATTATAGCAATCTGGTCTACTCTGCACTGTTTGTCTATGCCATTTTTGCAGGCAACTGGTGTTAAAAATTTTAGAACATTTAACATAACCCAATGATGTTAATTTCATAGGGGTATGTTCATTAAACCTATCAAGAACTACTATCCTGCCAGCCAAGAGTGACAGAGGCGTCATGTTTTGTTTACACAATTATCAGGGACTTATTCAATAGATCACTTGTGTATTAATCCTATCCTGTGTATAAGATTAGTACACAAGTGATCTATCAATTCGTGTTAGATCAAGTAGAGTATACAAGTTATTTTTACTTAGCAATTGTAAACACAATATTATGTCACTGTCACTCTTGGCTAGCACGACAGTAGACAAGCATTAAAATGATAACTGACAAAATGAGGTATGTTTACCAATTAGAGACATTAGTGACTGTAGAGCCGGGACGGTGCCACTTCCCTCAGTCTGCTCAGATGTGCTACTCAAGGTTTACAGGAATGTACATTGTACCTGACCTAGGTTTTGTCCAATCAGCAGACTTCAGGGGATTCCTGTGATGTGGAGTCTGTGAGTTAGAATCCAAAGATGGCATACAAAACAGCATCTGTTGCACATACCAATTATTGACCAAAAGTACTGATTGCTTTACCAGTATTAACCGATAATACTGGGTACTTATACCATTCTTGTCTAGGGAGCGCAGTGGCTCAGTGGTAGAGTGCTTGACTCGAGACCGAAGGGCCGCGGGTTCGAGCCTCACCGGCGTCACTGCGTTGTGGTCCTTGAGCAAGACACATTTATCCTAGCTTAGTACTGGTTCAACCCAGGAAGACCGTCCCGCATAACTGAAAGATTGTTGAGTGGACGTAAAGAATCAAATCAAACAAACAAAAACCATTCTTGTCTTAATACTGACTGACAGTACTAGATACATAATACACTTATTGACTTATGTTTCGGTGGACATGGAGTGTTACTGAACAGTAAACGCCATATGATTAAGTTTACTGTTCAATAACACTCCATGTCTACCGAAACGTAAGTCAACAATTGTTTTATTATATAATAAATGTAAGTTATGCATTTCCTGCCATTCAGGACCATTAAAACCATGGATGTTACGGATGAATCAAGCGAGATTACTTGACATTCTGACGCCACTTCCCATATGAGCCAATCAAAAGATGTTTATTTATAGCAGGGGTTTTGCTAAGTCCCAAAATGCCACTGGCCCGCAGGGCCACCTGGCCTGAAAATCTACTGGCCGTCCAAATTTTCAACTGGCCCAACTATTTTTCAATATCGAAGCCGCTTAGGATGTGAGTGCACTGACGCCCTTTTACCCCCTAGCTTGAGCCCTATATATAGTAAATGAACTGGAAGCTACAAGAAAAAGATCTGGAAATTATTTTATTTCTTGAAACTCTTTGATCATATCAAATTCAAATTGAGTCGGCATCTGAATCAGAATCCGAGTCCACATCCATAGCTTTAAGAGTGTCACAGTACAATTCCACCACACCCCTCCGAATGTCTGTCTCTACCTGCACACCAGAGTTGAGATTAGGCCCAGCTTTTCAATCAGGGTTCCACTCTCTGAAACAAAAAGAAGTGATATAATTTCAGTTTCCAGTCTCTGAATCTGAAGGAACTTACATGCTTGAATTTGGATAATTGGCGTTTTTATTTCTATTGCCGATCAAAACATTAACAGCGTAGCCTACCACCTTTCCCCCTACCCCACCCTCCCCAGAACTAAAAATTAAGCATTTAAACTTTTAAAGGCCCTTCAGAACTCATGGAAATGATGTCAAGATGGTAGGGAAATTGAACAGAGAACTTTTCACTAATATAAAATGCTTAGCCCTCTCCCACTGCCCGCCCTAAAAAAACTTAAGTCCAACCCTAAAAAAAAATTGGGCATAGGTTCCCCTGTATTTTGTACTTTTCTACTCACCCCCAACTCGATAACCCTGGCCATTGAAAAGTGTTGGACACGAAGAAAGAGGGGGGACAAGGTGGGTGGGGTACATTGACTCATAGTGACAAGTGTCCGCGTTCAATGTACCGCCTTGTCCTCTTTTACTTTAGATAGATAATAAAATGAGCCATACCTCTCTCAAAGAAAGCAAATAAGCTTGGCTGGTTTGTTTTTGTTCTGGATAATTTTACTGTCTTCTGTATTTCTTCAGTGGCATTGTTGTTGTTGTTCAGTAGAGCTCCGCCGGTTACTTATCGGCGAACCCGGTTTAACCGGTAAAAGGGGGATTATGGAAAAAGTTCAACACTAAAAAGTCACCTACACCAGTATACAATGTGTCTCTTGTCACAAAAATTAAATGAAAATCACGAAACACCTTCACACGAAGTTCTATGTACAAAGAGAGCTTTATCAGTTAATTTTGCTGGTTTAGAGATTGGATAGATTTGCACATCTGCTTGTGAGAGGGCCAATCGGATATCTGGCAGTCCTTGCTGCAATAACTGAAACTTTTACAGCCTGTACAACGACGTAATTCAGTCTGATTTCCTCTTTTCAAACAGCGCGCACACACTACGTCCGAATCTTTATTGTTTTCCAACAGAATACTGGAATGCTCAACTGCAGCCTCTGCAGATAGTCTATTTGAATCCAATTGAGCTCGGGCTGTGTCAACAGTTTCCCTTTCAATGGTTAAATGTCTGATTGACTGTGAAACAGCAGATGTACGATCCAAGCAACCTTTCTCTGGCTGACTGACCACAGGGGACTGTGGACTGGCTACCGTCTCCGTTTCTTGCAGTTGGTTGTGCCCAGCGAGATTCTCAGCACGTAGCTGTCTGGCAATTTTCATCCGTTTCCAGTAATTCTTTCGCCTAGCACGATCCCTTGCCACCTGAGCTGGGGATTTCTTCTTCTTTTGCTTTAGGTTTCGAGCTGGCCCAACATTGGAAGAATCTTTCTTATCCGTATGTGGACTTGCAGGCAATCTAGAAGCACGTGGTGAAGATTTGTTCCTTCCACGCTTTCGCCTTTTGTTTTTACGCAGCTTGTCGTCGGCAGAAAGTACTTGCTTATCCTGATGAGTTGCTGCTCGTTGAGCGGAAGCGCTGTTCTTCAATGGCGTCGATCCATTCTTGGCGGGAAATTTGGTGATGAGAGAAAAATAATTCCTTTTTCGTATGATTTTATACGAGTGACGCTTCAAATCCCCTTTCTCAAGAATGCAGATGATTTCTAAAAGGTCCTCCGGCATAAAATTGGAAGCATTAAGCTCTTTTTCATCCATATTTTAATTATCCAAAATCCCCCTTTGAAATTCGCGTGCGGCATCTTCGAGCGCCATCTACCATTTTTTCCTTTTCATTGAACTGCCAAGCTCCCTGACAAAGGCGTTCTGCTAGCAATCATTTCTTTCCTGATCCCAAGAGTTTGCTCGAGGAGACACTGTGTAGCTATAGGGGTGTATGAGTCCGTATTCTATTCTATCGCCGAATTGGCAACCGGAAATCGATACCAAACGGATAAGACCGAGGCTCTCCGCGTGCTGTAAACAAAACGAAAGGGGTCCCTAGACTTACCGGAAAGACCCGAATTACCGGAAAGACCACCGAAATACCGGAAAGACCAAAGAATAATAGGGGGTTATTTCCTGTATTGATTTTACCAGCCTTATTTGCATAGGAATTTTTGTTTTTAACTATTATAAAGCGATATATGTACTTTGTTAATCATTTTATTGTCCGACAATAATAATAAAATTGGCCTATATTTAGGTGTCATTTCTATGCATTTTAGGGTCTTTTCTTATGGGCAAGGTACAGAATGGGGGATATTTTTTTATACTAAAAGTTAAAATATTTTTTTTGGGTGCTTGAAAATTGCCGTCATAAAGTTGTATTGCTTTAACTTCAATCTTGTTTATTGAAAGGACTAATAGCTTGGATTAAGGCCTAATTGAAGGGCCCTTGTTAACATCTAGAACTAATCAGTGTGTCAATGAGGTGGAACTAACTAGCCTTATTAAAGGACCATTGTTAACACGAGGAACAAACCCAATCAACGAAAATGCTTCAGAAAAATGGAACACATCCATCCATCCATCCATCCATCCAATAAAAGACGTTCTGCAAGAATGTTTAAATGCATTTTCTCATATTTACATCTTTTTATGTCCTTTAGTTTGAACTTTGAAGCTCAGTTTATGATTCTTATATTTTAAACTTTGGTCAATGATTCTTATATATCCGCATATGTTATGCCTTTTTGGTATTTTAACTTTCGAGCCTCTGTTTCGGTAAGTCGATGTATGGTTATGCCACTTATATGCCAGCTTTATTTTCTCACAAATCACATTTTGACAAACACACAACTATTCTATAATATGATTTTGGCATATTTAATTTAAGTCGTACATTTTCAGTGATTTGGAAAGGGAAATCTTCTTATCTTTTTTTCAACTCATGTTTTCAAGACAAAATGATCATAAAAATGAATTAAAAATATCAAAAAATATATAACAAATTATAACATATATACTAAATATATACTAGATACTCAAATATTAACAATATTCAATAATCAATAATAGCCTTCTTAATTGGCGAAGGGCATATCAATATTTCCCTATTATTCTTTGGTCTTTCCGGTATTTCGGTGGTCTTTCCGGTAATTCGGGTCTTTCCGGTAATTCTAGGGACCGAAACGAAAGTACAGCAATTTACCGATAAAAAATCTACTTTCAGCCAAAAAAATAGCTGGCGGAAGCATGCGAAATCATCGGGTGCCGGGCTTACAGAGAATACTGACCACGGCGGACATTTTCAGCTGAAAACACCGACTTCCGATTCATTTTTCAGGCGAAAAAATCAACTGGCCTGGCGGACCTGCTACATCGTGATTTAACTGGCCCGAGCTGCAAATTTACTGGCCCGGGCCAACGGACCCGCGCTTAAAAAAAGCCCTGTATAGGTTATATAATAATCACTAATATTAACTGACAATATTTCATATTTTCACCAATATTGACTGATGGTAGCAGATACATTCACCGATGTTAACTGACCACACTTGATATTTCCACCAATATAATCTTATAATATATACTGAACCACACTTTTAACGCAAAATCAAACAGAACCTTTAATATTACATATATAGTTTCATCCTTTGTAACGCAGTTTTATCAAAAATAAAACACTTATTTATGGAAATGAAAGTAGAACTTCATGTCAATCAATCCCCTTTAATCATAACCTGTTTGAGTGAATTTCTGCCATAAACCCTGACCGGTACAATGATTTCGGCAAGACATCATATATTAATTAGTTACATTCCTGAAACATTTTGCGTTTGAAGCGTGGGTCAGTATAGATACTCAAGGTAATATCGTCTGATAGTACTGGATATATTCACTGGTATTAACTGACAATACTTTTTATTTCCACTAAAATTACCGGACAAGACTAACAGTACAGGATACAGGCAAAATGGCCATGCATACCTTATGTAGTACCCCATTACTTACATGTGACCGGATAAAAAAAAAAGTGAAATTAGCTAAATTGAGGATTATATAAAACATGCATATGGCCATAGAAAAGAAAACGCCAATTTATTCTGTAATTTATAAGTTATATACATTTAATATTTATACAAAACATATACATATTTTATCCTTATCATTTACATATTTATCCTATAAATATTTATCTTAAATGCAATGTATTTTGGACCCTTTAACTTCATACCATACTTATCGCAACACTTAGAAGAGCATTAAAATGAGCTCCGACATGAGATTTCCAACAATATGGTCTGTGCGACATCAGCCTGCGCATATGTGCAGTCTGATCAGAGCCTTTGCTTGTCGCTTGAATATCCTATGAATGTTAAGGTACTGACTGAACATTTTTTGGAGTTTCTAAGCTTAACTGGAGGCTCCACAGGCTCGTCTGAGCCTTCACTTGTCAAAATGCCACGTTGGAAATCACATGTCCAGCTCAATTTATGTCCTATTCAACAATCTTTCTTTCCTGTCAGGATATTGTCCTGGGTAAAACCAGTACTAAGCACTGAGGATAAAAATTAATTAATGTGTTTCTTGGAAATAACACTGCGCCAACAGTGGGAAAGGAACCTGTAAACTCATGGTTCCAAGTAACTGCACCAATTGGGCTATATAATAAGTGTTTTTATCACATGGCTTTGCGTCTGGCAGTGATATAACTCCAGCAATTAAATCTATAAACCATGAGTGGTTTACAGATTTAGTAAAGTTATGCAATGAAGTCAATTATAATGTTGCGTAAAAGATGGCAAAATGTTTTCATGCTAAAAACAAAATCTTAAGTAATTTTAATGTCCTGCCATAAATACAGTAGAATTTCAATGGCTCGAACTCTGATGGCTCATTCACCTCGGATGGCTAGAACTATTATTATGACCCCTAAAAGTCATTTTATGCATAAGCCACCCTGGATGGCTAAAACTACCCTTGGCTAGAGCTATTTTTCATGGTCCCAAGCCTGTTCGAGCCATTGCAGTTCTACTGTAGAATCTAACATTCATGCTCCTGTATTATTAAGTTTGTTGCAAAAGAGATAAAATGCTCTGCAAGCCTTGTATTTTATTGCTTTTTTCTCAACTTATTCAATAAATTCATTTACCATTTTATTACATTAAACCATGAGCACTTATGTAAGATCCTCTTTTTGAATACCTGGTGAGGTATGTAATATGCAGGAACAACTGTGATCAGCAGCCCTTTCATCAGGAGGCTGCATAGGTCCAGTTATGCAAATTTTTAGCATAAAAATGATTTCTTAGCCATCAGTTTAAATGTGTTTTTGGTGCTCGAGTGCCCACAACATGTTTTGGTTGAGAAATAAGAAAATTAATTTTCATTTACACTTTTATCTGGAGGCATGAGGTTGATTTGGGTTAGATTTGTTTAATTCAGGCCTATCTGCCAGAACATTTGTGATAAAATTGTGGTGACCAATTTGCCCATAGTATAAATATTAACTCAACTGTCGCGACTTTCAAGTGAGCTTTAATCAAAGGGCAGATGTACCACAGTGCTAGCCAAACAAATGAAAGTCACACAAAGGAACAGTTACAGTGACTGTGTAGAGTTTGAGGATCCAGAGTTTGGAAAAAAATTGGCTTCAACATTCTCCTTGAATGTTGTGCATAATAATGCTATAATATGGGAATTTAAAGAGAAATTGGTAACCTTTATGTTAAAAATATATGATTTAATATTTAGGGAGGACCTGGAACCAACCTACCAAGTGTGTCGTGAAAGATATGCAGCACTGGACATCTTGGCCAAAAAGTTGAAGGGGACAACTATAGAGGGCCTATTCGCATTCTTTAACAGTCTTCATCTAATTTTGGCCGATCAGACCGAGTCCATCATCCTCGGGACAAGGAGATAGCGCTGCGCCATCTGTGTCAGGTCAGTGAGTAGCCAATCCCTGAACGGTTAACTCTGGCTCCCTTGAACTGGCCTGCAGTCCTATGCCACTGGAGGGTCCTGATCTATATTCTCTCAATGATGATGCCGGCAGAAGTGGAGGAGGTCAGTCATGCTTTATAAATTCCCTGACCCCTAGGGTTCTATCCCTGAGGAGGGGGGATCATGATTTCATACTTGTGGATAGTGTTGGAGATGAGGTTGAGGAGACACAGGAGATGTTCATTGTGGTTGATAGTGTGGAGAATGAGTATGAAGATGTCAGCGAAAAGATGGAGATACCGGAACCTATGGCTCAGGGCGTTGAAGGCAGGGAGGTACCCCCTTTGGGATTGCCATCACTCCCATTTCCACTTGGACAGGACAAGGAGGGACCACAGGTTGCATAGCCGCAGTACTCTACAGGATATCTAGCAAGTGGTCGGTACTACTCCTAGCGGGAAAGAGGTTGAGGTGTCAGGAATTCGAATCCTACTTAACTCTTTCTGGAGTTGATCAAGAGCAACGGGTTATAGCCGCTTTTCATCTTCATTTGAAGGGTCCAGCCCTAACATGGTTCCATACCTTACCAACAAGGGACAATTGGGCTACTATAAAGCAATCGTTTAATTGTGACTATTGAAACAATGTAAATGACCCAAGACTCATAACTGAGGCTGCTACTTTTGACAACTTAACTTTAAATGCAGGGCAGGCAATTAAGAAGTTTCATTCTGTGGTTTTAGAAAAGGGAACACACCTTGGGAAATCGGATAGGGACATGAGCAACAAATTTATTAACGGTTTGCCCAGTCAATTAGCATTTTTTGTGCGTGCAAGTTGCATACACAACTTCAGAGACGCATTACACTCTGCAAAAATAGGTGAGGCTCATGGCTACAGGAGTCATGGTAAAGGCTTCCAAGTGCCCATCAACAGAAAAGTAGGGAAAAAGTAGGGATAAAAATTTGGAAAAAGGAGTGAAAAAGTAAGGATAGTAGGGCTTTTCCAAGTACAAAATTCATTACAATGAGTTGTTTCACACTAAATGAGCAGATAATACCTGTGACAATACTACCAGCTGAACAGGGTTATAAAGTCAGAGCGAGCGCAGAAAAATTTCTGGATTTTATGCATGAATGAAATTTTTAAGTGAAAAAAAGGGATAATAGGGAAAATAGGAGCAAACCAAAAAAGTAGGAAAAAGTAGGGACAACTGAAAAGCCTGTAAGTTACTATAATGAGTTAGTTATGATTACTTATTTTAGGCATCAATCTTCAGAGAGATTGCATCATCACTAGAATCAGAGGTTGAAAAACTGAAAAGACAGTTGAGTCATGCTATTAAGCAAGGTGTTACACTTCGTCCAGATGAAAATGCTGATTTAGCTAATGACCGAGACAGACAAAGAAGTGAAGGAATCATTTTCTGATCCAAACTGCTTCCAGCGTTTGCTTTGGGAACAACAACAGAAGTACAATAGTTTGAAAGATAAGTGTGGTATGAGATGGCATCCTATGATCATCAAATGGTGCATTTATTTGAAAGGTAGATCATCCGGAACATATGATGCCATATGCAACTCTGGGTTTATCAGCCTCCCAAGCGAAAGAACCTTGTATGATTATACAAACATTACAACAAAGGGAATTGGATATCAAGTTGATGAAACTGATATGTTATACAAGGAACTATATGAACGAAAACAGCGGATGTTTTCGTTCATATAGTTCCTTGTTTAACATATTACCCCTGAGCCTCTTCAAAAGCATGAAAAGATTGTTGGTCTTTTGCAAGATGAAATTAGGATCAAAAGTGATTTGGTGTATGATAAACACACTGGTGAACTGATAGGATTTGTAGAGTTGGACAAAGTGGGAAATGATCTTATGAATATTCAGGAGGTGTTGAAAGATGAGGAAAAGGTGTAGGCAAAGTATCACACTGGTAAATGTATACGTCGATTTGCTGGTATTTACGCGTATTGCTGGTACTTCATAGACCGGAAGTGGTAGATATTGTTTTCTATACTATATAGATAAACATGCCATATGCCTAAAGGACTATAGAATCAGATCATTTTTAAGTATTCAGTATGTGCATGGCGATTTTTGTAAGCATTTAGGAATAGATTCGAGTACCGATCATCCAGATCGGTACTTGAATCTATTCCTAAATGCTTACATAAATCGCCATGTGCATGCCTAATACTTAAAAATGATCTAATTCTATAGTCCTTTAGGCATATGGCATGTTTTTCTATATAGTATTAACACCAATATCTACCACTTCTGGTCTATGAAGTATCGGCAATACGCGTAAATACTAGCAAATCGACGTATACATTTACCAGTGTGAGTATGTGCTGGTTGTAATGGTTCTACCTAAAATTTCCTTTAGGACATTTTGCCACTGCTGGAATTACTGCAGACCAGCTCTTTCCAATCTTATGGAAAGCAGTGGAGATATGTGAAATAGACTTGGATCTAACTGTGCTATATATCACAAGTGATGGTGCTTCCCCAAATTGGGGATTTATCAAGTTACATAAGAATGGTGACGATTCAGTTTTTTTATAAGGCTGAAAACATTTTCGCCAGTGATGAGAGATATATATATTTCTTTTCGGATGCACCACACCTACTGAAAACAGTACGGAGCTGTTTTTCCAATACAAATTCACACAAGAATACAAGGAAGATGTGGAAAAGTGGTCTGAACATCTCCTGGATGCACATTGTGAACCTTATAAGGATTATTGTATGGGAACTTGGGGGGTCTGTCCCAAACTGACACACACACACATATTGACATTAGCTCATTCGATTGCATGAAGGTGAATCTAGCTGCACAGGTTATGAGCGCAACCGTAGCAAATGTGCTGGAGATGTATTATCCCCCACAAGTTGTTGCTGAGACTGTGACCTTTATAAACCACATTAATAAGTTCTTTGACTGTTTTAACACTAGGAGCCTTTCAGAGGGTATCAGAAAGAGGAAACCTAACCTTCAACCATAGCTCCAGATAAGGATTGGAAGCAATTGGGTATTTAAATACCTCTTTTGGCTTAATTGAGTATTTTAAATTGGGTATTTCAAGTTTTTGTATGCGGTATCCATCTGAAAGCAAATAAATAAGCAATGAAATCAGGCCTAGGTTCCATAGCTCCAGATAAGGATTGGAAGCAATTTGGTATTTACCTAACCTCTTTTCGGCTGAATTATTATGGGATCTACAGCACTTTACATTCTGATCAGGGAAGAAATTTTGAGAGTGGCATATTTCAAGATCTTTGCAGAATGTTAGAAATAAAAAAGACTGGAACTTCAGCAAGGAATCCAAGATGTAATTGTCAAACTGAGAGGTTTAATAGGACTCTTGAGGATGATAAAGGCTTATTTGAAAAATGAAGACTGATTGGGATCTACACTTAGGATCCGTGCTGCAGCATATAGGTCAACCCCACATGAAAGTAGTCAGACGACACCCAATCTGTTAATGTTAGGTAGGGAAGTCTGATTTCTTGCCGAGTTATCTCATGGCAGTTACACTAACAATGAAACAGCAACTTCTTATGGTGAATATGTCGATAAATTAATAGAAAGACTGCAAACAGCTCATTCTGTGGCTCCAAAGTACATAGAAAAATCAGCTAAGACACAAAAGGACAGATATGATGCAAATATATTTGAAACCAGCTTTTTGCCAGGGGACTTAGTTTGATACCTAGTTGAAAGCTGTAGACCAGGGAAATGCATGAAACTTGAGCCAAATTATATTGGCCCATATGTGGTTATTTGTAAATTTAATCCATTAAATTTGAAAATACAAATGAGCATATCAGATACCACAAAAGTGGTGCATAACAATAAGCTGAAGAAGTATTAAGGTGATAATCCTCCTAACTGGGTAGTAAAATTGTCTCAAAAAAGTTAATAAGAACTGCCGGGAATAAATTAATGCTGTGACATTTTTTTATGTAAACCCAATTTTTTACGGCATGTCAGACAAGCCTACCAAGCCTATCAACAAAAGAGGGACTGCATACCAATGTATGACATGCGGCAAAGTAGACCAGAGACATAGGTTGAAGACAAACATCTATAAAGAACATGTGAAGAGAGGAAATGTACCCTATTTGTGCAGCCTCTGTAGTTTTTTTGGGGGACACCTACGCCAATCTGGCAAACCACCTTGTGCACGAGGTGCACTCTAATAACATTTCTTTATATGGTGGTGATTCTCACAATACAAATTAATTTGTGCACTATGCTGGAGAGGCGGCGGAATACCTGCAAGAGGGCAATCATTATGTTGCGCTCTCGCAGGAAAAGTTGGAAGAGATTTGGCATAAGAGGACCCCTGGCATGGTGTGGATGGTTTGGGGGTAGGCACTTCCGGGGTGTCACCGAGCCCGGTGGAGGAATTTCCAACTCTTCAGGACTTGATAAGTCTGGAAGATCTGTATGTTCCTCCACTTTGGGGTTGGGCTGACTTGCCGGAGGAGTCAGCCACCGAGACCGTTACTATGCAAGATCCGTCGGCCATCACCGTCATGGTCATCACAAACCAAAGTCCTACCCTTCCCGGACCTTCCTCTGCTCCCATTGCAGAACCGGTATCTCCACTTGGCCCTCCCTTGTGTGATGCAGCTTCGTTTGCATCCTCGCATTCATTAGAATGTGAGGATGTAGTCAAGGCTCTCCACGAGGTTAGGGATGCAGCCCGAGCCGTAGTGGGACTGGGAGAGGCAGTGAGGGACTCTTTCCTCACATTTAACAACATAATGTCCACGCAAAACAAAATATTAGACAAACTAAACCAAAATGTAGAGAAGTTATCCAGAAGAAATATTAGTGATGAGCAGGGGGAGAGACGCAGAAGATCTCGGTCTATGTCCCATCATCAGAGGTGGCATAGGCGCTGAGATCTACCTGCATCTCACCCCTCTGTCTCAGGGAAATTGAAATTAGAATAGGTATTCTATCTTTTTTTATATGTCTTTTTGTGAATAGATTTTTATATATTGATTTACACATTAAATGATGAATGTGTATGGTACATGTTTTTCTTATGTAGCCCAGAAGTACTTGATCATATCCAAATGGTGATGCTGGATTGCGGTATGGTACAGCAGTACATGAGGAATAATAAAATGGGAAAAGAAGTATTCATCATGAACCTGATTAACCTGAAAAAAGTGTAGCACCACTGAATTGATATGATTTGTTCATCCCAAGTTAAAGAGTAGCAATGAATACACTCCCAGTGAACTGAGAGATCATCTATGCTCATGGTACTTGTGTTTGTGAGGACACTGCACACAATTAAGGGTGGGCTGTGAGACAATTCAGCCATGCAGACATGGTTCGAAGATTACTTAGTCACGAAATCTAATGACAACCTACTTTCGCTTTATCTATTTACCTTACTCGACGATGTCAACCAGTATTCAAGGGAGCCCTCGCTAGTAGACCTCACACACTCAAGAACCATATCATAGAATGAGTGAATGAACGACGTTGGAATTGTCAGACAGCTTTCCTAAAGTTTTTAAAAGAGTGCGCACAGCAGACGCTCTGTCACTCATCACCATTGGCTAGGATTCACCTCGCTGCCGGCTGTTGAGATTTTCTTAGAGACGAATCATCAAGGCATATAGCCTGTCTTCAGGCCCTGTATTAAGAAATCTAGCTGAAAGTTCTATAACTACTACTGAGATTAATTTATGATACTTTATTACTTCCCGATTGCTCAGAATACAGGGCCTGTTGAATTACGTTTTGGAAGCAACCTATCTTCAGACCGTCTATTATGTGTGATTAGTATCTCGGTGCTCACATACAGTCTGTCAGAGATTAATTGTTTTACAACCGGCTCTGCTGAATCTTACTTCATTGCAGAACCGTAACTAATGTTGTGGTCAGACATATTTTCTAGTTTTTTACTTTGAAGATAAAATATGCAATTACCTTAAATATGCAGTTACCTTCTTGATTCCATTAAATGCCCCCCCCCCCCCCCCCTCTAATTACTGCACCCATATAGTCATATGGTTAAAAATGCTTTTGGGAACAGATTTATATATTTTTTCTATATATATATATATATGTACATTCTGAATAACAGGACATGCAATGAAGTTCAAATTGACCAAAATGTTGAGATTGTGAAGTAAATAACTTTAAGTGTCTTGGGGCATAATTAATTAGAATCTATACAGTATCTGAAATCAGCTAATTTCTATTAGAACAAAACTGCCATTTTATATAGTATTTTGACACATAGTGTAGATTATGGCGGAAGCGATTGAATTTGGACTAAATAGGCTGTTGTGAACGGGTATTAGAATAAACAAGATGTGCTTTTCTGTTCTCTGACAGGGAGTGGAAAGTTGTTCTTGTTAAGGTGTGTCGCCGGCCATTACTTTACTGGCTTTACATAACACACTTCAGGTGCAATGCACACACAACAAGACGACAACAATAACTAGAGGACCTGAAGGTCCTGAGGCGCTCACCTGACATCTTTAATTATGTTAAAATAGGTCAAGGTCAACTACAGCTTATAATAAAACATATTTTGTTTTACCATACACTCACACAAACTTCTAAGCGGTCACCTAGCAATTCCAAAATTTTGCCAAATTTTTTAATCAACTTTAACTAGTTTTAATTTCATGTTTTAAAATATTGTATTGAGAGATGTCATACAAAAAATCATTCCATGATGTTTCACGTGAAATTAATGATGAACCAAATGCCCGTGTTAATAGAACAAATACATGGTGATTTTAAGGTGACCGCTTAGAACTTTGGGCAAGTGTATATGGGGGTTGCAGCCATTTTGGTCAAGTGACTAAAAACAATCTAATGAATACTCCATCAAACAGCCCGGTGATATCTGAGAAACCAATGTTTATATAGGTATGTGGCAGTCCAAATGAGTGGCATTGGATAAAAGATCACAGGTTAGCTTGACATTTGGTACTTATATAAAGCCATTGTCTCATCGGGTTAAACATTTCTCGAAAGTATTATGATTGTGGCTTAAACAGTCATAGAAAATGAACATTTCAAGATTATTCCCATATAAATACATTAGGAATCAAATTTGACTTTGCCATAAAGTAGGTCAAGCTAAATTCATCATTTGTGCAAATCTGGTAGAGACCACATCCCCAATGCTACATACCAAGTCCCAAGGCCATTGGCCCTTTGTTCCAGAGAATAAGATATTTAAAGGGTTTTTAACATATATGGGTGCGGTGGCCTTGACTTTGAAACTTATTTATAGCCATTGTCTCATTAGGTTTCACATATCAAGTGAGAATAATGACTTTGGCTTCAACAGTATTCAAAAAATCAACTTTTCCAAAAATTTCACATTTAAATGCAATCGGAAGCAAATTTGACCTTGATGTTAAGTAGGTCAAGGTCAACCTAGGATCATCATTTGAACAAACTTGGTAGGCCCAACATCCAAAATGTTACATACTAAGTCCCAAGGTCATCAGCCTTCTGGTTCTGGAGAATAAGATTTTTAAAGTGTTTTTACCATATATGGGCATGTCGGCAATCTTGGTCTAGTGACCTAAACAATTTGTTTGAATCTTGGCTAACATTTTGTAAGGAGTTTTCATATGAAATTTGAGTTTAATTGGCCCAATGGTTTCTGAGAAAACTATGTTTAAATATATTGATGGGACTCCAATATTAGCGGCTTGGCTGAAAGGTCAAAGGTCAACCTTGACCTTTGGAACTTGTTTTTAGCCATTGTCACATTAGATTAAATATACCAAGTGAGAATAATGACATTGGCTTCAGTAGTTACAAAAAATCAACTTTTCAAAAATTTCCCCATTTAAATTTCCCCATTTAAATGCATTAGGAAGCAAATTTGACCTTGACGTTAAGTAGGTCAAGGTCAACCTAGGATCATCATTTGAACAAACTTGGTAGGCCCCACATCCCAAATGCTACATACCAAGTCCCAAGGTCATCGGCCTTCTGGTTCTGGAGAAGAAGATTTTTAAAGGGTTTTTATCATATATGGGCATGGCGGCCATCTTGGTCATGTGACCGTAACCATTTGAACAAACTTTCGTTCCCCCATCCTAAGGAGTCTCCATATGAAATTTGAGTTCAATTGGCCCAGTGGTTTCAGAGGAGAAGATGTTTGAAAATGTTGACGGACTGACGGACGCCGGAGTCACTGGTATACTAATAGCTCACCTCGAAGCCTTCGGCTCAGGTGAGCTAAAAATGGCGGAGGAAGTTGTGACAAAGAAAGTTCTTGATCGGCTGGGTATTGACCATTTGAATGATCATCAGTAGGATATTTGAGCCAGTAACCACTGACCGTCCTTTGTCCGGACTACCGGGACTTTGTGAGGCGGGCGACTGCCAACAGGACCCAGCTGGATGTGGATGAGTTGGTGGAAGAGTTAGGGAAATTACGGCATAAAGAGGAGGCGAGAACTATCCTGTTGGGGAATCGCATGCCGACATAGGGTTACATGTGGACCCCTGTTTTAAGTGCCTCTACCAGAGGACCCGGTTTGCCAGGCTCTTCAAGCCCAGCCTCTACCATTATAAGGACTTGTTCGGGATCACCATGACGGACGACAACAATAACAATGGTGGAGGAAGTTGTGACAAAGAAAGTTCTTGATCGGCTGGGTATTGACAATTTGAAAGACCATCAGAAGGATATTTTAGATTGTGTTATAGCAAAGAAGGACTGCCTGACGATTCTTCCTACGAGCTATGAGAAATCCTTGCTGTATCAGCTGTACAAAGAGATTCAACGTGAATTATATTCAGACTGCAGAGAAAACATTATCATCTGTTGTCCCTTGATTTCCCTGATGCAAGACCAAATTATGCGGATTCAGAAGCTTGAAAATATAACTGCAGCATTTAAAGGTAAAATGTTTATCTTTGTTTTGAAATAAAGGCATTTATATTTAAGTTTGAGCATTTTCAATGTTTCATCGACTCTAGAGCAGCATACCCAGCTTACCATGATACAAGATGTGAGGGTGGAGCATATCATTAAAACATAATACATGTATAATAATAGAAAGAAATGTGCATATTGTGGTGTAACTGCTGTTAACCAGAGTGAGGCTGTGATGTCAATCTTAGATTTCATAGATTTTACCCCAATGTAGAGGTTTTCACTTTAACACCTGGGTACAGGCTAAATCATTCAGAGAGTTAGACATTTTGTTGGGCCTGATCTTGGTCCAAACTATTTGCAAAGCTTAATGACACTATGTGGCTAAGGTGTTAAGTGACAAATGGACTGAATTGATACAATAGAAAAGCCCACCAGGTATAAATGGGTTTAACAGTTAAAAGCAATTATAAATGTATTTGCAGGTATTATGATGCAAAGCAAAGAATTAGAGGCACTGAATATGCTGATCATAGATGAAAAAAGCATGATGAGCAAGAGAACATTTGAAATGTTGGAGTATGTGCTGAGGTTAAAAGAGCCAGATCATAGATTTGGAGGAATGCAGGTTATTCTAGTTGGAGATTTCATGCAATTACCCCCTGTTAGGAATAAACGTTATGGGGACGAAGGGAAATTCTGCTTTACAAGCTCCTTGTTTCCACCCCATTACTTTATACTAGAGGAGATTATGAGGCAAAGTGATGATCAACTGATGAAATGTTTCCGTGAGCTGTCCAAAGGAAGTTGTAGTGAAGACTCATTAGAACTTCTTGAGCAATTATCAAGACCATTAAGCAACAATATTGCTATAAAATTATATACATTTGAAATGTTGGAGTATGTGCTGAGGTTAAAAGATCCAGGTCGTAGATTTGGAGGAATACAGGTTATTCTAGTTGGAGATTTCATGCAATTACCCCCTGTTAGGAATTAACATTAAGGGGACGAAGGGAAATTCTGCTTTACAAGCTCCTTGTTTCCACCCCATTCCATTATACTAGAGGAGATTATGAGGCAAAGTGATGTTAACTGATAAAATGTATCTGTGAGCTGTCCAAAGGAAGTTGTAGTGAAGACTCATTAAAACTTCTTGAGCAATTATCAAGACCATTAAGCAACAATATGGCTATAAAATTATATACAACAAAATTAATATCTTGGTTGATAAGTTCAACAGAGACCAGCTTCTGGAAATGCCTGGAGAAGTGTATGTGTTTGGCAGTGTCTAAATTGGCGATGTGAAATACCTTGAAGAGCTTACTGTGCATCCAACAATTTAGCTTAAAGCTGGAGCCCCAGTAATGCTGTTGAGAAACCTGACCAACAGTCTAGTTAATGGTCTCAAAGGAATAGTGACTAATATATATGAGGGCATGGCAGTAGTTGACTTCCCATCTGTAACATCTACTGTCACAGTGAAGCGAATGTCTTTCCCAGGTAAGATACAATTTTAAAAACAAAGGTGATAATACCATCCCCATCCCCATTATAACCTTATTGACATAACAGGATATGACAACATAAAACTGCTTGCCATTCATGCTCCTTTTGGCTGTTTAATCCCTTTCCCCTGCAGATAGAGTTCTTGTTGTTGTTTTTTTCAAAGAATTTTCTTGAACGTTATGCAATCTGTAAGAACATTAGGTGTTCATGAACTGTTCCTAAATGTATTCTTGATTATTTCAAAGACTTATCTTGTACACAATGTGTCTAACTTAACTTATGGCACCTAAGTTGTGATACCTAAACATTTGACCAAAACAATGGACAAATTTTGATCATAGTAATTTTGCATAGCCCTTAGTAATAATTTTAGGCAAAGAAAGATAATAAGAATCCTATTTCTCTACCATTTTAATAAGTGATGGACAATCTGCGAAGTTAAGCAATAGGACCATTGTTAGTAGTTGGATGGGTGACCCAATGGTTCGAAGTTGGATGAGTGACTTAATGGTAAGTACTTGTCAGGCACATGGGTCATTATCATAGATCTGATTTTTTTCTTTACTCAGAATTTACATCTGATGTTTCTCAACATCCTGGTTCCAAATTTTTGTGTTTCCATGGAAATGTGCAGTATGGGAATAGATGTATGTTCTTGAACTACTCAAGGACAGAACAATTGTTCTAAAAAAATTGTCCAATTTATGTTCAAGAAATAGTGAAAAAACTTTGTTTATTTTTTATTACTTCACTTTGTAATTCTAGCGAAAAAGTTTTTAGTATTATTGACCAATTATAAATGTTTGCCAGACAGTTCGGTTGATGATGTCACAGCAGATATTGTCAACGGAATTCGCTGTAAACATGGAAGTCGGGCAGTAAAAGTTTGGAGCCAATATTTGAAAATGTCTCCGTTTGCCTGTTATTTGGAATAACCACTCAAGATTAAAGTGACTGCATATAGAAAAAAAGTTATTGAAAACCAGAACTTAGCTCTTTTAGCGGCATATCTTTGGCAAACGTCAGAAAAGAGTGATTGAACTGTGTTTTTTACGATCAGCGGAGGAAAGTGCAAACTAACGAGCATACACTAAAATAAAGTTGTTCTTGATTATTTCATGAGAATTATCCAACATAGGAACAAAAGGTTAGTATCGTTAGATAGATAAGCTTCTCTTGATACCAGGACACTACAGTTTCGCTAATATAAGTAGAGTTTTCGGGCTATTTTGATGAGTGAAACAAGATACCCCAAGAAAAGCATTACAGTCCTTGTCCAATTTAAGAGATACACGTCTACATTTTTTTTCTAAAAGTTTGTGACTAGTTCCTGTGTCTAGGTAGTGGTAGGTGGTGGAAAACTTGAATCCTTATCTTTGTCCAGGAATTGCTTTGACATCTTCTGAGGTAAGGTAAATAATCATTATTGTTAGATAATGTTCTTTATGACAGATTCAGAACATTATTTTAATCATATATGAACGATGAAGAAATATAAGATAAATGCGTAAAAAAAAAATTACATGAAAAGCTTATTCTTGTTTGCTCTGCATAAATTATGTAATCACGTGATGCAATCATTCGCCATTGGTAAAAGTGTATGCCGTTAATAATTGAATGTAGAATTTTTTGTGCTTTAAATTAATTATAGTGACATCAAAGCTGGGTCATATGGTGTGATGTTTTATTGATTTTGCAACGGAATAAAATTTGGGATATTCTGTGTGAGTATATTAACGTATTAGGGGAATGATGTAACAGCGTGTAATGAGTCGCTATAGTTTTATATTTACTACACCTATCTGTGTTGACCTATTAAGGCGATATGGCCTTAAACTGCCTGCTTAATGGGACATTCATTTATACGACGATTAGATGAATACATGAAGAACAGTGATGACGCAAATTTAAGATTATATAGACATTTATTTAGCGTATCTGTAGAAACACACGGGGGTCTAACTATGTATCACATGGGACGTTCCAGGCTGTACACACAATTTTCAGAAATCCCAGACATTTGTTTCTGCATATTGGGGAAAAAGACTTAGACATTAATTACGATCAGAATAGATAATCTGATCATACGTTAGCATATCTGAGGCAAAACACTATTTCAAAATTAGTGGAACATATTTGTTCTTTTATTGAATGCTTATTGGTGGGTGTTGGTGTTGGAAGGGTTATTGTAGGACAGTTATTAAGACGACAACCTTGGGCTATCAAATCACCAACATTTAATGACGATGTGATCACTATCAATATCAAAACTGAAGAACCTCTCAATAAAATTGAAGGAGCCTACTTTTGGCATCACAGGAATTTCTGTGATTCCTTTGATTTTCTTGGAAGAGATGGAGTACATATCCTTAATGATAGAAGTGACAGACAGCAAATGAAGAAATATTTACAGAGTATAAAAAGCGCAGTTTATTTGCTGCAAACAATTAAACATTCATTCAGGCAATAATGTAAACTGTACTGGGAAACAGGGAAAGAAGTGTCTGTTATAGACATATGCATGCAAATATGTATATGTACGCATATATGTGTATGTATGTGTGTATTTATACATGTATGTGGATGATATACTTATTTCTAATTATACTCAGTAACTATAATAATATTATTTTATTCTTCCTACTTTGTCCTTGTATTTGTATCTGCACTTCATTATCAATGCTTAATCATAAGTTATTAGGTAATTATCAAAGTCAATCGTTCATGTGATGTTTCTCCCGGCTTCTTATAATGTACTGTTGGTTGTAAGACATTTTGTTTTACATGACCCACTTATTTCTGCATTTCTATTTCCTGATTTATCTTTAATATACTTGTTCAGATTTGAAACCTGTCAAGGTTCATACATACTCGTATATTTTTTTTCTCTCAAGTAAGTAAACTTTTTACAATGTATTATTAAACAGTATTTTATTTTGAAGTTTTTGCTAATACTTCACATATCACTAATAGCAAGATATGCAGTCTTATTTTAACAGCTGGATCAAACTCTAGGATAGTCTATCACACGATGCAGTTTTGTACGTGATAAAACTTATATCCTTTCTGCTATTCAGATTCACAGAATATTTAGCTGTAAACTATTTTCCAGCTGCAGTTGAAATATATTATGCAGGTCAATGTTCATACAAGCATTGGAGCATATTTTGATTAAAACATAACTGCAACTAGCTAAGTTCTATTTTCAGCTGACTGTGCATATTTGCAAATGTTAATCTTCTCAGTAGGTTAACTCTAGTTTAAATATTATTTATACATTCTGCTTTAAATAAGGTAAAGTTTGATAACTTGCCTTTGGGAGTTATTCGTCTTATATGAATTTACAACCTTTTGAGATATTATATCTTCATGTTATTCAATATGTTTAGTGCTATCAATACTGTTGTGCACATTGCACTTAGATAGCCCTCTGGATTTGTTTTACTAAAACAAAACAAAATATTATGGAGCACTGTTTTATGGACTTGTAGATTCCATGTATAACTGTTATTTGACCTAATTGGTCTGAAATTGGCACTTTATTCAAATCAGTGTTGTTTTGACCCAATATCGGGTTTTTAATCTGTGCCATGGCAATTTATCTGCTGTTCTTATATGTGCCTAATTTTATTGAACCAACTTATGTGGTAAATTTATTTATCATTATAAATTGGTGCTGTCTTTTGAACATGCAGATTTGAAGTTAAACAGTCATTTGACCTATTTCGTCTGAAAATGGTACTTCATGCTTATCAACAGTGTTGTTTAGATTCATTACTAAGTCTTTAAGGACCTCGGACAGTCTTAATGAAGGATTGCCCATAAAAATGACCAGAGAAAAGTTTCAAAGAAAATGATATTTTTTTCTATGAGAAAGATAGTAGGTTCAATCCTCGACTTATCCACAAAAGCCGTTTTCTCATTGGACAAGTACCTATTGAAAAATATGGGCTGAAAACTCTGTTTTTGCTATTCAACATATAGAAAATAGAAAAAGTTTTACTGAAGTGCTTTCCCCCCCCGTGACCAAACTAATCCTTTTGCATACAGTTGTAGTTTTACATTTCACACATCATATAAAAACGGCATGATTGGTCATGGGGGGGAACGATGTCAAAATGCTCAAAAACGCTTTATTATAAAACCTTATTAGAAACTTATTTTGTAAAGACCTGTAGGTAAATGGCATGTATCAGAGCTTTAGTTATGAGTGCTTACAAAGTAATTAATTGTCTCATTTCTCAACCAAAACATATGTTGTGGGTACTCAAAAGAACCGTCGCAATGAGACGGTTCTTTTAAGCACCAAATTATAGATAAAATCTGATGTGTAAGAAAAATATTAACGATTTTACACTCAACATCTGTGTTTATCTAGACTATGATTTATACCGTATGCAGATATGATACACCTCAGTGCACAAGTCAACTGGATGAACTTGAAACATTACAGGTAATAGTCAAAAGTCATTGACAGCACACTTCTTCAGATGAAACAATGTAATCTCAACCCAAATTTCATGCAAACGCATCACTTTCGTCTCAATTTTTATGCCGCAAACATAATATTTACATGTATTTAGGTGAATACTCGACGAATCTTTGACTTTCTGTGAAATGAAATTTGGTCACAAAGATTACCCCCACCCCCTAAATCCTTCATTCCTGGCATAGTTATGCAATATTTTCAAAATATTTTTATACTGCTAGGTTCACTAAATGTAAGGGTTTGATTTAAGCACAAAACTATAGTTGTCAGTTATGCATTATCCTAGCCACAGGCTGTCAAAATTTGGGCAGATTGAATAGGAAACTGTCCGAGGTCCTTTGTGCCATGACAATTTATCTGCAGTTCTTATATTTGCTTTACATACAGTGTTCATTTATTTATACGTTAACTTTGTAGTTTGATTATATTTTTGCTTTTTTATTTATTTATTTGATCCTAGGTTATAAATGGTAACAGCATCCAAGACAAGTATCTGTTAAACTTATTTGATCCTTTGCTATTCTGTACGCTAATGATTTTGTATTTTATATTTTATTTTAGAGAATTTATCTTCACAAATCCTTGACACTCAACATGCCACCAAAATCTGCTACATCACGAAAAAGAGCTACTGAGAGTCGGGCAACCATCACAACCACTAAAATCCAGAAATCTGGAAATAATACAATTGATAATATTAACTATACCAAACTTGCTTCTGAAATTATTCTGATGCAAGATTTAAACAAGAATACAAAGGAGGCTATGCCAAGTGGATCACAAACTGTTTCTGACAATGCTTATGATCAAACATTGACTCCCAACGCATCATCAATTTCTGAAAATCCATCCTCTACAGGGAACTTGAATTTAACATGACAGGTGGTGGAAAATGAAGCACAACAAAATGAGATAAATAAGGATGCAGCTATGCCAGTGGTGTCACTCATTGATTAGATTTTCTCAGGTGAGGTGACTCAAACAGTAGAGTCTGTCGTGTTTAGACCCTCTGAGGGCATTCCTTTGGGTGCTACAGTACCACTTAAAACAAAAATTCAAAATATGGAATAATGAATTTATTGACATGCAGTCACTTTTACACAATCAAAAAGAAGATCCTTTGTCTGTCAGTATCTGACCTGGTTATATTACCTTACAGCAAACTACCAAGAAAACACCTCTGTCTCTAAATCAATGGACCTCATGTTTTCATGTTTTTATGGCTATTTACATAGAAAAGAAGTTAGATGAAGCACCACACTTGCTAAAATACTGTGAGTTTATTCGTGATCTCAGTGACGATCATGGAGATGCCGCATGGCGTTTCTTTGATGAATCTTTCCGTGGCTTGCGAGAAACTCATTGTGCACCATGGAACATACCAATTGAAGAACTTCGTGGAAAGGCAATTGGCCTTAATATTAAAGCAAAACTGAAAGCCTCTCCACAATTTGGCCAAAATAAGTCAAAAATGCAGTCCTTTCGTTCCAAAGAAAGGATTTGTTTCAGCTTTAACCGGAGTGAAGCCTATACAAGCAGCTGCTTATTCAAACATACCTGTGCCTTCTGCAAATTTGGATCTCACAATAAGCTCAACTGTCCCAAATTGCAAGCTAAATCAGGGGGAAATCAGCCCCTCCCCTCCAACTTCAATCAACAGAAAACTCCCTACCCCAATAAAAGTGGAAATGTTGGAAAAACACCTCAAAAACTATGATCAAGAAACAAGTCAGTACCTCATTGATGGGGTTTCAAATGGATTTAGATTGGGTTGCATAGAGCAACCCCAATCAGTTGTATCATCAAACCACAAGTCAATCTTTAAATTGTGTGACATTGTAGATGATAAATTAAGAAGTGAATGACAATTTGGTCGAATTGCATGCCCCTTTGAAACTCAGCCATTTGATTATTTTATTTGTTCTTCACTTGCAGTGATTCGAAAATCAAGTCCAGGTAAATTCAGGCTTATACATGATCTTTCATTTCCATCTCACAATTCAGTCAATCTAGGCATCCCGTCTGTAAATTCAAAAGTAGAGTATGATAATATTGATGCAGTCAATGATCTTGTCAGACAGTTTGGCCCAGGGGCTTTAATGGCTAAAACTGACATTGAAGATGCCTTTCGAATCATTCCGATGAACCCTTTGGACTATCATTTAATTGGTTTCATTTGGCGAGATTTTTTTTTTTATTTTGATCGCATGTTACCAATGGGAGCTAGCTGTTCCTGTAAAATCTTTCAGTTCTGCTCTAAAGTGGATCATGATGCACAAATTCAGCGCTAGTGTAATGTCGCATATTCTTGATGACTTTTTCTTTATTGGTTCTGGCAACACAGATAAATTAGGCAAGATCTCATTAATTTTCTCTATCTGGCAACAGATATTGGTGTGCCTATAAAGCATGAGAAAACACAGCCACCATGTACAAACATAGGTCATCAAAGCGTTTGACAGATTGTAAACAACCCAATCAGCTGATTGAAATGTCACTTGTTTATGATGATTGGCGAAAATATGTAGTTCAAAGGAAAGATTAAATTTTTGGCTGAGAGAAAAGGAGCTTCTGGGCGATTTCGGTGGATTGTGTTTTGTATGTTCGAAAAGAAAACTGTGTATTCGTTTCGACCCAAGTTTCAGAAAAGACAAGGTGTGTTGGAGGTGTTCCAATGGAAAGTGTAATAAGAAACTGTCTATAAGAGCGGGAAGTTGGTTCAGTAAGTCCAATCTTTTGTTGGAGCAGATAGTTAAGTTTACCTTCTATTGGGTTTATAAATGTCCAGCAGATTTTGTGGCCAGGGAGCTACGTATTGGCAGTGAACATACGTTGATTGATTGGTATAATTTCCCCAGGGAGGTTTGTGTTGAGACTATTAAAATGGACAGTGAGCAGATAGGAGCAGACCGAAAGGAGCTGGAGATTGATGAATCAAAGTTCAGGAAGAGGAAATACCACAGAGTAAATAGGGTGGATGGTGTATGGGTCTTTGGAGGTATTGAAAGACAAAGTAAGAAGTGTTTTGTTTTTTGCAAATTGTAGAGGACAGAAGTGCCCAAACACTTATCCCAATAATCCAAACATACATAAAGCCAGGAACTGTTATTCTATCTGATTGCTGGAAAGCATATAGCGGCTCTAAAGAGGAGGGGTATATGCATTTAACCGTCAATCACTCCATTGAGTTTAAAAACAAGGAGACTGGTGACTGCATCAATCTTATTGAGAGCACCTGGAACACTGCGACACAGAAACAGCTATATGACAGCTATCTTGTAGAGTATTGTATCAGAAAGAAATATTTGAATGATACACAAGATGAATTTTCAGCATTTCTTGAACTGATAAAGATAGTCTATCCCGGCAAGAGATGCAAAGTGCTTCAACCCATCAGTGTCAATTCTCCGGTCAGCCAGAGGCCTCACCCCCCCCCCCCCCTTTTCGTTTCATTTTGCATGCAATTGCAATGTCATTGGCTCGTGCGACGGTTCGGTTGTCTTCTTTCAGAGCTCCGGCTAAAATAAATTTCAAAAATTGATTTCAAAGTCATTTGGGAAGTCATTTATATAAGTTTGGTATCAAAATGCTGATAAATTGTTTGGAAAGATTCCTGGAAGGTTTTTAGCTGTAAAAAATTTTGCGGAAAGAAGAAATTTACTCTTGACAGATTTTGACAGTTGGAGGTCACATGACCGGTTGTTTGTGTTTGAACGGTGAAACAGACTATAAAGTGTGTATAAATAGCTGAGGAAATTCCTTTCAATGGTGGACAGATGGTAAAAGTGTTGCAGAGATTGCAGAAGACATCCTGTTTGATTTTTTTGGAACTATTGAGGTAGGATCTTTGCTTTTTATAAGGCCAGGCACTTAGCAACCTCGTTGCTAGGCACAGTAAACAACAAGGAAACCTTTGAACAAACCTGCATTACCTATTTGAAAAATAAACAATAACAACAAAAACAACTTTATATGAAAACATGAAAATATTCATGTAAACATAAATTTAGTGATTCACAGTTATGCCAATTAGACGGTGCCAGCGTTTAGCTGAGAAAAAGCAAAAGAAAACTGCACAAGTTTCATCTGAGATTAAATCTGCTAACTCTATACCAACAAGTAAAGTGAATAAGACTGAGGGAAAGGAAATTAATCAGCTTGAAACACAAAGTTCACTTTGCATTGCATGTAAATCAGAAAGCCCAAAAATTAAAAGATATACTGAAGAGCCCTGGATCCAATGTGATGTCTGTAAAGGTTGGTGGCACCTGGAGTGTGCATGCTTGACCCCTGAAAGTGTTGCATTAATAAACAAAAGAAGGCTTTATTTCCCATGTGCTCTTTGTGTTGTTAAAAATCTTCAGTGTACAGGTGCTATCACACAAAATGACTGCAGCAAGACTGCTTCAATTGACAAAGAACTAAATTGTGTACAGAAAAATCTAAAATTGACAAGTTGCAACGAGAAAAATAATAAACCAATAAAGTCAGTATCATTCAGCGACCAGATCATTATAATTGACAATATAGAAAATCCAGCAAGTTTCTCGAACTCCAAAAAAATCTCTGAAAAATTAAAGTCATCTGAAATAGCCGCTGTTGAATTTGCATACCCTTTAGTCAAAGGTGGGGTAGCACTACACTTCAAAGATTCACAGAACGCACAGACAGCTCTTGAAAATTGGCCTGGAAAAGTGTTTGGAGAGAAAGAAAGTGTACATACACCAAGGGGACAGAGTGGAGTAAAGGTTGGGTACATGAAAAACATTGATCCTAGGTACTCAAAGAATTATATATTAAAATTTCTTGAGGAGATTGGTTGTAAGGTAAGGGATGTGAGAAGGTGTTACCACAGAGGAACAGGAAGACCCATGCCAGTTGTCAAGATATTTCACAACTCTCATGAAGATTTACTTGCAAGTATAAACACAGATTTTGGAGTAAAATTCAATGGTAAGAAAACTTATGTTGAAGCCGAAAGACAGAGAAAGGTTGTTAGGTGCTACAAATGTATGCGGTTTGGGCATATTGGTTCTAGTTGCCTGTTCACTGCTCAATGTGAAAATTGTGGGGGAGATCATACAGACCTGGGATGTTCGAATAAACCAAACTGCTTCAATTGCGGTGGACAGCATAAAGCATCATCAAGTACATGCCCAGTTTTTTTCTCAAAGCTCAAAGATAGTCAACTTCAAAACATTTTGTAGATTAAACATGAAGCTTTTGTCACTAAATTGCCAATCTTACAATACAGCCAAAAAAGACATTAATAATATTGTTGACACATATGATTTTGACATTTTATGCTTATCAGAAACTTGGGAAACAGAAAAAGAGAAAGTTAATTTCAAAAATTGGACAGTTCATTCCAAAGCAAGAAAAACAGATAATCATGGGGGAGTAGCAGTTATATGTAAGCCTTCACAGAATTTTATTTCAGAGAGAATTACAGATTATGACACAGAGGATGTTGAAGCACTTTTTATTCATATTAGACCAGAAAAGCTGCAAAGTTTTTTGTTAATAGTCTCTTATATTCCTCCTACAAAAGCTGATCAATTGAGCAAACTTTTAGAAACGGTACAAAAGGCTGAAGAAAAGTATAAAAATGTGATCTGTACAGGTGACTTTAACTCAAAAAGCTATTTTTGGGGAAATAAGGATAAGAATGCAGAAGGCATAATCCTAGAAAATTTTATCATGAACACTGATTTCATTTGTGTTAATGATGGTGCTCCAACCAGAGGAAATGCTAGTAGTGTCATTGATTTATTTCTAGTAAAGCCGCAGGTATATAGAAAAATAAAATGCTATACTACGCTTACACATGAGTGTGTGCATTCAGATCATATTCCAGTAATATGAAATAGGCACACCTAATGGGCAACCAACCACTATTTGTCTGAGAGAATAGCACAGTTTACGGTATTTCTTGTGAGTCGGTACTCATGTGAGTATGAAAAGTAAGGAAGGAGGCAAAAAGCAGAAATCGATACAATTAGTACCACACCTGGCACAGAACACCTTATGAAAAGTGACAAAAGTGTTTCAGTAAATAGTCGTTGCTCTGAGTATAAGGAAATAAAATAATCCTGCAAGCTATTTAAAGGCGCTGGGACTCTTGAATGGAAGTTCCTATTGGATACCAAAAGACTTCTTGTTTGAGCAGCGACATGTGATTTCCAACAATGTGTCATTTTGACAAGTGTAGCCTCAGACGAGCCTGTGCAGCCTCCGTTTACGCTTAGAAACTCCAAATGATGTTCAGTCAGAAGCATAACACGCATAGAAAATTCAAGCGACTAACAACGGCTCTGATCAGACTGCGTGTATGTGCAGACTGATCTGAGTCTTTGCTGGTCGCACATATCACGTTGTTGGAAATCTTATGTCGCGGCTCATTTGTGGCCGTCTTTTTTCAAAGGCGCAACGATGCACGTGGCAGTTGGCGTTTGGCTCCAGTCGTTTTCACGTCGTGACGTAACGTTATAATAATTGTGACGTCACGTCATGGAGATCACACAGCCGCTTGTTTGAAAGAGCTATCGTTAACGTTCAAGCTCCTGGTGACCGAAAAAATCCCTCAGTCTTATGATTAAAATACAAGTTAGATATCAACAAAACTGACATCTTTGCGATTCACTTTTACTTTTTGTATTTTTTCAATGTCAATGATGATCACGGCACATTTTTCAAAGGTAGAATAAGGTTCTTAGTTCGATCGAATCGACTCCGTATAGATACCGGAACTCTGTTTTGACAGAACGGAAATCATGCCTTCATATAGCAGATGAATAGAACAGAACAGAGCCTCTAATCGTAACAGCAACCAACCCTCGTTGTTGCCGCTGCGCGGCAACAACTCGTTGGTTGGTTGCTATTACTTGATATAGAAGATGAGATTATAGAGGAGTCAATTGAAGAAGAGAGATATTTAGTAAACAAAACAAATTGGGTAAAATGGAAAGAAATGACAGAGGAGAAATTTAGTGAATGGACTGATAATCATGATAATGATGATTTAGAAACTATGTATAATTCATTCATTGAAGTTTTAGTAGGGTGTATAGAGGAATGTGTTCCTAAGAAAATGTTGAAATTAAGTGACAAAAAATCAAATCCCCATTGGTTAATGAGGAGGTTAAGGCAAAAAGAAAAGAACTAAACAGATCGAAAAAGATGTTTAAACGGAGAGGAACACCAAATAACTTAGAGAAATTAAAGGAGTTAGAAGAGTCTTTTTTTGTTGAATGTGATGAGGCTAAAAGTAGATGGATAGATGAGACATGTAAGAAAATAGAGATGCACACACGTCCAAAGGATAGGTGGAGAGAGCTTAAGAAATTAACTTCATACAACAGAGAACAAGCAGATGGTTTGCCTCTGTTGGATGAAGGTAAGCCGGTGTTTAGCACAGAAGAAAAATGTTAGTTGATGAAAAATGTGTTATTTGGTGGTAAGCACATGATAGGAGAGGATTTAGATGAGGAATTTAAGAAAGAAATAGACAGAAAAGTAGAAGGTATACAGGAAAATTTAAACCATGAAAAGGGTGATGATTTCTTAAATGAGAAAATTAGAGAAGAGGAGACAGAAGCTGCCATACAGCTACTGCACCAAGATAAAGCTCCAGGACCAGACAACATTTATGGAGAGTTACTTCAGGAAGGGAGTCAGGCACTTATCAAAGCAATCAATGTGTTATTTAATAAGTCATGGAGTGAGAAAATAGTACCCCAAGATTGGAAAGTAGCCAAGGTTAAGTTTTTGAGAAAGCCAGGAAAGCCCAGATACCATAATGCTGGATCCTATAGACCAATCAGTCTGACTAGTATACTTGGAAAGTGTTTAGAAAGAATAGTATTTACTAGACTTTACTCCTTTGTGGAACATAACAGGATCCTGGATCCAGAGCAAGAAGGGTTTAGAAGGTTCCATGGAACTAGTATGGCAATGTTGCGGTTGGTACAGAATATTATACAAGGATTCAGTGAGGGACAAGTAACATTAGCAGTATTTGTAGATATGGAGAAAGCGTTTGATTCAGTGTGGAGAAATGGATTGCTGGCTAAGCTTCATAATATGGGTATCACTGGAAACATATGGGGATGGCTCCAAAGCTTTTTGGAATCAAGGCAAGCTTTCTGCTATATGAAAGGAGCTGATAACACCAAATTCTATACCATGATGGGTTTGCCTCAGGGCTCAGTTCTCTCCCCTCTTCTTTTTAATTTGTTCATAAAGGACATTTTTGCATTGGTAAAGGGAAAGAAAGTCAAGTTTGCGGACGATAGTACGATTTGGCAGACAGGGTCAGATGCAAAACTCCTAGCAGAAGCCCTAGAGATGGACTTAGTGGAAATTAGGGAATGGACAAAGAAATGGAGAATGAAGTTAAACTTAGAAAAAAAAAACAGAATTTTGCATATTTAGTAGAAAGACTGATGAAGAATTGTCCAACATTACTGTTAAAATGGATGGAAAAGATATTAAAAGAACAGATTCACCAAAACTGCTTGGAGTCATTCTGGATGAAAAATTTAATTTCCACAAACATATTGATGCTGTAGAAAGAAAAGCCACTAAGGCAGCTGCTTCATTGTCAATCGTAGGCAGGTCAGAACAGATAAGTGCTCAAAATATGCTAAAATTATATCAAAGTATAGTTCTTCCTCACATGGAATATGGATCCACAGTATGGCAAATAGGAAACTGTGAGCAACTGGATAAAATTCAAAGAAAATGTCTAGCTCTGTGTTTGGGAACTCCTGCTACTGCAGGAATAGAGGCTTTGGAGGTGGAGGCTGGAATTATGCCATTAGATCTAAGAAGAGAAGAATTAGCAGTCAGAGAACTTGTGAAAATCATGGCTAAAGATAAAAATGAAGAAGTTGCAAAATGCTTTGAAACATGGAAATATCAGACAGAGGAAATACCAGAAAAGATTTTGTCACCATTTAACAAGGCCTTAATGCAGATGACAGATGTTATCACAAACACAGGATTAGATGTTAGAGTAATAGAGCCAGAAGCTTCATATCTGCAGTGTCTTGCACCTTCCATTCAACGTCCAGAATACTGGAATAATCTTGGATCTTCCAAATCAAGAAGCAAAGCCCAAGTGGATGAAGCAAGAACAATCATAGAAGAACAGATTCGATCAGCAGATAAAGATGTGGTCTGCGGCTTCACTGATGGTTCATGTAGGGGGAATCCAGGTCCTTGCGGAGCAGGAGCATGTTTGTTTCTTCCTAATGAAGAGAGGATTGACCTCAAGCAACCTGTTTCCAAAAGATCATCAATCCTCCTAGGTGAACTAATGGCCATCAAGATAGCACTGGATAATATCAAGTTGGAAATGGAAAGAATTGACATAAAAAAGATTATGCTCTTTTCTGACTCACAGTCTGCAGTGGGAATCCTTACTCTTGGATGGGAAAATAAGTCACATACATCGGCAATATTTGAGATAAAACAAGCCATGGAAATTTTGAAAAGTCAAAATGTAATAGTAGAAATTAACTGGACACCAGGTCATGCGGAAATAGCAGGCAATGAAATAGCAGATAAGCTGGCCAAGGAAGCAGCAGAGGAAGCAGAGAATATGCCAGAAGTTGACACACCCCTTACCTCCATTGATGTCAAACGGGCAGTTAGGGACTCTTGCAAGATTAAGTGGCAGAATCGATGGGAAGCTTCACAGAGAGGAAGACACATGTTTGAGTTCCATCCTTCAGTGGTAGCAAGAAAGATAGCATTTGGTAGCATCCCAGCTCAAAGAATAGTTACCCAACTTAGAACCGGATACTGTTACTTGAATGGTTATTTGCATGCGGTAGGATTGAAGAAGTCACCTCTATGTACTTGTGGGGAGCCTGAGAGTGTGAAGCATTTCATTGAGGAATGTGAGCAGTATGAAGAGATCGGAGAAAAGTTGAGGTCAAGACTGTTCTTTGGCACGGGCAATAGTGAATTTTCTTGCAAGCTTTTTCTGGGGGTTAAAGTAGAAGATGAATTCCAAGAATGTAGACAAATCATTAATGAAATCTTTGAAGAATACATTTTAAGCACGAAACGATTCAAAACTCAATAATTTTGTTAACTTTTCTTGACAACCGAACCTGACACACATGCCTTATATAATGTACCTGAGAGTTTTTACCATGAAAGAAGTACCAAAGAGCCTTCCTACCAGAGAGATACTTCGGCCAAAAGGCTGATAACAACAACAACAACAACATATATAATAAGTTGAAAAGACAGCCCTGAAATACCAGTATCGGATCGATCATTAAAACAAAATGACAGCCGTCAAAATTGTTTACAAATCCTAAGCCACGCCGCCTTAGCAAAATTTGCACTGGCGCATTAGAACAAAACAAAATGGCGGACGAGTGACCGCTAAAGTGCAATCTATCCACTGCTTTAAGCCTCATTTTGGTATTGTTTCTGCTTTAGAAAAATAAATGATGAAACAAACAAAAAAAATAAATGAAATAATGAAAATTTCAGTATCTCGTTTCTGCTTGCATATTTCACCATTAACAATAGAAAACAAACATTAAATTAGAACAGAAATGTGACATAGTGGAGAATCTTTCAGAAACACTCGTTTTACTTGTTGTTACAAGCTGCTTTGACCATTAGAATTTGTGTTTTCTTATCAGCCATATGTGACATCATGAAAATGAACTCATTTACAAACAATCAGGTGGAATATGATCATGATGCAGAGAATTATATAACAATAAATAATGCCATTTTTTCATCACCTAGTCCCACCATTCACAAAACATTGTAATTCCAATGGCTATGCCTATGTTTGACAGACACAATTAAAAAAATCAATGGTTTTATGCATGAAAATAGCTCCAAATTTCTCGAAAAATTCAAATTGTATCTGACTCTAAGTAGCATAGAACAGCTACAGAGCCGTTGCATAATTCATCTTCAGCTACAGGGATCAGCCCTTATGTGGTTGAACTCATAACCAATTATCAAGTCAGCTTGGCTTGTTGATGAAGAACAGATCAAACAAGAGTTTTGCAACATTAACAAGAATCCATCACTTGTTGCAGAGGAAACCACTTTCAGTCGCCTTACACCCATAAGAGGATTTGGCTTCTGTTGTACAGGAAAATGGGTGGCTTCTTGGCAAACTAGATCGGGGCATGACATTTAAGTTTATAGATGTCTTACCATCATTGCAACTTGCTTTCTATGCTCAAGGCGGTTGTATGACAACATTACGGGACGCTCTTCACTCTGCTAAATTGGAAGATTCACATGTTCAACTTTAATATACTTCATCTTTACCTACCCCGACACAGGACCTAGTACAGTTATTATCCCAGCGTATGCAAGCATTAGAAGTGAATAGTATTACCCCTAAGACTGCCCATCATAATGATCATAATAAACCTAGTCGTAAATCTGGAAAACCGAAGGTATCCTGTTTTAATTGTTCTGGTCAGGGACATGTGAAGCAATTCTGTAATTGGAATGGAACTGAAGAGTCCCAGCCTGAAACACATTGCCAGCTAGGTGACCAGGTGGGGCATGCAGCCCCCTTCTGCTTGAAACTTCCGCGTAAAAATCGCAAAAAGGAAAGAAAACTGTGAGCTGTGTTTCTCTGGAGCTCATATTGCTAAAGACTGCCCCCCGTTAAGCCCCATTAACTTGGGATCATTGTGCGGCTCTCATGTCTAGATACCGATAATATAACCTATACCAAACCACCATGCTTCAAAAAATTCAGACACAAAATTATGATATGCCCCAGCATTACATTTAGTTACATAAAGGCTTGGTGGTAAGGATGCAGAGTCATAGAAAGACTCAAAGTTATTTCCATTTGCTTCAGGTGACAATGGCTGATGCTGTATGAGGTGGTGATGCAGAGAGTAGAGAGAAGGCGAGGAGAAGAGGAAGAGCATATCAATGCTTGCATTATTTTCATAAACAGAGGAGGCATGTTATCGATGTCAAGAGACGAGTGGAGGACCACATTCTGAGAAAACACCTAAGCTTCCAACAAGTTTCATTTTACAGCAGTCTATGTTACTTTAGGTATTCGAAATGGGACCAGCTGATAAACCATGTAACTGGATATAAGAGGCATGTGTCTGTAGCTAGTAAGGTGTGTATAGTAGACAACAGCAAATATCTGATCCAAAATCAGACTCCCTACAAGATTGGTCCAATGGACATGCATGTATTTTCAACAGGGGCATGGTGTGGGCAATTTCGTAAAAATATCTACAGCAGCTGAAGCAGCTAGGAAAGACCTTTCGTAAGAAGTTAAGGCATGAATTCCAGAGGGTTTCTTAATACAGTGTTGAATACTCAACTCTATGGCCCAACTGTAACTCCAGCATACTCCCACCCCAATATCACAGTTACATAAACCAAAGAGCTCCACAATATCAATGAGCAGCCAGATAGAAACTGCATGTGAAAGTTTATGTGAAGACCAATATTTTAGTGCAGAAGTATACGGCCCCCAAGACAAACCTTATGCTGCCTCGGAGAGTAGTGAAAGTAGTACATCTGTGGATAAAGTTAAAAACCGTTTATCCTGTGCACCAGTGGCAAGCTCTCCAACATCAAGTTGCATAAACACCCCCATGATAAGAATAACACCAGTGACAGATAGAGAAGTTACACCAACTAGTGCAATAACACCAGCCATTGTAGTAAACAGTATAAATTTTCTTTTTTTTTGTAGGGAACCAGCGATTTCGTTGAAAGCAAATGATTTTTGAGTGCTAAAAAAATTGAAAATATGTGATTCCTAAGGACTTTTTGGATAGATTTTTGCAAAGGAAGTTGAAGCAAGGTATATTTATCATGTACTAGAGTCATTTTTGAAAAATTGTGGCAGAAATGTAGTTTTTTGGAATGATCAATTTAGACAAAGGCAGGAGCCAAGTCATGCCATTACTGTAAACATTCAAAAAGGACAACCAAACACAGGTGTGATGAGATCATGTGACTTTGAAAATTACGATGCTAATATATTAAAATGCCTAGCCAGGGGAAAGCAAAGTGGATAAGCATGAAACATAAAAAGAAACCTACTAGACGGATGGCTGAGAATGGGTTTGCTCCCCCCCCCCCCTAGGGAATTTCGCAGACATATCCTATCTTGTAGAGAATTGAAAGCCGAGTCTTTTAAGACATGTTTGCACTCTGTGCTCCGGGGCGTTAGTCTGTAAGAGCCTGTAACATACGTTACTTTATCAAATTAAGAAAAAGTAAATTGAAAGTTTGGGCTAAAAATTGAAGACATTAGAATATTTATTTTTAAAAATCATTCATATAGTCTGCATACTGGATATCTTAACTACGTATGACAGCCATTTGAACAAAAATGCGGCTTCCTGAGGTGTCATATGCGTTACATAAATCAGATAACACATTAAAATTTGCAAGTGTGCCTAACATTATTTACATTTACAATCTCTCTGTGTGTTTTACAAAATGTTTTTAACCATGTCTGACTAGCTTATGCAATTGGCTAACAGAAAAATTAAAGTTTGTTTCCCTAGCTTAAATAATTTTTCTGGAATAAGCAATTAAACAACCCTACCCCTACCAAGTTTTAAGGTGAAATGTTTGGTATTAAACCTAAAGTAAAAATAGTTTAAAAATATTTGCAGTTGATGAATATGTTTCATTGTTTGAGATTTATTTGCTTATATGAAAAGACTCATAAATCTGCAAGTTTGTTGCAAAATTTTTAATATCTGAGGCTGTAACATGTTACCTGATGTAATAAATGGGAAGCTCATTGTCTTTACGTAAGATATGCCTAAAAATGTTTTAATCTCCTCGAGGGAATTCTGCAGACATATTCCTTCTTATAGTACAACTCAAGCTGCATCAAATAAGGGATGTTTGCACTCTCTATGTTGGGGCGTTAGTCTGAAACAGCATGTTACATGCGTTACTATATCAAATAAAGAAAATGTAGTTTGAAAGTTTGAGCTAAAATTGTGAAAAAAAACTCGCAGCTGCTGGATATCTTACATTGTTTAGGGATTTTAAGCTGGCTCGTATGATAAAGACCTATAGATCTGCTAGTTGTCACCGAGTTTTAAAGATCAGAGAGCGTTACATATGTTAGCGTGATAAGTAAAATCATCAAACAGTATTTTGACATCAAGCTGAGAAAGGGCCTGCTCCATCCTAATCCCCTTTGGAATTCTGCAGACATATTACATCTTATGTAACCATTCAAGGTGCATTTAATAAGAACTGTTTGCACTCTGTAAGTTGGGATGTTAGCCTGTAACAGCTTGTTACATATGTTACTATATCAATTTGAGACTAAGAAATTTGAATGTTTGAGCTACAGAAAGAAGACATTAAAATTATCTAATAAATTGACATTCTTATAGTCTGCATACTGGATGTCTTTACTACATATGGAAGCTGTTTAACATTAATACGGCTAACTGTGGTGTTATGTGCGTTACATGAACCTAATTATAATTTAAAAGCTATAATTGTGGCAATCGTCATTTAGTTAAACAACTACTATGACTTGGTTTCAAACTGTTTTATTAGATTTTACAAACATATACTCAATTGATGAATAGCAAAAACCAAGTTTGCTTTTCTATCTCAAATATATTGTCTTATAGGAGCTAACACACAACCCTACTCCCAGTTTTACAGAGAAGAAATTTTGTTATTACCGTTTAAGTAAAACCTATGAAAGCGATTGCAGCGTGTAGAAATTTACTTTTTCATAGTCTGTCTTGCTCATATATCTGCAAGATGTCATTAAGTTTAAGATCAGGACACTTAATGTGTACTTATAAGTCTTTGAAGCCAAAACACTAGAAATTATATTCATTTCTGATTATCAAGCCCATGGACTGTTGTTACAGATGTTATCAATGACCTTTTGGACACATTTCCTAATACTGTGCATATAATGCTAAATATAGAGCCACAAATAGAAAATATAGTTTTACATTTGTACAAGACAATACAATAAAAGAAATGGTCCAAACTAATTCTCATCGATTTAACACTCATGTTAAACGTTGTCGTTGTCTGCTTCTGTGGTAATCATTTTTATCACATGCCTCCTTGCAACTAGTAAAATCATCACACAATATTTCAATCATTTACTGTTATACAATTTTACCACCAGTCCACTGAGCCATTATCAACTTTCCAATTTTGCCATTCATGGCTAGGAACATTCGGAAACTGATATGAATTCCTAATAGTTGGCTCTTTGAGTATGTGTTTCAAGTGATATTCTGCAAGTAGGAGAAAGACTAAAGCTTTACAAGGAGGACAACTATGCCATCAAAAGCAATGAGTACCTGGACTGATGTACCTTGATATTTCTGTGATAAAGAATCATATCTTAGCTGGTTAACTTTTACAAATGTAGCCTTTCCATACATGCAACAAACATATTTTCATCTAATAATGCCTCTGCACTTATTATCTTTCCCCAAGCATTCAAAAACTTATTTGAAGTCTTAGTACTTCTGAAATGCTGAAACGGAGGTAACTCTTTCCCTTCAGATAAACAAACTAGATGTACAACAGCAGGTAAAGCAATGAAATGCAGGATGAACAGAGCGCAAATTAGACCCTTTCAATTCAATGATTCACTAAGTTTCTAAGATAAGAGCACTTATTAAAGGATGTAACATATATAACTCGTCATAATTAGGAAGGGCATTGTCGTGACATCCTTTTTGATTACACAGTCAGAGGCAAAAGTTTTCAATTTCAGTGTTTTTAATGGATCATGAAATGAGGCACCTTATCAACTTGTTTACTCTGTATAAATCTTCCATAGAGCATAATATAGAACTACTGGATATCCTATTCTACCCATAGTCCACTTTCCTTCTTTGAATGCAACAGCTAATGATATGGCTGCAAAAACTGAGAAATCATAGGTTTTACATTATTCTAAGGCTTGCTTCAATGTGCTGACATCAAAAACCAACCAGCTGCAAACTTAATTGATTGCAATTTCCAACTCCATATCATCTCTCTCATACCAGATAACTTTCAAGGTGTAACAGAAATTGTTTCAGACGGTCTGCCAAAACCATCAAGAGTCAACATTGTAACTAAAGAAAACTTATAAAGCTCTTTGGGCGCAGCAAAATACTATTGATCTAAGACCTGAGGACTTAAGCACCAAATGACTGGATAGGTTCCATGGCAAATGATGCAAAAAAGCAACCTATCAAATTTCTGTTTGACCAATGTCAGAAATCTTAAGGTATTCTTAGAGGTACATGGTAGAGACATAGCTTTTGCAAAATCAGAGCAAAGCTATCATTTGACTAGCACGGATGCAGAGGCAGCTGCAGTAAGATTGCTCTTGCCACTTCACAGGAAGAGGCATATACCCGAGTCATACTACATTATATGTATATATGTGAAATGGCATTAAACCCATATTTAATTAGATGTTTGATCCCATGACACTGACATGCTGTTTCTGCTTTGAAGAATGCTAAGGATTCAAGTTATAGCTTAGTCAATTTGTTTGACCCTGGCACTGGCCACACATACAAAGTAAAATAAGTCTTTTGATGGCAAAAGAGGAGGATCACACGAAATGCTTATAAGTGATGTTTGTCACAATTACCAATTTTAAAAAGTAATCTTAATTAATATAACATATAACACCATAGGAAGCTGTATATTTTTTGAAAACACTTTCTTTTGTATCAAAGGTATTCAGCAAGCAAACTACATGAATAATTGTAATAAAAAGATAGTTTTTTGTCTTCTTTCTGTTTCTCAGACTTTCAGTTCATTTATTCTAAAATTGATATGGTAACATACATATCATACCATTACAGGCTTACCTCTTAGTTAATAGAGTGGAAACATCTCTTAGTTGATGCATCTTGAATTGTTCTTTAAGGTATGAAATGCCTGCATAATTTCCAAAGGGGGGGGGGGGAGAGAGGAGCAGGATTGTACTTGATCAGTTTGCAGTCATAATACTATGCCATGATTCTACTGGTTGTGATGAAATGGGTGATTATTTTGCCATAGAAGGAGACACAATGATAGACATTGTGAGGGTGACTTGAATAAAGATTGTTTTTGAATAATTATATTTAATAGGAATATTAATTAAATTGTGTCATTTAAATGAGAACTTTTATTTTCTATCTATACGTCTATATATTTTAATATTATTGGCATTAGGAAATATGTGATAAAAAAAGAGTATATATAATATCTGTAACACAATTCCATGGACTTGTTATCAGCAATGACTAATTACTAAGACTAAGGCACCAGAGGCTAGAGATTAATAGGAAACATGTGAAAAATAGTATTTTTTCTGAAATATCATCTCTTACTTCATAGACAATTTCCTTGCTCATTCATTATGCCATGTAACATACGTTACATACTTTGATAAGTGCTCTGATCCTGATGTCAAACTTGCAAATGTATGATTCTTTATTGCATTAGCAAGACAGTTCCAAAAATGTAAGATATCCACCAGCATCAAATATTTATATATATTTTTCTTCAATAATAGATACCAAAATTGGATACGTAAAATTGGGGGTAGGGTTGTTAAATAGCTCATATAAAACAATGTATTTGAGATAGAAAAGCAAACTTTGTTTTTTCTATTAGTCAAATGAGTATATTAGTAAACTAAGATTAAAAACACTTGTAGAAATGCACAAATCGTCTGTAAAATTAAATGATGTTAGTCACGATTTCAACTTTCAAAGGGAAATTTAATCTATGTAACGCATATAACACCATTGAAGGCTGTAATTTTGTTAAAATGCTGCTTTTATGTAGCTTAGGCAGTCAGCTTGCAAACTACATGAGAAATTTGAATAATTAGATGGCTTAATGTTTTCTTTCTGTAGCTCAAACATTCATTTTGATTTTTTCCTTAGTTTGTTACAGTAATATATGTAACAGGCTGTCACAGACTAACGCCCCGGAGCACAGAGTGCAAACATCTCTTAAAAGATGCGGCTTGAAATTTTCTTCAAGATAGGGTATGTCTGCAAAATTCCCTAGGGGGGGGGGAGCAGGACCTTTTTTAGCTCGAAGTCTATACCCCATCACCGACCAACATTGAGGAAACATTCAAAAGATACAGGCATAACGATTAAGAATCTGATAAGAAACAGAATACAAATAATAATACAAATAATAACAGTTCAACCTGCGGATCTGATGGTGCTGACGCCGCTCATGATTTATTAACAGACTCTTTTCCTCATCTAAGCAATTCAGACCATACAGATAACTCAAATTGTCCTGTCTCCAAAGAGAAAGCTTGCACGATACAACCAACAATTATGTTGTATGAACAGATGGGATACATGTCATACTATGCTTTGGAAAATTTATTGAACCACTTTTGAACTTAGTGAATGTAATTGTTTATTGTAGATTATACAGGTCTTGACTTTGGCTACATTTCTTAATGTTCCCCAGTTGGATATGCATTGGTAGTTGCTACAAATGAATATAAGACTGGAGTTCATATTAACAGTAGTCAGGAGTCAATACTTGTGGTAAATGCTATGTTTTGTGATAAGGGTAAAATGTATTATTACCCCATGTTTATAGATGAAAATGAAGAAAAAAAATAGTATAGGAATAATGGGATCTAAACTCAATTGCAAAATACTTGGAACTTAATATTTTCAATGATTTTACATTTGGGTAGGCTTGTTTAAATGCTCATTTTCTCAAGTTCATTAATTTCGGTAATTGCCCATAATATTGACACTTCATAATTGCCTGAAATAATAAGAATATAATTGAGTTGAATTAAGGTATTTTTTTTAACTATTTAGGGTTGCATAGTACATTGACTGTTTGAATTTTTCTAAAATCTCGTGACATTTTTATGGGCATGCATTTTTTAAGTTTCCATGATAAAAAGTCATTTAATTGGTGCCGCATACAGGATTGCATACGTTATATGTGTTGGAAGATCTTAGGCATTACTTCTTTGCACCTCATTCACTGCTATCCTTTTCTGGGCCCATTTCTCAATATGCGGTCCAATTAAGTAACCAGCTGTCTGGTCCAAAGGCTAAAAACATCCTGCCACAGTATGTGTATCAGATTTTAACACAAATCTTGAGAGATAAAGACAGAAATGGTAAGAATCACAATTAAATTTTCGGACCGGATAAAAAGGGGCATTTTAAAAAGGGATTTTCTGACCGAATAAAATCGGCATTTTAAAATTTCAGTCCATCTGAGCTAAAAGAAAAAATGTCATGAACCGAATTTTACTAGACAATCTCGACCCCTGGTCTACATTCTATAGGCAAAGTATCAAATTGCTCCATCAAAAGCTGTGTAGGACTTGATCAGCCCATGAAGGCACTATCCATGCATATACAAAAGCCATATAAGGGAAAATTTGTCTAAGTTCTCATAGCTGTCATTTTGTCAAAAATATTTTTTCTGAACCAAACTCCTTCATGCATATGTTCAATGTGTTAACTTGTTCCATAAAAAGCTGTGGTAGAAGATGATCGGCTTATGAATGCACCGTGGTTGGACTATAATAATATAAGCATAAACCCCCATATAAAAAGCCATTTAGAACTACGAAGGGAAATAACTCTAATAGAATTGGCCCCTAGCCCTTACTTTTTTGCTTAAAGTATTTGTCTTGTATATATGAACATGTTTGCAAGGTTTGATGAAATTCCAGTAATGACTCTTCAAGATATTAAGGAAACAAAACTTTACGGACGGACGGATGGACAGATTCACGGACGTACAACATTAAAACAGTATACCCTCCACGACAAAGTTTGGGGGGGGGGTATAACAATCTCATGAATGGAGAGTTCCAGATATGGAAGGAAATAGGATTTATGGAATATTTAACACCACCTCATAAGAACTGTGAACTTTTGTTACATAAACTGTGACTACATTCCTACTTTCAGTTTGAACAATCAGATCAAGTGACCTAGTTTTTTTCCGTTTTTTTTTTTTTTTTTTTACTTCAATTCCATTTTCTTAACATTATGTCATCTTGATAAAGGTCATTGTAAGACTGAAATCGGTCCATCCCCCTCAATAAAAAATCGATAATCCAGGTTGTTGTTGGTTGTGTATTCTGTTTTCCTTATCACCTAAAGAAATTACTTGTTAGGTCCACGTGTGTGAGATCAGCTATACTGACGGACTTTAATTACGCAACACTAACTTCCCCTTATATCATCCAAACGACTGTTGAATGTTAACTTCCTTTGCTTCGATAATGTCATCGTGAGTTGGCTTCTTCAGCAAATACTTTAGTTTTAATTGTACAACTAAACAGGACGACGTTATTTGCTTCGTATGAATTTAGCCATTTAAACATTTCTTAAATAGAGGAGATTTTAAGCTATTGAATGAAAGGGTACACCCAGATAAACGTCATTTACGCAAATAATCTGTATCGAAGACCTGCCAATCAATATGAGAGTGATTTCTCGATACCTAACAAAGTCCATGATACAAATTTGATGCTTCTAGTGTTTCTTGATTTAAAGAAGTAGGGAATCTTTCATTCATAACATTTGGTAACATAAAACAGTTGACCCCTATCTCAAAAAAGTTTACATTTTAATGCATTTAGTTCATCTTAGTTGGTTAAGTTTTCCATGTTTTACTTACAATTGAATGCTCTTGAACATACAATCAAAATTATTGTTCTGCCTTCTTTTTCGAGACATAAATTAAAGCTGTTATCAAAGTGTTGCGTTTTTAAAGTCCGTCAGTATATATCATATTTCCATAAGAGTAGACCCTGATCAGGCAGCTCTTACATCTGGGTCTGAGCTGTTTGCAAAAGTGTTAAAAAGGCATCTCTATGAGGTAAAAGATTAACATACTATACAGTCAGACGTAAGTTAAGCATCGCCTAAATAGTTTCCTAGAAAAACAAAGGAAGTTTTCCAGTCATAAATATTTGCTTGTTTTATTTATGAAAACAGATAAAGTGGTGACAATTTACAGGAAATGTTGAGTATCATTTAGGGAAACAACATGGCATGGGAAATGCACACTATAACTGTCCCTATTCTCTACCCCATTATGGTATTTTCAAAACGCTTAGATATGTAAAGCGTACGTGTCATATTGTTACAATATCAAAGATAAATTCTGTCTTAAAATTTCAGATTCATGTCTCTAAAGGAATACAAATTTTGGATGTGTAATGAATGACATGTTATATAGTGATAATGCAAAAATTATAAACACATGATTAACTATCTCTATAACTGACATGAAACCTTGAGTTCGACAGAATCAGTTTGGCACTAGATTGAAAAATAGTTATAGTTTATTTCTGCGTTTATTTGAATTCAAAGTAAGCACTTTGGGTTAAGCTGTGACACTTTTAAGGGTATACCCCCAAAATAGGGGTTGGTGTATAAAGGACACCGAAGAACTTTAGCAAAATGACCAAATGGTATTCCGATATGTTCCGCAGACCAAGGAAAGACTAGGGTAACAAAATATTACAAATTTGTTGTTCTTCTGAAGAAATTTGTACACAAGAACTTCTCTGTAATAATGCTCGGGTGATCCTTAACATATTTCTGACTGTATATAATTCTCAGGTATCCAGATAAGAGTACATAATTGAAAATTACTTTTCTTATTTCTCAACCAAAACATATTTAACAGTTCTTTTGAGCACCCAAAACCCATGTTTAAACTAACATATAAGGAAAAATACATAATTTTACGCTCATAAAGTTTTCTTAACCAAACCTATAAGTCTTGATTTATGTGTTTTAAATTCATCCTTATAAACTCACATGAAGTTCAGAAAACTGTGGATCCTGATAAGATGGCTTCTGAAGAAGTCAGGTTATCTGGATCTACACTGGTTTCATATTGTTTTCAAAAAAGATTATGGATCATTTTAGATAGGCCAACTCTAAGAACTGTGTGAATAATCTGTTTTAAGGACAAGTAAATTTTCTTTGAACAAGTACATTATTGCCATCTTTTTGTCCCTGTGTAAGTTTCAAAGTTTACTTTTTGCACATGCCTACTTGAATTGGCCTGTAATGGAAACTTATCATTTTCAAAATAAAACTGTATAATGTGGTGTAACAGCATTAACTACCAAGATAAGTACACTAATGGATCGAAAGTAATTCCACAAAGGATCATTGACACTTGCTATGAGTAAATGCTTATGGTTTTCAGTAAAAATAAAAGTTTGTCAATCGTCCCTTTCTTCACATTGAAGCTACCCTGACCTGAGTACTTTATGGCTGTGAAATCCGTTTTCGATATTAAATGCTTCAAAGATGTAAAATTTGGGGTAGAACAATCAGTTTTACATTAAGATATATAGAAATCCAAAAACATTTTTTAAAATATCATTCCCCCCCGTGTGCCAGCAAAAGCTTTAGCATGTATATGTGTTACCATATTTTACACATTGTATGAAAGTGGGTTGCTGCCACAAAGGGGGGAAAGATGTTCAGCAGCCCAAAAACCCAGGGCCTAAGCCCATAAAATGCCTTTTTCTACCAAGTAAAAAATTAATGACAGTAAAGAACTTCTCTAGAACCAACCTCCTAAATTGCTTTGTATTCTGTGCTAGTTTAATATAAAGTACTTAAAGATTAAAAGTAGAATTAGAAAGGTTTTATGCATTTTTTCATCAGAAAATAAAAGCACCGCAAGCACTGCATAATACCCCGCCACTGCTGGGGGCACCAAAAGTTATTTTGTGAGATATATAATGCCTAAATAGCAACAGAACTGAGATAGACAAGATTAATCAAGGGCAGATAACTCATGAACTGGAAAGGTAAGAGTGACGGTCCTTCGTTGTAATATGTAACCTTTGCTGTTCAACATATCTGTGAAGTTTCATTCAGATATCATAAACAGTAAAAGAAAAACAGGCCAGAAACCATTTTTTAAAGGGAGAAAGGGCAGTAACTCCATCGAAAATGGTCCGATTTTGCCCATTAACAATCCCATACCACTCATCCCCAATAACAATATGTATGCAAAATTCGAAAAAATTCTGTGCATAAATACTCAAGTTATCGATCGGAAACAGTGAGCACGGACGGATGAAATGAACTACAGGTCAAAAACCAATTCTCAGATCAATCAAGGGTGGATAACTCACAATTTGGAAAGGTTAGAGTGACGATCCTTACCCACAATATGTAACCTTTGATGGTCATGAGCACGGACGGATGAAATGAACTACAGGTCAAAAACCAATTCTCAGATCAATCAAGGGTGGATAACTCACAATCTGGAAAGGTAAGAGTGACGATCCTTACCAACAATATGTAACCTTTGATGGTCAACATATCTGTGAAGTTTCATTCAGATATTCCATATAGTAAATGAACTATAGGTCAAAAACCATTTTTCAGATCAATCAAGGGCAGATAACTCATGAACTGGAAAGGTAAGAGTGATGGTTCTTTGTCACATTATATAACCTTTGATGTGAAACATATCTGTAAAGTTTCATTTAAATATTCCACATAGTAAAGGAACTATGGGTAAAAAACATTTTTTAATTCAATCAAGGGCGGATAACTCACAAATGGGAAAGGTAAGAGTGACGGTTATTAGTCACAATATGTTACCTTTGATGTGAAACATATCTGTGAAGTTATATTCAGATATTCCATATAGTAAAGGAACAATAGGTCAAAAACCTTTTTTCAGACCTATCAAGGGCAGATAACTCACAAACTGGGAAGGTCAGAGTGACGGTCCTTAGTCACAATATGTAACCTTTGATGTGCAACATATCTGTGAAGTTTCATTCATATATCATGAACAGTAAAGGAATAACAGGCCAGAAACCATTTTTCCAATACGAAAAAGGGCAGTAACTCTGTTTAAAATGGACAGATTTTGCCCATTAACAATCCCATACCACTCATCGCCGATAACAATATGTATGCAAAATTTGAAAAAATTCCGTGAATAAATACTCAAGTTATCGATCGGAAATGGTGAGCACGGACGGACGGACGGACAGACACCGAAGGGTATAACATAATACCTCGCCACTAAAGTGTGGCGGGGTATAAAAACTCACTGTTATTAAATGACACATTTTTTTGCAAACGTCCTGTACTTATCTATTTGCATGCTAAGGAATTGTTCATGTTTTTATTTTCGTCCGCTGACTTTCTTCAAAATTAAGTTTTTTTAAAAATAAACCACCCAGGACCACCATCAGAGTGTCAAACAGTTTGGATCCAGATCAAGATCGACATTCTGATGGTCTTCATCTGGGTTCAAACTGTTTGCAAAAGGCTATTGGCAGACGACAAAATTATCCACTGGCATGCAAAGAGTTATAACAGGTAAATATGTGGACCTAGAGAAAGCATTTGACCGTGTCCCTCGGAAGGTTATCTGGTGGGCCCTGAGAAAGCTTGGCGTTGAGGAATGGATTGTTCGGTTAGTCCAGGGAATGTACGCTAATGCACGAAGCCGGGTTCGTGTTGGCGAGGGTTTCAGCAAAGAGTTTGAGGTGAAGGTCGGGGTCCATCAGGGATCCGTACTCAGTCCCTTGCTCTTCATCATTGTGCTGGAGGCCTTGTCACGTGAGTTTCGGGCTGGTGTTCCCTGGGAGGACCTATATGCAGATGATCTTGTCATCATTGCTGACTCCCTAGAGGAATGTGTCAGGAGGCTCTTGATATGGAAAGAAGCCATGGAGAAGAAGGGATTGAGGGTGAATGCAGGAAAGACAAAAGTCATGATCTGTGGTACAGGCCTGGACCTCTTGCAGAGTTCAGGCGAATACCCATGCGCTGCCTGTCGCACAGGAGTAGGCAACAACAGCATCTACTGCAATGGCTGCAAACTTTGGGTGCCTAAGAAATGCAGTGGGCTACAAAGACTGACACCAAATCCTGATTATAGGTGTGCACGGTGCATGCGAAATGCTCGCCCTATTGACGGCAGACCACAGAGTGAAGTCCAGGTTGGACGTGATAAGCTTGAGGTGGTAGCTTCCTTCTGCTACCTAGGTGACATGCTTTCTGCTGGTGGAGGCTGTGAAAAGGCGGTCACTACTCGTGTGAAAACTGCCTGGAAGAAGTTCAGGGAGCTACTACCAGTTCTCACATCCCGCCACCTCTCTTACAAGACCCGTGGCCATGTGTACAGCTCTTGCGTGCGGAGCGCCATGCTCCATGCCAGTGAAACTTGGCCACTTACCAAGACGAACCTGCAGCGCTTGCAACGCAATGATAGGGCCATGATCAGACAGATCTGCAGTATCAAGCCAGAGGATGTGGCCAGGGTAAGGTCAAGCGAGCTACTGGCAAAGCTTCAGCTTGAGGACCTCAACCTCAATTTGAGAGAGAGAAGGCTTCGCTGGTTTGGGCATGTGGCGCGTTCCAGTGGTGCAATCAGAACAGCATATGATATGCAGATTGACGGCAAGCGGGGGGCAGGGAGGCCCAAGCAAACATGGAAGAAACTGACAGAGAAAGACTGCCGTGAGTGGAAGCTCACCACAGTTGACCCTCAAGAAAGGAGCACCTGGAGATCAGGTGTGAGATCTGCTATGCGTGCAGCTAGCCAGTTACCTGGAAAGGGGCCCACTGATGTGGATGATGCCCCTGCACCTGCACGTTAATCAAAAATCCGATTATGATGATGATATGAAATACTTTAGTGTTCAATATATTGTCTCATATAGGGATATACATGCATATGTATACCATAAATATTCGGACACTTTAAATACATTCAACATGCTATGCCCTTTAAACAAAGCAAAAGTAATATTCAAAGGATCTAGTTATACCCCCCGCAAACTTTGTTTGTGGTGGGTATACTGTTTTCACGTTGTCCGTCCGTGCGTCCGTGCGTCCGTCCGTCCGTCCGTAACGCTTTGTTTCCTAAATATCTTCAAGAGTCATTGCTGGATTTTCATCAAACCTTGCAAACATGTTCATATATGCAAGACAAATACTTTTAACAAAAAAGTAAGGGCTAGGGGCCAATTCTATTAGAGCAATTTCCCTTTGTAGTTCTAAATGGCTTTTTGTATAGGGTTTTATGCTTATGCTAGCTATTATAGGCCATACATGGGCCAATCAACTCCTACCACAGCTTTTAATGGAACAATTTGATACTTTTCCTATACAATGTAGACACATTGAACATATGCATGAAGGAGTTTGGTTCAGAAAAAATAATTTTTAACAAAATTACAGCTGTGAGAACTTAGACATTTTTTCCCTATTAAGGCTTTTGTATAGGCATTGATGGTGCCTTCATGGGCCAATCAACTTCTACCACAGCTTTGAATGGAACAATTTGATACTTTGCCTATACTATGTTAACACATTGAACATATGCATGAAGGAGTTTGGTTCAGAAAAAATAATTTTTAACAAAATTACAGCTGTGAGAACTTAGACAATTTTCCCTAATAGGGCTTTTGGATATATGCATAGATTGTGCCTTCATGGGCCGATCAACTCCTACCACAGCTTTTGATGGAGCGATTGGATACTTTGCCTATTCAATAAAGATGCATTGAACATATGCATGAAGGAGTTTGGTTTGGAATAAATATTTTTTGACAAAATGACAGCTATGAGAACTTAGATAATTTTTCACTTATATGGCTTTTGTATATGCATGATAGTGCCTTTATGGGCTGATCCACTCCTACCACAGCTTTTGATGGAGCAATTTGATATTTTGCAGCTACAATATAGACATATTGAACATATGCATGAAGAAGTTTGGTTTGGAAAAAATAATTTTTGACAAAATGACAGCTGTTAGAACTTAGACAATTTCCCCTAACAAGGCTTTTGTATATGCATAGAAGGTGCCTTCATGGGCCGATCGACTCCTACCACAGCTTTTGATGGAGCAATTTGATATGTTGCCTATACAATATAGACACATTGAACATATGCATAAAGGAGTTTGGTTCAGAAAATATAATTTTTGATAAAATGACATCTATTAGAACTTAGTATATTTTTCTGATATAAGCTTTGATATATAGAGCTTTCAGGTGTGAATAATTTTGTGTATTCGATCTTAACCAAATGTTCCAGATTGCAAGCTTAAAGATCATTTGCACAGATTCTACTGAAATCTTGTTTTCACAGATTCTACTGAAATCTTTTTTTCAAAAATAGGGTCTGCTGGTTTGAACTATTACTTGGCAAAATAACACTTGCCAAAACTAAGTTTTTTCACTGACTCTTACTGTGCGAAGGGTATCTAATAAGCATTGCTTATTGACTTTTTTCATTAGAATCAGTTTTACTTTCCAATGCTAAATGGGACACTTTCATTCCTTCAAAAATATTTATTTCTTTTGTTGAACTTTCAGTTTTTGCATTATTTACGGTACACGTAGTTAAAAATGTACAGGTAACTTCTAAATCATCTCCCCAAAAATATTTTGTTACAAAACATTTTTTGTTTTTAAAACAATTTCATCAATTACCGTGATTCGTAATTACTCTGCATATGGTATATTTAGTAGATATCACCATGCCTACCAAACAAATCAAGAAAACGCGCAGAAATCACTTTTTAAAGCACTTTTTATTTTCATGAAATTTCAGACCCCCTCCCCTTTCTACCCGCCATAACTCTCGAATGCGTAGAAATTTTGAAAATATTTTGCTAGTTGGCACTTGCCATTAGATGCACCTATTGCACTGATACTACATGCACCATGCTAGAAGCTCAAAAGCAGCGTTCTGGGAATCAGAAAAATAGGCATATAAGGCCCAAACCGTCAATGATCCTTTAAAATCCCATCTACTGGTATCCAGACATGCTATTTTGTGTTTACAAAATACTGCATATTGTGTGACATCAAGAATTAATTACCATTCTTTTGCAATTAAACTTTGTAAACTTGAATAATAGGTGCACAAAGTATGTAACTTAGATGAAGTTCAAACTTTGCAATTTCCATAAATTTTTACCAAAACTTTAAAATGCCACTTTTCCAACAACATCAATGGCGCCATTGCCCTAAAAATTGTTGAGAAAATCCAAAAAATGTTTAGGGCTCTGTAGCTATAAAAAGCATAGATCAAAGTAAATCGAAAAATTCAATATATATATATTGAGTATTGCCTTATTTTTGTTACTTACGAATGGCGCAAAGTACAATAATATCATTACGAGGGCTGTTCAAATATGAATGCAAGTAGTTTTATATCTTTCGTCACAAAAATGCTACGACAAAATGGTATACGTTTCTATAAAGGATTATATGTCACCTTTAAACTGGCACCAGACCTGAAGAATAGTACAGTATACTTATCGAGTTATAGCCCTTTGAATGAGGGTCACTTTTGTATACTTAAGAACTCAATGCTTCGAACATACCAGTGATATAGACGAGTGTATAAATCTTCGATAAATCGGTGAAATTTCTTGAAAATTTTAAGGGAGTATCCCCATATACTCATAAAATGATTCTGTGAAAGTAACGAAAGTCCGACACGTTTCTGTTAAATTACATCGCATTGTTTTCACTAAAGTCTCTTTAAGTTTCCAAATAAATGGTAAACAAAACACCACCTTTCAGTTTTCAGTCAACCTTTTCTCTAACAAAATGCACGAAGCTACATTTAAACTAGCTTTAACTTAAAGACAATATGTTGATCGCTCATGCTGAGTTGTTGCTACAAATCATTGAAGGATAGTGGGTAATTTTTAAACGCTGAAAGGCATTTTTATTAAGTCAAAACTGCCTTAAGTGAAGGGGCTATAGAACTTATATGTAAATTTTGTTGCCATAACATTGACGTTTTAATCTAAATTTGAACGTTAACTTTAATTTTTACCAAATAGGCATTATTTACAATAAAATTACTCACCTGGGCTTGAGGACTAGACAGATTGAACATATTTTAATTAATGTAAACACGTCATTAAGAAGCGGGAAAATGCTTTAAAGATATTTTATAATGCAACAACTCTGTAAATAGAGGACGGAGCGTTTTGAAAACTTCCTTATGACATATTAAGCATGTTCTAAGCAAACCGTAAAGAAAAAGACACAGCGATGTTCATTATTGCATCACCAGTAGATAACTCAAAATGACGTTTATCATAAAATTAATGACGTCACAAACATGCCTGCTTACTCGAGATTGGAACAGGATTATATAAACTTTTTTTTCTGCAAGCAACTTTGCCAATGTACCTTAAACTTACATCTAAAATTTGGTGCCGTTTTGTCTCAAACTTACAAAGATATGACACTATTTCCGCACATGTACCAAAACGTGTATGGCAATTTGCTTCAGAAAAACTCCAGTATGCAGGAATGACCTTTATATAAGCGTCTGTAACTCGAGAAATATAGTGAGTGTGGCTTTATGTTAAGTGCCATTTTAAAGGCGACAAATAGTTCTTTTCAGAAAGGTATGACATTTTGTCGTAGAATATATGTCAAGAAAGTTTTGAAGCTACTTGCATTCATATTTGAACAGCCCTCGTACAAGAAAATTAACTTAGCTTCCTCTGGCTATCATATTATTATTAAAACAGATTATAAGAAAATTTACTTAACTTCCTCTGGCTATCATATTATGATAGCAAAAGGAAGCTAAGTAAAAATGAAAATGTATTGAGGTCTATCAAGTTCCTGACGTTGTGGAATTCCTTCGGTCACTGACTGTATGTCTCATCTCTAGTACCAAGTTTATCTCTTTCCTTGGCAGGGGAAACTTTTGTCGTCTGCTGATAACCTCATGGGTGAAAGTTCAAAATTTCCAAAATCCTGAACTTTAGAAATTCAAATTTTTAGACCTGCATCCCGCTATAATAATTAATAATTTTGTGTTTAATGGTTAATTGTGTTTAGATAACCTAAAAAATAACCAGAGAAGCTACTTTAATCTACCTAATTCAGCATTTTCAGGCTGACTTGTCAGCCTAAAAATCCTGAATTCAGGATTGATCCTGAAAACTTTCACCCATGTAACCTTTAATAACAGTTTGGACCCAGATCAGGACAAACATTTTGTTGATCCTGATCTGAATCCAGACCGTTTGACTCTCAGATAGAATTTGATTTGACACCCTGATTTTTTTTTTGAAAAAGTTAATTTTGAAAAAAAGTCAGCAGACTACAACAAAAGCATGAAAAATAAGGCCAACCTTAAAAGTATTGGAGTTTCCCCTTACCGACTCTGTTTTACCGGTATGGGTCGGTTAGTCGGAAAATTATTTTTTAACTTCTCAAATTGGATGCCCATTAAACTTAATTGTATACAGTAAAACCTGTCTTAAGAGGCCACTCAAAAAAAAGACAAAAAATTATTGTTTTCAAGACCGATTATTGCATAATGCAGGTCAAAAGTATTGCAGAATGCTCCAAAGTATTGCAGAATGCTCCCTGGGAGCATTCTGCAATACTTTTGACCTTCGGAGCATTCTGCAATACTTTTGACCTTCATTTAGCGCCCATTTGTCTTAACGACCTTTGTTGTGTATATCTTTGAGTGGCCGTTTTAGGCAGGTTTTACTGTATAGTCCTACTATAGGCAATAAAATTAAATACACAAACAATTTGCTAAGAATATTTTTTAAAGATAACACTGTTTACATTGGACAATTCTCTGAGTTTGCAATGAAATTAAAAAAAAAATTCTTGAATAAAAATTGAAATAAATTTTTTTGAGTAGGGCCTTTTTTTTAAGGGTTGGTCTGGTAAGGGGAAACAAATAAAATTTTAATTAAGGCCTAACCCAGCATGCACAGACTTAATAATTATATTGCACATAACCACAAATCCACCGACATCACTCATCTTCTAGGCTCCTTCATTTGGAATGGCTCTAGCTGTTCGTCACGCGGCAACATGCTGTTCATTTGTCTTAACGACCTTTGTTGTGTATATCTTTGAGTGGCCGTTTTAGGCAGGTTTTACTGTATAGTCCTACTATAGGCAATAAAATTAAATACACAAACAATTTGCTAAGAATATTTTTTAAAGATAACACTGTTTACATTGGACAATTCTCTGAGTTTGCAATGAAATTAAAAAAAAAATTCTTGAATAAAAATTGAAATAAATTTTTTTGAGTAGGGCCTTTTTTTTAAGGGTTGGTCTGGTAAGGGGAAACAAATAAAATTTTAATTAAGGCCTAACCCAGCATGCACAGACTTAATAATTATATTGCACATAACCACAAATCCACCGACATCACTCATCTTCTAGGCTCCTTCATTTGGAATGGCTCTAGCTGTTCGTCACGCGGCAACATGCTGTTCAGTCTTTCCATTTTAGGAATGATGCTGGCAACAGATTCTCTGATACGTTTCAACACTTGCACTGTCTCTGAGGCCCTCTGAAACTGTTCTGCGTACTTGGCGTACTTTTTCTGTTTGTCTGTCATCAGGTTCATTATCATAAGTATTGTACAATCAATCTGGAAAAAATTCACTATAGGTCATTTTGTTACTTGAAAACATTTTGAGAAATTGCTTGGAAAAGTTTAATTTTTTGTACTAGTAACTGTAACGCAGGGCTCTATATATATATAATCATAAACGGATTTTTGATTAACGTGCAGGTGCAGGGGCATCATCCACATCAGTGGGCCCCTTTCCAGGTAACTGGCTAGCTGCACGCATAGCAGATCTCACACCTGATCTCCAGGTGCTCCTTTCTTGAGGGTCAACTGTGGTGAGCTTCCACTCACGGCAGTCTTTCTCTGTCAGTTTCTTCCATGTTTGCTTGGGCCTCCCTGCCCCCCGCTTGCAGTCAATCTGCATATCATATGCTGTTCTGATTGCACCACTCGAACACGCCACATGCCCAAACAAGCCAAGCCTTCTCTCTCTCAAAATGAGGTCGAGGTCCTCAAGCTGAAGCTTTGCCAGTAGCTCGCTTGACCTTACCCTGGCCACATCCTCTGGCTTGATACTGCAGATCTGTCTGATCATGGCCCTATCATTGCGTTGCAAGCGCTGCAGGTTCGTCTTGGTAAGTGGCAAGTTTCACTGACATGGAGCATGGCGCTCCGCACGCAAGAGCTGTACACATGGCCACGGGTCTTGTAAGAGAGGTGGCGGGAAGTGAGAACTGGTAGTAGCTCCCTGAACTTCTTCCAGGCGGTTTTTTACACGAGTAGTGACCGCCATTTCACAGCCTCCACCAGCAGAAAGCATGTCACCTAGGTAGCAGAAGGAAGCTACCACCTCAAGCTTATCAGGTCCAACCTGGACTTCACTCTCACACCCCTTTTTGGGAATGGGGCCGGAGCCCATGGAATTGGGAAAATTAGCGGTGTTTTGACTAAAATTTGGAAATTTGACGGGTACATCTGTAGTGTTCTGGGACCAAGCTTATATGTTTCTCCAAACAAATATAATGCTATATAATGAATGGTATTTAGTGTACTATGAGAAAAGGGAGAGAAAGAAGCAAGTGTGATTGCATTCTATTATTCTATTAAGCAAAGGCTTACATCACTAAAGTTATATTCAATTTTATGCAGGTCACTCAATTTTTGTGGTTGCTCCTGAATGCATATACATTAAGTCAAAAAGCAGTGCATTAACAGCATGTGAATTGCCAAAATTGATACATGTATGAGTTTGTGCCTATTAAAACATGACTTGATAGCGTGTAACAATGCTTTTTATGCAATAATAAGCATTAGGCCCAAATAAGATATATGCATGAACAGCATTCTGCTGTGGACTCCTTTTTGCACCATTTGACACATAAGGTTTCAAAATGTTCCACTGAGTTTAGCTCCAGTGGGGCATTAATTGTCCAAAGAAATTTATATCTGTTTCTTAATGATTTCATCACTGTGTTTTTTTTTTCCAACTTTTTCTTGTCACCCTGAACACCCCTGTACTAACAGACAACTGTGTTTGTATGGATAGCCACACACAAACCCATTTAGCCACATAAAGCCATTCTGTACCAAAACAAAGCCACACAAAAATAGTGAGTATGATCAGGAAATACTACAAACCCATTTTATTATGAGCAGACAGATGGATGGACAGAGGTGCAGTGATAACAATATCCCAGATGTCAGACCTGAGCAATTTCTGCTTCTAAGACGCCAACTGTCTAATGGTGGGGGAAAAGCCAATACAGCTCTCTGTGTTCAGCCGGGGAATACCCTGTGAAAACACCACCACCCAATAGGTGACAGTAAAACCATTGATACATAGCACTGCAGGTACAACCGGATATTTTTTCACTAATCGATGTTTTTTGCTAGAGATGCTAGGGGGATTCAAACCTGCGTGGCAGAGGTATCTAGCTAGTTAGACCAAAACACGCTACCAACTAAGCTCTCCAGGTGCCCATTGATAAAATGCCATAAAATAAACTCCTTCATAATTTGTGAATGTGCTCTTTGTTAACCCTTGTCCTGTAGACTGAACTAATATGAATGATTGATTTTAGTACTTTCTTTCAATTACCTGCTGCAATAATAAGATTATAAGATGAATTTGATAAGTCACTGATTTAAATATTTTTATGATTATGAAAAAGCTACTATTAAAATCTATTTAGTTTCAATACTTGCATTTCCTTTACTTTTTTTAATTAAATTGTTAATAGAAAATACATTCAAATCTTTAGTCTGAGTAATACGGTAATGATTCAGTCTGATGGAGACTGAAGATTTAAAACTATTGTCATTAATTTTTGCTTGTTTTACCTCCTATTTCATACATTTTTTAAGCAATAGCAACCCATGATAAACATATTAAATTAAGCCTGTATTATCTTATATTGAAACTATTTTTAAGTCTGTTTATAAAATCAAGTAAAACGGGACAACTAATGCCAAGTATCTTCACATCGACCATGTTTTTTTCAATCTACCAATTGACCACCAATCGACCAGTAATGACCGGTTAAAACCAGTAATGGCCTCTAGTCTGGTCAATATGCTTATTGACCTGTCAATTGCCAACCTTGTGTCAAAATCTAGACAATTTCACGCCAAAAATATAATAAGAAAATAACTGTAATGCCCTACTAGCATTCATGCTCATGTATTATTTAATTTATTAAACATGTTGTGAAAAAGTGATAAAATGCTTGACAAGCCTCTCATTTTATCACTTCCCCCAACTTGTTTAATGAATCAAGTAATGAATGAGTACTCATGTAATAATAATCCTTTATGTATGTATACCTCTTTAATCCTGATACACAGAGCATTCTGATCGAATGCCACAGCCTCAGCCAGCTGTTTTAGATGCTCCTGGTATCTCAAACATAGCAACAGGAGATTACGATGGTCCAGCTTATCCAACAAGTCCGAGTCTCTTGCACTAGTTGGAACATTCAAGGAACCCCGCATAATTGGGTAGAAAACTGGAATGGTTCCCAGTCTTGTAAGTTCTGGATCAGGATCTGAAAAGAAGATACAGTAAAACCTGTCTTAAGGGGCCACTTAAAATAGACAAAACAAAGGTCTTAAAGACAAATGGTAACCTAATGAAGGTCGAAAGTATTGAAGAATGCTCCCCTTGGAGCATTCTGCAATACTTTTGACCTGCATTAAGCGATAATTGGTATTGAAAACCAATTGTGGTGCTCTTTTTGAGGGGCCGCTTAAGACAGGTTTTACTGTAATTTGGCATTTATAGAAACTCACAGTTTTGAAATGACACTTCTTTCTCTTTCGCTCATAGAACATATAAGCTTTAACCTCTTGTAAGAAACTTCTATCTTCCACCTTCACATATACCAGCTTTCTTACATTTATAGGTAGATTAAATGTCATATATCTCTGTGATTTGATTGTTTTATCAATGGAACTGAATATAATTTATAGTAAATAAGTTTACTTCATTTCTCTAAGACTATTCTTGTCATCATAAAATTACCAGAACTCTCCTTTATATTGACATCTTGAGGGTAAGTGGATTTTTTTTTTAGTTTAAGTGATACTCTGGTTGCTATTCAATCTCTTTTTAAAGTAAAACCATTTTTATGATAGCAAAATACATCGGTGAAATAAGAATTTATGTGCCTGCAAAGAGATCAAAGCTCAAGAAGCCAACTGATCTGGAAATACACTGATTTTTGCTTTGTTTGATTTGATTCTTTAAGTCCCAGTCAAAAGAAATCAGTTATGTTGGGATGGGTCTTTGTGGGTTGAACCAGTACTAAGCAAGGATTAATATGTCTTGCTCAAGGACACAACACAGAGACGCCGATGAGGCTCGAACCAGCAACCCTAATGTTTCGAGTCAATCACTCACTACCACCGAGCCCCCTGGAACTACACCATGGGTGAAAGTTCAAAATTTCCAAAATCCTGAACTTAAGAAATTCAAATTTTAAAACTTGCAGGATAACTACAAAAATGAATAATTTCAAGTTTAAATGATCAATTGTGTTTTGATAATCTGAAAACTTACCAAAGAAGCTATTATAATCTTCCTAATTCAGCATTTTGAGGAATTCAGGATTAATCCTGAAAACTTCCCCCCAGGCTACACTGAGAATTTGAAAAGGTTATGCACACTCTGGGCTTATATTGTAGAAGACTATAAGAATCCATCATGAGTGTGAGGGTGGGATAGAAAAACATGTCCCGAGGATCACCGCTTGGCATCACAAGGCTTGCCGAGTGATGATAAACAGTGATTGCGAGGGACAGATTTTTCTATCCCATCCTCACTTAAATATGTACACTTTTTCTTGCTCACCACTAAATACTTCATTTTATATTGGAAATAAATGAAAAAGGCTTCCAGAAAATCCTCTGACAATACGCTGAGATGCGAAATACATGTGACATGGCGATGTCATATTAACATTCTATTGGCATCAAGGATTGATGTGCAGCCAGCATGCGGCCAATTTGCGGCTGTTAGTGTTTTATCTTTCCCACGGGCTGGTACAGGGTATGCGAGATTAAGAGTATCCTTCATATGTATTGTTGTGGGACAAGGAAATCCCACCCGAGGACCAGAATAAGTCGTCAGAAACGAGGCTCTGCCAAGTTTCTGACGAAATTATTCAGGTCCGAGGGTCGGATTTCCTTGTCCCACAACAATACATCATGATGGATACTTTTTCTCGCCCACTTTGTGATGTTTTAAGGTTTTATATGAATTCTGCCAGTTCCGCATAATTTTTTAGATTTTTTGCGTTTGTTCCAATCTAAAAAATAAGTTCACCAACGAATTTTCCAGATGCAGAAATGGGTGTAAACATAGTTTAGCACCTAAAAACGGAAGCGAAATAGCATTTCAAGCGTCGGTTTTGTTTTTATTGGGGTTTGAAACTAACGTTGGTGTCAGTATCTATTGACAAAGACGTCGTGGCGCCAAACTGTGTCAATAACGTGCGTCACATTGTTGTTGCATTTTAGTGACGTCAGAAATGTTTTTGACGTCATTCAACAATGCGAAAATGGCGGACGCTCTAAATATTGCCGTTTTGATATTTCTACATAATATTTAGGCGAAATTTGCTCTGGAAACAGCCTAAATTGTTATAATTTGGAGTCACGTGGATGGGATAAGCAGGTCATGTGGATGGGATAAGCAGGCCACGTGGATGGGATAAGGAAATTCCGCACGGCGTTTTGCCTATGGAACAGCTTGTCTTGAGCGATAAGTGGGCGAGAAAGAATTTTCTCATATGGGCAAAAACAGTGGAAACCCTGAACTGGTGTGCAAGAAAGTAATTTATCATATGACTTCTCTTTTGGAAATTATATAACACCATGTATTAAAATAAATAAACCACAAGTGGTTTACAGATCTGGTGGTATCCATTAATATAGCAAGAAGTGACCAAAGCTCACATACCCCCGGCGGTAGCCATCAGAGGTTGTAACACTTTCAGAGAAAAGACAAAATCGTCAAAGATTTCATAATCCTAAATGAGAAAACTTTGATGAAAAATGTCCATATGTGTTATATAAGAGTGACAGAAGGAAAAATTGAAAATTTGAAAAAAGAAGGCAAAATGAGGATAAGCATCTTAATTTTCATTTATACAATACACTATGCCTACCTGAAAGTGTACACAAAATTTCATAATCCTAATCAAGTAGTTGCTGAGAAAACTGACGAAAAACATCCATATGTGTTATATAGGAGTGACAGAATGAAAAATTGAAAAAGAAGGCAAAATGAGCTTTAGCATCTTTATTTTTATTTACACAATACACTTAGCCTACCTGAAGGTGTACACAAAATTTGAAAACACTGGCTCCAATAGGAACCGAGAAATCTGTGACAGAAATTTTCATTGGAGAGATAGAAAAATGAATAAATAAAGGGACTGATAAGCAATATGTGGCTGGGTTTTTTTTGCTACACAATACAACTAATCACTATCAAGCTTTGTACAAAATTTCAGAACCCTAACTAAAGTCGGTGCTGAGAAATCTTTGACAGAAAAAATGTCCAAATGTATTATATAAGAGTGAAAGAAGGAAAAAATTAAAAATTAAAAAAAAAGGCGAAATGAGGATTAGCATCTTAATTTCCATTTACACAGTACACTTTGCCCACCTGAAGGTGTACACAAAATTTTAAAACACTGGCTCCAATAGGAGCTGAGAAAGGAGCTGAGAAATCTGTGGCAGAAATTTCCATTGGAGAGAAAGAAAACTAAACAAATAAAGGGACTGATGCGCAATATATGGCTGGGTTTTTTTTGTTATACAATACAACTCATCACTATCAAGCTTTGTACCAAATTTCAGAATCCTAACTCAAGTAGTTGCTGAGAAATCTTTGACGGAAAAAAAAGTTTACAGACAGACAAACAAACATAATTACAGAAAAGGCAAAAACTTTATACCCCCTATATACTTCTTACCGGGGGTATAACAACGTTGAGTATACTTGTAAATGGCAAAATGTTGACATTTTCACATCAAAACGTGTTTACAAAATAATTTGAACATCATATACTGAGTTCCACTGCCAAAGAATCTTTATTTTTTCCTCTCATCTTTTAAATCTGCAAATAATCTGATAACTTTTGAATTCAAGTATTATATGAATGAACCGATTTTCTTTCTGCATTATTAAATCCAAGTTTTTAGTGGCATGCGCGAATACTCATCTTGGGGTACAAAAATGCATTTTTGTGCTCCACATGCATGGGCTCAAGGTTTTTCAAAACCATGAACACATTCAAAATATTGAAAAATCCCCTGGTTAGTGTTTGTGAACTGACATGTCTTAATTTGCTGCATAACGCCAGGAATCGCCATTGAGTTTTGGTACCCTTAAATTGGTCGTTTTTATGGCACCAATGTCACTTGACAACATTGTCAATTGCTTGTATGCTTCATTTTGTGTAAGCAAGCTTACCTTATTGTAGAAAATGTATTGAGACAGTGAGCAATTCATTTTTCACAGAGTTTTGCTGTTCAAGGATAGGGCTGTTTGTTGAAATGTGCATAGTTTTGCAAGAAAATCAACACAAAAGCTGCTTTCTTTCATTTTTTAAAATGACCCCTGTGTCAGTCATGAAGCAATTTTAGGCAAACAAGGAAAGCCTCAGGTCTCATTTTCACAAGTTATCTCCAAAAATTGCTTGGCTACATCTATGCCGAATTACAAATGAATCAACTGAAAACAAAAATAACTATTTAAGGTCACTGCCCATAGCAATAACCGTAACTCTAAATCATCAAGGGAGGTAATACTTGGTAGCGTTCGATTATGACAAAGTGTGATTTTACGCGACTATGATATGTTTTCTACAGACAGTAATGCCTGTTACATTGCACGTTGGTAATCTGAAAGTGATTGATATCACATTAAAAATGCAAATAAAATTTTAAGTATAATGAACAACAAAAGTTGGCATTCTTTACGGATACTAAACGATGGACGCTCAGCTCTGTGAGAAGAAAAAAAGCCAGTCAGTGTAATGGAACACGCATTTTACCAGGGAAATGTCAGTCGACTATTCGCGTTTTTTTGACAGCCACAACAACAATCATGATATAACTACTTGTATATAGATCTATATATGATTTTCTGGTTTAATTTTACCTGCATTAAAATTTCACCAAGACAGACTATCTCGTCACGTTCTCTAGCGTCTACTTTGAACCTGACGTGCGCTAATGACGTCACTTGCTCTTATGACGTCATTATGCGTAAAACGACAAGTATTGAACTTGACGTTGACGTTGAGAGTCCCTCCCTTTAGTTTGCTTCCTGAACAATTTGCCTTATGTCAAATGTGTTCCAATATTTAGCTACAAGGCTATCTTGAGCTAAGGTTGACCCAAGTATAGTCGTGATTCTTAATTATAGTAGGCCTACTCTAAATTTACTAAAGTTACGCGAGGAATTCTGCCATCGGGTTCTGCAAACAACAAAGGCGCAGACCAGCTTGCGCATCCGTGCAGTCTGATCAGCGCCTTTGCTATTCACAAATTGAATAGTATCGAATTTAAACTTGCTCCAAGCGAGATTTCACTATTCTATCTAGTCTCAGTGGCTGAGAAGGCTGGTTTTGGTATGATCTTATCGGCAACACTGGACAGGTTTTGTCGCATCGATGCTCATTTATTTTCATGTAAATGCGGACCCAATCCACAAGCCTGGTTCACGTGATATGCACATAGAAAATGTCTAGCCCCTCTAGACTACTCGTGGCCAATTCCGCCCTAGACCAACGCCGACGGGATCCGTACCAAAAATAGTACCCACTCCCCCTCCGCGCCACTGAATACCCCCTTCAGTATCGGGAAGGGTGTAGGCATAGAAAGAACCTTTTTCATATAAATGCGGGTCCAACCAAAGCATAGGCAAGTTATAGGTACTCAGTGAGACGGTTCTTTTGAGCACCCAAAGCAAATATTATAAAAATAATGAGCAATAAAATATTTACAATTTTACGCTAAAATTTTTGCTAATCTCCAAGTTTACTCTACATTTGACATGTTTCAACCAAAAGATGTCCGTCAAGGGATATAGATCTAACAGAAATAAACCTCCTCTGGTCAAGTGTTAAGGTCTGGCCTTGCTTTGCGAGCGGGCATGAGTATGGCGCCCGAGGCCGCAACAAAGATTTAAAAACATTTCAAATTCTTGGATGAGTACATGGAGTATATGCATCGATCAATTGAAGCGATGCATATTAAAACAGCACATTTTCACCTAAATTAGACATGCAGAGTTACTCCGTGACATTGAAAAACGGTTAATGTCCCCAAAACATTACATCCTATCCAAATGGTGTATCTATGCAAATGTGGTCAAAATATATCGACTAGGTGTTCAGACAAAATGCAGATAAGTTTCTTTTTACCGTGGGTGGGGTAATTTGGTATCGTTTTTGGTATTGAAAAGTCGTCACATATATGTATATAAATGTTCCAAGTATTTGGAGTACATATAGTTTCATTTGGAAGTTCACAGTGAGGTATTTCAATCAACAGTGTTTGGTTAGTAAGGTTTTAACATGCTTAGAAATAAGAAAAGCCTGTTACGTTCATTATTTTTTAGTTTAGGGGGTAGGGATAATTATTTGGTAATATTTCACTAATTAGACAGTGAATTGTTTTTAAATTTTGTCATAATGCATCTTATGTAATAGTCTCTTTCCTAAGAAAAAATAAGAAAAATTTATTTTTTTAAAGTATGTTTAAATATTGAATTATCGGTCAGTAATTGCCGAAAACGAATGCATAAATATCGGTGAATGCTGGTTTGAAAGCGTGATATGAAGAAAAATACTTGTATAGCTGCAAAAGAATGGTTTGAGAAAAAGTTCTTAATTATTATTGGCTTCGCATGCTTGTTTGAAATAACGATTTGCAAATATAAAATTGAGTTACAGATTATTTTACTTGTCTTAATGAGCTTCCAAAAAGCTGCGTAAAAAGCCGATATAGGCCATATAATGAAGAGCTGTAACTTTTGAACTGGACGGTAAATTTTCTTTATTTTGCGTTATTTGTCTTATAATATGATGTACTACAGAATATCAAAAAACGAAAAAATTCTATTTTTTGGAAAAAAAATCGCCCAGGTGTGGGCAGTGACCTTAAGTTTAAAGTGAGAGTTGTGTTGGCTGTGGAACTCAGTATTATGATAAATACGGTAACATTCATACTTCTGTATTATTGAATTTATTAAACTTGTAGCAAAAAAAAAGATAAAATGCTCAGCAAGCCTTGCATTTTATCACTTTTCCCCAACTTGTTCAAGGAAGCACAGTGGCTCAGTTTTAGAGTGTTTGACTCGAGACTGAGGGGCCTCGGGTTCAAGCCTCAACGCCGTCACTGTGTTGTGTCCCTGAGCAAGACATTTATCCTTGCTAATACTGGTTCAACCCAGGAATACCCGTCCCTGCATAACTGAAAAATTGTTGACTGGGGCGTAAAGAATCAAATCAAACAAACAAAAACCAACTTGTTCAATAAATTCAATAAAACATGAGCACTCATGTAAGATCCTCTATACCTTTAATAATGGTTTGCCCATCAGCTACCACAACAATATCATGTTTAGGTGTGCTCTCCTTGGCCTGGGCCTCTCGCTGAGAAACAGCCCTTGGCCTGTTGCGTGGAGAACTTTTTGGTGAGTCTGCAACAATGAAAATTGTAAAAGTTTAAGATATACATGTACAATGTGAATTAATCTCTGCTCGCAGAATAGCAAAGAAATCTGTAAATAAGAAGGCAGGCCCCCAGATAAAAGTGTGTAACTGAAATTAATTTTTCTTATTTCTCAACCAAAACATATGTTGTGGGTACTCAAAAGAATAGTCTCAATGAGACGGTTCTTTTGAGCACCCAAAACACATGTTTGAACTAATGGATAAGAAAATAATCGCTGTTTTACTCTAAATTTTTTTGCTTATCTGGCCCTATGAGAAGGGGGTAAAATAATTAACTCTTTGCATACAGGGTAATTTTGCATGCTTTTTTATCGTCCAGAGCTCTCACTAGGATTTTGAAAACAGGAGTCCCAGAGCCCTCTTTGCCAAAAAGTGGGAGTCCCACAATACAAAAGAATATAGCCTCCTTCAAAAATTAGGAGTCCCAGCACCAAAAATGGGAGTTCAGAACTGCAAATCGTCAGTTAGTGAGAGCTCTGTCGTCTGCTGCTTTTTCTTCCACAATCATTTTTTTTTTGAAAAATTATTTCAGGAAAAACATCAGACTGTCAAAACATCAGAGTGTCAAACAGTTTGGATCAAGATCAGGCCCGACATCTTGTCAGGCCTGATCTGGGTCCAAGCCGTTTGCAAAAGTTATCAGCAGACGACACTAGTAGGCAAAGTCAATATGGAGACCTGTCCTCCTTGGTAAACATAGATATTTATATAATTATGAAAAGATTCAAACAGTGGGCCACCTTTCCGGGCAAGATTGTGATTTTTATACAGTAATAATACAATGTACAAAATTGCAGATATATCCATCCTGAGGCTAGGTTTAGCTTCTATGCAATTATGCATTTGGAAATTCAGGTAGACTTTACACTTTTTTGGAGAATGAACTGACAACAGTATTTGTACAGTAAACCCTGTCGTAAGTGGTCACTCAAAAAAAGACCCAACAATATGTTTTCAAGACCGATTATTGCTTAATGTAGGTAAAAGTTTTGCACAATGCTCCGGTTCAGTATTTTGCAATTCTTTCGACCTGCACTAAGCTACTGCTTGTCATTAAAACCTTTGTTTTGTCTATTTTTGAGTAGCCACTTACGACAGGATTCACTGTACTGTAAACAAATAATACGCCCACAGGAAATGTACAAAATATGAAACCTGGGTAAATTTGCACAGGTTTCATATTTTGTACATCTGTGACCAGAGGTTAGTGGGGGTGGCCTGCTTTTTGCAAATGTGGGAATTAGCTCGTGCAGGCAACACTCAGATCCCACTAGCTCGCATTTACCTTTCCTTGACTGCAAGCAGGCTGATCAAGGATTTCTGTAAAGTTGAAACAGACCTGATCACAGGTCATATAAACACAAGTCCTTTTAGTGTCCAATTTCTTGATTTATTCTGTTCTCATTTTCTCTATCTTTCCAAATTAATAACAAGTAACAAGCATGGTTATTCTCCACAATAATTACTATAAAGTTCTATCATATTCACCACAATACACAGTTCTTATAAAATTCTACTTATACTAAAGTTATATAGCTAAAGATAGAGTACCCTGATTTTGAACTTGAAATAGCTACAACTAGGCACTAAAGTTTAAGGTCTGTAGTTGACCAGTGCACTAATATTTCACCATAACTTGACCTTAGATGGATCAAATTTTAGAAGAGTCAATGTTGTAGCATGAGATATGGAAATCTGGATGTGATGACGGTTATATCTTACCTGATTTCATTTCCATGTCGACAGCACAAACAGTAGATATTTGGTTTAGAAATAACCCTTATAGTCTTAGTAATCTTTCACATGCTACCACGTAAACTCATTCAATCTTTGATCTGTCTAAGTCCAAAATTTACCAGTAGATGTTTTTGCTTTGACTGCCTAAATTGAACTCGTTGAAAATTAACAAAACTTATGTTGATCTGTCAATCAAAAATATCATTTACTCTTTTATTATTGGTTGATCTAAAATAATCCAAAATTTTTTCACATGAGCTGAAATGTTTGGCAAGTTGAATATCTAACAACCTGTGAAAGTATCTTAAATAATCCCACTCGTGCTGATTTCCTCTAATGGCTGGAAATATGTTTTCTAAACTTGATAAGGTAAGAAAATATTAAAAATTTCTATATATGCAAAACAAGCAAAATGAGAAAACTGATTATACATGAAAGCTGATTACTGATTAAGACCTTTTAGTAAGTTTCATTTCTATATACATAGGTGAAAGTCATGAAATTCATGATTCCAGTAATATTGAAATTGAAATCCTAAAACAAGCAGTAGTTAAGTATTTCAAATTTCAGGATAAAAGGCACTTAGTCATTGGTCAGGAACTGACAAATCTAAGATTTACCATAATCATTTATATAAGTAATAGTACAGTGTTGTGTCTAGAGCGGGATTCCCACGATTTTATCGCCTTTGTCCCTTAAAACGCACCCAGCAAGGGCCTAAGGGCGCACCTCGAAAATCTGCTTATTTTTTGACTGTTTATTACCATTTCTGTATTCAGTGTAACCTTATAAAGGGTAATAGAACAATTTAGACTGGCACATGGTATTTACCTATGATAAATGTATTATTGGATATTGATTTCTCAACCAGTCCAATACAACAATGTTCAAATGCAGAAAACCCAAATTTCATAGCAGAAGTCCAGAAAAGCTATTTTAATATAGAAATAGTAAATTTGCTGGTGAATTCAAAACTAAGACAATGGCAGAAACTACTTTACTGTCATCTACACCCCTTCTCCAGCCAAAACTATTGACATCGAGCTCAAATTTAAATAAAAATGAACAGAAATTTCTGGATAACTTTTCGATATAAGATTTAAAAACTTAAAAGATTTGGTGTGTCCCCCAGAATTTGTGAATTTCAGGGGGAAATTCAGGTAGAGGGACACATGTGTCCCCCAGAAATCTTGACCTAGGCACAACACTGAATAGTATATGCCTAATTCAAGATTCTGGCACAGACCTTGATTTTGGGCCTGATTTGAGTCCAAAGTGTTTGCAAAGGTTATCAGCAAACACCAATAGTAGGCAAAGAGTCAAGGCAGGTTCTCAGTGAAGACAAGTTTCAATAAACAGGCCTTTAGACAACTTAAGCATGCTTAACCAAAAATAATTTTTCTTATTTCTCAACCAAAACATATGTTGTGGTTACTCAAAAGAACCGTCTCAATGGCACCGTTCTTTATAGCACCAAAAACACATTAAAAATGATGGGTAAACAAATACAATTCTAAGCTGAAAATTTTTGTTTATCTGAACCTGTGATAAACATTACCTCCAGCTATAGGTTTACTAATAGAATAGGATGTGTAGGGTATGTCTTCATCTCGCTGGGACTTGATCCTGCTCCCAGGGGCTCCTGCAGGGAGCTGTGTACTCTGATCTGCTCCCATCAGTTACCTGCAAACCAAAGAGATATTGTATTAAACATAAGTGCAATTGTGTGCATAACTTTTTAAAAGTTATAAAACTCATAAAGATGGCCTCTGATGAACAGCTGATTGGCAGAATATCTTTTCACACCTTTACCTGGACAGGTAAATTGTCAGTCAATAGGGAACCAGATACCCAGGCATATCCCTGCCTTTAAAATTCGGGTAAAAAGCATGACCATTCAAGGTAATAACCATACTTTCCCCGATATCTTCATTAATGCCTGGTTCCCGTTATACCAATGGTCAGTAATGGATAAACAGGTAATCTTAACCTCTCAATACCTGGAAGTTGGGGGGGGGGGGGTATAGTTACATGTATTTACATTTCTGACCACCTGTAGACTGGGAACCAGCAATTAATGTAGATATGGTGAAAAGGGGCAGTAATATTACAGGAAAGTCAGATTGTTTACATTTGACCACTAGATGTATTCTTCTTATTATGCCATTCTACCTCAGCAATGCTGGGATGTTGTAAATTAAATAATGTAGCTTCAAACTTTTGAAGAAAATGAATGGGACGTCAAAATAGATGTGTGTCAAAACATCGATACTGGACCGGTCACCCTATTTACCGACAAGAGCCGACAAGAACCGTCAAGAGCCGACTAGAGGCATTTTTATGCATTTTTCGATTAAAATACTACTTATTAGACCATATTTATGTGTTATAATCCAAATTAGCCACATGTTTACTTTTGCAGCCCCCCAAAAACAATTAATTTACAACTCTTCAAATTGCCCTATTTACCGACAAGAAGTTTTGTGAGGTTGTCTTGGCGGTATACGTTGACTGTCACAGGGACGTTAGTGTTATATAAATACTGAATAGATCTGAATCAATTTCTAGTTTTGGCATTACATAATACCTTTTAACAGGTAAAAGCATTTCCTAAAAATCTGAACTATTCATTTAAATACACCTATATAACCTTCTTGTCGGTTCTGGATCGATCTGGATGTTTGAAACACTTCTTGTCGGTATAGTGCGGTAATAAAGCTGACGCTGCTGATTTCGCTGAAAAAAATCTGAATAACGCTACTTTAGCAATTCTAGGATACAAAATAATAAGATATAGAGAATTTCCACCATTTATACTTCCAATATATAGAGTCAAAATTTTCTTGTCAATGTACGACTGCTCTTCATTTTTTCTTGACAGTAGTTGATAATATAAGCTGTCACTGTTGAGTCGGTCCGCTATTTGGTATAAATCTGCTTCAAAGTTCTATTTTTAGGAAATATTGGATATCTAAGAACATATAAAACAATTTGTGTCACATTTTGGAGATAATAAATTGAATTGAATAAATCACGTGCATCAGCTTTATCCCAATAGGACGTAAAATCGGACCACTATCGGCCCGCCAGTGACATGCCATCTGAATAGTGTTTCAATGTCAAGCCGATAGTTGCCTGATTTTGGATGTTGACTGGGATAATATCTAGAAACAATTCATTTGTGCGTTTTTGTTCATTGTACTACATTGTATGTGCATTATTTTCTTGTTGATTGTTGTTTCTTTTGTAATGGATCATTCAACACTATAATAGTTTTCTCTAAGACTTTGCATATTAAGTAGCAGGAGCCTGCGCACGATGAAACGCTGAAAATATAATCAATCATCGATGAGACTACGGTAAATGGAAATAAATGTGTGTATTTAATAGAAGCAAGTCTCATATACGATATTTTCCAATAAGCGAATAGCGAAGGTGTTGATCAGACTGCCAATGCACAGGCTGGTCTGCACCTTGATGTTCTCAACCCCCCCCCCAGGTTTTCTCGAGTCGAGGCCCAATTTACAATTCCAAACATCGAGACTTTCCTGGGTTTCATGTAGAAAGCTCATGCACGTTTGAGTAAACATACCTGAGTATTCGACTGAACCTTTCTTTCAAAAAGTGGACAGCGTCAACATCATAAAATGCCAATATCCAGCACAACATGCATTTATATCCATCACAACATGCATTATCTGCAGGGCACTAATGTTTTTAACCGATGATTCACATGTGTAATGAAACTAGCCAGCCTCCTGAACCATATTTCGGTTGGGGGCAGAGTTTGTAGGGGTCAAATTTGGTCCCCGAATATATGGGGGCCGAGTTTGTTAGGGGCAGAGTTTGTTAGGGGCCGAGTTTGTCAGGGCCTGAGTTTGTTAGGGGCTGAGATGTCCCGGAATCCTTGTCGGTTATTATGGTGACCCATACTGGACATACATGTGTCCAGTAGTAACATAAACAGTGCAACTTAACCCATCTATACATATGCACTTCATAAGAGATAAAATAGTGCTAAAGGGCGTAAAAACCTATGAATCTTCTAGGATACCAATACCAAAAATGGGATTTTCCAGAAACTAGGATGTTCGGGCCGAAACAAGTTGAAGCGAAACTTAGTTGGGGAAACACTGAAAATAACGCGTTGGGCCTACCTAAATTCGCTACGAATCAATCGAACAAATAAACAAAAAAGACGTTTTCTTTTATTGAAGGCTTACATCTTCACAACAGCGGGACAGAATAGATCTACAAAGAAAATAAAAATAAAAACAATTTTTTCGCTGAAAAAGTACCTGCACCGCCAATGATGATCTCCCCTGAAATATGGAAATAGAACAGAATAGCGGACGGGTCCCCCACCCCACACAGGTGTCCGACGTTTCGTCTAAAACCATATCTATCTATCTATCTATCTATCTATCTATCTATCTATCTATCTATCTATCTATCTATCTATCTATCTATCTATCTATCTATCTATCTATCTATCTATCTATCTATCTATCTATCTATCTATCTATCTATCTATCTATCTATCTATCTATCTATCTATCTATCTATCTATCTATCTATCTATCTATCTATCTATCTATCTATCTATACTGTGGAGATTACGTGCAGGTGCCTGTCAGTGCGCCTGCGGTGTAAGTGGAAGAAATGCTTTTAGAAATAAAAAGTTCCTATAAGATGTGTTAGTTGAGGTGGAATAAAAGATGGTAGGGGTTAAAATGATAAAGTCAGAAATATGCTGAGAGTAATAGGTTAACAAGTTTAAAAACAGTACACTGATATTTATGGCATTGGATGACTGACTGTGCACATTGCCCTCTTATACATGATATACCTATGTAGACATCTAATTAGGCCCATTGGCCTCTTCTGATGCATTCTGGTTCTGTATTCTTTCTCTGGTGCGTTGTCCGGGTGAGTAGCAGGATGGGCTAAACTTGTACGGGTGTCCTCGCAAAAACCGGTTTAGCCGGCTTTTGAACGCGTTTAGGGAGGATGCATTTAGTATGTCCTCTGTCAAAGAATTTCAACTGTCCACAACTCTATTTGAAAAGCTGATTGCCCTAACTAATAAGCGCGACCTTTTTTGAACAATTTTAATGAGTGGCCACGCGTTACTGAGTACATATTCACTGTGAAGAACTTGTCTTTATCAACTTTGTCTATGCCGTGCATGATTTTGTATACCTGGATCATGTCAGATATTTCTCTTCTATACTCTAAACTAGGCAGTCCTAATGTGTTCAATATATCCTCATATGACAGGTGTTTAAAACATTTGACGATTCTTGTTTCCCGACGCTGTACTTTTTCTATTAGGATTTTGTCTTTCTTGAACATAGGTGACCATACACAAGGTGCATACTGTAAATGGGGTCTAACAACAGATTTATAAATGCTTAGAAACATATCTTTGTCCATGAATGTAAATGTTCTGAAAATTAGACCTATATTTTTGTTTGCCTTGTTTACTTTGTTATTTATATGATCTGTACATTTCAGGTTTTGGTCAAATGTTACTCCTAAGTCTTTTTCTGACGTTACTTTTTGGACTTTTATCTCAAAGGAGCCAAAGAAGGGCAGAAGTGCTATGTGTGCAGGCAGCCAGTTCCATTGTACGATTGAGAGGGGATATAACGAGTATTTGTAGTAATCTACAGTGGTTTGAATTTGACGGAAGCCAAGGGTGTGTGAATTCCTGAGCGTTCTCAGAGGGTGAACAACGAACGAAGGCATGTCAATGGATACAAGGCCATATATTATCTTGTAAAATAGGCAAAGTCGGGAGTCAGACCTTCTCTGCTCAAGAGACCCCCAGATTGGAGCATATGTGTCATGCTTGCATATGGCGAATATTCACCAAGAGTCCAGCGTGCCACTCTACGTTGAATCAATATTTATAAATTTGGGGTAGGGGCTCCAGACTGATGATGAATATTCCACTAATGGGCGACAAGAGTTTATATGCCATTTCCCTTAATGCTAGATATTTGGACCGTATGTTTCTCTTTGACTTGCAGAGGTATTTACATTCTGAACGTGGCTGTATAGGTTGTTGCTCATTTCCACGCCCAGATACTCAAAGCCTGCAACTGATTCCAGTACTTGGCCATACAGCAGGTATTGGCTTGGGACTGGGGTTCTAGATCTTGTAATGTGTATTGCAACAAATTTACTTGGATTGAACTCGATATCCCACTCCAACTACCATTTATGGAGGTGATCGAGGTCCTGCTGCAGAATCTGAGCATCTTCTAAACTGGATACTGCCATCCGCGAACAACTCTACATTGGATTTTGTTGTATCAGGGAAGTCATTATTTTATGTAAATGGGAAATAGAATGGGACCAAGGACAGAGCTTTGTGGATTCCCAGATGTGACTGGTACGGTGGTGGCCTTTTCATTATCGATGACAACAGTCTGGGTCAGGTCAGATAAAAATACCTGGATCCATTTTAGGATGGGACCTCTAATTCTATACCTGTGGAGTTTGAGCAGTAATTTCTGGTGGCTTACCTTATCAAACGCCTTCGAAAAGTCGAGTGAGACAAGGTCAGTTTGATTACCTGCTATGGAGTTCCGCATCAAAGTAAGTAATGGTGCAAAGATCAGGAATCGATACAATCAAGCACCACACCGACCCAAGACCCCAATGGGAAAGTGACAAACTCACAGCTAGACACCACAAACGAGAGCCAAGAGGTCAGCCCTTTTCCAGCAGGTGACCACAATGCACATATAAACAGGCGCGCACAAAAATATAGCAAACACAAGACAGAAAAAAACATAAAAGATCCATAAAAGAAGCACCACCTTGGAACGGTCAGTAAAATATTTTACTGGAGGGCTTAAACCGGTTTCAGGGCACCAATCTCACCCTTAATTCTAATGTGGATCAAGACACATAGATATTTGGTTTGCATGAAAGACCCCTAACTTATCAAGTCTTCTATGAGTGTGACCAGTTGTGTTTCCCAAGATCGTACAGCAAATTATACCTGTCCATGTCGGAGCCTACATTCATTGGTAGTAACAATATGCATATGCCTTTAATTTGATGCAAAGTTGGCGTCTCCTTTTTTGCAAAGGGTATACAAAGGCTGTGCTCCAGTCCTTCGGTACTCTACCCGTGTTAATGGACCTTTGAAAAATGACCTGGGCCCGGAATTACAATGCCTCCTTAGAGTTAAGGAAGACTTACGTTAAGTATTGATTTTTCAGGATGCGAAAAATCACGTTTAAAACTGATTAAAATCAAAATAGTTTTATTTTTTCTGAAGATCACAATGACATCTTAGACCATAAATACCACATCGATCTAGGCAATTTATTTAGCATTTAATATAGCATGTTGAAATTTCAATACTTAACTTTAGTCTTGCTTAACTTTAAGGAGGCATTGTAATTCCGGGCCCTGAAGAATAGGAGCTATCACATCTCGGAACCTTAGGAGAACCAACAGCTTTATCTGATCGGGCCCTGCTGCTTTGCGGGGTTTAGGTCCTTCAAAAGTTTAGCAATGCCATTTGCAGAGACAGTGATACTTTCCATGCGAGGTGTGGTACTAAGGCACTCACCTGGTATTTGTAATGGATCAATTGTACCACCGTTAGAGATGTCCTGCACTGCTATAGAATCTAATTGACTTAGTTCCAATGGTGAATTTGGTGTGAACAGTGACCGAAATTGTTGGTTTAGGATGTTCGCCTTGTCCGCAGTATGGGTGTACAACTTATCGTCCTTCTTGAGGGGGCAATGCCATTTGAGTCCTGTTTTTTTTTCAGAAGGGAGAACAGCTTTTTGGAGGCAGAGGTGCTTTTGTTAGGTTCAAGGCCTGACTGGCAATTTGGCTCAGATGACATAGGCTATTAGTAAGACCCAGGATTTCCTCAATATACCGGTTATGAGCTTGTTTAATTTTATGTTTAACCAAATACTTTCCCTCAAGAAAAGCACACCTGTCTGTTGGGCGTCTTAGCATCTTGTATTTATCTTGTACTGACCATATCATCTATTGAGCATGTCGTCTAAGCGTCACTTTGCCTAAAAAGAGGTTCAGGTGTGACAATTGGTCGAAAAAAAATGTTTCAGGTGCGACACTTGGTCTAAAATATAAACATTAATCTTCTGCATTTTTTTGACCAATTGTCACACATACGAAGAGCTTTTTAATCTGCTGCTGATCAACACACCGTTAAATCCGCAAGGACATCGAACAGTCTCGTAGTGTTCATGTATATTAGTAATGTTCCTTCTGGACATGTGCATTACCCGAGCAACAGAGGTGGTACTAAAAATGGAGTTAAATGGCTATGTCTACAATAAAGACAGAAGTGCCGAGAGTAAGGTGTACTGGAGGTGTGAGTAGAGAACATGTAAGGGTCGGGTGGTCATTAAAGACAGCAATCCGGTAAAAATGATGACACATACAACGCATGGACCATGTAAGTTTGAGGCACAGGTACAGAAGCCGATGACCAGATTAAAAGAAGCAGCCAGTTCCAGTCAGTCTTCCTTTTTCCCAACATTTTTTAACAGAAATTTTTCCATCACCACTTTTGGTCGAATGTTCGACGTCTTTCAACGTAATTCGCAAAATGTTCAATAGACGAAATGCTCAGTAGGCGAAATGGTCAGAGACGAAATGGTCAGTAGGCAAATTGGTTTTCGATGAAACGTCACGGACCCCCCCCCCCCCCCACACAACAACAAAATTAATGTATTGTGTGTTTAATGTCAATTATTTTTACCCATAAAAGATTGGGGGCAGCTCTTAATTCTTTATCAAGAATAGGACTTGTCTGTTGAGGCCTACTCGAGAAAGAAAGTAGAATTGTGTTTGTCACATTTCTTAAAAGGCCTCCAGAAAATATATAGGACAATAGAAATGCTGTCAGTGTGAAATTTGATGAAAGAAATGTACCTTTTAACATGTAACACAGCAGAGTGTTTTAAACTTTTGTTTTACTTTTTGAAAAAATCAATCTGATTTTTATTATTTATACACCACGGGTGGTAAACCTAGGAACTACCACGAAATTGTGTTAACGTAATTTTGTTCCCAAGCCACATCCGGGACACGTCGTGGTAGTTTCCAGGCCGAAAATTGGATAAAGAAAGGTTGGTGTCACTTTCTTTTTTGTTTTATTTTACAACTAAAAACAAACAATGGCGAAATCCGACAATGTGGTTCCGTGTTAATATGTTTCAGCGTCCCCTCTAGCCCAAAATTTTGTTTGAAAAATTATTTTCTTTCTTTAGATTCGTGTTTCCCCACTGAGCATCAGACCAACTTTACCCAAAGTTGAAGGGTTTTAGCGCATATCTGTCAAATTAAATGGAATTTGATATCATTTGACGATGAAAATGATAAAAAGACCCTGAATAAACATTCCTACACCGAAAAAAATCTGAGCATTTACTCGTAAACGATTCATGCCCCCTTCGTCCTGTGTGGTAGTTTCCAGCTCATCGTGGTAGTTAAAATGCTATCGTAGTAGTTACCAAGACTTTGAAGGATACGTTTCTGAAGTGTTACAAAACATTATAGTGGTTGTTGTTTCGAACTCGTCAATTAATTACCACGATACACAAATAAATAACATTTCAACGCCATGAAGAAGCTAAGCTGAGGACTCAAGAGATTCAATGTGATGCTTGACAGGTTGAGATCATGTCCTGGACTGCCAAACAACACCTCTGGAAATCTAAAGCAAAAGAAGGTCATCAATTGAGCCGTGGTGGACCAAGCAACAGACAGCTGGCCAAAATTATCATTAGTACTTGCGCTTCAGAAAAAAAGGAAATATTCTGGGGTTGGGACACTTTTTATATACATGTGAGTGCGACGATGAACAGGCATGATATTTGATAATTAAAAAGCATTCTTTTTCAAAAACAAAATATGTGAATATCCCTTCTTTTCATTCTTCTCATCATTTCAATAACCCACTAAAATTAAAATTCAGGCAGTCGACATTTGTTATCTGACAAAAGGTTGTTTGAAAAGGTCTTCATATGAAAAAGAGGGGTATTCAAGGTTCGGCCCGCACACCCTGTCTTTATAAAAATGAAGTAGCCCCTGAATAGTAAACATCTGCTGATGCAAAAAACTACTAAATTTCTACAAAGTCTTGGAAACTACCACAATAACATTTTAACTACCACGATGAGCTGGAAACTACCACACAGAACGAACGGGGCATGAATCGTTTATGAGTAAATGCTCAGATTTTTTTTCTGCATAGGAATGTTTATTCAGGGTCTTTTTATCATTTCCAACGTCAAATGATATCAAATTCCATTTAATTTGACAGATATGGGCTAAAATCCTTCAAACTTTGGGGAAAAATGGTCCGATGCTCAGTGGGGAAACACAAATCTAAAGAAAGAAAATAATTTTTCAAACAAAATTTTGGGCTAGAGGGGACGCTGAGACATATTTACACGGAACCACATTGCCGGATTTCACCATTGTTTGTTCTTAGTTGTAAAATAAAACAAAAATGAAAGTGACATCAACCTTTCTTTATCCAATTTTCGGCCTGGAAACTACCACGACGTGTCCCGGATGTGGCTTGGGAACAAAATTACGTTAACACAATTTCGTGGTAGTTCCTAGGTTTACCACCCGTGTACACCATGCATCTTTATCTCAAACAAACATCTGAATAAAATTGTGTCAATTCTGATGTGACTTTAACCTTTAAGGTTTGCTTTTATTATTGTCAACAAATGCCAAGCTTATCTTTTACATGTACTTATCCACAGTGTATATTTTCTATTACTTTTACAGGACACAGATGGCTGTGAACAAACGAACAGAAGACTTGTTTTGCGGTAAATACAGATTAGAATCGAGTTTTATGTGTGAGTGCTCATTAAAATTGAATGAATATTGAATGACAAACATTTCCACAGCATACAGGAGTAGAAAGAGGGTAAGGCATGTTGTTTTTGAATCATCCCCTCAGAATTTTATTGATGAATTGTTGGTCAAAATATATCAGGAAGGCTGAACTTCATACAAGTATTTACTCAGCAAAACAAGACATCTTTGGAGGAGGGGAGGGGTGAGTCCCTTTTAACCCCTGTCATTAAACAAGAGGGCCATGTGGCCATAAAGCGCTCACCTGAGTTTTGTTAAAAGCTTACATACACAGCTGCTTTCCAAAATTTTTATAGATGGCGATTTTTGTCATTATTATTTACATACCCTATACTTGTTTGCGTGTTTGCTATAAACATATGCTTTGTTTGATATATGATTTTTTTTTCTGCCACTACACGAACGACATATCTAGTTATAGTGAGTAACAATATTGATTGTTCTCGGAGATTTTTGTATCAAGTTTTAACTTCTGAAAAAGTTGTATATATCTTTAGTAAATCAAAGTTGCTTATCAAAACTCTATTTCAAATTAAGGGCTAATAAAGAGAGCAGCAAAGTACACTGTGGTGGTCATCTATAATGTCATGTGTACCAAGCATTGTGAATATGCTTTGAGAATTGAAGCTATCGAGTGTATCAACAATTGATCACTTGATTGACTTGGGTGTATGTGCGCTAGCGGGTTGTACAAATTTTATAACTTAACAAACTGACTTTTAAAAGATATTTTAAGTGCATTTTTGGATGTTCAAAATTGAGGCTACATATTTAGGGCTCTTATTAGGAGAAGTACTGCCAAACAGTTAGAACGGACAAAAGGGGTTTGAAATTGTATTAAGATTGGGAAATGTCATCTTTTAAGATGAATCCACACTCCAAACATATTCTCATCGCAAACCCAGAATGTCTGGTATCTGAAACACGAAAACATGTTATTATAGACAATTATTAAAATAGATCATGAATAGGTCCTAGTCTCTGATTCCAGTTTGTTCCAATTTTTTTTTTATTAGATAGTACATGTATTGCCAAAAATCGAAGTTCGATTCTCGATGACATGGCCGACACATGACATCGTTAAAGTTATGATGATGTCACTGTTTTCACATTTTCGAAATCTGTCTTTATATTTAGAGTTTTGTTATATTATTGATTATCTAAGCCAAATATCACAAGGATATATCAAGGAACAAAATAAATACAGCAGAGCAAAAGTTCACGAAATTATTGATGGGTCACTGTACATGTAGGTAACTAGTATTAAGTAGGAAGCTTGCTATGATCCTCATCAACAAACACATCAAAATTAGCAGCCATGTGGCACTGATGCCTATCAACGACAGACCTTTCATCAAGCAAATTATGCTGATAGGTTTTAGCAGTGCTAACTTCTTGCTTTAGGGTGTTAATGTAGTACATTTTTCAAATGTTTAGGTATAGTGTCCTACATCTTAAACGAAAGTATTTCAATACAGAGTTCAGTACAGAGCAATAAAGACACATTCATGGGCAACACTCGCTCTGTCTCTCCAAACCAGTTATAATGTACAAGTTTTTAGCTCACCCGAGTCATTGGCTCAGGGTGAGCTATTGTGACCATTGGATGTCCGTCATGTGTCGTCCGTCGTCAACAATTGCTTCAATGACATCTCCTAAACTACTGGCTGGATTTTGTCATTTCTTGTATGTGCCCAAAATATATGTTTGATAGAAAACCTCTTGTCCCTAGGACTATATAAGACTTTGAATTTACGACATTAGACTGTATATGGGCTGGAACACACAAGATTTTGGTACTTATCCCCAATTTATGTGTAAAGGCCTCAAAGAAATGCCCATGCTGATCTATCCAGCGTGGCTAGGTCTAAATTTTGGTCTTCATTTACATCCATACTTCGTGTATATGAGCAGTTAAGGCTCTTATGAGTCTGGGCATATGCAGAGACTCACCCGAGCATTTGTTGCTTGAAATTGCAATAAGTACCAAAATCCCATGTACTGGCTGATATGTTCACACGAAGAGGAATAAATAACACTTTATGTTTAAGAGACTTTTATTACCTGTGTATTTAATATTATTAGACATTATTGGATAATTTACTTTGACTAATTGATCAGATTTCAATAATCCAATCAATTTAGCACTGTTCTAAAAATTATATTTGCATTATAGGGCATGTTTATAGTAATATAAATCTAAGTGATATAATAATGAGCACTACACTTTGACTGGGACAAGGTTTTCTAAGCAATGGTTAATAAATATGATCAGTGTTTTACTTTTCCCATTGTAAGCACCCCAAGGAATCAACTAGAGTTTATTCCTTATGAATAATTCAACAAACATGTTTAAATAAGAGGCTCTTAGATGAGTGCTCATGTTTTATTGAATTTATTAAACAAGTTGAGGAAAAGCGACAAAATGCTAGGCTTGTCGAGCCTTTTATCTCTTTTTCGCAACAAGTTTAATAAATTCAATAATACAGGAGCACGAATGTTAGATTCTATTTATCATATGACATTAAAATTATCTTAAAATCATATTTTTGGTGTGAAAAATGTTAGGATTTTGCCATATGTGTGACGTTAAAAGCGTTCTTTCATAACGTTTCCCGAAAATCTGTAAACCAATAGTAGTTTATCGATTTTAATGCATGGTGTTATTTCACTCCCAGACATGATATCATAATGATAATGAGATTTAGGGATAAATAAAGGACATTTACCCTCTAAATATGATGAAAGTAACCTCGTGATCATATTTGGATGTATGTGTCATACAACAAACCATTGAAGACCAATGAACCCATGCATGACAAAAACCATAATGTGAGTAAAAGCCTAGTGAAGACTCAGACCAGCCTAGGCATCCACCCAGTCTGATCAGAGCTTTAGCTGTTCACACAACGGGTAGCCACCAATCCAAACTTTGTGCGCCCAGTGAAGACTTTAATCAGAATGGGCATAAATCCATCCAAGTCCTCCTTGCTGGTATATGGGATAGGTAGTAAATTTTCAGAAGCTGTTTTTTTTCCTAAACAGGTAATTCCTTTGGACCTCAGGAATGTTATTATATTATGGCTAGCTGTAATATCTATACGTCAGACTTTCTATACATAACATCCATACATCAAACTTATAACGCAAGTATTTAGCATTCACACTCGTACAAGATGAATCTAGATTTTGGTGTCTTTTGACTTCCTTTCAACAATTTTCAGCTACAATACTTTTAACAAGTTTACCTAAAAATCACAAAACATCATGCTGCCATCACAACTCTTGTCATGCTGAACCCAGATTCATCTTTTTTTTGAATCACTGTAGATCCAGATCAGATGGCTTCTGACAAAGCCATTTGATCTGGATCCAGTTTCCATTTCTGATTGGAAACACATGCTTACAACTATAATGCTGAATTTAACAAGATAAAATTGGGGAGGAGTGTTCATAAAATATTCAGCATGCCAAGAATTAATAGATTACTACATAACACTGATGTTGTACTGGAAAGACAACTTTAAACATACTTCAAAACTTGGTTATAGTATACATGAGCAATGGCAGCTCTGGCGAGAATGCATTTTTGTACAGGCTTGTATGAGCTTTCATTACTCTTATATGTAATACAAACCAAAATCAGATAAATTATGATAATGAAGTACAGTAATACCTGTATTAAAGAGACTCAGTCTGTAACTATGAACATTTTTTGAAAAAAAAAATCTTTTCTTTTTAAAACATTTGTAAACATAGAATTAAGTTCTGTTTTCACAATAAATATGTTCAGTACAGCTGAAAACTGCATGGAAAGTGAATTATCTTATATAAACAGGTGTTTTTTCTCTTGTTAGTAATTATTTAAGTCACTCCAATAATTCTAGACAGTTGATTTTTAACATAAATGGTGTTGTTTTGATTTACGAAATTACCTGAATTTTAGTATTTTTGCTGTATTCTTGAAAAATAGAAACTTTATTTCAAAAATTAAAAGATCAAAAGTTACAGACTATGCAGCTTTAAGCCCCCACTCAAAAACAGACAACACAAAGTTCTTAAATACATATGGTAGCTTAATGAAGGTCAAAAATATTGCAGAATGCTCTCTTGACGCATTCTGCAATATTTTTGACCTGCATCAAGCAATAATCCATCTTGAAAACCAATTTTTCGTCTTTTTGAGTAGCCGCTTAAGACAGGGTTTACTGTAACATATATATATGGCAGAAAAGTAAAGTGAGGCTTGAGGGATTCATACCAAGAAGGAAACTGTATAAGAGCACATGTATAAAAAAAAAAGTACAAAACTATGAATGATGAGTTAAATTAAACAAAATGATACCTTTCTTGAGTCAGCTCATGTGATTTTGTAACTTATCCCAAGTTATCATGGGTGAAAGCTGGAAATTTTCAAAATCCTGAACTTAAGAAATTCAAATCTTGCCTACCGATTATTAACAATTTCAAGTTTAAATGGTAGATTGTCAATATATGAACTTTAAATTATACAGAGAAGCTCTTATTAGTTACTTAATTCAGTATTTTGAGGCTGACTTTCTATGGGAAGTCAGCCTAAAAATCCTGAATTCAGGAATAATCCAGAAAACTTTCACCCACAAATTATGGAATGGGTGAGCAGCAAATGCACAGATGTGACTGCACATCTGAGCAGTTTCAAAAAAGCCTTTGCGAGGCTGTGCATCTGAGCAGTTTTAACCAAAAATACCAAAACCTCACGAGCTGGGCACCTTTTTAGTGGTCTAGGGTTGCTTTTCTAAAACAGTAATTCTGTCAAAATTCAATGGTCAGATATCACATCAGCTGCTTCCTTGGGGTTTAGAAGTACTAAGTTTATAATCTGGACCCAATTAGGACTACTAAAATCTGAGGTACCACTTTGTTCTAACTCTAATGTGGTGTTATTTTTTCTCTCCTGTCTCATGAATAATGTGGCACCAATGAACCAGGTTTAATAGGCACCAATATAACCAGGTTTATGATTAACCCCAGAGGCACAGTAGATGTTCCAAAATTTAAACACTAGTTGCCCATCAAAAAGGCCTTGACAAACAGCACAGACTCAGCTCAGACTGCTTCCTTGTATGCTATGACAAGCATTTAGTTATTCCAGCCTTGATCACCAACCAACCTTTTATTTAATAGAGAGCCGAAAGCGAAGTGTTCAAAATTTTAGAACCTTGACCGTAGCATCAGTAATAATGCAAAAGTCATCATTGTTTCCTCAGTGAAAAGCAATGAGCCAAGTCTTGATAAAGTCTGCTTTTTCTATACTGAATGCAAAAGGCAAAGATCAGCCTGCATACATTGCACAGACTGATGAGACTATGAATCAGTTCATGAAAATCTGGTTCTCATCCTATCTACACAGCCACGAAGGCTTGGAAGATCCTGCACAAATGCCGGCCTCCAGATAAGAGTGCATATTGGAAAATTATTTCCTTTATTTCTCATCCAAAACGTATGTTGTGGGTACTCAAAAGAACCGTCTCAATGAGAGCACCCAAAACATATGTTTAAATTAATGGGTAAGAAAATAATTAAAATTTTACACAAATAAAATGTCCTTATCTGGATCAATGAAATGCCCAGTTTCACCAAAGCCTATGCTGCTCACACAAAGTAGGAACATAGATTCTTGCCTCTAGCCCCACAAAATTGCTGAGGATGCATGTTTAAAGGATGACTATACATAAACAATGATATACCATAAAATCTCTATTAGAGGCCCATGCTCTAATAGACGCCCATTCCCCAGTTTGGAGGCCAAAAATGCTGATTTTCAAGCAAATTTCCCAAAAAATTGAGCCTCTAATAAAGGCCCACCCAGGAATATTTTTCAAAAATCGGTTCTGCGGCATGCAGAAACATCTCGAATTTGTTATTAGCAGCGAATTTCTAGTTGTCCGCCTCCAACAAATTGTCCATCTAAATAAGGTACATTGTTTTTGACCCTAAGGAAATGCTAACCCTCGCTAGCAAGTTGTGAACTGGTACTGTGTTATGCCCTGGACAGTGCATATTTAAAGTTTTATACCTAGTGCGGAAATAACCGTTTATCCTGTCAATAGTCTACTACCTATGGACTAGCGACACTAGCATTTCAAGATGGCAACCTTATTGATAAATTGGAGCTACAGACTTTTCTCGCACTTGTAGCCTGTATTAGAGGCCCACCCCCATCTCTCTGAAAGGTAATGATTCAAATAGAAGCCCGGGCCTGTAATACGGTAATACCAAAATCTCTTATTTGCCTTCAAGAAAGTACAAAAGTAGGGTACAGTCAGGTAACTTCGGACATCAGGTAAATTGGGACAGAGACCATTCATTTTTTAAAATTTTGGAATAAAACATTAAATAAACTAAGCAAATAGTGATGAGACTGCTCATAAGGAGCCGTCTCATCTGGATTTCCACTGTTTGCAAATGTATGTCCGAAATAACCTGACATCCAAAGCTACCTGACTTTACCCTAATGCTGGATAGATTCAAATTTCCAAGAAAATTGCTATTCTCAAGCATAGCAGAAATCAAAGTTAGCATGGCTTGGCTCAACAATTGTGGAATCGACACCTCCTGACCCCTGGGATATGTGATATCAAGGTTTGATATGGATTTTGATGGAATGGTTGGCCCCTGCCTTGACCAAATGAATCCAAATTTAGAAAATAACAGCAATTAGGCCATTGTGTACATTATCTTTATTTTTCAGAATAAATCTTAACTATCATTTTCTAGTTTTACAGAGAACAACATCAACTTTAATTCACTTATTCTAGTTTTCATTAAGAGCTCTGGAAACATTTACTTACCACCTTAAATATTTTTCTTATGGAAGGGTATATAAAATGTCTGCATTTAGCCCCCACCCCCCTCCCAATTATTTTCTCACATCTTTTGGATTTTCGTAATAAAAAAATAAAGAAAGCTGCCACAGCTAGCATTTTAATGGTTAAAACAATCTTGGAGAGTCTGGATCAGCAGGACAGGAACTCTTCATATGAGCCGCGACATGTGATTTCCAACAATGTGGCATTTTGACAAGAGCCTGTGCGGCCTCCTTTTAAGTATATAAACTCCAAATAATGTTCTGTCAGTAGCTTAACACTCATAATATTTAAGCGACTTGCAAAGGCTCTGATCAGACTGCGCTTATGCGCAGGCTGGTCTGATCCTTTGCTGGTCGCACATTCCACATTGTTGGAGATTTCATGTCACAGCTCATATGTTATCCTATGAATATGAAAAAGGGGTTGAGGCCCTTAAACTTATGAAATGATATGCTGTTTTTGTTTTTTTAAAATATAAATACAACTAAATTCATGTATAATGTCTCGAGCAGTTATCAACATACATGCATACATAGTATACATACATACATATATAGCTTACAGTAAATAAATAAAGTGGATCAGACGTGCATAGTTATATTTTACATATATCTTGTTAACAGAAAAGTGCCGATGGGTATGGATTTTAAATATTACAGTGCAGTTCCTCTATAACACACACCATTATAACATGGATTTGGATAATACATTCATGTTGTGGACCCCATATTTTTTACCAAGTTTTTTTTTTACAAAGGAATTTTAGGAAAATGACCAATGGTCATTTTCCTATAATTCCCTTGTAATATTGTCCCTTCATAACATGATTTGCTCATTACACTGTCTGTTCCTATAGAACCCAAATATGTAGCATTATAAAAGGTCTGAACTGTACATAATTACATTTTACATATATCTTGTAATGATAACATGCTGATGTGTGTGTATTTTATATACATTACTTATACGATACATGTTCTAAAATTTCCAACACTTATTGCCTTGCAAACAGGCTAGGACAAACAGTGCAGACCCTGATCAGACAATCTTCCATGTTTGCTATTCTGACCAGCCTCTTGTGAATTCTAGCCCTGAAAAACAGCATTTTATTTGAGAACAGAAAGAGACAAGTGTTCCAAATTTTAGAACATATACTGTAATAAAAAAAAATAATATCATGCAGCTATTTATAGACTCACATACTCGGGGTTCGGAATCAGATGGAATTCTTTTTGATTTTTTTTATACACTACTTGAAAAATGGATGACTACTGTTTTTCTAGGCAAAGGTAAATAGCTTTCCTCTTTGCTCTGGTTATCACATCCATAAACTTGATAAAGACTACACCATGCAGCTTTAATTCAAGTGCACACAGAATGAGCAAAACTCTGGAGTTTTATTCATTCTATGTGCACTTGAATTAAAGATATTAAAACCCTGTCCCATAAGAGTTGTGGGAGCTGTATCATGAAAAACCTGGCCTCAGAGCCTCTGTGACCTTCACATATACTCGAAATTCTGTTTTACACACCAGAATAAGTGTTTTTTGAGTATAAAATTTAGCAATTTTCTAAGTCTTTAGTTTAAACACATGTTATGGGTGTTCAGAAAATGTCGTTTTCTTGAAATTGAGTACTCAAAACATATTTTTTCAATGAGATACAGGACTTTAGTTAAGAGTGCGTTAAGAAAATTTAATTTTCTTATTTCTCATCCAAAACATATGTTGTGGGTACTCAAAAGAACTGTCTCAATAAGACTGTTCTTTTGAGCACCCAAAACATGTGTTAAAACTGATGGGTAAGAAAATATTTTCAATTTAACACTGAATTTTTTTTGTTTATCTAAACCTGAGATATCTTTTTTAATTATCCCTCTTATCTGGAGGCCAGATAGGCGGATACATGTTTAGGCTGTCATGCTTGAGTTTAAGTTCAAAGTCCCACCAACAGATACAATCACATTGGGACAAAGCCACATCTACACAGACTCTTCAAACTGACAATAAGTATATTTTGTAGTGTTTTGTTTGTTTATTTGATTTGATTCTTTACGTCCCATCAACAATCTTTCAGTTATAAAGGGACGGCTCTTCCTGGGTTGAACCAGTACTAAGCTAGGATAAATGTGTCTTGCTCAAGGACCACAACGCAGTGAAGCTGGTGAGGCTCGAACCCGCGGCCCTTCGGTCTCGAGTGAAGCACTCTACCACTGAGCCACTGCGCTCCCTATTTTGTAGTGTATAAATAGTTAACGAACAGAAGTTAAAACAGTTTGTCTGACGATATTTTGTCATATTTTCACAAACCCTGCTCCATAACCAAAACGGAAGTGCATACTCTACTTTCGTACTGTGACCTCAGATGACAGAAAAAGTTTTTTTAATGCCCCAGCTCAATTTCCCTTAATAGCTTATACCTTTGTATCAATCAGATTAATTTGGTTAAATCAAACATATGCCATCAAGAGTTACAAGATACCTGATTTTCCAAATACAACATTCACTAACGTTGTCCAGTAACACTTAACCCTTAAAGCGCCAAGAAAAAAAATGCATCTGCAAATGTCGTCTGCTGAAGTCGTCTGCTGCAAATAATTGCCTGACATTACTGATGAATTAAGTATAGAAGCAAATAGCGTGGACCCAGAACAGACTGCTCCTATAGGAGCAGTCTGATCTGGGTCTACACTGTTTGCCATAGAGGCTTCTTAAACATTTCAGCAGACGAGAAAAGCAGACGACTTTTGTTGCGATTGGCGCATTAACACTTAAAAGGTTCTGAATACACTTTAAATCACATGTATACCACCATCACACCTGATTTACTCCTTCTTGCATATTCCAATTACACCACAGGCTGCTCGACCCCCTGCATTACCCGTAGTCAATGACTGTTCATGGCCTCCCTTTCCCAAGTCATCAACTCCTTCATGAACCTGTAAGAAGATAATAAGGCATACAGTAAAACCTGTATAAAACAACAACTCAAAAATAGACCAAACAAAGATCTTAACGACAAATGGTGTTAGAAAGGAGACTGCTAATCATATTCCAGAGAGAACCTTCAATTCCTATTATAGTATATGGTATACTTTTCGCAACAAGCTGGTATGACTGACAACATCAAACGCAGACTACGCATCAAGGAAGGCTACATATGTAGGCACCTTGGCATCTTTATTATTTCTGATGTATTCTTCAAGAATGAGTGAGCAGTTAATCGGAGAGGAACCTTCTATAAAACCGCGCTGCAACGGGTTCTGACTTTCCATAATGAAAGGCTTTTTTTCTTTCTCGAAAGACTGATTCCAAAATCTTAGATTTGGTTGGGGCGATAGTTATACCAAGATACTGCTAGATGCCTTGTTTCTTTTAAAAAGCTTACCCATTGAAATTTGTGAAGTCTGCGAAGAATTCTTGAAAGAAAAGAGATTGATCTTGGCCAACCATATTTCACTATAAAAAAATAGTTTTCATCTAATTTTAGATCGCCAAAAAATGAATGAGCTAACAAACTACCCACTTGTGAATATTTGTTCCAATCTAAAATTAGAAAGCATATGATTGGCTGAGACCTGACCATGCTTGGGAGTTTATCGTATGCGTCCGCGCATTGAAGTTGTATCCAATGTAAACTTCCACCATTGACAGGGGTTTCCGGGGGATAAAAACGAAAACATTTACCGTCAATGAACGAAATTAAAACGAAACTGGAGAGATTTATATCCAGGATAAGAACCTCGGATGAAGGCCCCAAATTTCCACTCACGAGAAAATGCAAGTAGAGAAAATACCACCTCGCAAATTGCTTTTTAACTCGCTTTTTGCGAGTATGCGAGACCCAGGCCTTCAAACTAAAATCCTGTTTAATATGTTTCATATCTATTGCTTCTCTGCCTGCATGCAAAATTTCAGCAAAAAATAATGCCTTTGTTATTGCGAAATTTAAATATTTGACCTTTGATCCCTTAGGTGGGGTCAAAGGGGGTGGGGTAAAACTTTAACACTGCCATGAAACCATAGTCTATAGTGAGAAGTCCTTGAATATAATAGCTTTGATGAAATGTGAAGATTATCACACAAAAAAGCTAATATAGGTTTTGCATTATAATTGCCTATACTAAAACAAGGGCCATAACTTAAGTGTTAAGCGGGCGATTTTGACGAAACTTATAGGATATTGAAAGTCCATAGTACTGATCATTTGTACCAAGATTAAATCAAATCTGACTGATAGGAACTGAGATATGGTTCCGGACGGACAAAAAGTGTGAGCAGACGGACACACGGATGGATGCACGGATGACGTCAATACTATATCCCTCCAACTTCGTTGAGGGATAAAAAGGGCCATAACTCAGTCTAAATTGTTTGGATGACCTCTTCTTTCCAACTTGACCTGTATTTAATGGTGCTTTACCCTTCTGTATCGCTTCAAAAGTTATCAATCGGAAATCAAAAGTGTGACAATGAGGACTCCGCAGCTGACAAAAATGCACTAACACAAGTTTCAATATCGCCTAATATGGTACCCTCTTTTACCCTCCCAAATGCATAGCTGAGAGCTTTACTTTAACTTCAAGCATAATATTCTATGGCCTTCAATTGGCTTTAGTATTGGCCAAAGATTTTTATAATCTGATGGATTTCTGCATCCATGCCGGGGAATCTATTCTGATTTGTATGACAGGTGGGTACTCAGACTCGCAACTTTTTACCTGCTAAAAAACTAATGTTTTTCAATTAAATAATGCACAAACCAGTCTGTATCTTCTTTTACTACCGGTGAGCAAATATAATTGCTTATTTTCTCCACCTCGGTGTAAAGGTAGGAGTAACTCCCAATATTTTATCTGGTACCATTTTAAAATCGTTATTTGTCTGAATTTGGCGTAATGTGGAAATAGACCTTAAAAATCAGTATGTTTTCGCAAAAATCGTAATGGTTGGCATGCCCGATAGTGCCCCAGTGCTGGTATATCTAGTCACAAAGCAGGTCATGAACAGCACATAAATTGCCATTTTAATACTAAATTGGAGTTGTCTTTGATGCATGACTGTTAACAGCATGTGACACTGATATTTGTGGATCTTTTTATTTGTGTTTGTCTTTGCCATATTGTCTTGTATGTCTTGCAGCCTTGTGGTCACCTGCTGGGAAAGGGCTGACCTCTTGGCTCTCCTGTATGTGATGTTTTCTTGTGATTTTGTCACTTTCCAATATGGTGTCCTGGATCAGGTGTGGTACTCGATTGTATTGATTCCTGATCTTTGCCTTCTTCCTTACTTTAATTGTTTCACAAATGGAATTTGCCGCTCTATCAATTGGACCAGTCAATTCCCATTTTAGGGGTTGTTGGGTAGTATTTTTCAAATTATAATAGAACATTCCAATATCAAACAATAGGTGGCATGACTATCGTATACAGACCTATCTGATTTGAGCATTGTGGGTGCATGCAACATACTTGTTTACCGATAGCGTCATCAAATCATGTGATTCACCTGATTGGTAAATTCAAACTAGTTATCAATCTGCGTCATCACGCGTCACTGAAGCCACTTTTTTGACCTGGTCTTGTGGGACATGTTTCAAAATATGTTTTAGTGTAGAAAATCTTACCATTGTATCACTAAATACTGTAATACCAATCATTGTTATTGTTTAGCTACCAAAGGTTACTTGATGTCTCCATAAACGGATTATTTGTGGCCATTAAGTGCTTGCTACTTTTTTAACGTAGTGTTTTGGGTAATACACACCACGTATTGACACAAACCTGACTTTTCAGCCATGATGTGCCTTAGCAGACAGGTCAACTCTTTGAGTATCGCACCTGCGCAGACAAAGTAGAACATTCTGTAAGCAAACAGTAGAGAGCCAGATCAGACGCTGCATTCTGTGGCATCTAACCTGGGTCTGCACTGTTTGTATATCATGTCCCACATGGGTTAAGAAATAAAATTTATCATTTGAGTATGAGAATACAATCTGAACTTACCACCATGGCTCTACCAATAATACTTTTGGCTCCATTTAGAGAGATTTGGTCATCTTTTATCTCCACTGAACAGTTTCCGTCCTCATCAACTATAACATTTCCAAGATCTCCAGCATGTCTGAAATAAAAGAGCCATAGGTCAAGATATGAGCCGTGACATGTGAGTTCCAACAATGTGGCATTTTGACACGTGTAGACTCAGATGAGCCTGTGCAGCCTCCTTTTAGGCTTAGAACCTCCAAAAGATGTTTGGTCAGTAGCTTTACACTCGTGGAATATTCAAGCGACTAGCAATGGCTCTGATCAGACTGCGCGTATGCGCAGGCTGGTCTGAGCCTTTGCTGGTCACATACCACATTGTTGGAAATCTCATGTCGCGGCTCATATACTATGCATTGGGTGCTTAAAAGAATCATATGAGACAGTTCTTTTGAGTACCCACAACATGTGTTTTGGTGGAGAAATAACAAATTCAACTTGTATCTGTCAGAGAGTCTAAGTTTTCCCAATATCTATCTAATTATGCGAGTAACATAGATAAAACTTCAAACAAGGGGCCATAGGGCCCTGGATTGCTCACCTGAGTCCTGGCACAGGAGTTGATGATGTATTGGCCTGTGGCTAAGGAGATTACAAGTAATTGCTATTTTTAGCTCTGGTAGCCATGTTGTTCAGCCAAGCTGAATCTTCTGACCAATTTTGGTAGAGGGCAATATGAGGACCGTTTCTGTGATTTTTTTTATTTTGCACCAGTGATTCAGGAGTTTCATTTGAAGATATTTTTATTTCAAGCTCTGGCAGCCCCTTTTTCAGCGGAGCAAAACCACTTGTGCAATTTTGGTAGAGGTAATCATGAACATTTCTGTGAAATTATTTATGATTTGGACCAGTGGTTTGGGAGATGTTTAAAAACATTCTCATCTAGAGCTCTGGCGACCACTTTATTTGGCCAAGCAGAACAGTTTCTCCAATTTTGGTAGAGGTCATAATGAGGAAAAACTCTGTGAAATTGTTTTGAATTTGAGTCAGGAGGTGTTGTTTAAAAGAGTTCTAATCTAGAGCTCTGACAGCCCTCCTGTTCAGTGGAGCAAAACCATTTAGGCAATTTTGGAAGAGAGCATCTTGGGGAACATTCATGTAAAGTTATTTGAAATTTGTAACGAGCTGTCGTTTAAAGAAAAAGTTTACGGACAATGAAAGACCCACGGACACCTATCACATTTATAGCTAACCAAAAAGTGCCATAACTCAGTCAAAATTTTGCAGATGATCTCAAGATTCAAACTTGACCAATAATTAATGATGCTAAATACTCCTCTGTAAACTTCAAATGAAAGTGGAGCATCACTTCAAAAGTGATTGATCATAAACCCATAATTTAGCCAAAAATAATGAAGTCAAAAAAGGGCCATAAATTCAGTCAAAATTTTGCAAATTACCTCCACATTCGAGCTTGACTTGTATTATTATATAATGCTTTACCCTTCAAGTTCTGTAAACTTTGAATGAAATCGACGCATCCCTTCAAAAGTTATTGATCGGAGTCATGATTCCTATGCGTCGACCATGCTTCGTAGGCGACACAAAAAGGCTATTTCATACTTACTAAAATGTTATACATTTTGTATTAGATATAATGTAATGAAAATGTTATGCTGGAACCATCCTTTGTTATCAGACTGTCAGCTAGGCAAACTAGAATTATCAGAGAATCTGACTATAGCCCTGCTGCAGTGCCTTGCATGCAGTAAAAGGCCAGAGTGTCTCAGGATATTGAGTGGTAACATAATTCTGACATCAATCAAGGGCCATAACTCTCTTACAAATTTGCTTAAAATGACAGCTAACAATCCCATATAGATCTTGTCAGTATAAATAGTTTTATAAAGTTTGGTAAAATCTGTCAATTTGTTCTCAAGATTTTGAGCGGAAATGAAATTTTGTAGCATATTAAGGGCCATAACTCTGGTACAAATATGCAAAAGATATTGAACAGAAATGAAATTATGGCGTAAATCAAGGCCATAAGTGCTAAAAATGCTGTGCAACAATCCCAACATAGATCTTGTCAATATGAATGCATATATAAAGTTTAGTGAAATTCTATCCATTTGTTCTCAAGATATTGAACAGAAAAGAAATTTTTGCGTAAATCAAGGGCCATAAGTCTGTTACAAATGTGTCAAAAATGATGTGTAACAATCCCGACGTAGATCTTGTCAATATGAATGCATATATTTGTTTGTTTGTTTGATTTGATTCTTTACGTCCCATCAACAATCTTTCAGTTATATAGGGACGTGTCTTCCTGGGTTGAACCAGTACTAAGCTAGGATAAATGTGTTTTGCTCAAGGACCACAACGCAGTGACGCCGGTGAGGCTTGAACCCGCGGCCCTTCGGTCTCGAGTCAAGCACTCTACCACTGAGCCACTGCGCTCCCTATGAATGCATATATAAAATTTGGTGTAATTCTATCTGTTTGTTCTCAAGATAATGAGCGGAAACAAAATTTTGGTGTAAATCAAGGGCCGTAACTCTCTTACAAATTTGCTTAAAATGACAGCTAACAATCCCATATAGATCTTGTCAGTATAAATAGTTTTATAAAGTTTGGTAAAATCTGTCAATTTGTTCTCAAGATTTTGAGCGGAAATGAAATTTTGTAGTATATTAAGGGCCATAACTCTGGTACAAATATGCAAAAGATATTGAACAGAAATGAAATTATGGCGTAAATCAAGGCCATAACTCTGGTACAAATGTGCGAAAAATGCTGTGCAACAATCCCAACATAGATCTTGTCAATATGAATGCATATATAAAGTTTAGTGAAATTCTGTCCATTTGTTCTCAAGATATTGAAAAGAAAAGAAATTTTTGTGTAAATCAAGGGCCATAAGTCTGTTACAAATGTGTCAAAAATGATGTGTAACAATCCAAACGTAGATCTTGTCATTATGAATGAATATATATGTTTGTTTGTTTGATTTGATCCTTTACGTCCCATCAACAATCTTTCAGTTATATAGGGACGTGTCTTCCTGGGTTGAACCAGTACTAAGCTAGGATAAATGTGTCTTGCTCAAGGACCACAACGCAGTGACGCCGGTGAGGCTTGAACCCGCGGCCCTTCGGTCTCAAGTCAAGCACTCTACCACTGAGCCACTGCGCTCCCTATGAATGCATATATAAATTTTTGGTGTAATTCTATCTGTTTGTTCTCAAGATAATGAGCGGAAACAAAATTTTGGTGTAAATCAAGGGCCGTAACTCTGTTACAAATGTGCGAAAAATGATGTGAAACAATCCCAATGTAGATCATGTCAATATGAATGCATATATAAAATTTGGTGGAATTCTGTCCATTTTTTCTCAAGATATTGAACGGAAATGACATTTTTGAATAAATCTAGGGCACCAACTCTGGTACAAATGTTCCATAAATGACATGCATCAATCTCAAGTTAGATCTTGTCAATATGAAAGCATTTATAAAATTATGTGAAAATCAGTCAATTTGATCTCAAGATAATGAGCTGAAACGAAATTTTGGCGTAAATAAAGGGCCATAACTCTAGTACAAATTTGGGAAAAATGATGTGTAACAATCCCAAGCTAGATCATGTCAATATCAATGCACATACAAAATTTGGATAAATTCTATAAAAGAGTTCTGAATATATTGAACGGAAAAAATTATAATGGACGAACAAACGGACGTACGCCCAATATTGAATATGGGGCCAGTTTATTCAGGGCCATTAATTAGGGGCCAAGTGTCCAAAATCACGGGCCAGTTTAGCTCCGAATTGGCCCATTAACATCAGACTGACAAATTACTGAGGGCCATATCCAGTTTAGACGTCCATTACCATAGACATAAAATGGCACTTTTTCAGAAGTTTATTTTTTTACCTCCCCTGAACTTACAGAGGGCCATGGCCCCTTGATTTTTTATGGCCCCTTGTCTATCACCAGAGGACTAAAAAGGCCCCTAAGTTGATATCTGTAGCACGGACAGACGAAGGAACGGACAGACTGAAAGACAGACAACCCAAATGCTATATAGCCCCCCCCCCTTTCAAAGCTGGGCTATAAAACTGTGAAGAAAGAAGAGAATAAATCTCCTTTAGTCATGCCTTAACCCATAAAGCGCCACCTATAATTTGCAGCAGAGGACAATTTCAAATTTTGCTGCTTTTTCAAAACTAACAAACTAGGTATGATATTTCATGAGAACCGTCTGCCTGCAGACGATTCTCATGAAATATCATATCTTATTTTTTTTCCAAAATTAAGAGAGATGTCACAAAATGTGTCGTCTGCTGCAGTCGTGATTGGCGCTTTATGGATTAACTCTTTGCTAACTGGGTAATGTTGTCTGCTGATTTATTTCATCTATTTTTTTTTTCAAAAAAAATCTATCAGGAATACTGTCAGTATCACTTTAGACTAAAGGCCGATGTTGTCAAATTGACATAATCATCATCCCCATTTATATTAACGTGATACTGACGACTCAAACAGTTTGGATCCTGATCAGGTAAGACAAAATGTCTTACCTGATCTGGGTCCAAACTGTTCGCAAAAGTTATCAGCAGACAACACTGGTAGGTAAAGGGTCAATGGGAGACTTGAACCCTTCTTCAGTCCGATGAGCATCTGATAAAGCGACCACATGTAGTCAAGTCTTCTCATGGGGGGATCCACAAAATTCTGTCAAGGGGGTCCTGACTTTTTTAGTCATCAATATACTTTAAATAGGGCCGTACGAGCCCCTTTTGAGAGGCAATTGGACCCAAAGTGTCCAGTTGCTTCTCGAGGGAGGTGGGTACCAGTATTTCACTATAGTCACTTGTGAAATTCCCGAGTGGGGTTCCCTCTCTGGATCCACACATGCTTCTGTATTGAATTTTGTTCTAACCTTTCGTCATCTTCAGGTGCACCATGGTTTTTCCCCGCCGGATTGAAGTGACCACCAGCAGATGTACAACCTAAAATTGAAAAAACATGAGGGCCAAGTGGCCCTAAGGTGCTCACCTGAGTTTTGTTTAAAGCTTACATATAGGTATCTGTAGAAAGCTGACCATGTCCCTGGCGACCCTGACGCGGGGCCATTTTGGCCCCAGGGGCATAATTTGAACAAACTTGGTAGAGGTCCACTAGGTGATGCTGTAAACCAGATATCAAGGCTCTAAGCCTTATGGTTTCAGACGAGAAGATTTTTCAATGTTTTTCCCTATACATGTATGAGCCAATATAAAATATGTGACCCCCGGGGCAGTGCCATTTTTGGCCCCAGGGCTATAATTTGAACAAACTTGGTAGAGGTCCACTAGATGATACTACATACCAAATATCAAGGCTTTCGGCCTTGTGGCTTCAGACAAGAAGATTTGTTTATGTTGCTCCCTATATAAGCCTATGTAAAACATGTGACCCCTGGGGTGGGGCCATTTTTGGCCCAAGGGCTATAATTTGAACAAACTTGGTAGAAGTCCACTAAGTGATGCTACATACCAAATATCAAAGCTCTAGGCTTTGTGGTTTCAGAGAAGAAGATTTTTTCATGTTGCTCCCTATATAAGCCTATGTAAAACATGTTACCCCCGGGGCGGGGCCATTTTTAGCCTCAGGGCTATAGTTTGAACAAACTTGGTAGAGGTCCACTAGATGATACTACATACCAAATATCAAGGCTCTAGTCCTTGTGGTTTCAGACAAGAAGATTTTTTTCATGTTGCTCCCTATATAAGCCTATGTAAAACATGTGACCCCGGGTTGGGGCCATTTTGGCCCCAGGGCTATAATTTGAACAAACTTGGTAGAGGTCCACTAGGTGATGCTACATACCAAATACCAAAGCTCTAGGCCTTGTGGTTTCAGAAGAAGATTTTTAAAGTTTTCATCTTGAAAATCTATTTTTAGCCTGTGTGACCTAGATATGCAATGGACTGGAACCATTTGAACAATTTTAGAAGAGGGTCATATAAGGATCATTCCTACCAAGTTTGGTCAAAATCCAGCCAGAAGTTTAGAAGATGTCGTTTGAAGCAATTGTTGACGACGGAAGACACAAAACACACGACGGACGACGGACATTCAATGATCACAATAGCTCATCCTGAGCCAATGGCTAAAAACACCATAATCCAACCTAACAAGTGGACATGCACATATAAACAAGCACAGATTACTTTGTTGGCTGTTTACACTATATAATGTATATACAGCGTAGCCATACGCTATTCACCATGTTGCCCTAGTGTAGGAATTGGTCATTCTTGTGAGGTATTTTGTCTTTTAAAGGAAATTTGTATTGTTTTTTTGCTTTACATCCCAGTCAACAATTTTTCAGTCCTACTGGGACAATTTCCTGTCTTCCTGGGTTGAAACAGTACAAAAGAGCAGACAAAGTGTCTTGTTCAAGGATACAACACAGTGACTCTGATGTGTCTGGAACTAGCAACTCTTCAATCCCCAGTCTAAAGAAAAATCCACTGTAACAAGAAAGAAGTCTGAAGGACAGCTATATCCCCCATGGAAGTTCTGTACACATTCTCACCAAAGAAAACATTTTACCCAAGTTTAAAGAAAAACTAGATTTTTTTCTTTATGAAACCTGATGTCTGCTCTCTGGTAAGTGCTGCATTTAATGTACTTGACAAGTACTTGTGAAGTACCTGTATCAGAGGTTTTTTCCCCTGTTTTGATGACCAATATTTGAATGCTTTCCCAATGTTAAAAGTATATTTTTCACAATTTCAAGATGAAAATTTCCAATTCAAGGAACAAAAAAAAAACGACCTAAAAAAACTTCTCACCATTTTGTGACATCTTATCTGCACCATGCCACAGCAAATGTATTTATGAATTCCAAATTTAATATGACAGCAGTCTGAAGGACAGCCAAATCCTCCGCCACAGAATCCCATGTCCTTGAAATGTGACCTTGACTTTGAGTTTGCATACTTGAGACATGGGTTCTACACACAAACTCGCTGAGAGGAGCATTTGAGTGATGTTTAATGAAAATTGTTCAAAGGGCTCAGCAGATATGGAGCTGACATGAAATTCAAGGGTAAACCCAATGACCTTGAACTGTGACATTGACCTTGAGTCTCACTGCAAAGAACATTTGGGTTAAGTTAATGAAAATCATTCAAAGGGCTCATGAGATATGGAGCTGTCACTAAATTAAAGGGTAAATCCAATGACCTTAATTTGTGACATAGACCTTGAGTCTGGACAGCTCAGTCATAGGTTCTGCACACCGTCTCACTGAGAGGAACATTTGGGTGATTCATTACTTTAATGAAACTCATTGAAAGGGTTCAGGAGGTATGGAGTGGAAACAAAATTCAAGGGTAAATCCCATGACCTCAGAAAGTGACCTTGCCATTGAATCTGCATAGCTGAGTCATTGGTTCTGCACATCATCTCACTGCAAGCAGCATTTGGATGAAGTTTAATGAAAATTGTTTAAAGAATTAATGAGACATGGAGCTGACACAAATTGAAGGGTAAATCACATTATTTTGAACTGTGACCTTGACCTGGAGTCTGCATAATTGAGTCGTGGGCTCTGCTCATCGTCTTACTGAGAAAAACATTTGGGTGAAGTTTATTTCAATGAAAATTGTTCAAAGGGTTCAGGAGATATGGAGCAGAAAGGATATTCAAGCATAAATCCCATGAGCTTTGTCTGTGGCCTCGACCTTGAGTCTAGGTAGCTCTACTACATCAAGTGCTCTGCACACACTGAGAGGAACATTCGATAATAGTTTAATGAAAATCATTCAAAGGGTTCAGGAGATATGGACAATGATGAAGCGGGCAAGAAAGTGTTCGTTCGTGATGGAATGATAGACAGAATGTCAGACTGACAAATGAAGGGCATTCCTATAACCCCTATCCACTTCACAGCGGGAGACTAAAAATGTGCTTATGAGTGAAATGTTAAATGAGTTGATTGAACCAAATGTTTGATTTTTTGTTTTTTTGGTCATGTTATATGGTGTGAGCGTTTCCCAATTTTATATAAAACACTGCAAAAGAGTCAAAATGGGTCTAGTCATGTTCCCAAAATGCTGAGAAAAAACTCTGTGTACGGAAAACCACTACAGCAGTGAGATATGATTAACAGTATTTCATTTCAAATTACACAGCAAAACAATGACAAAATCTACTATTTTCAGTTTTGAAGGGTCATATCGTCATACTAGAGGATCTCAAGGTTCTGAAGCACTCACCTGATCTCCTTGGTAATGTTAAATAGGTCATGGTCAACATAGGCTTATTATTTTAACACATTTTGTTTTACAATATATGGATGTGGCAACCATTTTGGAAATGTGACAAGAACAATTTGTATAAATTCTCACTTCATATATAAGGAGTCTTCATATGAAAATTGAGTTCAATTGTCTAAGTGGTGTCTGGGAAAACAATGTTTTGATCTATATTATTTATGCGGCTCCAATATGAGCAGTCAAAGGTCAACCTTGACCTTTTGAACTTATTTATAATCATTATCCCATTAGGTTAAACATATCAAGAAAGAATAATGACTTTGGCTTCAACAGTTTTCAAAAATTAAGCTTTTCATTTTTTTTCACCATTTGAATGCATTAGGAAGCATATTTGATGTTAAGTAGGTTAAGGTCAACCTAGGATCATTATTTGAACAAACTTGTTAAGCCAACCATCCTCAATCCTACATACTAATTCCAAGAGTCCGGAGAAGAAGCTTGTAAATGGGTTTTTACCATATATGGGTGTGGCAGCCATCATGGTCATGGTCATGAGACAATAAAACTTGTACATTTATCAATTTTGGTAAAGTTATTGTAAGGCGTCTTCAAATGAAATTTGAGTTCAATTGGCCTACTGGTTTCTGAGAAACTATGTTTCAAATATTGATGGGACTCCAATATGAGCGACCTTGGCTGATAGGTTAAAGGTCAGCCTTGAACTTTGGAACTTATCTATAGCCATTGTCTCATTAGGCTAAACATATCAAGAGAGAATAAAGACTTGCTTCATCAGTTTTCAAAAAATCAATTTTTAAAAAAATGTCCCATTTAAATGCATTAGAGACCCTGACGTTAAGTAGGTCAAGGTCAACCTAGCTCATCATTTGAACAAACTTGGTAGGCCTCACATCCGCAATGCTACATACCAATATCCAAGGTCATCGACCTTCTTGTTCAGGCGAAGAATATTTTTAAAGGGTTTTTATCATATATGGGCATGGCGGCCATTTTGGTTATGTGACCAGGACCATTTGTACAAACTTTAGTTCCCTAATCCTTAGTAGTCTCCATATGAAATTTGAGTTCAATTGGCAGAGGAGAAGCTGTTTGAAAATGTTGATGGACGGATGAAGGACGGACGGACATATCTTAAAGTGTTAAGTTACAGAGCGAGCACTATCAAATGGCAAATTTTCACTTTCAAAGGACCAATACTCCAAAAATGGTCAATCCAGAATTTAGTTTCTTGTGTCCTGCACATCAAATAATCTTGATTAATATCATGTGTGTACATTTTTTACTTGATTGTCAGGCATGGAAAGCATGCTTTGCAAATAAGGAGATGGCCTAGCAAATTCTCTACCTGACTGACATGAACAAACATGAAACACACATGGTGATTTCAGAAGGCTACTCCTCTAATCTCTTTATATGGATGAGAGAAATAAGCAATACAAAAGACCAGATAATATTTTGCCTGTGTATAAATATTGAATATTCTAACACACCTCCCCTTTAGAGCCAATGCTTAAAAATGTATTATATCAAACGATATAGTCACAGTTTTGAAAGCGCGTGGAAAGGATGCACTAGCTGATGTTAATTGTTACTGCAAAATGAGGTCAATGGTGACGTTAGACGTGTAATGTTGTTTTTACGCTTGAAAGATGTTACATATTCATGTAAATGTATCGAAACAGTCCAACTATTGGAGGGATTTCTTCAGTGCAATGGCGGAAAGTTGGAAGAAGTTGAAGACTTCAAATGTGTTTACGTTGTTTATTGTGTGTTAGAAACAAAATAGATCAGCTCTAGCGCTAAATTGTTGAGTAATAATTCACTGTTTGTCGGTCATTTGCACTAAGATAAATCAATGGCGCTGCACGCACGTGATTTGATCTTTTTTACAACTTCCCTCCAAAAACAGTGAATTATTATACAACAATTCACTGCTAGAGCTGATCTATTTATTAAACATTTAATACTTTTTTCAGTGTTTAACCCTTTGCGTACTGGAAACCCCTAAACAGGTACTTGGCAAACATTGAATTTGTAGACGCAGATGAAATGCCACTAATACAAAATCAATGTTCAGAGAAATGAATATATGGTAAATGTTGTAAATGTTTAAACACTAAAAAATAATTATCATATGATGTCGCGTCTCGGAGTGAAATAACACCATGCAATAAAATCTGTAAACCACTAGTGGTTTATAGATTTACGGGAAACGTTACGACGTCCATAACAACGTTGCGTGCATAATGACAAAATTATAACGTTTTTACGCAAGAAATCAGGTTTCAAAGTATTTGTCATATGATAAATAGAATCTAACATTTGTGCTCTTGATTTATTGAATTTATTAAACTCGTTGCGGAAAAGAGATAAAATGCTCGGCAAGCCTCACATTTTATCTCTTTTCCCCAACTCATTTAATAAATGAGCACTCATGTAAGATCCTTTATTTATTTTTACCACTATTCATAATTTAAGAATCCATTGGTACACAAAGGGTTAAGCCTTGGTTGCCAGCACTCAGTCATTATTAATGCCCAGGGCTTACCCTGGCTCAGAATTTGTTGTAGCCAACACTTTAGCCAAATGGAAAAAGTTGGAGCCAAATAAAATTAACTTTACAGAAAGTAGTATCAACAAGTTGTTTTATATTTAAAACTCTTTGCCCACTAGGGGCGACTTTTGTTATCTGCTGATAACCTTTGCAAACAGTTTGGACCCAGATCAGGCCTGACATTTTGTCAGGCCTGATCTGGATCTAAACTGTTTGACACCCTGATGGTATTGAAAAATCCAGCATTCAAAGAGTAAAATATGGCACAATGATAATCAAAGCAATAATCGAAAATCCAAAAGCTGATCAAAATACTATTTTCCGCAAATATGTAATTTTTAAACCTCCTAGACTGTACTTTTAGCCAATGACTTATATTTGTAGCCACTCTACATTTTTAGTAGCAAATGGCTACAATGGCTAATGGCAGGGTGAGCCCTGATGCCACATGGTTTGCATTGGGTATTAACATCAACAACAAAGCTGAAACCTTTGGCTGAATTTTATATTGATAACTTGCCCTTACCACTTGAAGTGTCTCCAAACTCATGAACATGAAAACCATGTTTCCCTGGTGTCAAGCCTGTTAACTTCCCTGTTAATTTAACTGGACTGGTTTCCTGGCCTACCTAAAAACAAGTTTTAAAAAAATCAAGATTAACAACAAGAAAGTCAAATTTGCAAGCAAAGTATGTGGTTAATAAACTTGAAATGCTTTACCTCTAGCCTGTAAAGGAAGGCCAGGAGTATGGTTCCAATACAGGTCTGTACTCCGTAGCCCCAAATACATGTAAGTATATATGCAATAGACAGAGTGTGATAATGCAATAAAATATACTCAAACCGATTTCCATGGTACTGTATCTTAGGATCCAGTTAGGATGACGCAACAAATATAAAATCAAAATGTTTCTCAAACGTCAGACACACGAAAATTGGTAATGATTTGATTTTATCTCCTTATTTGGAAGAGTTATTGATTTGTTTGTTTTGTTGCTTTACGTCCCAAGGCAACAGCTATGGTCATGGCGGGACGGTCAGTTCATCTAACCACACTTTTTCCTGGGCAAGCTTGAACAAGCAGTTAACCAGTACTTCGTGCACATACTTTCGTTTGTAACTGACAACAACCCTTCTTGAATGATTCAGCGGAAGGGAGGAGAATGACCGTAGAAATTATTTCATGATCAATCTCCACGAAAGTATGGGACCGGGCCGGAATCGAACTCGCCACCCCTGGATCTGCACCTACAGTTTTTTTCCATTATAAACAGGAAGTCAAACATCAAAACGTGACTCATTTTACGTTAAATGTCAGCCAGGAGCGTCCAAAGATGAAAAAACAACTAAAAATACGAAGTCTGCTTATCAAATGAGCAAAATTAGAGTCCAAAGCCTTTTATTTACGAAATTACCCGGAATTTCATCTCTTTGAATTAAACAAATTACAATTTTAAAAGAACTTCCAAATCTCCATAACCTAACATAATTTGGACACCGTTTTTGCTTTAATTTGTTGTGTTTGTGTATGACAACAATTACACAATAGAGAAAAACAAAAACTATGGCTGATGTTGGCCATCAAAGGTTCACTAAATCTGTGTTTTATGACCCACCCCTTACTGAAAAATCATCGAAGTATTGTCTGGTGTCATAGCTCCAGATAAGGATTGGAAGCAATTGGGTATTTACCCACCTCATTTTGGCTTAATTGGGTATTTCAAATTTTAAATTGGGTATTTCCAATTTTTGTATTGGGTATCCATCCGAAAGCAAATAAACAAGCAATGAAATAGGGCCTAGTTTCTCCTGATTTTTGTTTACTTTCAGTTTCACTTTCAGAAAGCCCATAAGTCTATCTGAGACCGCTATTTCAGACTTATTTCGAAATTCCAACGTAAATATCAAGTCATCTATGATTCTTCGAACCTTCAACACAGTATTAAGTTGAGTTACGAGACAATATTTTTATTCAATTGCTCTGGGGCTTTTCAGCCACATTTCGGCATTGTTATCGACAAGTGAGACGAATGTCGTAATTGTGTAAATATTGGGTATAGCTAAACAGCGATAAGAATGTTCCTGGACTGGTTTACAATTTAATATGCTAGATTTGGCACCACGCCGTGTATAAATTTGTACCCAACAATTCCTTTTGTTGTATGCAAAAACGGCAATCGCAAACCTAATACTCTGGCGCCATACGCTATGAAAAATTTCAGAATTGAGAATCAATGATTTTTATTGTGTTTCTGTACGCACATAAATGAATTTAATTGCGTTTTGGGGTCTCAGCAATTGCGTAAATATGCAATACGCAGCCTTATCTGGGGCTATGGGTGTGCCCCAGGGCACCATCCTAGGGCCCCTTCTCTTCCTGGCCTTTATCAAGGGCCTACAAGAGTCTACAAAACACTCAGATGCCAGACTGTTTGCAGAAGACTGCCTCCTTTACACAGACATGTCAAGTCAAGTCAAGCCAAGACCAAGCCCTCCTCCAGGAAGACTTATCTACGATGGAGAAATGGAATGAAATTTCACCCAGATAAATGAACGGTAATCAGAAACAGCACCAACAGGAAACAAATTATGAAGACCAACTATCAAATTCACAGCCGTACATCGGAGGTAGAAGACAGCAGTAAGTACTTAGGTGTCACTATCAGCCAGGACCTGGCCTGGAAGAAAAATATTGATAATACAGCCAACAAGGCCAACAGAACTCTCGGCTTCATCCGACATAATCTAGGTGACTGTACAGCTCCAGTGAAGGCAGCTGCTTATTCAACATTAGTGAGACTGGTGCTCCAATACTCCTCCACAGTTTGGAACCTTCATCAAGCCAGCGACATTCACAACCTGGAACAAGTGCAGCGCAGAGCTTCCTGTTTCGTCCACTATAACTACACAGACGAACACCAGAATGTGTCACCAACATGTTTGTTTGTTTTGTTGCTTTACGTCCCAAGTCAACAGCTAAGGTCATGGCGGGACAGTCAGTTCACCTAACCACACTTTTTCCTGGGCAAGTTATCAAGTACTTCTTCCACACACTTTCGCTTGTAACTGACAACAACCCTTCTTGAATGATTCAGCGGAAGGGAGGAGAATGACAATAGAAATTAATTCATGATCAATCTCCACCAAAGTATGGGACCTGGCCCAGATCAAACTCGCGACCCCTGGATCTGCAGACTCGCATCTGTATAGAATTCAGGGAAGGCCTTTCAAGCCTGCCTTCCCAGCTCCTCTGACCCTACTAAGCAACAGAACAAAATGTACATACATTGTAGTCTTAACCGGGGATCTGGGACATTTTATCTGAGAAGATTACTACTGGTGGGTTTAGGGTTAAAATGAATGATTGCAAGTGGCGAAGGCTCTAGATGCACAGTTGAGCCTGAGCCTTCGCTGGTCGCATATTGGATGATTGTGAGTCCCAAAGCTGAATGAGCTAGTTTGAGTCAGGGCATTAAATAAAATAGTACGATAATTAAAAGATCTGAAATATACTAACGCATTCATGTTCTTTGTTTATATATGAATGATTATAAGTAGATTTTTGGGCCAAGTCGGAAGCTTGGTAGCTCAGTGGTTAGGCACTTGCCTCTGGTGCTAGAGGTCCCAGGTTCGATCCCCGCTCGTGGCGAGGAAATTTCCGTGTCCGAACACGCTTTCTCTTGTGTCATTTGCAGGGATGACACTAGATAAGTGCATTGTCCTTCGGATTGGGACGTCAACTGGATGTCCCCTGTGCAGGGAAAGTCACCCCCTGTGCAGGTTAAAGAACCCTACGGTAGTTTCGATATGGTTACTTGTAGGCTTTCATCCTGCAACCCGGAGTGTACAAAGTACACCTGCCGATAATACTTGAAAGAGGGTCTGACAGTATAAAGAGAAAGAGAAAGAAAGATTAGGGGCCGAGTTGGTCAGGGGCCGAGATGTCCAGTTACCCCTTTAGCCAATCCTCAGTGGACTGTCTACAGGTACGGGCCCGTATCCCTATAGACTCATATGTCTAGAGATACGGGACCATACCTTTACTCGCTGTCTAGGGATACGGGCCCGTACCTGTAGACACTTCCAATATTAAAATCTATTTTTATCGATGCCACAATTACCCAGGTGAGTGACCTCTAGTACTTTTGAAAATGAATTTCATTTCTGTTTTGTAAGGTACGTGTGCCGGAAAACGATGCACAAGTAAAAAAGACAAAATAGTCTTATATGTAGCTGTAATGCGCCAACCTTTACTTACGTTGGCGAAAACACAAGAAGCCGGGATATGTTGTTTTGATCTTCAGAAATGTGATTGTGAATGTAAACAAAACAAAAATAGCATTACCGACTGCTCAAAATGAATAACACCTTTAACTTTTTCGCCCATAAGCACACAAACAGCCTTCACAGACATTTTCTTTTGGTTGTTTGAGCTGTCAAGGGTTTTACGTTGGATTTCAACAGGTTTTTGTCCTCGTGGGAGAGAGTTTGTGTTTCCTTGACCGATACCTTGTATCTATAGCGTACCGTGTGCAAAAACGCGGGACTAGTGCCCTGACGATCGTTTCTTTCTGGTTTTGTTAACAAGAAAAACTCTGAGAAGTTCTGTTTGGTATCTTGCAAACGGGCACAATGCCACCGATAGTGGGATTCGAATGAATTCTTACTCGGACGTCCGACACTCTACCACGAACTGAGTGAGCTACATGTACGCTGTATCGGCAAACCTCGGATGTTCCCGTGACTTGTTTCGTAGTCTTACGAGGTTTGCCGGTTGTCAACGGTCAGTCTGATTACCGCAGGATACCGCAGGATACCACAGGATACCGCAGGATCCCTAAAAAGCTTTTACTCTATAAAAAGTTCAATATATTTGATTTGGTAACATTTTATTTTGAAATTTAGCAATCAATACTAAAACTGCCTAAAAATAGTATGTATGAAAAAGTTTTAATGAGTTCAAACCAGCATTATACAGCACAGGTAGGCTACCGCAGGATCCATCAAAGTGCTACTCTATAGTTTGAGGGATCCTGCAGTATAGGGATCCTACTTTATAGTTAATTTTCTTCAATGAAAAGCTGTATACATCATTCAAGACATATTTTTCAAAATAATTTTCCAACAAGATTAATTCTTAACTAAAGATATAATGGGGGAACCTGTGTATTGTCACACATGTGATATTGCACGACAGGATACCGCAGGATTTGTCAAAATAATTATTTCAAATATCATCTTAATCTAGGAAAACCTTTAATCATGATTTATAGTTATGAAAAATATATGGAAAATAAAAATAGGAAATAATCATATAGTTTGTTGAAATTTAGCATTTGAAATAATTACACCAAATTGTGTTATCCTTAGGCTAATGTGACAGGGTGTCTTTTTAATCAGTTGGTTTATTGCATGGCTATTTTCACCAACAAAAACAAAAACAAGTGAAGATATTTACTGTTGTTTATTATGAAATGCCTATTCCATGTAATAATATGGTAAATTCCATTGAAAACGCCCATATCAAGGGATCCTGCGGTATCCTGTGGTATCCTGTGGTATCCTGCGGTAATCAGACTGACCCGGTTGTCAACGGTCGGTGCATTAGTCACGCTTAGGGATTTCTGTTACGACGCAAGGTGGTTCTGGACGACAATTCGTTACGGGCCGGCCTATGACGACTGCTTACCTGTGCTGGAAGACAGATAACGGGTTATAGATGACAGATTTAGGATTTTGGACGACAGTGGAAAGGGACAACACACACAGACGTCGCAGAAAATGATAATATAGTGCGTTTGGGTATTTAAAAGCATTTATTTCCTATTAGTGTTAGTAAGTTTGCATTAGAAGTACAAACACCATAGATATTTGTAGTTAAATTGTAAAACTCTGGTCAGGAATAGAAACTTCAGAAATGCGTAATTTGTGATTAATTACTTACGTTCCCATCACGAAATAAGCATAAATGTTCAGACAGTGACCTATATTAGAGTGACTGGACACTTCAATTTCAGCCATATAGGTATGTTGTGGCATGTGTCACGTGACTAACGCCTGGTGCGCCTTTTGTCGTACACACTCAAAATGGCGATGCAGCTTGTGAGACCGCTGCATTTATAGCATGGACGTTATATTACCTGGACTGGAAACACCAATAGATTTACCGATAATCGTTATTCGATCTTTGTCGCTCTGAAATCCAGGTAGGCGGCAGGCAATTTCCGATAAAGTGACGAATCACTTAACGAGAAAGAGATGCGCATGTGTATGGGCATGTGTTTCTTCGCCCCTAGCATCTCGGTAAGAAGCGATAGGTCTGAAAGAATAGCACCGTTTTATGGAGAAGCTTCTAAGCTGCAATTTGATACCAAACACGATGTTGTTCCGGTAAAAAGTAAATTAATTCCGTGGAAGAAATGAACCTAGGATTTCCATCTTATCCGCGTCCTGTGACGAATCTTAAATTTACCCCCCTCCTCCCCCCCCCCCCCCCCCCCCCCCCGCAATATACGTCCGTGGTTATGAGCGCTAATTAGCCAAACATCGATTGGTAAAACAAATGAAATGTAAAACTATTCCACAAAAGAGAATGAATTTTCGATGAGAATTTAAAACAACAAAACAAAAAAAAACGTGCGATGCAGTTCATTCACTATTGCACGGATCATAAATACAGCTATAATATGGGCCTCGACGCGAGAAACCCTGTCTTCGGGGGTTTGTGAACAACACAGGCGCAGACCAGCCTGCGCATCCGCGCAGTCTGTTCAGCGCCTTTTTTTTTGCTTTTTGGAAAGTATCATATGTAAACTTGCTGCAGGTGAAATTTCAATTTTCAAGCTAGTCTCTTTAGCTGAGGAGACTGGTTTGAAACACTCTTTGTCGAAACACCCCCCCCCCCACCCCCGAAAACAGTTTTTCTCACAACGAGGCCCATATGATACCAAACAATCTAGTGTTGTCAGAAAAAAATACCCAAGAAAAAAGATAACGCATCAGGCTTTTCTTCATTTCTCAGACATGGAAAAGGGCATTTTTTCATACAACGCAATTAACCCACATATGCCTAACGTCCTTTTTGTGGGGCATAGGTAAACAGTGCAGAACCAGATGAGACCCAGCAGAACGCGGTATCTGATCAGGGTCTCCACCGTTTGCTTACAGAATGTTCTATAAAAATTTAAGAAAATGAAAATGACACCAACACCCCTTAAAACGAAATCGTCTGGTCCAATTGAGTGGAGAGGGCGTAAATGAGTTAAATAGAAATTCAGTATCTTTTGTTTAATTCTTAAATTGGCTATTATTGTCAGTTGTTGAGAATATCACTTCTAAAACAAGTCGTTTTGGTTGAATAGATATTTAACGCAGTCACGGAAATAATTACTGCTCACAGCTGTCTTACCAACTACATTGTTAATTGTTAAACAAACGCTTTTTAATGAAATGATTATCATTTATAATTAAATGTATGTTTTCACGCTTTTTAACCCTGCAATGTGGCTAAATTCCTATTGTACATTAGAGGCAATGTTTAGGTTCCCAGTGTTGGGACACCTCCGTAGAGTGGAACGTTATGCGGAAAAATGAAAGAAAGGCGATTTCGCTAGCATCTTATCTGCATGATTTTATTTTGTTTTTGCTAAAAAATTGAAAATTTTAGTTCCGAAATGTGTAATTAAAGTATCAAGTGTTAAGTATATCAAATCTACTCACATCAATTAGCTCTACAACCGACAATTTCGATGGTATAGAATAAACGGATGTAGTACGAAAAGTTATCATTTTGCCTCTTTTTCATATCGTCTCTGCAACAAAAGTTTGCAATATAACGATATTCTACAAAATGCAAACTTAGGACAAATATATTAACGTTTAGGAATTTAAAGAATTACACTCATTGAGCGCTTCAAATTGCCACAGTTAAAGTGACAAGTAGCTCATTAAAATTCTAATATCCACCATTTTCAAGATGGCGGCTTGTAAACAACGCAATCTGTCCAAAATAACACGAAAATTAACCATTATCCACGGATTTCATTCCAACATAACTCATATGAGATATACTTAAAAACTTATTCTCATAAATTCCGTAAGGATTTTCTCCACATATATTGAATATTCACGGTTTTAACATCGAACTTTCCTATGAATCATCGCTATGAACAGCCTCTTTGAAAATGGCGGCAGAAAGGTATTTATCTCGGCGTATACCCGATTTACGCGTAGGCAATAATATTGATGAAATAGATAAGAAGCTAATCCCTGCAAGTATACATCCCTGTTTATAGGTACTTTAAAGAGCGTACTTCGTCTTTTATATCGCTTATTGGTAAATATTGTTAATAACAATCAAAAAACATATATGAAATATTGCTAAATGCTTTGTTTCTGCAATGTAAAAACTAATCCGATTGAGTTATGACCGTGTAAATAACGGCAGATTTTAAGAAAGTTGCGGAAATCTGCAAAAAATTGCTTCAAAAATACCTCTTTCACTCTGACAAATAAAGCTTCAAACATGGCTATATCTGTGTCTCGATTTATCAATATTCATAAACTAAGATGTCCAATGATTCATAATTATCGTTATTATATAATTTTGGTGTTTATAAAGGTGTTAAAAGTTTAGGTAAACAATAGAGAAATTACGCTGTGTATTCCAAAACAGCGGTAAAAGCCAATCGTGTAGATAAATGATATCGAGTTTCCCTCATTTACCTGTGTAAGATACACGACAGTGCTATTTGGGTTGAGTATTGGTATTTTATTGGAGTTTCTAGTCACTCTTATATAGGTCACTGGTTCAGACAATAGATCTCGCATGATTTTTCAGTCAATTTTAACATGTCCTTGTTAAAAGAAAAGTGAAACCTCAAAATTTCATTTTTAATGTTACTGGCTAGAGACGACTGTGTAAGAGGCAATAGACGACGTCAGTTTTTCGCCCATTGACAAAACACGGACCAGTCACGGACTCACGGACAAATATAAAAATTGGTAAAGAATAAAGTTTTATTGAGATTTGTTGATTGTTTTTATTAACCGTAATGGCCTGTAATTAACCCAAAATCAGATTTAGTCCGTGATTGTTAGCATTTGATGGGCATATTAGCGGTATGTGACGTTAGTCTGTAGGTTATAGGTCCGTGACATTGGCCTGTATATGGTCCGTGAGTGGAAAGGTCAGTGAATGGAATGGTCCGTGAATGGTGATTGTTAGCATTTGATGGGCATATTAGCGATATTTGACGTTAGCCTGTAGGTTATAGGTCCATGACATTGGCCTGTATATGAGTGGAATGGTCCGTGAATGGAATGGTCCGTGAATTGAAAGGTCCGTGAATAGTGATTGTTAGCATTTGATGGGCAAGCTAGTAGTATGTGACGTAAATCGGTAGACGGAATGGTCCGTGGAGAAAAAAATGAAAATACAATAAAGAATTATCTCATTTAAGATCTACAATCCAGGCATTTTATTATTTTTGACGACCGAATTTGGCGTTGAGTTTGGGTGATAAGTTGAAAGATAGGATGTAACCATTTTTTACATTCTGTACATGTAAAGAAAAACCCATGCTCTGGCTTTTCGAGTCCTAGTTGAAGATGTCTCCGCATGGCGGACACGTTAGAGCTTCCATTTCTAAGATCTATACCATGCAGTATGCTTACCATATTTTCAATGGCATAGACCCCACAATCATTTCCATTAGTATGTTTTGGGCATTTTATATGTCTCACAAAGATCTTAGGTAGGAGTACACATGATCTTTGCAGCTACCCTTCAGTAGCAGTTGAAATATATATTTCTCCGCTATTCAGGAGTCAGTATTTCAAGTTGCACAGCTAATTTCTATGAAACGTTAGTACCCATGACGACGTGACGTTACAACGTAAAGTTCGCATTGAAACGTTATTGGTCTGTCACGGGAGTAGTCCATGGCGGTCCGTGTTTTGTCAGATTGGTCCGTGAATATTGATCCGTTAGTCCGTATTGTGCACTTTGGTCTGTATTTTGTACTTTGGTCCGTGGTTTTAAAGTAGTCCGTGACCAGTCCGTGAGTCCGTGACGGTCCGTATTTTGTCAACCACCCAGTTTTTCTGTAACAGATGTGAGACCACATTTTTCTTTCATGTACACTTGAGTAGGTGTAAATACTGTTCTGAAGCTTATTCAATGCCTGGAGAGTAGTTCAGCACTGTGTGACCTCCCATCGAATTTGTAAAGCAAGCCCCCTGGTAGTCAGAAAGTTTAAAGGTTAATACCATATATGGATTGGCGGCATTTTGGTCTTCTGATTCCGGAGAAGATCTAAAAGGGTTTTTGCCTTTTTTGGGCACAAGACCAAGAAGTTAGTGAGTATGATCAGAAAATACAACAATCATAAACTCCAGACCAACCCACTACATCATGAAGAAGAGCCACTGAATATATACAGTAACAAGATATCCATTAGAGTATAAAAGCAAAGCATCCATTTCTCTCTTCCTTTCAAGATGATTGCTCGGAAGGGCGCAAAGTAATGCATACAAAAGCAAAGACCAACACAGAACCCCCATAATGAGAAGTACATTACACAATAGATCAACACAAGAGAACCACAGCCTCAGAACGGACAGCAGCCTAAGCTACAAGGGTGGCGGCTTAAATGCATTTTAAGACCATTTAAATAACTTTCGTCCCTCCATCCTAAGGAGTCTCCATATGAAAGTAAGAGAGGAGGCAAAGATCAGGAAACGATACAATCAAGTACCACACCTGACCCAGGATACCACACGGGAAAGCAACACAGTACAATAAACATCACCAACAATAGCCAAGAGGTCAGCCCTTTTCCAGCAGGCGACCACAAGGAAGCAATGAACAGATGCAAAAGCTTGAACAAAAACACAAATAAAATTCGATTGGCATGGTGGTTTCAGAGGAGATGTATGAAAAAGTTGACGAACAGACAAACTGATGCAGGCTGGAGTCATTTGTATACCGTTGGCTCAGCTGTGAGCCTAGAGCTTTGGTGAGCTTTAAACGTAATTTTATTTGACCTTGTATGATATGTGACTTACACTTTGTCTGGCCTGGAGCTTATTAAGGGCAATTGCAGGTAACATTTCCCACATTAAAATCTTTTTAATTCTTTGCACACAGTTTGTTTTATGTATGGACTGTCAATTTATGAAATAAAATGGATATGTTACTACGTTCAATTTTTCATAATCTCACATGGAAGTTTTCAGCTTTTTACAAATTTTCTGAAAAAAATCCAAGTCCTTAATGTTTAGTTAAAATATTTGTGATCGCCATCCAGCGTCTTTATTTTATTTTTAAATATTGCTCATGACCTCAAGCTTTCTAGAAAATGTGAAAATGTATTTGTTTTCCCAAGTCAAGATATAGCATGATATATTTTTGTTATTCCCCCATAAAAGGATTTTGATTTTTAGAGTACATTAATATATTAAAAATATCTGACATAAAAACTCTTATTTTATTATTTTTATTTCATTGACTATCATTTGACATTTTAGAAAAGAGGAAAAAAATAGGCGTCACCAGACTAATTATCTTTCAGGAGAGCCAAAGTTGACCCCACCCCACAAATTTCGAGAATAATTCAATATAAAACGTTAAGGAGTGTAATTTTCGTCATTTATATATTTCCTTATTACTTGTATAAAGTAATTTTGCATTACAAGGCGAAAAAAGAAAAAGAAAAAAAAACTTGTATTAAGTGCCCACCCCGCAATTGACCCTGGTCCTCACAAACGTTATATATATCGCACTTAAACTTCTTATCATAGTTGTCTAAACAGACAAGAATGTGTCCTGTAAGATGATGTTTTGAACTTGAAAGTCTTCTTGCACGTTGGCCAATCATATGGTGGCATGCTTGTGTGTCCGTTTTGATGACCGTAATAATGCTTTTTTCCAAAAAATATTTTGTTACAATATAGGCATGTGTACGACTTGGAATTAGTGGAGTGTTCCATACTTTTAAGTCGAAAGGGAGTCTTTTGGGATCTGCAGGAAAAGAGGCATGATTCACAAATAGATTTTTACATGCTCTTTTAAAGCATATAGAGCGCTATAAGACTTTCCACACATGTCTCATTCATGTTTTATTCTTGAATTCTGGTGCACCTTTTGATGTCTGCTGAAATTACTAATACCAGTGGTATTAAAATCACATTTAGAACAACAACGGCTCTTCTTACCTCTATTTATATTATTATTGTAACCAGTGCCTGGGTGTGTGGTAGTATTTGACTGGGTGGTATTAATTGATTGAACGGAAGTATCTGAATTAATTGTAGTAGATGGGACAGGAACACTTTCTTCAAAGTATGTACATGATGTACTAAGGGTTTTGCACATGTTCAAATCCATTTTTTCACTCTCATTACATTTTAAAACTTCTTCTGCAGGCCTCTCTACAACTACATAACTGAATGACATTTCATCCTCGGCAAAAACAGAATATTTTTGGGTGTAAGATACATTTAATAAATTCATCATTGTCGTCTCAAACTGCGACACTGTCAACAATAATCTGTAACAAAATATTTGCAGTCGTTACACATCTGTAACATGGAAAATGACTGCAGTACAATCGTTTCGTTTTTAAAAACGTGTTTGTCTAAAGTAAGCAGATTTATAAGAAAATTCTTTCTTGTCTATTTGATAGACAATGCATTGTCAAATCATATCAAGTCATAAAATGTTCAAAGAAAACGAAAGTGAAATGGCTAAATAAGGATATGCGGACATGTGTAGTAGTAAACTACAGTTTCAAGAATAACAATGTACCATATACGCGTTAACTGGATACAGTCGCCATGCTCTACAGGATTCATTAACTTTAGATACGTGTCGTGGACAAATACACAGAGACAAAAACATACTTGCTATTTATTGTGTCAAAGTCTCTCAAAAACGATACACATTCAATAACGCAAACATATATTTAGAAATATTTCGTGCGAGACCCGTAACCTACTATCGTCCAGAACCACCTTGCGTTGTAACAGACCTCCCTAAGCGTGTTAGTACTCCCCTCCCGGTCAGAAGGGTTTTTAGGGATACTGGGATATTTGAGGGTCTGGGTGGGGGGGGGGGGTGGGGTCTGGTATTCACTATTCAATAAAAAATTTAGCCTATTATTCATCTCATTAAAATTTTGGGTTATTCATTAAAATCATTAAAAACTGATACCTGTTATACCTGTTGCCCACACCCTAAAGTGAAGCCTATCTAGGGGTTAAGCGACCGAGTCGTAGATACCCCATGTAATTCTTGAAAATGTCGATCAAAGTAAGTAAGGATGCAAAGATCAGGAATCGATACAATCAAGTACCACACCTGACCCAGGATACCAATGGGAAAGTGACAAACTCACAGTAGACACCACACACTAGAGCCAAGAGGTCAGCCCTTTCCCAGCAGGTGACCACAAAGCACATATAAACAGACACGTACAAAGACATAGCAAACAAAAGACAGAACAAAAACATAAAAGATCCACAAAAGAAGTACCGCCTTGGAACGGTCAGTAAAATATTTTACTGGAGGGCTTAAACCGGTTTAACGGCGCCAACCTCACCCTTAATTCAGATGTGGATCAAGACACATAGATATTTGGTTTGCATGAAAGACCCCTAACTTATCAATGCATCATCTCCTAAAACATATAAATCAAGATATAACAAGGAGATAAAGCAAGGATAAGGACTCAACAGTAAATTAAACTGAATACCGGAGCAAAAGAAATCCAACAGGTAAACCCCGGTGGGCCCGACAAACAGCCAAAGCATCAGGCCCCTACCATCTCATCAATAGATAAGTCTTTAAGTCGGAACCATCATAGAGTCTGAAGTCCGACCCACCGGCGTGCAATTAAAGAGGAAAGCAAAGTTGCCAACCGTGATTGGGTTGACTACCAAGCATACAGTCTGTTGCAATACATTAATGTTACAGCCAATCTTTTTATAATGGGAAATTATTTTAATGAACTGCGCTGAAAAATAATTAGAGCCAACACTCTTCTTCAATTTATACACCAAGTCACCATAGAAATCAGGTTCCGAAAGTCCTTGGCGCAAGAGAGATTTAAGTCCAACTTGGAATTTAGAAATCAAATCATAGTATCGTCTATAAAATTTTGAAAATGTTTTGCGAAGTTTATGATACCGATAGCCTTGTTTAAGAAGTTTCTGAGTTAACAATTTATTGCGAGTGTTGAAGTCAGCAACGTAGCTAGATGCTCTAGCAAAACGAATGAGTTGAGAGATATAGACTCCATAGGATGTAGATCGAGGAACATCACCATCTAAAAATGGGAAATTGACAATTTCAAAATCAAAGTCGTCACGTTTATCATAAATTTTGGTAGAAACAATATCATTAGAAATTGACAAATGCAAGTCTAAAAATGCGGCTTCGGTATTAGAGGCATTGGCTTTATTCAGTTGGAGTTCTGAAGGGTATCTTTGACTAACCATATTGTCAAAATAAACATTATTAATATTTAAAATATCGTCCAAATATCTGGAAGTAGTGTTAAACGCATCAATAACATCAGCCTGCTTATCATCAGAAAGAGACATCATAAAGTCCCTCTCATAACAAAACAGGAATAAATCTGCAACCAGGGGAGCACAATTAGTGCCCATAGGAATCCCAACTATTTGTCTATAGAGCTTGGTGCCAAATCGAATAAAAATGTTGTCCAACAAAAAGGTCAGCGCATCACATACATTTTGACACGACCATGCATGATATTTTTTAGGTTTTTCTGAAGTAAAAAATGCATTTCTGTCATTACATGCAAGGTAAGGAGAGCCTTCTCTCTGGAAGGTTCTTTCAATAAGATCAATAAGTTTATCTTTAATTAAATTATGAGGTAAAGTAGTGTAAAGAGTAGAAAAATCATAAGTAGACAAACTGGTCGCATTGAAATCTCTAGCTTTAAGTTTATCTAAAATTTCACCTGAATTTTTAATAGACCAAAATAGGTTTTTACCGGATCTCTCATATACCTTTTCACAATATTTGATAACATGTTTTTTAACAGCTGTAAGACACGAAGTTAACAATTTAGAAAGTTCTGTTGTCGTACAAGAACTAGAATTAGCAATAAATCTTGCTTTATAGGGTTTTTTATGGAGTTTAGGTAACCAGTACAACGTAGGAACTTTGTCTTGATTTTCTTTACCTTTGACACCAAAATGTAGGGCTGTATGACAACCATGCACATCAACAATCACCCTTTCACTTAAAGAAGGCTGCAGTTTATAGGCATTAGTGTCAACAAGCTCACGCTTAAGAGTATTAATATAATACAATCGTCAAACAACTAGAACATTGTTAGCAGCTTTATCTGCTGGAACCAAAACATAGTTCATATGAAAATCCTGGATACCTCGTTTAAGATGACGAAAAGAAGATTTAGTTTTGAATCCGTTCACAGTAGTAGATGATATTACTCGCTCAGGAAGTCAATTCCATTTTACCGCCTCGATAGCTCAGTTAGTAGAGCGTCCACTTTCGGAGCGGCAGGTCGTGGGTTCAAATCTAGAATACGGCTTAAACTAAAACTGGTTACGAGGACACACATTCTCTAAGTGAATCGATCATCATTCAACCAGAACAAAATTGTCCCTACCTGTCTCTTGTGTGGAAATGGTGATGAGAATATGGAGCACTTCATCCTTGAGTGTGCGGCACTATCAGATATCAGATTGCCGATCTGTGGTAGCCTTTACCCAATCAGTGACAATAACATGCTTATGTAAATCATATTGGACTCTCAGTCAATACTGAACTATAACAAGCGGTCAGAAAGGACACTATGTTAGAATATCAATGTATAAAACTTTGTTTTTCACTTCATTATGAACGATACAAGAAACTGGGACTTATACCTAATCGTCAAAGAAAAAAGTTATAAGACTATCCACTGATTGACCCAGCTGGCTTAGTTTAGTTTAAACGTATTTATTGCCAATATAAAGCAAGGGGTCGGGCCACAAGTCTTTCCAACATTAGTTACGGCCCTTCCCCTACAGTATACATACAAAGCATTACATAGGCAATGGAGAACACATTTCTATATGAACAAAGTGATGATAAATGAGTTAAATGACATACTGTTGTTGATCGTAATGGAATTGGACAGGTTTTGTTGGGGTAATATTAGTGTATTTCAAATTTCAGGTGGCAAGCGTTTTATTTTGCTTATTTCTATATGAAGTGAAGTTTAGATAATTTAGTATTTGTTTGTTGTTATTATCGTCAATGTAATCAATCAGAGCGAGTTGATGTTTTAATGAAAATATGAACAGATTCAAAGATGATTTTATTTTCTGCATCGGTGAGATTTGGATTTCCAAATAACAGTGTTTCTGGTCTTAGTGGGAGAAAATTTCTCAAGGAATCAAATACAACCAAGCGTTGGGCAGTATCTTTGTGACATCTAAGGAAGTAGTGTTCAGCGTTTTCGGGTTCAACTTGACAGCTACAAGTTGGGCCAGGACGCAAGAAATTGTTATTATAAATCGAGATTTAAATTGCTGCAGTTGTTACGAATTCTTGCGTGCAGAACAGATAAACGTCTATTGCCAGATGCATAATAACTTTGTACTTTGGAGTTAATATCAAAGGGCTTTTTCATCTGATACTTAAATGAATGAAGTGTATTTAAATCTTTAAGGCTGTTATCGGCTGCATTCCAAAGTGTTATTGCTGACGGGATACATGATTTCTTGAAAATTTCAGAACGTGCAAATGAGACTGAGTAGAGGATAATTCGAAATGTTTCTCACTAATGGTGGCATAAGATCAGAGATGTATGTTGGCAGTATGTCAGAATGAGTTTTGAACATGAAGCTTAATTTTTGCTGTCTTCTTCTTTCAGCAAGCGAGATCCAGCCACATTACTTATACAGCTTCTCCTAAAAACAGATCTAGTTAATCCCGTTATGTTGCGGGCAGCCTCATTTTGAATTTTATCAAGAATATCAGAATTATGGGCTGCACAACCGTCCCAGACAATAGAGGCATAGTCCAAGGCTAGCAATAGATAAGAAAAATATATTTGATTGAGAGCGTTCCGACTGAATGATAATTTTAGTTTTCGCATGATACCTTAGACTTTTGCTGCAGTGGTTTTAACATTATGTATATTATCTGTCCATTTGCCATCATAAGATAGTGTTAGACCTAGGTGTTTGTGACTTTCTACAAACTGTGTGTGTGTATTCTCAAATTTAAGAAGAGTCATGTGGTCAAAATTTTTCAGGGTAAATAAAATTGCTTCTGTTTTGGAGGGATTGAATGTTACAAGCCATTGTTTAGCCCACTGTGACAGAAGTATTAAATCGTGGTTTATGAGACATTCGATATCATCTAGACTTGACGGAGAGTAGAACAAAGAACTGTCATCAGCAAATAGCCTTGTCAAATCTAGGAGTGAATCAGCAAAGTCGTTAACATAGATAAGTGCTGGAGAGGGCCCAACATGGAACCCTTTGGTAACTTTAAAGGTTGATGTGCATCCTCTGATAATAACTTTTTGCTGTCTTCCGTTGAGATAATCGGTAAGCTATTTCAGGAAGTCTCCCTCAATACCATATGCTGTTTGAGTTTATAGATCAGATCCTTATGCCATACTCGGTCAAATGCCTTAGATATGTCAAAGAAAACCATACAAGAAATTTGGTGATTGTCAAAGCTTTGGCAGATATTATGGTACATATCAATTAACTGGAATACGGTTGAGTGGTGTGGTAGAAAGCCAGATTGGTACTTATATAGTAGATTGTTGTCGCGTAAATGGTTATACAAATTCTTGAAGGCTATACGTTCTTGTATTTTACTAATGTTGCCTAAAAGTGCGATTTGACGATAGTTTGAAGGCAATGTTTTGTCCCCTTTTTTAGGAATTGGGATACGCCCGGCCATTTTCCAGGCTTCTGGAAAATACCCTCAGAAAAGGATCGATTAAATAAAACAGCTAGAGGTTCAGATATGGTTTTGGATACTGCTCTAAGCATTTGATTGCTAATACCGTCGAGTCCATTTGCTTTATTAGGATTTAGGGTTTGAACTAGCAGTTCTATTTCTTCTGCGGTGCAAGAAATATTGGAAAGAGAATTAGGAGATTTGCGAAAGAAAGGTGTTAAAGCTGTATTTTGGTCATCAACACCAGAGATGGAGGCAAACAAATTGTTTAAACATTCAGCCTTTTCCTTGTCAGTAAAATGAAACTTATTTCCGCCCGTTTTTTTCTGATTGTTTACTTTGTTCCATAATTTCTTATATGAATTCCAGTCTGAGATTTTGCCCGTTTTAATTGCCTTACTTTTCAATCTGTCTCTCTTACGCGAAGTTGTCTAATTTCTGAATTATACCAAGGTTTGTCGTCCGGTCTAACCGTAACTTTTTGGGAGGGAATACAAGTCTTAACCATTTCAAGAAAAATATCATTAAAAAGATAGCTAGCTTCGTGAACTGATCCATGCAATAGGCAGGACCAATCAAACTTACGTATTGCTGTGTTAAGTGCATTGAAATCAGCTTGGTTGTTGTTGTTGGTAGATTCCTCCACTGTCTGGAGAACTTCACATAAGTGAATAAGCCCTTAATTGCACCCCACCATTTAGTAATGTTTATTAATTCGTACTGATTTAGTTGTTCATGTTATTGAGTAGGCTAAAGCGCCTACAATGCAGCGCATAGCACAATCCTCTGGAGACTGATTCAAACTCGTGTAGAAAGTCTTCCCGAAGGGTTTCACTGGCTTTCAGATTTATTGCTGTACAGTCCAAAATAAGTGCTGCTAATAAGTCAAAGTCTTTAATGATTTCTTTTTGTTCTTTGGTCCCTTGGTATTCAATCAAAATACTGCTGATCTTTTCCATAAACTGGTCACGGGGCTCCGGCAAACATCGGCACTTCAACAGGAAGTGAATCATATCCTCAGCGTCGATTGATTGATTGATTGATGTTTATTTGGTAAAATCAACACATACATACATATACAACAGCAAATTAAAAACATATAGCACATTGAATATCACATGAATTTAGCACTTTAAAATATGGAATAATTTAAATAAAAAAAGTTAAATAAATTTCTGATGCTATTAAAACTTATAATTTAAGATGAATTTGAATAATTTAAGATGAATTTAAATGGATCTGGCACAAATATCACATTAAGATTATCACAGTGAACTAGGTTATCACATATCATCACAATTATGCATTCTATAAATTAAGAGATCACTTTTTGACTTTTTGACTAGTCACAAAACATAAATGGTGAAATGACTGATATCTCATTCATATCTCACACTCCCGAATAAGAGTGCGAGACATGAATGAAAACAAAATTTGTTATTTTAATGAATGATGATGTAAAGGCAAAATGTATGAGTGTTGAAATAACCCAGGATAGCCCATGAAAGCCCTAAGGCTTATTTCCAATGGGGTCCTGTTGGTTAGATCCAAGAAGCAGTTAGGAGAGGAGGGGACATAAAGCTAAGTTGCAAAATTGAAATGCTAAATGCATATTAATAATAAGCATAGGTATCAGATTCCATAAGTTGCAGTTGAGATCTAAGGTATTGTCTTGCAGCAGATTTGAAACCATTGAAAGTGCACTTTTGTTTGACATCCGAGGGTAGAGAGTTCCAATCTTTAATTCCACTGTAATAAAAAGTTGTTGCTGCAACACCATTGACAGAAGGTACTATAAAGTTTTCTGTACTACCTCTGGTGAAATGATGATGAACATCGGAAACTTTGATGAATTGTTCAGACAAATACGACGGGCCAGTTCCATTGAAAATTTTATGCACATGACTCAGACGAAGTTGTTTTACCCTGAAATCCACATTCAACATATTAAGACTATTAAGTTCCAAGAAACCAATATGAGATCTAGGGCCAAGATTTTTAATGAACCGAACTGTTTTGTTTTGACAAATCTGAAGTTTTTTCTTAAGTTGTTTGTTCAAACCCGAGTACCACGAGGAGCATGCATAATCTATGTGACATTGGATAAGTGCAGAACATATGGATTTCCTAAGTTTTTCCTCCAAAAAGTTACATTGTCTATAAAGAAATTTAAGCCTACCATTGACTTTTTGAACAATAGAGTTAACAATTGCCTCCCCAGTTAATTGATCATCTAAAGTAAGACCGAGATATTTCACCGAACGTTGTGCCTTAATTGTATGACCATTACATTCAACTGAAAAATTATTGATTTTCCTAAGTTTCCGCTTGGAGCCAAATATTATGCATTCTGTTTTCCCCATATGCAAGGAAAGTTTATTATCAACTAACCACTTGCTGCACATCTCCAATTCTAAGCCAAGTTTATCAGATATAACCCGAGGATCCTTGTTTGAGTACAGAATTGCACTATCATCTGCATATAGTAACAATTTACACTCTGAGCTAATACTGAGTTCCATATCATTTATATAACAAAGGAAAAGAAGAGGACCTAAAATACTTCCTTGAGGGACACCACAAGTTACAAGTGAATGGTCAGACTCTGTATCATTCATATTGACAATCTGATTACGATAAGAAAGATAAGACCGAAACCAATCTACAGACTTAATACCCATAGCTTTTAATTTCTTGCACAAAATTTCATGGTCAACAGTATCAAAAGCTTTTTGAAGATCCAACATGAGCATTCCAGTATATAAACCTTTAGAAGTTTGTGTTTTAATATAATCAGTCAAGTATGTTAAACATGAGTCAGTTGAGAAGTTGCTTCTAAAACCAGACTGAAAGTCAAACAGAAGTTTTTTCTTCACAAGGTAATCTTCCAATTGTGTATAAACAGCCCTTTCCAAGATTTTTGATACAACAGACAATACACTGACAGGTCTATAGTTACCAACCTCGCTCCTCTTATTTTTCTTAAACAGAGGGACGACCCGAGCATTTTTTAAATCTTTTGGAACAACATTTTTCTGAATTGAAAGGTTAATGATATGCCCAATAGGTTTTTTGAAAACTAAAGCTGCATCTTTTACAAATCTAGCAGGAATATTATCAGTTCCAGTACTTTTAGAAGGGTTTAATTTGCACAATTCTTTATAAATAAAATCCTCATTTACTGGGATAAGCATAAATTCATCATCCTTAACATTTTTACCTTTATAAAAATTTTGAAAAGTGGAAGACTCTGTGTGAAATAAATTAAAACTAGTAGGCAATTTGTCAACCAAGTTAGAAGCAACAGTAGTAAAGAATCCTCATCACACAGTAGACACGTTGGGTCGACAGAATACTGATTGTATTTGGCTGCAGAACATATGTGCCAGTCATAAGTTTTGCTTTGAAAAAAGTAAGTGAGTATGATCAGGAAATACCACAACCACAAACCGCAGACAACCCCGTGGCGCCACGAGGAAGAGCCGCTCAACCTTCACGAGTCACCAGGAAGACAAATTAAGCAAAGCAACCAGCTCTCTCTTCCCCATCAAGATGATTGCAATAATAGACTGGACATAAAGTAACGTACAACAAAACATAGAACAATTACAGACTCCCACAATGGGAGTAACAATGAACAAAAAGTCAACAACAACAGAACCACCGCCTTAAAACGGACAGCAGCCTAAGCCACCGGGGGTGGGGGGGGGGGGGCTTAAATGCATTTTACTGGTACCAAATCTTCGCCCTAGATTCTGCTGTTGTTGAAGTACAAGAAATGTTCTGCTCGCATGGAGGCCATCTAACTAATGCAATGTATCATCATGGAAAAAAATCTAATCAAATTAACACGCCATGATGAAACAAAGAAAAGGGCTCATGACTCACAGATAGTCAGAGCTAAAGAAAACATCAAGTTGAGCCACGGTGGGTCCAGCTACAGATAAGCATCAAGCACCAACCTACCGATTACAGCTTTACGTCAGAGCCGTCATAGAGTCTGAGGCCTGACCCACCGTCGTGCAATTAAAGAGGAAACCATAGTTATAAACCGTGACTGGGTTTAAAACTAGGCATACAGACTGTCGCATGATATCCAAGTTATATCCAACCCTTATATAACGTTTAACTATCTTTTTGAATTGATCACTAAAATTGAAGCCTGTTTTCGTGATTGCCATAAGATTCAAGCCTGCATTTTTCCAAAGATAATGTACCTCACCAATCTTGTAATTTTGAGTGTTTAAAAATTTGAGTGACGATTATTGTTGTATTTTATCAACCCAATATGCACTGACATGTTTATCCACGGTCTGCTTCCATGCTTCTTTGGAAATTTCAGTGTTTAAAAGGTCAATGGTACTTGGCAAATTGTACTGAGATAGGATTGGACCGACATAGACAAACCAACTTTTAGATTCTTTGTCTTTGAGTAGAATTTGGCGTTCTGCAAGTTCCCTCTCAAATGAATTACTACGAAGCACACTTCCCAACGTGCCGAAGACACGCTTACCAGAGGCAGCTGACCCGACAGTATATATACTGCCATGTCAGCTGTTCTCTCGTGGAGATGCATGACCTGCTTGAGGTATTTTTTGTGAAATTGATTGAGTTTTTGAATTTCTGAATTTGATTATGTCAAAACATCTAACCCATATGTAAGACGTGGTAAAACATAGGTATTCCAAAGAGACAGTGAAACCCTGGGATTAACCCCATTTTCACCATGAAGGTTGTATAACCAAACTGTTCGTGTGTAGGGACAATGCTATACTGGTAGCTGAATGGTTACTAATATGGGCGGGAACTTTGATAGTGCCAGCATCTAAAAAGTTTAGGTAATCATTTATAATAATTGGATCTAGCAGGGAGTTAATTCTGGTAGGATCGCTGATTACGTTAACAAGTGAGTTAAGTAACATTACATCTTTAAGGCAGTGCACATAATGATTAAGCAGATCTTCATTTAGATCCCCAAGAACAATCACATTCATAGATATTCCTAAAGCTTTTTCAATGTTTCGATTACGACCATTTAGAAAGTTTGCATCTGATGTGCGAGGACTATAGAAAACGCCAGGGAGGACCGATTCATTTCTGGCCTTAATCTCCACCCATATTGATTCGCCGCAAAATACTTCCAGTTCAGGTTTTCGCTTATGAAGCAAGTCATTTGACATATAAACAAGTACACCACCTCCGTGGTTCGTGCGATCTTGTCTGTACGGAGAGTCGAAATGCTCATAAACTGGTTCTGAGTTGTTCAAATTAACAATAGCCAGTGTAGGGGAGAGAACCAGTCTAAATGCTCAAACATGATGCTATCTGTTAATACATTTGGATCAAGATGTGTTTCTGTGAAGCAAATGATATTAAAATCAAAGAAAAAATCCTTAACAAAATCTAACTTATTCCTTATACTTCTGATATTGCTATGAAGAATTGAAAGTTGGCCATGATTTAAAGTGGATGGACCCGGGATAGTTTCGATATCGGGTCCATCCACTTTGGTTAGGGTTTTATTTTGTTTAAATCTATTTTTTCGAATTAAATTTAAAATTCTCATTTTAGATTTAATGTTATTGCCAAAAAAAACAGTGTTCCATTTGAAGGACTATACTACAGTAGTAATGGCTGAGGACGGTAAAAATCATCATAATTTAGGCAACCTAAGGGCAATAACTTTGCTGTAAGTGATGACGTCCCAATAAAACTTCACGTGCATAACCTCATTATGATCATATATAATCAGTATGTGTTTCATGAAATTCCATGCATAGGTTACCTAGTTATGGCTGAGGACGGAAAAAAAAATATTGGAATTTAGACAAACAAAGTGCAAGAACTCTGCTATAACGGACGACGCCCAATACAACTTCATGTGCATAACCTCAATATGGTCATATTGAGGTAAAAGTTTCATGAACTTTCATCCTTAGGTTACCTAGTTATGGCTGAGGAACAAAAAAAAACACATTGAAATTCAGGCGATCAAATGGCAATAACTCTGCTATTACTGACGACACCCTAATAATACTTCACGTGCATAATCTCATTATGGTCATATATATTCGGTGTAAGTTTCATGAAATTCCATCCATTGGTAACCCAGTTATGGCTGAGGACGGAAAGTCGGATGGACGGAAGGACAGACGGAAAGATGGACAGAAAGACAGACGGACAACGCCAAACCGGGGGATAAAAACTATATGTCTATCAACTTTGGGGGCATAAAAATGGCATATACGAAATACAGCAACTTCTTTTCTTCATCACAAAACGCTAACAATATGAACAAAAACAAATCTAAATGAACATGGAATGGCACCGATGCTTGCCTCTAAATTGACATTTTCAAAAAAAAAACTTACCAAATTTATGCTAAAAGACGTTCATGCTCAATATAAAATACGGTAATACTTTACTTAAATGTGATGAAACATAACCAATGCTATTCCAAGACACTTCTAATTCGCACATGATACCTATCTGTTCAGGGTATAGCTGAAAGATATTTTGAAAAAGTTAATTCAAAAACAAAAAGTCAACAGATTCAAAAAAAAAATCGCGAAAAATTTCTCGGTGTGCAAAGAATGAATTGGCTCCTGATTTAACTAGAAATTGACCTACAATGCTATCAAAAGGCATTTGGCTGCGGTCTACAAGGTCATGATCTTGCTTTAACTCTTTGCATGTTGGATAATTTTGTTCATGCTTTTGCTGTCGTCTGCTAAATGCCACACCCAGTGTTATGTGTCTATTAAAGAGACTAAGTCTGCAACTATGAACTTTTTTCGATTTTTTTATTTTATTTTTAAATCATTTGTTAAAGTAGAATTAATTTATGTTTTCACAATAAATCTGTCCACTATAGCTGAAGACTGCACGGAAAAGTGAATTATTTTATAAAAAAAAAAACAGGTGTGTTGGTAATTATTTGCGTCCCTTCAATAATTATAGACAATGCGGTTGTTTTGATACTGATAATTTGTTAAGATTTACGAAATTGGTAAAATGTATACCTGAATTTTAGTTTTTTTACTGTGTTCTTGGAAAATAGAAACATAAATTCCAAAATTAAAAGATCAAAAGTTACAGACTATACAGCTTTAATATATATAATAAATAAGGTTTTCAGATGCTAAATAACTTAGATCCAGATTGCGTTTTTTATTTGCACCATTGATGTCTGAATGGATTATCAAGATGCATTTAACTGCGGTTTACTTTGTCATGGCACTGCTTCAGCATGTTGGATAATTGTGTTCTTGCTTCTACTGTTGTCTGCTGGCTGCTTCACCACTGAGTTATTCTATGCCCCTTTTGTACAACTTACATAAAAAGACTGTCATGCTTTTTTTCGACTGAGGTGTCACACACAGAAATCGCAAGCTTTTTAGAATAGCTTATACTCGTTTAGTACAGAGTTGACAAGAGCGCCATCATCAGGTCATACAATACAAGTCATGGACTCTTCCATCAGCAATTTATTATTAAAATGTACCATATTGGCCTTCGCAGTCATGTTTTTTGCTTTTCAATTTTCATCTTCGGTACATATTGAATGCATTTTCTAAGATAGCAATACATTCTTAGTCGCGTTTTTGTTCGCTAGTCAACTCCAAGTAGGCATATAAAAGCGGGCCAATATCGGCCCGCCAGCGAAACGCCATTTGATTGGTGTTTCGTTAGCGGGCTGATAATGGCCCATGGCTATTTGCTGGCTGGGCAATTGATGGGTCATTGTTTTAAATGAATATGTTTTCAAATTATTCAATCAATCAATCAATTTTCCTGCAGACGGAAATCATGTTTGTAAGCCATAAATTCTAACTTGTTTATAAGCCATAAATTCTAACGTGGCTAATAAACCGTTTTCTCGTGATGAAGTGTATATAACACCTCAATAAGTTATTAAAAGAAAAGAATCGCTGTCTATGAATAGTTCAATACAAATTTGGACAATCACGCAAAATCATAAATATAATCTGTTGAACTTCTCTTCCTCTTTGAAAACAATGGCGTAACTCCATACTAAAGTTAATTTACTCATACTGAAGAGAAAAAAAAGCGTACGTTGTTAAATTATTGTGATTAACTTCAAGATTCACAGAGTCTTTAAATAGCTATGTGTCTTGATACACATCTTAATTAAGCGTGAGGTTGGCGCCGTGAAACCGGTTTAAGCCCTCCAGTATAATATTTTACTGGTACTTCTTTTGTGGATCTTTTATGTGTTTTATCTTCTGTCTTGTGTTTGCTATGCCTTTGCGCGCGTCTGTTTATATGTGCCTTGTGGTCACCTGCTGACCTCTTGGCTATCGTTTGTGGTGTCTTACTGTGAGTTTGTCACTTTCCCAATGGTACCCTGGGTCAGGTGTGGTACTTCATTGTATCGATTCCTGTTCTTACTTACTTTAAAACATAATTAGCATACCCAATATTACTGCAAATTCAGAAATTTTCGCGTTAATTTTATTTCCGCGAAAAGGGTTAAAAGACATAGTTGCGATTAAAAATTAGCGATTGGGGCATGTATCACCTATAACAGTACATGACGGTTAAAAATTAGCGATTCGGGCAGAAGCGAAAATAAAGCCTTCGCAAAAATTTCTGAATATATAGAATTAATAATCTTTACAACCCCCAAAAAAACGTGTATTATTATAAAATATCAAATATTTTTTTATGCTATCACGTGCATATGAGCAACAATCGACTTATAAAAACGCTTGAAATAAAATCGACATAAAGAAATCTTGTACTTAAGCATATTAGTTCGTTTCTGTCCACATCATCATCATCATCATCATCATCATCATCATCATCATCATCATCATCATCATCATCATCATCATCATCATCATCATCATCATCATCAACAACAACATCATCATCATCATCATCATCATCATCATCATCATCATCATCATCATCATCATCATCATCATCATCATCATCATCATCATCATCAAGGCTACTGGGTTTTGGTTCTTTCAATAGTCCATCAATGGTATCATAGGCAATTCTTTTGTACGAATTAATTCACATTAATTAACCCTTTGAATACTAATGGATTATTTCTTCTAGTTTGAAACAATAACCTCGGGATAGTTTGTTGTACATATCAAGGGGTGTCAGGTTATATTTTTCAACAATAATATTGTATTTTATTTGTCTGAAGATCTTTTTTCCTTAGCAAACAGTGTAGACTCTGATGAAATGCCGCATTATACAGCATTTCAACTGGCACTGACTGGGTATTCACTGTTTGCAAAAGTATCCGTTTAGGGGTCTCCCGTATACGAAGGGTGAAGCGACATTCTCGTTTCCGATAGCCGTGCCTTATTGTCCTAAATGTGAAAAAGCAACACAAATAGCATGGCATTCAAAATTCTATTTTTCACATGTCATTTCTTTTTGCTTTCAGTTTACATGCGATCTTGACTCATATTTCATTCTGTGAATACACTTAATAACGCGCACCAGGAGGGAGCATGTTTATTCCAAGGAAGATTTATTTTATTTATCGCAAGGAAAAAATTAAGGCCTATCATTGATTCGTAATACTGAAATATTTACTTTACTGCCAACCAAGAGTGACAGTGACGTCGTGTTTTGCTTACAATTATTAAGTAAACATTAACTTGTACACTGGGAATCGATAGAATACTTGTGCATTAATCCTATCCTGCGGATAGGATTAATACACAAGTGATCTATCGATTCTAAGTCCCTTATAACTTTGTAAACAAAACATGACGTCACTGTCACTCTTGGTTGGCAGGACAGTAGCTCTGACAGTGAACTAGTTTGTTTATTATCGTGTGATCAGTGTCAGAGGAGCGTGTTGGCATATACAACTGACATTTTAGAAAAAATGCATATTTACTTGCATGTCACTGCTAGTTTCTTTTGTCTATTCTGTTGGAAATACTCTGTCGGTAGGTATATATACTGAACCAAGGTTATAACGCAATACATGAATTGTTCAATTTTGTATGAATTTGTTATGTAGTTTAGTAGTTTAAGCAAATCTACAGAGATATTACACTATGTATTAAAATATATTTTGTTCATAAGGGGTTATGTCTCTTCAACGCGTTTCGCTCTGCTCTATTCTGATTGGCCAAATGCCTTTTGGATAACATGGACAATGCCAAAAGGTTAAAACAGTAATACCTTCTATTGTCCCCTACTCCAAAGTTACACCAATTACTATGAAGAATGTTCTTTTAACCTTTTTCATTCTGATGGATTATTCTATACATATTGATACAATAAGTACGGAATATTTTATTTTGTATTTTAAGGGTTTTCCAGTCAGAATTGCCATACAAAGATGTATTTTTGTCCATGAAGATTGTTTTTAACTTAGCAAATATTGCAGAACCTGATGAAATGCCACCTTACCTTATCCATATCCAGAATGACAAGGGTCAGTCCTCAGCTTAAATTTCTATAAACTAAATTTTAGCGTTTTAGAGCTTGATTCTTGAACTCTAGAACACAATGCAAAATTGATTGCGATTTCAAGTATTGCTTAACCCTTTTCGGACAAATAGAATTTTCCAAAAAGCTGGGCACAATGAAGTCCGGATGGTTCATTGTTTATATTGAAGGGTCACAGGTTATAATTTCCAAAAAAAATCTCTAAGGATTGCTTTCGTCTTAGCAAACAGTGCAAACCCTGATGAAATGCCGCCTTAGGCTGCATTTCATCTGGGTCTTCACTGTTTACCAGGATACCCTTTTAGGATTTCCTGTCATCAAAGGATTAAAAGGCCCCTTAGTGAAACCTTATTTAACATTTATCAATTCACGCTAGATAACCTCTGTACTCGAAAGGTGCAGTCATCACGTGGTGGTTGCAGTCGACGAGTGCACAAAATAGTGTACCTAGCTGTTTAAAAGGGTAATGTTTTGGTCAATATTTTACTTCTGTCACTTATAAATCCAGCTATGTATCTGCTTAACATATTTTTTGTGGGTTGAGTGATGATCGCAACAGCACCAGAGGTATGCCAAAAATGTGATTTTTACCCGAAAAAGAGGACAAAAGAAAGGTTTGCTTATGTTCTGAAATTTATGCTTACTTTAGCTAAAATGCAAGATAACAGTACTTTAATGTGAAATAAATTCGAAATCTGTGGCCGTGGCATTTTGAAAGTTATTTGAGCTTTTCATACTGTACGCATAGTTTTGTATATCAAGTGTTCTGGCCCAGTGGTCGGATCGTTGACTGATTCATATTGATTTTATTTTGACACTCGACTCCTGGGCCAGAACACCCAATATGCAGAACTATGCGTACAGTATGAAAAGCTCTGTCCTCAGATTTCAAACTTTGTGCACATTAAAAGACTGGTATTTTGCATTTTATCGAAAGTTAGCATAGATTCCAGAACATAAGCAAACGTTTCTTTCATCTCCTTTTCAGGAAAAAAAATCTAATTTTTGGCTAACTCTGGCTATGTAGCGACTATCACGCAACCTATAAAAAAATTGTTAAGCAGATACAAGTGATAATCATTCGCGATGAATATTTTCAGGTGTAAAAAATTGACCAAAATATAACCTTTATTAATAGCTAGGTACACTATTTTGTGCACTCGTCGACTGCAACCACCACGCGATGACTGCGCTGTTTGAGTACAGTTTTCTCTAGCGTGCAATTGAGCGAGACGATCCCATGTTTCTGAAATAACCTGATGAATCTTAAATATACTCAACTACAAAAGAAACCCGCCAGTTATTAATTTGTCCCAGTTCATTATTAATTTGGTTAAGATTTAAACTGATAAATCAATTAAAACAAATCAAATGAAATTTAGAATTGCAGTCACCAACGTTCGACGTCACTCTGACGTTCATACTTTTTCAGATAATTTACATTGTGCAAGAAGCTTGAGTGTTTAGAAAAAGCAAACCAAGTCAGAAGAATTGTTTCAAGTTGGAGATTGCCAGACAAATTGCCGCCCTAAAGTTTCAAAAATTTGTCCTCAGTATAAAACTGAGGATTAAGTAAATTTGAAAACGTAGATTTGATATGGAAGAATGGATGTTATCCACCAATACTTAACCGTTTCTCATCATTTATTAGATGTACTGTTTCTGGTATCAGCTTTTCCGTTTCGGCAGTTGAAAATTAAAACTTATTCCCATTATATACCGAGAAATAGCCGTTCAAAGTTTGACATTGACGCCCTATAACACAGTATTTAATGGTAAAACTTGATTTCTTGAACACATTAGTTTTCCTATATACGTTTATTATTTCATTAGAATCCAATTAGTATTAGAGGTACAGAAAGAAAAATCAAAATATCCATTGAAATATATGACGGGTTGTTTCTGTAGGTCAGAGCCAAACAAATAGTAACGGACTTCATGCTACATAGAGAAGCCTTGAGTGCCATATATGAAACATTGAAATGTAAAGAATTTGGCCAACATTCACAGAATTCAACTCTTCTTTAACAAGTTGAATACGTTCTTAAAAGGATATCCTTTGGTCCTTTGGAAGCAAAGACTGCACCAAAGAACTGAAACCAGAGTGTGCATATTTCCTGGGCCAGCCTAGATAGTTTCTACCATTTAGGCGTCATCAGTTCATTTGAAGTTCATATATTTTATTCGAGCAAAACACATGAACCAGCGTACGTGTCGGTTTGGTACTTATCGCATATGAACAATGTCTCCTTAAAATGCACATGTTGACATCTCCCGCGGAGCTTAATGTCTTAACCCATTTATGCCGAATGTATTCTCCAATCCTTATCAATTGGACGAGTCCATTTCCAATTGTAGGGTTGTTCGGTGATATTTTTCATTTGTATTCAATTTTAAAAGAACCTTCTGTTTGCAAACAGTAGAGAACCTGATCAGACGCCGCGTTTTGCGGCGTCTGATCTGGTTTTGCACATATTTGTCGATGTCCCACAAAAATGACGCTAGGCTTAAATGGTTAAGTATAAATCGGAGTCTTAACCAAACCCAAAAGTTGTTTATGCGAGCAAAAAAAAATGCTCCGGTGAGTCTGTGCCGATGCACAGGCTAATTGGAGCATTCGCTGCCAGTCTCTGGATGAGTACCAAAAGCATGATAATTATGTTGACCAACATACGGGCTCATCGGCCATATTGGCGGACCAAAATCATATGTGCGCGGCCATATCAGGTCCATCGCCTATATTGGCGTACTAAAATCTCATATGCTGGCCCATCGTACATGTCTATCGTCTTTATTTGCGTACAACAGTCGAACACACAGGTTCATAGCCCATATTGACGTATCAAAATCCCATGTGCTGGCAAAAACGTAGGTCCCTAGCCCATACCAAAATCTTATACGCTGGAAAACACATAGTTTCATCACCCATGTTAACGTACTTAAATCTCATGTGCTGGGAAACTTGGCATACAAAAATCTCATGTGCTGCCAGCCACCAAAAAAGTCCATCACCCATATTGCTTACCAAACTCGCATGTGCTGGCTTACACACAGGTCCATCGCCCATATTGACGTTACGGTACCAATAGCTCATGAGTTGGCAAACACACAGATCCATCTCCCAGATTAGTGTACCAGAATCTCGTGTACTGGGCCACATAAAGGTTTATCGCCCATATTGGCGTACCAAAATCTCAGGTGTTGGCCATCATACAGGCCCAACGCCAATGTTGGCGTACCAAAAATAGTAAGTGAGTATGATCAGGAAATACCACAATCACAAACTGCAGATAAACCCATGTCACCGCGAGGAAGAGCCAAACAACAATCGCGAGACACCAGAAAGATAAACTGAGCAAAGCAACCAGCTCTCTCTCTCTTCCCCATCAAGGTGATTGCAAAACTAGGAGGGACATAAAGTAACGTACAACAAAACATAGAACAATTACAGACTCTTAGAATGGGAACAACAATAAACAAGTCAACAACAACAGAACCACCGCCTTAGAACGGACAACAGCAACCTCATGTACGAACATAGTGTATTCTTAGTAAAAACAAGAAGCTATAAAGGTTATGTGTTGTATCTTTATTTTAGAAAGACTGTCAACTTTTTTTATCGCTGAAATTTCCATAACGTACTTTTCTTTTCAGGTCGGGAACTACCTGAAGAGCTCCAGCCTATTCATTCGAACTGTTACGGTACACATGACTTCCGTCCGTCATGTGAACACATACTCAACACGGTGATTGCACCGGGAACTACCTACATTGGCTCTAAGCTCAGTTCTACCAATTGCCCTCTCGAACTGAGCAACGCAACTGAAGGACACGTTTGCTGCACGCCTGATTACACAAACGACTGTATAATCCAATACCATTACGGAAACGATCTACTAAACAGCTTCTCCTCTGGTAGAAGTATCAGCCAACAACCACTAAGTGTTATACGGGATGAGACACCCGCTTTCTGCAACCAGTCGTCGTACATTGACAGGACAACGTATATGTACATGGAGTATTACTGTATTGCAAGTAAGCATGCTTATACGTGTACCAGCGTGGTGATCTTTTTAGGCTGCTTTCAGCCTTATGATATCAATTTATCTTTCTGAAGTTCAATCAATCAGAAAAAGTCAGAAATTTGCATAGAAGAGTGCCTGGCATGCTTGAATATGAAAAATATCATTGGTTAATTACCAGACTGTCCATACAATTTCATTCTGGTAAAAAAAACTCAGTGAAAATAAATTAAAAATTTAGGGATACAGTTTGAAGTAGCCAAAAATACTTCTGCACTTTTTTCTCAGAAAAATGTCAACCAAACTGAAAGTTAACTTCTATTTTTAGACAAATCTTTTCATTGCATGTTACTGTTGATGAACACAATTTATCATTTTCAATAAAAAGTTCTTACCCCTATTTTTAATCCAATATTTTCATATCAGTAGTAATCAATTTCGTCTGGGAACCCGGCTTGGAAAGTTTGCAAGGCTTCAGTTAGCACCAAAGTAGTAATTTTGTATGAGTGACCATATTGTTTTAAAACCCCATGAAATAATAAAACTATGGGACTGTTTGTATTGCAAGATTATCAACTATACTTTCACAAGACGGATGACCCTGTGTAACAAACAGCAATGCCTATAAAAACACATTCCACAATTGAAATGCAGCCAAATATCTTATTTAAAGACATTTCTTGTTTCAATTATTTTAACACACCCTGATTATACAAATCAATATTTTGCTTACCGAAAAGGGTACAGTGCACGAAGAGGGAAACCTGGATGTCGTGTTGGGTAACCTGATTTTTCTTTATTATTTACGAATAAATTTATATTTCTAAACATTTTAACAGACACTTCTCCTTGATATGTTGCCTAACTACATGAATGTTATTTTTAAGCAATTTATTATCGCATTTGAGTGAGAAGTACTTTTATTATGCCTCTATGTTTGTTTTCGTTCTGGCCCAAGTATATCAAAATCTTCTATAAAATTCGATACATTGTTCATTGCATTTGAAACATTGAATATTACCCCGCTTCCCCCCCCCCCCCCCCGTCAGGGTCGGAAGTCATATTGTTTTACCCGGTGTGCCCGTCTGTCCCTCTGACTGTCCGTCACAAAATGTGTCCAATCTTGTAAATGCAACTCCTCCTACAACTGAGCCAGATCTTTTTGAGAGTTTGCAGGTATTTTTGTCAAGGTTTGAAGATGTGCATGAGGTTTGGCTGTAATCATCAGATTAGTTTTTGCCTTTTTTGCAGTTTGAACTTAGTCATTTTGGCTTAACTTCTACCAAAGCATAAAGACACTGGGTATCTTGTGAACGCAACTCCTCCTACAGTTTTAGCCGGCTTGCAAGTGTTTTTGTCAAGGTCTGAAGATGTGCATGCGATTTGGCTGTAATCCTCAGATTATTTTTTGTTACTTTTTCAGTTTAAACTTAGTCAATATTTTGGATATAGATACTGTGTATCTTGTGAACGCAATTTCTCCTACAGTTTTAGCTGGATATTTTTGCAGGTGTTTTGTCCAGGTCTGAAAATGTACATGTGATTTGGATGTACCATGGATTTTTCATTATAATGGAAATAATCTATGATAATTTTCTTTTTCCCAAATGACAATTGTGCAATAGTTTACTACATTGGCAGGATATCTTTGCTGAATATGAAATCGATTTTTTGGTTTTATTTCAGTTTGGAATCATTTGGATTTTTCTGAAACAAAAAAGGGTAGGGGAGACATCTGTTGTTTTCTTAGAAAACCCAATTCTAGTTTAGCTTTGCAAATTGGTTTAAAAGTTCTTTATTTTGAGGAGTGTGCAAAACGTGATAACACTTACATTTATGTGAGAAACATCTTAAGGATAAGGATCTTGTCTGATGGGTAAAATTAACAAATAAGGCGACATGTTTAAAAGCACTTGTTAGACGAAATCTTATAATTTCACTGTTGATCTAAAAAACTGATTTGATCTCTGTATGGAAGAAAGTACATGCCATGAAATGGTTATTTTATCTATCGCAGAGATTTAGTAGTATGTATTTTTTTTGTTGTTGTTGTTTTTTGCACTTTTCATAAGTTCTAAATAGGATTTTCACGTTGGCGCTGAAAGAATAATATTTAAAACCCAAGAAATGTAAAGACACATCTGCGTCGATGGTTTAAAAAATAACGTATGGCACGATACCTCTTCTGTAGGTAATAATTGCCAATAGTTGTAGGTTATGATCAACTAAACTCATAGACCATATCATGGCCTGAGGGTAAACACAGCTATTACTACTGGTTAATTTACTGAAGGCAGAAAGACAGCAACTTCCAGGTATATTTGCTGTGGAGCAGACGGATATTTTCAGTACACTCGAATCATGATGCTTAGTTGATGCATATGGTAGACTGTTCTAATAGGCAAACTAAAATAAAAATAATATATTTTGCAACTATCCACTCGGTAAACTAAAATGAAATACTGTTAATCTTTAATATTGCACTGATTTTGTGGTTTCCATACTATACATACATTTAATACGGAAAATACAAAGGGGGTGTAGAATATGCTATTATTGTCGACTGCTAATTTTTTTCAAATCTATTTTTACAAAGTAAGTGAGTAAGCACAAACTGCAGACCAACCCACGACACCTCGAAGAAGAGCCACAGGACTTGTACAGTAATAAGACATCCAAAAATACAATAAAAGCAAAGCAACCAGCCCTCTCTACCTGCTGAAGATGATTGCAAAACTAGAAAGGACAAATAGATATTCATACCACAATAAAGGCCAAAACAGAACCCCAACAAATAGTGGGAGGTTTATAAAACAATAAAGCAGCAACAACAGAACCACTGCATTAGAGCGGACAGCAGCCTAAGCTGCCGGTGGGCGTGGGGTAGTGGGGCCTAAATGAATTTTACTGGCACCAAATCTTCGCCCTAGATTTTGTTTTTGTTAATGCATAAAATTTGTTTATCTCGCATGAAGGCTTCCTAACTAATGCAATGCATCATCACAGAGAAACAAATCTAATCAAAATAATCATGAAATGTGAGAACTGCATGAAGGACGGGAGTTATTTGACTGAATAACCAGTATTGAATAAATATGGCTAAATAAAGCATTCAGATTTGGGCTGAGAAGCAAAATACATCACATAGATATATGCTGTGTATCAGTTAGCTTCTCAAATTAACCCCTTAAGTATGAATTTATTTACTGGTATCAATGCACACTGGAATCAGTCCAAAGAATATAGGCAATCTTATATATGAAACCTGATACCAAAATAAAACTCATTTCCCTCTCAGATATGAGAAACACTCCATATTCAATCATCAGAATCTTTGAAAAGTCAGTTCTAAAGATAGAGTATCTGAGACTATAACCTAATTGAATAGACTACACAAGTCTAGTACAAATGCAGGGCAATTAAAGGACATTTTCCTGTGAAAAAAAAAACATATTTTACTAAGAATCTGAGTAAAATCATATTCCATTCATCATGTTTATATGCGTATATTGTTTTGCTATTCAAACACAATCATTCAATGATGAGTCCCTGTATTTAATACTTTAAAAATAACCTGAGTGTGCAATGCTATTCCATGCACGGATCCAGACATTTTTGTCGGAAGGGGTTCCACTTTGACAACATTTTTATTGATCCAAACAATTATCACTATAAACAGACCATCATCGGCCTGTTAACGAAATTAATTTAAATGGCGTCACCCCCTCTGGGTCCGCCCATGTATTCATCACTATTATTTTGATGCTTAATTGATAGACAATGTATATGTTCTGCATTTTAAACATGTTTGCAACTTTTTTTCTGTAGAGTTTCAAACATTTATCTGAACGGCAAATTTAATCTTTGCATGCTGGGTTCACTACTGACCTTTTTCAAACTCAAATACAATATCTTTTGCAGACATTTGAAAATAACTTCACTTTATTTATTTTTTCAATAATGACAACGGTTCCTGCACACTTTGGTACTGATGAAAACGTTGATACTGTTCCATCCTATATTCTAAACATATAAAATTTTAAATTAACTCTGATGTCACACTGTCAAGCCTAGTCTTATCTATTTCTGGCTGAAAAAAGCCTTATAAATTTAAATTGGTATCGTAAGTTATCAACCTGTTAACCTTGATATGATCAATCACAATGTGATAATTACAATTATAACTGATTTTCCTAATTTTTACAGAAATGTTTTGTTCTAAATAAATCATTTATTTATAAAGTTTACATTGGCCATTGACAATCAAATGATCAGAAGGCTAAAGTTGATTTGATAACAGTTTTATTAAGTAGACAATGAAAGTAATGCTGAAGATAAACTAAAATCATTTTTAAATCCAAATATAAATTAATGTCCCGTCATCTGAATATGCAAGTGTGGGTAAAAATTTGATATGGAGACAGTCTCTTTAAAAAGTAACTAATTACAGACAGTTAAAATGCATAGTATCAATAGTTACATGTATCATTCATTTTATTCTGCCAGCTTAAAGATGCTAAATTCTATATAAATTTTAAGCAAATATTATGTTTAGTAATTAGCAGTTTTGTAATATAAATTAACTTAAATATGCTAGGAAATTAGTCTGTATCATGCTACTGACCATGTTTGTACAATGTGAGCAACAGTTAACCGAGTACACAAAACTATTCAGTTGCTTTAAAGTTTTTAATAACTGATTAAATCCAACTAGATTCATTCAGGTAAATACTGTGGTTGGTAAGGTGATGCAATCTCTGCTGCAGCTTTCAGAGAGATGGCCCTGTCATGTTTGGCTTGATGGCAGAATGAGGTTTTCTTCACTTGAGGCAAATTTGAGTTTGGGTCAGGGCCTTTTAGTCAATCCTATTCTTCGTTTCTGTATCCCTTCCTCTGGGAGGAGCCCTGGCATTACTGAAATATTGTTGACTTGGATGTTAAATCTCAATAAATCAATCAATCCAAATAATTATATTACAACAATCTAAATCCACCGTATCTTAGCATTCCAGGCAAAAAAATATTATCTTTGACAACATATGATTATCATTTGGGTAATTTTGATGTTACATGATAACGTGGCACTTCTCAGAGGGCTAACATGTCGCATTCTGTGGCATATATAGTAGTAGTAGTAGGAAATCATAGTGGCCAAAATTACTCCCGGGGGGAGCAGGGTCTACAGCCATCCCAAGGTATCTGGTGGATTTTCTTAAACATATTGATACAGTATGTATTGGATATTCCATTTTTTAAGCGGTCAAAGTTCAAAGTTTCTAAATAATGATGCATTTATGTCCCTAAAGATTGTTTATATCTTAACAAACAGTGCAGACCCTGATGAATGCAGCATTTCATCTGGATCTTCATTATTTGCTGAATACCTGTTTATCGAAAATGGTTCAATAACAACATGGAATGTTTATAACGCGACCTGTGCTAAATGATGTATTTTTGTGTAATATTCAATTGTTATAATCACATATTGCAGCTTCAAAAATAAGACGAATGTGTACTGCTGTCTCAGAGACGTTACAGGGTTCTCTTGTATACCTACAGAGCAACGGATATCCAGCAAATATTCCTCCTGGAGATTCAAGCTGCACTTGCTCGGTTGAAACGAGCATATGTAATGCCACTCTGAATCTATATACAATTGATAGAAGATTTAAGGTTGGTAAATTATGGTGCATGGGTAAAAGTTCAAATTATCTGTACAATTCAGCATATTGAAGCAACTTTAAGGCTAGTAGATTGTGGTGTATGGGTGAAAAGTTCAAAGTTTCTAACATCCTGCCCATTTGGAATTCAAAGCTTAAAACTACATGTAGTTGTATGCCTACAAAACATTAGCAATTTCAAGTTAAATCATTTTTACTAAGATGAGATGGAAACAAATCAGAGAAGCTTGAATAATCTGTACAATTCAGGAATATCTTGAAAATTGTCACCCATGGTTGTATTGTCTTGGGGTATATTGGTCTCTTAATGAATGAGCCCTGTTGCGAGAAACTCTGCAGTGTTTCCGACTACGTAAATCTCACACCAACATGCTCAACTAAAGAGACAAGCTACACAATTAAAAACGTGTAAATAGCAAGTTCAGCTATCATACTTCATGGAAACCAAATAAAAAGCCAGTGATTAGACTGCCACTTCATATGCATTATAAAATATTATGCATCGCATATATTATACATCAAAGTGGTGTCTTACTTGAAACTGTGTTTCAGAGTTTATACCACCTTTACCAACTTTAGCATGAAATATCTTTTGGTGTGCAAGGTCTACACTGATGTAGGTGGTATAAAATAGTTATACCATGGGTTGTCCACCTGTGCGTAAGACAATCCACTCGCTAAAGTTCGTGGATTATCTCTTCGTACAGGCGGACAACCCATGGTATAACTATTACTTACCTAATGCCACTTTTAAATTGTTAAATATCTCTTACCTGACATTCCAAATAAAGAAACTAGCATGCTTAAATTCGCTGTTTGTTCTGGTATTCAGTTTTAATATCTATTGAGTCCTTATCTTTGCTTTATCTCCTTGTTATATCTTGATTTATATGTTCTAGGACATGGTGCATTGATAAGTTAGAGGTCTTTCATGCAAACCAAATATCTATGTGTCTTGATCCACATCTGAATTAAGGCTGAGGTTGGCACCGTGAAACCAGTTTAAGCCCTCCAGTAAAATATTTTTACTGACCGTTCCAAGGCGGTACTTCTTTTGTGGATCTTTTTATGTTTTTTTTTTCTGTTTTGTGTTTGCTATGCCTTTGTGCACATCTGTTTATATGTGCCTTGTGGTCACCTGCTGGGAAAGGGCTGACCTCTTGGCTCTCGTCTGTGGTGTCTAACTGTGAGTTTGTCACTTTCCTATTGGTATCCTAGGTCAGGTGTGGTACTTGATTGTGTCGATTCCTAATCTTTTCACCCTTACTTACTTCTAAAAACAAACCGCTGTTCTTACATATATATTTCATTTTATTGTTCATTTCTGTTTGTAGAGTGAAAATGGAACTTGTCATCAATCCATTACCCTTTCCACAGATGCACAATGGAGCTGTAATAACAATGCTTTTGGAATTGAGTTTGTTGCATCAACCCAGACCTACTTAACGTTCGAATTTACAAACACCTACACAGCTGCTGGAGGACAATTCTGGTTTGGAGTAGAAGGTAAATTGGTATAAGCTCAAAGAGTCAAATCTTTGCATGTTCTGAATTGCTCATGTTTTTTGTTGTTGGCTGAAAATTAAGGTTTCAGGAATACAATCATACACCAAAACACTTTGCGAAGGGTTTCAGCAGGCAACAAACTATGTCACTGGCCTGAAAAGAGTTACAGCATTGAACTAGAGTGAATGAGGTCTATAATTTCCTTTTGGAAGGCTTCCAATGTTATGAAAGTGAAACTTCATCACACTATTCGTCACCTACCAACCTTCTCATGGCGAGCAAAATTCTTATCAGCAATAAAATTTTAATCACCTGTAGGGAGCAAGATCTTACATATATGAAATGGTTGGTTGTGTTTAACTCATTAACCCATTTATGCCTAATGGAACTTCCCACTGTTATGATCTGAAAGAGTCAATTTCCAATTTAGGGTTGTTGGGTGGTATTTTTTATTAAATTATAAAGAAAAAATATTTTTGCAAATAGTGTAGAACCTGGTTTTGCACTGTTTGTTGATGTCCCACAAAGAGGACGCAAGGCTTATATGGGTTAACATAAAATATATTCTTGAATACTATCAACTCACTGCAGATGTCCACCGCAAAAGTGACACATATTTATTTTAAAAGCCACACATGATTTCTTTTGGCTGAGGGTTGCTGTCATTTTTACAGCTATCTCAGTGATATAGAGCTGGATCCATTTTCCTTAAATTTTTGGCGAAACTCTGGCATGAATGCTACACTGTATAAAAATAAGAAAGACTGCAAAGATCAGGTATCAATACAACCAAGTACCATACCTGACCCAGGATACCACATGGGAAAGTGACAAAATCGCAATTAGACATTACAAACAAGACAGCAATGAACAGGCACGAAAGCATGACAAACACAAGACATAAATAACACAAATGGTCCACAAAAGAAGAACCGTCTTGGAACAGTCAGTAACAATATTTTACTGAAGGGCTTAAACCAGTTTCAATGCACCAACCTCATCTTTAGTTCAGATGTGGATCAAGACACATAGATGTTTGGTTTGCATGAAAGACCATTGACTTATCTGTACATCATCTCCTAGAACATATAAATCAAGATATAAAAAGGAGATAGAGCAAAGATAAGGACTCAACAGTACATAAAACTGAATACCGGAGCAAAAGAAATCCAACAGGTAAACCCCGGTAGGCCTGACAACAGCCAAAACATCAGGCCCTTACCATCTCATCAATAGATAAGTCTTTAAGTCGGAACCGTCATGGAGTCTGAAGTCCAAACCTCTGGCGTGCAATTAAAGAGGAAAGCAAAGTTGCCAACCGTGACTGGGTTGACCACCAAGCATGTAGTTTGTTGCAATACATTAATTTTATGGCCAATCTTTTTATGATGGGAAATTATTTTGATAAAATGCGCTAAAAATATTAATTCTAATGGCATTTCTATTCAAGTCATAATGCACAGGGGGTATATGTGTTTAACATAAGAAATTACTAAAGGATTTGCTGGTTGCTTTACTTTAATTTATGTGTTCCATATTTCTGACATGTGGCGTGCGTGGAGGGTCTGTGGCCTGTGGCATTTCTTGTCCATACTCACTTACTATTTGTAGCGGTATTAATATCGAAATCATTGGACATTGCTATTAAAATATGGTCACATTAACCAATATGTTACACACATATTTTTTGTAAAATTCAGTGTCGCATGGAACCTGACATCTACTTGTAAAAGGCCCTGCTGAAAACGCTTCCGTTTAACGCCCATGTTGGCGTAACCAGTGGGGCTATGAGGCCTACATTTTGGGCTTAATCTTCATTCCCATCCCCATGTTGTGTAATCGAGCGACAAACTCCCCCTGTATATGCACAGATTCGTCTAAGCTAGCCCTCGGTCCTCAACATTATAATAAATACCAAATTTTATGCATAAGCTGAACGTTTTATTTTACAGTAAAACCTTTCTTAAGCGGCAACTCAAAAAAAGACAAAACAAAGGTCTTAAAGACAAATGGTAGCTTAATGAAGGTCGAAAGTATTGAAGAATGCTGCTCTCTTGGAGCATTCTGCAATACTTTTGACCTGCATTAATTAAGCGATAATATGTCTTGAAAAACAATATTTGTTCTTCATTTTGAGTGGCCGCTTAAGACAGGTAAAGGTTTAGGGACCTAAATATAGGCTTCCCTTGCCAATAAACTTCAAAACATGTCCTGAGAAAATGGCTGGCGCCTTACAAGAATGTTGTAATCGCTGGTGTAAACGAGAATATTATGCCATAAATAGTTGGAAAATAAATATCTTTTTTAAATTATTGTTGGTAGAATTTCATTTTATGGCAATGATTTAGATCCCCTCCCACCTAAATCTAAAACCTTTTAGGAATTTAAAGAAAGGGTTCCAGGAATTCCATAGTAGGTTTGTTTTGGCACCTGCAGATAAGGCTGCTAACAATGCTGTGGTCGTTTGAAATCTGTAGTACATTAACACCCTAAAGCAAGAACTTAGCACTGCTAAAACATATGAGCATAACATAATTGATGAGACGTCTGTCATTGATAGGAATCAATGACATATGGCGGCTAAGTTTAGTGTGTTTGTTGCTGAGGATCATAGCAAACTTTGTACGTTATACTGGTTACCTTAACTTCATAAACGACCATATAAGTCGCATTTTATTTGCTTATTCTAGTCCATGTACTACTACTGAGTTGTCTTAACTTTGACTTCTTGCTGCACTTCGATTAAAAAAAGTAAAAAAGAGGGCAAAGAAACCATGTTATAAAATATCGTACAACAGTTTATGAAAGAGATGGTAAAAGTCTATTTTGGTCTGTTAAAAATTGAGGTGAAATTCTTAATAAATTAAATTCTAAAGGTTTTCTAGCATCTTGTTTGTCTACATATGACTACTATCCTCTCCCACCTAAATCTAAAACCTTTTAGGAATTTAAAGAAAGGGTTCCAGGAATTCCATAGTAGGTTTGTTTTGGCACCTGCAGATAAGGCTGCTAACAATGCTGTGGTCGTTTGAAATCTGTAGCACATTAACACCCTAAAACAAGAACTTAGCACTGCTAAAACATATGAGCATAACATAATCGATGAGCAAACTTTGTACGTTATACTGGTTACCTTAACTTCATAAACGACCATATAAGTCGCATTTTATTTGCTTATTCTAGTCCATGTACTACTACTGAGTTGTCTAAACTTTGACTTCTTGCTGCACTGCGATTAAAAAAAGTAAAAAAGAGGGCAAAGAAACCATGTTATAAAATATCGTACAACAGTTTATGAAAGAGATGGTAAAAGTCTATTTTGGTCTGTTAAAAATTGAGGTGAAATTCTTAATAAATTAAATTCTAAAGGTTTTCTAGCATCTTGTTTGTCTACATATGACTACTATCCTCTCCCACCTAAATCTAAAACCTTTTAGGAATTTAAAGAAAGGGTTCCAGGAATTCCATAGTAGGTTTGTTTTGGCACCTGCAGATAAGGCTGCTAACAATGCTGTGGTCGTTTGAAATCTGTAGCACATTAACACCCTAAAACAAGAACTTAGCACTGCTAAACCATATGAGCATAACATAATTGATGAACAAACTTTGTACGTTATACTGGTTACCTTAACTTCATAAACGACCATATAAGTCGCATTTTATTTGCTTATTCTAGTCCATGTACTACTACTGAGTTGTCTAAACTTTGACTTCTTGCTGCACTGCGATTAAAAAAAGTAAAAAAGAGGGCAAAGAAACCATGTTATAAAATATCGTACAACAGTTTATGAAAGAGATGGTAAAAGTCTATTTTGGTCTGTTAAAAATTGAGGTGAAATTCTTAATAAATTAAATTCTAAAGGTTTTCTAGCATCTTGTTTGTCTACATATGATTTCTCTACTCTCAATAATACTTTGACTCATAATCTAATCTGGACTTAAATCTCTCTTGCGCCAAGGACTTTCGGAACCCGATTTCTATGGTGACTTGGTGTATAAATTGAAGAAGATTGTTGGGTCTAATAATTTTTCAGCGCAGTTCATTAAAATAATTTCCCATTATAAAAAGATTGGCTATAACATTAATGTATTGCAACAGACTGCATGCTTGGTGGTCAACCCAATCACGGTTGGCAACTTTGCTTTCCTCTTTAATTGTACGCCGGTGGGTCGGACTTCAGACTCTATGCTGGTTCTGACTTAAAGACTTATCTATTGATGAGATGGTAGGGCCCTGATGCTTTGGCTGTTTGTCGGGCCTACCGGGGTTTACCTGTTGGATTTCTTTTGCTCCGGTATTCAGTTTTAATTACTGTGTGGTCCTTATCTTTGCTTTATCTCCTTGTTATATCTTGTTTTATATGTTTTAGGAGATGATGCATTGATAAGTTAGGGGTCTTTCATGCAAACCAAATATCTTAGTGTCTTGATCCACATCTGAATTAAGGGTGAGGTTGGCGCCTTTAAACCGGTTTAAGCCCTCCGGTAAAATATTTTACTGACTGTTCCAAGGCGGTACTTCTTTTATGGATCTTTTATGTTTTTGTTCTGTCTTGTGTTTGCTGTGTCTATGTGTGCGTCTGCTTATATGTGCTTTCTGGTCACCTGCTGGGAAAGCGCTGACCTCTTGGCTCTTGTTTGTGGTGTCTAACTATGAGTTTGTCACTTTCCCACTGTTATCCTGGGTCAGGTGTGGTACTTGATTGCATCGAGTCCTGATCTTTGCAACCTTACTTACTTTGTAATGAGAACTGTGCCTGCTTTACTCCTGAACAACCCAAATGATATAAGTTATGGTCATGTAAGAAAATGTCTGATGCTCTCCATTATCTTTTGGACAACATATTTATAAGATTTGGCTCTAAAGGCATTCCAAATTGGTACTAATTGTGCTCCTCTTGTTGCAGATTTTTTTTCTTATGAGAGAGACTTCATGTTGTCTCTGTCAGACAATAATCAAACTGATATTATTGAAGCTTGTAACTCAGCCTCCAGATATTTAGATGATTTACTTTATATTGATAATCCTTATTTTGAACAAATTCCACTGAACTTAATTTAAATAAGGCGAATTCTTCTGATACTGAAACCCCGTTTTAGACTTGGACTTGTCCATGACGAATGGCATAGATTCATCTAAGAATTATGATAAACTGGATGATTTTAATTTTAAAATAGTAAATTTTCCATTTCTTGGCAGAGATGTTCCTCGCTCCCTTCCAATAGTGTATACCTTTCGCAGCTTATTCGTTTTTCGAGAGTGTGTTTGAATGTTGATGACTTCAACAACAAACTTATTTTTGACTGCTAAGTTATTTAAACAAGGCTATAGATTTCATAAAATTCGAAAAGCATTTCTAAATTCTACCACAGACACTCAGAATTAAATGTAAAATAAAACATTAGTTTAAAAACTCTTCTGCAACAGGGCATATCAGAACCTATATTTTATGTGATTTAGTTTATAAATTCAAAAGAATTGTTGGAAATCATAATTTTAGCGAGATAATCAAACTTTATAATTGTGGTAAAGCTCTGACGTAAAGCTTTAATCAGTGGATTGATGCCTGGTGCTTGGCTGTAGCTGGGCTGGGCCAACCGTGGCTCAACTTGAGTTTTCTTTAGCTCTGACGAGCTCTTTTCTTTGTTTCATCTTAGTGCGTTAATTTGATTTGATGTTTCTCTATGTTGATTCATTGCAATAGTTAGGAAGGATCCATGCAACCTTGACAATGTTTGTGCTTCAACAACAGCAGAATCTAGGGCAAAGATTTGGTACCAGTAAATAATAAGCCCCACCCCCATCCAGTGACTTAGGCTGTTGTCCCATTCTAAGGCAGTGGTTCTGTTGTTTTTGATTCGTTGTTGATTATTACTCCCATTGTGGGGTTCTGTGGTTATTCTATATTTTGTTGTGCGTTGCTTCGTGTCCATTCTAGTATTGCAATCATCTTGATGGGGAAGAGAGAGTTGTTTACTTTTCTTTGTTTGTCTTCCTGGTATGGTGATTGTTGTGTGGCTCTTCTCCACGATGTCACAGGTTTGTCTGCAGTTTCTGATTGTGGTATTTCCTGATCATACTCACCAACTATTTACTGTATTTAAAGGTACTGGTGCTACTGTGGAGCTAGAATTAAACTGTCCAGTTAAAGAACAACAATACTGCCTAACAACCACAACTACCACCACAACCACAACGACAATAACAACTACTCCTACACCTACTACAACGACGATGACAACTACTACACCTACTACAACGACGATGACAACTACTACACCTACAACGACGACAACTACACCTACAACAATGACGACTACAACTACTCCTACACCTACAACAACCACTCCTACATCGACGCCAACAACAACATCCACCTCAACCACTTTATTGATAACATCTGCAGATCCACAAGCAAGTGGTTCTATATCAGAGCCAGAGGCTTCAAGTAAGCGTTTATCATGTAGGACCTAGAATGTATAAGAATAAAAACAAATAGATATGTTGAGCAAAGAAATACAATTGCTTGTAGTCTTAACAAACAAGCAGTGAAATATTTAAACAATAAAAAACATATTGTTCAGAACAGATTAGATGAGTTACACTTGACACTTTTTAGCACTGATCAAGATAGATATGAATAAGATTTGCTGCATCATTGGTATAACATGATGTTCACTCGTAGTGAATGGCGATATAAAACTTATATAATTTTTAACTAATAACTCCAGGCCAATTTCTTTAAATGTACAGATAATGAAAGTAAGTAAGGTTGCAAAGATCAGGAATCGATACAATCAAGTACCACACCTGACCCAGGATACCAATGGGAAAATGACAAACTCACAGAAGACACCACAAACGAGAGCCAAGAGGTCAGCCCTTTCCCAGCAGGTGACCACGAAGCACATATAAACAGACGCGCACAAAACATAGCAAACACAAGACAGAACAAAAACATAAAAGATCCACAAAAGAAGTACCGCCTTGGAACGGTCAGTAAAATATTTTACTGGAGGGCTTAAACCGGTTTAACGGCGCCAACCTCACCCTTAATTCAGATGTGGATCAAGACACATAGATATTTGGTTTGCATGAAAGACCCCTAACTTATCAATGCATCATCTCCTAAAACATATAAATCAAGATATAACAAGGAGATAAAGCAAGGATAAGGACTCAACAGTAAATTAAACTGAATACCGGAGCAAAAGAAATCCAACAGGTAAACCCCGGTGGGCCCGACAAACAGCCAAAGCATCAGGCCCCTACCATCTCATCAATAGATAAGTCTTTAAGTCGGAACCATCATAGAGTCTGAAGTCCGACCCACCGGCGTGCAATTAAAGAGGAAAGCAAAGTTGCCAACTGTGATTGGGTTGACTACCAAGCATGCAGTCTGTTGCAATACATTAATGTTATAGCCAATCTTTTTATAATGGGAAATTATTTTAATGAACTGCGCTGAAAAATTATTAGAGCCAACAATCTTTTCAACTTATACACCAAGTCACCATAGAAATCAGGTTCCGAAAGTCCTTGGCGCAAGAGAGATTTAAGTCCAACTTGGAATTTAGAAATCAAATCAAAGTATCGTCTATAAAATTTTGAAAATGTTTTGCGAAGTTTATGATACCGATAGCCCTGTTTAAGAAGTTTCTGAGTTAACAATTTATTGCGAGTGTTGAAGTCAGTAACATAGCTAGATGCTCTAGTAAAACGAATGAGTTGAGAGATATAGACTCCATAGGATGTAGAACGAGGAACATCACCATCTAAAAATGGGAAATTGACAATTTCAAAATCAAAGTCGTCACGTTTATCATAAATTTTGGTAGAAACAATACCATTAGAAATTGACAAATGCAAGTCTAAAAATGCGGCTTCGGTATCAGAGGCATTGGCTTTATTAAGTTGGAGCTCTGAAGGGTATATTTGACTAACCATATTTTCAAAATAAACATTATTAATATTTAAAATATCGTCCAAATATCTGGAAGTAGTGTTAAACGCATCAATAACATCAGCCTGCTTATCATCAGAAAGAGACATCATAAAGTTTCTTTCATAACAAAACAGGAATAAATCTGCAACCAGGGGAGCACAATTAGTGCCCATAGGAATCCCAACTACTTGTCTATAGAGCTTGGTGCCAAATCGAATAAAAATGTTGTCCAACAAAAAGGTCAGCGCATCACATACATTTTGACACGACCATGCATGATATTTTTTAGGTTTTTCTGAAGTAAAAAATGCATTTCTGTCACTACATGCAAGGTAAGGAGAGCCTTCTCTCTGGAAGGTTCTTTCAATAAGATCAATAAGTTTATCTTTAATTAAATTATGAGGTAAAGTAGTAATTTTATATAACATAGACAGTCCTATTTCTTTTGTTGGTTAAATTTTTATCAAGCTATGTCAATTAGTACCAAAATGGCATCTGAAAGACCAAATGCCTACTTTGTTATATATTTTTTTTTAAAATTGGGAAGTAACAGATAGCACAGCACCCTTAATCGTAGCAAACATGTTTTAAATACAATTGGTATAGTGAATCGTGAGTATTACGAGACCTGTTTCATGTTTATTTGAACAAATTTGAGTTTCACTTTTTGTGGTTGCATATAAATAAAACAAACAAATTTTGCTTTTTCGTGCATAATGGACATGTCCCTGGTATTGCCAAGTAGACAAGTTGGCAATTTAAAGCAAAACCATAACATTGCGGCCCTAAATACATCCCACCCCCTTTTTATTGATTTTAAGAGCTAAAACGGGTGTATCTTTTAAGAGACTACGAATTTAATTGTGAGATTTTCTTTTAAGTTTAGAGGAACATTCAGTATATATTACAAATGAGAAACAGCCTAAGCGAACCTGTTTTTTGCTTCAAGAGGCTGGGCTTAATAAGTTCTTCTATACAAGTGCCCAAATAGGTATCCCATGTTTAAAATGAGTCTTGGAAGAATTTTGGAAAACAAATTCTCAAAACTCACAACCGACTCCGTTTCTTAGATATTTTAAGTATCTATCGCCGATAAAACTGATCACCAAATATTGCAATTGAGTATTTTGCATACAATTTAGTGTTGCTATGGAAACTGTAAACCCTAAAATTTGATTTTCAAGTCGCTTCCAAAAAGTAAATATCCAACTGGAATGCTTTATTTTCTAACAGAACACACTTTAATCATTTATGAACAACATATAAAAGGTTCCAAGAGAAAAACTTCATATCTTTTAGAGAAGTTGTTCGAGAAAGATTTAGTACATTTCGTGTCAGACAGCGTTTTTAAATGCTTAAAATTTGACTACTCGTCTTCAGAGACTGTTTCAAACCAGAAAATAAAAATTAAGAACTGTTGTTTTTTAAGACTGCGTATTCCTGGAGATCAAACTATCCCATGAAAATCAATTATTACCAAATATAACGAGAAATAAATGAGTAACGGCATTTGCAAATTTGTTCAAATAAACATGAAACACCTCTTGTATATTCCAGCTTATGAGTTTGTATAACATGAAGGATCTCAGAAAACAAATAAATCTACAGTTTTCATTCGGCTGGCATGGTGTAAAACGGCCAAAAAATGTCCAGTCCGTAGACACCATTGTTTTTCTTGAAGACTTTGAAAGATTAAGGTCATGTTTATGTGTGTGATACAAGTGGGTATCGGGACTAAGGTAACATATGAAATAGAAAGATTGTTTGCAACAGAAAGTAGTTAGAAGTCTTTGAATGCAAAAATGTCCTGTCCATAAACGCGTCCTGTCCGTAGACACTTATATTTAAATGAATAGTTAGAAGCAAAATTACAATAGTAAAGATTTAGTTTAAATCATATCTGTTTATTATACCCGCCTTCTTCTTTAAAAAAAGGTTTATAAATTTCTTACCAAAGTCGGTCCGTTGTCCGTCTGTCTATCCGTCCTTCCATCAGATTTCTTGTAAATGCATCTCCTCCTAAACCGTTAAACGTAGCAACTGCAAACTTTGCAGGTGTATAGATCGCATGATGTAGAGGGAACTGAGCAACATTTTGTGTGAGCTTGACCTTGGGGTCGGGGTCAACGTCAAAGGTCAAATAATGTATTTTCTTGTAAATGCACCTCCTCCTTAACCATTTGATGTATTTGCTTCAAACTTTACAGGTGCATAGGTCACATAATGTAGAGGGTACTGGACAATATTTCCTGTGACCAACTTAGATCAAGGTCATATATTGCATATTCCTGTAAATGCACCTCCATCTTAACCCTTCGACATAGCACCTTCAAACTTTGCATGTGTATAGGTCACTTAATGTTGAGGGTACTGGACAACACTTCATACGACCTTGAACCCAAGATCAAGGTCAAATAATGTATTTTCTTATAAATGCATCTTCTCTTAAACTGTTCGACGTAGCAACTTAAAATTGTGCAGGTACATAGGTCACATGGAGAGTATTGGGTAACATCTTATGTGATCTTGACGTCTATGTCATATAATGTATTTTCTTGTAAATGCATCTCCCCATTAATCGTTGGACAGAGCAATTTCAAACTTTGCAGGTGCATAGATGAAATGATGTAGAGGGTACTGGGCAACATTTTGTGTAACCTTGACCCCAAGGTATCGGTCAAAGGTTAAGAACCGCGTATTTATGATGGGGTATCATCGACTACTGCTCTTGTTTTCTTAAATTATTATAACCACTTTGAATTAGACTTAGACTCATTTACTGGTTCGTTTTGCTTCACAATACTCTAAACCAATTGTAATCTAAACATACCTGCCTTGGTTAAAGGTGCTGTGCAATATAGCACTAGTACTAAATTTGGGAAATATAAAAGAAAGTAGACTTTTGGTCGTTTTGATGCCATTCAGGTTCTAGTTGATATAGCTTGATATTTTAACCTGTAAAAGAAAGAAGACAGTCATTTTGTATAGAAATTGATATCAAATTCTGATCATTTAAAAAAGAGGAATGGTTGTGTAATTATTTGTTGAAAACAGTACTTTTCAAATGAAATAGTTTAACAGCACGTTTCAAGCATTTTTTAAGCAATTTTATGGGCTGATTTTTGTTTGATTTGATTCTTTACATCCCAGTCAACATTTTTCAGATATGTCGGGAAGGGTCTTCCTGGTTTGAACCAGTACTTAGTAAGGATTTATGTCTTGCTCAAGGACAGATTTATAACAACTGATAGGAGTCATTTCTTTGAGTTTTTATAGAATTTTGTAATTTCACGGGCAAAGAAAACATGAAAATGAATGTCACAACGTTTATTTTGATACCATAATTTTCCATATGTTACGCCTTTCAAAACATATCTTGAGTGAAGAAAAAAAACTTATATTATGATAGTATTGTGTCTTTTTTTTTCCTGACAACATCCTCTTTCAACCATAAATTTGCGAGTCAGTACTTTCGTTTATCTATAACACCAACTTGTTTAAGACAATATAAAGTATATGAAATGTGAAAATGCATGCAAAAAGTGATTTGAAAGAACTTTATTTTTGACCTCCGATGAAACAAAAAATTGCTTTTGATTGTGGCTGAGCCTACATGTGTAGGGGTATTGCGTTTTCTGTCCCTATATAAACGGGTAGCCAAGGTTCGTTTTGGGATAGTTCCCTTATTTGACCTCTATTTGAGTTGATATTGACAGGGCTGTTATGGGCATATTGTGTGATTTCATATTTTAATGTTTTACCCTTGATTTGGGGAAATTTTATTCTTGAGCTGTCTGTGCCTCCCAAAAATCTTGTAGTATTTAATAAAGTCCATCGTTATAGTTTTCCATCCGGCTCGTGAGGTCTGTGCACACCTCAGCTTGGCGGACAGACATTGTTGGTACTGTGCTGATGTATTGGGAGATAACACTTGTCATTCTTATAGGTATTGACTAGCATTTGCGCATTGTGATTTGTACCCATATATAGGGCAGATATTTGTAGAGAGGCTCATGGAATTGACACATCAATTGAAACTATTTATATGTGAAGTTATGTAAGTAAGAAAGATGCGGTTACAGATAAGCACATATGTATACTGTTCATGAAAAGTTAGGCACATGTACACTGCTCATATTAATGCATCAATTAGATTAGCGATTACAGATAAATGTATTTGTATATTTACTGTAATAGATTAGGTGCAGATGTATACATAACATAATATGAGGTTTTTATGTTGTCCCACTGTGCTATATATTCAAATTAATAGGTTTCAGTCCAAACTTATTTTCTTGTCAGTGTTCATCACAATAATTATAATATCGGACTAAACTATCAATATTAGATCTATTGTCCTGAAAAAGGGTGATTCTCTAAGTGTGTGAATATTATTCAAAGAATTGACATGCCGAAACAGGCAATGGGTTCATAGAAGTTGAATGATTTGTTTTTTTGACAGTGCTGTTATACATTTCGATTTAGAACACCAGCCGTTAGTTATAAATCTTAATCTTTGAAAGTTTGCATAGAAGAGGTGTAAATATGTCGTTAGATATGCATGGAACGCAATATTGGCTATCACAACATAACAACATTTTACAAAGCGTTGAAGTATAATTGGTTGTGTAGTAAAACGTCAAAATGCAACGTAAAATAGGCAGGTTGGCGCTATATAGCATTGCCTTGACGACAGCTCTAACGCACGTAGACGACTAACATCAAGCATGTTGTAACCGATTAACTGCATATGTGTTGCAGTATTATGTGCTGTAATCCCTGGCATCGCAATGTGGCTACTATGCGATGACTCATTCTTAATGTAGAATATCCAAATGTTGTACTATAACAATCCATCTCTATACCAGCGTAATGGTGGTATAATTTTGAAGATAACAGGTAACTATATAACTTGTGATAGAAGCCGGCTGATCCAACGACCTTGTTTCAATTCCTGGTTGTGACAGGTTAGCATTTTTTTCGCTCTACGACAATCCATCTGTGTCTTTGTTTAGCTGTCTACTTCTGTGTGTAATGTTACAGTTACAATTTGCTAGAGATGCCACCCAGCGATATGCTATGTCTCCTAGCTTTGCTAATATCAGAATGTATGCCAGTGGGTTGTTGTCTGTCAACTTTCAATTTAGCACCATACAAGTGGTCATGGAACTTACCTAAAACAGCCCACTTAAGTGTTCGAAGCCCCACATTGTGGGCAGGATAATTGCATTATGCAGGTACAGACTACAGTTTAAAAGTTAGTCCATAATCAGCGTATGCTAACATAGATGGAAAGAAAAGCTTTTCTATCTCAGTCTAAAAGGCATTTGGTTTAGGTACATCACACTTGAATGGTGCCTTCTTTTTATGAGGCTCTTTTGTTGTGGTTTTAGCCAAGGAATCATTTAAAGGTGGGGGCTACATGGCTCCAAAACCGTCTGTAAGCTTGCAAACCTTTGTTGCAACTTGTGACAGGCATATTTCTCAACCTTCCGTTTTTAAAGGATCTGTCTTGATTCTTCAGAGACCACATGACCAAGGTAAATAACTTCCCTTTTAAGACCCTCACACTTGGAAGCCTTCAACTTAATGTCATATCTGTGCAGTATGAAGACGTTCCAACTGCTGGTTAAAGGTCATGGGAACACGATGGGCTTCATTGTAATACAGCAAAACATACCAATCTGTCTAAGCCATGAATTAAAACCAGGGTCTCTGGATCTACAGGCAAACTCTAGCCGACTTTTACTGCAAGGCAAAGCAGTAGAAGTAAATCATATACCCAGACTGTGTGACAGAATTATGGTGGTTTTCCGGTACGATAATAGTATTCTACCTGCAAAAATTACCTTCTCATCTGGCAATAAATGGGCCAGCACATGAGCTTTTGGTTCTTATTGCTTCAGTGAGCAGCAACTGCTCGTGTGAGTTTGCGCATTTGTGCAGACTCGCCAAATCATTTGCTGCCGGCATACAAAAAGTTCTGTATGGATGTAAAGGCAGACACAGACCAAATTTTAGACCTCTAACGTATCTGGATACATCGTTATGAAAGTTTATTAGCGGCATTTTCACGCATGGTGTTAACACTGAAGTTTCTGACATGCACCCAAGTTGTAACCTGCTATCTGTTTTTTTTTTTCTTTCTTTTTCTGGGCAAGATGTTTGTCATAACAGAAAGAGCATATACATCTTAACCATTTACAGTAAAACCTGTGAAAAACGGCCACTCAAAAATAGACAAAACAAAGATCATTATGACAAATGGTAGCTTAATGAAGGTCAAAAGTATTGCAGAATGCTCCCCTTGGAGCATTCTGCATTACTGTTGGCCTGCACTAAGCGAAATTTGGTCTTGAAAACTAAATTTTGGTCCTTTTGAGAGAGTGGCCGTTTTTCACAGGTTTTACTGTACAAAAAACAAAATTAAGGGGAAAAAATAGCAAACGATAACCCCCCCCCCCCTTCCACGAAATGTATAATTAGATGCAAAGAACTAATACAAACAAACCCACAATCAAAAAAACTTTGTAAAAACATTTGGACCACAACATTTTTATGAGCAACAGTTACAGCAGCTTCTTGTGGATACGTGGAGACAGTCTAGATCCTCATCAGCTAAATTCTTTAGAATCTCTCTGAGCTTGATCAACACTGTTTTTTAAGCTCACACATCTAGCTTCAGCAGGATATGGGCTTTTTTGGAACTACAGCCTTATGGTCTTAATGTATTGAAGAATTTAAGGAAACATAAATAGATCTGTACTTTTGTTTTCTTCATTTTCATTAAAGTAAGAAAAAGGGCAAAGATCAGGAATCGATACAATCAAGCACCACACCTGACCCAGGATACCAATGGGAAAGTGACAACTTCATAATTAGACATCCCAAACTACAGCCAAGAGGTCAGCCCTTTCCCAGCAGGTGACCAAGCAGACTTCGTATAAAAGCTGTACGTATATGAACGTTCTGATTGTTATTTTTTTAATTATATATTTGCTGTGGCTACACAAAAGAACCATCGTAATAAGATGGTCCTTTTGGGTACCCAAAACATATGTTTAAACTGATCAATTTTATTCTTTTGCAGACACAATAGTAATTGGGGTTGGCATAGGTAGTGCACTGATAGTCATTGGAATTGCCATTGTGATAGGGGCTTGCTGCTGGAGGTACAAAAAGAGAAAACAATCAAAGGTAATACTATATATATAGTAAGCTCTCCGTAAATGTAAGTCAGGCCACTAGAAAAGATTCTGATTTAAATTCTATATTTTCATTACAAAAGGATTATGTGCTTGGATATAAAACATTGTTAATTTCTTCTGCTGTATCTTAAAAGGAGCTGTCATGTGAAATAGTCTGTCTGGGGCAAGTTCGGCCACTTAGTCGGGCAGCAAGTTCAGCCCATAGCCAAACTTGCCACACACTTACATAAAATATTTGCCATTGTATTTTAGGTCACCTGTTTTGTAAAGGGTGTTCATATCATGGATCCTAAATACCTCAATGTTCATATTTAGCACAACGACTGACTGCACAATGATTACGTTTATTTCATCAAATTCAAAATGCAAACTTTTCCTTTTCTGCTAATTATTATTATTATTATTATTATTATTATTATTATTATTATTATTATTATTGTATTTTTATATTTTATTATGTTTTACAATAAGGTGTATACAAAGATTAGAAAAAATGTTAAAAACAGCAACTGTAAACCCATACAAACCAATGCCCTGGTGTATATGCCCACTCCATCACAAGTTGACATACTTTTGTCGGATGATTCCCCTGCTTTTAGCCCAACTATGTATAACAGAATTTTTTGGGTAGATACCAGAGCCATGTCAGAATTAAGAGTGGGGTTGGTACGGTTAAACATGTTGAAGCTTTCCAGTAATTCATTTACTGACAGCTCCATTGCGATGCATCTTTTGTCGATTGTCATTTTTATTTATATTTTATGTTGGTCTTCTAAATGCTTTCTTCAGATGTAAATGTTGAAAACCTGGCCTTTATCACGTACTGTGAGTTGGTGTGTGTCGGGTGGATCAATACGTTACAACCATTCAACCCCAATATCGGCTATAGCATCTTGTGTGGACCGGTGTTGGCGGGTGGGGCAGTGGTTACAAATGCATTTCACTCTTTCAACGTGTACTGGTACATGCGTGCGCTTAATAACAATGGATATGAGCACAGACGTTAAATAAAAATGTGACAAAAATAGAATAAAACAATAAAAAATACTCAGAAAAAGTGAATGTCACACTTAGTGTCTGTATCACAAAGCGACGAGTCAAATGACAGACAGTGTAGATCCTGATTAGAACGCGCCTCTTGCAGCGGACGTTTTGCTTGCAGGCCGATGGTGGCCCGTTTTGGTTTCAGGGTATAGGTTTTCTAAGGAACACTGGAACAGATCCCTTTTCCTCCTTTTGAAAAATAAAATTTACGTCAAAACTTTGGATCTTGACCCTCCCCCCCCCCCCCCCCCCCCCAAGGAAACTTTCTGTGTCTTCGTGCAAGTTTATTGCAATGAATACGGTAAAATAATGCGTCAAACTCGTCATTGGAAGTAGTGTTTAAGCCAACAATGTCAAAACCTTAGTGCAACTGTACTACTGAAGGTAATTTGGTTTAAAAATAGTTTATTTCTCTAATTCAAATTGACATGCAAGACATATATACATACAATAACAATCTTTAGCCCATGACCCGCCCACTTCCTTTTGTTTCAGCCAATCAGTTGCAAGAAAAGGACCATATTCAGCGTGGTATATTTTGCATAACCCACACTATTTGGAGACTCATTCCCCTAACTTGATGAGAGGAAATTGCAGTCCAAAATGTTAATTTCACTAAATTTAAAAATATTTTTAGAACCCTAAATAAAACTGTGAAAAGAATATTGGCACAAAATGATGTAAATTTCAAATGTTAGCTGTTTCACAAAAAGAGGCGACCGCAGAAAACACTGACCAGGCTGCACATGTACATTGCAGCCTGGTCAGAAATTACACTGCTTGTCCCGAAATGCTTTTTGATAAAGACAGCATGACCAACCGCACATGAATAAATATAAATGCTGATCTGAGTGTCTCCACTGTTTGAGAATCAGGGTAGAATGCACAAACAGTGGGGACTGATCAGCCTCTATATCTGTAAACTGTGATCAATGCAATGCTTCCCAGATAATTTTGAAAAATAAATCTAAAAAATGCTGCTAATAAAATCCATTTGTCCCATGTGAACCCATCCGCGACCAAAAAAGAAATGAAAAACTCCTAAACGAAATGCAGCAAAATGCTACATAATGTGTACATTTCAGGATGTGAAACCAACACAGGAAACAGCTAGGTCAGGGCTAAATAGGTTATACAATGTTTTGTGTTTGTTATGAAATATACACTCGGGAGCTCCGCTCCCTCGTATATATTCCATAACCAGCACAAAACATTGAATAACCTATACATAGGATTGGAATGAAAGCCTAGAGCTTATAGATTTCCTTTCCCAAGGTGAAGTTAATTAACCTATTTAACATTGGCAGGTCATTACATAATTACGATTATTGTAAGCTATTATTTTGTTCTAAGAAATTTGCAAAACGGTTTTAGCAGATAATTTCTTAGAATTTCTAAAAAGGGAAAATGACTCGCAACTAGGAAAATTGGCGGCCTACTTCAAAGCCATGGTATGACACAAAGCAGAGTCCAAATGATGCAAATTGAGGTTCATTATTTAGGGGAATGATAGTACTTGTAATAGTAAAACCAAAATCTTATTTACCCAGAGCAACAATTTTGAATATGCCTTGAAGTAAAAGTGATTCGGAACCAGGCAACTAACTATACTATTTTTATTAACGCATGTGCGTTAACTGCGTAATGGGAGCTGGCTGGGGTGATATTACACCATGTTTTAAAATCGACCGCTAGTGGTTAACATATTTCGTAACATTATGTAATGACGTCAATCAAGAGGTTACGTACATAATGACAAAAATGATATTTTCACGTTATCACATCATATCAAACGCCTCAATAGTCAACAATTGTTTTAATACATAATTTCTCATAACAACAACAGCAACAAACTCTTGGCCATTGAATATGCTTTAACCCTTAGCTTCTTCGTTTAACTAAGAACATTTTCATAATAAGTATCTAAAATTAATTTGCACATTCAACTGCAAAATATGAGCGTAAGCACAAAATATGAGTTTAATCACTATAGCAGCAGTGAGGTCTTAAATCACATGTACATGATGAATCAGCAAATCTTGTTAATTTCAAGCTGATACGACTGACTGTTAGAATTTTCAGCAAATCATGCAAATCTCATGCTAATATCAGACATGATATGGATATCTGTGAAGTCTAATTCAAGTAATTTATAATACTATAATGAGAAAAACAAAGGCAATGCAATATGTAGTTATATCAGCTCAACTTATAGGGTAAAGCGGGTATATTCGGACAGACAGCTAAATTCGGACAGCCGTCTTGTTTGTTTCATAGATCAATTATTGGAATAAAAAATAAAATAACTAAGCAAACAGTGAAAATCCTGATGAGACGGCTCATTAGGAGCCGTCTCATCTGGATTTCCACTGTTTGCAAAAGTGTTTCCTAATTTACCTGATGTCCGTATTTACCCGACTTTACCCTATTGAGCAAACACTTTATTTTCTGCTTATTAATGTTTCAATCCAGGAAAACCCATCCTGGCATGACTAAGATTTGTTGACTTGGGGGTCAAGAACCAAAACAAACAAAATTACTCAAGTTGATAGACTACTTTTCCAATCAGAAGACGCTTAAGATTATATATAGATTATATATAAATCAAAACCTTAAAATCAGTTTAATCGTAAAGTCTCTAAGATTTAGCCAAAACTGATTTTTTGTTAGACAATAAATTCAGTTTGGCATATGGCTTTGTGTATCGGAGTGAAATAACTCCATCCATTTTAATCTATAAATCACTAGTAGTTTACAGATTTTGGGGTAACGTTACATGTATGAAATGACGTCCTTAATGACGTTGCATACATAATAGCATTTTTACGCGAGAAATGAGATTTTAAAGAAATCTTAATCTCATATGATAAAAAGAACGAACATTCATGCTCCTGTTTTATTGAATTTATTAAAATCAATGAGAAAAAGGGATAAAATGCTTGGTAAGCCTCGCATTGCTTTTCCTCAACTCTTTTGATAAATTCAATAAAACAAGATCACTCCTGTTGGATCTTCTATAAAGCAAAAGTAATAAAATGATATAAAGCGCTTAGTATGCAGTAAACGCTACAAAGAATTCAAAGAAATTACTTGACAAAAAATGCCACATATTAATTATACTTATCCCATGGCATCGCGTTTGAAGTGATATAACGCCATTCATCATATGACGTCACATTAGTGAGTGATATAACACCATGTAAGAAAATCGACAAACTACTAGTAGTTTACATATTTACTCCTCATGTTATTCTTACAAGTGTTTTCTGTTAACAGAATGCTGATGAAGAAAATATCGTCAAGGAAAATGGTGTACTAGAAAGTCAAGACAATGGCAGCAGTGATCAAACAAACTTTGACACTGGTCATCCTTCGGACAATGCAGCACCTGATCCAACCACAAAGCTTTCCATAAGAGGTTACACTGGAAATGACGGTATTGAAACATGTGATAAAATTGATAAAGAAAACAAGAAAGACATTCTCATCTCACCTGAGGTTGACTTAGATCGTAAAACAGATAAACATATCAGCTATACAGAAGATTTGTATGTTACAAATGGAAATTATACACAAAAAGCATTAGAACCACTCAAAGATATCAATGGGATAGGTCATTCGACAGGTAAATATGTTGGAAATGAAGAAAAATTGTCTCTTACAAATGGTCTTGAAACACCAAAAACATTAGAACCGCATATTAATAATAATAAAGTATCAGCTGCTTATGGTGATAGAGAAAGTACAGCTTTGCCTGAAATTACTGAACAAGAAAGAGATTTGGAGATTATGGAAACTGGACAATTTCAGCTTGGTTCTACAATTAACAATGCCTCAGAAATAGTAGAATATACTGAGCACAAGAAGAAGAAAAAGAAGAAAAAGAAAAGAAGGCATGTAATGGATGATGAAGATATTCACAAAATGAACAACGAATTAGACTCTGAAATGATGCAAGAGGACAATTCGAGACATAAAAGAAAGAAAAAGAAACGAAAAAGAGATCCTGTAGTTGAAGGCTCTCTAGAACTTTCTTTTGATTATGGGACTGAGGTCATGGAGAGAGGGAATGATATCACACAGTTATTAACTAATTTTGGAAACGACACGTTCACAGAAAATGACTCTCCAGATGCTGTCCCAATGCAATTAAGCAAAATTAATCAAACACACAAAGAAGAAATACCGATGCACCAATGGGGTCATTTCCAGAACAAAGTGGCACCAAATGTTGATGGCAGTGATTCTAGAACACGGAAGAAACATAAGAAAAAGAAGCGAAATAAGGTAGAACCAGAAATGGATAATGAAATCAATAATTTTGCTGATGATCAATTTGTTGATTGATATTTATCCAAATACGTGTTGAGCAGACATGAATATTATTAGTATCCATCATGATTGTGATGGTGAGACAGAAAAGTCTGGCCAGAGGATCACCGATTGGCATCATGAGTCTTGGCAAATGGTGATCCCGAGGGAGCGACTTTTTTTATTTCCATTCTCACACAAATAATGGATTCTTTTACTTGCTCACCAAAAAATACAACATTTCATTGTTTAAAAAAGGCCCCCAAAAACTTGTGAATAGGCTGCGATGCGACATGACAATGTCATGATGATGTCACTTTAACATAACAATGCCGTCACTTGACGACTATGTCGCGCGCATTCCAGTACAACCATTATATAGCCTTCATGTGACAGCCTGTGTATGAAACATAAGATTTTCTATTCCAGAAAAAAATATCAGATATCTTTATCTGGGGTGCTAAAATTAATTTATACAAACTAATTATGTTCAGTCCTCCTTTTATCCCAGCCCAAACAATTGTTTAAATGATAATGTGCATATTTGTAGAGTTTTAATATATACACCCTGGTCAGTCTGCTGCTCCTTAATAAGCCATCGAATCTGGGTTTATACTTACTTACACTATTTACATGTCCCTGTTTGTCCAAATGTTCAGGATACTCGACATTCTGACAAACTAGCCCATGTAAATAGTGTAAGTAAGTGTTAGCCCAGATTTGGTCGCTTAAAATGCAATTTTACGCTAGTAAAAATCTTTTTTGTGTGTTTGTTATATATGCTTAACGTTATATTGATTAACTATTTAACCAGTTAATAAGTTTGCTATCACTGGTATTTATCTATATATATTCAATGATCATTTGAGGACCATATTTAGTTTGGTTATTATTACATGCACTTGTTTGTTGTTTCATTTCTACTTATAACTATTTGCAATGTATTTCCGTTTTCATGCATATTACTTTTTATATACGCAGTGGTATGATAATGTACACATGTCGCGTCTGGGAGTTATATAACGAAATGCATTATAATCCATAAACAGCTTATTTAGTAACGTTATGTAATGACATCAATAACAACGTTGCGAGCACAATGACCAATGGCCTAAAATGCAATCTCAAAAGAAGTTAATGTTCAGACATGGGCCAATTACTTGCAAATGTTATCGATTAAAACTACAATTACTTTGGAATTTCATGATTACTGATTACAATTACAATAACTTTTTTCTAAATATATGGATTACAATAACAGATTACATTGCAAAGTAATCATGATTACTTCATGATTACTTTTGATAACTTTTAAATGGATATTATTTTATTTGAAGACTTATTATAAGAATGTTATCCTGAAGAAAGGAAAGCTTAGCAATGTTTCTCATTTCTACCTTCAGATATTAGTAAGCTACATGTACAAGGCTGACTGAATGAAATATAGAATAAAATATTAGTATTCAAAATACACATGTTATTCTACATATAAACATGGATACGAATTTGTTTATCTCAGTTATCTTAGATGTGTTTGAAAGATATCCCCCCTTACAGTTTGGCTGTTTTAAGTTAAGTTACGTTCAAGGTAAAATATTTTACCACTGTTCATCGATGTGCTTCAATTTTATGATACTGTCGAAGAAGATAAATTAAAACTATTGAAAATATCTTTCCAGTAATGAAGCAATAAAATGCATATAGCTGTGTGAAGCACAATTAGTTATTCATGTTGAGAGGATCAGTGTCTTTCTAGCCAAATAATAATAATTATGACGGTATATGACAGTATATGAAAATGAAAAGGTACCAGATAACACCTGTTTTGCTCTAAACATCAATTCTGTGAGCCATTGAAAGAATTTTTCAGGAAATGCTAATATTATGCTATACGGGACAACAACATTGAACTTGATTAATAAAAGAAATGATTTTTTTATCCGGAGCACTGCATACTGATTTTATACTTTCTTAAATCACATAAAAACATATCTACATGAAAAGTTGCATTATAATTACATGTGTATTAACTAACTTTTGGACTTCTTTTATGTGATTTAATTAATATTCATCTGATAAATAGAAGGCATTTGTGTTGCATATATGTGAAAGAATGAAAAACTAAAGAAGATCATGAACTTCTGATCAAACCAAAACTGAAAATGAGATCGTATTCGGTAGGAAAATGGTCAAGGTTAAGATTCCACAAATTGCTTGCCAAAAGGTGTTAAAACAATACTGTCATAAAAGTGTCTTGAGGATTAAATAGAAACTAAAGAAAATGGCCCTTACATCACTTGTTAGCACAGAAAAAAAGTTGACCAAAGTTTTATATTTTCTGAAAGGTTCAATTGGAAATAAAAGGCTTCAACTTGAAATATATCTTACTAGATAATGTCTTATTGTAGCTTAACTCTAGACTATCCGCCTATATTACCATTCAAGGGACATTTTCTTGCCTTTTATATTTTTCCCTAAACTTTTAGCAGGGAAAGGGTCAAGGTAGTTTATAAGATATCCAAATAATTTGGGTAACTACATATCATGAAGAAGGTGGGCTATTCAATAAATCCGTCTTAAGTAGTGAATCCCATAAAATGTTACCAAGAATTAAAGAAAATAGTTAAAATAATATAAACCTAGATCTTAAAAGTTGTATGCTTTATTTTATATTTTAAGATAATACAAACAGTGCCAGCCATAATCAGTCACTGTACCATGCAACATATGATCAGAATCTATGCTTTTTGTCTTCTAGATCAATTATTCATTTACAACTTTTGAGTTTTTCTTCCATCTGACAATTATTTTCATGAAAAAGCATGTTTAATTCAAAACAAACTTTAATATCTTTGATATATTGTTGGCAGCAAATTCACATTCTTGTTTTAAACAATAGTTATTCTCTTTAATCTATAATTGTAGCTGGTACTCATCACTGTACACTCAATTTTAAAACTAATTTCTATATTTAATTTTGTAAAAAACACACGAAAGTAATCATAAAGTAATCATGATAACAGGCTTTTTTGCAATGTAATCGATTACATCATGATTACTTGTATTCATAAAAATCCATGATTACTGATTACTTTATGATTACTGAAAAAAGTAATTGATTACAAGTAATCATAATTACAGATTACGATTACCCAATCTCTGTTAATGATATATGATAAATAGAATCTAACATTCATGATCCTGCTTTATTAAATTTATTAAACACACTGTGATTAATAACATGCCCTACAAGCCTCGCAATCTCTTTTCCTCAGCTCGTTTGATAAATTAAATATTACATGAGCACTCATATAACGTCCCTATTGTCTTAGAGAAAAAATAGACATACCATTATACTATTAGTTCACTGTATCGCCGCGTGGTATGCAATGTCCCGGTCTCATGTAAAGCTAACAGAGTTAGGAACTAGTTGGGAGCGTGGCTGGACAGTGACTTAATAGCTGAATAATACACGTTTTATCTTATCTATCACTGAACGTTGAATCTAGGATTTTAAAGGCAGTGTGGGATATATTAGGAAAAATTAGCCTCATTTCTGGCACTTTCTGACTTGCACTCAAGCTGTGAACATCTCCAGGAGCTCTTAAGGCTTATCTCTAATTTGATTGGCTTATCTAATAAACTGAGAAAATGATTGGCAACTCTTATCAGCTCAGTGGTCATAATCTACAGATACTACCAATTGTTAGGAAATTTCATCAAAACCTAAGCAATAAACTTTGATTTTGTAAGAATTTTATTTTCGATATTTTCCTATATATCAAAATTTTAGAAAAGCAGATCAGTGCTACATGTATCAATCATATAGTAGATAATAAATAAATAATTTAATAACAATTTATTATTTTTATCTATATTTTGCCACTAGGACAATAATGGAGCAAACTATAAATAAAAAATGGATTATTAATTTTATCTTTATTTTACTTCTGAATGTTTTATTATAAACATTTAGTAAAATATAGATAAAATTCTGATAAAATTACATTTATTTTACATTTTTCTTTCTTATTATACTTATTATGTTTCTTTCTAATCTCCCTTTTAATCATGTTAGTTAGGTAATGTCGTTGTTCCTTGTGAGATATTTTGATTAATCAACAAGCTTGGCTGACAATTTTGAATGTAATAATTTCAAACCAGCTTGGGAGAAAGTTAATCCATTCAGAGCTGCTGTGTGACCAGAAAAGCTCTGTCAAAAGTATTATGGATGATCACAGAGAGTATTTTTTCCGACATAATGGTAACTTGAAGCCTAGTTTTTTCTTTGATTTGTTATACGCATTGTGATTGGTCAACCCGCTTGTTACAATTTATGACGTTCTACTCAATGAGGCCTAACGAGCTCCAAGGGAAGATGAGATTGGGTTCTATATCATATGGGCCTTGACACTATAAAAGCTGTCTTCTTGATTTGTGAATGATCAGCGCCTTTGTTATTCGCTATAAACGAAATTCCCATTTTCTATAGCTAGTATCTGTAGCTGAGGAAACTGGTTTTAAGTCTCGCTTTGTCAGAAACCCAGAAGACAGGTTTTTTGTGATTGTGGTATTTCCTGATCGTTCACACTATTTTGCCGCGTCTAATCCAACATGTGCAAAGTTATTCTTTAAACATCTAGTGTGCCTCATGCAGAGGGGTTCAAGCTGCTCGAAATACTGGGCTGGCTCGAATTATCAATCACAGTAAATGTTTCAACCATTTGAAGTCTAAAAACAAGAACATTTTACTTGCATTATCTTGCTTCAAGTTCTCTGCCTATCCCTTTTTCTAATAATAGGCAGTTCCCAGTTTTAAAAGGCGCTTCAGTTAGCAATAAATTTAATCATTTGCACATGGGTACTTCGACAATCAGCAAAAAACCTAGATGAGCATTTCATCAAACTGTACTGTTTGCCAAGTTAATTACAGTCTTACATCTTTATTTGGAAATTAGAAACTGTAACCTCTTGGTATGTACAATAAACTTGCGATTGTCGAACCACAATAAAAACAGGCTGTAAGACAAACGTCCTTAAACCGCTTCAGGCTAATTGAGTTTTTAATAAACAATTTATATTAATGAGAGACTACGGGTCATAATTTTGAGAAATGTTTATATTTGTTTCTTTGAAGAGCGATTGTGTCTTAACAGTGCAGAAAATGATGAAATGCCACGTTTTGCTGCATTTCGTCTGTATCTTCACTGTTTGTCAAAGTACCCACGTAGGGGTTTCCAGTCTACACAAGGTTAAATTCATACAAAACGAACCACATCTCTCAGTATCCACAGTACACCCAATTACATTTGAAACTCATCGCCCAAGAGAGGCAATTTATAATATGAAAGAATAGCATCCGCTGCTTTTCGTATGCTATCTTTGGTGAATAACGCCATGGATAGTTGTCCGTTGACCTTTCCACCATTATTGTTCCACTTTGCGAGTCTTTCTTCAGAGAACTGAATGCATTTTCCGCCTCTGAAATATCAATATCTACTGCTTTAAAAATGTCAGAACATTTTGATAAAATCTTCATAATTCAAAAAGATTAAATCTTGACCACTTGACTTGATTGTTTTTTCTAGACTAACAGGACTCGCCCACAAAGTTGTGTAAGTTCGCACATGTTCATATCCTGCGGATCTTTAAACTGATTTTCACCACTGATGCACAAAAATGAATGTTTAAAGATCGGGGAAAGCGAAGGTGGCAGTAATTCTGTCGTTGTCCGCACAGAAACGAAATAAATTTTGGCATGGTGTAACAGTCCAGGCCTTGAGGTTATAAAATTTGAGTACAGTCTCAGACTCAAAATAAAGTCCGCAAGCAGCCAATCATTGCGCTTTAGTTTTAGTCTGAAAATGAACTCAAGTTTTTTAACCTGGAGGCCAGAAAAACAAAAATAAGTTAAATTGTTTCAAGAGTACGGAAGCCCTGGAGGGACATTTTTACTTTTTACTTATCACTAATTACTTACTACTTATTACTTATCACTTATTACTTATTACTTATTACTTACTACTTATCACTTATTACTTACTACTTATTACTTATCATATCATTTATCACCCCTTTAACGGCGGGAAACTCCAAATATACATTCCCCGCAACAGCCGTAGCTGTAGTAGTAGTAGTAGTAGTTGTTGTAGCAGTATATTTGTAGTGGATGTTGCTGTTTTCGCTGTCATAGTAGTAGTAGTAGTAGTAGCAGTAGTAGTAGTAGTAGTAGTTATAGTAGTAGCAGCAGTAGTATTAGTGGTGGTAGTGATTATTGTTGTTGTTGTAGTAGTAGTAGTAGTAATATATTTGTTTGATTTGATTCTTAATGTCCCATCAACAATCTTTCAGTTATATTGGGACGGGTATTCCTGGGTTGAACCTGTACTAAGCTAGGATAAATGTTTCTTGCTCAAGGACCACAATGTAGTGACGCCTGTGAGGCTCAAACCCGTGGCTTCTCGGTCTCGAGGCGAGCACTCTACCACTGAGCCATTGCGCTCCAGGGTAGTAACATAAGTGGTGGTAATGATTGTAGTAGTAGTAGTAGTAGTAGTAGTAGTAGTAGTAGTAGTAGAAGTAGTACTACAGCTACTATTACTACTTATTTGTTATTATTTACTACTTATTTGTTATTACTTACTACTTACTACTTATTTGTTATTACTTACTACTTATTTGTTATTACTTACTACTTATTAGTTATTACTTACTACTTATTTGTTACTACTTACTACTTTTTTGGTAGTAGTAGTAGTAGAAGTACCACCACTTCTACTACTACTACTACTACTACTACTACTACTACTACTACTAGGGAGCGCAGTGGCTCATTGGTAGATTGCTTGACTCGTTACCGAGGGGCCACGGGTTCGAGCCTCATCGGCGTCACTGCATTGCTGTCCATGAGCAAGACACATTTATCCTAGCTTAGTACTGGTTCAACCCAGGAAGACCCGTCCCATTTTGACTGAAAGATTGTTGATGGGACATAAAAAATCAAATCAAACAAACAAACAAACTACTTCTACTACTACTACAATCATTACCACCACTAATATTAATACTACTACTACTAATGCAACAACAACAACTTCTACTACTGCTAAGTACTACTACTACTTCTACTACTACTGCAACAACTACTGCTACTATTACTACTACTACTACTGCTACTACTACTACTACTACTACTACTACTACTACTACTACTACTACTACAATCATTACCACCACTAATATTTAACTACTACTACTACTTTTACTGCTGCTACTACTACTACTACTACTACTACTACTACTACTACTACTACTACTTCTACTACTACTGCTGCTGCTGCTACTGCTACTACTACAGCTTACCGCTATTACATGGAATGTACAATGGAGTTTCCCGCCATTATATGGGTGATATAATAATATGATAAGTTTTGTTTGCTTGTTTGCTTGTTTTGTTGCTTTACGTCCCAAGTCAACAGCTATTGTCATTGCGGGATGGTCAGTTCACTTAACCACATATTTTCCTGGGCAAGCTCGAACAAGCAGTTAACCAGTACTTCGTGCACATACTTTCACTTGTAACTGACAACAACCCTTCTTGAATGATTCAGTGGAAGGGAGGAGGATGACCGTAGAAATTATTCCATGATCAATCTCCACGAAAGTATGGAACCGGGCCAGGATCGAGCTTGCGACCCCTGGATCTGCCATCAGACTCGCATCTGTTGCCAGACACGTTACTGACTGCGCTACGCGGCCTGGTGATATGATAAGTAATAAGTAGTAAGTAATAAGTGATAAGTAGTAAGTAATAAGTAATAAGTGATAACTAATAAGTAGTAAGTAATAAGTGATAAGTAATAAGTTAAAATGTCCCTCCAGGGCTTCCGTACAAGAGCGTTCCTATAAACATTTGCTTTATCTCTGGAAACAATCTAAATAGGGGTTCCATAAAAACCACTGCACAGAACCGTGGTTTTATACAGATTCTTGTTGTGTTTAAATCATGAGGTTTGCAAGTAATTTTGATCACAGCCGACAGCCACGTATTATAGTCATCCTTTAATTGCGGTCGGCCATGGCCGGCCGCTTATTTAAACTTCATGCAAAACATACATCAAATTCAGGTTTTGAGCAAACCTTTATGCCTTGCTCAGGCTATATTTTATTCGCTGCCGAACAACGAGTGGCCCGGGTGCCAAATATCGTGGGTTGACCTACAGCGCGAAGTAAACTGTCCGTGAAATCTGTAGGGCTACCTATAGCGCGAGGCAAGCTCGTGTGCGAATTTAATTTTCACAAAGAATGCGTCAATTTGCCCTGCCGCTTATATAAACGCAATAAGTATTAGCTTTTCAAAAAAAGCTGGCGAAAGTCACAACGTTCCAAAGTCCTTGATTGGCAAAGAGTGCGAGCGAACTTCACATCAGTAAACGTACTTATGTGGTTGTCATCCACATCTGATCACATAGAATTACTATGAGTTCAGGCACTGTCTTATGACGGTCATGACAAACAGGTTTTATGCCCCCAAAGGGAGGCATATAGTAATCAAACTGTCTATCCTTAGTGTCCTGAGTGTTTGAGTGTTCATATCATATCCTGAGTTTATCTCCTATATTATATTAGGTAAGAATGCCAAAATTCGTGTCTTAATGCATTTAGGGTCATGAAGCGTCACGCACCTAAAACGACTGCCATCAGATCTAGAAAAATCGTGTCACGAGCATAAATCCTAGGAATCCCAAATTTGGTTTGTGAACACATCTTGTGGTCACAGTCTGTACATATACAGTTAAGCGACCACTGTGACCTTGATTTTCTGGCATCAGTTTTAAAAAAAAATGTGCTGTCTAGTGTTGTCAAATGATTTTCCATAAATGTGTCGCATGCTAGATACATTACTATAACATACCATGCATAAGCCGGGTGCTTTCAAAAGATCAAGCAACATACTCGCTTGAAGCATGTGTCAAATGGTAACAAATCACAGTTCAGATGTTAATAATCAGAGCTTAGAATATATCTACATGGACAAGCTCTAGAAGTTCAAAATGGATGCATGCAGTGGGCAAGAATACATACAATGATAGGGCTAAACGACTGCCAGCTTTTTTGAAAAGCTAATGCTTGTAATTCTCCAACTTTTATCGTTGCGGTCGGCCATGGCCGGCCGCTTATATAAACATCATTCAAAACACAAATCAAATTCAGGTTTTGACTAAACCTTTATGCCATGCTCATGCTAAATTTTATTCGCTACCGAACAACGAGTAGGGTACCAAATATCTTGGGTTGACCTACAGCGCGAAGTAAACTGTCCGTGAAATCTGTAGGGCTACCTATAGCGCGAGGCAAGCTTGTTTAGGAATTTAATTTTCACAAAGAAGGCGTCAATTTGCCCTGTCGCTTATATAAACGCAACAAGTATTAGCATTTCAAAAAAGCTGGCGAAAGTTAAACGTCCCAAAGTCAAAACGTCCGTGATTGGCAAAGAGTGTGAGCGAACTTCACATCAGTAAACGTACTTATGTGATTGTCATCCACATCTGTTCACATAGAATTACTATGAATTCAGGCACTGTCTTATGACGGTCTTGACAAACAGGTTCTATGCCCCCAAAGGGAGGCATATAGTAATCAAACTGTCTGTCCTTAGTGTCTTAGTGTTTGAGTGTTTAATCATATACAGAGTATATCTCCTATATTATTTTAGGTAGGAATGCCAAAATTCGTGTCTTAATGCATTTAGGGTCATGGAGCGTCACACACTTTTACCACTGCCACCAGATCTAGAAAAATCATGCCACGAGCATAAATTCTAGGAATCCCAAATTTGGTTTGTGAACAGTAACAAATCACAGCTCAGATGTTAATAATCAGAGCTTAGAATAAATCTACATGGACAAGCTCTAGACGTTCAAAATGGAAGTATGCACTTGGCAAGAATACGTACAATGATAGGGCTAAACGACCGCCAGCTTTTTTGAAAAGCTAATACTTGTTAACGCTAGATTCGTCAGTCCATTAGGCTCTGACATAAGCAATGTCACTTGAACAGACTCAATTATTTGTCCAACTATGGAAGAACCACATCGATATATGTTAGATAACAAAACAAGTATTAGCTTTTCAAAAAAGCTGGCGGTCGTTTAGCCCTATCACTGTATGTATTATTGCACAATGCCAGTGCCGGACTGGGGGTGAGGCTGGGGGCACGTGCCCCTACCCCCCACGAAGAGGCCGCGGTGAGTGTCCTAAAAAAGATTTCGCGCATTTTTATGTACGGTAATGGTTTGGTGGTGTTTGGGGTGGTTTGGGGTAGTTTGGGGTATTTCGAGGCCGTAGGTTTCCAAAAAAGAAATTTAGCGCACTATATGTACGGTGATGGTTTGGTGGTGTTTGGGGTGTTTTTGGGTGGTTTTGGGTAGGTTTGGGGTATTTCGAGGCCGTAGGTTTCCAAAAAAAAAAATTTAGCGCATTATATGTACGGTGATGCTTTGGTGGGGTTTGGGTGGTTATGGGTGTTTCAATGGACCGCACGACGGCTATGCTAACAGATCAAATTCGAAAACGAGTTTGCCTACAGATTCACGGACAGTTCTGCCTCGCGCTGTAGGTTAACCCACGATATTTGGTACCCCGCTCGTTGTTCGGCAGCGCATAAAAACTAGCCTGAGCACGGCATAAAGGTTCGGTCAAAACCTGAATTTGATGTATTTTTAGCACAAAGTTTATATATACGGCCGGCCACGGCCGACCGTAATAACTTGGCATGAAGGATCATATGTTTATTCTGCAAAACCTGTATAAAGATTGAATGGGCATTGTGATACACGGTCACTAGGCGTGTGACTTTAGAATGTCGCACAGATCCAATGTCGATCATCAGTGCCTAGCATGTAGAAAGTTTAACCATGATTGTTCTGATGTAAAGGCAAGTTTGCATTTTCAATTCTACCATATTGGCTCTGGTCAATTTGTGTCACACCTCATACGCCAAAGTAGATATTTTTGGAACAGTGACATGTTTCCCTTTACACACAAGGAGGCGTAGCTATACTTTGTGATGGAAATTTGACACTCCAATCAGCATCCACTATGTAACTGTGATGAACTGTTGAAAATCGTTTTGCATGCGTTGGTGAATTGATTTGAGCCGCGACACGAGATTTCGAACAATCTGAACCGTGATCACTTGGAGTTTCTAAGCTTAAAAGGAGGCTGCACAGGCTCGTTTTAGTCTAGTACACTTGTCAAAATGCCACATTGTTGGAAATCATGTGTCACGGCTCATTTGTTCACGCTCATGTTCCATCGCCAGTACTCTTCATTCGACAATAACGTATTGGGTCACGGATAAATTCAACCTCATTGCTCAGCCACAGAAGACACCTTGGCAAAATACTCGACATAGCTAGGATAGTTATACTATACTACGAGGGTCATCCAATAAAGAATGACTTTTTTTCTATATAGCAGTGACTATACATGCTAGACTTATGAAATCTCGTTCAAAGCTAGAATGGCTTTTGGGCTGTTCACATGTAACACATTTGACGTGTTACATACATGCAGTTCCAACTTAAGTGCTTGGTAACATTAGAAGACTAGGCAAACGTGCGTGGACGGCTCATTATAAGTAGTTACCATGGCAATGAATTAAGTTGTATGGTTTGTTTTTCTACTAATAGTTCATATGCTCATGCAATCTGTCTATACCTAATAGGGGAAAGAAATTTTCCAGTCTTGAAATGTTACAATGGAAGCAATGTTTAAAAATAAAGTTTTCAAGGAATTTCTGGTATTTTCGCGGACCTATTGACTTTAAAATATCCAATGGTTAAAGGTACTTTTTGTTCTTGTAAACTTGATTACAAGCAGCTGCACATTTTGTGGGATATCCTTCTCTAACATAATCACCATAGTAATGCAAAGTAGTGGGTTTATGACAATTCGTGTGAAAACAATAAAAATATGCACATTTGGTTCTTCTTTTATAGCCTTTAATGTAACACTAAGATCGTTCAGTAGAAGAAATGATATCAAGAGGTTAAATGCTATCTTTGTTCTAAAATAAAAGACTTTAAATTACCGTAGATATGCAAAAAGTAATGTACGTGACTATGCGTCATCAAGACCTTCCACGAACCATCCCATTATTATGGCAACTGAACACTCACAAACATATTGGCTCTATTCCTGAACTGCTAAGATGTCATACTGGTATTGTGGTGACTCTTCACACACTTAATTTCAGAGTATGGAGAAAGTCAAATTCTTTATTGGATGACCTTTGTATATATCCAGTGAATTAAATGCATGTATGTACCTACCGGCTGACATGGACCTCAGATTTCTAGAAAAAGCTGGTTAGGTTCGTTTTCTTGTAATTGGCCCCTTAATTATTTTCAGTGTTATCCTGTTTGTTGTTTTATTCCTTTCTTCAACAATAAAGATTTTTTTTTCATTTCCTATTCTTGTCCATTTTTTCTTAAGCGAAACCTTGTATTATATCACCACAAATGTGCTCATGAAAGTTCCTGTCCCTTTGTACTCTTTTAACCCTTCTCATGCTGAGCACGGATTTATCCTTTTTGGAAAACACTGTAGATCCAGATCAGCAGTTTTCCACTCTGATTGAAAATACATGATAATAACTGGAATGCTATAAGTAAACATCATTAAAATTGGGGAGACGGGAGGACATAATAACTGCCATGGTAATCCACGAATGCAGATCAATGTCCCTTGGATTCATCGTTTGCAATCCATAGTGATGTTTATTGGATCATTCTTTACCAGTTTATCCTATTAACTCTTTGTATACTTGTGTTACGGCTCCATCACTCTCACCTTGAACATCTACTGAACAAAAGTGAAAACGCTACACCTTAATTGTTTGCTATTTATATACAAAATCCTGCAAGCCAGTACAACAAATGAAAGTGTATCTGAATATTCAAAGACTGGGTTATGCATAACAGTAAAAGTTTTGCGGATGTTGTCATGCGGAAACTCACAAAGGTCATTTAAATGTGATAGGGTCCAATTTTTCAGGCTGCAAATTTGAACAGAAATCTCAGACGTATTAGACCTTCAGAAATCCAATAATAACCTGACCTGACTGCACAAAATGGTAGTCTAGACATGTGAGAACCAGAAATGTGAAGGACTTATCATACGTGTGTTTTGATCGTTTAGAAAAGCAATCTTAAAAAGCGGGTTTCTCATCAAATTGAAACGCTTGGAATTTTAACACTGAAATCTCCATAGAAAAATCAATGTGTTGTTGCATCTTAGTCTGAGGCCTTTGGCAGAAACAATGTGCTGTTAGGTCTCCCTGATTTGGCAAAAGAAAATTATCGAAAATCGTGATAAATCGAAGATTATATACCAAGCATTAAATATTTCCTATTTGTTATTGTCAAAGGGAAACAATTTACTATTATTTACAAATTTGATAAATTCGAGGTTGATTTCTGAGCTTGTTTCAAGTGATCAGTCAGTGTTCTTGTGTTTTTATGCAACACAATTATGACCCATTCTGATAAGCACAACAATCTTTTTGCATGTGCGCAATTGCCTATTTCAGTGAATAAAGCATAAAACACCAAAAGGAACATAACCCAGACATCAAAAAAGACAAATTGGTGGAGTCTCAACGAATCGTTTGCTGGATGTCTGGGAAACAATATTCAGCTTCAGTAAATACGTTTTGCCCAATACTTTCTCACAAAACATAAACTATTGCTGTGTAGCGTTTTCACTTTTTTCAGTATAGTAAATGTTTACATAGCTTATACATTATAATCAATCTCTGATTGTTTGTTTGTTTGTTTGTTTTGATTCTTTACGTCCATCTCAACAATCTTTCAGTTAAACAGGGATGGGTCTTCCTGTGTTGACTAGGAAACCTAAATATATATTACTTTTGTCAAATTTTAATTACTGCCCTCTAACCTGGCATTTTTGTGGAGAAAAAAATACCAAAAAGATCGAGAAAATACAAGAAAGGGCCCTTCGGTCCCTTCGGTTTATCTATAGAGATTATGACTCTAACTTTGAATCAATGCTTATAAAATCTCATTTACCTTCCTTAAAGGTCAGGCGTTTGCGGGCAATAGCATTAGAAGCGTTTAAGATTTTAAACAATTCATCCCCAGTCTATTTAAATGATTTATTAACTTTTAAAAATCTTTCTTATTCTTTTCGGTATACAAAGACTGTAGAAATCTCCCAGGTGAGAACAAACAGATACGGCACTAGGTCTTTTCCACTCCACTGCTGCTAAAATGTGGAATAACCTCCCACAACATTTCAGAGATATTACGAGCTACAATGTGTTCAAAAACCAGGTAAATTCATGGAGCGGAGAGGCCTGTGTGTGTTTCTTTTGTTCAGATGTTTAAATTTTGCTTGTTTATTGCTTGTTTTATTTATCCTTCATTTTTATTTATAATTCATGCGCTTTGTTATAACCTGAATGTTTAAATGTAGCTGGTTCTGCTATAATATTTTATGGAAGACAATTCTATCAGTATGTTAGACTTGAAACATTGATTCATAAGTACCGACTTGCGAATCAACTGTTTTAAGATTTAAAGTACTTTAAATGTTGTGATAAAGTTAGTAAATATGCTGTTTTGAACATGCTCCAATCTTATCTTATTATCTTAACTTAATATGTGTTGTGCTTGTATGTATGTATACTTGTCTTAATTTGTGTAAGTCGTTAAAATTTAACAGCTATTCATAGCTTATGTTATACTGTTTTGTATTTTTGACTGAATAAATAAATTTCGTATTGTATTGTATTGTTGAACCAGTACTAAGCTAGGATAAATGTGTCTTGCTCAAGGACCACAAGGCAGTTACGCCGATGAGGCTGGAACCAGCGGCCCCGAGTCAAGCACTCTAGCACTGAGCCACTGCGCTCCAACAATCTCTGACAACTGTGTCATAGAATCGACTCTTTGGCTCAATGATTAGAGCATGGTTTTGTATCAAGTTGGCCCTGGTTCGTTTCTCAGCCAAGGCTTACAGCTGTTATGACTTCATGTCATAAGACGATGGCTCACATCCGGGATTTGACTTAATTTCGCCAAAAGAAAAGGTTTTCCATAATCATAAATGATGACTAACTTGAAAAGGGGGAGTGTTATAGTGTAGAACCTGATGAAAGGCTGCATTATATTTTCTGTGGAATTTCATCTGGGTCTTCATTGTTTGCCAAAAGCATTTAGGAGTCACTAGTATACAAAGGGTTAATAGGGTGTTCAGAGATATAGATATTTTAAAACTAAAGAAACTAAGCACAACCTTTTCCAGTTTTTATTATGAATGAAAACAATATGATTGAAAAATTAACAAACTCACAACTCAGAAAAACAATGCTATGGCTAACTATCTCAATAAATATATAATACCAATTATGGAATAATGCTATTTAGCATAGCTTGTGTTATATAAAAAGAGTACCATGGCTTCAAAATTATCTTTTATTAACAGAAAACGTCAGTTTACTATTCCATGGTTTGTTAAGCCCATTTTCATTACCTTATAGCCATTTAACAAAGGACTACAAAAACATTTTGTTCAACATTTTATTCAACATTTATTCAAGAAAATGATCAACATGTTCTTTTAATCTATTCAACAAAAATATCATAAGACACTGTTTCACAAATTATCAAGATATTGATAAACATATTCATTTTTAATTTTTTTATGTTTTACTTTCAGCATATTATTATGAAAACAATCAACATATTTTTATTATCATTATAAAACAATCTATTGAAAGACTTTCACACATATCTTTAATTTAAAAGTTTATTAAGAAAATGAAAACTGTATTCTTATAATTTTTTATACCATTTAACAGGGTATTGACAATTACAACATCTGCTGTCTGTTTTGTCATCTGCTGAAATGTTTTAGAAGCCTCTCAAACAAATGGGCCGCAATGCGACAAAACCCATCTTCAGGGTTTTTGAAAAAGCAAGGCTCAAACCAGTCTCCTCAGCTACACAGACTAGCTAGAAAATTGAAATTTTGCTTGTAGCAAGCATGGATATGATACTTTACAATAAGCAAATAACAAAGGTGCTGATCAAACTGCGCAGATGCGCAGGCTGGTGGGCGCCTTTGTTTTCCCAAACCACTGAAGACAAGTTTTCTCGCGTCGGGGCCCAAATAGTGTAAACCTAGATCTGATCTGGGAACACAGATTAGCCTTTTTGCTTACATAAGTCAATAATGTTAGCAAATATATGGAGCAGACAACTTAAGCAGACAACATTTTCAGTTGCATTTTTGCAGACACTTTAAGGGTTAAACAAGCCCTTATAATATAATAGGTGACTGCTTTTTGTTATCCTTACCATTTTGAATATTTTCATACACTATACTTTTTTTCAATTTTCATCCAATTAGTTGCAGGACGTGTTTAGTATGTATTTACAAGCAGAGTAGAAACATGGTGGATCCCATGCACTGTTTTAATACATCGTATGTCTAGGCTTAGAATGGTAAGAATTAATTTCACCAATAAAACACAAGTTGTATGTTCTAATTGAAACACTTCCAACACAAACTTCAACAAATGTTTGTGTGATTAAACTTGGATAAAAAGATTGTCAATGACTATAAAAATATATATATCACAGCATTTGCCTCGTAATATCACAGCATTTACCTCGTATAAGTGGAAGCAGTCTTTCAGACATGTGTAAACTATATTGTCTCTTCTAGTTTAGCAATCATCTAGCTAAGGAAGAGAGTCAGTAACCTGGGGGTTTTTTCAATTGTTAATTTTTGCTTTTAGTGTGTGTCTATGTTTATCTGCTTTCCTCAAGGTGCTTTATATGGTCTGTACTCTGTGACAGTGGCATTTCCTGGTCACACTCAGCAATTTGCATCACAAATGTACAGATTTAATTTGGACTTCAATTTGTAGTGAGAAATGCATTAAAAGTGCCACAGGTTTAGATAAACAAAGTTTTTCATCGTACAAATGTTTAGATAAACAAATTTTTCAGCCTAAAATTGTTCAGACAAACAAAATTTAGCAGCATAAAAATTGTTAAGATAACAATTCTTTCCATGCAAAATTGTTAATATTTTCTTACCCATCAGTTTAAATAAATGTTTTGGATGTTCAAAAGAAGCGTCTCATTTAGATGGTCCTTTTGAATACCCACAACATATGTTTTGGTTGAGAAATATGTTTTGGTTGAGAAATAAAAAAAAAATAATATTTTGTACACACTCTTACCTAAAGGCCTGAGTGTACAATATAGTTGTTGGATGATAAGTCAGCCCTTCCTAAATGGCTTATCAGGGACTTCATCGCCAGGATATGCCTGAAGGAATGTTTTCTCAAATTGTGCATAGAAATTATTACAAAAAAAATATTAAATTGAAGTATAAAATAATACTGTATCAATATTCACAATGCTGTAGCTTGGAAATAAGTTGTTTTCTACCATAAGAGAGGTGTACAAATGAGGGAGTCAAATATTGTGAAGAATAATTGACTTACAAGCTTCAGAAAGAATTCCACTCCTAATTTAAAACTTGGCTTTTTTTCTTTTGTGGTAAAAATTAGTCTGATATATAAATATAATCTACCTATGAAAGCAAACTGTACTTGCTCAAAGCAGGTGATCCCTTACTCTTTATATAATGGAGGTCCAAAAATAGATACTTTGGCAAACAGAGAAGACCCATGTAAAATGGTGCAGAAATTGGCATAAATTTACCAGCATCTGAATTATTTTTAATCTTCAGAGATTGAAATACATCATAATTTGGAAACTTTATACAGATTTAGTAACATTATGTAATGAAGTCCAGTATAACTTTGCGTAATTGAGGTGAATCTTGCTGTTTTCTTGCCAAAAATAAGATTTAAAAGTAATTTAAATATTGTGTGATAAATGGAATCTAACATTCATGATGCTGTATTATTAAACTTGTTGGAAAAAAGCGATAAACTGCTCAGCAAGCCTCACATTTTATCTCTTTTCCTCAACTTGTTTAATAAATTCAATGAAATATGAGCACTCATGTAAGATCCTCTATATTTATTATATCTTCAGCTGCTAATGGCAACTAAATGTCCTCTGCTGTGAGTCATCTGCTGGTTCCTTCAAAAGCTCTCTGTAGTAAAGAGTGTAGACCCCTCTATGTAACCATTTACATGCAGCTGATGACTTCATCTGACACATTTTCAGATGCTTTTTTTTGGTAGAAGCATTAATCCTTGAAGCACCAAGAAAAAAATGCATCTGAAAATGTCGTCTGCTGAAGTTGTCTGCTGCAAATAATTGCCTTACTTTACTGACAAATAAAGTATAGAGGCAAACAGCGTGGGCCCAGAACAGACTGCTCCTATAGGAGCAGTCTGATCTTGGTCCACACTGTTTGCCATAGAGGCTTCTTAAACATTTCAACAGACAAGAAAAGCAGACGACTTTGGTTGCGATTGGCGCATCATGGGTTGATTTTGTTGAAAAACTCATGTTAGCTCTTCTATTTATTGTTTGGACCCTAGATATGTCCAATGAACTATCCCAAGTTCATTGTATCAACCCAGATTCTTAAAGTATACAAAAGGTTAACACTACAAGAGCATTTAATACTATTAATAGCTGCTTTTAATCCAGACATACATTAAAACATACTATTTCCTATCTCAGTAAGCATGACTAGGGGTGGGGAATGATCAACAATTATAATATAATAAACATTCCTATAAAAATAAATATGCCATGTCATATCAAAATGATTTATATAACAAACAATACAAGTGAGGACTCAGTAAATTCTGAACATTCACACAGTCTCCAAGGGAGCTTGTGCTTTTTGCATACACACAATATAGAAGTAGGTGAATATTCAGGTGTAAACCACAAAATCGTATCATTAAACTGGCATGCAGGTTCCTATTTTTGAAAGCTTTTGTGGTGATAATTTTAATCATTCAAAATGAGACACTTTCAATGATCACTGCGACATGTGCATGGATAAAAGTAGAGATGAAGGCAAAGATCAGGAACCAATACATACACATTATTACTTTAGTAACTTGATCTGATGGGTCGGATCACGTCGAGTGGCTACGCCAGGAAGGATTTGATAACACGAGACCAAGTCAAGTGTGATCCAGTAGTTCCTGGCGCAGCCACGAGACGTGATCCAACCCATTAGATCAAGTTACTAAAGTAATGATATTTTTATTATATACCTACATAAAAACAACAAACTCTTCAGTTTTAGCAATAAACTCAACAAAATTGTAAAATTGACACCGTGTGACGCGACGTTGCAATGCCTTAGCAAATAAAGTTGCGCCAAGTTTTGATGACATCACATTGTGCAAATAACGTCACATCCAATTTTTGATGACATCACATTGTGTAAACATGTTACAGCATTTATCGTGTTTAATCCCTTTTCTTATACGAAAAAACATGTCATTTTAGCTATTAATATTGTTTTCGTTCAGATTGTGATTTTGATTATGAGTTTGCCGTCAGGTACTGGGTTTTATGTGATGAGATGGGTTAAATATGGAGGATGGTGATATGGAAAAATATCATGTTAGTAGCCTGATACAAGATGTATTTTCCAGTGGAAAATGGGCTGTATCAGGTGTATTTCATCACAGGTATATAATAAAATCAAGTACCAAAAAGTCTTTTTTTTTTTAAATAGTTCACTTTTGAAATTCAAATCTTAAAAATTGCATTGTGCCTATAAGATATAAACAGTTTCTAGTTTAAAAAATAAATTGTCCTTAGAAAAACCGACATAATTTTTTTTTTTTAAAAGCCATATGTCTAATCCAGTAATTTGAAACCAACTTTCTATGGAAAGTCAGCCTCAAAATACTATAACAAGGGACAAAAATTCCACTCCTCGGCTCGTAATTAGGAGTGAAATCTCAAAAGCAAAAATAATTCTTCCCAAAGTACTCCTCCTGTAGGACGAGTGTTTTGGGAAGAATTATTCGAGATAGTCATATAACAAAATATTCCCTTATGTTCTTTATTGCATACACTTTTAAGGGACAAGTGCATGTGTTTACAGGACGAGTCAATATTGTCAGATACTCATCCTGCAGGACAAGTGCAATTTTGAACTATTTTTGTCCCCTGTGTATTCAGGAATAATCCTAAAAAAAACTTTAACCCATGCAGTTTTTTCATGAAAAAATTAACAATAAAACTATGAATTAATGCCTGCAAGCTGCATGTTAATAACTTATGAAATAATTATGATAAAGAAATTAAGCCTTTGAGATATTGAAATCCCATATTCTAATCTTATTGTCATGTGCAGCACTTGCAATTCTGAGTTCATCAAAATGGACAGCTTGGATTGTGTCTCCTCTGTGGCCAACAAAAGTGTGACTACTGTTTTCTCTGAAAATGTGAAAAAATAAAAGTCATTTTATAGCTTTCATTTTGATTTCACAGAAGTTCTTCACAACAAACATTTTAAGTGAAACCAATACCCAAAACACATTACAGAGAGTTCTGTAGTGCAGACTGGTTTAGCTAAAGGTGACCAAGCTTTTCAGACCAGACATTCTGTGAACCTGACAGCTACCGAACAGCTACTGGTAGAATGGAATCTTAATAATTACAAAAAAATGATTAAGTATAACTAGAAAATGCCCCAATCACAGGTCAACCCCAGGCCCTTAGGTTATGAAACTATTTTCATGCTCAACTCAACTAAGCATGAAATTTTTATGGCTTATAAAAACTGAAATGCTAAGAAGACTGTTCTTGCTTTCAAACACACAGAGGCTGTATTCATCATGCTCATAAATATTAAAATGTCAACAATTGTTGGCATTTTAACATTTATGAGCATGATTAGTTCATGCTCAGTTAAGATGAGCATGAAAAAAGATTTATAACCTCCAGGCCTGACTCATTTAAGAAGAGACATTAGAACACAGACAGACACACACACATAAAAGCATGAATACTAATAAAGTAAAGCAGCCAGTTCTCTCTTCCTCAGTGAGATGATTGCAAAACTAGAAAAGACACAAAGAGCTATACACGAAGTCCTCAGACATAATGGGAGTAATAACAATAGGCTCAACCAGCCTTATACCACTCGCCTGTTTTTGTTTGTTTGTTTTGATTCTTTACGTCCCATCAACAATCTTTCAGTTACGTAGGGACAGGTCTTCCTGGGTTGAACCAGTACTAAGCTAGGATTAGTGTGTGCCTTGCTCAAGGACACAATGCAGTGATGCCGGTACAGCTTGAACCCGCGGCCCCTCAGTCTCGAGTCAAGAACTCTACCACTAAGCCATTGACCACTCACCAGTGCTGTTGGACTCATGGTTTCAGAAAAGATTTTTTTTAATTTTTGATATTCAGCATGACAAGGGTAAAAATTGGAAGTTTTTAATCCTTTGTATACTAATGGATTGTTACTTCTGGTTTGATACAATTAGCTTGGGACATTCCATAGTATATTTCTAGGGGTGTCAGGTTATAACTTAAAAAAAATATTAAAATTTTTGTCTGAAGATCTTTTTTACCTTAAAAACAGTGTAGACCCTCATGAAATGCCGCAATATGCGACATTTCATCTGGGTCTTCACTGTTTGTAAGTGTAATCATTTAAGGGTTTCCCCATATACAAAGGATTAAATCTGGCCTAGGAAAAATGGTAAAATAATAATTGGCTTACTTTTGTGTATCCCAGTATTTAATCAAACCATCTTTTCCAGCACTCACAATAGATCCTTCACCTGTCTTCCTGTCGGTGATATTCAACTTCAAACATTCAATCCTGAAATTGATTCAATGACACAGGTTTAGATAAACAAAAATGTTCAGGGTAAAATTGTCAATATCTTCTTACCCATAATTTGTAGCATATGTTTTGGGTGCTCGAAAGAACCGTCTCATTGAGACGGTTCTTTTGAGTACCCACAGCATATGTTTTGGTTAAGAAATAAGAGAAAAAAAATCTGTTACGCACACTTAACTAAAGTCTTGAATGAGCAAGTTAATGAGATTTAGGTACTTATCAAATATATGTAAAGTCTGTCTTTAACCCTTTATGTACCAATGAATTCTTCCTTCTGGTTTAATACACTAAACTTGGATGGTCTATTGTATCTATTAAAGGGTAACAGGTTATAATTTCAAATAAAATTGTTATTTCTTTCTGTTAATAGAGTTTTGTCTTAGCAAACAGTGTATGCTCTGATGAATGCTGCAGCATTTCATCTGGGTGTTCACTGTTTGCCAAAGTACCCATTTAGGATCCACCAGTTACCTGAAGGTTAAAACATGAATACACAGCTAGGTAGTGAAGATAGTGGTCTTAATTTAGACCTGAGTCTTCATTTACATCTCTGCTATGTGTACAAGTTGCAAAGGCTCTGGCAGCCTGTGCTAAGCTAGCATGTGCAACAAGTACAAAAACCTAATGATCTGGCTCAATAGAGGATCAATATTACATAAAGATAACCCAAATTCAAATTAATTATTTTTCAATTCAGCTGTCAACAAATTTCATGTGACTAAAAATAATGAAACAAAAATGATCATTGTCCATAGAATTGAAATTTATCTGTTTCATTAACCCTTAAAGCGCCAATCACGACGGCAGCAGACGACAAATTTCGCGACATCTTCCCTAGTTTTCGAAAAAAATAAGGTATGATATTTCATGAGAATTGTCTGCCAGCAGACAATTCTCATGAAATATCATGCCTTATTTGTTATTTTTGAAAAAGCGGCAAAATTTGAAATTTTCGTCTGCTGCAAATTGTAGGTATGGCTTTATGGGTTAATAGCTGTCATAGGACAGTGGTGCTCTCCAGAATCAGGCTTTGTCTCTCAGCATTTCCATTTGAATAATATGCATCAAGCTGAATTTCTCTTATTCCATGAACTTGACATCTAGGTCAGTGACCCAGGTGGCGATGGTACAGACAAAAACATTAGACAAGTATCTGATATAAGGATAAGTTATATACAATGACCAATACAAAGGATATGTGTTAGTACTGACATTGAATGATTGCACAACAATGGAAATCACCTTACCTTTTCTTATGTTCATTGTACTTTTTCAGAAGCCTTGTTGGACCCTCTACTTTATACAGACAGATCATCTCTCCATATGAACAGGCCACATGACCTTGACTATAGCTCACTGACATGATGGCCCATGCATTGTTCACACTGATCCACCTCTTGCATGCACCAGTGATAGGATCCCATATTCTTACACTCTGAAAATAGATATCATATGGGCCTCGTCATGACAGAACCTGTCTTCAGGGGTTTGCGAACAACAAAGGCGCAGACCAGCCTGCGCATTCCGGCAGTCTGATCAGCGCTTTTGTTATTCGCTTCTTGGAAAGTATCATATAGAGACTTGCTATATATATGAGCAAAATTTCAATCCTCTACCTAGTCTCTATAGCTGAGCAGGCTGGTTTGAATCTTACCTGCTCGGAAACTCCGAAGACAATTTTCTCACAACGAGGCCCATATGCAACATGACAAGGAATACTACCTACATTTTATAGCATATTTAATGCACTTGTATTGTGACATCTGACTGAATAACTCTAAAAATTCATGGCATTTAATTTTGCAATTTATTGTCAGAAAACTAATATCATTACATAAATAAACAGATTACAAAGAAATACTGAGAACCTATGCAATTTGCAAATAGTAATTTACAAAGAACAGTTAACCCTTAAAGCGCCAAGAAAAAAATGCATCTGAAAATGTCGTCTACTGAAGTTGTCTGCTGCAAATAATTGCCTAGCATTACTGACGATATAAGTATAGAAGCAAACAGTGTGGACCTAGAACAGACTGCTCCTATAGGAGCAGTCTGATCTGGGTCCACACTGTAAGCCGTAGAGGCTTCTTAAACATTTCAGCAGACGAGAGAAGCAGACGACTTTTGTTGCGATTTGGTGCATTTAGTTAACAAGAATAATAATTTCGAGGTACCTTATCTGCAGATCCCGTGACAACTAGACTCCCATTCTCATTCATATCAACAGCAAAGACAGCTGCAGCATGACCTGTCAATGTATTCTGTAGTAAACATTTTCCTATGTCCCATACCTTGGCCTAAAAACAACATAGCAACTATTGCATTTATCCATTATTAAATGTTAGTTAACTCCCACAATATCATCATCAAAATAAGCTGCGGTATGACCCGTTAATGAATTTTAAAGAAGACATGCCTCATACCTTGGCATATGGACAATGCATGAGTGAAAATTCAAAATTTCCCAAATCCTGAATTTAAAAATTCAAATTAAATCAGAGTAGCTGAGCCGTGACATGTGATTTCCAACAATGTGGCATTTTGACAAGTGTAGCCTCAGATGAGCCTGTACAGCCTCCTTTTAAGCTTAGAAACTCCAAATGATGTTGAGTCAGTAGCTAAACACTCATAGAATATTCAAGCGGCTAGCTAAGGCTCTGATCAGACTGTGCATATGCGCAGGCTGATCTGATGCTTTGCTGGTTGCACATACCACATTGATTGAAATCTCATGCCATGGCTCAGCTATAAGAGGATTGTTCAAATATGAATGCAAATAGCTTAATATCTTTCTTCATAGTTATGCTATGGCATAATGCTATACTTTTCTAGAAAGAACTAATTGCTCCCTTTAAACTGGCACCTGGCATAAAGTAAAATGCAATATACTTATTGAGTTATAGTCTTTTTATATGGGTCACTCTAGTATACTATCACATTCAATGCACTGAACGTATAGACAAACAAACAATAAAAAAATTATTTGATAAACAGGTGACGCCAAGTTCTTACCGAAAGATTCTGCAAGAGTTACGAAAATCGGACATATTTTTTTGTAAAATTACATTGAATATTTATCATCAAAGTATTCTGATATTTGCAAATATTTGATAAACAAAAAACCACCTTTCCATTTTCAGTTAAAACTTTATTTACGAAATGTAATAAGCAACATTTAAACTAGTTATATGTCAAGGACAATACGTTCATCTCTCATACTGAGCTGTTACTACAAATTATTAATCGGTAGTGGATAGTTTTTAAAGGCTGAAAATCCTTTTAATTAAAAAGTAAGTGAGTATGATCAGGAAATACCATAATCACACTATGCAGGCCAACCCATGGCACCGGCACCATGAGGAAGAGTCACAAAACATTTACAGTAATAAGACATCGGAAAGAAATAAGTTAGAAATGCCTTAAGTGAAAGGGATACAGAGCTATATTTGATGTTGCTTTAATGGCTTTGTATCTTTATTCTAACTTTATTCTAAATTTGAACATAGACTTTCAGTTTGACTGCTATAGGCATTATTTAGAATAAACTTACACAACAGGTTTTGAGGAATAGACAGATTGGACATAAGTTTAATTAATATACGCTCATCACTAAGAAACAAAAATATCCTTGAAAAATCATAATAAATATAATAACTCTGTAATAGAGAACATCACCTTTTAAAAACACCCTGTTGTTGTCCAAAATCAGAAAAATAAATATTTTAAAACCTTATTATGCACAATTACACTCGAGAATCTAAAATACGTAACATCTCAACATTGATTAATGTCATCAAAGAATGTCAGGCAGACAATAATAGCCATGTAAGTGAACTGTATTATATAAAAAATGTGAGTATGATGAGGAAATACCACAATCACAAACTGCCGACAAACCCGTGGCATCGTGAGGAAGAGCCACACAACAATCCTGAGACACCAGGAAGACAAACAAAGTAAAGCAACCAGCTCTCTCTTCACCATCAAGATGATTGCAAAACTACTAGAATGGACATAAAGTAACGCACAACAAAACATAGACCAATCACAGAATTACAATTACAATTAAAAACATTTACTTAATTTTCTAAAAAGAGAGAATATTTCCCTCGAGGTTTGCAACTCTAAATATTTTCTAGATTATTTGTAAGTTTGTCAAAATAAAAACTCTCTTGAAATTTGTATTTTAACCATAATAACGCCTTTTGATGCCTTTGAAATATCATTATGGAAAATGGAGCAAGCAAATGCTCCATTTTCCAAAATATTTTCAAAAGTATTCAAAACTTTACTTACACTTTTCTTGATTTTTTTTTCAATGTTGTCTAAAAATAGAAAATGATGTCATGATCTAAAAATAGCCTATGGAGTTAAGGGTTAAACTGCATGTAAATAAATCTCCTACTTACTGTTTTATCTTGAGAAGCACTGACTAGAGTATCATTATATCTAACAAGTGCCCAAACAGGGCCCTCGTGGGCAAGAATGGTTTTAGAACATTTTCCTGTACGTAAATTCCAAACCTGTAAAAACACCATAAAAATCAGTATATCTGACAAGTGCCTATTAAAGGTTCTCTTGGGCAAAAATGGTTTTAACCATTTATTGGTTTGTAAATTCAAATTAAATCTGAAAAAGATATATAAAATATATCACAAAGACTGACAAATGGCCAGATAGAACTTTTGTGAGCAAGATTTTTTATTGTGCTCCTCTTGTTGTAGATTTGTTTTACTTTTTGTTTATTTTGCTATGAGACAAGCTGATGTTAATGAAGTGTGCAACTCAACTTCCAAGATATCTAGATGATTTACTAGCTATTGATAATCCTTAATTTGAATATAAACTCTGTACATCAATTTCTAACTTTTATCACAGGCACTCAGAGCTAATTGTAAAATACAGTAAAACCTGTCTTAAAAGCGACCCTTGGAGCATTCTGCAATACTTTTGACCTGCATTAAGTGATTATTGGTCTTGAAAACCAATTTTGGTCTTCTTTTTCAGTCGTCGCTTAAGACAGGTTTTACTGTACAATGTTGATTTAAAAACTCTTCTAGAACAGGGCATTTCAAAGACAGTTTTTATGGTGATATAGCCTATAAATTCATAAGAATCATTGGAAAGCCTTCTTCTGATAAATTCAAAAAGATGATCAAATACTAGACAAGGCCAGAATTTTTTTATTAGTTGATTTGAGAACCCTCCTACTGCAATTTACCAGAAAGTAGCAAAAAAAATAAATTTAATTTCTAAAAAAAAATTTTTTTTATTTTATCCGCCGACTTTAAATATAATTTGTTTTGTTGAAAAAAATAATATATTTTTGAGGTTCTGTTTGCGTTTTTTTTTCAGAGTGACACTGTTAAAAGGGATTGTCCAATACTAGATTTAAAGATTTAATACAGACTGTTGGCTTACTTTACTAGTTTAACTGTTTGTTCCGGAGATATGAAAAAAACACTCTGAAAATGAAAAAAAGCTCTGAAAATGACCAGTCAACTGGTCATTTTCAGAGCTTTTTTTCCCTTTCTTTCCGTCCCCCCAGACCCTAAACCTGAAAAAATTCCCGTAAAACAACTAATAAAAAAATCTGGCCTCAGGACCACTTACTCTTATGGTTCCATCATATGAACCGCTAATTAAAAGATTCTGAGTGAAGAAATTTAGAGACCATACGCCACGACTGTGACCTTTCATCATCTGGGTCTGTGTCCCTGTTTTGATATCCCAGATACGAATAGTTTTGTCTATACTCCCACTGGCAAGACGGGTCTCATCCAAGGTCACAGCAGTAACACTGGAAAATAGTACATTGGGTATATTCTCATGTGCAATATATATCTGTTAAAATTAGCACTTTTCTTCCTACATAAACAATCAAATGAATATTGGATATCATTTATATGTTCAATAACTAGTATATTGACAACTAGTAGAACTAGAATTGTCAGAGAATCTGACTATAGCCAGGCTGCAGTGCCTTGCATGCAGTAAAAGGCCAGAGTGTCTCAGAATATTGAGTGGTAACCTAATTCTGACATCAATCTAGGGCCATAACTCTCTTACAAATTTGCAAAAAAAAGACAGCTAACAATCCCAACGTAGATCTTGTCAGTATAAATAGATATATAAAGTTTGGTCAAAATCTGTCCATTTGTTCCAAAGATATTGAGCGGAAACAAAATTTTGGAATAAATCAAGGGCCATAACTCTGGTACAAATGTGCCAAAAATGATGTGTAACAATCCCAATGTAGATCTTGTCAATATGAATGCATATATAAAATTTAGTGAAATTCTTGGCATTTGTTCTCAAGATATTGAATGGAAACGAAATTTTGGCGTAAATCAAGGGCCATAACTCTGGTACAAATATGCAAAAAATAATGTGTACAATCCCAAGCTAGATCTTGTCAATATGAATGCATATATAAAATTTGGTGAAATAATGTCAGTTAGTTCTCAAGATATTGAGTGGAAACAAAATTTTGGCGTAAATCAAGGGCCATAACTCTTGTACAAATTTGTGAAAAATGATGTGTAACAATCCCAAGCTAGATCTTGCCAAGATGAATGCATATATAAAATTTGGTGAAATTCTACCAATTGGTTCTCAAGATATTGAGCGGAAACGAAATTTGGACGTAAATCAAGGACCATAACTCTGGTACAAATGTGGGAAAAATGACCTGTAATAATCCCAAGCTAGATAATGTCAATATCAATGCACATACAAAAATTTGGATGAATTTTATAAAAGGGTTCTGAAGATTTTTTTTTTTCGTCTTCATATTTTATTTGTAATCATTTACTATCACATATATATATACACACACAATTACTGATTTAACAAATATGGTTTTGAATTTCCTTGTTATGTACTCTCTCACCAGCTTTCTTCCTTCTTTCTTTAATTACTTCAGGTTGTGCCTAAATATAGTGTCTATACCATATGTCTCCTAATAATTTAAACATCAGAATATTTAGAATTTATTGTGCACATGAATAACACTGTATATTCTACCCAGGTGGCACAGTTTAGGCCCTCTGATCAGGATATACACCATTTTCCAACTGAGATACAACAATTCGCTCAAATTTAAGTGCAAACTGTACTATATAAAGGCAAACATGGTAGATTAGGGGTTCTGAAGATATTGAGCAGAAACGAAAAAATTATGACGGACGAACCAACGGACAAACGAACAAACAAACGGACGAACATTCTCAAGATATTGAGCGGAAACGAAATTTGGACGCAAATCAAGGGCCATAACTCTGGTACAAATGTGGGAAAAATGACCTGTAACAATCCCAAGCTGGATCATGTCAATATCAATGCACATACAAAATTTGGATAAATTTTACAAAAGGGTTCTGAAGATATTGAGCGGAAACGAAAAAATTATGACGGACGAACGAACAGACAAATGAACGAACAAATGGATGACCTGATGGAATGATAGACAACCCAAATCCTATATAGCCCCCCACCCTTTTTTTTCAAAGCGGGGCTATAAAAAAATCTAACATGGAAAAGGGTTTTTTGTCACATTTTATTAGAAACCAGCCAGAACAGTAGTATATAGTAGATTGTAAAGATCAGTTTACTTTTTCAATAAATAATGTGTCTTTTAATATGACATAGCTTAATGCATTGAACATGTCAGTGGTATTTTGGAAACCTCTGTTTGATACACAAAAATAAAAGCAAAAATCACTTTATTAGAAGGGTATGTGCATCACTATTTAGGTATTTTGAGAGATACTATGTATTTAATTGCTTTTATTGGTAAATATTGTGATAGTTGCATTCCTATTAGAACTCTCCTTGAGCATTCATTGTTGTTGTTTTCTTCTTATACATTTTTAAGCTCGACCCTCTAATAATTACCTGTCCATGTGCCCTTTGAGATCAACAGTACTACAGAATCCTTCACTCCAATTTACCCGCAGAAACACATTCTCTTTGTACAACTGTTTCCAGTTAGGATCATCTCCCACTGGGACGTCTAGTTTTACCCGACCACATTGTGTTTTCCAGATATCATTGTTACTAGCTAGTCTATTCCAGGTCTTGCTTACCTAGGAGAGACAAACAAGAATAGCAAGAAAATTGTTACAAACAAAGAAGTAGACAAAATAGGAACATACATGCCATACCTTACACTGTGAGATAAAATCTCAAAGAATTTGGCCATTCTGAAAGCCAATTCCCATAAGATTTTCAAATCTCACAGAATTTTCAGACCATCTAAAACACATTTAAAAAAAGAAATAATCATAAATCACACTTTATTATGTTTATCACAAGTTTTTTTACATTAAAATAAAAGCTTTTGGGTTTTTTTGAGGGAGCTCCAAAGTGATTTTTGTGAAAATCTCACAGAATCTTATATCCCTTAATATTTTGGTTTATCTCACAGATTTCAGTCCACAGCTTATGGCATGTATGTAAGAATTGTTGCTTTTATTGGGACCTGTCCTTTGTATACGAATATTTTTTTCCTTCTGGTTTGATAAAATAAACTTGGGATTGTCCATTATATATATCTAGGGGTGTCAGGATATAATTTTTAAAAAAATGTATCTTTTGTCTAAAGATTTGTTTTACCTTAACAAACAGTGTAGCTCCTGATGAAATGCAGCATTATGCTGCATTTAATCTTGGTCTTCACTGTTTGCAAAAGTACTCAGTTAGGGGTTTCCCCAAATAGAAAAGGAAAATCATGCGGAAAATCATGCCAAAAATCAAGCAGGAAATTCATGTTGAAAAGATTCAAACCATGGACTTCATTGCCTGATTACATTTTGTTTTTTTACTTTTATCAATATAACTACACGTGTACATTAAAAATTATCTAATAACTAGTCTCCTGTATATTAGTAGATTTTTCTTTCTTTATAATTTTGCATTTGAAATCTAGATGCATGATGGATTTGTAGGTTTTGAAAATGCCTGTTTCAGAGTAATGAATTACTGCATCATAATGTCACTAAATCACGTTCATTTCTATGCATGTTACTTTGATGACGTCAATTCTTGTGACAGCCAAGAATGCGTATACTCAAACGCCATATTCTCACGGCATTCATATTCTCACGGTAAACCATTATTTCAGTAAAAATGAATCACCACACCATCTTTAAGTATTTTACATATGCAAATAAGTGAACTGAAGGCTACAAACCACTCACAGAAAAGAAACTTCTAAAATGTTTAAGTTGTGAATGAAAAATATTTTTCATCACTTTAACAATGCAAATGTCATCTGCCTTCCCACCCATGTCATATAAATTTCATATTTCTCGAAATATTTTTAATTATTCCCCGCAGCTCTGACAGCTCAAAGCCAGTTACATATTGCTTTTCATGAATTTGAAGAAAACATTACATGACCAGGTCAGGAACTTCCTGCAAGCCAAAAACAAACTAGTTACTGTGAGAATATGAAGTCCCAATTCAATGTGGCTGCCGTGCGGAGGTTGTGTTTACATTGGAAGCCAGATAGAAATTATTGGCTATAACTGTCAATAGATGATATGTACTGAAGGACTAGATAATAAGCTAACACATTTTATGATTGATTTGATTATATCTTCAGTAAGCATATAAATATTGATCACTGAACTGTTAGTACCGTGAGAATATGGAGGACCAGGCTATATGTAAAATACAAAAGCCATGCATCAACAGCATGTGAATTGCCTGATTAATACATGGGTTTTTGCCAGATAAAACATGGCTGTTAATAGCGTGCGATACTGATTTTTATGCAATAATGCTAAATTGCTAATAATGAAAGTAAGTAAGGGTGCAAAGTTCAGGACTCAATACAATCAAGTACCACACCTGACCCAGGATACCAATGGGAAAGTGACAAACTCACAGTTAGACACCACAAACGAGAGCCAAGAGGTCAGCCCTTTCCTAGCAGGTGACCGCAAGGCACATATAATCAGATGGGCACAAAGGTATAGCAAACACAAGACAGAAAAAACATAAAAGATGCTAATAATGAAATCATTAAATAAATTAGGTGCAAAACATGATTAAGTACAGCTTATTAATTTATTTAGCTGTAAAAGGGTTAACTGTTATTGTTGTGATTTGTTTATCTAGCACATCGACTGAATAAATGCAGACTAAATTATAATCATGAGTTTGTTATCATGATGATTTCTAAAATCATCCTATCTATTGAATCATCTTTGGCTAATTATATCTTTGTTTCAAAATGAGCCATGGTATGTGATTTCCAACAATGTGGCATTTTGAAAAGTGTAGACTGAGACTAACCTGTGCAGCCTCCTTTGAAGCTTAGAAACTCCAAATGATTGTCAGTCAGTAGCTTAACATTCATAGAATATTCAATTGACTTGCAAAGGCTCTGATAAGACTGCATGTATGCGCAGGCTGATCTGAGGCTTTGCTGGTCGCACAAACCACATTGTTGGAAATCTCATGCTGTGGCTCAAATAGTTTTATGTAAGGTTGGAAACATTGGTCAAAATTTTAACCCATCAAAGCTCCCATTGTTGGTGTAGAGAGATGATAAAAGGTATTCTCTTAGAAAATCAATATTTACAAATCTTACCATACAAGATCTAAGGAGCTCTTTGACTGTAAGATAACTCAGTATCTTTAAAGCTATATGTTCTGGAAGTAAAGCTATAAAATCTTTATACTGCCTCGCCTGCAAATACAAGAAAACACTAATTTCACTAAACAGCAAACAATGCTTTCCCACGACAAGGTTCATACAGGCAAGTTTGTGTAAAATTCAAGGGCTTTTAAAGGACTTCTAAAAGACTTTGCTACTGTTTTCAAGGACTGAAAACTTATGAAAAATACTGATTTAAACCTTAAAATTCTATTTTTGAAACCCTAGACTGCATTACTAAAGATATAAATTTTAGAAACTTAGTATAAAGGGGAGGTCTCATATGCGCCCATGCATGGATTTTCATCTAGTTTTACATGGTGAATACCTATGACCTTTTAACTATAAAAATGCATTTATTTATTTCAATAGTGCATTTTAGGTCTCATGAGAGCACCTTGTTTTACTCCATTTTTTCAATGACACCTGTCTAATATTTTGTCAATTTGTAAACAACAGTTTTATCGGATCTCACCCAGTTTAAGCTGGAATAGTGAAAGGACTCAATATGGATTGTTTTGATACTATTTTGGCCTATAGAAACATGCACACAATTTTTTAACAAAATCTTAAAGTAAAAAATTCCCTAAAAATATAATTGAAATTCATGTGTATGCCAAATTGCGTCTACAATTTCTATATGTTCCTGTCCTTGTCAACCTATGATACTGCCTATAAAATTTGCCTCACATGTCTTCTGTATACTGAGAAAGTTTCGAGATTTTTTGAAACCGGTAACAGTGCAGGAAAACACATTATATACATGTAGGTCATTTTTTGACATTTATCATGATTTATTGTTTGAGGCTAGTTTTGTTCTGGAACCATGTAATTTCGCAATTTTATTATTAAAAATATTATAAACATCGATAATAAAAAGCTATGCGTGTACAAATGCATAATTTTAATTTGACATTGAAACAAATCTGAGACTTGTGTAGCTTTAACAATCAATAAGAGTAACACACCAAAAGTCTGCAACATTCAAACTTCTCAAAATCAAGTTGAAACACATCAATTAATGGATTCAGTGCTATTATCTCTTCACCGAATGTGTCTAAAATGTATTTTGATTTGTATTTGCAAACCAATGTTTTAATTGACGGTTCAGTCTCAAATAGTGCTAGACAAGGCAAGACATTTGATGGCTTATTTCATTTATTTTGTCCCTTTGTAAACTTATATGTGATGTCATATATGTAACTGACATTCATTCTACCTACAATGGCACGTGTCTCTAACCTTTTTAATTATTCTTGTATTATCCTTGTTTAATATGATATTAAGTTGTTATGCATGATATGATTTTCCCCTAAACGTCAATGTGTTTGGAATAGCCTAATGTGTAGCTTTTTATTTTAATAACAGATACTTCTTGGGATTCTTTATGTACCACTGGCTGACTGTTGCACAGGCATTTAATATCTGGCAAATGTTATGACTGTTCTGAATTCATCATTTTGTCAATTCATTGAATACCAAGATGCACATGCAAACTTATTAACTGAAAGCACTGACTTTATTTTAAACTCTGTTTGCAATTTTACTACTTTTTTTAAAGAGTTGCACATAGGTTCTACTTTCCTAGTGTTCTCCTAGTATTATATATATTTGTAGTTTAAGTCTTGGGTTGAATATTGGCTTCAAGTTTTGATTGATTGCCAATTCCGTTGCAAGGGCAAGATTTTGGTCAGATTACCTCAGTTCCTGATCATTGTAACTTCTTCTTATACCGTCAGACCCTTTTTGCATTTTCACTTGATTATATATTCAATAAGTTCGGTATTCATAGTTTTATGCTTAACACTATCTGGAGTTTCCATGATGTATTTTCAAAACTGGTTCCTCAATCAAGTAAATGGCAATTTAATCAGGGAATCAGTTATCCTTTTAGGGATCTGATTGTACTAGATGAAACTTTAAGAAGATAGTGTGGACATTAATTTTCTATCCCATTTGATTCTTTGACTTTCTACAGGATTTGGAAATTGATTGTAGGCACCTATGATTGTAGAGTTTGGTACATGTATTCTTTAAATATTTCAGCATTTTGTGGTAGAAAATAATAAAGCAATAGATCCCGCAACTACATAAAATGGTTGAATACTGTATTTTGGCATTATATTCAAGTGTATAACAAAATAATACCATATTGTGAAGATTAATGAAATTAACTACTTCAAGAGGAGTTTGACAGGGTGAAATTCTCTCTATGTGGTCAGTATTGAATTAAGGATGACAGCTTTGAAGCATTAAATATTCTGTCTTTCCCACGCAGGAAAGAATGCAGCATGTTTTAAAGTATGAAAAACTGCAGACTGTGGTATATGATTATATAAGGTTGTAATATTTATTAAATATTTATTTTATCATGTTGGTGTTCAAGAAATGATGAAACAAACTATTCCCTGACACAAATGAAATGAATGAATTATGGAGAATGACTTTCTATTAGAGTGAATCTGGTATTGAAACCGTATTATGAAGATTATCAAAGTTTACTGTTCTATGAGGAGTTGGACAAGGTGAATTTCTCCCTAAGTGATCAGTATTTATGTTACTATAAAGTTTTAACAATATTGGATATTCCATCTTTCTTATAGAAGAAAGCAAACACAAAAAAAAATTGCTTTTAAACTAACCAAACACTTAAATTCATTAACTACAATCAGTTTTTTTACATTTCTGAGAACTTGGATTTGTAACATTCAAAGTTCTAGGACAACATGTTACCGGTCGCCGATTTTCTTGAAAATTTTAGCATTACATCTATATATGTATAGCCTAATTTGAGAGTAAATTCATAGGTTGACAACAACTGGAACATGCCTAAATTTTAAAACATAATTGTTAAAAAAATATTATGAAGCTGAAATTTGGGCACAATTCCAAACAAAATCATATTTTTCTGAATTTAACTTTATAGAAACTGATTTTTGTTTTATGCATATCTAATCAGTGATGATTTTAGATAGTTTTAAAAGTAATTAGAACACACTATATGAAACTATAAGAGCTATGGGCGGCTTAAACTGAAGGTGCCCCCTTAAGCAGATGCCCGATTACATAACATGTCATTTTTTGACCAATTAAATAGGTAAGTGGGAAACTATATCACAAATAGAATAGTTATATGTGAGGCAATCATTATGCATAATATTATAAAAATCCATGCGTGGGCAGAACCCTATGTAAATTTTCTATAGGGTGAGACCTTCCCATTGTGGTGCCTTTATTTGGTGCAGCATATGCTGCACCAAATAAAGTCACCACAATTTTATACTGATATCGGTCTCCAAAAACAGTGTTGAATCCTCCTGTAAATGGTAAAATTCAAGGACTTTTCAGGGCCTATGAGTGTTTTTCAAGTACTTTTCAAGGCAAATTTAGTTTCCAAGTACTTTTCAAGACATTCCTGTATATTCAAGTACTTTTCAAGCCTGTGCGAACCCTGCACCATAAGAAGACAATATGTTAAGGACAAATAATCCTTATTGTGAGAAAACCTGGTATTGTTTCTAATAAGCATCAAAGACACAAACCAGCATGCCTATCTGCACAGTCTGATCAGCCATTTTATTATTTTCTCTCTGAAAAGTACAATAGTGAACTATTTGCCTAAAATGGGTAATGTTGAATACTTTTTTGCTATCTGCCGATTTTTTTTCAAAATCAACTTTTTCGAAATAAAATTTCAGGAGTACCATCAGAGTGACAAACAGTTTGGATCCAGATCAGGTCCTACGTGTTGTAGAGCCTGATCTTGGTCCAAACCATATCGAAAGGTAATCAGCAGAAAACACTTATAAACAACAGGTCGATACTTGTTTATTGCAGTTTCTAGTCTCAGTATCTGAGCAAGTTGCTTTGAGTCTTACATGTTCATAAACCAAGAAGACTGGATTATCAACTACATAACTTTATCATATGGCGTCGTGTCTGGGAATGAAATAATGCCATGCATTAAAATCAATAAACCAATTTAGTACCATTATGTAATGACGTCCATAACAATGTTGCATACAAAATCTTAAGGTTTGCAGGCCAAAAATGTGATTTCAAAGTAATTTTATATGCCATATGATAATTGAATCTAACATTTGTGCTCATGTATTATTTGATTTATTAAAATCATTGTGAAATGGAAAGCAGTAACTAGGCAATTTTGAATAAAGAATCTTCATTTTTTAAAAATTGCAAATTTGGGGAGAAAGGCTGTCCAGGCTGGAATGTTTCATCTTATTTTTCAGCTTTACCTTGGAAGACAGATCTCCATATTGAGATCATCTCTTAACTCCCAAACAGTTTGGGCCCAGATCACTTTTTTTTTTTATTTGATTTGATTCTTTATGTCCCATCAAAAATCTTTCAGTTATGTAGGGACAGGTCTTCCTGGGTTGAACCAGTACTAAACTGGGATTAATGTGTCTTGCTCACGGACACAACGCAGTGACGCCGGTGAAGTTTGAACACGTGGCCCCTCAGTCTCGAGTTAAGTACTCTACCACTTAGTCACTGCACTCCCAATGGACCCAGATCAGGCCTGATAAAAGGTTAGGCCTGACCTGGATCTAAACTGTTTGATACTCTGGTGGTATTCCAGAAAGCATTTTTCAAAAAAGTTGAGCTTGAAAAAAATCAGCAAATGACAAAAAGCATGCAAAATTACCCAGTAGGCGAAGAGTTACAGTAAAACCTGTATAAGACGGCCACTCTCAAAAAGACAGAAAATTGGACCAGGTATTCAATACCAATTATCGCTTAAAGCAGGTAAAAAGTATTGCAGAATACTCCAAGGGGAGCATTCTGCAATACTTTTGACCTTCATCAAGTTACCATATGTCATTAATATCTTTGTGTTGTCTATTTTTGAATGGCTGTTATACACAGGTTTTACCCTAATTTGTTTTCTGGTTTCTTAATAGCAAATTTATATACTTTTCTGTGAGAGGAGGTATATTCACTTTATATATCATTAACAGGCATAGTACAGTAAAACCTTCTTAAGCGGCCACTCAAAACTAGACAAAACAAAGGTCTTAAAGGCAAATAGTAGCTTAATGAAGGGCGAAAGTATTGCAGAATGCTCTCTTGGAGCATTCTGCAATACTTTTGACTTGCATTAAGCAATAATCGACCATGAAAACCAATTTTTAGTTTTCTTTTTGAGTGGCCGCTATAGACAGGCTTTACTGTATTTGATTAATTGTATGATAAAAAGAAGATTTAAATAGCTTACAGTAAGTAAACTTGAAACAAAATAATGCTGTCTTGGATCTAACTTCAGCAGAAACTTGTGAAGAAACTCATTTCTCTTTACATCTGAAAAAATACACAATAAACTGTTCAAACACATAATATTTAAAGGCCAGCATATCGTCGGTCGGGAGTCAAAAACTTGTATCTTTGATTTTCACATTTTTTGGGAGAGACAAAAAACTAAATAACTTTTGCTAGGAGTGTCAGAGTGAGGCTGAAAGTCAGACAGTATTATATTTAGCAATTTCCAAATTCACTGTTATTGGTGTTTTGAACTTCCAATAAATATTTCACGGTCATTATGAAGAGTTTCACTTGAGTTACGTAATTTTGACAATTTTTTTGTGAAAAACCATCCAGTAACGACATTTTGAGCATCTTTTTCATGGCAAAACCTTGTTTCTCGGTAAAATGAGCCCCAAAATAATGGAATTTATCATAGATATAATATTTTGAAGCATAATTGATGCTTTTTAAGGGGGTTCTAATTGGTCTAGAGCTACGAGAATTTGACAGAATATGCGCCATGCATTTGGTATTCCCGCATTGACAAAAAGTCGATTTGGTAAAAATCAGAGTTACGAGGTTTTGACTCCCGACCGACGATATGAGATTTTAAATATTATACGCAGCACCTAAAATAAGGGAACCCATGTATTTCTTTGTGTCCAAGTCAATAGTGGCTGTGACCTCCATGTGACCTCAAAGTGCAGCAACACATGCATGACATCTGTCCGACATACTGGAGATAATACATGGAGGTCACACCCAATATTGACTTGGATTTCATATCTTTTATGAGTAAAATATAAAATACCAGTTCCCTTATTTTTGGTTCTGCATATATCGCATTGGCAAGCAGCCAAGACTCAGACCAGCCTACACATATGTGCAGTCTGGTCTTAGCCTTCGCTGCTTGCATATGCCAATTATGGAAGTAGATGAAGGCCCTGGCACAAAATCAATTTAACTGTTGGATTTCTTTTGCTCGGGTATTCAGTTTTATGTACTGTTGAGTCCTTATCTTTGCTTTATATCCTTTTTATATCTTGATTTATATGTTAAAGGAGGTAATTCATGAATAAGAAAGGGATCTTTCATGCAAACCAAACATCTATGTGTCTTAATCCACATCTGAACTAAGGGTGAGATTGGTGCCGTGAAACTAGTTAACCCCTCCAGTAAAAAATATTTGGTGGTGCTCCTTTTGTGGATCAATTTTGTTATTTATGTTTCAGGTTTATCATGCTTTCTTGTCTGTTCATTGTGGCCTTGTGGTCACCTGTTGGGAATGGGCTGACCTCTTGTGTGTGATGTTTTATTGTTGTTTTGTCACTTTCCCATGTGGAGTCCTGGGTCAGATGTGGTACTTGATTGTATCGATTCCTGATCTTTGCCTCCATACTTACTTTTAGAACTCTGCCTCTACCAGCATGATGCACATACATGTTTAAAGAGTGACTTTTTGCATGTGTGACAAATATCAAATTCTTGAGTGCTGGCAGCTTAAAAACATTTGATCACATATTGCCTGACAAATTGAGACATTAACAAACAGTGTACGGTATACCCTTATCAAACTGCCGTCTGATCAAACCACTCCTTTAGCAGCAGTCTGATTAGGGCTTTCATTGTTTGCTATTCTGACTATAACGTGAATCAAATATCTAATGACCATCATTTTATTAGACAATATTAACAAACCAACATTAAAAATTTTACATCAGTGTCTGTTGATAGATTTCATAAATAATTTTCCTTCAGCTAAGAGGTATGAAAAGACTTTTGGTATAAAATAAATGTCTCTCTCTCTTTCAATGACTCTGGAGTCTTTAATATAAGGGGTCATGCAGCCAGAAAACTTTATTTTATCAGTTAACTCTTTGCCCACTGGGAAATGTGTCCCATTTCTTTTAGTCATCTGCTGATTTTTTTTCAAAACCAACTTTTTGAAAAATTCTTTCAGGAATACGATTAGAATGCCAAACAGTTTGGATCAAGATCAGGCCTGACGTTTTGTCGTGCCTGATCTGGGTAGTTACTGTTTGAAAATGTTATCAGCAGATGAAAGGAAGTAAAGAGTTAAATGAAAAAATAATAAGAATCCATATTGATTAGATATATATAAAAAAAATATCAAAATACTTCTATTGGTCATCTTATCCAACTGATTAGGACCTCCTTATCCCCAGTTTTATAGGAAGCAAAATCAATAACTGTGAATCTGATTGGCATTTATGCCATTTTCTATAATCTTTGATCAAAGGGTTCTATTTTCTGAGATGTGATGTATCCACATTGAAATTCTTTTAAAAGTTAAAATTATAATTAACTTTATCAATATTGCATGCGGATAAACATATGCCAATATGATAGTTTGGGATCAATAAAATTACTATGTACATGCATATAATTACAACACATCACAACATTTATGTCATAATATATGAGCCGTGACACGAGATTTCCAACAATGTGGTATGTGCGGCCAGCAAAGCCACAGACCAGCCTGCCCATATGCACAGTCTGATCAGAGCCTTTGCTAGTCTCTTGAATATTCTATGCTTGTTAAGCTACTGACTGAATATCATTTGGCATTTCTAAGCTTAAAAGGCGGCTGCACAGGTTTGTCTGAGTCTACACTTATCAAAATGCTACATTGTTGGGAATCACATTTCATGGCTCTTATAAGCCATCTTTCATATTGCATAGTATAGCAGTCACATAGCCAGGCAGAGTCCAGCCTTGGCTTCAACATCAAATTTACTTCTTTCTCTTGTTTCACTTCTCAAATTGGTCAAATACTTCATTATCCTCCACATTTTCTTGCTGGTCTTCTGTATTGCTTTAAAATAGGGATCAAACATGTTTTTCTATGCGTTAACATCTGCTGTACCCCAAGGGTGGTGTTGAACGACCCCTAGGGGTCTAGCAGAATGATGTTAGTGTATCAGAAAACCATGTTTGATCGTTATTTAAGAAATAGATCAGCCCCAGCAGTGAATTGTTGAGTAATAATTCACTGTTTGGAGGTCAGTTGTAAAGAAGATCAAATCACGAGCGCGCAGCGCGAGTGATTTATCTTCCTACAACTGACCGACAAACAGTGAATTATTACTCAACAATTCACGCACTTGAGCTGATCTATTTCGATTCTAACACACAATAAGCAACAAAAACACATTTGAAGTCTTCAGCTTCTTCCAACTAACCGCCATTGCATTGAAGAACTCCCGCTAATACTTAGACTACGTCGCATACGTTTACATGTAATTGTAATGTATTTCAAGCGTAAAAATGACGTTACACCGTCTAACGCCATGAATGACGTCATTTTCCAGTGACGTCAGCTATCACACACTTTAGCTGTGAATTATTGTCCGATATATCACAGTTTGTTACCGTTGGCGCTATAGGTGAGGTGTGTTAGAATATAGCATAAAGTCATTTTCTCACTTGAAAACTTTGGAAAAACTCTTCAAAAATTTCATTTTTGTATTACTATAATGGCGCGCAAAAGCTTGAAGGATTCGTAGGTTATGAAAATGCCTATTCCAGAGCAAAGACTAACATCACTCAATTAATTTCATTTCTATGCACGTTACTGTTGATGATGTCAATTTTTGTGATCGTCTAGAATGTGTTTATGTAAAGTACAAAAGCCATGCATCAACAGCTTGTGAATAGCCTGATTAATACATGGGTTTTTGCCAGTTAAAACATGGCAGTTAATAGTGTGTGGCATGCCTTTTTTTAATATATTTTAGCATCAGGCAACAAAACATTACATACATTTGCTGAATTTCTATTAAACATTCCTTTAGACAGTCTGTTATTGGTGTGATAGTTTCTGGAAAAGGGCATGTTTCCAAAAAACTTACAATAAATTAATACTTTATCTAGAAATATTACATTTCCGTAACTGGGGCAATAACTGAATGACAAATTTACCTAAATTAAAAAAAATCATATTCTCTGCAAAAAAAATGAAATTTCACCTGTTGATCAATAATTTGGATGCCTATAGTGGTGATTGAATGAAGTACAATGCTTAAACCATTATATCAAACTATAAATTACATGCAAACATGAATGTCAAGCCAAATTATTTACAATATAGAGGAAAACATGCTCCACAATACAGAAACTTATAATTGTCTTCCTGAGTAGCTGGAAAAGAAGAATGATTTACCAGTCAAAAAATTGCCAAATTATTTATCTTGCCTGATAATTCAATAAAAAGAAATCAAACTATATCCAATCAAATTTTAAAAAAAATGTATAGATATCAAAGTCTTCTTTAAAATAATAGAGCATCTAGTGGCAAAAATAACCAAGGAAGATATAATCTAGTATATTGGAAACAACTTTTTAACATCAGCCATATTGAAGCAAAGCCATTCATGCAGAAGTTAAAACAAAAGCACAATCATTTTATAATTTTGATTTCAATTTTAAGCCCTTTTTTCTTAGTTCAATCACATGAAGTTAAATTGATTTGAATGTTCCCCTGTGATGATACATTGCTTAAGTTAGAAGTCTCCATGTGAGCTTAGCAATTTTTGGGTTTAACAACAGCAGAATCTAGGGCAAAGATTTGGCCAGTAAAATAAATTTAATCCCTCTTGTGCCTGTGGCTGCTGTCTGTTCTAAGACAGTGATTCTGTTGTTTTTAATTCAGTGTTTCTTGTTGCTCCCATTATGTTTGGGGATTTTGTGTTGGATCCTTGTTTTGTGATGTGAATTTAGTGTCCGCTATGGGTTTGCAATCATTTTGCTTAGGAAGAGAGTATAAGAATCCATCCTGAGTGTGAGGGTGGGATTACTCACCTGACCATAACTCTGAATGCCGGCTATAGAGTAGGACGTAGTACTGGTGAGGGAGGTCACTGTGACTTTTTGATTACTCACCTGACCATAACTCTGAATACCAGCTATAAAGTAGGACAGCGTTATCAGGTAGTATTGGTAAGGGAGGTCACTGTGACTTGATTACTCACCTGACCATACCTCTGAATACCAGCTATAGAGAAAAACAGCGTTATCAGGTAGTATTGGTAAGGGAGGTCACTGTGACTTTTTGATTACTCACCTGACCATAACTCTGAATACCAGCTATAAAGTAGGACAGCGTTATCAGGTAGTATTGGTAAGGGAGGTCACTGTGACTTGATTACTCACCTGACCATACCTCTGAATACCAGCTATAGAGAAGAACAGCGTTATCAGGTAGTATTGGTAAGGGAGGTCACTGTGACTTGATTACTCACCTGACCATACCTCTGAATACCAGCTATAGAGAAGAACAGTGTTATCAGGTAGTATTGGTAAGGGAGGTCACTGTGACTTGATTACTCACCTGACCATAACTCTGAATACCAACTATAAAGTAGGACAGCGTTATCAGGTAGTATTGGTAAGGGAGGTCACTGTGACTTGATTACTCACCTGACCATAACTCTTAATACCAGCTATAAAATAGGACAGCGTTATCAGGTAGTATTGGTAAGGGAGGTCACTGTGACTTGATTACTCACCTGACCATAACTCTGAATACCAGCTATAAAATAGGACAGCGTTATCAGGTAGTATTGGTAAGGGAGGTCACTGTGACTTGATTACTCACCTGACCATAGCTATAAAGTAGGACAGCATTATCAGGTAGTATTGGAAAGGGGGGTCACTGTGACTTGATTACTCACCTGACCATATCTCTGAATACCAGCTATAAAGTAGGACAGCATTATCAGGTAGTACTGGCTTTTTCTCAATATTGGTCTGACTCTGCAATAAGAAACAGGTTATAAGAATCTATCATAAGTGTGAGGGTGGGATAGAAAAATCCATCCTGAGGATCAACATTCGGCAAACTGTGATCCCGAGGGATGCAGCGGTTAAAATGTCTTCTCAAGGACACAACACAGTATCTCTGGTGAGTCTCAAACTAGTGACTCTTCAATCATTGCTAAGGCTGTAATTCTGTTAATGTTGATTCATAGTTTATTGTTGCTCCCATTGTTTGTGGGGTTTTTATGTTTGGTTCTTGTTTAGTAATGCAGTACTTAAGTGTCCATTCTAGTTTTGCAATCATCTCCCTAAGGAAGATAAGGCTGGTTGTTTTATCTTTTATTTTAATTGTGATCTTGCTAATATGTGGCTGTTATTGGTCTATGTCTCTTCATCACTGTGCTGTGGGTTATTCTGTGGTATGTCCGGGAGTATCATAGGGCCAGTTAAGCAATTTATTTTTTTTAGCGTAAAATCCCAATTATGTTCTTATTCATCAGTTTAAACATGTGTTTTGGGTGCTCAAAAGAACCACCTCATTGAGACGGTTCTTTTGAGTACCCACAGCATATGTTTAGGTTGAGAAATAAGAAAAATAATTTTCAATTACACACTCTTATCTGGGGGCCTAAGGTATGTGATTGTGGCATTTCCTGGTCATACTCACTTACTGTTTTATCTATGATTGTTGCACTTCCTGATCATATTTGTTTGTATTTCCATCAATAAAATATAACCAAATATAAAAATATGAGGGAAATTTTATTTACTTTTTCTTTCTTTTTCTTTTTGGCAAATTGCATACTATCACTCTGTAGTGAGCGGGCAGTGCTCTGACAACTTCCTGCGAAAGACACCTCCTTGGTCAGTGCCCCCATTCGTGGTGTGTTCTCATCTTGGATATGTCGTCGAACTGGCTGGTCAATATATCTACACAAATACGAACATATAGTTAAATCTGTCAAAATTAGTACAATTTCTGTAAAGGTGTACATCTGCAGGAGATGTAAAAAATATGAAACCTGTGCAAGTTTGCACAGGTTTCATACTTTGCACATTCCTGCATTTGTAAGAACAATGAAAATTAGAACTATCAAAGGCATTTCCAGCATAGTAATCATTTTAGAAAAATATCTTCAACATATTGGTAACTTAGTGCATCTGGTTTTTCACTGCAAAATTATATAGAAAGGCTGCTGATAGCACTGGTGCCGGCAATCAGGAAATTTTGAGCTTTCTATTTTTATTGCAAAAATGCCCATATATGGGAATAATTATGCAAACCGATTTTGTAAAATCTAAAACAATCATTCCTGAAAGTGAAATACAGTGCATCCCACTGAGTAAGGCCCTAGCACCAAACAATACTTCTCAATACCAGCACAGGTTTAGATAAAAAAAAATGTGAGCGCAAAACTGAATATTTTCTACCCTGTCATTTTTACATATGTTTTGGGTGCTCAAAAGAACCGTGTCAATGAGACTGTTCTTTTGAGTACCCACAATATATGTTTTGGTTGAGAAATAAGAAAATTAATTTTTTGGTACACACTCTTAACTAAATGTCTGTACCATTCTTAAACTAGTTTTAAAACAAAGTTTTTGCACATTTCATTATCAAAGCTGCCTATATACATAATAGGAATATTTGAGAAAATCCATCAATATTCTTTCATTGCAATGAACAAATCAAAGATATACATGTATGCATGCATGTGCTATTCCTTTAAAGTCTGTTTAATAAACATGAAAAACATGCATAAGCAAGTAATAGGCAAAACTAAATGAGCCATGACATGAATTTTCCAACAATGTGGTATGTGCGACCAGCAAAGCCTCAGATCAGCCTGCACATACGCGCAGTCTGATCAGAGCCTTTGCTAGTCGCGTGAATATTCTATGAGTTTCTAAGCTTAAAAATGGGCTGCACAGGCTTGTCAGAGTCTACACTTGTCAAAATGCCACATTGTTGGAAATCACACGTTGTGGCTCAAATTAAAACTAGCAAAGCAGGTAACATGCATGAGTAAGCAAAAAAGACATCGACCATACCTTGAGGAAACCTAGATGCAGCACCACTGATGCTTAGTCTGAACAACGTACACCATAGTTATTCCCTGCCACTAGTAACTTTATGCAAACAGATTTTAAAGATCTTATTTAGCTTCTCACAGCAGCTGCCCAAATAGTTCTTGTCCAAACAGGTCTCGAGGTTATAAAACTTTTTTCATGCTCATTCCAACTGAGTAATACTCGCTTACTTTTTAACCTGCTAATAAATGTTAAAATGCAGACAATTGATGGTATTTTAACAATTATTAGCATGATAGATACAACACCTGAGATTTTAAAAGCAAGATCAAATTTTATTTTCAGCCATTTAAGTTTTATGAGAAGTTAAAATTTCATGCTCAGATAAGGATGAAAAAAGTTTTTTATAACCTCGAGGCCTGTTTGTACGCCCATAACTCATTTAAGCTTGGTGTATATTACCAATCAGACAAGTCCAATTCCAATTTAAGGGTCATTGGGTGGTACTCCTACTTTTCATTCAAATTTTTATATACAAATCTATACTCAAACAGTGGAGACCCAGATCAGATGCCACACTTTGTGGCATCTGATCTTTGTCTGCACTATATGTCAAAATGGTAGACTTATATGGATTGATACTGGTCAAGGTTTTCTCTCGATGTGGTTCAAAGCATGTGAGTTGGCAGACTAAAAAATACCAACTAAATGACAGAAAGCTACCAGTTAAACACTGCTCAGGCCAGCCACAACAGCAGCAGATGACAAATTTTGTGATATATTTTCTTGTTTCATGGAACATAAGGCTTGATATTACATGTGAATCATCATGGCAAAATTTATTTAGTTTTTTTTTAAAGCAGGGACAAAAATTTGAAATTGTTGTCCGCTGCAAATGTGTCTAAATTTTATCATCTATTGGAAACATCTCTTGTTTCTTTTAGAGACCTTTTATTCGATTGTGATTGGCTTAAGCAGTTTTAACCCTTAAAGCGCTACCAAATAAACAATATTGATTATTTTGGCTTGAAAGAGCGTATATTCCAATGCACTCCAAAATACTTTGAATCATGATAGTAAACATTATGGACTCTGTTCAGACTGCTCCTGATCTGTGTCCAACTGTCCATATTGTTTCCTAAGTACATAAGCAGATGAGAGAGCAGACGCTAATGGTAAAAGAACTACAATGAATTGATCAAGTAGATGGATTAGGAGATAACTGTATTCAAAATTTTCACTTGGGGCTTGAGGTATATCGTCGCATATACATTCTGAAATTTATTTTTACGGCGGTGTGCGAGCAAAGCCATAAAACGTGATTTTCAACAGGGTATCCGACGATATACCTCCCCAAATGATTATCCCCATTCTGATGCACTTCTACTTTTACTCTCAAATTGAAGCGTTGCAAGCCGCATAAAGCCGTATATTATCCAAGGATATGTGATATAATTAATGACGTCAATTTATTTCCGACAGTATATCGAAGGATATACTGTCGTAAATTTTTTACATTATCCATTCATAAGTTGCGTTACAAAAGCAAGTGCATTAGAATACTGAATATACTATAGAAAATAAATAATAACTAGTATACAGTTTAAACCCTAACGTAGTATGTATACATGTACAAATAAAAGATATATATAGACTAAAATTGGTTATATACAAGAAAGAATGATATAAGGGAAATCAAAATATCTAAAAATAGGTCTTCAGACAAGAGACCTGGGACATATTGTATCTCGATGCATTGATAGTTGAAGGCTATTCCTTTGGTTGCCTTATTAGTGAAATTCCAGAAAGGAGTAAACTGATCTGGGTTCATATTGTTTGCATTGAAGTTAACCCTTATCCCGCCACTATTTTTTGTCCTGAAAATGTTGTCTGCTTTTTTTTCTGCTGCATATATTCAAGTGCACTTCGACTAGATATTTTCATAGAACCAAACTGTATGAATCCTGATCAGACTGCTCCACTGGAAGAAGTCTGATCTGGGTCCATATTGCTTGCAATATAGGCTATGTAAGAACATATTAATTAAGTAGATGAGAGGAACAGATGACAAAAGTTGTGACTGGTGGGCTAAGGGTTAAAATAGTCTGTGATAAATGTAAATAAATTCAAATGCAATCAATAGAAAACATGTTCAGCTGCATTTTCTGCTGGCAATTAAGGTGTTGAGAGACAATTCAACATGCAATCAGTTTGGCACTTTTACAGGGTTGCCACTCAATATGCTTTTCAATATTCCCTGACATAACACTGACTTTCGACCATTTTCCAGATGGGTTTTAGCCATTTTCATCATCCAAAAATTCCGTACAAATATTTATGCTTGCTGAATCAATCTTTAAAGAAAAATCTCAAACCATAAATATTAGAAAAGGAATGTTCTTAACATAAAATGCAAGCAATTGCTTGCAATTTTTGTTCAAAAACATTCCTTTTCTAATATTGCTTGCAATGTATGGAAAATCAAATTTCCAGAAGCCTGTTAACTAGCAACTTTTTTGAAAAAAAAAAAAGAAATTTCCCTGATTTTTTTTTCCATTTTTTTTTTCTTAATTTCCCTGACTGAAAATGAAATTCCCTTACTTTTCCCTGACCTGGATTTTTTTTTATTTTCCAGATGTTTTTCCCTGACCGTGGCAACCCTGTTTTATCAAATTAATCCTAAGACTTCAGCTCTCTCATCAAGAAGACCCTAATTTTAAGAAAGGTTTCTGATTACATGTGTACTTACATGGGGATCTAGGGGTCACACAAGCTACGGCACTACAACAATACACACAGCATGCACTTTTACAACAATATCAGCTGCCAGGTCAAGACTATTCACATGTCTTAGGAGCACATTGATTTTGATGAAATGTCTTCTTTCAGCCCCAATGATGCACACTTTTTGTCGTTAAATTAAAAAATACCAACTAAGATGCTGTAAAGTACTTTATTTTCACATTTTCATTATTTTTTTTCTTCTTTCTCTAAGAACTATTAGCTGAACCAATACTCATGAATCCTATAATACCTTTGGTCTTACCTAGGTTGCATTATGCCTCCAGATAAGAGTTCATTATTAAAAAAAATCTTATTTCTAAACCAGACTCATCAAGATAGTTCTTTTGAGCATCCAATACAGCATCCTCGTAAGCCCAGGCATAACCCATTCCGTTACACTGCATGAATGCAGTGTAACGGAATGGGTTATGCCTAGGCTTACGAGGATGCAAATACATATGTTAAAACTAATAAATAAGAAAATGTTATCGCTTATTTTTTTGTCATCTAGACATGTTACTGTTTCCTCATTACCAGATTTTGCATGGACTATAAACATTTTTTTATGTTTAATGCTGAATTTATTAACCATATTGTATTTTATTATGTGCAATATATGAGGTCTTCTTTGAAGCCATTACTTGTAAAATACTTATTCAAGCCTCGGACCCAATAAACACGGACTGATCACTTACATACAGGTAAATGTATATATTAGAAATACGTTGTTGAGGCTCAACGGTGTATGAGCTTTCAAAACTGACATATGTTGAAGATTAAATAATCATATCTCCGTTATTTCTCTGAATATCTTTGAATTTTCTTCAAATATACTATCTTTAAGACTGTATTGTTATATTTATAGAAAGTTTATCCGTCTTTATGAACATCAGCAAGAAACCTAGGTACCCTTTTTAGCTATTTTCGGTACTTTTAGCCGAAAATCATCAGAAATCAACATAAAAAGATGAGAAAACTTCAATTCTTTTTACTATAACTCGTAATAATTCAGCTTCGCATACCGGGAGTAACCTCTTATAATCTTGTGTATTTTCAGAATCAATTTTATTGGCTGTAGTACTTTGAAATAGCGCTAAAATAAAGCCTCGACAACATAACTTTGTATTTCCGTCAGTGACCAGTCCGTTTATACTGGGTCCGAGTTTAAGCATATATTCTAACAACGACAGCACCTACAGATTAGCTGCCACAATTCTTAAGCAGACAACTACTTCTTGCCTTTTGTACTTAAGCTCTACAAATGACCAAAATGCATAACTTTCAGACACGATAAATAAATCACTATCTAACTTTTAAACAAGAAGACATAAATTTATTGTATTTATATGTGACACAGACTGACTATACTCAGACATATAGGCGCAAATTTAAGTCTTGTCAGATTATTTGCATTAATTTAAGTATGAGCCCGTAAGACATGTTTAATCATGACCCCACTCAAATAGACATTTACAAACCTGGGTGAATTTCCAGGACTAAAATAATAAAAGCAAACAATTATCCACAATAACTATATGTAGATAAAGATCTGACCCCGAGGTTATAAAACTTTTTTCATGCTCAACTCAGCTGAGAATGAAATTTATCCTGCTCATAAATGTTAAAGTGCCAACAATTGTTATTAGGAGGCTAAATACACCTTAAAATCTTTATTTTTCAGCATTTTAGTTTATAAAAACCGCTGAAATTCTATGCTCAGTTGAGTTGGGCATGAAAATAGTTTTATAACCTAGAGGCCAGATACCATAGTTATTTCTATCATATTTAACTATTATATCATGACAAAATCAACATAAGCTACTCACAGAGATTCTCATAAAAGTAGCAGAATATTTGATTTTTTCTTTTCAAATTAAAAAAAGATTTCACCCTATATTAACATATTTGATAGCATTGTTTTGGATATGTGAGTCATGTAGGGATCCAGAGTTTTGTCAGATGGGATGAGGGGAGGGAAAGAGGTTCCAAATACCAGCAAAACTCTATTTAAATGGCATTTTTCTGGCGGGCCAATAATGTCCCAACATTGAATGCAGGCTTGGTAGCTTTGTGATTTTCCTGGTGATCCGCACCAGTATTGCTAAGGAACCCTATAGTTTTGGGATTTTCCAGGGGAGGTCCGAAGCCCCTGTCCCCCCCATCTGGATCCGCACTTGCGAGTCAAAGGAGGACCCTTTTATTACTATTCAGAACCCTCAGCACAGGGAATCAAGAGTAGAAGGGACTCTTAAACTCAGATTTGAGGGAAAACCCTGCAATTATTTGAAAAAGTCAAGGTCAAATAATGTATTTCCTTGTAAATGCATCTCCTCCTAACCCATTAGACGCAGCAACATCTGTATACATGTAGGTCACATGATGTAGAGGGTACTGGGCATCATTTCAAGTGACCTTGATGTCAAGGTCAAGATCAAATACTGTATTTTCTTGTAGATACATCTCTACCTAAACGGTTGGATGTAGCAACTTCAATATTTGCATGTGCATAGGTCACATGATGTAGAGGGTGCTGGGCAATATATCAAGTGACCTTGATGGCAAGGTCAAGGTCAAATGCAGTACTTTCTTGTAAATACATCTTGGCCTAAACAGTTGGATGTAGCTACTTTAAACTTTGCGCATAGGTATCATGATGTAAAGAGAATTGGGCAATATTCTGTGTAACGTCAAGGTCAAAGGTAAAAAAGCCGGTAAATGTGATGGTGTATCATCGACTGAAGTCTATTTCTGTATATATTTGTTTTGCATGATATGGGTTGAAGATTTCTTGAATGACTTGTTCTAGTGGTAGCTTATTTACTCAGACCCCCTTGACTTCAATTTTATTACCGTAGGTGATAAATATAGTGGGTGATAAATATAGCAATCCTGTGTTTGCCTTCAGGTCCTATAAATAATTCACTGATACTCTTCAATCAAAGTGATTTATAAATTCAGCTCTTATAACATTTAGATCAGATCCAGTAAGGTTATGGCTAGCATGGAAATTAAAGCATGTTTTGTTTTGTTTGTTTTTTGTTGCTTTACATCCCAAGTCAACAGCTATGGTCATGGCAAGATGGTCACTAAACACACTTTCTCCTGGGCAAGCTTGAACAAGCAGTTAACCAGTACTTCGTGCACATACTTTTCCTTGTAACTGACAACCCTTCTTGAATGATTCAGCCGAAGGGAGGAGAGTGGCCGTAGAAATTATTTCATGATCAATCCCAACGAAAGTATGGGGCTGGGCTGGAATCAAACTCACAGCCCCTGGATCTGCAGTCAGACAAGCATCTGAAGCCAGACACGTTACCGACTGCACTATGTGGCCCGGTATAAATTAAAGCAAATAAAATACTCGTCTAATTGCCTATATATTCCTCTGCAGAGTGGTCCTCCAAACAGATTTTATTATACATGTGACGATTGGTGATGCAATTATAAATGAATAAGATAAGAATGTTGTCATTTTTTCCGAGTGAAATGGATGTGGAAGCTATATCAGTCAATCCTGTATTAACCCTTTATGTACAAATGAATTCTTTCTTCTGGTTTGATACAATAAACTTGGGATGGTCCATTATACATAGAGGGGTCACAGATGATTATTTCAAAATATAATTGTAACTCTTTCACTGAAGATTGTTTTTGCCTGAGCAAATAGTATAGACCCAGATGATATGCCACAATATGTGGCATTTCATCTGGGTCTGCACTGTTTTTCAGAGTACTCATTTAGGAATCACTAGTATACAAAGGGTTAAGCAAGAACCAAAGGAGTATGGTCCTTGTTTAGTGATGTACTTCTTAGTGTCCTTTCTAGTTTTGCAATTAGGCCAAATAACAAAAATACCTGTGTTTAGGGTAACCCGACCCTGCCTAAATTTACTGGTGAAACCTAAAATTGATCTCATGTGTTCTGGAAAAAATATCATTTTATGCATTTTGAAAGGCGAAATGCCTTTCAAAATGCATAAAATTTTATTTTTTTCCAGAAAAACAAAATAATTTTTAAAAAAAATGTGTGCCTACCCTACCTAAAATTTTCAGACCCGTGATCCGAAACACACTTAATTCTTTATTTGGCCTTACCTTCATGAGGAAGGGAGAGCTGGTTGCCTTACTTTAATCATATTCTTGCTGCCATGTGGATGCCTGTTCTGTATCTCTTCCTCACTGTACCATGGATTGGTCTGTGGCCTGTGATTGTGGCATTTCCTGGTCATACTTGCTTGTTTTCTGCTGTTTTCGCATTTTGTAGGTTCACTCTTGGGCCTCCAGATAAGAATGGGTTGTTAAAATTTAATTTTCTTATTTCTCAGCCAAAACATATGTTGTGGGAATGCAAAAGAACCGTCTCAATGAGACGTTTTTTTTGAGCACCCAAAACATATGTTAAAACTGGAGGATAAGAAAATATCACAATTTTATGCTAAAATTCTATGCCTACTCTATTTCTAGACGATTCATTTGTTTTTTCAGATTATTAGAAGCAAAAAACTGACTTACAGAAAAATTCTGGCGTTGTTGCTATTCTTTCCATTTAACTCTTTACCTACCTGTCGTATGCTGATAACTTATGCAAACAGCTTGGACCCAGATCATGCCTGACAAAATGTCAGGCCCGATCTTGATCAAAACTGTTTGGCACTCTGGTATTCCTGAAAGAATTTTTAGAAAATGTTGACTTTGAAAAAAATCAGCAGACGACAGAAAAGCATGCAAAATTTCCCAGCAGGCTAAGAGTTTAAAGTAAATTCCATTATGCTAAAAATCTTTGGTTTGTGGTTTTACTTCCCAGTCAACAGCTATGGTCAAGTCCAGATGGTCAGTAACCTAACCAGACTATTTCTTGGGCAAGCATGACTAAGCGGTTAACCAGTACTTCAAGCACATATTTTCACTTGTAACTGAGGTTTTCAATAATTACCTTATATGAGGAAGACTTGCGAATACTGGGTTGGACCCATCTCCCATCCATCTGACGAGGCTGGCTTTACTGTGGGTTTGATGTTGTATTCTACGAGACTTCTTACGAGGTATGGGTACTTTGATAATACTGGGGTCTGTGATATCTGTCAAAGGTGTACTGAAATGGAAGAACAAATTACAGAAATCAAATTCAATTACCCCTTAAGGTGCCATGAAAAAAATGCATCTGAAAATGTTGTCTGCTGAAGTCGTCTGCTGCATATAATTGCCTAACATTACTGACGAATTAAGTATAGAAGCAAACAGCGTGGACCCAGAACAGACAGCTCCTATAGGAGCAGTCTGATCTGGTTCCACACTGTTTGCCATAGAGGCTTCTTAAACATTTCAGCAGATGAGAAAAGCAGACGACTATTGTTGCGATTGGGGCATTAGGAGCTAGATGACTGTTTTGGAACAATTGAATTTGATACTTTTGACAGAGAAATTAACAAAACCATATTCATTATTGGCTAACTGTCCCATTCTGATTGGTAGGCAACTTGAATCGTTGCTTTTGTTATAGAGGAAAACAAAAACTATATCAAACATGCTTTACCATCCTGAATGAGGGCCTGGATTGGGAGTTCTGGAAAATCTCTAATTATTAAGAATTTTACCACTTATTCACTTACGATAAAATATTTGCATAATCAATCAAATACACCTGTTAATCAGTAAATAAAATTTACATGTATACACAAAAGCACTACTCGTTAATTATAGATTGTGTTTAATCGGTATAAAATCACAACTTTTTTTATCCTCATTATATTTTAGCCAGAAAATCATTAAATTTTATATTTAAAAAAATCACTCAAAGTTATTTTTTGGAGCTAAAAATTGCTAATCAATATAAAATACAGTCTACTCTCGTTACCTCGAATTCCAAGGAACTGGACAAAATATGTCGAGTTATCAGTAGTTTGAGGTTACCAAATCATGACTTATGGCTACAATTCTGGGGCAAAATAAATCAAGTTCAACTCGTCCATTAATAGATCGTTATTGGGAGCTATGACATTAATGAACTGCGTGACATCAATTGACATTAGGAATTGAAATAGAAAAGAAAGAATATAAAAGGGAAAAATAGAATTGTTTCTCATGTACCACTGCAGTCTCGATTTTATGCCTGTGTTTTCACTTTTTAAGACATAGCATTTTCAGTTCAAAGTAAGCATCGGTTACTGGTTCCGCGGTCGCAGATTTTACCCTTTCGTACGACGTCATATTTTTAAGTTCCAACAGTATACATGCATGTTTGAATTTTCGTCGGCTTAATGTGCCATGTGCCATGCCTTCCAAATCTATTTTTGGCATGACATGACCAATGTCAGAAAATAGTCTTACACGCATAACTGTCCGGTGCCTGAACAAAACACTGCATCTGCTTTTTAAAATAAAAATAAATTTAAAAACAAAATGGCCTGAGAAACAATTAAATTATACTTTGGCCTTATTTAAAACGAGCAGTCATCGGACTGGCTTAATACTCAAGAGATTGCTCAAATATGACACATTAGCTCATGTACCCTCTTTGAAGTTGCACACAATAGATCAATAGAATTTGCCAACCATGGTCAGTTATGTAATTATGCAACACACTTATTTACAACTGCATGTGTCACACACGTGGTTTAAGTGTGGTTGTTAATTGATCAAACAATTGGTGGTTTTAATGGGGATAATTAACATTGAAAAGGGTGGATTAAAAGGGGGCACATTCAGATAAAAAGGCAAGTTAAAAACCATGACTGTTGTTCGCTTATGAAATGGAATCGACTTGGGCGTTGTAAAATACACTTAAATTGATCAGTGGGACCAGGTTTTCAACTCATTCGTTTTGCTAGAGCATCTAGCTATGTTGCTGACTTCAACACTCGCAATAAATTATTAACTCAGAAACTTCTTAAACAAGGCTATCGGTATCATAAACTTCGCAAAACTTTTTCAAAATTTTATAGACGATACTATGATTTGATTTCTAAATTCCAAGTTGGACTTAAATCTCTCTTGCGCCAAGGACTTTCGGAACCTGATTTCTATGGTGACTTGGTGTATAAGTTGAAGAGGATTGTTGGCTCTAATAATTTTTCAGCGCAGTTCATTAAAATAATTTCCCATTATAAAAAGATTGGCTATAACATTAATGTATTGCAACAGACTGCATGCTTGGTAGTCAACCCAATCACGGTTGGCAACTTTGCTTTCCTCTTTAATTGCACGCCGGTGGGTCGGACTTCAGACTCTATGATGGTTCCGACTTAAAGACTTATCTATTGATGAGATGGTAGGGGCCTGATGCTTTGGCTGTTTGTCGGGCCCACCGGGGTTTACCTGTTGGATTTCTTTTGCTCCGGTATTCAGTTTAATTTACTGTTGAGTCCTTATCCTTGCTTTATCTCCTTGTTATATCTTGATTTATATGTTTTAGGAGATGATGCATTGATAAGTTAGGGGTCTTCCATGCAAACCAAATATCTATGTGTCTTGATCCACATCTGAATTAAGGGTGAGGTTGGCGCCGTTAAACCGGTTTAAGCCCTCCAGTAAAATATTTGACTGACCGTTCCAAGGCGGTACTTCTTTTGTGGATCTTTTATGTTTTTGTTCTGTCTTGTGTTTGCTATGTTTTGTGCACGTCTGTTTATATGTGCTTTGTGGTCACCTGCTGGGAAAGGGCTGACCTCTTGGCTCTCGTTTGTGGTGTCTTCTGTGAGTTTGTCACTTTCCCATTGGTATCCTGGGTCAGGTGTGGTACTTGATTGTATCGATTCCTGATCTTTGCACCATTACTTACTTTCATAACGAATTATTAGTTTTATTGACTTAGCCGTTGTTGAGATAAACGTTGTGGAATTTCAAAAATATATAGGAGAAAATACCAGGACCGGGCCGTCGGGTCGAGATAAGTGGTAGTATTGAGTTAGGCATAGTTGAGTTAACAAGAGTCGCTTGTATGGCCAAAATTCTCTAATCGATATACCCCATTCAGGCCCTCCTGAATAGGGATACAGAGCAACTTGATTGCAGAGCAACTTGATTGCTGTTTCTGTCATAGGGAAAACAAAAATATTTTAAGTTTGGTCTTGTCAATCCTGATTGGTGATACCAGGCAACAATTATTATGTTCTTAAAAAGGTTTGACTTGGTCAAGATTGGTCTTACCCATCTTGATTGGTGATACCAGGCAACTTCAACTGTTGTTTCAGTCGTATCTGTTCTTTCACTTCTTGTTCATGTTGATAGTGTGCACTAGGAATACGGTGAAAGTCATCCTGGCGAGTGAATATCAATTTCTCCTAAAAAGCCAAGCATCTTCGAATTAATATCCTACCTAGCGTAAGTGACATTTAGGTAGTTTTCAGTCAATGATAGGTGGGTTTGTATCTGGTGCCTGTCTTCGGCCAGCCCACATGGCTCAACTCAGGCTTTTAGTTAAGAGTGTGTAACAAAACAATAATTTTCTTATTTCTCAACCAAAACATATGTTATATTATGGGTACTCAGTGAGACAATTCTTTTGAGTACCCACAACATATGTTAAAACTGACGCTTAAGAAATTATTTACAATTTTATGCTTAAATTTTGTGTCTATCTAAACCTGTGTCAACTAGCTGTTGTCTTTAGCTCTGAATGTGGATGAAGAGCTCTTTTCTTTGTTTCATAACAGCATGTTTTATTGGGGGTAATATTTACGCAAAACTTCGCATAATTTTCATGAAAATTTAATCCTCGAGAAATGGCAAAATCACTCTGTCGTTTACTGATAAAGGTAAATCATGCCCCGGTCTCAAATTTTTAACGTGTCAGATATGTCTTTCAACGCTTTTCGTGAAAATAAAATTCCGCGAAAATTTCTGAATTTACAGTAACCTATTTTATATGATTTTCCCTGTGATGATACATAACATATGTTAGAAGGCCTCAATGCCAGATAAACTTTTGTGTTTAACAACAACAGAATCTAGGGTTAAAATTTGGCCAGAAAAATACTTTCTAGGCCCCCTAGTGGCCTCGGCTGCTGTCCATTCTAAGGCTGTGTTTCTGTGATTGTATATTCATTGTTTGTTGTTGGTGCCATTTAGGGGGGGGGGGGGGGGAGTGGGGTGTGATGTATAGTTCCTAGTTTTGCAAGCATCTTGCTAAAGAAGAGAGAGCAGCTGTTGCTTTACTTTAATGTGTTCTTGTTGTCATGTTGCTGTCTGTGTTCCATGCCTCTTCCTCCTGTACTATGTGTTTGTCTGTGGTCTGTGATTGCGGCATTTCCTGGTTATGCTCAATGAACCAGATTTGCAATATTTTATTTACACAAAGAGTCAATATTAATAATGAAGTTACAGTACTGCAGTGATTGGAAATCAGAAGTTCACTTTGGTCAAGATAAACAAAAATGTTGAGTGTAAAATTGTGCATATTTTTAACATTTGTTTTGGATACAAAGTCTATCGCGAGCAAATATTTTGCTGGTATGTAAACTAAGTCTAGCTTTGGGCTGGGAACACGAAAACTGAATAACATCCCTTGAGTTTTCTGCTGATTTGTGTGCTAAACAGGGACAAAATCTATGACTATGCAGGCTTTCAAGTGCCCTTCAACAAAAAACAAGGGAAAAAGTAGGGATAAAAATTTGGAAAAAGTAGGGATTATTGGTGTAAAAAAGTAGGGATAGTAGGGCTTTTCCAAGTACAAAATATATCACAATGAGTAGTTAGAAATAAGAAACTTTACACTAAATAAGCAGGATAATAGCTGTGACAACAGTACAAGCTAAAAAGAGAGCCCATTGGGGTTCAAAATAAAAAAAAAGATTGAGATGTTTGCAGCGCGCTCCCTGAAAAAATACATTAGATAATTTATTAAATTCGAGCGAGTAGAGCAAACGAGGAAAAACTTCTGGATGACATTTTAGATTGAAAAAGTAGGGATAGTAGGGCTTTTTTAAGAAAAAGTAGGGAATAGTAGGAGCAAATAAAAAAAAGTAGGAAAGTGAATGGACTGATTACATACCTTGAGTTTTCTGCTGGTGTGTGTACTGACTGGGACAAAGTCTATGGCTGGGAACTGGCTCTGTGCTGTGTACATGAAATCTCTGTGCAACATGGGCTGTAAGGATGTTGATAAGAACTGGAACTGGTTGTAGTTGCTCCGTCTTAAGACCCCTTCAACAATCAAACACCTCTGAAATACAGTCAAACCTGATTAATTGAGCCGGTGGGCAGCAAAAGCTACAAGTTGACATGTGCAACCATCAAAGACTCAGATCAGCCTGTGTATCAGCACAGTATCTTTCTTCAGGCGGAGAACTAAGAATCTGATCTGCCAATGCGGATGCCCAGACTGAATTGGACCTGAGGCTGGATTACTAGCTGATTTTTAGTACAGTAAAAAACTTGTCTTAAGGGGCCACTCAAAAATAGACAAAACAAAGATCTTAATGACAAATGGTAGCTGAATGAAGGTCAAAAGTATTGCAGAATGCTCCCCTTGGAGCATTTTGCAATACTTTTGACCTGCATTAAGCAATAATTAGTCTTGAAAAACATTTTTGGTCTCTCTGAGAGTGGCCGTTTTAGACAGGTTTTACTGTATTTCCTATAAAAGCATATGTTATGGATGTTTAAAGAAATGTCTTACTAACATATTTCTTTTAATGACCCAGTATATAATTTTGAAAGGGATTACATGTAATGTACAGATCAAGTGTGTTCACTGCCTATCACCCCTCACCCACCCCCACCTATGGGGAAGACATGAAGTTGTAAGAGAACAATGATCTCTTGAGTTCCTCTGCAGTGTCTGTTTAGTGCAGGCCTATTAACACTTTGCCCCCTGGGAAATTTTTCCCGCTCGTTTCAGGAATACAATTATCAGAGAGTCAAACAGTTTGGATCCAGACCAGGCCGGTCGTTCTGTCAGGCATGATCTGGTAACAAACTGTTTGCGAAAGTCATCAGCAGACAACACTAGGAAATAAAGAGCTGATACTATACTTAAATACCCCAAAAGATTTTTCATTGTAAAGTGCAGGGAAATTACCATTGGATGGTAACCGCAGTGCAAAGGGATGTTGTCTACTTTCATACGCATGCCTACTTGAGTCTTCGCTAGGTGTCGGTGCTATATTAAAGTTCTATGATCTTATATGTTATAGTTTAGGAAATATTCAATTAGTTGAACAACTAAATTTACAAAAACTTCTGAGAGGAAGGGTTTTATATTTTGTAAGTTTATTTTAATCAAGTGGTTTGACTCTTTGCATGCTGGATATTTTTATTTAGCATCTGCAGATGTTTTTAAACTAATATTTTCAAGATTCAGAAGTACCATCAAGTGTTAAACAGTTTAGACTCAAATTGATCAAACCTGATCAATTAATTAATTGCATTGTTGGGCCTTATCCAAATTTAAACTTTTTTTAAAGTAATCAGCAGGCAAGAAAGGTTACCACTTGCAAGGAAATAGTTTAATGAATTTTAATTGGCTAATTTGTAAAATCTTTTAAACAAATACAGACAGGTTGCATGATTAATTCAACTCTGTAACCGAAAGAAAATGTGGGAGGAAGAGGGTGTAAACTGGTTCCGAATTGTTCAAATTAACAACTGGTCATGTATAATGTTAGGTAGGCTGTGATTGGACGGCCAATCATATGTTGTATTACAAATCGTTAAGTTGACAAGACAACCACAGAAACATGACTGCCTCCGCCAACATATCCCGACGTTAACGGTGAAAACCATGCCAACACAATAACAAGTTTAAATGCAGCGTTACAAACTCGATAAATGTCATAGAAAGTAAAACGAATAAGTGATATTTAATAGAAAAACCCATAAGCTTTTTTTTTCTGTTGCCTGTATGGAACTTTTAAACTGGTTCCGAGTTGTCAGCTAGTTCCGTGACATTCCGTGAGACAAGCAGATTTCTGCCTGTTTGATTTAATGATGACCTGTCCCTACAATAGCCAGTGTAGGGGAGAGAACCAGTCTAGAAGAGGGTGAAGCTTAGTATGGATTCAACTGACCATCTATTAACAACTCTGAGCAGAGAGGGTGCCTTGAGAAAGACGTATACTCTTGGTAGATTATAAATCTGGTCTGTATAAAATAAATGATGACAATGGTGGTGGTGGTGGCCATCATCATCATCACAATCAGCATCATCATCAGCATCAGGCAAAGTAAAAAAAATAAGTGTATTTAGGGTAACTGGTCTGAAAAGTTTAGGTAGGATAGGCACACATATTTTTTTTCTGCAAAAATTTTTTTATGCATTTTGAAAGGCATTTTAACGCATAAAATTTATCATTTTTTTATCATTTATTCTGCTATACAACCATGGGCTGGGAAAGTGTAGGAATATTTTGGAAGGAATTGACCCTAAAATTTATATGTTGAACATAAATCAGGGTAAGGTAACAAGAAGGGGTTTTCTCTTCCCAAATAGTCCAAAAATATTAGATCTGTATTGTATGATAGATCTATTGTTTTGACTCCTTTGGGGAGCAGAAATCCCTTTCTTCTGATGAACCAGCTGTACCGGATCCACACAGATTTCACCATATATAAAAGTACACCACAACTGGATTGTCCCTCAAAGTACTCAGAGTGTGTGCACATGAATTTGAATACAGAAAGATTAAGAATTTATTTCTCTTCAAAAATTCCTCAAATATGTTTAACTAGTATTGCTGTCAAGAGAAAACGATGCCCCCCACCACACACTCAAATTTGACCTGTTTAGTTTCACTGTGACCTGGATCATTATATATAAGGCAAAGACACCAAAAACTTAATCAAGTCTTCATTGTCCTCCAACGAAATAATTAACTACCGGTATGTTTTGGTTCCAGTCTACCCAATAGCTCATGAGGTATCTTGCATGCAGAAAGGGTCACCCTTACGCTATTGACAACAGGATCCACACCAAAAACAGCATGTCCCCCTCCCCTTTGTTGGGGGGACATAACTGTATGTAAAATACAGCTAGAGGATGGGCTTTTACTGTCCTGCCAGCCAAGAGTGACAGTGACTTCATATTTTGTTTACAAAGTTATCAGGGACCTATAATCGATAGATCACTGGAGTATTAATCCTATCCACAGGATAGAATTAATACACAAGTGATTTATCGATTTGCATTAGCTCAAGTGAAGTGTACTCGTTAGTGTTTTACTTAGCAATTGTAAACAAAGTATTACGTCACTGTCACTCTTGGTTGGCTCGACAGTACCTGTACAGACCTTCAGTGCAGTATACCATTTTTGTTTGTTTGATTTGATTCTTTACGTCCAATCAACAATCTTTCAGTTATGCAGGGACAGGTCTTCCTGGGTTGAACCAGTACTAAGCTAGGTTTAATGTTCTTGCTCAAGGACACAATGCAGTGACGCCGGTGAGGCTCGAACCCGCGGCCTCTCTGTCTCGAGTCAAGCACTCTACCACTGAGCCACTGCACTCCCTGCAATATACCGTGAGACACAAAGGTAAATTATCTAGTAAGGGTCTTTTTCCACTTTATCTTGACACATATCATTTTTCGCAAGAATTTTCTCCAATTACATTAGTATATACTATCTGGTTAATTTCTTTCTTTAAATCTTAAAATCTAAATTCCAACCTTTGTTTTGTCAAATCCATTCATATGATTGGGTATTTAATTCTTTCCCCATCAGTGACAACTTTTGTCATCTGCTAATAACCTTTGCAAGAAGTTTGGACCCATGGCAGATCAATACATTATTTTTTCTCTAAAAATTCAACATTGCCCACTCAACAGGTGGAAACTGTCATCTGCTGAAAATGGGAATCTTTGCCGAGATCAGGCCCAACAAAACTTTTGGCCTGATCTGGATCAAAATCATTTGACACCCTGTTTTTGAAAAAGTTAGTTTTAAAAACATTCACAGACAACAAAAAAAACACTGTAAAAACATGAAAAGTTACCTAGCATGCAAAGTTAAATATTCTGATATACAAAATATTGTTCATTTTTTTCATAAAAATGACTTTTTCATAAAAAATGACAAATTGTATGCAAGTATGTGTATTATGTAATCTTAATTAATAATAGTTTCTCTTCACTTGCATGCCAATAGCTGACCCAAACTGTGGCTTTTCACTCTTTGCATGCTGGTTAATTTTCCATGCTTTTGTTTTCAAAATTATTTTTTCCAGAAAAAATTTTTGAGGCAAACTATCAGTGGATCCAGATTGGGACTGAAATTCTGTAGGTCCTGATCTGGGTCCAAACTGTTTGCAAACGTGATCAGCAGATGACAAAAGTCTACGCTAGCAGTGAAAGAGTTAAACAGATACTGTATATTATATTAATATCAATTGTTTTATATTTTACAAATTGGGTATTCAACCATAACTACCTATATTTCAAATTTGCTATGCTTATAATAAAATTATCAGAAAATAAATTGTGTTATGTTTTCCAAAAAAGGTTTTTCAGTCATTTTAATCAAGCCTTTAGTTAAGAGTGCATACCAAAAAATTAAACTCCTTATTCCTCGACAAAAGCATATGTTATGGGTGCTCAAAAGAACCGTCTCAATGAAACGGTTCTTTTGAGCACCCAAAACAAATGTTTAAACTGATGGGTAAGAAAATATTTACAATTTTATGCCAAATTTTTGTTTATCCAAACCTGTGTCAAACCATCTGAGTTTGGGGCTGGAGAAGCTGGGGAGAGAACCTGCATCCCCTTAGTTTACAAGTTGAGTGGTTTATCCACTACTACTAGTAGTCTCCATTATGGCTCCTCTCTTTATCAGTGTACCAGGCCTCAAGAGAAAACATATGTTCGGGGTATTCAAAAGAACTGTCTCAATGAGATGTTTTTTGAATACTGAAAATACATATTTAGACTGATGGATAAGACAAATCTAACACTTCGCCTGCTACGAAAAAATGTATCCGAAAATGTCATTTGCTGAAGCTGTCCACTGCATGTAAATGCTAATGTCAAGGACTATTTTCTGCAAACAGACAAACAGTGTGGATCCAGATGAGATTGCTCCTAAAATTGAAGTCTGATCTGGCTCCTCACTGTTTGCTACAGAGACGTTTAAATGGACTAGCAGATAATGGAGCAGACAATATTTAGTCAGTATTGTCAGACGAAGAGTTAACTAGACTGCAGTGGCTGGTACACCATCGCAAATACCCGCTTTTTCTCTTTTGACCTTAACTCTGGGGTCATGGTTACACAAAATGTTGCCCAGTACCCACTACATCATGTGGCCTATTCCGGCACAAAGTTTGAAGTTCCTAAGTCTAACAATTTAGGAAGAGATGCACTTACAAGAAAATACATTATTTGACCTTTGACATTTGGGTCAAGGTCACACAAAATGTTGTCCAGTACCCTCTACATTGTGTGACCTATTCAGTGTTCAGGAACACTGTTTGAAGTTGCTACCTCTTGCACTTTAAGAGGACATGCATTTACAAGAAAATACATTATTTGACCTTGACCTCTGGGTCAAGGTGAGACAAAATGTTGCCCAGTACCCTCTACATCATGTGACCTATTCAGGTACAAAGTTTGAAGTTGCTATGTCTAACAGTTTAGGAAGAGATACATCTACAAGAAAATACATTATTTAACCTTTGACCTTGGAGAACAGGGTCACACAAAATGTTGCCAAGTACCCTGTACATCTTGTGACCTATTCAGGTATAAAGTTTGAAGTTGCTTCCTCTAACAGTTTAGGAGCAAATGCATTTACAAGAAAATACATTATTTGACCTTTGAACTTGACCTTGTGGTCAAGGTCACATGAAATGTTGCCCAGTAGTCCCTCTACATCATGTGACCTATTCAGGTACAGAGTTTGAAGCTGCTACTTTTAAAGGTTTAGGAGATGCATTTACAAGAAAATACATTATTTGACCTTTGACCTTGGCCTTGGGGTCAAGGTCACACAAAATGTTGCCCAGTACCCTCTTAGTCATGTGCCCTATTCAGGTACAAAGTTTGAAGTTGCTATGTCTAACGGTTTAGGAGGAGATGCATTTTCAAGAAAATAAATTATTTGACCTTTCACCTTGACCTCAAGGTCACACAAAATGCTGCCTAGTACCCTCTACATTATGTGTCTTGTTCAGGTACAAAGTTTGAAGTTGCTACATCTAATGCTTTAGGAGGAGATACATTTACAAGAAAAGTAACGGAGGGATGCACTCACATTCGGACGGAGAAGATGGACCGACTTTGGTATAAAATTAATATACGCTTTTTTTTCTAAAGAAAAAAGCGGTATAATAAAAATTTCATAATGCTTAATATTTTTGTTTATCAGAACATGAACCTTATTTGAAAAGAAATTGTACTTAATGTTCAAATTTACCATTCTTGAGATAGCTATACTGAATAAAATCTGAGACAATATTTTCATTCTGAAATAATATTGACTATTGACCAGTGTTAATATATGCATTATGACAGATCTGATCAATTAATCCTCTGCTAATATTGACTGTTGATCAGTGTGAATAAATATCCCGAGAGATCTGAAAAAAAGTTCCGCTTGCAAGAGACATTACTTTCAAAAATTTACAGAGTTCTGATAATTCTGAGTGAATATGGTTTCAAAAATTCACTTTTGGGGAATACTTTATAGAAACATTTCTTATGCTATAGTTCCTTAAATATACCATATAAGGTCATATATTAAAGATGGGGGACCATCAAAGGTCCACATAAGCCAACTTTTTGAGCGAAAAACTACGCTAATTAACTATCCATCAGTTTAAATGTTTCTGGGGTCTCACTGAGACTCTTCTTTTGAGTACCCACAACATAAGTTTTGGTTGGCAAATAAGCAAGTTATCAAATTTATGCTAAATTTGTCAAATGAAATAATAATGTGCATAAAAATGACTCATTAATTTATTAATATTAAGTGCGGAACTTTTTTTGCATGCATAAATTCAAAACAAGACTTTTAAAGCATGTAAACATAGATCTTTTCAAATGCAAACATGACTCAGTGTTCTGCTTGCAGGCCACTAGATGTAAGAGGGTACTCAAAATTGTCTTATTTCTCAACCAAAAATATGTTGCTACTCTAATATAAGGTATATAGTCAAAAGAACCATCTCAATGAGATGGTAGTGAGATAGTTCTTTTGAGAACCCACAAAACATATTTAAACTGATGAATAAGAAAACAATTACAATTTTATGCTCAACAGCTTGCTTATCTCATAATCTGGACCTACGACTTTGGTGCAAGTCTTCAACTCTTTGCATGCTGGGTAAGGCCAGAATTTTTTTATTAGTTGACTTACAAACCCTTCTACTGTAATTTTCAGGAAAGCAAAAAATCTAAAATTATTTTTTATTTTATCAGCAGACTCTAAATTTTATTTGTTTCATTGAAAAAAATCAAATATTTGAGGTAATGATGTATTTTTGAGAGTGAGACTGTTAAAACTAAGTGATTGTCCTATCCAAATTTTTAGGTAAATGATGAAATATTTAAAGATTTAATACAGTTTTAGTTTTACTGTTTCTTCTGGAGATATTAAAAAAAAAAAACTCTGAAAATGACCAGTCAACTGTTTATTTTCAGAGTTTTTTTCGTCCCCCTGGCCCTAAATCTGAAAAATGTTCCTGTAAATCAACTACTAAAAAAATTCTAGCCTAAATTTTTTTTTATTGAGTTTCTATTGTCTTCTGATTTGCTTTAGAATTAGTTATTTCAAAAATTATTTCATGAGTAAAATAAGAGTGTTAAACATTATTTTAGATCCAGATCAGGCATGACATTTTGTCTGGCCTGAACTGGCTCCAAACTATTTGCAAAGATTATCAGCATATGTTACTAGCAGGCAGAGAATTATAGTAACAATGATCAAGTTAAACAGTAGTGTGATATGGATCAACACTGTTTGCTGAAGCCCATTAGTTTTATGTTTAGAAGTTTGGATAGTAAAATTAAATGATAGATGGTATTTTTATAACTTAATATAGATTAACAGTTAAGTGTAAAAGGTCGTGGAATTTAATTTAAGTAGGATAACAAGCTGATTAATCCTGGATTATTCATGGCCTTTCAGATAATATATTCAGGTTAAATCCCCCAGAAAATACATGCTAGACATTTAAAAATGATTAGAATTAAAGCCAATCTCTTTTGCAAACAAAATATATAATAAGGTACTTAAGAGGTTTAGATAAAAATTTCAAAGTAATATTAACCAGTGCTTAGGAAAAAAAAATAACACTCAATAACCATTTGAAACAAATTCTCTCTCTTTTTTAAATTAGATATGAAATGTTAAATATTGCTTCTTTCAAAGTCTCTGATATTAAAGGTACATAATAAAACTACATAATCAAGCAAGATATTGCAGATACACATCAGTATATACAATTAACTAACTATTAACCCTTGTCCTGCTTTGTATTTTATATATTACACTACTCCCCAATTTGTATCCTGTTAACCAGTGCAGCATTCAAGTTGTATTTACAAGCAGAGTGGTAAACAGAGTAGATCCTAGTTAGATGGCTTTGTTAGAAGCCGGCTGATCTGGATCTACAGTGTTTTCAAAAAAGAATACAGGTCCTGCATGACAATGGTTTAAATTATTAATTTGCCAATTCTGCTAACAAGCGAACTTGCTTGAGTTTAACTTAGTACAGGACTACATAAGATATACAATTTGGTTGTGTTTTTATCTCACAAATTTTATAACAAGAATTATGCCTCATTGGGCAGAAAATGGGGAGGGGACCATAGCATATTAGTACTATGAAATAGGTTCCAACACACTAGTGCACATTAATTTTTAACGCTTTTTTGTCCACCAACCAGTATAATAGTTAAGATTTGTACCAGATAATTCAAACAAAATCCATTTGACCAGAAATATTAACGAAATCCACACCCCTGTAAAACCAAGAGTTATATTCATCCATTGGAATAAGATTAACAGTCTGAGCTCTAAATATGAGGCCCTGGAAGGGGGTCCCAGTATCCCATATCCCTTTAATTATTTTGAAAAATATCCCATATCCCTAAAATAAATATGGCAAAACATCCCAAAAATTCAGAAACCATTGTAAACCCATATCCCTATAATTAATCAAGGTATCCTGTATCCCGTATCCCTTTAAATATTTACAAAAATATCCTGTATCCCTATTAGTTTTTGGCCAATATCCCTGTATCCCTATAATCCCTTCCAGGGCCTCAAATATGAAGGTGCATATCCCACCAACCCATAAGTTAATTTGTTTGTTCTTAAAAAATATGATTATAAATTATAAAAGACTCTAAAAAATTTTTTCACAGTCCTTGTAATAGGATATACTCAGGATGCCATGAAATATAACCTTTTGTTTACTGGTCGATCACTATTCAGGTCTGCATCATTTGTTATTTGGTAAATATCTTCAGTGATAAAAATTTATATTCATAATTTGGAAATTCCAATTCCAGCTTGTGACCCCTTAAAATATATAATGGACAATCCTATCCTTATTGTATCTATCTTTTTTGGATACAAAGGGTCAATATCCTGTTTAATACCTGGGGTTTAATTTATCTTAAAAATGTGATTTTGGTACTCATAAGAATTGTCTCCAGTGAGAACTGTCTTACAGCAGAAAATTTTACAGAAGCCAAGAAAAAATTGCCTTTTTGGGGTTAGAAAAGCTAAAATGCACCTTAATCTTAACAAGTTTTAATATAGCTTATCACATGACATCGCGGCTGGGAGTAATATAACGCCATGCAATAAAATCGATAAACCACTAGTGGTTTAAAGAATTAGTAATGTAGCGTAATGACTACCATTAAAACGTTGCATAAAAGATGACAAAATCTTGAAGTTTTCATGCCAAAAAATTGCAAAAAAGTGATTTTTAAGTAATTTTAATGTCATGTGATAATTAAAAAGAATCTAACTTTCAAGCTCCTGTTTTATTCAATTTATTAAACTTGTTGCGAAAAAGCGATAACATGTTTGACAAGCCTCGCATTTTATCTTTTTTCCTCATTTAATAAATTCAAATAAACATCAGCACTCATGTAAGATCCTCTATTTATTTAGTAATCTGATAATACCTGCTCATGGCTCCAATCTTCCAGCCACACAGAGATCTTATCAAGCTGTCTGTCAAACTCTACACTACTGACAGTTGGTTGCCTGCCTCCATGCCCTCGCCAAGGTATGTCATGTGGGTCTACAGGTGGAGGAATAGGAAGCTGTGACTTGACTTTCTTTCTTCCAGTAAACCTTGCTAAACTTGGCAGTGGTGAATCTATCAACCCAACTGGTAACTGTAGTTTTTCCACACTCACCATATTTCAAACAATTGCAGCCTCCAAATTTTAATTTGATCAAACTTTTTCAGATCCTTGAAGTTAAATTTTTTGTCACTATTGCATTTCCAATACTTTATTCTACTTATCTTCTACTACAATATATCTCATTTCTGGAAAATTGGATGATCCAGGTATATACGTATTCCATACCTGGAGTTTTTGCGCAGGGCGCAATACATCCACTATTGGATTATTTGAGCTTTTTATAATAATCATTTGTTGGATTTTTTGCGCATATACGCAAATCCTTAGTAGAGACGTGGAAGATTTTTGCGTACATGCGCAGAAATTCCTAATAATGATTTTGGATAACAAAGTCTTCTAACACTGGATTATTTGCGCATATACGCAAATCCTTAATAGAGACGTGGAAGTTTTTTGCGTACATGCGCAGAAATTCCTAATTATGATTTCGGATAACAGTCTTCCAACACAGGATTATTTGCGCATATATGCAAATCCTTGATAGAGACGTGGAAGTTTTTTGCGTTCATGCGCAGAAATTCCTTATTATGATTTTTGGATAACAAAGCCTTCCAACGTTGGATTATTTGCGCATATACGCAAATTCTTAATAGAGACGTGGAAGTTTTTTGCGTACGTACGCAGAATACACTCATGTCTCTATTAGGTTTTCGCTCATATACGCAAATAATCCAGCGTTGGACGTTCAAAATCATTATTAGGAATATCTGCGTACGTACGCAGAATACATCCATGTCTCTATGAGATACTTGCTCATACGCGCAGATAATCCAGCGTTGGACGTTCAAAATCTTTATTAGGAATATCTGCGTACGTACGCAGAATACATCCATGACTCTATGAGGTACTTGCCCACATGCGCACTATAATCCAGCGTTGGACGTTCAAAATCATTATTAGGAATATCTGCGTACGTATGCAGAATACATCCATGTGTCTATGTTCTTGGTCATCATGCGCAAAAAATCCAGCGTTGGAAGACCAAAATCATAATGGGGAATATCTGCGTATGTGCCCAGATAATATCCATCGAAAATGATCAACTTATCATTTGTTTTAATCAGTGGTAATCATATCTCTAAATGCGCAAATACTCCAGCATGGAATAATTTGATAATTTTCATTTTAAGATCAAGATTTCGTATGGGCGCAAAAACTCCAACTTTGCGTGCAGAGAAATGATCCAAATAGCTAGTAGCCTTCTGCGTATCTACGCACAAACTCCAATCCTGTACAAATGGATTTTTTGCGCTGTACGCAGATAATCTACGAAAGCAAGCTTTTCAGTGGAAACATAAGCAAAAATTCCACCACAGGATGTTTTGCGCCCTGCGCAGAAACTCCAAATTTGGATCAATACATACCTCGATGATCCCTTAATTCAAAGTTTTTATTTTAAAAAATGTGACTATATTTTGCTGTTGACAATTATCCACAATCACAGACATGAAACAAACACCTATTCTCTAATGAATAAATTCAGCCCATTGCATTTCAAAGTCAACACCTGCACCTATCCATAAATCAGGTTTTTAAATCTCAATGACTTGAAATACAAGTAATAAAAATCTGTGCAAATATCATTCTTCGATTTTAAGTGCTTATCCAAATGGATCCATTAATTCCAAACAGATAAAGTAAAACTTTGATACTTGGCAAATATTGTTTTGAACACTCCAATCGGGACAATTTACCTGTGACAAAAGCACATGTCAAAAATCAATCGTGTACATTAGCAACAAAGGTAGTCAATTTGAATTACTTCCCTTTGCTTCCTTCGCTTCAGTTTCACAAATCTTCCCATTAAAGGTTTACCATCTCTAATGAAAGTATGAAATATTTGGAAAATATTACTATAGTTTGTTGTACTTCAGAAAAATAAACTTTTTCTCGTGGCAAAGTATGCTAAAATCATGAAACTGCACGCATGTGTGCACAACCTTCTGAAAATTGAAAGTGAAAGTAGATTGGTTTCCTGTTTTCTGGTTAAAAATATGTAGTCCGAGAAACAGTTTCTTTCACTGTTTTCTAAACGCTTACCTTTCTCTATAAAATACATTGAGCGCTTTTAAGATTCAGAACGAAATTAAACAAAATGGTGGTCGTGGTGCTTGATAATGGAGCAGGCAGTGCTAAAATTGGTTATTCTACAGATTCAGAACCTAGGTTTGCAATTCAAAGTCCACCAATAAACTACTCGTTGATCATATATTGACTTATGAGGGCTTTACGTTTGCAACGTTTTAAGAAAATCCATTTTTCTAACATCGAGCTCCATTTCACATTGTGAAAAAAATAGTATTCGTATAGTACTAGTTGTCGGACTAAATTATAACAAAAGCAAATGTTCTTAGTTATGAAGTATTTTATGTTGAAAAAAATCAGCACAAAAAGTTCGGTTTTTAATCAGGAGGACACATATGACCTTGTAGCTATCCCTGCATCAGACTACCTTGTTCGAAACACCAGAACATCATGACCCAGTCGTTTACCATGGCCGCCATCTTGAATTTGCGGAAATCTCAAATGCCAAAGTCAAATCTACAGTTTACTATAGGCATACTTTGCATACTATGCTTCCTATATCACATTGGACATGTAAATGAACAAAAGAAAGATGTTTCTTCACTTGAAGCATACAAGACTGGACTCTACACTATGAGAAACTTTCACTTTAGACCATTTGAATACGTGTCAAAGGCATCCAAAAACAGTACCCTATGGACATTTCTATTATTATTGTCAGGTGACATAGAGATAAATCCAGGACCGGAGACCAAATGGCCCTGGGGAATTTGTGAATACCCAGTAACTTGGTCCCAAGAAGGAGTTGCATGTGACAGCTGTGAGCTGTGGCACCATAAATCTTGTATCTCACTTTGTTCAGAAGATTTTAACTTATTAGAACGTTCAATAGTTTGGAAATGTTGCAAATGTGACAGTCTAAATTGTGATAGCTTTACTTTCCATAGTTTTGAATTACAAATATCAAATACATACTTTCCTCTGAGTCAGTTGAACAATGAATCTACATTAGACTCATTTCATTCTAAACACGGATTTAGTCCACTACATACCAGCAGTCCTAAGCCAGTTAATTCGCAAAATTCCCAAAGGACACCCAGAGACAAACTCTTCAGCACAACGACGAGCAAATGTCCATATGACCTTCCAAAGAAACAAAATCTAAGAATTCTTAACATAAACTGCCGTAGTGTGAAAGAAAACAATGCAGAATTTAAGACAGCCCTAGAATACATCAAACCGGACATAATTTGCGGAACAGAGTCATGGCTACGCGGTAAAAAACCTGGAAAACCTTACAGTAAAAGCGCAATTCAAAATTCTGAAATTTTTCCTGACAATTATACAGTCTTTAGAAATGACAGAAGCTCGCGGGGTGGAGGCGTGTTTGTCGCTGTACAGTCTTACATCACAGCAGTGGAATGTGTTGATTTTGTGACGGACTGTGAGATAGATTTCGCCAAAGTCACGTTGAAAGGAAAGAAAGAACTCTATATTGGTTCATTTTACATGCCAAAAAGGAACATGAAAGATCTTTGTGAACTGAAAAAATCTCTGGAACTCTTGAACGGAAACAAACCTAAAGATATTATACTCTGTGGTGATTTCAACTGTCCTGATATTGACTGGGAACACTTAACACTAAAACATGGGCAAAACATTCAAGATAAAAGTGAACAACAATTTTTGATTGATATAAGTACAGAATTTAATCTAACACAGATTCATGACAAACCGAATCGTGAAGATAATCTACTTGATCTTGTTTTTACGACAAATTCGTCTTTGATAAAATCTACGACAAACGCGCCAGGAATTTCAGACCATGATATGGTAATCACAGACTCGGACATTAAACCAAATTATTCATTCAGTAAACCAAGGAAGATTTATAAATTTGCAAAGGCGAACTGGGATGAAATAAAGAAAATTTGTAACCAAATTTCATTAAGTGTGATGCAACAGACAAAATCAGGGGAAAATGTTGAAACCCTATGGACATACTTTAAAGAAAAATTGTTAGCTGCAATTGATTCACATGTTCCTTCAAAAATGTCAAGGTCGAAAAAGAGTTTACCATGGTTAAATAGAAACATTAGGAAACAATTGAAGAAAAAGCATAGACTATACAAAAAAGCAAAGGCTAGTGGAAAATGGGAGAAATATAGACATTTTTCTAGGGAGGTGAAACGAAATCTTCGGAAAGCTGAATGGGACCATGTCAATAACGTCATCCAAGAAGGACTAAATCAAAATAATACAAAACCCTTCTGGAGTTACACAAAAAGCAAAAGACAAGACAATATTGGTATAGCACCATTGAAAAGTAAAGGAAACTTACTCACAGATGCCAAATCTAAAGCAAATATTCTTTTGAAACAGTTCATCTCGGTATTCACCAAGTCAACGGACAATATTAACCCGGAAGTCGGTAAATTCAATAACACACCGCCAATTTCACAGATTATTATTGATAACAATGGTGTATTAAAACTATTGAAACGCCTGGACGTACATAAGGCAATGGGCCCGGATGGCATCCCGAATATTGTTTTAAAAAACTGTGCTGATGAAATCTCACAAGGACTTTGTACCATATTTCAACAATCTCTTAGTACCGGAACATTACCGTCAGATTGGCGTAATGCAAATATAACACCAGTATTCAAAAAAGGAGACAGACATTCAGCCGAAAACTACCGACCAGTCTCTCTCACGTCAGTGCCTTGTAAATTACTCGAGCATATTATATGTAGCCATATGTTGAAACATTTTGAGAAGTACAGTATACTTACTACGTTGAATCACGGATCCCGCTCAGGGTATTCAACAGAGACACAACTACTTGTAACAATGCATGATCTTCTGCAGGCCAATGATGCAAGAGTACAGGTCGACATCGCCATACTTGATTTTTCTAAGGCATTCGACACCGTTCCCCATGATAAGCTACTACACAAGTTAGACGCATACGGAATCAAAGGAAGCTTACATAAGTGGCTCAGTTCTTTTCTCCAAGAGAGACATATGAATGTTGTAGTGGAAGGTGAACACTCAGAATCAGCCCCTGTAGAATCAGGTGTACCGCAAGGCACTGTGTTGGGTCCTTTGATGTTCCTCTGTCATATTAACGACCTACCTGATACTGTAAAATCTCAAGTTCGACTTTTTGCCGACGATTGTTTACTCTACAGACAGATAAAGAGTCAAACCGATCACTCAATATTACAGAATGACTTGATTGAACTGGAGAAATGGGCAGCAAAATGGGGCATGCGTTTCAATGCTAAAAAGTGTTATATCCTATCTATTCGTCAAAAGTCATCACGTTTTTATCAACTAGACGGTGAAATATTGCAAGAAGTAAATTCAAGTCCATATTTAGGAATTATGATCTCAAATGACCTGCAGTGGAAAACCCATATAACTAACATTGTGAAAAAAGCAAATTCTACACTTGGATTCCTTCGTCGAAATCTAAAATATTGCCCAGAGGAATGTAAAAGATTATCATACATAGCCCTTGTGCGCTCTACATTGGAGTATGGTGCAATAGTCTGGGATCCGTACAAATTACAAGACATTCAGTCAATCGAAAAAATCCAAAGACAAGCAGCTAGATACATAAAAAATGACTATTGCTCAAGATTTGATGGTTGCGTACGTGAAATGCTTCAGGACCTTAAGTTACAACCGCTACAACAACGTCGATTAGAATCCAGATTAGTCATGATGTATAAAATTGTGAGGGGTATGGTACCAGCTATCAATGCTGACGAGGTATTCATTCCTATTAGGAACAAAAGACAAATTAAACCAAAATCTCATCAAGACTGCTATTCAACAAATATCATAAGTAAATATGCTTTAAACAATTCGGAGTGCTATAAAGTACCAGCGTCAAACACTGATCAATATAAGAACTCTTACTTTGTGAAAACCACAAGTGATTGGAACTGTTTATCGGACACCCACATTCGCGCAGAGACAGTTAACAGCTTCAAAACAGCTGTCCATACTTATGTAACCAGCCAATAAGTAGCGCACACACCCACGGTTAATGTACCAGTAGTGGTCCTACCGTTGAAAATATACAGATACAGATGACACATACACCCTTTAGCATACAGACAGATCCAGACTCTCAAAGACTATTACAGGTTCACATTTTTCCCAAGAACAATTATCCACTGGAACGCCCTCCCTGCCAACATACCGACCCTTCCCACCCTGGCACAGTTTAGCGGTGCTGTCTGCCGGGTAGTTCATGTGTCCCCCTGAATACCAGCTTCTGTTTTATCTTTTACCTATACTAACACTCCTTCTCGCACTGTACAAACTCATCTCACCACCCTTTTCTATCACTTTGTTTCAACTAATCCCCTCAGCACTTGGTATTCCGGAATACCCTTCTGACGTCCCCCTTGGGGTTAAGACGTAATGGAAGATAGATAGATAGACTTAGGAACAGAGAACTTGTAGTTACTGTACGCCAACAACCCCAAAAATGCAAAGGGATTTCAGGGGTAAGATGAACTTGACCAAGAACACCAGTTGGGTGACCTACATATGAGCCACCAGGGCGGTTCTGTCAAAACATACAAACACTTCAGTCACTTCTTCCGAGCTCAGCTAGCCCACCAGCATTTGTTCTAGGAATTGAATGGTGGATTTAAAATTAAAATTTTACAATAGGGCTTATATTGCCTCTTGATCATATATGGTATTTGATCTGTGTCTTAAATATTTACAGAACTTCAATAGCTGCAGAATTCATTTGTGTCTAACTTTCCCTTCTTTTTTTAACAGAATTGACCCTAACTGTCTTGAATATTTACAGAGTTGTTCCAAACTGTGTCACAAAGGCCAAGAATGTTAGAACAAGAATATTTATTGGGGATCAGATAGATGACTGCAAAGATCTGTCTGGACTCTACTACCTTCTTCCTTTTCAAAAGGTAAGTGTGATAGCTTTAAACTTATTGCATGCTGTGTAATTTTTCATGCTTTTGTTGAATGACAGAAAGTGAATTGATGAATGGTTAACATTAACACAAGGTTGGTAGGTAGGTAGGTAGGTGGGTGGGTGGTTGGGTGGGTGGGTGGGGTAAGATAAGCTAAAGTAAGTGTAGGTTAGTTAAGGGTAGGTAAGGTAAGTTTAGATAAGGTTAGGTAAGGGTAGGTAGGTAGGTAAGCTAAGGTAAGATAAAGGTAGGTAAGGTAAGCGTAGGTAAGGGTAGGTAGGTAAGCTAAGGTAAGGGTAGGTAAGGTAAGGGTAGGTAGGTAAGCTAAGGTAAGGTTTGGTAGGTAAGCTAAGGTAAGGGTTGGTAGGTAAGCTAAGGTAAGGGTAGGTAGGTAAGGTAAGTGTAGGTAAGGTAAGGGTGGGTGGGTGGGTGGGTGGATCGATCGATAGATAGATAGATAGATAGATAGATAGATAGATAGATAGATAGATAGATAGATAGATAGATAGATAGATAGATAGATAGATAGATAGAGAGGCAGGCAGGTAGGTATTACACAAAATTAACCATGCAAATACTATGTTAAGAGATGCAGATAAACCAAAATGCAGCCCTGGCAGTTCATAGTTTACGCAAAACATCCAGTCGACCCGCCACGGATAAAACAGTATTTACATCCCTTTTGCATGTTTTGTACTATCTTGATATATATCTCAATGCATTCAACCCTTTTAAAAACAATGGAACCTTCCATATAGTTTCGTTGATACAGTTTAGTCAAGATGGCCCAAGACAGTACTATAAATATGTTACTCGAAACTTAGCAAACAGTGTAGGCCTTAATGACCTGCCTACTTATGTGCACATCATCTGGGTCATCAATGTTTGTAGAGGCATCCAGTCCTCAAAGGGTTAGGGTACACCATAAAGCGAGCATAGCTATAGCCTTACATATAATTATACAAGACCATAACCAGTCGCTTACTATAAACATACTTGTCCAAGTCACGTTTCCCTATCGATATGCCTTGCCTTATATAAAGTAATGATTATTCATGCAAAAATGCTTTGCAAAATTCTTTGCAGCAAATATCGGACAGTGTTATACCCACATCCATGTAGCCATCCATAAAAATTGTTTGTTTGCTGTCACGCAACAGTCTCACTCAAAATACCACTTACATGTTGTACCCCCCCCCCCCCCCCCCCCCCCCCCCCAAAATTTTATTGCTGTTTCCGAGCAAAAAAAAATTGTTGCAATTTTAGACATTTTTTCTTTATTTTTTAATGTCTTTTGAACAAATCAGTTGTACCTACCCACCTGGAAGAGTCAGGTGACCGAGAACAATTTTTTTTAGGATGGCCTGAAAGGAGTTTAACAGTACTCTGTAATACCATAATTACCTTATTAGCACAGATGCACTTGTTAGCACACATATGTAAGCACACACTGAATACTTTGTGGGATGTTTGCTCTATAAACACAGCCCAAGTCAGAAGAGTACAGGTGAAGGTCTTGGACTGCCAAAAGTGTCTGAGTTGGTGAAAGGAAGGGCCTCCTGCTATAAAACTTTGCTACAAATATATACAAATGGCAGTCTTATCCAAAAGTAAGATCTGCTCTGTGTGCAGCTAGCCAGTTACCTGGAGAGGGACCCACTGATGTGGAAGATGCTCCTGCACCCACACGTTAATGAAAACCTGATGATGATGATGATGATTTGATTTCCAGTGAGTCCTGTGCTTTAATTTGATTAATTTCATTATCAGCTTGCTACATCTGAATGTTAAAACATTTTAAAAACTTTTTATTTTCATCATAATGTCATTTGTATCTGTTATAAAACTATTTTTCAATTTATATCTGCTAGCTTAAAGCACCTAGTTTGAGTTTTTTTTCATTCAGGGTTTCTTGGTGAATTGGGAGATAGAGAAGCAAGTGTGGGACTACATGTTTGGGAAAGATGTTTTAAAGGTAAGGTTATTTTCTCTATATACTGCCTGACACCCTTGCGAGCACTATCGGCAGGTGTACTTTGTACACTCTGGGTTGCAGGATTGCCTACAAGTGACCATATCTAAACTGCCGTAGGGTTTTTTAACCTGCACAAGAAGTGGCTTTCCATGCACAGCGGACATCCAGTTAACGCCCGGATCCAAAGGACGTTACACCTTTCCAGTGTCATCCCTGTAAATGACACTAAGGAAAGCCTGTTTTGGACACTAAAATTACTTGCCGCAAGAGGGGATCAAACCTGGGACCTCTAGCACCAGAGGCAAGTGCACTAACCACTGAGCTACCACCCAGTCAAAGATCAAGGTAAACAAACATTTGAGCTTAAAGTTGTGAATGCTTTCTTATCATTCAGTTTTAACATGTGTTTTTAGGTGCTCCAAAGGGAGCATTCTGCAATACTTTCATTCTGCATTAAGCTAACGTACCTCTTTCTGTGTTTCAGGTGGATTTTAATGAAAGCAGCATCATTCTCACAGAACCATACTTTAACTTCACATCTATACAGGAAGCCATAAATGAAATTTTATTTGAAGAATATCAATTCCAGTCTGTATATAGAACAAATGGTGAGTGTGTGTTTAATAATGTTTCACGATTTCTGAAACTTTTTATCACTAAACATTCAGGCTTCCAGATAAGAGTGTGTATTGGAAAACTATTTTCTTTATTTCCCATCCAAAACATATGTGGGTACTCAAAAGAACCGTCTCAATGAGACGGTTCTTTTGAGCACCCAAAACACATGTTTAAATTGATGGGTAAGAAATAAATTACAATTTATGCTCATAAAATTTCCTTACCTGGATCTATGTAACATGCTAAATCTGGATATATCTTGTTTTGAAAACAGTGTGGAAGCCAGCTGATCTGATTCCACACTGTTTTTGACTCTACATGTTCACATACATGCTTAATACTAGAATGCTACAATTTAATTTGATAAAAGCTGGGGAAGAGTGTAGTACATAAAATATCAAGGGGTTAAAAGAGATTGTTTATCTTCACATTTTTAATAGTCTACCTTATGTCATATCGGGGATGAATATTCATTGTTCCAATGGAGGAAAAAGGATTGCCACATTATTTTCCTGGCATTTTTGGTGAAATTTTGATTTTAAACAGGTAAAATTATTACATGTTTGTTTGATTACATTTCATTGCTAATAGTTCCATGTTCAAACTTCTAACTCAGGTCTCAGCTAATATTTATGCATGAAAAAAACAAATATATCCCCTATATTGCTGCACACTCTGTACCTCATGATGATATAAACAATTCAGGCCAGCTCATGCAGGGATATTCCTAGGCCTGATTTGGGGCTGAGTATCGGCCCTTTCCCATTTAAAAAATGAGCGAAAACTTCCCAAAATGGTATATATCATTGAATTTCCCAATTTATTAGTTCTACATTTTGGTGAAATTTTAATTAAAATCCAAACAAAAATAGCAAAGTTACAGATGCATGAAAATTTGCATAAAATGTGAATGAAAACATGTTTTCATTCACATTTTATGCAAAATTTCTTGAGGTTTTATGAAGGGCATTTGAAGCAGCTAATTTCTTTATATCCATGGTTTTTAATCAATTTAAAATTGCAGTCCAGTTCTTTTAGACTGCATCAAGTTTTCCCAACTTTGATGGTCCAAATGTTTTTTTTACTTTAAAAGCCATCCTGCAAGTTTTATAATTTGAATTTCAAAAGTTCAGGAATTTGGAAATTTTGAACTTTCACCAATGTGGTCAGTCTTCATTGTGTATGGGAGTAGTTAAGGCTCTGGCAAGTCTGTGCAGGCTCACCTGAGCCTTCGTTGATTGACAATGCGATAAGTACCAAAATCTCATGTGCTGGCTTCTTCATTTTTCATGATGAATGATGTAAATTGTCTATTTTTCAGCATCCTATTTAAGCCAGTATAAACACAACCAGGATTGTCCCGAGAAGAAACTATGTACTGTTGTAGTAGATACAGGCTACTCTTACTCACATATTGTTCCATACTACAAGAATCAAAAACTCAGTGATAACATTATTAGGTGAGCAAGGTCCAGAGTCATAAAGCAGTTTGTAAACCCAAAAAGGGGAATTTTTAAGCTCAGTCTTTTCTCTTCATTTTTAACTAAAATATAGGCCAGCCCCTCAGATAATATACTTAAAACCAAAAGTAACTTTATACTATTAATATATATATATCTTTTCCGGGTATTGGTGAGTGATATATGTTTTTGATTCATATTAAAGTCCAATCAATTATTCATATGACAGTTAAAATTCATGCTTTTGCTCAATGCTGTCATAAATGCAACCACAAGGCCTTGGGGGGGGGGAAACTTTCTAAAATGCATCACTTTTGATGTGTTACGGCAGCTTTGAAATTGGACAATTTTCAACTTTAAAGAACCAGTCTGAATGACAGGCTATCGAATTGTTGTTTAAAGTTCAAATCAGCCCGGATTACTCTTCTTGTAACACAAATTAGAGTGGTGTTTTACATCCATTCTTATATTAAATTGTTTGCCATTTTTCTTCCCTACCGATGGGTATTTTTATCAGATTATCTTGTCACATACTCTGGGTATAAGTCCAAACAAATCACTAATTAAATAAATCAAATGTCATCTGAGAGAAAGCTTTTAGCAAGGATTAAAGTTTACTATTGTTTTAATTCAATGGGAGATAATTTCAATGTAAACTAACTTTAAGATGCTGCCAAAAACTAACTTAATGTCAGAGACAAAATGTCAGGCAGTATTTTAATGGGCAATCGATGACTCTTAAAGTAGCTTGTTTGAATCCTAGGTTCACCTAGGATTTTGTTAGGAAATGCTTATTTTGTGCTTTTAGTGAAAGTACAGATAACTCAAAAAAAAAATTAATTTACCGAAGTTATTTTTCATGAGTTATGTTAAGTTGGGTACCAGCAGCTCATTGCAATATTTTATTTGGTTGAAATGGAAAACAGTAAAGATATATTTGGTAGTTCAAAGTGTAAAGTTACATTTGGTTTCAAGTATATAAGATTCAACCCTGGGTTTTAGGTGTTAAACGTTTGTTACAGACCAAAAGGTTGATATCCTCAAGAAATAAAGGCTTTACTTACTTACTTTACTTTATGTTATGTTTACATGCAAGCAATGAAGGCTCAGGTGAGACTTCAGATGAGCAGCCTCACCGGGCTCAAATAGTGATTCAGATACCTTTTTTCCTTCGCCATTCATGACAGATTCCTTATTGCACTTTGGTAGCCTATATTACAAACACTATGGACCCAGATCAGACTGCTTATTGACCCAGATCAGTCTGATCAGGGCTCGTAGTGTTTGCTTCCAAAGTAAAAATATTTCGAAGTGCTTTTGAATATGTGCAGCAGACATAATGGGCTGACAACATTTTCTGGACTATAGATTTTGGCAGGACAAGGGTAAGAGAAAGGTTTTAAAGTGCTAGAGAGCCATATGCTTACATTTATAGCTTATAATAAAACATTACATATACATGTATTTAGTACTGTAATTTAGTGATTAAAATATGCACTGGAGGCACTGTGTTGTGTCCTTGAGCAAGTCACTGGTTAAACCCAGGAAAACAGGGCAATGTCCCAACATGACTGAAAAATTGTTGACTATGACATAAAGCATCAACACAAACGAGCAAATTGGAGATTAAATGGCCTTGAAGGGAAGAAAAACCTAAGTTGATTGGTTAAAAATTGGGGAGAAGTAAAGTAGATGAAATTTCTAGCATTGTTAAAGCTACTTAAAAATGTTACTTATGAGGAGTTTCTGTAAAGCCAAGTTGAAAAAAATAAAAGACATTTTTTTCTTTAATTCCGTCCCTGGGTGTCCTGTTCCACAGGGAGCACAATGCTAAACTTTGATAGGGCTACTTTAAGAGACAAATTATCCCAGTGGCAGCACTGATGTGATATATGGCATTTCTCCAGATAACTATTTTGTTACTGATGAACCATCATCACCAAGGTCCTCAACATGATGCCACACCCTTTTCATATTAGCCTGAGATGTGTTGCACGCCTCCTTTTAGGGATTAGACTTCAGCAACACAAAATGTTTTACAAAATGGACAGAAGGGGAGGGGAAAATAAGGATTTACTACTTGTGGTTTAATGAGGACTGAATGCAGCAGATAATATTCCAAAATTGTATTTCCTGCAATTTAAATTCATTAGAAGAATGGTTCAAATTGATTTGTTTATTTCGTCCTCCCGCTCTGACTTTTTGCAAAAAGAATCGATAAAAAACAAAAAATATTAAACGTTGGCCTAACTAAGGTAAGTTTCATATTGTAGATTGACACTAAGATTTGTGTATTTTTCAGGGTTAATGTAGGTGGTAAACTTTTAACCAATCATCTTAAAGAAATTATATCATACAGGTAAGTTATTTTGGCATGGGGAGTTGAATTATTGTTTGAAAATCAGTTTATTATGCAGACTCAACCTCATTGGTGTCACCTTGCTATTGACTTCAGCAAGACTGTATGATCCTGTTTGTGATATCCCAAGAACTGGAAGGCCGATTTTAATCAAATTTGCCTCAATGTAGCATTCAGGCAAGATGTAGAGTTGATTAAGCTTTGGTGACTTAATTTTCAAGGCAGGGATAATCCTAGGATGGGCCCGATCCATTTTGTGAGAAAATTATTAATGTTTTGCTAAAATGGACTTTATTTTTGGCTGGGCCCCATATACAAGCTATGACATGACAATTATGCTCTTATGTGGATATTAAGGATTCTTGGGCCCATCAAATTTTGCAAAAGGCCCATAAAAATTTCAAATGGCCCATTAAATTTGGAAATTTACATGTATTTGAATGGGATATGGGCCATTGGCCCATTTTAAGGACCCATCATCATTTTGGACTGGGATTATCCTGTCAAGGTCACCATTGGATTGGATGTAGAATTAAATGAAAGTCAAAACTTGCATATGCACCTTATTTTCTGAACTGACCATCATACAATGGTTTAGATGGTAGGGATATCTATTTTCATAGTTTTATCATCATGTTTGTTGAGAGATGAGGATGCATTAGTGAAACAAAGAGTTTAATGTGTTGGATTTTCAAGATCTTTTTTTGTGTGTATACATGAATGTCATACGACAAATTTTGTGAAAGCTTTCATTTTTGCAGAAAATATGGCTTGATATTTCACAGGCCTCCAGATAAGATTGCGTATTTGAAAATTATTTTTTCTTATTTCTCAACCAAAACATATGTTGTGGGTACTCAAAAGAACCGTCTCAATGAGACGGTTCTTTTGAGCTCCCAAAAACACACTTTTAAATTGATGGGTAAAGAAATAAATACAATTTTAGGTTCACAAATGATCTTTATCTGGACCTATGATTTCATGTGAACCATCTGCAGGCATAAAAATGAGCCTACAAAATTGGATAAAGAGCAGACAGAGAGGATCTTAATGTGTGCTCATAAATGTATAATTTGATATTTACATCAGCACTGCGAGTCTTTAAATGAACCTTTACATTTGAGATATCCTTCATACCTTCATGAACAGATCAATTTAAGCCATGCCCACATATGCGCCATTTGGGGTGGACCAGCATCAACGACATCCAATAACATTGCTTGTTTTCTGACGTTTGCGTGAGGTTGAACACGTATCACCATGACGTTAAGCACAGAAATTTGGCGTATTGGCTATTCCAAAACCTCCATTATGTCTGATTTAATTCAAAATGTCAAGAAAACCAGCCAAGTTAGGTGAAAGTTGAAAATTGACACTTGACTGATAATATAAAATGTAAATATAAGTATTAAATTAAATTTTTGATCTGTTCATGCCTCATGGAATCATAAATACTTCAGGTATCTTGCAAAGTTAACGTGATTCTGGCTTCACTTACTTTGCAAGAGACCCGGAGTATTCATGATTCCATGAACATTCCAAAATTCAAATTTATTTCTTACTTAAACAAGTTGAGGAAAAGAGATAAAATGTGAAGCTGTGCAAAGCATTTTATCACTTCTTCCTGTCTGAGAAGTAAAACAGGAGCAGGAATGTTAGATTCTATATTATATGACACAAAAACTATTTTGAAATCTCATTCTTTGTAGTGAAAATGCTAAGATTTTGCCATGTATATGTGACATTATACCTGTCCTTACATAATGTTACTAAATATTGGGTTTATCAATTTTAATGCATGGCATTATTACACTCAGGGCTAAGCCTGGCACAGAATTTGTTGTAGCCAACACAACTTTAGCCAAATGGACAAAGTTGGAGCCAAATTAAATTTGACTTAAGCCAAGGTTTTAACCTAAAAGGTGTATCAAGAAGTTGGTCTGTATTTAACTCTTTACATCGTCTGCTGAAAACCTTTGCAAACGGTTTGGACCCAGATCAGGCCCGACAAAATGTCGGGCCTGATCTGGATCCAAACTATTTGACACTCTGATGGCATTCCTGAAAGAATTTTTCAATTAAGTTGATTTTGAAAAAAATCAGCAGACCACAAAAAAATCATGAAAAATTTCCCCTGACAGAGAGTTAAATACGGCACATTTCTAAAGAGTGAAAGAATAATAAAAGCCATTTTGGAAACTCCTAAAGTTGCTTCAAAGTACACTTTTTGCAAATATATAAGTTTTTGACAACCTAGGATACACATACTTTTAGCCAATGACTTATATCTGTAGCCACTCTACAGTTTTTGTAGCAAATGGCTATAGTGGATAATGGCAGGGTGAACCCTGTCACTCCCAGACATGACATCGTATGATAATTGGTTTTATTGAAGGAGAAAAGACAAGCGAGTATGACCAGGAAATGCCACAATCACAGACCCACTCATGGCATTGGGAGGATGAGAAATTAGAACACAAGTCTGTTCATTAGAGTTAATGAGAGGTGCAACAGCCATCATGCCCCATAGCTTCCACTTGCTTAGTTTTGAACTGTTCTTTGTTCAGTTGCAGCCCAATATTCCTAAAGGACCAGAATATGGACAAATAACAACACCATATTGATGTATAGAAATAAGTTTTACCAACCCATTGGTTTGAAAGCTATGAAAATGGGAAGATGGTTGGGAATGATTTTTAACACTGCTGTATGTCTTTTGCTTACAATTGGCATAGGCACAGAAAAGGAATGTTTTGAACGTAAAATTGTGAAAAAAAAATATCAATCAGTTTAAACAGAGGATCTTACATAAGTGCTTGTCTTTTATTGAATTTATTAAATGAGTTGGGGAAAAGTGATAACATGCAAGGCTTACCGGGCATTTAATTACTTTTTCACAACAAGTTTAATAAATTCAATAATACAGGAGCATGAATGATAGATTTTATTTATCATATGATGTCAAAATTATTTTGTAATCACGTTTTTGGTATGAAAAGGCCAACATTTTGCCATAATATATGCGACAATCTTATGTGCATCATTTCATAGCGTTACCAAAATCTGTAAGCCACTAGTGGTTTATCGATTTAAATACATGGCATTATATCACTCCCAGACACGACTTCATATGATAAATTTATGATATGGGTGCTCAAAAGAACCATCTCAATGAGACCTTCTTTTGAGCACCCACAAGATAGGTTTTGCTCAAGAAATAGAATCTTACCTTTCCTTTATGCACTCTTATCTGGAGATCTGATAATGGAATCAACAGAATTCGTTATGATCTTGCATTATATCACATTTTCTTGTGTGTTCAGACAGTTGATGGTAATGGACGAATCTTACGTTATCAACCAGCTCAAGGAAGATGTTAGTTATGTGTCTACACAGTTTAATATTGACATGCAAATAGCAAGGTAAGTTGTAGTGAATATTGAAGTGTGTTTGACCAGGAAATGCCACAATCATAGACAGCAGACCAAACCACGGCATCTTAAGGAAGAGACACAAAACACATACAGCCACAGCATAATTGAAGTAAGCAACACAAAGATGACTTCTAAACTAGAGCAATTTGGATTCAGTAGTTCAGGAAGACATTTCTTATCTAGAGTTCTGGTGGCCCCTTTGTTCAGTGGACCGGAACCATTTGTACAAATTTGGTAGAAGGCATCAGGAGGTATAATTCTGTGAAATTATTTTGAATTTCGACCAGTGGTTCAGGAGGAAATATCCGTTTAAAGGTATTTCTTATCTGGATTCTGGCAGCCCTTTTGTTCAGTGGAATGGAACCATTTGTGCAATTTTGGTAGAGGGTATTATGAGGAACAATTCTGTGAAACAATTTGACTTTGGGTCAGTGGTTCAGAAGATGTCGTTTAAAAGATTTCTTATCTGGAGCTCTGGCGACCCTCCTGTTGGGTAAAGGGGAACCATTTTTGCAATTTTGAAAGAGGGCATCATGGGGAATATTCATGTGAAGTTAAATGAAATTTGGGACAGTGGTTCAGGAGGAGATATCATTTAAAGAAAAAGTTTACAGACGACTGACAAAGACCGACCACAATAGCTTACCTTGAGCCTTCAGCTCAGGTGAGCTAAAAACAGAGTTGGATTGGGATTGTATCAGTCATTATATGGGTCTCTACACAAAAAACCTGTCTTTGAAGTTTACAACCAGGGATGGCTCAAACCAGCCTTCTCAGCTTCAAAGACTAGAATATTAATAAATTTTTGCATTTAGCAAATGGAGTTATAACTCTTTCCAGAAAACTAATGACAAAAGTGCTGATCAGACTATGTGGATGCCAAAGCTGGTCTGCGCCTTTGTTGTTCACATACATTAAAATCAGGTTTTCTTGCAATGAGGCTCATGTATTAATAGACTTTTTGCTTACTGTAAAGGTGGCAACTTTAATATTCATATCTGGGCATAGTACAGCTATTTCATCTGCTAAGGAAGGGAAATCAGGTTTTATTTATAATATTGGTAAAGAGTAAATAAGCTTTCATGAAATGCACGCAAACGTGCGTGCATTTCATGAAATACTGGCCGTATATACACTGACCTCACATGTTTAACCCTTAAAGCACTAATCACAAAAAGTCGTATGTTTTTGTTGTCTGCTGAAACATTTTGAAGCCTCTTTAACAAACAGTGTAGATCCAGACCAGACTGCTCCTATAGGAGCAGTCTGATCTGGGTCCACACTGTTTGTGTCAATACTTATGTTAAACAATAAAAAGACACTTTCGAATGTAGTTATTTTGCTGGCGTTTTAAAGTTTAAATAATTACTAAGGTGCTATGGTACAATGATACAGTTACCTTCAAATAAAATCACACCTCATTTCCAGTTTTTACCCATGTCTTAAGTAGACCAGTCCTATTTACGCATTCATGAGGTTCAATAATAACATTATGTTTACAACAGAAAGAAGGGTGCTTCTGAGAACAGTGTGATGAGAGACTATGTCCTACCTGATTACACACACATAAAGCGAGGATTTATAAGACCAATGGAGGAAACAACAGGAAAAGCAAAGGGAAATGAACAGGTGAGATATACACATTATTGTAATAGTAACTTGATCTGGCATACTGTATTTAGTCGTGTAGATGAGGTCATGCCTTCGGATCACCCAAGACGTGAAGCGTTGATGGTGATCTGATGGTAATACCTCATCCACTTGACGTGATACTGTATTCCAGCTCAAGTTACTTTTATAATAATATGTTAATTATATACCTTTTTTCTGACATTATTCTGGTTAGACTGGTTTTATCAATTGTGTTGGTATTTAATCCAGAAAAACTGTGGGAATGTTTGGCCTTACGCTTCATTACGGTACGTCATCATGTTTTCCATCTCTGGTGCCATGATTGAAATTCACTTTACATAACATCACTGCTAAAGCAGGTAACTGAAGCTAGCCTCGTTTTAAAGGATAGTGATACAAACTCAAAAACCTCAGTTCGTTGATCAAGCTTTTTATACCCCCCGCAAACTTTGTTTGTGGTGGGTATACTGTTTTCACGTTGTCCGTGTGTGCGTCTGTGCGTCCGTCCGTCCGTAACGTTTTGTTTCCTTAATATCTTGAAGAGTCTTTGCTGGATTTTCACCAAACCTTGCAGACATGTTCATATATGCAAGACAAATACTTTAGACAAAAAAGTAAGGGCTAGGGGCCAATTCTATTAGAGTTATTTCCCTTTGTAGTTCTAAATGGCATTTGATATAGGGTTTTATGCTTATGCTATTATAGGCCATACACGGGCCGATCAACTCCTACCACAGCTTTTGATGGAACAATTTGATACTTTTCCTATACAATGTAGACACATTGAACATATGCATGAAGGAGTTTGGTTCAGAAAAATTAATTTTTGACAAAATGACAACTGTGAGAACTTAGACAATTTTTCCCTAATAAGGACTTTGTATCAGCATAGATGGTGCCTTCATGGGCCGATCAACTCCTACTACAGCTTTTAATGGAGCAATTTGATACTTTGCATATACAATATAGACACATTGAACATATGCATGAAGGAGTTTGGTTGAAAAAAAATTTTTTTGGACAAAATAACAGCTGTGAGAACTTAGACAATTATTCCCTTATATGGCTTTTGTATATGCTGGTTTGAACTATAACTTGCAAAGTTTTTTTTACTGACTCTTACTGTGCGGGGGGTATCTAATAAGCATTGCTTATTGACTGTTTTTCATTGTATCAGATGGCCAGAAAACAGACAGTTCATAAGTGGTATCATCCATAGGTAAATAATAAAATGTTTATATCATGGTACTATAGTAAATGTTCTAAAAGTGCAAACACTTTTCTGTTTTCTATTAAAATGAGGGTTACCAGGACTGGAATTCACATAATGTTTATCAAAATACAATAGCAAACAGGGAAAACCTGATCAGACTGCTTCTTTAGAACTTTGGCTGGGCCTTTTTGGCAGCCAACTAGTGTTTGAAATTTTAGAACATCTCTGTACATGTATTGGTCTTTTGGTTGTTTCTAACCTTTTTAGGCCTAGCCAACCCCCCCCCCCCCCCCCCCCTGCACACATACACACACAAATGGGGCATAAGCAGAATGCATTTCATCAGAGGCTACACTGTTTGCTGTCATAAAACACATATTTTGCAACAAAAATACTTTGCAATTTTTTATCAGCATACCATTATTATGAGAGCGCAGTGGCTCAGTGGTAAAGTACTTGACTCGAGACCGAGGGGCCACGGGTTTGAGCCTCACCGGCATCACTGCATTGTTTCCTTGAGCAAGAACATTAATCCTAGCTTAGTTACTGGTTCAACCCAGGAAGACCCCTCCCTCTATAACTGAAAGACTGTTGAGGGGACATAAAGAATATCAAACAAAAAACCATTATTATGAATTTTCAAAGGTTTTTGACTCTTTTTCTGCTAGTGACGACTCATCATCTGCTGATAACTTTTGCAGTCAGTTTGGACCCAGGCCAGGCTTGACAAAATGTCGAACCTGACCTGGATCTAAACTGTTTGACATTCTGATGGTATCCATGAAAGAAATATGATGAAGAAAAATTAAAGAAAGCAGAAAACAAAAAGAGCATGCAAAATTATCCTGAATGCATGGAGTTAAAACAGTAAGAATGACAGAATCTGTTTGCCTCAAATGGGTTAAATGACCATGGGCAACCATAGGGCCAGTTAAAAAAAATAGTATAAAATTGTGATTATTCTCTTATCCATCAGTTTAAATGTGTGTTTTGGTTGAGAAATAAGAAAAATAATTTTCTGTTACACACTCTTCAATAGGGCAACTATTCAAAGGGGTAAGAAGTCTAGGTGTGTTTGCCTGCTTCCATGTCTCATATGTTTATACAACAACAGTCCTGTTGAGACAGAAAAATATGAAAAAAAGTAAGTGAATATGAAGTGGAAATGCCACAACCACAGACCAACTTGTGGCACAAAGGAGGAAATTACATAGAGGATCTTACGTCAGTGTTCATATTTCATTAAATTTATTAAACAAGTTGAGAAAATGTGATAAAATGTGAGGCTTGCCGAGCATTTTGGCGCTTTTTCGAAACGAGCATGAATGTTAGATTTTATTTATCATATGAATTTAAAATAATTAATGTGATCGTGTTTTTGGTGTGAGAACATCTAGATTTTGCCATAAATAAATGGCATTGTCATGTGCATCATTTCATAACGTTACTTGTACCCAGAAATCTGTAAACCACTAGTGATTTATAGATTTTTATGCATGGCGTTATTTAACCCCCTGATGAGGCTTCATATGATTAGGTAGATTATCATATGACGTCTCACCTTGGAGTGAAATAACACCATGCATTAAAATTGATAACCACTAGTGGTTTACAGATTTTCGGGAAACGTTATGAAATGACGCTTTTAACATCAGGCATATGGCAAAACCCTAACATATTCACGCCAAAATTATGATTTCAAAATAGTTATAATGTCATATGATAAATAGAATCTTATATTCGTACTCCTGTATTATTGAATTTATTAAACTTGTTGCGAAAAAGAGATAAAATGCTCGGCAAGCCTCATATTTCATCGCTTTTCCTCAATTTGTTTAATAAATTCAATAAAACATGAGCAGTCATGTAAGATCTTCTATTTACAGACAAACAAAGACAAGACACACACATACAAGCAAGAATACATAACAATAAGCAGGGAGATGATTGCCAAATTAGGAAGGACAAAAATAATCACATAGATCCAGATAAGGAAATTCTATTAGCGTAAAATTGTAATTATTTTCTTACCCATCAATTTAAACATGTGTTGTGGGTGCTAAAAAGAACCGTCTCATTGAGACGGTTCTTTTGGGTACCCACAACATATGTTTTGGATGAGAAATAAAGAAAATAGTTTTCCAATACACACTTTTATCTGGAGGCCTGTAACCATATCACAAAAACAGTAATTAACACAAAAACCCCACAACAAACAAAGACTATACGAGAACAGAATTATTGCTGAAACAACTTGCCTAGTCTTACATCTATGCCCACAGTTAATAGATCTAGAGGTGTTAATAAACTTATTTAAAACTCTTCCAAAATGTATTTGAGGGTAGTAAAAATACCTTCCATTAATGAGACAGTTCCTCTGAGCATCCAAAACATGTTTATATTGGTAGATAAGGAATTATCACAACGTATGCTTATCTAAACTTATGATTTGAGAAAATTTAAGGCTATCCTATTTTCTCCCAGATTATCCGAATGAACAATGAGAGATTTGCTGTTCCAGAGATCTTGTTTCGACCGTCAGATGTAGGAATACAGGAGATGGGTATTACAGAGTCATTAGTCCATGCTGTTGGAACAGTAACTGAAGGTGGGATAACTCTTAAAGTGAGGCAGAGTATTGTTAACCCTTAATGCGGCAATCGCAACAAAAGTCATCTGCTTTTCTCGTCTGCTGAAATGTTTAAGAAGCCTCTATGGCAAACAGTGTGGACCCAGATCAGACTGTTCCTATAGGAGCAGTCTGTGCTGGGTCCACGCTGCTTGCTTCTTTACTTAATTTGTCAGTAATGTAAGGCAATTATTTGCAGCAGACGACTTCAGCAGACATTATTTTCAGATGCATTTTTTTTCTTGGCGCTTTAAATGTTAACTCTTTGCCTACTATTGGAGTCTTCTGATTACCTTTGCAAACAGTTTCGACCAACACAGACCTGATTTGGATCCAAACTGTTTGACACCTGATGGCATTCCTGAAAGAATTTTTAGAAAAAGGTTGATTCTGAAAAAAAATCAGCAGACAACAAAAAAGCATGCAAAATTACCCATTAGGCAAAGAACTTTGATTTGTAAAAAAGCTTTGCCAGCTAAATAGTAGCAGATTAATCTTAGGTTTGTATCTGTCTACTGATAGACTGAATTGTAACCTCTATCTGCAACAGCTTTGTACAAAAGCTCATGCTTGATAATGCTTGCTAAATTTAGCTCTCTGGTATGTGACAAATTGATGTCAGGAATCCAAAACTATTTTAGCTGTCAGGCAGCCTTGACAAAAGTCATGTCTACCTGTCCACAGCTAATTTTCGTTTAACCTTTTCATGCTTGATAAGATTAGCTCTCTGGCCTGGTATGTGAAAATTCTGATACCAGGAGTACCAAAACTGTTTTCAGCTGTCAGGGAGTCTTTACAAAAGCCGCGTCTACCTGCTCACAGCTAATTTTAGTTCTAAAAAGCAAAAATACAGCCAAAAAATCATATATAACAAAACAGTTGAATACACCAGTTGTATAATTTCCAGGAAATGCAACATTGAACCTATGACACCAAGAGGAAGAGACACTATATAGAGAATTCAAGCCTTTGCATATATTTTGAGGACATTAGTTGGATTTTTTTCTGCCCATGAGTGACAAGATCTGTCATCCACCTGTCAAAAAGTGAAAAGACATCTTCTTTTCTCGGCATTCTCTGTTTTTTTAATGACATACAAAAAACTCATGCTGAAATCTGACTGGCGTCATACCTTACCTGGGGAATTGGCTAGAGAGTCTGTGACAAAATAGTCTGCACAAAGATGCATTTTTCTGCATCAGCATGACAAACATACACCAATGTTTACTTATACGCACATATAAAATCAAATGGAGCACCCAATTAGGGGATAACTGTGTCCAAAATTTTCATTTGGGGAGGTATATCATTTGATTTAGTTTATGGCGACGTGCAAGCAAAGCGGTAAAACGTGATTTCTGACCCTATAACGGAGGATATACCTCCCCAAATTAAAATTTTGAATATGGTCATCCACATTCTAATGCACTTCTGCAGTCTCGTCTCAAATTGGAGCGTTTCAATGTAATTTAATGACATCAAACTATGGTAGGATATACCGTCGCAAATTTTGGGTGTTATCCAATCAGACGTCGCATTACAAAAGCAAGTGCACTAGAATTACTATATCAAGGGGACAGAAACCAAAAGTGCTTAATTTCAAAAGGTACTATTTTCGTGGAGACTGTAGTTGTTTACTAACACCATAAGAGGCTATATAACATGTATTATTGAATTTATTAAACAAATTGAAGAAAAGAGATCAAATGCTAGGTTCTGTCAAGCATTTTATTGTCTTTTGCAATATGTTTTACGGATTAATCTTGGATGGAGGCTTTCTACATTAGTGTATCAGAACAGAATTTATCAAACTCCACCAGCAAATGAGGAATGTTTTGGAAAGATATTTCTTGAATTTTGTCTTGGCTACTAAACTTGATATCAAATGAGACTGAGAGTACAGTAAAACCTGTGTAAAATAGCCAATCTCAAAAGCACCAAAAATGGTTTTCAAGACCAATTATTGCTCAGTGCAGGTCAAAAGTATTGCAGAATGCTCATTCTGCTATACTTTCAACCTTCATTTAGCTACCAATTGTCATTAAGACCTTTGTTTTATCTATTTTGAGTGGCCGTTTAACGCAGGTTTTACTGTATATCCTTTATCTTTCAGTAATGCAGCCTCACCTGTACAACAATATTCTTCTCAGTGGTGGTAATGTACTCATACCTGGATTTGAGGAACGTTTGTAAGTCATTATACATTTCTCATTTGCAAACTCGTATGATTTATTAAGTTTTTTTCTGGCTCATAGTGGCCTATTTTGATTTTGTACATTTAGTACTTTTATGATGCCAGTCTTATTTATCTTTTAATGTGTATATATCCAGCAGAGTTTGAATAGGACTTCTGGAGGCATACATTAAATCCCTCCATGAGATATTTTCAATGCAAAGACAATCCATAATTAAAGGGCACTAACTCAGTTGAATATTTTTGAAAGCAGTTGTCTCAAACTAAGCATATACAAACTCTTATAAAATTTTCACCATTTAACAGAAGATATAGAAAAAAGTCAATTTTCACATATGTCAAGGGCACTTAATATGTTCAAAATTCATGAAAGAAAATGGTATAATTATCAAAGCCTAGATCTTATCAGTGTACAGTAAAACCTGTGTAAAACAGCCACTCAAAAATAGACAAAACAAAGATCTTAATGACAAATGGTAGTTTAATGAAGGTCGAGAGTATTGCAGAATTCTACAATACTTTTGACCTGTATTAAGCGATAATTGGTCTTGAAAACAAATTTGTGGTCTTTTTGAGATTGGCTGTTTTACACAGGTTTTATTGTATGTAATAGCACAAACTTTTATCAAAATCCGATCATTTGTACAAAAGATTAGCAAAATACAATTTTTAACATCAAGCAAGGGTTAAAACTCTGTAGTTATTTGACAAAATTTACCTATCTGCAATCCCCAAATGCTCCTTGCCAATATCAACCTTATGTAAAGTTTGAAGAATATCATTCAAAATATGCTCAAGGGGGAATGATTTTTTAACATCAATCAAGGGTCATAACTCTGTACTTATTTGGTGATATTTACCCTTCTACAATCACAAATGACTCAATCCCAATATCAACTCTTATACAAAGTTTGAAGAAAATTTGTCAAAAAATGCTCAAGATAGAGATTAAAAAGGTGTTTTAACATCAATCAAGGGCCATATCTCTATACAATGTACTTATTTGATGAAATTTGCCATCTGCAATAAATCATCCCTTCCCAATATCAACTCTAATACAAAGTTTCAAGGAAATTGGTCAAAAAGATGCTCAAGATCGAGGGCTGAAATACAAATTTTGAAGGGGTGATATAACAGAGTACCCCACACTTTTAAGTGCTGGGATATAAAAAACATATGAAGTGAATTCTTGAAAGACCCATATCCTTTAAAAAGTAAACCACATGTTTGATTGAAAAAAAGAAAAAGGAAATAGACGCTGTTATAAGAAATTATCATATGACATCGCGCTTGGAAGTGAAATAACGCCAAGCATTATTATAGATAAACCACTAATGGTTTATAGATTTTCGGGAAACGTTATGAAATGATGCTTTCAACATCACGCATATGGTAAAACCCTACAGTTTTCATGCCAAATATGATACTTCAAAATAGTTTTAATGGCACATGATAAATAGAATCTAACATAATTTCGTGCTCAGTATTATTGAATTTATTAAACTCATTGCAAAAAAAAGAGATAAAATGCCCGGCAAGCCTTGCATTTTATTGCTTTTCCCCAACTCATTTAATAAATTCAATAAATCATGAGCACTCATGTGAGATCCTCTATTTATTTTTGGATGAAATATGGTTGCTATAAAATGAATCCTTTCTTAGTTTTCACAGTTTTGCTGTAACAGATAGGAAGCTAACTTCTGAAAATTTATAGACCAAGATCATACTGTTTCTGCAAAGTTTTCATACCAGATGATCATTTTTGTGTAAGACTTTAAGATATATTCATATAATTTGTAATTCAAGGAGTATATCATGTTGCATGTAGCGCAGTGGCTCAGTGGTAGAGTTCTTGACTCGAGACCGAGGGGCCGCGGGTTGGAGCCTCACCGGCGTCACTGCGTTGTGTCCTTGAGCAAGACACATTAATCCTAGCTTAGTACTGGTTCAACCCAGGAAGACCCATCCCTTTATAACTGAAAGATTATTGATGGGACGTAAAAAATCAAATCAAACAAATATGTTGCTGTCTTATAAAGCAATTAAATTTTCTTGTGGTTAGCTTTCACAACTTGAGCAAGGAAGAAAACTTTGATTAAAAGTTGCCCTCAAAATTAAATTCCGAATTTCACATATCAGATAACAAGGCAAGATTGTTTCAAAACAAGAAGTTATTGCTACATAGTTGCGTTTCATTAGAAATCAACATCCATTGAAATTAAACAGGAAATGTTTATATTAAGAATTGCTTTGGAAAAAAGCACATTCTCCCATGATCAGGCCCCAAGGTTATAAAACTTTTTAATGCTCAACTCAACTGAGCACGAAATCTCAACTACTCATAAAAACTAATATACATACAAATAAAGAGGTTTCTTGCTTTAAGTCTCTCAGATGTTATATTTATCATGCTAATAAATGTAAAAATGCCAACAATTGTTGGCATTTTAACATTTATGAGCAGGATAAATTTTGTACTCAGCTGAGTTGAGCATGAAAAAGTTTTATAACCTCAGGGCCAGATCCTACTGGTATGGACATTTATCAGCTTAACTTTCCAACTATGGTAAATTTTATTTCAGTAATATGGATGTTCGTAGTATGTCTCCCGATGAATATGATATCTCAGTGACATGTCCTAAAAAGTAAGTTCTTTATCCATTTATTCCTTAAAGCGCCACCTATAATTTGCAGCAGACGACAATTTGAAATTTCAAAAATAACAAATAAGGCATGATATTTCATGAGAATCGTCTGCTGGCAGACGATTCTCACGAAATATCATGCCTTATTTTTTTCGAAAAATAAAATGTCGCAAAAATTTTCGTCTGCTGCAGTCCTGATTGGCGCTTAAAGGGTTAACTCCTTGCATGCTGGGTAATTTTGGCATTTATTGTCGTCTACTGGTTCTTTTTTTCCATTTTTTTTGCCATCTCAAAGATGAAGTCTGACAAAGCTGCAGGTCCATCAGGCATAGTGGTGGAGATGATCAAGGCAGTAAGTGATTCAGCACCACCATGATCCGCGACCTTGCTTCCTTGATAATGGCCTGGAAAGTAAAATATTTTATCCATTCATAATAATTGTCATTGTTATATACCTTATGAGTGTTTACTATAGAAACTTGACGTGTTTCAATCCCTGACAGTTGTACGTTTCATATAAATTTAACTTGTCGCAATGCGACAAATCACTGTCCGTGGGCTTCAATCCCATTAAAACATGGCAGCAGAGGGCTGCAATGCCGTTACAGCCCGCTCAAGGACATCTTCTGCAAGTTAAGATATATCGTCGCTAATATTTTATGGAGAAATGACCAAACTATTTCAATTACCATAAAATACGCTCCTTTATCATATCGGACAGACATCAATCGAAAACACTCTGAACAATCGATGAACGCGGTTCACAAATCGCTAGAAACAGTGTTTTCGATAGCCATTTGTCGCCAGCCGGGCCACAAACGGCAATCAAAAACTCTGTTTTTAACGATCTTAGATCTACGTTCGTCGATAGTATTATAGTTTTCCATTGCCGCCTATCTTAAGTGTTTATCGAATATAGGCCTACTGAATACGTAGCCAAACAAATCCAAAACGATGGCTACTAGGAATAATTTACTGTCGGGCTACAAACGGCAACCAAAAACTCTGTTTCTAACTATATTAGATCTACGTTGTCGAAAGTATAAATGTTTTCGATTGCCGCATATCTGAAATGTTTATTGAATATAGGCCTACTGAATACGTAGCCAAAACAATCCAAAACAACGGCTACTAGGAATAATTTACTGTCGGGCTACAAACGGCAATCAAAAACTCTGTTTCTAACGATCTTAGATCTATGTTTGTCGATAGTATGAATGTTTTTAATTGCTGCATATCTGAAGTGTTTATTGAATATAGGCCTACTGAATACATAGCCAGAACAATCCGAAACAAGGGTTACTATGAATGATTTAATACATTTTTCATATTTCTGTTGAATAAAAGAAAGGACCTCGGACAGTTTCCTATTCAATCTGCCCAAATTTTGACAGCCTGAGGCTAGGATAATGCATAACTGACAACCATAGTTTTGTGCTTAAATCAAACCCTTACATTTAGTGCACGTAGCAAAATAAAATATTTTGAAAATATTGCATAATTATGTCAGGACTCTAGGGTTTAGGGGGTGGGGGTATTTTTTGTGACCAAATTTTATTTCACAGAAAGTCAAAGTTTCATCCAGTATTCACCTAAATACATGTAAATATTATGTTTGCGGCATAAAACTTGAGACGAAAGTGATGCGTTTGCATAAAATTCGGTTTGCGAAGATTTCATTGTTTCATCTAAAGAAGTGTGCTGTCAATTACTTTTGACTATTACCTGTGATGTTTTAAGGTCAACCAGTTTGAGGTGCACTGAGGTGTATCATATCTGCATACTGTATAGATCATAGTCTAGATAAACACAGTTTTTGAGCGTAAAATCGTTAATATTTTCTTACACATCAGATTTAGCCTATAATTTGGTGTTTAAAAGAACAGTCTCATTGACACGGTTCTTTTGAGTACCCACAACATACGTTTTGGTTGAGAAATGAGACAAGTAATTACTTTATAAGCACGCTTAACTAAAGCCCTGATACATGCCATTGAAAATTGATATTTACCTACAGGCTTTTACAAAATAAGTTTCTAATAAGTTTTTATAATTTAGTGTTTTTGAGCATTTTGACAGCGTTTCCCCCCCCCCCCCCCCCCCCCGTGACCAATCATGCCGTTTTTATATGATGTGTGAAATGTAAAACTACAACTGTATGCAAAAGGATTAGTTTGGTCACGGGGGGGAAAGCACTTCAGTAAAACTTTTTCTATTTTCTATATGTTGAATGGCAAAAACAGAGTTTTCAACCCATATTTTTCAATTGGTACTTGTCTAAAGAGAAAACGGCTTTTGTGGATAAGTCGAGTGTTGAACCTACTATCTTTTTCATAGAAAAAATATCATTTTCTTTGAAACTTTTCTCTGGTCATTTTTATGGGCAATCCTTCATTAAGACTGTCCGAGGTCCTTTGTTTCTATACCAGATATACAGCAATCGAAAACTCTCTTAACAATCGACAAAAGTGGATCAAAAGTCGCTACTACCAGTGTTTTTTATTGCCAATGGTCGCCAGTCGGGCGACTTATGGCAATCGAAAACTCTGTTTCTGACTCGGGCTTGGCAAACGTTAATATACGGAAAAGAATGTTTTATCCTCTTATTATATCCTCAACATACAAAATATTTTGTGTGATATTAAAGTAGTTTCTACTTTTCCAATCCATTTATCATTTGTACATTCAAATTAAGTCAAAAATTGTGGATTTTTGTTTCTTTGATTTGATTCTTTACATCCCAGTCAACAATTTATCAGTTATGTTGGGATGGCTTTTCCTTGTTTGAACCAGAACTAAGCAAGGATAAATGTGTCTTGCTCAAGGACACAATGCAGTGACCCGGTGAGACTTGAACCCACAACCTCTCGATCTCAAGTCAAGCACTCTACCACTGAGCTCCCATAAAAAAGTGTGGATTTAATGTTAGGAGAAATTACAGTAAAACCTGTCTTAAGCGGCCACTCATAAAGAAGACCAAATTAGTTTTTAAGATCAATTATCGCATAATGCAGGTCAAAAGTATTGCAGAATGCTCCCCCTGGAACATTCTGCAATACATTTGACCTTCATTCAGCCTACAATTTGTCATGAAGATCTTTGTTTTGTCCATTTTCGAGTGGTTGCTTAAGACCGGTTTGACTGTAGTCTAGTCAAAAATAACTGACCAATGATCTGATAATCAAGCAGTATGTGTGTTTATTTCACATGTTTTACGTCCTGTTTCTTTCAGTCCTGTTACCTACGCCTGGTCTGGTGGAGTACAGCTTGCTAACAATCCAAAATTCAGCAATATGTGTGTAACTAAAGAAGAGTTTGAAGAAAGTGGACATTCCATTTGCCAGGAAAAATTCAGTGTTTGACAAAACTAAACTGTCAATAGCTGGAATTGTTAGTTTACAGTCCTACCAGTCTGCTGGTAGTCAGAGTTTGGCAAAAAAGACGACCTGACCTTGACATCATTAAACGTTTTTCATGCTCAACTCAATTTTGCATGAAATTTTTTCCTGCTCATAAACATTAAAATGCTAACAATTGTTGGCATTTTAACATTTATTAGCAGGATAAATACATCTGAGTGTTTAAGAGCAAAAACATTTATTTTTAAGTATTTTAGTTTTTACAAGCAGTTGAAATTTCATTCTCAGTTGAGTATGAAAAAAGTTTATAACCTCTTGGTCCGAAGTTATTGCTGGTTCATAAGAATAGTGTGCAGGCATTGACAAAAGATGTGAAAAATATGACCAGGACTATTATACTGAATGCATAACCTTAGCACAGAATACCAAATTTGCCTTAAATGCTCAGTCAGATAGGCCCGAAGTGTTTGCCACTCCAATGGATTTCCTAAAAATAATGGAAACAAAATACCCAGCATGCAAAAGGTTAAAACTTGTCCCATATTAGCAACATAAACTAAGTACAGTACATGCAATAATCAATGCCTGATGAGCCTTCATATTTATGTATGCTGATCAGGGTATTTATTGTTCTATAAATCAAGGAAAATGAGAGCCCTGTTGGAGTTGGGAACTTCGGGTGGTTCATTTGGTCCTTATTTGATGCCATTAGATACATTATTCATTTGTTGTTCATAGACGTATACAGCATCACCAAACCACAATGTGTTCAGATTTTACACAGGCTTAGTTTAAGGGGGATATTTGATGATATTTTTAACTGATTATAATATAGTAAACCATTCTATATTTCATTTTGAATACTTCCCTTTCAATTTTAGAGATTCATAGCATCATTTCTTCTTATTTTCTGCAGAAGTGCCATTTATTCAAAATTCTTTTGAAAATAGGGTAGGTCCTGATCAGACACAATTTTATGTGATGTCATATGTATTTTCACTGTTTGCGTAAGAAGTAGTCATTTTATGTACATTCATTTTACTCTTTCCATGCTGGAGGTGACTTTAGTCGTCTGCTGATAACTTTCCATACAGTTTGGACCAAGATCAGGACCGACATAACCTGACCTGGAACCAAATTGTTTGACACTCTGATAGTGTTCCTGAAATATTTTTTTTAAAAAGGCCAGAAGACGAGAATTAAAGCATGAAAAATTACCCAGCATGCAAAGAGTTAAAACTTCAGGTTGTGATTTTTACAGAGGTATAGGAGGAAGACCATTAGGGCCAGCATGAGAATTTGGTACTCATCCCATATTCACAAAAGCCTCCTATAAACGCCCATGCTGTCATATCCACTGAGACAAGAGGGCCAATTTTTGGTTTGAGCTTTCATCAACGTCCGTTTTATGTGTATGCAAGCAGAAGAGGCCCTGGTTAGGCTGCACATTTAGCCTGAGTCTTTCAAAATATTGTGTGCTCGATCATTTTTTTGTTAACTTATTAGTAAAATGTTTCATCACATGGGGTTAATGTTATTCAGAGGATAACGTCATTTCATAAATAATGTTATGATCACACGTTACATAACACATTGGGGGGGGGGGGGGGGGGGGGGGGGACAAGTGATGTAATGAAGACATCCATTACAGCAATGCAATTTTCATTGTAATTAACAAACTTTGGAGGTGAATAAATCGCATTTAAAATGTAAAAAGTCGTCTGATAAACAGAATCGTACACTCGTGATCATTTCATATGAAATTTATTAGCTCGCCAAAGGGCTCGTTTATTAGATTTCATATTAAATGATCACTTGTGTAAGATCCTTTATATATTTTTTACGTTAATTATGACTATAGGATCCAAATATGTGATGAGTTACACTTTAACCCTTTTTATACTGTAAACTCCTAAAGGGGTGCTTTGGTAAACAGTGAAAAATGTGGCATTTCATCAGGGCCTGCACCATTTGCTAAGATAAATACATACAATCTTCAGTGACTTAAGTACATAATTATCTATAAATTGCTACCCGCAGTGCGGGTCCAGAGGGGGTTCCCTTGAACCACCCACCCTGTCCCCGTTTTTAAATATCCTATTAAAATTAAATAATTTGGGTCTCAGTTGTTTCATTTTTATGGGATATTTGAGAAAAATAGCAAAGCGAACCCCCACACCTTTATACATATGAACCCCCATTCGAGAAATCCTGGATTCGCCCCCAAATGGTTAACTAGACTGTCAGGAGATGCATAGGATTACTTTCCCTTCAAGTGTTCTGCCTCTTGTAAAGTTTATTTAAAAATATCCACAAATACTACCCTTAATCTTTGACCTGTGTATTAAATCATGTGCTAAAAAAATGTTGTTGTTTTTTATTTAATGCCTAATTGTTTTCAATTCCTTATCAATAAAATTTTCTACAGCTCAGAAAGTGTATCTCAAAGTGACACTTTCTAAACATGTAATTCCTTTGTAAAATTCCATGGTTTAATTTATTTTGGGGCCATATGATCATGTTATATCCAAATCTCTTTTAAAAAGAGGTGTGTCTGTGCAGTACGTAGAAAAAGACCGGTTACCTCTTCATTCTTTAATATAAAGCTGATTTGTTTGAAATCTATTCCCTTGATGCAGGAGATCTGCAAGGATTTAATGTTCCTTTCAACAGTATTTCAGTCACACAAAACCTGACTAATCAGTTATCCCATAACTTTTATGCACTGACGGAGAACAAATGCTGTGAGTGGAAGTTTACAACAGTTGACCTTCAAGAAAGGAGCACCTGGAGATCAGGTGTGAGATCTGTTATGCGAGCAGCTATCCAGTTACCCGGAAGGGATTGAGCCTCACCAGCGTCACTGCCTTGTGTCCTTGAGCAAGACACATTGATCCTAGCTTAGTACTGGTTCAACCCAAGAAGACCTGTCCCTACATAACTGAAAGATTGTTGATTGGACATAAATATAAAATCAACCAAAAACCTGGAAGGGGGCCCACTGATGTGGATGATGCCCCTGCACCTACACGTAAATCAAAAATCTGATTAGGATTATCCAATCATCTTGTAGGATATCAGCTATAAATAAGTAGATGTAAATTAATGCAGTGGGAATAAAATTTATTTTTATCAGCTGGCTTCTCAGAAGCTAGCTGATCTGTTTCTTCAGTTTTCATAACAGGATATATCCACTTTAGGTAAAACTGTTCCTGAGAATGATTCTTTACTTAAGGTAGACGTTACATAGATCATTTGCTCTGCAAAAGTAACAGCAAAATAGAACTGTCACATGTATTTATCCCTTTACTCCATAGGCTATTTTTAGATCATGACATCATTTTCTATTTTTAGACAATATTGAAAAAATCAAGAAAAAATTAAGTTCAGTTAAACTTTTGAAAATATTATGGAAAATGAAGCATTTGCTCCAAAAGAGCAAATGCTCCATTTTCCATAATATTTTCAAATACATGACATTTCAAAGGCATCAAAGGTGTTATTATGGAGTAAAGGGTTAAACATGTTGCCAGCTCATTTTTTAAAGCATTGGTAAAGTGCAGCTTGGTTTCAACTGTGCTTTGGTATAGAATCAAAGCCAACCATTAACTGAAACCAGCCAATTGCTATTTTGGCAAGAAAAGTGGCCTGCAATTTGAATCTCCAATATGGCATCAATTCTTATCATAATTTCTAAATAACTTAAGCCCCAGTTACACATTCACGATTTGGCCACGGCAGAGCTACGACTCACCCCGATTTATCAAGTCGTGATGCATCGGCATGAGTCGAAGTAGCACCGTAGAGACATCGGCGCTAGTCCTAGTAGTGCCGTGGTGATTGGTGAAGAATCCTGGTGATTCGGGAACCTCCACGACTAGGCTACGACGAGTTTAAACTCGTCAGGGTGAATCGTGTTGGATTGTGGGCGTGGCCCTAGTCGTAGCTCTATCGTAGCTGGATCGGGATCATTCCTAGTGGTATCATGGTAGTATTCGTGGGCGTTCGTAGCGATTTGGGCTATCACTGACACAATATTCTGGTGTAAAACCAGGGGTATCATTGCTGAAAATCATTTTCAAAAGTGAATTTTAGTGAAGCGCATCATGGATTATGTCCAGAGATTTCAAATTGCTAATTTGCAGCTTGAACTGGATGTTATCCGATACAACTGAACATGACACTGGAATATGGACAGGACTGAGCCTAGCCCATGGGTCCGGTGACTGTTGTGATTTTACCGCAGCTTTTCTTTTTAATGGCATGACTGACTTCGTCAAAGATTGAAGAGATAATGATATCTGGTGGTATAATTTTGCAAAATGTCGCCCGGGGGTTGGTACTCTGATATTTTCATACATTACGTAGGCGCGGGTAATTTTGGGTAATTTTTTGGGGTTAAAAATTTTGAAGTTCAGTTTTTTCGGGATTTCAGAAAAATGAATATTTTTTGGGTATGAAGATTTTGTGGATATTTTTGGGGGTCATCACAAAATTAGACTATATTTAGGGGTCATTTCTATGCTTTTTTTGGGTCTTTTTTAAGGTCAAGGTACAGAATGGGGGGTATTGGGGGGGGGGGGGTTAAAATTTCAAATATTTTTGGGGGTTCTTGAAAGCCTACGTATGAAGAAAAAATGAGAGTACCCCCCTCCCACTCCTGGGACTGTCGCATGACAACCACTAAATCGTGCAGATTCGTGGGAGGTTGTGACGCTACCGTAGCGCTACCGGCTTAAATCGTACTAGCGTCCTATCGGATCATGAAGGCTTAGTGAGCATTCGTAGCTCCACCGTGGTCAATCGTAGTGCTGCCGTCATGAGTCGTTGTGGATCCGTAGATAAATCGCGCAGACACCGTAGGAGCATTGCGAGACACCGTATTGACGCTGGATTTTCATTTTTTCCATCCCGACGCACCCCAATTTTACCATCTGGCTCAAATCGGGATGAATCGTGGCCGGAATGGTGACAGTGTAACTGGGGCTTTAGTTATTCGCTAGTCTAATAGAAGCCATAGTTTCATTTGTATATCTTTAATATGAGGCCATAAAAATATTCTGACACCACCTGCTTACTAGCTATTGTGAAGGTAAGAACAAAACACATCACCCAAACTACACATTAATTTTTTTTTTATTACAACTTGTAAAATTTAATGACAATCTGACATAATTTTTTGGTCGAAAAATACCAATATGAAATATTCCAAAATTCATTTTAGAGTGATTCTCCTATCTTCAGGTCTAACACACAAGGGCCTGCAGATAAATGTAAGAGTATATGTATAACTGAAAATTATTTTTTTCATTATTTCTCAAACAAAACAGACATTGTAGGTACTCAAAAGTACTCATCTTCGGTTCTTTTTGGCACCCAAAACATATGTTAATACTAATGGGTAAGAAAGTAATTACAATTTTATGTTAAAATATTTTGCTTATCTTGACCTCAGGCTGTGCACATACACAGGAAAAATGCTTTTGACATGATTATCTAATTCCCGATGATTTGTAATCAAACAAGGAATGAAGGAATAAAATAACCATTAGACCAACCATAAAAATAATTTTTATTTCTTCTAAATCTGACTTACCAAAATTAAGTCGAGCCTGTGCAAATGCCCAGTCTTGTCAGAGACTTTGCTGCCTGTATAATCAAAATAGGGACGTAAATGAAGACTCTGACCCAAAATTTTGCGTCTAGATATCTGCACTTGTGTATTTAAATTAAAGAATGACTCTGCATATGCAATAAGTATCATAATCTTATGAGATACAAAGTCAGAGAACCATACCAAAATGAACTTAAAAACAGCAATTCAAAGTTTCCCATGGAATAATTCAACTATCTTCTTGTTTTGCACTCTTACTTCAAACACTCATACAATGTAAAATGCTTGTGAAATGAGGGAATACTCAATGATGAGTTTCTAACTTTGACACACAAAAAGAAAGTATATAAAATGACAGCATTTTAACCCTTATCATGCTGAACATGGATATGTTGTATTTTGAAACAATGTAGATTCAGACCAGATGGCTTCTGATGAAGCCATCTGGTCTGAATCCACAGTGTGTTCATTTAGTTTGTATAATCATGCCATTTGATTACATCATTCAACCAAAATGGCTGTGAATTTCCATTAAGATTAATCAAGGATTAAAATAAAAATTCATAAATGCATTTGAATGTGCCAAAACTAGCCACATGATGGAATAGTGAGTAGTGGTGATAATTTGTGGCATGTATGGATATAATAAATGGTATCTGTATTACACATATTATATACAATTACACTCCCATATTCTATACAATTACACTCCCACAGTTAAACACATTTATTCATTGTGAATTTTCAACATGATTTGCAAGTACCTTGTTCATCTCCCTAAAGCTGATAATCAGACCCCCAGATAAGAGTGCGTAACTGAAAATTATTTTTCTTACTTCTCAACCAAAACATATGTTGTGGGTACTCAAAAGAACCGTCTCGATGAGACGGTTCTTTTGAGCACCCAAAACACATGTTTAAACTGATGGACTAGAAAATAATCTCAATTTTACCCAAATAATTTTTGCGTAACTGGCCCTATGGATAATCATCCAATCAAGTCTGTAAATTGCCTAGATAAACTTGTTCATTACCAAATTTTCAACAGAAGTTGGGAATTTGTTTCAGAAGTTCTTTTAATAGGCGATAGTCCTATTTATTTGACAGTAGCGCCATTGTCATTATATGGGCCAGCAGATGAGATTTTGCTACTTATCACTGCCCGCACACATTAAAGTAGGGCGTTGATGAAGACTCGCGCCAAAATTAACCTTTAATGCGCCAATCGCAACAAAAGTTGTCTGCTTTTCTCGTCTGCTGGAATGTTTAAGAGGCCTCTATGGCAAACATTGTGGACCCAGATCAGACTGCTCCTATAGGAGCAGTCTGTTCTGGGTCCACGCTGTTTGCTTCTATACTTAATTCGTCAGTAATGTTAGGCAATTATTTGCAGCAGACGACTTCAGCAGACGACATTTTCAGATGCATTTTTTCTTGGAGCTTTAAGGGTTAAGGCCTCTAGCCGCACTAGATAGATGTGCACACTCGTTTAATGATGGACATTACGCATCACCCAATAAGTACCATAATCTCACATGCTAGCTTATTATCATATGGTTTCAATGGCCCAATAATTAAGATGTTTCATCAATGAATGGTAAAAGGTATGAAATAGAGGACCTCAAGTATGTAAGCTCAAATAAAAATGAATTTGTTAAACAAGTTAAGGAAAAGCATTTTATCGCATTTTCACAAGTTTAATGAATTCAATACAGGAGCACAAATGTTAGATTCTATTTATCATATGACACTAAAATAACTTTAAAATCTTGTTTTTGGAATGAAAACATCAAGATTTGCTGTTTATACCTGACATTTTGTGTCCTTACATAGTTACTAAACATGTCCTTACATAGTTACTAAACATGTAACGGTAATACACTAGTGTTTTATAGATTTTAATACATGGCCTCATAGATCTATGACAAAACATAGAGCGACAAAACATAGAAAAGCAAAAAAATAGAAAAGACATAATATAGAAAGATACAACATAGAAAAAAAACATAAAAAAAAAAGGATCGAAAAAACTTCAAAATAACATCAAAAAGTTCAGAAATATCGAAAATTTTATTTCCATCAATTTTACGACAACAATACATTTTTTTTTATATTTGAGGTATTTCGAATGAAAATAACGGGTTTTGGTCAAAATGTATGACAATGGGAATGAAAGAAGTGAACACATTTTGTTGAACAAATTTTATTTTCAGACAATGGGATTGAAAGAGGTGAACACATTTTGTTGAACAAATTTTATTTTCAGAAATACATCGATAACTTTGTGGCGAGTGAGCAAATGTTCAACGACGCATAGCAATCGCCGAGCGGTCAAGTAATTATCATTTATCACACTTATTCGTTCTATTATTCATTGATCTATTTAAAGAGACTAGGTCTGTAACTATGAACATTTTTCGAAAAAAATTCTTCTCTTTTTAAATCATTTGTAAAAATAGAATTAATTTATATTTCACAATTAACATGTTCAGTACACCTGAAAACTGCATGGAAAAGTGAATTATCTTATAAAAACAGGTGTTTTTCTCTTGTTTGTAATTATTTACGTCCCTCCAATAATTCTAGACAGTTGATTTTTAACATAAAAGCTGTTGTTTTGATTGTGATTTTTTGTTAAAATTTACAAAAATGGTAAAATGTTTACCTGAATATGAGAATTTTTACTGTATTCCTAAAAAATAGAAAATTTATTTCTAAAATTAGAAGATCAAAAGTTACAGACTATGCAGCTTTAATGTCACGTCTATTTTTTGACTTGTCTATTATTTAAATATTTCTTCTCTCTTTTGTCTTTCTATGTTTTGTCGTACACCGGGCCTCATATGACACATAGACATAGTCATATGATAATTTTAATTTAAAGTCCCTGAAGTTTTATTTTATCTTGGGAAACAATGCATACCCTAACTAGATACCTCATTTTACAGGTTTTTTTTGCTTGGTCTTCACTGTTTATTGGAGACCACATTCACATGTTTCCAGTCAAAAAAGGATAAGAAAAAGACTTATAGAAGGGATCTCAGACCTTGAAAACCCTTTAAAATGTAAAAGTACATGTATCTTTCAAAAGAGATGACCTTGACATTCAGTATGGTCTGGATCTTCTACCCATCATTCCCTGCTGTCTCATTGGTCCTCTAGGGGGGGTTATTGCAATGTCTAAATAGTCACCAATATTGAATCGTTTTGTTGCTAAACTAACGGTATCATCCTGACCCCTATGACCAGCACATGTCGTGCCGATCTCTCTCATTCTGTGGAGAGGGTTTCTGGGGTCAGGATAAACAATGGAGAAATCAAAGAAGGTCCCTTTTCTTCGTGCATCAGGGTTCACTTCCTTTACGAGACTGGTTAATTCTTTTAATGTTGCATCCATCCTGAAAAACACAAGATCCTTATTAACCTATTTTTCATTGATGTTTTTATTGGCCCAAAAGTACTTGGATAGAGTCAGACGGACCCATAAAAAAATACAGTAAAACCTGTCTTTAGTGGCCACTCAAAAGGAAGACCACAAATTGGTTTTCAAAACCGATTATCACTTAATGCAGGTCAAAATTATTGCAGAATGCTCTCTTAATGCTTTCCACCTTCATTACGCTACCATTTGCCTTTAAGACCTTTGTTCTGTCTATTTTTGAGTGGCTGATCAAGACAGGTTTTACTGTTGTACTTATCGCATATAAGAATGTCATTAACCCTTACCATGGTAAACCAAGAATCTGAGATATAGCCAGTTTTGAAAACAGCGTAGATCGAGATCAGCTGGCTTCTTAGAAGCCAGTTGATCTGGATCCACACTGTTTTCTGCTCTGCCTTTAAATACTTGCTAATAACTGAAACCCTGCAAGTTGAAAATGAGGAGAGTCTAGCACAGTGTTTCTGGATACATGAACCTTTGTAAAATAAAACACATCTCTTAATATAATTATACTTTGATTATACATGGTGTTGTGCATTGTTACAAGCAATATCAAATAAGAAAGGAGCACAGTGGTAGAGGGCTTGACTCGAGACCGAGGAGTTGTGGGGTTAAGTTCACTGTCAGCACTGTGTTGTGTCTTTGAGCAAGACAAATTAATCCCTGCTGAGTACTGGTTCAACACAGGAATATCCGTCCCAACATAACTGAAGAATTCTTGACTGGGACTTAAAGATTCAAATCGAGCAATATCGAAAGATAAACTTGTAATCTTGCATTATAGAAATCCGGGTTAACAGCTATAATTATTAATAACATCAAGCAGCCTCCTCTAGTCTATGATTTAGGGCATACAGTGATGTTACATAAACCAATCAGCCATTGTGACTTTATTGACATATAGTGGAGTAAGCTAATTTCGCCAAGAATGTTATTTCGCCAATTGAATATTCCTACCGTTTTTTCACTTGTGTGACATCACAGGCTCATTCTGAAAAGGGGATTTCCAAGGGCAAAAGAAAACCTGTCAGTTAAGATGTTTTAGCAGTAAGAAAATGCATATCTGAGTGGTAAAATAATGGTTACATATCTGCATCAATGTTTTCCTGCCATTTTCACTAATTCTTTTTAACACTAATCTTTAAATTATGATCCTGATATGTTTTATTCATTGAATATATCGCTTCCTTCATCTTCCTTTGCGTTGACACCCTCACGATGGAGGTAAGAAGACTCAGTGATGTATTGGGGTCCCAAGTGGGGAAAATCATTGATTTTATCATAAGGGGGTTCTTATTAATGTTAAGACTCAGAAACAATGGTATGGCTAATAAGCAGCTGTACGGACCATATATCTAAAAATGATTTTTTGTTAAATTATATCAATCTTTCGCCTGCAATGGCTTGGTGTATCCCAGAAGTACATAAAAGAAAGTTTTTATGCCTACTTTTTCATTTACTGTCTGTGTGGTAGCACCCCAATGAACCTAGGGGTTCAAATCAATCTGAAATTGGATTGAATATAGAAAAAAAAACATGACTGACATATTTTTGATTACAATAAATTAATTGATAGAAGATTCAGAATAATTTATATTCATTGAATGAAAATAATGGTTTGTCTCATAACATCTATTGATTTTTTGTCTATCCAACCCTTTTTGAGGCCTCTTTTTTCAGGTCAACAAGAGTTGTCGGAATTAGATTACTATTTTCAAAATGGCGGAAAAACGGGTGCACAAACAAATCAAGGTTTTTGCAAATTAAATAACATATTTTGATGGTCTAAGATATCACACATTATTATAAAAGGTTGAAATTATATGATAAAATCATTTTCTGGTCAGGTTGTATTTTGTTTTGCTACCCTCAGAACCATATCTGCTTACGTTGGCGAAAACTGATTATCCCAGTATATTTAAAAACACCACTTGTGTGTGTAACATCACAATTTTCTGTTCGTGAGAAAATGAATGCATCCGTCATAAGGTTCAAAAAGAAATTTATAGAAAGTGTAAATTTTAATATCATGATCATAGGTCCAGATAAGGAAATTTTATTTGCGTAAAATTTTAATTATTTTCTTACCCATAAATTTAAATATGTGTTTTGGGTGCTCAAAGAACCGTCTCATTGAGACGGTTCTTTTGAGTACCCACAACATATGTTTTGATAAGAAATAAAGAAAACAATTTTCCAATATGCACTCTTATCTGGAGGCCTGATGATATTAAATTTAAATACTCCTTTGTTTAGAGCTTATCTGTCAGATACAAGAAAGGCATCGTGAAACACTATTCCAGGCTTCTTCTCATAAGTGATTAACTCTTTGTAATTTTTGCATGCTGGGTAATTTTGCATGCTTTTTCTGTTGGCTGCTGATTTTCTCCAAATTAACCTTAAACTAAGTTTTCAAAAAGTCCTTTCAGGAATACCATCAGAGTGTCAAACAGCTTGAACCCAGATCAGGCCCGACTTTTTGGGTCAAAACTGTTTGCAAAGATTTTCACCAGACGACACTAATCCCTGCTAGTGAGGAAAGTTAAACTTAAACAGGGTACTTTGTGATTTTTAATTAATGTTATTGACAAAAAATGATAAATAGTGAGGAATGATTGCTACAAACCATGCTTATTGAGCATGCATCAGAACAATGGTGTTTATAAAGTTCGCTTTTTTTAAAAAAGGACAGTGTTCGATTTTTATGAATGTTTTAAAAACTATTTTCAGTGATCAATTTTGGTATTTATATTTTTAGGGTGTTCGAACTTTTAGGACATTTACCACAATCATGTGTAAAGCTTATCTGACATGCATTAACATTTGGACTCTATAAAAAACAGTTTGTGTTGTTGCACATATTTCAACAGACATATATTTTCTTTGAAAATCAATCATTTTAATGCCAGAGGATTTATTTGCACTGTATCTGCAATTCTGCATGATGCAACTATGACAGTTAAAGAAACCCATATGAGATCTATTTCACTGTCACTGAGACTGTTTGACAAAGCTTACACTGAGGCAGGTCAGGATTAGAGGAAAAGTAATCATAAAGTAATCGTAAAGTAATCATGATTACATTTAATTGATTTCATTATGTAATCTTCATATTATTTCACAGGGACATTTGTATTCCACAGTATTTGACCGAAATATTGAGTTAAGATTAAAATCAACATATATGTGATTACATTATGATCCGTACTCAAAAATTTCCGAATCTTATAGCAGCAGGGTGGGAACTAAAGGCAGCAGGACATAGTACCCTGGGATTATCTCAATCACTATTTATGCACAAAATGGTTGCTTATCTAGGCTAAAATAAAAAATACCTGTGTTTAGGGTAACCCGACCCTACCTTAATTTACTGGTGGAACCTAGATTTTTTTCAGGTTTTCTGAAAAATATATAATTTTATGAATTTTGAAAGGCGAAATGCCTTTCAAAATGCATAAAATTATATTTTTTCCAGAAAAATAAATAATTAAAAAAAAAAATATGTGAGACATTGTGTGCCTGCCCTACCTAAAATTTTCAGACCCTTTACCCGAAACACACTTATTTTTTTTATTTGGCCTTACCAAGTATAAATCTGTAATTCATTGGATGGATAATTTCCCCTCTGGAACTCTTGGAGATTGTTGTGACGCCCAGTGTTGTAAAAAACCCTCAGTAGAAGTGGACATGTCTACAAATGAAAAATAAATAGCCATAGAACATATGGGATGTTCCGATAATAAAAATTCTGAACCAAAACATATGCTGACTGTTGCTACTCAAAATAACCATCTCAATGGGACTGTTCTTTTGAGCATCCCAAATACCTGTATTCAAGTAGACTAATGGATAAGAAATAATCCAATTTCTACTCTCAAAATTATTCCTCATCTGGACATTTGCATAAGTATGTATATCCAAATGAAATTATTTCTTATCTTCGGTAACCCAGGACAGGGGATGTTGGTTCTGCCCCCACCGGCGTCACTGCATTGTGTCCTTGAGCAAGACGCATTAATCCTTGCTTTAAATAGTACTGATTCAACCCAGGAAGACCTGACCTGAGAAGGCTTTCATCCTCAGGGTTCCCACAGAAATTTAAAAACACAATTCCATGATTTTCCATGATCAGCAATGTAATTTCCATGACTATTTAATGCACAGACTCCAACCTCCCCTTTAAGCAGCAACTTCACCATGCTGAGCATAATGTGGAATGCAGCAACAACAGCATATTGTTTGTAGACCATGCATGCATTTTGAAATAATTAAAACTTGAAACCCCCAGTAGCCAGAAAACTAGCTGTCGGACACACACATGTCCGACAGCTAGTTTTCTGGCTGCTGGTGGTTTTGTCATGTTATTTCACAAAATTCCATGATTTTTCCATGATTATTCAGGTTTTTTCAAATTCCATGATTTTCCCATGCATGGAACTTTTTTACTGATTTTCCAGGTTTTCCATGATTTCCAGAGCTTGTGGGAACCCTGCATCCTGCTACCTGGAGTGTCAAAGTACATACATTGTACCTGTTGATAAAGCCTGTGAGGGTGTCAGGCAGTACATAGAGTAACTTCACGCTGAAGAGCTCTGCTGAGATACTCGGTGAAAATAATGCCAGACGTTAATTAAAAAGCGTTAAAAATCATGAAATTTCAATCAATAAAATATCCATAAATATGCCCGATTCTTATATACACACTTTCTTTATCGAAAGAAAATCCTATTGCAATCCAATTGCAACATATTCTTTTAGTTATTGCTTACCCAAATAAATAGTTCATACCTTTAATTGAGCCAGTGGTGTTGATTTTGTTTCTTCCTCTTGTGAATTAAAATTTGTTTCAACAATCCATCTGATATAATTTTCACCCTTTTTCTGGTGAATAAACCACTTCAAAATAAAACTTTCCAACCAGTTTGGTTCAAATTGCATTTTGATCATTAGTTACAATTATACATAGACAACATTGAAAACTTTGGCTTATTCTGAAGCAACAGGGGGCATATCTGTGCTCATCAGGACTATGGTTAATTTAAAACTTTTAAAAGATTAGGACTAACACCTAATTTAAGATGTTTATATAAAGGACCATTTGTTTTGATTATCAATTATAAGTCCGAGATGTAAACATGAACATGACGTCATTCAGAATAGTCGATTTTAAGGGGTGTCAGCGTTCAAAGATTATGTCAATTTCGTTATTTAAAGCTGGTTTGTTTCCAAAATACAACAAAATAGTGTGTTCGCTAGATATATAAAATTATCTTTAAAAGTTTTTGAAAAAAATAAATCTGAATGCAAACAAAATCAATATTTTGTTTGAAAGCATATTCCTTTGTGTGCAAGTGACAACGTAAATAAGACGTGAGAATACCGTTTCATTTATAAGATGGCTCGCTGGCCTAGTGGTTAAGGTGCAGTTACTCTGAACCAAAAGCTAAGGGCGCTTGCCCATGTTTTACAGCAACTATAGATTTATATATATTTTTTTTATTTCATTATTTTTTTTAATCCTTGGATAGGATAAAATTATGTACTTTTTTCTGATTTGAAGTTCATATCTTTATGAAAATCGCCAGTTGACGAATTAGCATCATAGACCAACTGTGTACCGTTTATAAATCACTTACTTGTGCCTGCATGTACGACTTAATTCTGTCGCCCTTGCTGAGGGGTTGGTTGAGTCCTGTACTCTTAGACTGCCATGCTTTAGTCACAGAATGCGAAGAATGAATATATGTTTCATCAGTGTAGACGATCGTATAGCCTGCACCCATAAGCTTTTTATATGTCTTAAAACCGTATTCTGTGCGCCACAACATCTGGCCGTAGACATGTCATAATCTCTCTGACACGCGAGTCGTACTCACGATACATGTAGTTCGCCTTTTCAGAGGCTATGGTTACAAAATGAATGCGACGCGGATCAAAAGCGAACTGAATTGACTGAATTGACTTTGGCAAAATGCATGATTTTTAAAATGAAACAGATGTTCATGCATGTCATGCTCAACATTTATTTTGTTTCATACTGTCAAAATTCTATTGGTTTTCTAGCTGAAAATCCAAAAGCAAATATTTTGCATAAATTATCATATGTATATGTTAAGACGCATAAATGCATACCTAACATCCAAAAAATGAAAATAAAAAATAACACTTATGGGATTCGAACCCTCAACCTTCCCATGAAAAAAACTTGGCTTTCATCTGTGCGAAATACGCTAGCTATGCCGCCACCGGTTCTACCTCTATGTGTACTTATTGCTTATGCTAATAAACTCCACGGGTGGTAAACTCGTTTATATAAATGTGTAACGCAAATACGCTTTACAGTTAACTTTCTCTCTCACCCTGGGTCATACTGGGCAGATCAAAAGGACAGCCATAATGAGGTGATTATGACTTCCTCACTGGGGCAATAAAGTGGTCCCATAAAGGGATTAGGTATTTTATGATAAAATATTGATCTTTATCTTAGTGAATGAAATTGTGTTGCATACAAGTAAGTCCCCTCTTGAGGCCCCATTAATTTTTTGAGATACTGAAACTGTCCCTTATCAGTTAATCCTTTAATGATCTCTATTGGACAGTAATCTTTGTCTTTAAAATGGTATGTTCCAAACTACGTAATGGTCATGTTTACATCACCTATTTATATGATAGCAGTTCTAAGACACACTTCAGAGATGCACCCTTTGCATGTTGGGTAATGTTGGTTGCTATTTTGATGTCTGCTGATTTTTCCCCAAAATCAACTCTTTCAAAGAATTCTTTAATAAATAATAGCATATCATAGTGTCAAACATCAGGTCAAACATTTATCAGTCTTGATCTGGGTCCATTTTGTTTGCAAAGGTTATCAGCAGATGATACTAACAGGCAAAGAGTAACCAACACACATAAACGGTAGGAGGCACATTTCCCTTTAAAAGCTACATTTGACCCCTTGGCAGGCACAACAGTTTTAACACTCAGATCAACTATAACATTTTAATCAATTCCACTAAAGTGAAAACCAAAAAGGCATACCCATTTTTCAAATGACTACTAAAATCTCAATCGACCACTCAATTTTTCAATCTATCACTAATCGTCAGTAATCGACCAGTATTGACCATTTCTGGAGCATTGACCGGGGCGGTTAAAACCGCTGGTTAAAATCGCCCCTGGTTTGGACGGCCTAACCTTGGGGATAATTGAGAATTACCTGTATATTCACCGAGTGCATAAAGCACCTAGATCATTCAGATCAGGGTGTGACGTATCACAGTTTAAGAGAATGGTATTTTCTGTGAAATATGGTGTGTTATCCGTATTAATTACAAATCGCTCTCGAAGCTTTGAGATTTTTTTTGTGCGCAGGACGCTGTGTTCCGGCTCTAGTTTGGGAGAGATAAAATCGGCAACGAGGCCAGGTACCACCGAAGCTTGCGAGGCGCCATGTTGGACAACTTTTTGAAGTTCGTTAGCCTAGTTAAAAGAACATTGTAAACTTGTACATATGTGTTGTCTATAGGCGTGCTTGGCACGCAGGGCCTTCGGCCCCGCTTTGCTTTGCACGTATAATTAAACTTGCTGAATTTTTATAGCACAGTGGTTGCTTAACATACTACCAATCCTCAGGTACATCCTCAATGGAGCCAATAGGGGTCTGGTACTGGATTCTATTAAACAGTGCTAGGTCACATCCCGCTCTGGATCATCAGAGCGCTTTACACACTCGGTGAATACACTGGTAATTCTCCGTTATCCTAATGTATTTTGGTGAATTTATAACTTGCAATATCTTTAAAACTACTCCAAATTTTGCGTTGAAATTTTCAGCATATATTTGAAATATGATTTTCATTCGAATAAGAAAGTGCTCATAAAATTATAGGGCATATTTATCGATATATTACTGATTAAAATTTTGGGATTTTGAACGCTTTTTAATAAGCGTCTGGCACTATTTTCACCGAGTATATCGGCGGAGCTCTTCAGCTTGAAGTTACATAATGCCTAAAATACCCGGATGACTTAACAATAGAATTCGGAGACTGAGTCAAGGAGTCTGGTAGCAGACCCTCAATTAGTTGCAGAACTGTGACTTTAGATTTTTTTTTCGATCTGGCTGAATCTAAAGTCGCAGTGTTTTTGTGCTCTATCTTGACCAGTGATGGAGTCCCCTTTTGTTTTGGGAAAAACTCGTTTCCTTGACAATCCAACCATTTACACTTCTTCATGTGTTTTACATACACAACCAAAGTTATAAAAATGTTACCATTGACTTCGTTATTATGACACGATCAATGCAATCTGTAATATCATGTTCTTGTTGTTGTTTTTCGGCTCATCGCAGCCATTTTGCATGCTTTTCACGAGCTAGGGGTGATTACGTTTTTGCGATAAAATTCGGATGTTGAATTGATGAGACGAACTTAATAAAACGTTGAGAAATATCATAATAAAACCCGGTACTGGTTATACTCCCCATGACTAGGTAAGGTATGTCAGCGCTTTTTCAAAAACTCAGTACATAATAAGATTAACAGTGGATTTTGGACATTATAAGAAACAAGTAGGTGTTTGAATTTTGAAAATCAGGGCAAAATTGTTAAAGCTATTGATTCTGTTAACTTACTCAATGTTGGTACGCTCGCATCAGTCACGTTTCTGTATTATTGTGCATTGTAGCGCCCCCTATTCTCTATTAAATTATAACGAGTAATGACCTATTTCAAAAAATGAAAGTCGATTTCCAAGAATGGTTTGATTTCAATTTAATATAGCATGCCAAAGAAAATGAGATACTTACTTGACAGAAATCCTTAACAATCACATACCCCACCCGTATAAATCTAATTTTCGGAAAGGAAGCTTTGTCATGTCCCAAAATGTCATAATCAGACCAAAAATGGACTTTTCCAACAAGGCGGACAATTGTTATTCTGATCATGTGCTCACGTGACAAGTTTCCCGCCAAAAGTAGCAAGCTAACGCAAGAGTACATCGACCTCTGAACCGAGAGAGGGTCAGCTTGTTTACGACAAGAAGCGATGGATTGGAAAGATCAGAATCAAATTACTTTTGCACAGTGATCAGTAAGAAATTAGTGAAAGAAAATATTTTTATTTCATGGCTAACCTTGCTGCACGCTGAATAGCTTTACTATCACACGCTTATGTTCAAATAGGCTATCAGTCAATACATAGTTGGTACCCATCGTTTTTAAGGCGCCACGTGAATCTTATATAGAGACATTGGGTGTTTTGACCTTCTTTTTGAACATGTGCGCAATGGTTTATGATTAGAATTGTATAATGGTGTCATTGTTTGAATATGCAAAACCATTTGGATTTTTTTCTATGTATTTTCTGTTAGCGGAAGTGGGTGAGTTCCTTATCTGAAAATAGTCAATTTTCAATCCAGTGACATCCGTCGGAATACAGAACCAGGGTGAAAAAATTTGCATACTAGGTTGAAGATTGACCTTTATTCGTTGACATTCATCAATATATTAAAAGAAAACCTATTACAAATGGTGAGAGAGGTCACCATAAAAATCAACCTGTATGCACAAAAAAGGATCCCATCCATTGCCATTAAGAGCTCCTCGGACACAGTTTGTACATATCCAACTGGGTAGTTCTCGATGGCAACAAATTGGTAAAAGGCGGCCCCAGTTAGATCGGTAATTGGTCATCTTTTTTTGCAAATATCTACATGTAACAAATGTATGGTGAGATGGTATTGGATTCTTTTAATCTCAACAGACCAGGTATGATCATTTTTAGGCCAATTATGATATGATCATTTTTAGGCCAATTATGATAATAAGGAAGGTAAAAGAAAACATTATATAAGTCTGATTTTGGTATTTAATGTTGTTAAAACATCTGTGTATTCAGAAAACGGAAAGTAAACGGGTCATTGTCGGTACATTAAATACCAAAACAAATTCGTGCGTGACTTTAGTACCCACAGAAAAAGCATGCTCTTCAGCTCAGAAAACAAAAATGACGCCATGTTTTGAAAACAAATAGTGTAAACATTCTGTGTGGACAGGAGTATTTTATCTTTTTAGAACTAATCAGGTATGCATCAGCGGCAAACTAAATAGCAAAATATAGATAAACCTATATACATACAAAATGGAGTAGTGTTAGAGGAAGACACTGTTTGGAAATGAATTTTCAACTTGGTTTACGTCCACGATAACAGTAAGGGAAAAGATAGAGGCTTAAAAAATCAGGGCTATATGATAACATAAAATAAAAATCCATCATATCGCCCTGAATTCAGTGCTAACCCTCAATGAGACACTTCCCAAGTTCTCATACACAAACAGGTTGAAAAAGTGCTATATGACATGAAAAAGAAGTTGATTCGAGCTTGGTTGACCAAGGGACAGGTGCTTCCACTGATGGGTATTGGGTAAGATTTGGCCAAGTTCCCACAGTGCCTTTTGTTAAAGCCAATACTTGTTTTTACTGAAAATCTGAAAGAGAATCCTACATAAACTATTTTACTACCTTTTCTCTATCCACTGGTTTTTCTGGTGTTCTTTCTCTATTACTTTCATTCTGTTGCATCTGCACTGTAGATTCAAGGGCCATTTTATTCGGAAATGTTTTTACACGGTAGTTAAAAACGTTTTCCCTTGAGTTATGATAAATCAGCGGTCCGTGGAAACACCCCAAACCACCCCAAAACACCCCAAACCACCCAAAACCACCACCAAACCACCCCAAACCACATCTAAACCATACCAAACCACTTTCTTAACACCCATAATATGTTTTTGTGATAGTATGAAGACTTGAAGAATGAATTTAAAAGCATTTGTATTACGTATATTACGTAGACCTGCCATGTTAACCCCAAACCACCACCAAACCACCTCCAAACCACCCCAAACCACCTCAGACCACATCTAAACCACACCAAACCACTTTCTTAACACCCATAATATGTTTTTGTGATAGTAAGAAGACTTGAAGAATGAATTTAAAAGCATTTGTATTACGTATATTACGTAGACCTGCCATGTTAACCCCAAACCACCACCAAACCACCTCCAAACCACCCCAAACCACCTCAGACCACATCTAAACCACACCAAACCACTTTCTTAACACCCATAATATGTTTTTGTGATAGTAAGAAGACTTGAAGAATGAATTTAAAAGCATTTGTATTACGTATATTACGTAGACCTGCCATGTTAACCCCAAACCACCACCAAACCACCTCCAAACCACCTCCAAACCACCTCAGACCAGTCTCCCTGGATGCAAACAAGCACACTCACACACACCCTCCCCCTCTCTGTTTCCTTCTCTCTCTCTCTCTCTCTCTCTCTCTCTCTCTGTCTCTCTCTCTCTCTCCCCCCTCTCTCTGGACCAACACACACACAAACAGTAAATCCCCTTTTTTCGCTTCACACCGTTCATTGTGAAGTTCAAACATGTGATGCGCCTTTAATCGTTATTCGGAAGCTAATTAGTCCGTATTTAATTTCGACTGCTTGTTTGCAAGCAATCAATTATCCTAATCAGTTTAAAGAATAGAATAACTATCGCAGATTAAATTAAAGATCAAACATGTGATGCACCTTTAATCCTCAGGATTTCGGTAGCTAATTAGTACTTGTTTACTTTCGGCTGGTTGCACAATTGAATTTAAAATAACAAATTAATAAAAAAAATCGACAATTTTATATTTCAGTAAAAAATAATTTCAGTTTGTCCCGTGCGCTGATCCAGAAAAGTTTGTCAGAGGGATGGAGAGAAGATCGAAATGCCACTAAAAGTTGACCATCATCGGCCGGCTAGCGAAACGCCATTTCAATGGCGTTTTGCTGGCGTGCCGATAATGGCCCACCATTGAATGCTGGCTTGGTACGATTGCGTTATTTAAGTGATCCTGACCAATATTGCTAGGAAACCCTATGTGGTTTGTGGTGGTTTGGTGGTGGTTTGGGGCTAACATGGCAGGTCAACGTAATACATATGCTTTCAAATTTCTGCTTCATTTATTGATACTATCACAAAAACATATTCTGGGCGTTAAGAAAGTGGTTTGGGGTGGTTTAGATGTGGTTTGGAGGTGGTTTGTGGTGGTTTTGGGTGGTTTGGGGTGTTTTGGGGTGGTTTGGGGTGTTTCCACGGACCCATAAATCAGAGAGGTTCCGAGTAGAAAATCAGTGTAGCTTGGGCGCTTATGTATTATAGTCCGCAACGACAAAAGAAGACTCGCAAATAAAAAAAATAGCAACAATGAATGATTTTGACCAAGATAATGGAACATTCCATTCTCTGCGGATCCAGAGGAGGGATATGGTGTCCGGACCCTCTTGAAAATCACAAGTTATATGGGTTTCTATAGAAATTACTGTCGGACCCCCTGGAAAAAAGCTGAACCCCCCCTGGAAAACGTTGGACCCCCTGGCTCCTTGGAAAAGTATAGTTTACTCTGTAATAAAACCATTGGACCCCCTCTGTAAACTTTAAAATAAGTCGAGGACTAAAAAAAACGTTGTCCAGACTGTTTTCTGGCCGTCAGGCCTGGACCCCCCCCCCCCCCCCCTAAAAAAATTCCTGGATCCGCGCATGACAGTCACCCTATTAGTGGATCAAAATGTAAGTGAGTATGACCAGGAAGTACCAAAATCAACCCACGGCACCACGAGGAAGGGCCACATAATACTTACAGTCACAAGACATCAGACAGACAAGTAAAGCAACCAACTCTCAGCAAGATTATCACGAAACTAGAAATGACACTTAGGACTGCATAACAAAACAAGGATCGAAAACAAAATACCCACAAACAATTGTAAACAACAAATCAACAGCCTTAGAAATCTAGACTCTCGAGGTGCATCTATTAAACACCATCATCTTCTTCAGTAATTGCCTCCCTCAACACTTGAGTATTCTCGCAATTTATTTTGTTTTAAGAAAAAAACATCAATGCTTATGCGGCTGACAATACTGTCTCATACAGCCATAAAAACCTAGATATTTGAAAGAGGTTTTAGTTGATGAGAGCGCCACATGCATTGAGTGGTTCAGAAATAATAAAATGCAAGCAAATCTGGACAAATCCCAGGCAATTATGCTTGGAAAGTCTGGATTCGAGAATTGCAAAAGTCTTTTTCTGAACGGTACAGAGATCAAATGTGAAATACTCTGTAAAACTCCTAGGTGTAACCATTGACTATCCACTTGTGTGGCACTTTTGCTCGAAAACTAGCTCTGCTATGATGGGAAAAAAAAACTCCAATACAGGGCACTTCGGTTAGTATTTAATGATTTTGATAGCTCTTATGAAACTCTACTTGAAAGAGTTAACATGCCTACACGTCATATCAGTAGAAATTAGATTAATTGCTGTTGAAACTTTTAAGATTCTCCATAAAATGTCACCTGCTTTTTTGCAGGACCCTTTATCTCACAAAAATTCTATCTACTCTTTCAGATACGACAACCTTGTAAATGTGCCAAGAGTGCATATCACAAAGTAAGGTAAATTTCCTTTTTGCTACGAGGCAGCTGGTGTGTGGAACAGCCTCCCGAATGATATTCGCAAAGTTAAAGATTTTAAAGAGTTCAGGAGGCTGGTCAACACATGGAGCGGCTCTTAGTGCAAATGTCCAATGTGCAAAAGTTAATCAGTTTTATTTGGCTATTTTTTAATCTTGCTTTTGCTTATATAAGTTTCTATTTTTTACCCCAGTTTGCTTTTTACCTGCTCTGCTTTGCTTTACTTTTATTTTGACTTTTATTTCCAGTTTGCTTTGCTTTTACAAATTTCTTATTTAATTATCTTGTTTAATTTGCTTGGTTAGAATAAAAACATATTTTTTAGCTATATACTGATATTCAAACGATTCTGTGATACTCATCACCATAATATCTGCCTTTCCTACAGAAACACCGTGTAATGTTTATAGTTGATTTTATATCACTCTAGTCCCTGCTGCTTAACATTAAAATAAATTACTATGTTTTCAGGTCTGTGATTCTTGTTAAAATGTTTTAACATGTACAGTCTTTTCATATCATGTTTGTCGACAAAATAGCCTACGGCTAATGTTATTCTGTTGTACATTTGAACGTCGACGTTAAATAAAGTTTCTTGTATCTTGTAATACGGTGGTAATAGCAAGTGAGAAAGACCAGGGAATGCCAGAATCATATACATCAGACTGACCTACGGCACCGCGAGGAAGAGACACAGCTAGAACACTAATAGCCACACATGACAGCAATAGCACAATTAAAGCAAAACAACCAGCTCTCTCTCTCTCTCTCTCTCTCTCTCTCTCTCTCTCTCTTTCAACGAGATGATGCAGAACTAGAAAGGACACGAAGTACTGCATACTGCAAAGTATAACACACAAAACCTCCACAAACGATGGGAACAACAATAAACAATGGATCAACAACAACAGAACCACCCCCTTAGAACAGACAGCAGCGGAAGCCACAAACCTAGCTAGCAATCTATATGGGACCCATATAGGACCTAACTGGCACCCATATGGGGAGTGCAACCGGGCTTCATATGGATCCCACATGGGTTGGCCCATGTAAATACACTATGATAAAATAAAATAAAAAGTAGAAGCAGGAGCGGATCCAGGATTTCTTGATAGGGGGTTCCAATTTACAAAGGGGTGTGATTTGTAAATTGTACTTGATTATTTGATATTTTTTCCTTATTTTTTCTGAAAATTCTCATGAAAATGGAATAATTTTGTCTCAAAGGTGAGTTTGAATGAAACACATGTATCCGCCACTGAGGAAATCTCGAGGCTGCTCCAATCTTAAAGCTGCAACCAATCCACACCATGACAGTCAAATGTTACGACAGCATGTACTATATATTGATTTAGTTAAATGTTAGTCTGGATAGACTGAAAGCTAGAGTGTTAAAGAGTGTAATTCCATGCGCGGATCCAGAGAGTTTCTGATATTTTTTTAGTTGATGAGGGGATATCAGATCAAAATACAAAATACCACTAAAAGCGGACCATCATCTTCCTGCCAGCGAAATGCCATTTTGCTAGCGGGCCTATGGTGGCCCAACATTGGATTGGCTCGGTAGCTTTGTGATTGCTAGGGGATCCGGACGTGTATTGCTAAAAAAACCCTATATTTTTGTGATTTCAGGCATGTCCGAACCCTCTGTCCCCCTACCCCCCCCCCCTTCTCTGGATCCGCGCATGAATTCAGATGTTTCACCGATACTGGCTCTCGTTTATTTGTAAAATAAATATTTAGTATAGGAAGGAGTTATTCTCATTTAAGCAAGGACTAGACATCTCAAAAAGAAATGAGAAAGGCCTTCGTTTTCTAGACGACACAGTGGACACTTCGGATCTACTTTCTGATTGATAAACTTATTGATCTTATTGAAAGAACCTTCGAGAGAGAAGGCTCTCCTTACCTTGCATGTAATGACAGAAATGCATTTTTACTTTGGAAAAAACGAAAAATATCATGCATGGTCATGTCAAAATGTATGTGATGCATTGACCTTTTTGTTGGACAAACTTTTTATTCGATTTGGCACCAAACTGTATAGACAAGTAGTTGGGATTGCTATGGGCACTAATTGTGCTCCAATGGTTGCCGATTTATAATGAATTCCTGTTTTGTTATGAGAGGGGCTTTATGATGTCTCTTTCTGATGATAAGTAGGCTGATGTTGTTGGTGCGATTAACACTACATTCAGATATTTGGTCGATATTTTAAACATTAATAATGTTTATTTTGACAATATGGTAAGTCAAATATACCCTTCAGAGCTCCAACTTAATAAAGCCAATACCTTTTATACCAAAGCCGCATTTTTTGACTTGCATTTGCCAATTTCTAATGATATTGTTGCGACCAAAATTAAGGATAAATGTGAAGACTTTGATTTTTAGATTTGTCTATTTCCCATTTTTAGATGGTGATGTTCCTCACTCTACATCCCATGGAGTCTTTATCTCTCAACTCATTCGATTTGCTAGAGCATCTGGCTATATTTTTTACTTCAACACTTGCACTAAATTGTTAACTCAGAAACTTCTTAAACAAGGCTATCGGTATCATAAACTTCGCAAAACCTTTTCTAAATTTTATAGATGATACTATGATTTGATATCTAAATTCAAAAATAGTAAGTGAGTATGATCAGGAAAAACCACAATCACAAACCGCAGACAACCCCGTGGCACCACGAGGAAGAGTGCTCAACCATCACAAGACACCAGGAAGTTGGTCTTAAATCTCTCTTGCTCCAAGGACTTTCGGAACCTGAATTCCATGGTGCCTTGGTCAATGGTATATAAATTGAAGAAGATTGTCGGCTCTAATAATTTTTCAGTGCAGTTCATTAAAATAATTTCCCATTTTAAAAAGATTGGCTATAAAATTAATGTATTGCAACAGACTGCATGCTTGGTGGTCAATCCAATCACGGTTGGCAACTTTGCTTTCCTCTTTAATTGCACGCCAGTGGGTTGCACTTCTATGATAGTTCCAACTTAAAGACTTAGCTATTGATGAGATGGTAGGGGCCTGATGCTTTGGCTGTTTGTCGGGCCCACTAGGGTTTACCTGTTGGATTTCTTTTGCTCCGGTATTCAGTTTTATTTACTGTTGAGTCCTTATCTTTGCTTTATCTCCTTTTTATATCTTGATTTATATGTTCTAGGAGATGATGCATTGATAAGTTAGGGGTCTTTCATAAAAACCAAATAGCTATGTGTCTTGATCTACATCTGAATTAAGGGTGAGGTTGGCGCCGTGAAACCGGTTTAAGCCCTCCAGTAAAATATTTTACTGACAGTTCCAAGGCGGTACTTCTTTTGTGGTTCTTCTATGTTTTTTTCTGTCTTGCGTTTGTTATGTCTTTGTGCGCGTCTGTTTATTTGTGCCTTGTGGTAACCTGCTGGGAAAGGGTTGACCTCTTGGTTCTCGTTTGTGGTGTCTGTGAGTTTGTCACTTTCCCATTGGTATCCTGGGTCTTGTGTGGTACTTGATTGTATTGATTCCTGATCTTTGTACCCTTACTTAATTCAAAGCAATTAGCTGTTTTAAAAAGACTTGGTAGATTTTTAACTAAACGGGGAATTTGGTCATCTATAACTCTTTTATATCATCAAATTTTAGTTATTGCCCCTTAGCTTGGCACTTTTGTAGTATTGACAGTACAAATAAACTCGAAAAGGTTCAAGAGAGAGCACTGAATTTATAAACAATGATTACTCCTCATCTCTCAAGAAATTACTCAGCAAAACTAAAACTGAGCCCCTCCATGTCAAAAGGCTTAAGCTTATGGCATGTGAGGTGTTCAAAATTGTAAACAAACTCTCACCTGAATATATCCAAGACATGAATAGTATTAAGACTTCTACTTATAATTTCAGAGGTGAGAGAAAGGCTTACATCCCAAGGGTAAGCACCACAAGGTATGGTCTGAGGTCATTCAGATCTGAGGCTCCCCAGATCTGGAACAGTCTTCCTAACAACTTGCTGGTGGTAGAGTTATACCCGCATTTCCTAGGGCTGCTCCGGAGATGGGACGGCCTTGGATGTGGATGCCCTCTGTGTTGTGCCTAGTTTTGTTTTTTGCTTTCTTGCTTATGTGTTACCACACTTTGCTTTGATTTGCTTTACTTGCTTCGCTTTGCTGTTTTTGCTTTTCACAATAAATTTTATCCATTATCCCATCCTTTTGTACACTTGTGCCTTAGAATTTTTCACTGTCAAGACTACCTGATGGAGTAAAGTACTGCTTTTACATTTTTAACCTTTTTCGCTTTTAGGGCACCTGCATGTCAAAAGGATGTGATTACTTTGCAACATAAATTCTGCCTCACTGTTTTCTTCCCTTGATTCTTTAAGGGAAGACTTTATGTTACCCTTTGAGTGCTACTTGCTTTTGCCGTCCGCTTTGCATCTTCTATAGTATACTAGTTTCTTAGTCCCCTATTTAACTTTTTTATAGAGATATAATCTTTTAAATAATTTTGTTCTACAATTCAAGTTTATTTTCAGTCTTACCATGTATATATATATTAGTTTATAACACTATTTTGCATGCTCTGTGATATATTCTATGTTGTTCTCTTAAATTTTGTTTGTCGAAGTAAGAGCCCTATAAGGCTTATGTCACTTGTTATATGTATATTCGACTCAAAATAAATCTTCTACTCAACCAGAACACCAGGGTGTTTTACAGGCATGGTCAACAAACTCCATTGGAAAGCCTGGAGACAAGAAGAAGAAACGACCGACTCACTACGTTGTATAGGAGCCAGCATAGATTAGTCGATATACATCAAGACAGCTACCTACAAAGAGTGAAAAACGAATAAGAGAGGAACATCGTCTCTACCATGAAAAAATTGGGAGTGAGACCTACAGTTATTCCTTATTCCCAAGAACAATCAGGGACTGGAACATGCTACCATCTGGGAAAACATCAGCGCCGACACTGGAGGGATTCAGGGCAAACCTTACTGTTTGCCACCCGGTGTGCAGCTACTAGACTGCCAGTTGTTGATGTACATAGTTTTAACAGATTTTAAACTGTACATGTATATATATTTTGGACCACTGACAACTGATACCCTCTGCATGTCATTGTCGCAGGTCTAATTACGTTTTGAAAAGAACCCAGTCCTTTACCCGAAAGATGAAAAAAAGGAATTATAAGTATTATAAGAAACAAAGCACAATATACAAAATATATCACAGTTTGCAGAAAGCAATTAAGATATAAAGTTAGACAGATAGAAAGAATTTGTGTTGCTAAGTTTACTTCTCTGATGAGAGCTAAGGACTAATTTCCCCAATGATTGTCAGTGGTTATCTGAATTCGGGGACGTTTTGACTTGAGGACGTTTTCACTGATAATGTTCCATTCGGTTCTATTCAATACAAGCGTCTCGTGACCCCGATTGTTTAATTTTGTCGAGAAACGTCAACAAAAGTGTAGCTCGTAAATATGTCGGAAAGAAAAGTTCTTAATGTAAGAAAATTAGTTCTGTCCCTTTCCCCATATATCCTGATTTTTTCTACACCAAAGTTCTCGTGTAAAAAGGGGTGTGTAATAGCCTATCATGCTTAAAACGCCATTGGTCACGAAATCTGATGACATTTACTACTTGGATTCAAAACCCCAAGAAATATCGAACAAAGGTGAAATAAAATCACGAAATCTCAGACCACTTTGACATCGCAGCCTTAGCAATGATGGATAAACAATGTGGCGGAAAAAATGAACAATTATCCTCGAGCATCCTAATATCGTGGCAATAACGCGTGACGGCTTCACGTGATGTAACCAATGAACGGGCCTTATCAATTCTGTCGTAGAAATCTTTATCTGTCATTGCACAATGTACCTAGGATAACCAAAAACAAAAATAAATGGAATAATGATAAATGATTTACCTTTTTACTGCATAGCTATCCTTCAGCATCAAAAAGCATCCGTATTGTAAGTTCGTGGTAAAGTTTCCATGTCAAATTACTCCAACTTCCGGTTTTTGAAGCGACACTTTTTTAGGCCAATGAAACAAAATTATTGTTTAATGTAACTTATTAACTCAACTTTGGCAAATTGAAAACCTTTGAAAGATTTAAAAATATAAAAACTTTGAAACTCTTAAAATATCATAAACACTATTTACATGGCTCAATTATATAGAAGTTACTCTTCTGAGCCAGGGGAACAATGAATGCAGTAAAATGGATCCCCACTCCTTACACATCTCTTATCACTGCAGTATACAAGGTGAACCCAGTGGGAGCACAATGTACACTGAGCCCACTTTGTAAAAACAAGTGACACACATTGAACTAATTCTTTTGGCTGGTAACGTTTGCACACACAGCACTTTTCTGACTCAGGCATATTTTCCTCCTCCTCCTCGCTTTGTGAACTTTCATTATCAATATATACATAAGATGTTCCAGGCTTTGGGGATGCTTGCACTACTCTTGGTTTATTTATTTTTTTCTGACCTTTTTCGGTGCTTGACTTGGATTTTTTGCTTGACTTATGAGTTTTACCCTTATTTAAGACACTACTTGCATGCTTTCTTTTGACATTTTGTTTCTTCAAAGTTGATGTTGATTGTTCTCTGTAGCTAGCCAAATTAGACTGAATTGGACTTTCTGTTATAGGTTTTCCTGCCACAACTTCACTAACATTTCTCCTTTTCTTAATGTTTTCATCCTTCTGCCTTTTAATATCCAATAGTTGTTTCAGTTTGGAGTCAAAAATATCATCATCATAAACTGCATTATTTTCATTTAGCTGCTTATCTACAGTAGTATTCAAGCCAACTACATCAGAAGATACATCTGCTTGTGAGCTATCACTATGTAATTCATTATTTTCAATATTTAAACCTTGTTTGTCACTTTCACTTGCAATGCAAAATACTTCAGCTGGTATTAAACTTTCTTTATTGATGGCTGTGCTGTCTAGCGGATATATACCAGTTCTCATGAAGGCTGAGTGCAAATTGTCTGCTGATAATGCTTTGGAATAGACTTTACAAGATAATTCACAAATATTGTACCTGGTTATACTAGCTGATGTTTCTCGCATAAATTTATGACAGGTTGAATTATACATTCTCTGAAAAGGTCCATAGCAACCGACATCAAGAGGTTGGAGAATGTGTGAGCAATGAGCTGGTAAAATGAAGAGTATGATGTTTTGCTGCTTTGCCCATTCTACAAGATCCAGAGATATATGGGATTTATGACCATCCAAAATGATAAGAAGGTGTTGTTCACTATCTCGCTGGGGTAAGAACTTTGTAAGATGATGCTGCATGTAATATCTAAAAACATCTGTATTCACCCATCCTGAATCAGACATCATGCAGTCAGCTCCCGGTGATGAATTCTTCATGAGGTCAGGAACAAATCGTTTTCCCGCGAAGACAAAGAAAGGAGGAACAGCTACACCACTTGCCGAGCCACACCCAATTATTGTAGTTGTTTGTCCTTTCTGTGAAACTACTGATGGCGGATGAAAATCAGTGCCAGCAACAACAGAAGGTGGGGTATGATTTTGCATAACACCTTTCTCATCTATGTTATAGATCAAGTGGGGTTTGTCCCTAAGGTTGTATTTGTCTAGAGTTATTTCAAGTTCCTGGAAGTATTCACATACTACAGATGCTGAAGCTGATTTAGCTCTAACTTTTTCCAATCCTCTTGGTTTCAATACCCGAAGCTGTGGCCAACGCTTAATAAACTTATTGAACCAGTTCAAAGTGAAGGGATTCTCCTTTGACCGCTTCCCAAGTTGGATAGCATAATCTGTGGCAATGTCACACACCTCCTGTCTGATATACCCATAACCATATTTGGCCATGACTTGTAAATGAGAGGCTAACTTTTCTTCTTCTGAAAGGGAAAGGACAGGAATGCGGCCAGTAGTCACAGTAGCAATATCAATCCTGCCGATCACACGATCACGAAGAGTTTGCTCAGGAACCCTGTAAACTTTAGAGGCTTTATAGACACTCAGATTGTCTTCTTTGACAGCTAAGTATGCATTTGTGAGGGATGTTGGTGAATACTGCCTCCTTGAAACAACATGCTGAGGTATGGGCTGAAATGAAAAGAGAGGACTCATAACTTACCCTGGAAAAAAAAGGAAACAGTATACTCACCTTAAATCTGTGTAACCAATCAAAACAAAGAAATATACTCACCTTATATTTCTTAGGAAAACAAACATGCCACTATGTTAACTTTCTATGGTAAGTACAATGTATATCAATAATAGTGAAAAGGGTGTCCTTTAAATGGGCATATACAGCATACCACACTCAGAATATGGTTGCTTGAGCTGCCTTTACACATTAAACTAGGTGATATTTGATTTCAAACTAACTGAAATTATTTAGAAAACTGCTAAAATATCTAGTCAATTAAAACGAAAAATTAAATTTGCTTGGCCTTAAAATTACAGCCTCGCTTTCATATCCGGCCTTGGAAAGGTCACATCGTCTGCTCTGTAAACAAACAAAACTGGTGCGATACTTCGGAGCTTTATAGCGGGAATTTTTCACGTGCTATCAAAAGGGAATAGTAAATTATCATTATTTTAGAGAGGTGAGTAGTAAATTTAATCTGGCTTACCTGTTTGAAGCGCATTTTGATTGAACTTTCTTGAACTCAACGTAAACAAACCGCTGTCACTTTTTGACGTAACTGGCACGCGCAAAAGTAACACGCGAGGCGAGAGGTCACGAGAATAATGGAAGCCACGAACTTGGAATTCCCACGATGTTAAGATGCTCGACGATACATTTTCTCTTCTCTCAGTTGTTTGCTTGGGACCCCACTGTATTGTTGTTTCAAAGATGCATAGTAATGTTGTAAATATAGATACTTACTATCAACAGTGGATGGTCCTGCCGCTTCAGTATCTTCTGGAGCACAGATTCCACATGATAATAAGTAGAAGTAAAATGGAGCCTTGCTCTGTCTTGTAGTTCAACCGGATATCTCTTCCACACCCCAGCAACTCCCCACTTCCGCTCCGAACTACCCAGCAACTCAAATAGGTGCACTCGCACCACATTCCTCCCTGTTCTGATATTTTGGAGTAGATAATGGGATCTCATCCAAACTAAAGGTCTGGGCTGTAGCCCCATAACAAATCCGGGTTTCAATGTCCTTAGCTTAACTGTGGTGTAGATGATATTTGCATTGTTGGTTGGTTCAGCATTGGTGGTTTGATTTAGCATTGTTGGTTGATTCAGCGGTGCAGACTGATTTAACACCGTAGGTTGATGTAATAATGTTTGTGGGACAAAAGCATTTGGTTGAATAAACCAAATCTCCAAAATACTATCTGGTAAGGGTTACTGGTCAAGTCGCTGGCCACTGTGAGGGCAAACAAGTCCTCCATTGATAGACGTCTGTGGTGAGCATCTATACGGGCTATATCGCCCAGATATGCTGGTGTTAGTTCCGTGATGCAGGCTCACTGGCATATATGAAGAGTCTGTTTCTAGCAGGATTCTGTAATGAGGGATGGTTCTCCGGGCTTCTGTTTGTGGATCGTTGAAGGGCGACACTTTGGCTGTAAACCCAATATGGCAGTTCGGAAATTTCTCTAACCAATTTTCAACACCAATGTGTCTACCATTGAAACAATGTAAATGTATCCTCTGGTCCCTGGAGTATGCTTTCCGAACATATTGAAGGCCGGTATTAAGAACATCCGACGAGTGTACTTTTGAATACCCTCTCAGGTGCAGAACCAAGACTTTATCTGGGTGACAAAAGGTTAACAACTGTTGGAAAATGTCCTCTCTTGTTCGTCCCACACATAGTCCAGAACAGTGCGGTCAAACGGGATCCCCCATAAGGCTGTAACAAGTGGGTATGCCTGGACTAATGTCCTAACTGGGTCTATATGCGTTTCATCATAATGGCAACTTTAAGGGTAAAGACCCACAGCTACCTTTGAATCGCGTCCATCAAAGGGATGCTACGAGTAGTTCCCGCTTCGCAGAATACTATGACCCTTCCTATCAGAGTAACTGGATTATTTGGAGCAGGTACCAATGGTTCTCTAAGAATATCATCCAATGTCACTGTCGAAACCTCTCTCACACCCCAAAGTTCACGGGCTGTTCTGTCGAGGTGAAAATGGCTGTCGAAAGCAGCTGGTGGACCTTGTTGAAGAACTAGTGGTTGATTTCTTGGTGGACTCTGTCGTTTGGGTCTCCTTGTAGCTTGAACTAGTTCAGCAGGTTCGGGAACTCGTAGTTCACTCCGTGGGGGACTCTGTTGTCTTGTGGCTTGAACTGATGTAGCCTGTGGAACCTGGGTTATCTGAACTTTCTCAATGGTGTTTTCACCTGGTGGGCCTTGTTGAGCCCGATCAATAACTATGCAGATATTTTCCGGCTGTCTGGGATGCAGAGTGGTGCAGCTCGGGCTTTGCCCCTTATGATAGGTTCGGAAGAATTCTTCTCGAGTACTGTCGGGTAGCTGACCCAGCAAATAAACAAAGATTCTCCAATATACTAAACACGCTGGAGAGTTGACTTGTGGGAAGATCTCAAATTTATCGGGAATCTGCCATCTAGCAAACTTGTACAAAGCCTTCATATCAAGCTGAAGGGGAACCCAAATGTTAGCCCAAGCGTGAATAATATCTTGTAGTCTAGAGTTCTCATGATTCATGAGGGTATAAGGGGTTGCATTTGGACCCAACAGGCTCCGGGCCAACTGTGTTAATCCATTCAATCTTTGTCTATGGGTATTACCCAGTGCTCTATCTTCAGGTTCTAACTGAACAAATAGACTTGGCATGTGAGTTGATTGGACATGGTCCTTCATATAGTTGGTCACGGCACCACGTCTTGGCACCGGACAATCTTGGTAACGGCTTGACTGTCGACCCTTCTTTGCAGTGGGTTCCACCAACATCTTATCGGTAATTGGCCGCTTCCTAACCATATTTTCGGCCAGTGGTGCTCTTACTGGTGAATGACGACTACGTCTTGACGCTGTTGAACGGGATTCCTCACTGTTGGAATGACTTGTTCCAGCTCTAGACGTGGATTGACGGGATGCATCTTTATGTGCGCGGCTAGTTACTGGGCCTTTGCCCTAATCTTGATGAGGAGCATGTACTGGAGTGTAAGGACGACTCTTCCACGATGACTTTCCGGGCTGTTGCCCATACTGACTTCTTGAAGGTCTTATAGGAGATCTCGAAGGCCTATGGGCTTCCTCCCTTCTCTCATCGGATCTGGCGGTCGACCTTATGTCTTTTTCTTTGGCTTCTCCAATCCTTCTGGTGATACTAGTCGAGGGATCGGCCCTAACAAGTTCCCAAGGGTCTGGAACAGGCACGACTTGCAAATCCATTTGGCTTGTCGAAGCAGCATCTGTCCGGAGGCACGGCAGATCCTGCTCCTTCACCATGACACGCTTATCCTTCACCATTCCTGGTGTGGACTGTACGGTTGAAGTTGGCTTGGTCTTTCTGCGTCCAGAGATCAGGTGCTTCCCCGGGTTCCATCTGCAGAGGTGGGTATCAACCCAATTTTCCGGAAGGCATAGGACGGCCATCCTTCTGCAGTGATTTTGTTACAATTTTACAGTTAAGAGTCCTGGGACTCATTACCTGCAAATATCATGAGTCCCCAAATGAAAATTGCGAGTCCCAAAATTTTGGGTCGAGGGAGCTCTTATATTGCATTGTGTTTGTACTATTTACCGTTTATGTTAATTCATTATAATTATGAATTGAAATGAATAAAAGCTTTAAAACAGTATGTAGGGTTCAGTTGTTTATTTATTCAGGTGCAGTATTTGTAAAACAGCAGCACACTGAGGTGTGATTAGAATCCTACTTAGAAAAAAACAAACAAACAAACACACATAACTGAGAAGTCAAAAATAGAAATCCAAGAAAAAAAGCAACAGCTTGTGACTAGATGAGTGTAACCCAAGGGTGGACTTAACCAATGTACAGGCTATCAAGCATGTCCAGAATATTATCCAGCTTTACTGAAATGAAAAGTATCCAGACCATGCACTTCTACAGTCTACAGAAGAGTTTATTTCAGCTTTTTTAGCTCATAGATTCTTCTGTCTTTGGATACCTTCCATTTTAGTAAAGCTGCATTAAAGTCAAAGACCTCTTTCTTGTCTTTTTAGTTGGTTCTTCAATGTTGCCCCTTGACAAAAATCCCGTTTGCGTCAACGTTTTTTGACGGTTGTCAACCTTTAACCTTTGATTTGTAGGCATGTTTATTATGGTTAATCAGGTACAGGTGAACTTATTCTTTTAAATACACAGATAAAATAAAGTGTTTCAGTGCGACAATCGCACATGAGTCATTAGATTGGTTCCCCTCGTTCATTTTCTGTTTCCGCGTATATGCTGACTAAGAGCAAGCTGATAAACGCTGAAAGGGAGACCAGTCTATTGCATCATGTCTTGTGATTAGCTAGCCAAAAACCAATAAGCCAATCAAAATCGCCGTAATAAACGCATTAGTAAACGGCGCAACGGTAGAACACTAACCAGTTAAAAACGTCCAGGAAAACAACAAACGGAGACGAAATTAACGAAAACGCACTTGCCAGAAATTCAATGCGTCCCACGGATTCACATACTTTTAAACAGTGCGTCCTTTGCTAAAAACGTGCGTCCTAGACGCAGGACGCGCAGGTAACAAAATCACTGCCTTCTGGCTTCGTACAGCCAAGAGCAGTTGTTGTTTCTCTTTGCCAGGTCATATTGGCCCATGCACGAGTTCCGCCAATATGTCCCTGTCCTGGACAATTCCGATTTGATTGAAGAGCTCTCTCGGGTCCATCAACACATCATCAAAGCTACGAAGGCGGACCTCCTGGACAACCATCTCCGCTCTTATTCGTTGACGTCTGGCCACTTCAGTCTCTGGCGATGGGGGTCTATTGGTGACCTGTGTCCGGTTGAAGAAATTATGGGCATTTCTTCTCATAGTTTCTAGTCTTCTATCGGTCTCCTGCTCTTTCTTACTATTTCTTACTGGAGACTGATGAAGGGTAGTCCCAGAGTGGCGGGAATATAGGGAGTCTTCAAGGTATTGGCTATAGACTTCCGGCCAGTTTTCGGGAGTCCTTGGCTCCCCCTCCAAGGTAAAGGGATGATTCTGTATCAGGTCATCCTCGGGCTGTTGCCCAGTTTCCATGCTTCAGGTAGATTGGGAAGGATCCTGATTGGGCTGTTGCCCTGTTTCCCGGCTTCCTGTAGATAGTGAGGGATCTTGATCCGGCTGCTTTATATCTATACTGTTTACTGCTGGTCAAGCGGGACAATGATATCTCTGTCTATACTAAAATTTCTTGGGATCATATCCCATTTATCTATTTTAAAGGCCCCCTTACCACCCTGAATAGTCTCGGGTAAAAGGCCATCTTGCAGTATGTGAATAGGCACTTCTCGGGACCTCCATATCCCCTTCTAAGAAACAAGAGCTTTACATCTATCAAATGCTCTGGGTTTTATTCTGGCCAAGCCGGACAGTGACATCCCAGTCTTCTCTATAGCTTCTCGGGATATCCCTGTCTTCAATATTATAACTCGGGATAATATCCCATACTTCTACTGTCGAACATGGTGGCGGAAATAGGTTCTCTGCTCTTCTCTACCACCTTTTAAATGGTTCAGACTGCAGTCAACAAATAATATAAGTTCCCACGGAGCATGCTCCAGTTATTTGTATGAAAACTTAAGCAGTCCTGCATCAGACACTGTAGGTCCATTTCACGGGGCAAGACCCCTTTTAATTTCACTGGTGCTGATGACCAAGTCATGGTAGGGTGTGCATACCCCAAGCATCTTGCTATTGGATCAAATCATGGGACCAATCCCTTTTTCAGTCGGCGGAGACAAAACAATCACCGAATGAAATGTCTCCCTAAACTAGGTTGTTTGATTAACAACCACCTGGATCCCATGGCCATTGCCGTTCATCTTCCACAAACCACAGAACTGACAATTTTGGCTTTACCAAACACTTTGACTGATAGAGACCCTGTTCGCCCTGGATGCATTTCATAATTGACATGAGAGCTATTTCCTGACTGTAGCAGATGCAACAGTTCAGCTCGGGCCTGCTCTTGGTCTCAGTCTCCAGCTGGCTAGTGTGCCCAGTTGTTGATAAGACAGATATCCCCTTTAGCATTGTGACCGGTGAAACCACCATTTCCTGATCTGCATGACCAAAAAAAACACCTCCTGGTTGTTGAAGAGGTAGGGATAGTCTAGTCTCTCGTTACAATATGTATCTTTCTGTGGTCTCTGATATGAAGTATGGGGTAAATATATCTCATCAGGATGCAAATTGTGGCAACTCCTTTCCTGTAAATTGTATGTTATGGCTGGAATTTGTTCCACCTGTTCAGCAGTAATCTTTGAAATGGTGTGACTAGCTCTATTTTCATACTCGATTTCTAGCGGAACTATATCGGTAGCTCCTGTTACAACAAGATGTTGCTCTTTGAGATTGATACCAGCTCCAATCCTCAATAGAAAGTCTAATCCCAGTAGCATGTCATTTTTGATCGGTGCAACATGCACCAATGTGGGAAATATTAAATTGCCTAGCTTTATTGACACTGGGCCAATAATACGACCAACCATTTTCATATTTCTTCCTGCTGTTTGCAAAGTTGTGGCTTTCAAGCATGGTGGGTTAGGCTTCATTTCCTCGTATATTTGGTCAGAAATGACAGTCACCATGGCTGCAGTATCTATTACGGCTTTTATTGATCTGTCCTGGAGTGTGATTGGGACCCTCAAAGATGATGGCAGGTTTATCTGGCAAATGGGGAAGTCCCCTGTAGTCCTATCTAACTGTACACTGATCATCTCTCCCTCCAGACTCATGAATGGATTCCAAGCTGAATATCGCTGGATTTGCATCTCTTTGAACGTTTGGTCAATCCATTCTTCATCCTCATGTAGGGTGCTTGGTATTTCCTTTTTCAGTAGGGAGGTTCCAAACAGACTTTCATACATGAAGTCTATGTAGTCCTCACAGTTTTCTGGACTTTCCTTTTCATCTCTTGACCCCAGTTCTGTTGGTCCCATGCTGTCCCACCAGAAATCAGTGATCTCAGATTTTGACTCCTGAATCTCTGTATGAATTCCCATGCTATCACCTTGGACCAACTGCAGCTCGGTTGGTTCTGGCCAGAGAAGTTCCTCAAGCTCTTCAACTGACATCTGTATGTCTTTCCCTTCTTCTGGGAATGGTAACAGACTTGAGATGTTTGTATTTTCTTCTGTCTGATCCAATGACCAATCATCTGTGTTACCTAAAATGAAACTGTTTAGATCATTGGCCTTGTTGGTAACACTGGGGTCCAACCCCAAAATCCTGGAGTCAACCTCCTCTGTCATCCACAGAATACCCTGGGGTTCTCCTTTGGATCCCTCCCCATTCTGCTCACCAGATGCTTCATCATCAGAGCTGAGTGTTTGTTTACATCTAGGGACAATGCCCTCATGGTGGCTTCTTGCGGTGTCAAACACCAAGTCTTCTTCATTGCACTGGAGAGAGCGTACAGGTGACAATGACCTTCCCCCTTGGGCTATCGCTGTGGAAGGTGACGGAGTCCTACTCCTAAAATTACCCCCTGCCGAGGGTTTAATAGCCATAGCCTCCACCAAGAGTTTGAGGGTTTTCTCTATGTTTGCCAATTGTTCCTCAGTGCCTTTAGTTTTACTCTCTTTCGGGCTGCCTGCAGACGGATGACTAGCCATAGAACCCATATATCTGTATCTTTCTCGTTGTGGTTGGCGCGATTTCCTGATTGGCTGATAACTTTGGGGTTGACTGGGTAGTTCACTGGCAGATTTCTTGGACTTGCTTTTTAGAGAAACAAGTCCCTCTTCCATATTTTCATTATTTCTTTTCTCGGACTTACGGTAAATGTTCTAAAATTACGAACACTAAAAAATAATTATTTTTCCCGCTGTTCGTAATTTTAGAAATTACGTTTCAGAAAAAGTGCCAGTGTTCGTAATTTTAGAATGTGGTCTTTATCATGAGCAAAAACCGTATATATGCATGCAAAAATGTGTTAGAAACGTGTTGAAAACACGGCGATATGATTCTGCGCTATCTACTCAAGGCTTTTCAACCGCGGCGCCGCTAAATTATTGTGGACTGAGTCAGTAAAATGTCCAGCGCGTGCGGTAATTGCCAAGTCGAGAGCCAGGCACATGCATGTTATGTCACTGAATTTACATACAAGTCGTAAAAGTCCACTTATTTAACCTCGGACTACCGATGAATCGCTACACTTTCGTTCTTCCTTCAGAAAACCAAAACACTTTTCCCTTGCTCTCCATTTGCGCAAATGCCGTTTGCAATGTAATACAGTCACTCAAGGACATCTCGTCACGAAACTTTGAAATACGTAGACGAGTTCTCAGAGTTGAAAAAAAATGATGAAATTCAAAAAGAACACATCTCTCTCTCTCTCTCTCTCTCTCTCTCTCTCTCTCTCTCTACTTGACGATCTGTCGATGCACTTTGATTTTCCCGAAAGGATATGCATGTACCAACCTCTCTCTCTTTCTCTCTCTCTCTCTCGCTATTTACATTTGCAAAAACGGTTTGGATCCAGATCAGATCCGAAAGGAATTCAGGAAAGAATGTTTCGTCAAGTTAAAAATTTGTGCATGCGATAGAAAGTACGCAAAGTGTCGTACAAAAGCCGATGCGCACGAGAAAATGGGTTTTCAGTATATCTCAATAAGTGTAGACATAGTCCGGTCCCATGCGCGGATCCAGAGGGGGGACAGGGGGTCCGGACCCCCCCCCCCCCCTGAAAATCACAAAAATATAGAATTTCTTAGCAGTACTGGACCGGATCCCCTGAAATTATCAAACCTACCAAGCCAGCATTCAACGTTGGGTCATCATCGGCACGCCAGCGAAATGTCATTTAAAGGCATTTCGCTGGCGGGCCGATGATGGCCCGCTTTTAGTGATATTTGGATCCTCTCTCCCTTAAAAAAGACGAAAAAAAACGTTGTCAGAGTTCGGATCCAGATCAGATCCGAATGGAATTCATGAAGAATGTTTCGTCAATTTAAACATGCAAGGCATCAATGCTGTCGAATATCCGACTTTGTCGTGCAAAAGCCGATGCGCACGAGAAGCATCTCCAAGTATCATTTTCAGCACCCATACATAATATTTTTCGAGATTACAAGAGATTCGTATGCAAGCGCTAGTCTCTCTCTCTCTCTCTCTCTCTCTCTCTCTCTCTCTCTCTCTCTCTCTCACCTGCTTTCAAAGTTTGCAAATAGTTTTGATCCAGAAGATGCCAAACCAAATCAGGGGCAAACAGGCATACCAAGAATTAATCATGTAAGCGACCGATGCCTCGAATGAATATAATTGAGCCGTGACATGAGATTTCCAACATTGTGGTATGTGGGACCAGCAAAGCCTCAGATCAGCCTGCGCATATGCACAGCCTGATCAGAGCCTTTGCTAGTCGCTTGAATATTCTATGAGTGTTAAGCTACTTAAAAGGAGGCTGACAGGCTCGTCCGAGTCTACACTCGTCAAAATGCCACATTGTGTCGCGGCTCAATTTATGATATATTGACTTCGAGCCGATGCGTACGATACGTATCTCAAAGTAAAGGAAAAATTCAGACAAGAACCACAAATGTAGTTTTTCATGCACGCAGCGCGCCGTTTCATGCTCGAGTTCGTTGAAATTGTTTTTTTTTTCATGCAAACCCATGAAAATGAGACACAGCTAGGCAATTATGTTTTGTGTGCTAAGTCCGCTTTCGTGCGCCTAAGCCACCGCGTGGCGTGCTACCCAGTCTTAAAACAACAACAACACTGGTCTGATAGTCGGCTTCTTTGATCTCAAACATGTCCGTGAACCATTACCCTGTCCCTTTGTCTGCTGCTGATACTATAAGCAGTGCGGACCCAGGGTGGGGCCTGGGAGCCCCCCCCCCCCCTCAAAGAGGCTGTGACAAACTAATTTAGCAGACAGTTTGGGCCCAGATCTGGCCCGACAAAATGTTTAATGTTTGTTTTAGAAACAAAGGTGCTGATAAGATTGTGCGGTGCGCAGGCTTATCTTCGCATGTAACAACATACAGATGTGTGGTAAATAAAGCGAATTCTGAGATGTCCCGATCATCTCAAGGGCTTTACTGATTTTAAATTCACAGCCACGGCGTGCACCTTCATCTATATTCCTTCTATTGTGTATGTGGGCAGTTAAGGCGCTGGCGATTTTCCGCGGATGCGCAGGCTCGTCTGAGCCTTCGCTGTTCGCATATGCGATGGGTACCATAATCTCATGAACTGGCTTATTTCATGAAATTAAATATGTAAATATTAAATTCGCCAAGATGCAGAATCGTGCTACAATCAATTTATTTCTTGGTACATGTATGTGCGTCTTTGCGTACATTATACCGGTAATGCACCTTCCATGTGACGTTTCATGAGGACAAACAGACACGCCACGATCGGCTCAACAGTTTGTTAAAATGTTCCATTTTGAGGAATTTGATGTTTTTGATTGATAGGAATAGCCATTATTACATGTACTTGGAAAACCGCCGACAAGTATTTTAAAGACAACGTACGTAGATGTCTAGATTTTTTTATTTGGCTAGAGTCTTCATCCACTTTAAACTTTGTTAGTGAGCGAGACCCTGACGAGATTGTGCAAACACACATGCACTCCTGAGCCTTTGCTGATCACATATGTCATAAGTACCAGCAGGGTCTTTAACAGCTCATATGGGGCTCCGCGCAAGATGATTTCATGTTCAAGAAAAGAGCACACGCATAGAATGAAAGAAGTGCCCTCCGTGTCGCACGCGGCTTGGTCATATTGCCGAACTGGGAAATCCATTAAAATGCTTAATAGGGGGAGAGTAGGGGTGTCAGTATCACACATATTTAAGCCTTAAGTTAATGGTAGTGTACCGTGAATAAAAATGAGATGATGACCACGTGTGAGTTCTTGCAAGCATGTCGGTAAATATTAAATATACGGTGGCTTTATTTTCTGCAATGGATGACTCAGTGAGAAAAAAAAAAATGCGACTTGCACGATTTTCTCTGCTTTTTGCTCGAAACCGAATGACCCCTTGTGTTGCAAACGTCCACGGCAATCACTATGCATCATACATCAACTTATTTCATTATCTCTCGCCTAAGTGATCGTCTCATTTTCCGCGACTCTCTCTCTCTCTTCGGTTGGTATTTTAGAAAAAAAAAACGAGTACGTGTCACAGCACACGATTGAGAATTGCTCTGCGTGTGTCAACGTGCATAATTCACGTACAATTAGCTGAATCGCGGCCTGAAGGTCAATGTTTGGTCAGTAATAAATAATGATCTCAGCCATTTGGGTGGATACATATACTCAATAGGGTTAGCCAAAGCAGTTTCGGAATTGTTGCAGGAACTTGTCCGTGCATCAAGTTCGTCAATGCTGGTGACCTTGAATGATGTTTAACGTATAACGTCGCGCGCTGGCATGCGAAATAGAACGTCACGTGCCAGATTACCCATCTAAGTAGAATGGAACCTTCCAAATGTCCCCACCGCTCACGTGCTGAACGGTAGAAGTATACCGAACACAGATGGGACAAACAGATAAACGGACATCGATTTTCAGCCGAAAATAACGTGTGTTCGTAATTTTAGAAATTCACTTTTCCGAAAAAGGGCAGTGTTCGATTTTTTAGGATGTTTTAAAAATTATTTTCGGCGATAATTTTAGGTGTTCGTAATTTTAGAGTGTTCGAAATTTTAGAACATTTACCGTAAGTCCTTTATCTATTTTTGTTTTGCTCGGAAGACAGATCTCTTCCAGCTCAATTTGATGCTTTGAGGATAACCTGTCTTGACCGGAAACCTGGTGTAATACACCGCTGCCTATCGGCCTTCGGTGGGACAGCCCATGCACCATTGCATTACTCGCAGAAGAATCAAATGGTAAATAACTGTCATGTTGGTAACCTCTGTAGCCAATAAACTGTTCTTGACTTTGCAAAAGGGGTTCCTGAACTGATGATTGGGGCTGTATGCCCATGGGTTGAGTGCAATCATGCGAATTAGGGATAAATGTGCACCAGCAATCTGTATTATTACCAAATGTTCTTTGCTGATGCCATTGCTCGAACTGCGAATCATAGAGATCCTGGGATTCCATGTACCTTTTCATTTGCATGATAAAATCATAATATGTGAGGTCAGGTACCAGTTCATTGAGATATGCCATATAATCTGCTGCTTTCCCGTGCAGAACATATTTCAAATTGGACTTACATTCTTGTGAAGACCAATGTTTATCATCAGCATACTGCTCGAACTTTCTGTAGAAGTCTGACCACTTTGATTCTGATGGGTCAAATGACAGATATTTTGGTAATTGTGTGGAGTCGTAATTTTCATCTTTGCAGTTGCTATATAAGTTTTGCGCATTTGGATGGTATGTGTTTTGCTGTAACCCATGCTGAAAATGGGTATTAAAAGGTGTTGTTTGCTGCGGAAGACTGAATTTTGTATTATGATAAACATTGGGTTGTGCCATTTGTGTACCCTGGCTGGACTGAAATGTCCATTGACTTAATGCCTCTCTGCTTGGTAGGTCACTGTAAATTTGCTGATAACACGGGCTGATAGCCTCAGTCACAGTTGCTAATTGGGTACTCCCGAACCCACATGGGGTATATCCTGGTGAAGCCTCTGTTGGATAAAATGAATACCCCTGTGACGGGCAGTGTCCAGATGTTGACTGTGACGGGCAGTGCCCAGACATTGACTGTTCTCTGTCCAAAAAATGTCCACCTCTTCTATCCCAGTCTGGAGCTGTAAACCCTGGGCTTTCTCCCCCTGTTTGTTGAAGAGAGGAAGGGCAGTGCCCTGATAAATTCCATGGATCTGTATCAACAATGTTTTGATAGAACTGTGACATCATGGAAAAGTCTTGCTTTGAAAACTGGTCTTAAATGCATTTAATGCGGAGACAATTTATTAAATACTTTCTTCTTTAGAAATTTAGCCAGCCTTTTATTGTTTTGTTTTTAATATTGGCCTAAATAGATTATCAAGAAAACTTAGAAATTGTAAAGAAATTACTTGGTTAATTAAAGCCGAAAACAGTGAAGCTGATTATTTGTGATGACGTGCTGACTTGGGGACGTTTTGTCCAATAAAATTATCAGTGCGTCGACGTGTTGACTTGGGGACGTTTTCTTCACTAAAAATTTTGTCTCCTTTTTCTCTCTCTATTATTTTTATAAAGGCTGGAATAGTATCTGTTATTTTTAAACAGTAAAAATAGCTCTTAATTCGCGTTGCTATGCCTGAATATATATATTCTAAAACAAAAAACAAATACTCGCAACTTGTCAAGTTGACGGAAAATGCCGACAGACAAGTCAAAATTTCAAAAATAGAAATCTTTGAAAGAAAAAATTTAGATACAACAAATAAAAGGACCTCGAAGATTCAATTCAACCTTTAGATATCACAATTGCAGCCGCAAACTACCTCGTGCTTTTGCAAATGGTCTTTATCTCTTTGAATGTCTAGGCAACAAGGGGCCGATGTATTTGGTGAAAATTCACAAAAAGGAAAGAAATCCGTAGTTTTCCTTCGTCGCCACTGTTGTAAATATAGATACTTACTATCAACAGTGGATGGTCCTGCCGCTTCAGTATCTTCTGGAGCACAGATTCCACATGATAATAAGTAGAAGTAAAATGGAGCCTTGCTCTGTCTTGTAGTTCAACCGGATATCTCTTCCACACCCCAGCAACTCCCCACTTCCGCTCCGAACTACCCAGCAACTCAAATAGGTGCACTCGCACCACATTAATGAGGCAATTCTATTTTCCTTATAAATAGGTAAAGCATGACTATTCACTGCCACGCGCATATGCAGTAATCTGTGGTAGATTCAATATAACTGTAAACTGAGACTACCTGCACGCCCAAAATCAAGGTAAACTCGCCACTATTTGTTTACAATGATTCTCATCTATCTTTGAAAGTACAATATCAATCTACTTATTTGTAAACATTAGATGTAATAATAAAATAAAAGTTTCACTGTATTTTTCATCTGTCACCCATCCTTTAAATTTTTATGCATCAAAATCTTTCAAATCTAACCTTTCGTGTGTTTAAAATGTCACAAACTGCCGCCATGTAATGATGTTGTGGTTGACATATGTTCTCCCAGTGTTGGGACACCTCCGTAGAGTGGAACGTTGTTAGTGAATTTTCAAGGTTAATATGATTTTCAATCCATCTTCCTATTTACATTTCAAGAGTTCAATATATACACTTTTAAGAACATTTAAAATTTATTCTTTACATGACGTTTAATTTAACGTTACATCACCACAGATAAAAACCATAGTCTTTAAAAAGATCTGGCATACTGCTGGTCAAGGGAAACCTCAATAGTAAGTTCTATCAGGTAATGGTCTGAAACATTCCTGATCACCACATCTAGATGCCTTAGGGAAGTAATACTATCTGACAATATATGACTGTAAAGAAAGTATTCAATGGTAGATCAATGATTCATTTACAATTTTGGGCTTATGGGTCCTGGGACTCGCTGTTTCCCATATCAATGAGTCCATGCTATCTTATTAGCCCAGAATACTATTTTTCATGACAAGTCTGCATTACCATTGCATCCTGGGACTCACTGAAATTAAAACGTTGCATCCCAGAGCAAAAATTATGAGTAAAAGATGCAGGATGCGCAAGTAAAAAAATCACTGGTAGATACTTCAGCTCCTGGTGAGTTAGTAAAAATTGGTTTAGTGTGCTAAGTAGTGTTCTTCCATATACTCCCTGAGATACTGAGCCCTCACACCATTTGCTGTCTGGGTGATGTCCTCATTCAGGTCAATTATAATTTATGTGTTGGGGCGTACTGTGATAATATCACTTAGAGCTGGCCTAGGGTCTCCTTAAATTCTGTATAATTATCTGTTTTCCCCTTGCAAGGCATGTATACTGATATCAAGGGTAGAGGCTCACACACATTCACCCTAACACTGTATCTGATTTCCACCATCATCCAACGGTGCAATAACATGATCAATCTGCTTTTTCCAAAGTATGGGGGTCCGCCTTAACCACGTGGCATATAAACTGGTAAGATTGGATCACCAGTATCGACTGATTTGCCCTGTCCATGTTGAAACAGAGTCATGAAGTAGATCACACCATTATATTGATGCATTGTGAGTTATCAGCAATTTTTTACACTATGGAACGCAAGCACTGCTCAAAGTTTATGGGACTGTTTAAAGTTACTCAAGATAAAAAGTTTATGCTAGTTGACCAATGCTGAACACATTAACATCCAAACTGTGAACCTAAAAAAATCAACACTATTTACAATTTTGATTTTTCTCTTTTCTTAAATGATCATCTGGTAGGCTTCAAAGCTCTCTGGAAGTTAGCCCTGTCATATAATTAAAGACCAGGAAAAATCTAGACTGACGACAGTTTATGAGCCAGTTTATGAGATTTTGGTATTTATTGCATATGCAAGCAGCAACTTAACTGCTCGTACATACACAGTAGACACATGTATATATGAACCCTTTGTATACTGGAAACCTCGGCACACGAATGAAGCCCCAGATGAAATGCCTCATAACTCGGCATTTCATCAGGATCTGCACTGTTTGCTAAGACAAAATGGATCTTCCATGAAAGAAATTTGGAAATTATAACCTGTAGCCCCTCAATATTATATATACAAATGTACAATGAACCATCTTGACTTTACAGTATCAAACTTAATGGAAAAGTCTATTGGTCTTAAAAAACTACTGCAGTAAATTAAGGCCTCTAGTCTGACTAGATGGCTGTTTATACATGCTGAAAGAGTGATAAGTACTGTTTTGTCATGCTCTTGCCCTTATGTGTATATTAATGATTTGTCAATTTTTTTTTCAGAAATACTACCCTCCTGACTTTGATCCATCAAAAATCCCGAGAGGAAAGAGGTCAAGAAATGCAACTTTCAATATTCGTATAATGGCACCTTTCAACATGAGGTATGTAAATACTGGTACATGTAGGGCTGTAGAAATACCATGCCCGACTTGTCCAACCTGGTCCCATTTCATTCAGGACAAGTTGAAAATTTCAATTTAACAAGTGCAAAATTTGTTATAAAGTTAATAAAATTGTGTATTTCATATTTAGATTAATTATTATGAGTTCACATGTTGCATTGAAAACAGTGTGGATCCTGATCAACTGGCTTCTTCAGAAGCCAGCTGATCTGGATCTACACTGTTTACAAGGGAGTTAATATCTGCGTGGTTTCATACTGTTTTCAAAAGTGTAAATTGTTTAAGCACAGAATGGTATAAGCTAAACTGTACTTCTACTATCGGACAAGTAAAATTTTCTTTGGACAAGTAAATTATGGCCATTTACTTGTCCCTGGACAAGGAGAAAATTTTGCTATTTCCACACCCCTGGTACATGTACTTATAATTTTATGCTACGATTGATGACATTCTAAAATTGAACACTAGTTGCCTGTTCAATTTGCCAAAAAAATCTGACTTCATCTGTTGTTTGATACTCAAAAGAGATGTCTCATTGAGATAGTTTCGATCAATTAGTCATGTTTAAACTGGTGGTTATGAAAACAATAACAATTTTACCCGTATGCTCAGAATGTTCACTTATTGGATCTTAATACTTTGTAGCTGATCCTCTGCTTAGTACTGGTTCAACCCAGGAAGACCCATCCTGACATGACTGAAAAATTGTTGACTGTGACTTAACGAATCAAAACAAACAAAAAACAAATGCTAATAAATGTTAAAATGACAGCTATTGTTGGCATTTTAACATTTATGAGCACGATAAATTTCATGCTCAGTTTAGTTGAGCATAAAGAAAAGTTTTATAACCTTGGGGTCTGATTTGATTGTTTGTTCTTCCAGGTGTAATACCTGTAAGGATTATATCTACAAGGGAAAGAAGTTTAACTCAAGGAAGGAGGATGTGATGGATGAGTTCTACTTAGGTCTCAGGATATTCAGGTTCTACATCAAGTGTCCAAGATGTGTGTCAGAAATTGCTTTCAAGGTAAAAACAAAAAATCTATCAATTACAGTAAATGGTTCAGTACAGGACTTTAGTTAAAGAGTGCGTAACGAAAATTTAATTTCTTATTTCTCAACCAAAACATATGTTGTGGGTACTCAAAAGAACTGTTTCAATGAGACGGTTCTTTTGAGCACCCAAAACATATGTCCAAATTGATGGGTAAGAAAATATTTACAATTTAACGCTGAAAATTTTTGTTTATCTAAACCTGTGTATCAATTACAGTAAATGGTTTACCCAGGAAGACCCGTCCCTGTTTAACTGAAAGATTGTTGATGGGACATAAAGAATCAAATCAAACAAACAAACAGTAAATGGTTCAGTAGGTGATGGCTGTATTCAAAATGTTCATTTGGAGAGGTATAATCTTAGTTTAACGGTTGTTTATTCAAATTATTGTTGGCACATCAGCATTATTCCACATTATTTCTCCTCATATGTACATTTACATTTCAAATATGGTCTTCGCAGCTTTATATATATGTAATGCCATGTCCTATCCTGCTGTTTCTTTATGCAAAATAACTAGCTATTTAGTTTTAAAAGTCAATATATATAGTACACAATGCACAGTTCATACCAATATTGTTTTAAATTTATGATACATCATACATCAGATCTGCCTACATACTTTATGGATGATGAGCATGCCACATAGTAAGATAGATTTATAAAGTACAGTAAAATGGAAACTGTCTGGTACTTCAGTCTTTTGCTCAGTTAGTAGCTATTTTTAAATGTACCTTATACCATTTACAACATCTATTGGAGTATATTAAGGAGTTATTTTAATTTTGTAAAAAAAATCAATCTGGTTTTTATTTTTTATATACAATGCACATTTATCTCAAACATCTAAATAGACTTGTTAATTCTGAAAGTGACTAAATCTTTAAAGTTTGCTTTAGTTAGTTTCTAGTGTTGACCAGATTTTCTAAGCAAATAGTCAAATGTATTTGAAAATTATTTGAAAGTAATTATGTAATACTGTTCCTTCGCGTTGCGTTCTTCTTTTTTCAAGTCAATAAAATAAAAACCTCAATTTTGACAATTTATTTTACAAGTCCTAAACTGGAGCGATAATTTATTTAATTTAATAATAATTTTTAAAACTCGATGCCGAAACCCTTTGCCAAATTCACTCTCTAGAGTCAAGCCGAAATCTGCCCGAGAGAGGCGAGATCTTCAGTTTTAAAGTTCTCGCCTTCCCAGCATGCAATATTGCTGATAAGTAATTTCAACCAATCCATTTGGTTCGGGTTGTGAAATCAGGCAAAAGGAATCATTCCATTGGTCCATGTGATGTCTGTTCCTTCCGGTCACTCAGACAACGGAGGCATGAACATCTCTCAAACATATTTCAACCATTGCCATGCCGAATAACCTCAACTAATTTCAAATTCTACCCAATTGTTGTACTTTTAAAACCAAAAAACAGTATAAGCTTCGAATTGAAATATAAACAGTGCAGACCTGATCAGACGACCTCACTAGAAGCCAGCTGATCTGAATCCGCAGTGTCTAGAATATTGTTCGGCCTTGCAAGGTTTTATCAAGACTACCACCCCAGGTCATTATATTAATTAAATCTCCAGGTTTCCATATTAAGTGCTGGTATCAGGACATTATAAGGTCAATGGATGTAATTAATCCATATAAGTCCAAGTATCGTGATGTTTGGAGTGGTTCTTCCTGATATACAAACTTTAATTAAAAGTGTCACTTAAATGTTTCATAACTGTTAAAATTAGTCCACATATACTTTCATAAGGTACCGTACTGCACCTAATGAAAGTGCTACAATTATAGTTACAGCTAAAATATTTTCAGTAATGATTACAATTACATTACATGTATTTGAGCCAAACCATGATTACAATTACATATAATTACTTTGAAAATTGTATTTAATTACAGATAATTACAATTACTGATTACAATTACCCCAGGTCTGTTCTTAAGCACTTATAAAAGTTGTCTTTCAAAAGAGCCGTCAAAATTCAATATATTGTGTATACAGCTGCCATCTGCATAAACTTGCCACCCATTGAATATTATTTATATTTCCACTACGAGTCTTTAAATGAACCGTTACATTTGAGATGTCCTTCAAACCTTCATGAACAGAACAGTTTAAGCCACGCCCACATACGGGCCATTTTTACGGACCAACATCAATGCCGTCAAATAACGTTGTTTGTTTACTAAAATTTGTATGACATTGAACATGCATCGCCATGACGTTAAGCATGGAAATTTGGCGTTTAGGCTATTCCCAATTTCCCAAACCTCCTGTCTGATTTAATTCAAAATATCAGGAAAACCAGCCAGGTTAGGTCACAATTGATACTTATGAATCATTTGGAGCATTCTGCATTACTTTTGACCTGCATAAAGGGATAATCGGTCTTGGGTGGCTGCTTAAGACATGTTTTACTGTATGCATTTTTTCACTTCACTCATTGTTTGTTGTTGTTGCTGTTTTTATATCACCTGTACATTTTCTGATTGTTTTTAGACTGACATAGAGAACATAGACTACACCCTGGAAGCGGGTGCCACTAGATTGTTTGAGGCGGAGAAACTGGCCAGAAAGATGGAAGAAGAAGAGAGAAAACAAATTGAGGAAGATGAACTTAACCCCATGAAAGTGAGTATCATTTAGAGCTGTAACAATTCACAGGCTTTCAAGCGGGCCCTACTTTTCCCTACTTTTTTTTATTTGCTCCTACTTTTCCCTACTTTTTCATGAAAATGCCCTACTATCCCTACTTTTTCACTCTAAAATGTCATTCACACATAAAAATCCAGAGAATTTTCATCACTCGCTTCGCTCCCTCAGCTTTTATACATTAACTGTTATGTTTATTCAGGGGGAACGCAGCTAAAAACCTCAAATTTCAATTTTTAACCCCAAAAGTCTCTCTGTTAAGCTAGTGCTATTGTCACATGTATTATCCTGCTCATTCAGTATGAAATTTCTTATTTCAAACAACTCATTGTAATGAATTTTGTACTTGGAAAGGCCCTACTATCCCTACTTTTTTACACTGATAATCCCTACTTTTTCACTACTTTTTGCAAATTTTTATCTCTACTTTTTCCCTACTTTTCTGTTGATATGTACTTGAAAGCCTGAATTCACTGAAACATTGTATTGCGATACTTTTCTGATGATACGTATATCAGGCCTTTAGTTAAGAGTGCGTACACAGAAAATTAATTTTCTTATTTCTCAACCAAAACATATGTTGTGGGTACTCAAAAGAACTGTCTGAATGAGACTGTTCTTTTGAGCCACCCAAAACAAATGTTAAAACTGACGGGCAAGAAAATATTTACAATTTTACGTTCAAAAAATTTGTTTATCTAAATCAATGGTATATTGTATTATGAGGTCATTTCATTATACAAATACGATATAGCACTTCATTGAGTTTATTAGAAATTAATACATAAATGAGATGAATTAGATTGATTCTCTATCGGGGGTGGGGGGGGAATGTTTCCAGAAATAAACTGCTGCACAACAAAACTGGGTTTCTGATAAAAGAAATTTACTTTGAAATGTATTAGGACATAGCTGCTCATATATCTAAATCAGTTCATATTTCTTTACCAAAACAACTGGATACTGACAAGAACCGTATGTGTGAGATGTTTCCCATGACTCCCATATTTACTATACACTTTTAGACTCATTAACTCAGTACAAAACTTTCTTTAAAGCAAGTCAATTTTGGCACCCTGATGAGGTGTGTAAAAAGAAGTTAATGCGCCAATAGCAACAAAAGTGGTCTGCTTTTCTCATCTACTGAAATGTTTAAGAAGCCTCTATGGCAAACAGTGTGTACCCAGATCAGACTGCTCTTATAGGAGCAGTCTGTTCTGGGTCCACCCTGGTTGCTTCTATGCTTAATTCGTCAGTCATGTTAGGCAATTATTTGCAGCTGACAACTTCAGCAGAAGACATTATCAGATGCATTTTTTTCTTCGCGCCTTAAGGTATAAAGAATGTAAGACTGCTCCAGGAAGAATAGTCTGATTTCGGTTACATTGTTTGAAGGTCTCTTTTTCTGAGTAGCCAGGGTGTTCTCATAACTAGGGATACAGACTAACTGTTTTTCTCTAGGAGCAAGCTGGGTCCCTAAAACAATATGATTGGGGGCCTAGCCCAAAACTAAGCGGCCCAGGATTCAGTGAAAAATAACTCATTCATTGCAACACCATTGCCAAGCATTGGTTTTACTCATAATTGAAGTCAGAGACCCTCAAAGTCTGTATTTCCCCCTTATTATTTACCTTATTAACAGTATTTAGAATCAGTTGAGTAAAGGTTTGTAAACTTCCAACAGCTAGTGTCAGATTTGACAAATGACTGTGACATACTTTTATACATACTACCCTTTTTCAGGGGCAAGCTGGTCCCCAAAACATTTATCTTTAGGGGCCCAGCCCAAAATTTAGGGACACTGGGCGACTGAACCCCTGTGGGTCTTACGACCTTCTCTTCTAAACTTTCATTTAAATGGTAATTTGGAAAAGTATTGGGGTTCATTACTATTAAGTTGGGGAACATGAAAACCCTTGGGGTATCAAGGGTGAAAATGGTAGCCCATACCATATGTTTCTGTTGATTTGTAAGAACAAAATCCAAAGTTTACGCTAAAAATCTAGGCTTCCCTATTTATGCAGGCCTCTGAATAAGAGTGCCTAATGAAAATCATTTTTCTTATTTGTCAATTAAAACATATGTTGTGGGTACTTAAAGAAGTGTCTCAAAAGAGACGGTTCTTTTGAGCACCCAAAACACATGCTTTTATTGATGGATAAGAAAATAATCACAATTTACTGTAGATTCGGAAATTTTCGCGAGAACTTTTTTTTGCGAATAGCATTAAAAGACATATTAGTGATGTGAAAAATTCACGACTAAGGCAAGTTTTATATATATCAATAAGCGGCAGAGTGATTTTGGCATTTCGCGAGGGTTTAATTTTCATGAAACTTTGCATATGCCCTCGCAAAAATTTCCGAATTTACAGTAATGCTAAAAAAGTTTCCTTATCTTGACCTAACAATTATAATAAAAAAGAATTTTTACGTCTTTTCCAGGTGCTAGAAAATCGTACTAAGGCCAGCATAGCTGAGATGGACCAGATTGATTCTCTGGAGGAACTACGAGAAATCAACAGTCGTAAGAATGTGGTGAACACAGAAGAAATGTTAGAGAAATACAGGAAATATGAACAACTTCTACAGCAATTACAGATGGAGGAGGAGGAAAAAGAAATAAGGTAAGGGCGGTCACTCTTGAATGTATCATTTGCCCCTCTTTTCAGTTTGAACTTATAAATGCAACAGCTACAGATGGTGAGAAATTGGTAATAAATATGAGCCAGTGTATGAGATTTCCAACAATGTGGCGTTTTGACATGTTTAGACTCGGACGAGCCTCTGCAGCCTCCTTTTAAGCTTAGAAACTCCAAATGGTGCTAAGTCAGTAGCTTAACAATCATAGAATCATAGAATACTCAAGCGACTAGCAAAGGCTCTGATCAGACTGTGCATATGCGCATGCTGATCTGAGGCTTTGCTGGTCGCACATACCACATTGTTGGAAATCTCATGTCATGGCTCAAATATGAAAGTTACCCAAGGATCCCAAAGTATTTACTCTTGCTTGAATGTTTCGTCTACAGTACATTCTTATGCCAATTCTTTCTTTTATAAATAAGTCTAAATCGAAACGGTTTGAGCAAACAAATAATCACTTGATGTTTCCAAAGTGGTCTCCCTTTAGCATAGTAATTGATATAAATGTTCTCATAGGTCTAGATACCCAAATATTTCAGCATAAAATTGTGAATATCTGTTTTTATATTTTCTTTGGGTGCTCAATAGGTTCACAATGTTAGCTCACATGAGCAAAAAGTTCTGAAAGTGAGCTATTGGGATCAGTCAAGTCATGTTTCGTCGTGCATCGTCATTGAACAGTTTACTTTAAATGACATTTCCTCCCATACCACTAGGACAATTTTAACCAAATTTCACATGATTGATCCTTAGGTGACCCTCAACAAAAATAACTACCATATACAGCCGTGAAAATCCGCAAGAATACACAACCCGCACCCCCACTTTTGACCCCAAAATCCTGGAAAAAATGGATTTCGTAAGTATTGACCGCACCCCAAATTCAGCTTTCTAAAGGTACGTGTGTGTCAACTCCAAACAAAAAGCCTACCTTGCAAACACTATTTTTCACACATGATGTCATCACAAGTTCTTATTAAGCATACTTAAGTCTCCAAACACATCAATCATCCACAATTAGTGCAGTAATTGGCAGTAGATTTACTATTGTGAAGCTTCAGTTTAAGTGTCATGCTTTGTGCACATGTCAATAACCATCTCTCCAGGCAAGGGAAGCAACTCAAAAATACAATTTCAGAGGAAGAAAGCTGTGTTGTTCCAAATGAAGTGTTCTTCAATATATGCAGTTTACCCGTTTTTGAGAATAATTACAGCATCTAAAAATAGAACGCTTGAATGATTGTCGGTTTTAACATTAATACTAAGTACTGCTTTTAGTATAGCGGGAACCAGGCAGTGTATATGCACTTACACACAACAAAATTCAGACAGCTGTTGACAGACTGGGTTTACCGATTTGTGTGTGGTTTTCAATGTCTGTTAGGCCTAAATGACTTCAGCAACATGATGGAATACGGTAAATGTTCTAAAATTTCGAACACTAAAAAATAATTATTTTTTCCGCTGTTCGTAATTTTAGAAATTACGTTTCAGAAAAAGTGCTAGTGTTCATAATTTTAGAATGTGGTCTTTATCATGAGCAAAAACGGTATATATGCATGTAAAAAATGTAGTAAAAATGTGTTGAAAACACGGCGATATGATTCTGCGCTATCTACTCATTTTTCTTTTCAACCGCCGCTAAATTCTTGCGGACTGAGTCAGTAAAATGTCCAGCGCTTGCGGTAATTGTCAAGTCGAGAGCCAGGCACGTGCATGTTATGTCACTCAATTTACTTACAAGTTGTATAAGTCCACTTATTTAACCTCGGACTACCGATGAATCGCTACACTTTCGTTCTTCCTTCAGAAAACCAAAACGCTTTTCGCTTGCTCTCCATCTGCGCAAATGACGTTTATAATGTAATACAGTCACTCAAGGACATCCCGTCGATCAAATTTTTTTGCAAAGACATGCACGAATCTTTGAAATACGTAGACGAGCTCTCTGAGTTAAAAAATGACGAAATTCAAAAAGAACACTCTACTTGTTGTGGTACAAAAGCTGATGCGCACGATAAAATGTGTTTTCAGTATATCTCAATAAGTGTAGACATAGTCCGGTCCCATGCGCGAATATTCTATGAGTGTTTAGCTACTGACTGAACATCGTTTGGAGTTTGTAAGCTTAAAAGGAGGCTGCACAGGCTCGTCTGAGTTTACACTCGTCAAAATGCATTGTGTCGCGGCTCAATTTATGATATATTGGCTTCGAGCCGATGCGTACGATACGCTGGGTACATTCATATCTCAAAGAAAAGCGAAAAATCAGACAAGTACCACAAATCTAGTTTTTCATGCATGCAGTGTGCCGTTTCATGCTCGAGTTCATTGAAATTGTTTTTTATTTCATGCAAACCCATGAAAAGGAGACACAGCTAGGCAATTGTGTTTTGTGTGCTAAGTCCGCTTTCGTGCGCCAGAGCCCCCGCATGCTATCCGAGTCTTAAAACAACAACAACACGTGGTCTGATAGTCGGCTTCTTTGATCTCAAACATGTCCGTGAACCATTACCCTGTCCCTTTGTCTGCTGCTGATACTATTAGCAGTGCCGGACCCAGGGTAGGACCTAGGAGGCACCCCCCCCCCCCCCAAAAAAAAAAAAAAAGAGGCTGTGACAAACTAATTTAGCAGACAGTTTGGGCCCAGAACTTGCCCGACAAAATGTTTAATGTTTTGTTCTAGAAACGCAGGTGAGACTGTGCGGTGCGCAGGCTGATCTTCGCATGTAACAAAGTCGGGGTACATACTTCTACAGATAGATCGAATTCCGAGATGTCCCGATCATCTGATTTTAAATTCACAGCTTTATTGTGTATGTGGGCAGTTAAGACGCTGGCGATTTTCAGCGGATGCGCAGGCTCGTCTGAGCCTTCGCAGCTCGCATATGCGATAGGTACCATAATCTCATGAACTGGCTTATTTCATGAAATTAAATATGTAAATATTAAATTCATCAAGATGCAGAATTATGCTACAATCAATTTATTTCTTGGTACATGTATGTGCGTCTGTGCGTACATTATACCGGTAATGCACTCGTAGGACCTTCCATGTGCAGTTTCATGAGGACAAACAGACACGCCGCGATCGGCTCAACAGTTTGTTAAAATGTTCCATTTTGAGGAATTTGATGTTTTTGATTGATAGGAATAGCCATTATTACATGTACTTAGAAAACCGCCGACAAGTATTTTAAAGACAACATAAGTAGATGTCTAGAATTTTTATTGGGCTAGTCTTCATCCACTTTAAACTTTGTAAGTGAAGCGAGACCCTGACAAGATTGTGCAAACACACATGCTCTCCTGAGCCTTCGCTGATCACATCTGTCATAAGTTCCAGCAGGGTCTTTACCAGCACATATGGGGCTCCGCGCAAGTTGATTTCATGCTTGGGTCCGAGTTGTGTTCAAGAAAAGAGCACACGCATAGACTGATAGAATTGCCTGCCCTCCGTGTCGCACGCAGCTTGGACATATTGCCGAACTGGGAAATCCTTTAAAATGCTTAAAAGGGAGGGGAGGAAAGGGTGTCAGTCTCGTACATATTTAAGCCTAAAGTTAACAGTAATGTACCGTGAATAAAAATGAGATGATGACCACGCATGAGTTTTTTGCAGGCAAAAATATTAACGTATAACGTCGCGCTGGCATGCGAAATAGAACGTCACGTGCCAGATTACCCATGTAAGTACGCTCACGCGCTATACGGTAGAAGTATACCGAACACAGATGGGACACAAACAGATAAACGGACATCGGTTTTTTGCCGAAAATAACATGTGTTCGTAATTTTAGAAATTCATTTTTCCAAAAAATGTCAATGTTCGATTTTTTAGGATGTTTTAAAAATTATTTCCGGTGATAATTTTAGGTGTTCGTAGTTTTATATTGTTCGAAATTTTAGAACATTTACCGTAACTCATGATGTACTGGCATGTAAGTGCAAAGCCATTTTACTTGGAAAATCTCTTCAATTATTCCATGAGAATCTGAAAATCGGTCCGCTTGTGTTTGGGAAAAAGTCCCAAATTTTGAGTTCGATTACACTACCTGCATCCCCCTTATTTCCTGAGTTGTGGGGGTAAAAAAAAGTGTGGGTTGTATGCACCTTTCTACGGTAATGAAATTGATCTGTCAAAAAACATGGCTACCAGGGGGCATGGCTTATTGTGGTCAGGATTTTTTTTAAATTTTTCTCCGAAACCACTCAGAATTTAAAAAAAATGGCAGTAATGGTCACTACGTGACCTTCTAAAAGATTAGCTAAACAAGTTTGCAGATTTTGCAACTTCAGCTCGGCATTTTGGTCAAGTAATGAGAACTACAGTCGTCTTCGAAAAATTCGCTAGTTTCGAAAAATTAATGTTCAAATTACCGAGATTCCACTGTACCTATCTAAGAAACTTAAAACAACTTCTATGAAAGCAATGGTCAGAATTGAACCAATTAGGCAGAAATAGTCACTAGGTGACCCTCTACAAAAGTAGGTAAAAGCTATTTGATCTATCAAAAACACGGCTGCCAGGGGTTGTGGCTTATCGTGACTATACTATGGAAACATTAAAAATCTTTTCCTGAAACCACTCATCAGAATTCAAAATAATTTGCCAGAAGTGGTCACTGGGTGACCTTCTGCAATAGTAGGTAAAACAAATTTTATCCGTTGAAAAAATGACCGCCATGGGGCGTGGCCATTTTCCCTTATATACCTACATAAGAAACTTTTAAACATCTTCTCCTCTGAAACCAATTGTCATAATTAAAATTGTTTTGGCAGAAATAGTTACAAGGTGACCCTCTACAAAAATAGCTACAATATATTTGATCTATGGCTTAACATGGCCACTGCCAGCCAGGGGATTTGGCTTATTGGGGATCTCACATTTTTCCATAAATTGCACACATTTATGCATTTTATGTGATTCTCTACATTAATTTTAGACATTGCTTAAAGGCTACAACACATTTGACTTTTTAACATTGTGACTATGCAATTAAGGGTCATCTTGACCCTCTGGTTTCTCTTTTCATCATCTTGTTTAATAAATTTATTAATACATGAGCACTAATGTAAGACCCTCCATATAATATGTATTATTTATCATTTTAGGGAAATATTTGGCAGTGAAGGTATGAAGATTGTGAAGAGACTACATGACTCTGATGATGAGGAGGAGCCTGCCACCAAGAAAGCAGCTCCAAGTCTTGATAAACCAACAGATATACTTGCACAGGTAAATGTACACTCAGTGGCCATAAGTGAGTTCCCAAATCAGCTTACAAGAACTGACAAAAAATATCGTCTGAAACAATGGTCTTTTCTAGCCAGTTAAGACAATATCCCCAAATGATAATTGCCCTGGATAAATATACAGGGTATATGTTTACGCCATCACCTAATTGTATGATGCCATTATCTGTTGCTATGGAGATATTGTGTATCACACACATTGGCTCCATTTCATCAAAAAAGATAGCAGGTGTTGAAAAATTGCTGTAAAAATGTCAGATTGTAATATTTTTCATTGAAATTTGCAGAAATATTTGAAATGTACTTGAAAACATTCTGTTAAAGTTCAAATTAGCATAGACACTGAAAATAAAATAATGCAGAGCAGAAAACCGGACCGAAAATAATGCCATGAAAATGATCCGACTGCAGTATACTTTGGCTGTAAAAAACAAACTAAATAAACAAATGAAGGAATATGGGGTATGTACATTTTGTGAGGTATTATAACAGTGCTCTATTTGAAAATAATATTTTTTGAATAAATGTTGATGAATACAAGCTATGGTTGGATCCTAAGAAAATCTGCTTATTTTCACCGTCAGTCCTGATATTGGTGCCACAAGCAGCATAACCAGTGATATAATATTTGTGTAATAATTATTTTCAGTTTAAAGTACCATTTGGGGTTACATTTTTACGGAATATTTATTTTGTTTAGAAACCCTATCCTATGATTTCGTAGAAAGTTTGGGTACCCCCTCTTAAAGCAAAATTTGGCCAAGGGGTTAGGTATCACTGGGTGCTGTCTTTTTGATTTGAAAGAATGAACCATTTTAAAGACAAATTGCTTCAAACACTCATATATAGACCCTAGAAAGTCTGATACTTGTTGCTAAGTTACCATGTGGATTCATTCAATAATTTAGATTTTTTGGTCAGGGTACAAATACCCCAGCCACCCCTAATATGATGGGTGTAAATTAGGAAGGTGTTAACACATCTTGTTCACAGCTCGCGATTATAACATATTAGCACCATTATCACCAAAAATATATAGAAAATAAGCAATATCTATAGTCATGTAAAAACAGAAGAAGTTTAGAACCCACATCAAATTTTTGAACTGTTTCAGAAATCAGGAGTGGTTGAAATGAATAACACCCACAAACTCTAGGTGATATTATTTCTATAATAATCTAGCATTCTTAAAGGCCAACATTGAGGCTCACCATGACAGCTTTTAGCACCTATCAGTTATAATTGTTAAACCAATACCTTCACATTGATACCATCTGATGGTGATAAGATTAGACCAACATGTACACAGAGCTGTGTTTGGAATGACCAAATAAAATGACTGATAAGCTACCCAGAAAAAGTCATGTGAAGCAATTGTTGGTGGATTTCTATGCTTTGCTTTTCATTTGACAGACCAGTGACCGACAACTGCCCTATTTTAGTTTTGAAAAAAATGTACAAGACTGAAAAAATATTACCAGCGGCTTCGAGCTGTACCCACCTGATTTCAACCGAGATGAAAGTGATTTAAAAGCATATTAATTTTAATGAGCACCAAAAAAGACACATTAGGTCAGCCTGAACACCCATCGTGTGCAATCAGAGTGTTTGCTGCCTGAATCAACGAACCATGGGTTTTTAAAACGTTTAAGATACCGTTGAGTAGGCAGCGAAAAATGATCAGACTGGGCTGATACAGAGGCTGTGATTAACAGAGTGAAAAATGACCAGACTGTTGGACTGACTCATAAGTCAATTCGAGTCTCACTATATGCTCAAGCATTTTTGTTTGATTTATAGCTAAGTTCACTGTTAGTGCTGAAAAAAGTATTTAGTCAAGGTGCCATTCATGCATGTACGTGTGCATGTATGCGACAGTAACACATTTTATAAATTTGCCCAAGACTTAAAATGCTTGTTTTATCTTTCAAATTTTGACAATAAATTTCAGAAACAACAGTCATCTCAGGAGAAAAAGTTGTTTGAAATCTGCTAATGACGACGATGCACATCGATCTATGCATCCGGTGCGCACCGTTGGTTCTGTACGTGCAACTAATAAGAATATTGAGATAAATTGAGCCATACCTGGCCGAGACACTCCAAAGACAAGTGTTCTCCCAAAGTTTAAAGTGCTCAGCTCAGGACCTTACAGTGGATTTGATGGACATGCAAGATACACAAATTTACCCATTTTCCCACCAGTCATACACTTTTGCTACGTCGATTTTGTCTGAATATGTTCTTTGGTATCAAATATTGCAAAAGACCTAGATAAGATTGCTCCCTTAGGATCAGTCTGATCCGATAAAAGGCTAGTCTGGATTACACTTGAATATCTACAGCAGACATTAAAAGCATTTAGGACAAAACAATTTGGCTGAAAAGGGATTAACTCGTAACAACAGGCTGAAAAGGGGTTAACTCGTTCCATGCTGGGAAATTTATAATACTTTTATTTTCGTCTGCTGACTTTTTCAAAATTCCTCAGCGAAAGTATGGGACCGGGCTGGGATCGAACTCGCGACCCCTGGAACTGCTGTCAGACACGCATCTGTAGTCAGACATGCCGCGTTATTGACTGCGCTACGCAGCCCGGTCTACCTTAGTGTCAACCAATTTGGATCCAGATCAGCTCTGACCCAATGTCCAAACGGTTTGGAAATGCTATCAGCACATGCAAAACATCCCCGTTGGTAAGGAAAAAGTTAAATAGTATATATATTGTCTGCATTCATATTCATGAACAGTTTGTGATTGTTTAGATTACACATGCGTAGAATGCATGCACACCAATCTAGTGGGATTAGAGGCCGCCTATATTTTGTCCTCAGTGGGCAGCAAAGACATTGGCGAAACTACATAGACGGCAGGCTTGTCTTAGCCTTTGCTATTCGCATATATATGTGGCTCATTTATATGTGAAATGTGAGGCCACAAAAACATAGTTAGCTTGTGGTTCTAATAATCAAATGGCAACGCAAAATGGTCCATAAAATGGAGTTTATTATGAAAAGTAACATCGAGGTCAACTCTCTGAATTCTGAGTAAAAGAGATGATACAGAAGTTGAAATTTCAAGTTCAGGATTTGTCATATGTAAGATCAATCGTTGTCTCATAATATCTAATCTCATGACTTCTGAACTTGAAAGTCTGATGATTTTTTTATCTTGTATTTCAAACCCTCATTACAAAGTATCGGCATCTAAACGCATAAATTTCGTTTTTTGCCACTGTTCGTTCCCCTTGCATTTCAATTTCTAAAATCAAAATGTTGACCTTCTATTTCAATATTTTGATTGAAACCAAATTTTTTAACTATTGAACAATACATTGAAATGCTTACTTTTGACCGTATATAATATATGCGCAATATCACAATCCAAAATAAAAAAAAATATACATTACATGACAAAAATCAACAAAATAACCTCTGAAGCTAGCCAAAATCAGCCTGTGCATAGAATCATAGAAACTAACAGTTTCATGTCTTTGCTGTGTGCTCAGTTGGTATCTAATAATCATTGGTTTCCCTATATAGACAGTGAACTGGGCATACCGAATAGATGACCAGGTGGCTGATCAGAGTCCCCAATCTATTAATCATGAATATAAATCATTTTGGTGTTATTTTTCACTGAAAGATTAGATAACATAGAACATGTGTAATATGCCTTCACAGTGAACAGTTGGAGGTAAGACAGTGGGCAGCTAATAATTATCATTAATTAGTGACCACTGTTACAATTATGGAGCAAAGATGTGTTTCCCTGGGGAAGCAATGTTTGCCTTTAAGTTGAAAAATAGCAAATAGTGATATCTTCAAAATTTCAGATAATTTGCATTCCTCGTTTTCAAATTATACAAACTTTAAATGTACTTAAATTTTTGCAATTGAAACAACAAATTTGGGAACTCACTTATGGCCACTGAGTATACATGTCAGAGTCACAATTTTTGCATACTGGGTAATTTTGCATGCTTTTGTTGTTTAGTGCTGACTTTTTAGCTCACCTGAGCCGAAGGCTGCGAGGTGAGCTATTAGTATACCAGTGACTCCGGCGTCCGTCGTCCGTCCGTCCGTCGTCCGTCCGTCCGTCCGTCAACATTTTCAAACATCTTCTCCTCTGAAACCACTGGGCCAATTGAACTCAAATTTCATATGGAGACTCCTTAGGATGGGGGAACGAAAGTTTGTTCAAATGTTCCTGGTCACATGACCAAGATGGCCGCCATGCCCATATATGGTAAAAACCCTTTAAAATCTTCTTCTCCAGAACCAGAAGGCCGATGACCTTAGGACTTGGTATGTAGCATCAGGGATGTGGGGCCTACCAAGTTTGTTCAAACAATGATCCTAGGTTGACCTTGACCTACTTAACGTCAAGGTCAAATTTGCTTCCTAATAGATTTAAATGGGAATTTTTTTTAAAAGTTGATTTTTTGAATACTGTTAAAGCCAAAGTGATTATTCTTACTTGATATGTTGAAACTAATGAGACAATGGCTATAAATAAGTTTCAAAGGTCAAGGTTGACCTTTGCCCTTTCAGCCAAGGTCGCTCATATTGTGGTCCCATCAATATATTAAAACATAGTTTCCTCACAAACCATTGGCCCAATTGAGCTCAAATTTCATATGAAGACTTCTTATGATAAGTCAGCCAAAATTTATACAAAATATTCTGGTCACATGACAAAGATGGCCGCCACGCCCATATATGGTAAAAACCTTTTAAAAATCTTCTTCTCCAGAACCAGAAGGCCAGTGACCTTGAGACTTGGTATGTAGTATTGAGGATGTGGGGCCTTCCAAGTTTGTTCAAATGATGATCCTAGGATGACCTTGACCTACTTAACGTCAAGGTCAAGTTTGCTTCCTAATGCATTTGAATGAAAAATTGAATTGAAAAGTTGATTTTTTTAATACTGTGGAAGCCAAAGTCATTATTCTCACTTGATATTTTCAATCTAGTTGCTATAAATAAGTTTCAAAGGTCAAGGTTGATCTTTGACCTTTCAGCAAAGGTGGCTTATATTGGAGTCCCATCACATATTAAACATAGTTTTCTCAGACAATTCTTGGCTAATTGAAATCACATTTCATATGACAACTCCTTATGATTGGTTAACCAAAACTTATACAAATTGTTATGGTCACATGACTAACATGGCCACCATGCCCATATATGGTAAAAACTCTTTAAATCTCTTCTTCTCTGGAACCAAAAGGCCATTGGCTTTGAGACTTGGTATGGAGGATTGGGGATGTGGGCCCTACCAGGTTAGCACAAATGATGAATCTAGGTTGACCTTGACTTACTTGATGGCAAGGTCAAATTTGATTCCTTATGCATTTATATGGAGAAAATCTTAAAATGTTCATTTTCTATAACTGAGCCGAATTCATTCAAGTTAAACCTATTGAGACAATGGTCAATTAAGTACCAAATGTCAAACTGACCTGTGACCTTTCATCCAAGGCCACTCATTTGGACTGCCACATACCTATCTAAACATCTTTTTCTCAGAAATCACTGGGCTGTTTGATGGATTATTCATTAGATTGTTTAGGTCACTTGACCAAAATGTATATGGTAAAAAAAAAAATTGTTCCATTATAAGTTGTAGTTAACCTTGACCTATTTTAACATTATTAAGAAGATCAGGTGAGCGCCTCAGGACCTTCAGGTCCTCTAGTTTCAAAATTAACTTCTTCAAAAAATTCTTTCATGAACACTATCAGAGTGTCAGATGGTTTGGATTCAGATCAGGGCCGACATTCTGTCAGTCTTGATCTGGGTACAAGCTTTTTGAAAAAGTTATGAGCAGACAACAAAATTCACCCCTAGCATTACTAAGCAAGGAAAGATAGCTGCTGCTATCCAGTGGGGTATGATGTCTTATTCTGATTCAAATTTTTTGTGGATGCAGAAGCAAAGACGGACTAGGACCTATTTGTTGTCAGCTACAGTCATGATCAGAGCATTAACTCTTTTCCCCATAAGTCATGACTTTTGTCATCAGTTCTTATGTCTGATTACAGTAAAACCTGTGTAAAACGGCCACTCTCAAAAAGACTAAAATTAGTTTTCAAGACCAATTATCGCTTAATGCAGGTCAAAAGTATTGCAGAATGCTCCAAGGGGAGCATTCTGCAATACTTTCAACCTTCATTAGGCTACCATTTGTCATTAAGATCTTTGTTTTATCTATTTTTGAGTGGCTGTTTTTACTGTATGTCATCATCATCATCATCATCATCATCATCATCGGGTTTTGATTAACGTGCAGGTGCAGGAGCATTTTCCACATCAGTGGGCCCCTCTCCAGGTAACTGGCTAGCTGCACACAGAGCAGATCTTACTTGGGTAAGACTGCCATTTGTATAATTTTATAGCAAAGTTTTATGGCAGGATTTCCTTCCTTTCACCAACACAGACACTTTTGGCAGTCCAAGACCTCTGCCTGTACCCTTCTGACTTGGGCTGTGTGCTCCATTGTTGGCACCATGAATTAGTAGTGCTGTTCCGCTGGACCACTGCTATAGCACCGGGAACATGACATGTTGACTCTGGTTGATAAGCTACCGTCACCTAGGTTGTGACAGGCTAGTTTCTGGCATAGCTTTCACTTCTAGTTTTGTGTAGAGGCCTAGAGAAAACTCCTAGATGGGTGACCCTCCTGGTTAATGAGCCCCATCTACCCACATGTTACAGGTGGTGCTGGCTTGCATGGTTACCAGTAGCAAGATCAATCTTGAGAAAAAAGCCTAATAGGTAGCCTATATTGCAAACAATATGTACCCAGATCAGACTGTTCCCAAAGGAGTAGTCTGATCAGTGTTCTTAGTCCTTGCTTTCATGATATAGTCTGAAGTGCACTTCAATGTGCAGACGTAAAAAAGCAGACACTTTTTTCAGGCCAAAAACTATTGGTAGGTTAAGGGCTAAGACTTGATTGTTGACTCCCTCATTACATTCTTAACAGACCTGGGGTAATTGTAATCAGTAATTGTAATTATCTGTAATTAAATACAATTTTCAAAGTAATCAAATGTAATTGTAATCATGTTTTTTTTCAAATACATGTAATGTAATTGTAATGATTACTGAAAATATTTTAGCTGTAATTATGATTACTTTCAAATACTTTTCAAATACATTTGGCTATTTATTTAAAATTAGCCCATCACAAGAAACAAAAATAGGTGACTAATGGTAATATTTTAATTCAGAAATATGAATGAGAAAAAGAACACAGGATAAATAAAACATATTGACTTTTGTGGACAATAAAAGTAGCACACTTTAAAATATATAGTCAATTTCAGACATATGGTGTTTAAGATTAATTTGCATTTTGTATAAATATTAAAAACCAAACTTCTTTTTTCAAAGTTACAAATCAAATAAATATGGCAATAGCCAACTTAACATGGTATAAGGTATATTTTTCTCCCAAAATTCACTCAGTTTCTCCTATTTGTAGGAGGCCTTTAAAGAAATGTTGAGAAACAAAACTTGTTCTGTTCATTTTGACATGCTTAGATGATTTCATATGTAAATTCACCAGACCCAGACTATAAAAAGAAGACTACTCAAAGGTGTTTAATATTTTATTATTGAATATAGCTAGCTCATGTGAAAAGGTACTTATGACCTTAACAGCTACCTATATATATAAACTGGACAAAGATTATTACAAAAAAGTACATTTTCTTATGGAATGGCTAAATAACTGGTTTTTTTTTTTCATCCAATAGTGCAACATCTGCTCCTGTAGAATGCTTATTCAGCATAGCAGGCAAAGTTTTTAAGCCTCAAAGATGACACTTTTGAAAAACTTAATGTGATGATTAAATGTAATCATCAAATTAAATCTGAGTGAAACAATTTAAAAGTAGCTGACTGAGCAAAAGGTTGCAGTTGTGAAACAGACAATTTTAATTTTACATACTTTATAAATCTATCTTGCTATGTGGTACTGTATAGTGAAATAGATCTATAAAGTATGTAGGGAGATATAATGTATGATGTATCAAACTTTAAAACCACATTGGTATGAACTGTGCATAGTGTATATATATTTGTTTAACTTTAATAACAACATGAGTAAAATTTCATAGCTAATTTAAGAAATAACAGTATAGAATATGGCTTCATGTATAACTTCAAAGACCCTATCCATCTTTATAAGTTTAAAAGTGAGTACTGTATTGCATTGCAATTTTACATAAAAACTTCAAAAGTAATTAGTAATGTATTTGATTACATTTCTAAAGTAATTGTAATTGTAATCATTACATTTCTACAGGTCCTGTAATTGTAATGTAATTGTAATCATTGATAAGTCAAAGTAACTGTAATGTATTTGAATACTTTTCAAAGTATTTGGCCCCAGGTCTGATTCTTAACAAGCTCATTTGATGGGTAAATTATGTCCCAGCCAACAAATTTTCAGTCATGTTGGGATGTGTTCCTGTCTTCCTGGGTTGAACCAGTACTAAGCAGAGGATTAAGTGTCTTGTTCAAGAACACAACTCAGTGCATGGGTGAAAGTTTTCAGGTTTTTTCCTGAATTCAGAATTTTGAGGCTTACTTTCCATAGAAAGTCAGCCTCAAAATCCTGAATTAAGCAGATTCTAATACCTTCTTTTATTTATTTTCAGTTTATCTAAAGACGATTGACCATTTAAACTTGAAATTGTTGATATTTGTAGGCATACTGCAAGTTTTAATATTTGATTTTTTAAAAGTTCAGGATTTGGGAAATTTTCAAATTTTGTTCCATGTCAGTGCCTCTAGCCTTGAACTAGTGACTCTTGGATTTCATGTCTAACACTCTACCGAACCACTGTGTTCCTTAGAATGATTTTTAAATAGATAATTTTTTAAATATCCTTGATATTTGTCAAATGTAAATTATTGGACAAAATGGTTCTAATAAATATTTTAATTTATTTACATTACAGGACTCAAAGTCTGAAGTGAAAACAGCAAAGAAGCCTGAAGTATGGGAGAGAAGTATCGGCAGTTTGTCTTCCAAACAGAAACTCTCAGGTTTGGTCGTCAAGAAAAAGACCAATCTGCCTTCCATGTCAGTAGCTAGTAAAACTTCAAGCCAAGAGTCAAACTCTATCACTGAAAATAAACCAGATTCTAAAGCAATTCTGCAAGATAAGTTTAAAGATGAAAATTCTTCAGCCAATCAGAGCTCTGTGTTAAGTGACAATTCTATTCAATCAGCCAATCAAATGAGCTTACCATCTGGCAGTAAAGATGGGAATTATTCAGTTACTGTGATAAAGGAAGACGCTGATGATTCAGTAGATAAAAAGAAACAAGAGAAACAATCACAGATTGACAATAGTGCTACTGTTGTTACAGGAAAAGTTGGTACAAGTGGGCTAGGGAGTGGTGGACTGGGTTTGTTAGGAGCATATTCCGACTCCGAAAGTAATGAGTCGGACTGAAATCAGGAGCCATGGAAATTTCTTAACCCTTAATGTGCCAATCGCAACAAAAGTCGAGTGCTTTTCTCGTCTGCTGAAATGTTTAAGAAGCCTCTATGACAAACAGTGTGGACCCAGAGGAGCAGTCTGTTCTGAGTACATGCTGTTTGCTTCTATACATAATTCCTCACTAATGCTAGGCAATTATTTGCAGCAGACGTCTTCAGCAGATGACATTTTCAGATGTATCTTTTTCTTGGCGCTTTCAGGGTTAATTCAAAATAACCATCTTCCATAGAGGATTCTTTTAACAACCACAACATAAAATACTTTAATCTGGAAATATAGAGGTGAAGAGAACCAACAACCAGCAATGGTTAGGGTGACTTTGTAGCTCACCTGAGCCATAGGCTTGGGGTGAGCTTTTGTGATTATAGACTGTCCATCGTTCATCCGACCCTCAGTGTCTGTCAGCAATTTACTTCCAACAACATCTCCTAAACCACTAACTTGGTTGAATTTCACAAAACTTCACAAGAATGATCTTTAGGTGGTCCCCTTTCAAAGATTCCCATTCCGTGCATAATTCTGGTTACAATGGCAACCAAAATGAAAAACTTTAAAAAATCTTGTAAAAAAACTGCAGGTCCAATTTGAAAATATGGTACAAATGGTCCTTGGGTGGCCCTCTACCAAGAATGCTCAAATTAATTAATTCCATTGAAAAATATGGCCCCCAGGAGACAGAGTCAGTTTTTCCTATGTTGGGGTTACGTCAAGCTGGTGTCGCTATGGATACTGGCATGCAAGAGACGTTACCAGGTCAAGAACTGAATGACAGAATCATTATTTCCGGTGATCCCATGTTGTATGATAAAATATATTAGTTTTGATTTAACCCTCATTTTTTTGTCGAGGGAATGTTGTCGGTTTTTACGTCTGCTGCATTTATATTCAAGTGCTTTTTAGACTAGATTTTATCATGGAAGCAAAACACTATGAACCCTGACTTTGGAGCAGTCAGATCTGGTTCCATATTGTTTGCAATATACTGATATAGGCAAAGTACATCATCATCAGATGAAAAAGCAGATGACAATTGTCATGAGGCAGAAAAGGGGCTAAAATTGTTGTTGAAGATTAACCCTTAAAGCGCCAATCACGAATGCAGCAGATGACAAATTTTGCGACATCTTTACTAATTTTCAAAAGAAATAAGGAATGATATTTCACGAGAAAGCAGACGATTCTCATGAAATATCATGCCTTATTTGTTATTTTTGAAAAAACAGAAAAATTTGAAATTGCCGTCTGCTGCAAATTATAGGTGGCGCTTTATGGGTTAAGCAGCAGGACTATGAAATAAACAACCAACAGATATACATGTCTTTCATATTATGTAATTTCTTTCATGTATATAAAATTAAAATTGTAAAAATGTGAACACAGTTTTGTTTTAGAAGTGAATATTTACACAAGGCATAGACTCCGGAAAGGAAAAAAACTGCATTTACTGGTCAAACATGGTATGGTGTAACGGTATACCCAGATCAGTCTGCTTATGGAGTACTCTGATAAGGGTCTACACTTTGGCATTCCACCACAACATTCATCACTCACAATCAGGTATTCAAATTTTAGGATACAGTGAAACCTGTGTAAAACGGACACTCAAAAATCGACAAAACAAAGATCATAAATGGTAGCTTAATGAAGGTCGAAAGTATTGCAGAATGCTCCCCTTGGAGCATTCTGCAATACTTTTGACCTGCATTAAGCAATTATCAGTACTGAAAACCAATTTTTGGTCTTTTAGAGAGTGGCCGTTTTACACAAGTTTTACTGTAAATATGATATTAAGAAGTTAATACTTATTCCTTTGTAGACCAGAAGTCCTTAAACGGGTACTTTGGCAAACAGTGAAAACCCAAATGAAATGCGGTATAATGCGGCATTTAATCAGGGTCTGCAATATTTGTAAAGACAAAAAAATCTTCAGAGATACAAGTAAATTTTTCGGAGAATATATATATAAAATGTGACCCGCAATATTATATATAAAGGACCATCCTGACTTGACTGTATCCAACTTTATGGGAAATTTCATTGGTCCTAAAAGGGTTAAAGTGGCTTTTAACCCTTTGTATATGGGAAACCCCTGAACTGGTACTTTTACAAATAGTGAAGACCCATTTCATCAAGGTCATCACTGTTAGTTAAGGTAAAAAAAGATCTATAGACAAAAATACAATATTTTTTTAAATCATAACCCGACACACATAAGATATGTGCAATAGACTATCCCAAGTGTATTGTAATAAACCAGAAGGAAGAATCCATTTGTTTACAAAAGGTTAAAGTTAACAGCACACACAATTTTCCACAAAACAAGGTTTGTTGTTTCAGGGGAGTTGTCTGCTCGCTCATATTTTCAATGAATTTTGGAAAATATATCGCAAAATGTTTTGATTGCTGCAGCCATGATTGGGGCTTAACATTTTACTTGCTAGCAGCGACTTTTGTTGTCTGCTTGTTATCTTTTCAAACAGTTAGGACCAAGATCAGGACTGACCGACATTTTGTTGGACGAATCTAGATCCAAACTGTTTGACACTCTTATAGTGTTACTGAAAGGGTTTTGCGTCAGAAAAATGTTATTTATGAAAAAACTCCGTAGACAACAACAAATGAATGAAACATTACCCAGCAGGCAAAGAGTTAAATGCTTAAGGTAGTGCTTGGATTGTTTATTCTGCTATTATCTCCTTATATGAAGGGCAATTTTGCATGCTTTGTAGTCTGCAAGTATTTTTAACATTAACTTTTTAATAATATTTCTTTCAGGAATACCATCAGCGCATCGATGAGATTGGATCCAGATCAGGCCTGGCATTTTTGTCCGGCCCGAGCTGAATCCAAACTGCTTGCAAAAGATTTCAACTGGCATCAAAAGAGATAATGACCAATTATCACTAAAATGGTGCTTTTGCAAACTGTGTAGACTCAGATCAGATCAGATGTCACATTATGTGTACATGGGGCATCAGATGTGGTTCTACACAACTTGGCTTGTACTAAGGAACTTCTCAAGAAAAAAAGATAAAATGTAATGATCAGGCCTCCTGTCAGATAACAGTGTGTATTGGAAAACTATTTTCTTTATTTCTCATCCAAAACATATGTTGTGAGTACTCAAAAGAACCGTCTCAATGAGACGGTTCTTTTGAGCACCCAAAACACATGTTAAAAATGATGGGTCAGAAAATAGTTAAAATTTTAGGCAAATATAATTTCCTTATCTGGATCTATGAATGATGCCAGTTTCCCTTCAAACGTAACTGAACCTGTCCAGTATATAAAATAGACCTGTCCCTTTATAACTGAAAGATTGTTGATGGGACGTAAAGAATCAAATCAAACAAACAAAATATAAAATAGAAGAGTCCACAAGACCATAATGTATGCAACAATAAAAGCCTAAACAACTTATTAGTAACATATATTACTTCACTGCATTTATAAAATATGGCTGAATCGGTCCACATCTTACCATGACAAACTTGCCAAATACAGAAGAAATAAGTCATGGTTGCATTGGGTTTTTCTGTTTTGGTGGAGTCCTAATTTTCTATTAAATTTAATAGCAAAATTGTCATTATTGAAGTTATTAGCTACAGTCTGTTGTAGTGAGCAGGGCCGGGAGGTAATAGAACTTTTTTCATGCTCAATTCACATGAGCATACAATTTGAAATCTTCATTGATATCAAAATACTCACATATGAGGCAATGTAGTAGGCAATGTCATTATACCCCGCCACTAAAGTGTGGCGAGGTATTATGTTATACCCTTCGGTGTCTGTCCGTCCGTCCGCACCATTTCCGATCGATAACTTGAGTATTTATTCACGGATTTTTTTCAAATTTTGCATACATATTGTTATCGGCGATGAGTGGTATGGGATTGTTAATGGGCAAAATCCGTCCATTTTTAACGGAGTTACTGCCCTTTTTCGTATTGGAAAAATGGTTTCTGGCCTGTTATTCCTTTACTATTCATGATATCTGAATGAAACTTCACAGATATGTTGCACATCAAAGGTTACATATTGTGACTAAGGACCGTCACTCTGACCTTCCCAGTTTGTGAGTTATCCGCCCTTGATAGGTCTGAAAAAAGGTTTTTGACCTATTGTTCCTTTACTATGTGGAATATCTGAATATAACTTCACAGATATGTTTCACATCAAAGGTAACATATTGTGATTAAGAACCATCACTCTTACCTTTCCCGTTTGTGAGTTATCCGCCCTTGATTGAATTAAAAATGTTTTTTTACCCGTAGTTCCTTTACTATGTGGAATATTTAAATGAAACTTTACAGATATGTTTCACATCAAAGGTTACATACTGTGACAAAGAACCATCACTCTTACCTTTCCAGTTCATGAGTTATCTGCCCTTGATTGATCTGAAAAATGGTTTTTGACCTGTAGTTCATTTACTATATGGAATATCTGAATGAAACTTCACAGATATGTTGATCATCAAAGGTTACATATTGCGACTAAGGATCTTCACTCTTACCTTTCCAGTTCATGAGTTATCTACCCTTGATTGATCTGAAAAATGGTTTTTGACCTGTAGTTCATTTACTATATGGAATATCTGAATGAAACTTCACAGATATGTTGAACATCAAAGGTTACATATTTTTAGTAAGGACCGTCACCCTTACCTTTCCAGTTCATGAGTTATCCGCCCTTGATTGATCTGAAAAATGGTTTTTGACCTGTAGTTCATTTACTATATGGAGTATCTGAATGAAACTTCACAGATATGTTGACCATCAAAGGTTACATATTGTGACTAAGGACGTCATATCACTGTCTATCTCAGTTCTGTTGCTATTTAGGCATTATATATCTCACAAAATAACTTTTGGTGCCCCCAGCAGTGGCGGGGTATTACGCAGTGCTTGCGGTGCTTTTATTTGTTCTGGTTATTAACTTAAAATGCCAACAATTGTTGGCAAGTTTTATGCTCGTGTGAGTTGGGCATGAAAAAAGGAAAGCTGTGACATGATTTCAAACAAAGCGGCATTCTGGCAAGTGTAGACCCAGACGAGTCTGTGCAGCCTCCTTTTAAGCATAGAAACTCCAAATGATGTTCGGTCAGTAGCTTAACAGTCATTCAAACGGCTAGCAAAGGCTCTGATCAGACTGGGCATATGTGCAGGCTGATCTGAGCCTTTGCTGGTCACACATACCGCATTGATGGAAATCTCATGTCGTGGCTCAATTATAATCTGAAGCCTTAGACATATAGCACCAATCCAGCAAATCTTTTCCGACAAACAGCCATTCCCTAATAATTAATTATTCTGTTATAGATACAACGTATCATTCATTCAATAAAAATATTAAAAGCAACTTTTTTATCTGCTAGACTATAAACACATTCAACAACATAAATATATGGGACATATTATGAATGCTTGCAGCCTTTGGTACATATGCATTTAAAACATCAATATTCAAGATCATATTAGCCTCAAGGCAAGAAAACATGTCTCCAGGTAGCTCTAACCAGCCTGCTTAGCTGCTTCAAACTGGGCTTAAGTATAGAAATTTTGCATATATACAGGCCCCCAAATAAGAGTGTGTAACTGAAAATTATTTTTATTATTTCTCAACCAAAACATATGTTGTGGGTACTCAAAAGAACCGTCTCAAGTAGACGGTTCTTTTTAGCACCCAAAACACATGTTTAACATGTTTAAACTGATGGATAAGAAAATAATCACAATTTTACGCAAATTATGGTTTGCTTAACTGGCCCTATTTATACCAAATTTAGTTGTTATTATTATTATTATTATTATTATATTTTCAAGAGAGGGAATAACAATGGCACTGATTATATTCCATGGATGTGCAGGCCAATCAGCAACAAAATCAGGTGTTCTCCTATAAGCCAAGTCATGAGATCAATTTCCTATAATTCCCGTGTAAAAGTCCATGGTAAAGAAATTTGTGAGCCACAAGAGTGTAAATTATAACCATTTACACAATGGACCATCATGATTTTATTGTCAAATTTTAGGCATGGCTAGTCTCTGTAGCTGAATAGACTGGCATTGTTTTCGTCTGAAACCCCTAAAACAGGTTTCCTTGTCATTAGACTCATACAGCTTCCTTCAAAATACATAAATGGACGGTTTAAATAAATATATGGGCAAATTATGAGATTTTGGTATGTATCATTTATGCACAGTCACCTTGTTTTGCAAACTAGCTATGATTTGAGCCTCCCTCTAAAACTGGCCTGAGGTTATAAAACTTTTCATACTCACCTCTGCTAAGCACGAAACTTATTCTGCTCATAAATGTTAAAATGCCAACAATTGATGGCATTTTAACATTTATTAGCAGAATAAATACAACATCTTAGATACTTAAAGCAAGACACTTCTACATTTGTCGTTATTTTAGTTTTTATGAGCAGTTGGAATTTCGTGCTCAGTTGAGTTGAGCATGAAAAAAGTTTTATAACTTTGAGGCCTGCTCGCCTATGTGATAAGTACCAAAATCTCATACACCGTCCCATTTAGAAAAGGAAAAAAAGATTCCATTTCTTGGAGCTAACCTTGCCTTTTATAGCTATGTGGTACAAACTTGTTTGCCTCATGATGACAACTAGGATCCAGGAAACAAAACCTTTGTACATACCACACAGTGAAGCTTCTGTATACCTTAATGCACGCAGAATGGCCAAAGCTCTTCGTCCAGTCTGTAATACACATACTTGTTCATCCTTTTTCAATGTTATGTCATCATGATGATATTTACCATACAAAGATAACTCCATACTAATAAAGTAAAACCTGTCTTAAGCAGTCACTCAAAAAAAAAAGACAAAACAAAGATCTTAATGACAGATGGTAGCTTATTGAAGGTCGAAAGTATTGCAGAATGCTCTCCTTGGAGCATTCTGCAATACTTTTGGCCTGCATTAAGCGACAATTGAATTGTAATTGAAAACCAATTTTGGTGTTCTTTTTGAGTGGCCACTTAAGACAGGTTTTATTGTACCTTACAAAGATAACTCCATACTAATATCTCACCGAGATCTGATCCTATTAAACTTTGTGAGACTAGGTTGTATTTCAGGGTGTCCTATTTCAGTAAGTCTGCACTGACTCTGTTACAGTAACAACTTGAAACAGACTGTCCCTGCAGTCAGCATTGACACACTTTGGTGATAGAAACACTGTGACACAGTCCAAATCAGACTGTGTCTCTATCTCCCCTGATAAAAGTACCATTCTCTGCACCAAGTGATGATAAAAACCATGTCACAAGCCTTGGTTTTAGTATCAGTCTAGCTTGGACTGTGTCTCAGCCCCCAATGAAACCAATACCAGCAAGGGATGATAAAACTTGTGTAAGTCAAAACCTCATTTCAGTGTCACAGTCCAACTCGGACTGTGTCTCAGTCTCCAATGACACACATACCACTTAGTGATGATGAGACTAGTATCACAGTCAAGCTTCTTTGGTTATTCCAGCGTTCAGTTGTTCCATACACTACCTAAGGATGGTATATGCCGCCTATTGCTCCAAGACTCGGGTTCTTCAGGAGTTCCTGCTAAAACATCTCCAGTTTGTGAAGCTAATGCCTGCAAGAAAACAATTTCAATGGTTCAATACAGTCAGGAATTTGTTTAAACCATGAAGCTAAAATATTTCCCAAATGAAATACTGGTCCCAAAAGTAAAATGCAATATGTTTAGGACTTTAGTTAAGAGTGCGTAACGAAAATTTAATTTTCTTATTTATCAACCAAAATATATGTTGTGGGTACTCAAAAGAACCGTCTCAATGAGACGGTTCTTTTAAGCACCGAAAACATATGTTTAAACTGATGGGTAAGGAAATATTTACAAACTTACGCTGAAAATTTTTGTTTATCTAAACCTATGATGTTGATACCATATTTACCCTTAATAATAGTACATCTTAATTTCTTAATAGCATACTTAACATTAAATATTATGAGCAAGTACATTTTAACAACATCCACAGGTTTTGATAAACAAAATTTTCAGTGTAAAAATGTAAATATTTTATTACCCATAATTTTAGCATATCTTTTTGGTGCTCAAAAGAACCGTCTCATTGAGACAGTTCTTTTTAGTACCCATAACATATGTTTTGGTTGGAAATGACATTTTTCTGTTTTGCACTCTTAACTTAAGTCCTGAACATCATAAGATGCATAAATCGTGGTGATGGGGAGATAGACTTATCCTGATTGGGACTACATTGCTTGATCAGGCCCCTCTGTTTAAATTCAAGGGTAAATAATATACAGTAAAAACTTGAAAATTGGAACGCTGATTTTTGCGAAATACTCGCTAATTTGAAATAAATTTAGAGCACACTGGATTCAGATAAGAGGACCTATTTATGAACTATTTTAGCAACTGTCTATAAGACATATGTTTTAGGTGCTTCAAAGAAACGTCTCCTTGAGACATTTCATTTAAGCACCCAAAACGAAAACACATGTTTGATAGGGCAAATTGATAATACATGTAATCATTTTTAGGGCCCCCAAAAAATTAGGGGTTATCTATTTTTATGTCTACCTCCCTATAACTCAAATTTTCAATACTTCAAAATAAAACCCCTAGTCTGTAAGATTTTGAATTTAAGAGATATGACTGTATGTCAAACAAGACTGGTTTTCTTGCTATGAGGCTTGCCGCCCATATAGTGGCCAAAGTACGCATAAAAGGGATCTGATAATAATGACAATCAGATGGCAACAGTAAAACATTGTTTTTTTCCTATTCTTTATATCAGAAAGTCATATAAATGATACAATTACAACCCCCTAGGCCACCCTTCTGCATTGTTGCTGAATATGACAGATAACATGATTACCAACAATCAGTGTTCATGTTTATTTTGTTTGTTAGTTTGATTTCATTCTTTACATCCCGTAAACAATCTTTCAGTTATCTGGGTTGAACCAGTACTAAGCTAGGATTTATGTTCTTGCTCACGGACACAACGCAGTGACGCCGGTGAGGCTCGAACCCACGCCCCTCGGTTTGGAGTCAAGCTCTCTACCACTGAGCCACTGCGCTCCTTTCATGTTTACATCGTAATAATAGCTAAATACGCAACCAAAATCGTTGGTATGCAAGATAGCCAAGTAGCAAGATCAAAAGCAGTCAAATTTCAGCAATTTAGGCAACTTTAAGCCAGTTCAATAGCAAATAGAGTTAAAACCCTTAGATATTTCTTTGTAACCCTTCAAATCACAACAAGACTGCAATAAATTATATAGTTGTGGTTTTCCGAGATCCATCGTTCATGGCAATGGTTGAAATCAGAACAAGGCTGCTATAATTAATGAGTTAACTGTTTTACCAAACGAGAACCAATCAAATGCATGGTGCTCCTGGGTAAAAATGGTGTCGGTCCGACACAAGAAACCTGGTAACAGTATCAACATGGGTGAAAGTTGAAAATTTCCAAAATCCTGAACTTTCTAAAATCAAATCTTAACACTTGCAGTATGCCTACAAATATCAACAATTTCAAGTTTAAATGGTCAATTGTCTTTAGATAAACTGACAATAAATCAAAGAAGCTATTAGAATCTGCTTTATTCAGGATTTTTATGGAAAGTCAGCCTCAAAATCCTGAAATCAGGAATGATCCTGAAAACTTTCACCCATGTACCAGGCTTTTTAAAAACTTTATCCTGAAACCAATACCATCACAATGCAATACATGGTCTGTCCAAAAACGCATTCACAAGCAGGTTCAGTGAATTTCAACATGCACATATCAGATTTATCAAGTGAAAGTTTACAATCTAGAGCGTCAAGCAAAGACTTTTTAAAAATCAAATAAGAACTTCAATAGGCAAAACTCAATCGCTTCTTCTTTTTTGCATTATATTTTATTGATTGTCAATCACTCATTGTCAACTGAAAATGTTTGAGATTAAAGTTAAAATTGAGCCAGTGCATGAGATTTCCCACAATGTATTATGTGTGACCAGCAAAGCCTCAGATCAGCCTGCGCATACGCGCAGCCTGATCAGAGCCTTTACTAGTCGCTTGAGTATTTTATGATTGTTAAGCTACTGACTGAACACCATTTGGAGTTTCTAAGCTTAAAAGGAGGCTGCAGAGGCTCGCCCGAGTCTACACTAATCAAAATGCCACATTGTTGGAAATCTCATGCACTGGCTCAAATGATAGTTTTACCCAATTTCTTAGTGTTTAGCATTGCAAAAAACTTTGTCATTTGGAAATTTTTACGGGACTCAGTAAAACTTGCATGTGACTCAATTTTTGTCCCAGGGACTCGATAAAAATCAAAGCTAAATCTAAGACTGCCAACAACCTACCATATTACTATCTGAGTAATGCATCTGTGGTGGTCTGATGACGTAGGCTGATCCTGGTCGTGAAAAATGAGCTAATTCTGATCTAGGCATAGTTGGATCAGGTGTTGAAACCTGAAATAAAGCAAGAAACGGAATATATCGGCCAGCACATAAGATTATGGTACCTATCGCATGTGCGCAAAAGCCTTAATTAATCACCCATGCCGACGTATCCAGTGGGTCAAGCCATAGGGCCAGTTAAGCAAATCGGTGAGCGTAAAATTGCTATTATTTTCTTATCTGTCAGTTTCAACATGTGTTTTGGTTGAGAAATAAGAAAAATAATTTTCAGTTACGCACTCTTATCTGGGGCCTGTCAAGCAATCTAAATTTTGGTCTGTCTTCTAAATCCATACTTGTGTATGCCAGCAAGTTTGTGTCTTTGTGCAGGTTCGCCTGAGCCTCTGTTGCTCGTTAATGCGATTTGCACCAAAATCTTGTGCTGGACCAGTTTTAAAGAGCATTTCTTCTTGTACTGTGTATGCAATCACAATTATGCCTATGAAAACATTTTTTAAAATCTGGGGCATAAATGTGAGTATTTGATGAAATTTTCTTTGAAAAATGTGTCTGTATATATAATGGGCAATGAATGTAGATCAAGATGAGACAAGCTGTCCCAGCTTGATCTACGTTAGGGTTTTGGTTTGAGGTTTTATGTCCCAGTCAACATTTATGGTCATGTCAAGACAGTCAGTTCACCTAACCACACTTTTTTCTTAAGCATTCTTGACTAACTGGTTAACCAGTACTTTGTGCACTTACTTTCACTTGTAACTGACAACAACCCTTCTTGATTCAGCAGAAGGAGAAAATAACCATAGAAATTATTACATGATCAATATCCACAAAGTATGGGACCAGGACTGGATCAAACTCGCAACCCCTGGATCTACAGTCAGAATCACTTCTGACTGCGTTACAGGACTGAGGTGTTGATCTACATTGTTTTAGGGGACTTGACCATTGAATCTGGATGGACCTTTAATATGATGCAAGATAATATGTACCTTATGATTGCTAGAAAATAATATGAACTAGATATTGTGCAAGCCTTGTGAAACACTACTAAATTAGGGAGTGCAGTGGCTCAGTGGTAGAGTGCTTGACTCAAGACTGAGGCCGCGGGTTCAAGCCTCACTGGCGTCACTGCGTTGTGGTCCTTGAGCAAGACACATTTATCCTAGCTTAGTACTGGTTCAACCCAGGAAGACCCGTCCCTGTTTAACTGAAAGATTGTTGAATGGATGTAAAAAATCAAATCAAACAAAACAAATACTATACTTGTCCATAAAGGCAATAACTCCACAACCTTTTTTTAATTGTCAGTTCATTAGGTAATCCACTCATCATTCCTTATAAGCTGACCAAGTTTCAAGGCTGTTGTTCTTATAGTTAGTTCATTTGTTTGTTTGTTAGTTTTAATTCATTATGTCCCAGACAACATTTTTTCAGCCATGTCGGGAGGGGTCTTCCTTGGTTGAACCAGTACTAACCAGAGGAATAAGTGTCTTGAACAAGGACACAATGCAGTGCCACCAGTGAGGCTCCAAACTGCAACCCCTCAATACTGAGTCTAGCACTCTACCACTGAGCCACTGCGCTCCTCATAGTTAGTTAATGAGACATCTTGCTGACAATGAAGCACAGGTTTAAATAAGAAAAAAAATTCTGCATAAAAATGTAAATATTTTCTTATCCATCACTTTAAACATATGTTTTGGGTGCTCAAAAGAACCATATCATTGAGACGAATCTTTTGAGTACCCACAACATATGTTTTGGTTGAGAAATAAGAAAATTAAATTTTCGTTACGCACTCTTAACTAAAGTCCTGATGAAGGCTTGATGGATAGATGGAATCACTGACAGAAGAACATGCCTTACTCAGGGGTCGGCATCAGGGGAACTATCGCGAATTCATGTGAACGTAAATTTGAGGACACTTCCATGAGAGGTCCTCGAAAGAACTGTCTCATTGGTTCTTTTGTGCACCTTAAACACATGTTTAAATGAGTGGATAAGAAAATTATCACATTTTTAGGCTCTTAAAACTTGCTTTATTAATCTGGACCTATATGTCCACAGTATGATACCTATATTGAACACATTTATCAGATCTAGGCCCTGAGTTTATAAAACATTTTTCATGCTCAAATGAACTGAAAATTTATCATGCTAATAAATGTTAAAATGTCAACAACTGTTGACATTTTAATATTTATTCGCATGATAAATACAACATCTGAGAGTTTGAAAGCAAGAAAAGTCTTTATTTCTCAGCATTTAGTTTGTATGAACAATTGAAATTTCATGCTCAGCTGAGTTGAGCATGAAAATACCTTTATAACCACATAGGAGGGTTTGTGGGATACAAACTCTTACTTTTTGAACTATCTTCATCTTTATAAGCTCTGACTTTGGTGTTCTCTTGCAGCCGCGAGCTGAAATAAACATGCAAATTCAGAGAAGTAATGCACAGGTTTAGATAAACAAAAATTTTCAGCGTAAAATGGGTATATTCTTACCCATTAATTTTAACATATGTTTTGGGTGCTCAAAAGAACCGTCTCATTGAGACGGTTCTTTTGAGTACCCACAACATATGTTTTGGTTGAGAAATAAGAAAATTAAATTTTTGTTACGCACTCTTAACTAAAGTCCTGTTAATGACCCTCGTCACTTGATGTTTGTATTTTAATACATGAGCTTTCACGAAATGAGTCTTAAAACAATTACATGTAATTTAAAAATGACTACATGTACATTTAAATAAAAAAGCGGAAAAAAGGAACACTACATAAAAAGGTGCCTACTTCCTATACAAGTTTGTAGTATCAGAGTTTGAAAAAGAATCAAAGATAAAAATGTGAATTTCAGGAAGTCTGAAAAAAACAAATGCATATCTTCAGAGTTCTGTCCATCATTAAAACACATGTAAAGTTTCAAAATGATTGACAAACTATAGGAGTTGTGCTCACAAGGTACCTACTATAAATCCGGAAAACATGCACTACACGCAAGGAACCACAAACTATGAAAGTAAAAAATTACATATGTCCGTTTTTCTGCAAAAAATTGTGGGAGTATAATCTATGGCATGAGAAAGGGTTCTTGCTGTCAAAATAGCTATCTAGTGGGGCTAGGAGCCTAAGTTTTGTTAGAGCTGTCATATTTTACATATAATGCCATTGTGAGCACTGAAGGCCATGGCAATATGGTATAGATGCACAGGCTAGCCTGAGCCTTCATTGTTCGCCTATGTGTCACACGTTATTAACAGCCATGTTTTAACTGGTAAAAACCCATGTATTAATCAGGCAATTCACATGCTGTTGATGCACAACTTTTGTACTTTACATAATACGCATTCTAGGCTGTCACAAAAATTGATGTTATCAACAGTAATGTGCATAGGAATGAACGTAATTTAGTGACGTTAGGATGACAAGTGTTTGCTCTGGAACAGACCTTTTCAAAACCTACTATTCCTTCATGCTTTTGCGTGCCATTATAGTAATACAAAAATTAACTTTTTGAAGGGGTTTTCCAAAGTTTTCAACTGACAGAATGACTTGACGCAATAATAACGATCAAACATGATTTTCTGATACATTAACATCTGCTAGAACACTCAGGGGTTCATAAAACCCTCGGGTCCAGCAGATGTTAATGCATAGAAAAACATGTTTGATCCCTATATTAATGTGCATAGCAATAGATCAGACTGCTTCTGCTTTGCTATTCTGAAAAGCAGTTTGTGAATTCCAATCCTGAAAACCGATATTTTGTTTGAGAACAGAAAGAGTAAAGTGTTCGAAATTTTAGAACATACCTGCAAAGAACGGCCATATTGCATCCATTGCTGAGGCAAAATCAACCGCAGTTCTGAAAAGTGAAACAATACCATAGCTCCAGATAAGCATAAATACTTAACTTAAAATATTGATGATTTTCATATCCATCTCATTGAACATGTCTTTTGGGTCTCATTGTGACAGTTCATTTTGAGTACCCACAACATGAAATGCTTTGTTGAGAAATATTAAAACTAATTTTCAACTGCAGTTCTGAAAGAGAAACAATAAAATATGGGCCTCGATGCGAGAAAACCTGTCTTCTGGGGATTGCAAACAACAAAGGCACAGACCAGCCTGCGCATCCGCGCAGTCTGATCAGTGCCTTTGTCATTCGCTAATTGGGAAGTATCATATCTAAACCTGCTACAGGCCAAATTTCAATTTTCTAGCTAGTCCCTGTAGCTGAACAGACTGGTTTGAATCTCACTTTGTCGGAAACCCCAAAGACTCGCAGCCCATATGATCCACTTGTACAGTGAAGAGCTGTCTTTGATATGTCAACTCAATTGTTTATCATAACCCTTGTCATACTGAATATTCCAGCATTCCAGTTGAAAGTATGCATTTTCAATCAGAGTGGGAAAAGTGTGTATCCTGATCAGATGGCTTCATTAGAAACCAGCTGATCAGGATCTACAGTGTTTTCAAAAAAGAATAAAATAAATCCTGTTTCAGAACTACAAGAGTTAACCTGACCCAATTTAGAAAATTCACCATTTTATCTCAATTTAACTCACTAGATAATCAATTTCTAATACATTGTTACATGATTGTTTGTTTATTGTTTAATTTGTTTCTTTACGTCCCATCAACAATCTTTCAGTTATATAGGGACGGGTCTTCCTGGGTTAAACCAGTACTAAGCTAGGATAAATGTGTCTTGCTCACGGACCACAACGCAGTGACGCCGGTGAGGCTTGAACCCGCGGCCCTTCGGTCTCGAGTCAAGCACTCTACCACTGAGCCACTGCGCTCCCTTGTGTTACATGATTGTATTATGTTTGCTTTTAAGCAAAATGTGAGTGGAAATGCAAATGAAATGAAGCAAACGATTAACCTACAGACAAATGCCTAATTTTTACTCTCTTATAAATAAAACTTTCATCCCTGAAACCATTTTTACTGCTGGGCTACCATTAGCACTGAACCCCAGCTGGTTAATATACTTTTGAACTAGTATCATGAAATGATTTAAACCTGATAATGAGATATTTGCATGCAGTAACTTATAACTATTTATTTCATTCGCAGGAAGGTGTTTGAAGACAGACTGCTAGACTGGATGTTCTCACATGTTCAGAAGAGCCCGGCAAGTATAAATGCAACTTATCACATGACTGCGCCTGTCATGTATAAAATTGATAAACCACTAGTGATTTACATATTGTGTAATGTAATTTAATGATGTCAATAACAATGTTGTGTACAGATAAACCAAAAGCTTTGAAGCGTGTCTCTATTTACAATACTGATATGTTGTTCTAGCGAAAAAAGTTTCAGGCGTTTATTTACAGTTACTGAAAAAGCTTTGATATACACAGATGTTCCAGCCCGACTGACTCATTCAATCTTTTGAAATAGAAAGACCCAAAGGTCATTTATCAGAGGTAGTGGTACATCTATACATACGATAGCATCCAAAACACAAATAAAAAAAATCACAATGAAAATGACTAACCTCCCATGATTGTCTTTGAGAGTTAGATCAGGATTGAATTCCATCAGTTTCATGATAACCTTTCCATGACCTTGAAATGCAGCTGATATTATTGGAGTCCACAATGATCGTCTGTTTGCCAAGTTTACATCAGCTCTGTCAAAACGGATAGTGAACAGTTTAAGAGATTTAAACAATAGGTACTAACCTTCCCATATTGTCTTTGAGAGTAACATCAGGGTTATACTCCATAAGTCTCATAATCACTTTCCCGTGACCTTGATAAGCCGCTGAATGTATTGGAGTCAGTAAAGTTCCTCTGTTTGCCAAGTTTACATCAGCTCTGTCAAAAACCCATATGGTATTACCGTAAGTCAGGCCTTTAGTTAAGATTGCATACCAGAAAATTAATTTTCTTATTTTTCAACCAAAACATATGTTGTGGGTACTCAAAAGAACCCTCTCAATTAGACAGTTCTTTTGAGCACCCAAAACATATGTTTAAACTGATGGGTAAGAAATTATTTACAATTTTACGCTGAAATTTTTTATTTATCTAAACCTATGGTAAGTGTTCTTAACTCTTAGCATACTGGGAAACTTTGCATGCTTTTTTGTCGTCGGTAGATTTTTTTCAAAATAAAAAATTGTTTAAATATACCATCAGAGTGTCAAACAGTCTTGATCCAGACATTTTGTCAGGCCTTATCTGAGTTGGCACTCTGCTAGAGTAAAATTTCTAAAACTAAACTTTTGCTGTTGTAAGAAAAGAGCTACATTTTGTACATGCATATGCCTTGATTTTGACCCATTCAAAACTTCGTATTTAAGCTATCAGTGGCCTTTGTATTTAGTTTCATTTATTAATGGTTTGAATAGTATTGTATCTTAAATAGGGGAGTGCAAGCATAATTAGGGTTAAAGTGCTTTAATGTTTTATTTTTGCAGGAAAGTGTGCTAATATCAAAATCTTAACCCTAATCCTACAAACTAAATGAACTCAAGTCTTTGCCTCTTGAATTTTTGTCGTCTGATTTTTTTCAAAATAATTTTTTTCGACAAATTATTTCAGGAATATCATCAGAGTGTCAAAACAGTTTGAATCCAGATCCGGCCTGACGTTTTATCGGGCCTGCTCTGGGTCCAAACTGTTTGCAAAATGCAAAGGTCATCAGGCTATCAGCAGACAATACAAGGAGACAAAGAGTTAATATGCCACATCATCATCTTGTTGCTAGTCAGTTCATCTGTATGGTTCCTTATATATGGGTGAAAGTTCATAATTTCCAATATCCTGAACTTTAGACATTCAAATTTTAAAACTTGCAGGATGACTACAAAAACAAATAACTTCAAGTTTAAATGATTTATTGTGTTTTCCTAATCTGAAAACTAATCCAAGAAGCTATTAGAATCTCCCTAATTCAGCATTTTGAGGCTGACTTTCTATGGAAAGTCAGCCTCAAAATCCTGAATTCAGGATTGTTCCTGAAAACTTTCACCCATGCTTATATCACAATGGAATGACATGTTGCATGGAAACCAGTAGTGTTTCCCATAAAGAGGAATAGCAAGGGGGAGTACCCTTCTGCCCTAAAGCTCCCCCTGCTGCCCTAAAGCTCCCCCCTCCTGCCCTTATTTTCATTTTAATATAAAACTATTGTCATATTTTAATTTCTACTGTATAAAATAATTTTTTGTTATCCCAATGAATCCTATGCTCTACTAGAAGCTATTGTAACCTTTTAACAGACATAAAATCCTTTATCTAACTCACATTTGAAAAGTCCATTCTAACAAAAGTGCCCTTTTGGGTGAATTTCACGCGTCAAAAGTGCCCTTTTTCTGGCCAGCACCCTAAACCAGTGTTAAACGAAAAAGGGAAAAATCATGAACATACACAATCGGGTACACACAATTCATCGTACAAATCAATGTAGCTTGTGTTTAATGGTTAACGGTAGTCAATCAATCTAGAATGTTTTGCTTGATTCAAAAGTTATAAATATTCAATGACAATGATTATTATTAAATCATAAGACTTACCCATTTTTTAAGAGCACTTCAACAATTTCAGCATAACCCCAGAAAGCTGCAATACCCAGAGGGGTCATACCATCAGCAGACATCACATTCACATCAGCACCACTCTTTATAAGACTCTCTACCCCCTACAAAAGTGAAATGATGAATTTCTCTGAAACTAATCTCAGTAATCTGTGAATCATAAAATATATTTCACAGATTAGTTGCAGAGAAATCTATAAATTAACCCTTAAAGCGCTGAGAAAAAAATGCATCTAAAAATGTTGTCTGCTGAAGTCATCTGCTGCAAATAATTGCCTAACATTACTGACGAATTAAGCATAGAAGCAAACAGAGTGGACCCAGAACAGACTGCTCCTATAGGCAGTCTGATCTGTGTCCACACTATTTGCCATAAAGGCTTCTTTAACATTTCAGCAGACGAGAAAAGCAGACGACTTTTGTTGCGATTGGCGCAGTAAGGGCTAACACACTTTTTGAAATATCACAGACTTAGGGGTTCAATGGAAAACCAAATCGCAACCTTTTAATGCTTTTATGGGGATAATCCTGGCCAAAAGTAGTGATGGCCCTTAAAATTGGTTGATGTCCCATGTGTCAGAAGTATGTAACTAGATGAAAATAGATCACCCCCTTGATAGTTCAAAATCCATGGTTATATATATGTTATATGTGTGTGAGGTTCTGGATTGTAATAGTAGCAACATCTGCAGCTGCCCAAAGATGTAAAAATGTTACTAGCAGCCTCCTTGTTGACACTGGCATAATAAGTTATTCTTTGATGCTAATAAATTAAGGCAGATACAGTACTTTAAGTTATCTGTTTACCTTTATCATTCTGATAGATTTTCCCACTTTTGGTTTGGTTCTTTATGTCCCAGTCAACAGATATGGTCATGTCAGGACGGTCAGTATACTTAACCACACTTTTACATGGGGAAGCTTGACTAAGCGGTTAACCAGTACTTCGTGCACATGCTTTCGCTTGTAACTGACAACAACCCTTCTTGAATCAGCAAAAGGGAGGAGAATGGCCATAGAAATTATTTCATGCATGATCAATCTCCAAAAATTATTTCACAGAAATTTTCCTCTTGATACCCTCTACTAAAATTGCACAAATGGTTCTGCTCCGCTGCACAAAAGGGCTGCCAGAGCTCCAGATAAGAAATATCTTTAAAGGCATCTCCGCCTGAATCACTGGTCCAAATTCAAAATAATTTCACAGAATTGTTCCTCATGATACCCTCTACCAACATTGCACAAATGGTTCTGCTCCGCTGAACAAAAGGGCCACCAGAGCTCCAGATAAGAAATATCTTTACACAAAATCTACTCCTGAACCACTGGTCCAAATTCAAAATTATTTTTCAGAATTGTTCCTCATGATGGCTTCAAGCAAAAATGCACAAATGGTTCTGCTCCACCGAACAAGGGGGCTCTAGATAAGAAATGTCTTTTAATGGCATTTCCTCCTGAACCATTTCCTACCACTGACAACTTTCTGAGAGACCTTGCCAGTAACAATCTGTATCTGTTTTGTGAGAGACTGCATTAACTCTTGAATTTTATATCTCTAGTGGCAGTTTAGAGGATAAAAGAGGAAACTCAGAACTCTATAGTTCTTTGTTTGCAGCTCTTGCACTGATAGATAATAGCCTGGCCCTCCATATTCTCATGGTACTAACAGTTCCGTGATCAATATTTATATGCTTACTGAAGATATAATCAAATCAATCATTAAATGTGTTAGCTTATAATCTAGTCTTTCAAAACATATCATCTATTGACAGTTGAAGCCTATAATTTCTATCTGGCTTCCAATGTAAACACAGCCTCCACACGGCAGCCACATTAAATTGGGACTTCATATTCTCACGGTAACTAGTTTGTTTTTGGCTTGCAGGAAGTTCTTGACCTGGTCATGTAATGTTTTCTTCAAATTCATGAAAAGCAATATGTAACTCGCTATGAGCTGTCAAAGCTGCGAGGAATAACTAAAATTATTTCGAGAAATATGAAATTTATATGACATGAGTGGGAAGGCAAATGACATTTGCATTGTTAAAGTGATAAAAAATATTTTTCATTCACAACTTAAACATTTTTGAAGTTTCTATTCTGTGAGAGGTTTGTAGCCTTCAGTTCACTTATTTGCATATGTAAAATACTAAAAGATGGTGTGGTGATTCATTTTTACTGAAATAATGGTTTACCGTGAGAATATGAATGCCGTGAGAATATGGCGTTTGAGTATATAAAGCAATAACCGGACATACTTTAATATAGTGGACCTATGTGGAATCCTGCCTTATAAGAGGATGTATCCATACAAATGTGGTATCAAAATAAACTTTGACATCTTAACTACACAGAGAGACCAATAATAATAGCTATATCCTCGTATAAAGTAATTATCAAGGCCTTTAAACTTCATAAGGGTCAACGCAATTTTCGCTTCATCGCGCATCAGTGTACATGATCATTTCCAACACTCATGCAAGCCTCTGGGACAAGGTTGGCAAAATGCCGGCAAATAAGCATATTTGCCATGCCAGTGGCATTTACCGGGAAATACCGGGAAATAATGGCAAATACTGGCAAATACTGGCAAATATGATTTACAACCTTCCACATTTTGATTGGTAATTTCAATAATAGAGGTTATTTGTCTTATATTTCATTTCTACTAGTTTATCGGGCTATCAGCTAAATTATCTTAGTTCAAGGTATAAGTCCCATTCTTTAAACATTCAAATTTAAAAAATGAATTTTAGAAGAAAAAACAACCCTGTTTCGTACCTGCCAAAGTACTCATCAGTTGGCTTGTGCATAGTTACAGATAAGGTTTGGTGAGTGACCCTTATCTGTTCTATAACTCCTGTTTGTGGTCACCTGGACTTTAATTGTCTTAAGTTAAAATATGAAGTATTAAAGTTGGGTGTTTGGATAAGTGACCCTTATCTGTACTATAACTCAATTAAAGGCACCCATGTTTGTGGTCACATGGACTTTAATTGTCTTAAGTTTAAATATAAAGTCAACCATGACTTCCTGTTGTTCATCCTTGCCCCTGGCTATACAGTATCCACTTTGGGATGTGTTGTTTTAACAGTTTATGACAGGCACAGGTGTCAAACAATTGCCGGATACACAGGTAAATTTTCTTCCCATTGAAAGGTCAAATTAGAATTTACCCTTGTCCTGCTGAACCTAGAATTAACCCTTGTCCTGTTGATTCCATTTTTGAAAACACTAGATCCTGATCAGCTGGTGTCTTTCAGAGGCCATCTTATCAGGATCTATACTGTTTTCCACACTGATTGAAAATACAGATTTAAGCTGAACAGGATAAAATTTGGGAGAAGTGTTACTGTGTAGTACATAAAATATTCAGCATGATAAGGCCTAAAGATGCTATTTATTGTTGAAAATTATTTCAAAATTTCAGTTTAAGATTAATTTTTGGCTGTTTTAACATGTTTTAAATGTATTCAAAGGTTTTATGCTGATACTGTAGCCTCATATTCAATATTTACATTTTCACTCATTTAGTTAACTTATACTATTATAAGTCAACTTCCTAACAATATCTGCTGCATTTTACAGCTAAAAATCATATTTGCCAGTATTTCACGGCAAAATAGTTATATTTGCCATTATTTGCCAGTATTTGCCACTGGAGCCTTATTTGCCATGCCGGGAAATACCGGTAAATTCCACCGGTAAATACCGGGGTGGAATTTTCCGCCCAACCTTGCTCTGGGATTATGCACTTTGGAAATCAGATCTTGGAACGATTGGGCAATGAATATAAATGATACCCATTCCGTGTTTTCTGCAATAAAAAGGTTCTCACAGAATAAAATGCACAAATACTTCACTCCTGTGAATCTTGTTGACAAGTCGGCCATTTTGGTAGAAAAGTTGATAAAAAGCGCCTGGATAACACTTGCTATTGGCGCGAACTCCCCAGTACCTATCACAAGATTAAAGGGTGCCGAGTCATAGAGGGGCATCGATAACAGAAATGCTGTTTATTCCGTATAAGTTACATTGACGGAAAAAACGCATTTTGATATAAAACATTGTATTCTTAGGAAATGTGGAATCATTTCTATATAGAGATGCAACCAGATTTTTGGCAGACTGAATAATTGTTTTCTCAAGAAATGTGGATGCATTTCTATCTAGAGATGTGACCAGATTTTTGGCCCAGACTGAATACTTGTTTTCTTAGAAATGTAGAATCGTTTCTATATAGGGATGTAACCAGATTTTGACCAAGACTGAATAATTGTTTTCTCAAGAAATGTGGAAGCATATCTATATCGAAATGGTTCCACATTTCCTAGGAAAACAATTATTCAGTCTGGACCAAAAATCTGGTTGCATCTCTATATAGAGACCATTCCACATTTCTTAAGAAAACAATGTTTTCATACAAAATGCGTTTTATTCCGTCAATGTAACCAATACGGAATAAACAGCATTTCTGTTATGGATGCCTGTCTATGGATACATCTTCAGGAGGACGAATAATTGTTGGGGAGTTTTACAGCATAACTCCCCGAGACATGATCCATGTTTGAAAGACGCTTGCATTTTCATTGAGAAATTGAAATGGCCGACATCAACCGTGAAAAAACACTGACCCTTGCCCGATTTAAGGACAATGTCATACACAATATGGCGTGGTGGCTAAAATCTGCGGGTGCTTTGAATTTTGCACTGCCACAAAAACAATGTCCAATTTCGCTCTGAATTTCAGAAATAATTGTCGCCCGGCGCACTTTATGTTCATACTTTACTAGGTTGTTTTGTCATATTTTACTCGCTTGGCTGTGAGGGGAAAATGAAACTAAAAGTCCAAGTTCTATTTTCCATGATGATTATTATTCTTTTCTTCTTCACCATAATGTCCACCTGGCAGTCCCAAATTAACTATTTACAAATTGCTACATCTCTTAGGTTAAATCTCTACATTTTCAAACTCAATATTCTTCTCTCAGTAAAACAGTCTTTCCTTATCAATCTCTAAAACCTGTCTGCCCACAGGAATTCAAAAATCCTGCACCCCCTGAATCTTAATTACTTCCCAGCATTCTCTCTTTCCCTCTCTTTCTGTATCAACCAATCAACATCTCTCTTACCACTCCATCTGAATAAACATCCTTAGAGACAGCCTAATATGGAAGACCCCTCACTGCTGATAAGCTCATCCAGGTGCCAATTTCTTCAAGAGTGTCTAGACTCCAGGGCCACTAATTAGGAAGACTCTTAGGGTGTAATTTGATCTGGCCAGTCTGCTGCCACTACCAAGCACTTTACACAGATATTAATTAAGAAATGCTGATTTCTTCATTTTAAACAAAAATAAGATTATAAGATAAAAATAAGAGTTAAACTTAAACAGTTATTGATTTAAACCTTTAAACTTATGTCTTGAGTGAATATATTTAAATTTTAATAAATTTAATTGAAATTCTAATTAAAGAATTTTAAACTTCAATTAGCCTGGTGATAGATGCTCCTTCTCCAACCAAATTTGCTCCTGCAAATTCAAGAATAAATTTAATGTTTATATCTTGTTATTTTATATCACCAAACCCGTTTATTCAAACATAACCAAACAAACTGATTTTCTCTATCACAAGCTGCCTCCATCAGACATGTGACAAATTAAGTCAGATTTGATTTATTTGTTGAAGAAGACTCATCTTAAAAACAATATTTTGCTCAATGTGATAACATAAATTACTGCCAGGTGGAATCAAACATAGTCATATACATAAGCAAAAACATGAAAAATAAACAGAAACAATATGAATCAGAGCTCCAGATAAGTAATACTTTAGAGAGTGCGAAATTTTCAAATTAACATATGTGTTACATATAGATTTGTCTCACTGAGACAACTCTTTGAGTACACATATTAACTTCTTATAAAACACTAGAACATAAAATATTTCATAACACACTCTAATATCTGGAGACCTGAAAGATGGATAAATTTCAGAGTCACTTCTCTGGATGTTCAGAGTTTGTAAATTTTGATATGGTGGTAACATTTCGGCTCACAGTTCTTTTACCACAATACCTTCTGTTTATGCTGCAGAGTCACATTACTATCAAGTTGTCACAAACACTATATTTTTTACTTATTGTAAGTGTGATCTTCATTTTTGGAGAATCAGGTACCAGAATATGTCTTGCTTTCCATAGTTTTGTGAAGTGAAACAACTAGCTTATGCCGTCAATTGTTGGCTACTCACATACAATATCTATGCTATGCTTATACCCCATAATATCAAATACTGTAGAGCAATGACAGAGGAATTAGGCATAAATTATAAAATTTTACCTACACATTGCACTAAGTACATCCTTTAGTTACTCTAATTACCCTTCTTACCTTCCACCCCATTAAGTTTCACCTAAAATCTAGCGCTAATAAGACCAGTTCTTATCATTATGCTCGCCACTGTGGCTGCAGCTACTAAACCTAGATTTTATATGTCAAAGTCAAATGTAAATTAAGACTGACTAAAATCAATTGGTTTAACATTTACTCATTAGAATCGTAGATTATCTCTGCATAAATTATTATATCAGGATATCTCCCAAGAACTTTATCAGTCATATTGCACAGTCTGATCAATAGGTTTTACTTATGCACAGCTATATTACACATAAATCATAATTACAAGGTAGGGCAAGGTCAAGATCACCATACTTAGTATTTCCCACCCCCTTGTTCAGAACATACCTAAATGTACCAACGTTGGATTCAATTTTTGAATTTTTCATACTAAGGGTTAACTATCTTTTAACCTAGCTTCGAAATTAACTATTTAATATGTAGAGGTGTGCGTAAAGAAACTTAAGTGGTGTATGTTGTTTAAATGATTGCTTGTGGATGAGTACTTATGTGCATATGTATGTCTGTGAGATAAATTCCAGTCTTATCTTTATTTAAGCTAAACATTATTCTGGTAGATTCACATTCTGTTTACTGAGTAGTTACTGGTTTGTGTTGTGACCTTTTGCGTGCTTTTCCTGAGTAAGTGTATTTGATGTGAAACTCTTTGCGGATATTTGCAGGAAGTTTATGTCCATCTCAAAAATTTATTTTTATAATCCACCCCCCGTTTTTAAACATTTTTATACCCCGAAGATGTGCTTGTATGTATGTTCCCCCCAAGTTTAGATTTCTTAATTGTCATGCCTAAACCAGCAATCTCGGGACCAAATAAAATTTTTCCATGATGATTATTATTCTTTTCTTCTTCACCATAATGTCCACCTGGCAGTCCCAAATTAACTATTTACAAATTGCTACATCTCTTAGGTTAAATCTCTACATTTTCAAACTCAATATTCTTCTCTCAGTAAAACAGTCTTTCCTTATCAATCTCTAAAACCTGTCTGCCCACAGGAATTCAAAAATCCTGCACCCCCTGAATCTTAATTACTTCCCAGCATTCTCTCTTTCCCTCTCTTTCTGTATCAACCAATCAACATCTCTCTTACCACTCCATCTGAATAAACATCCTTAGAGACAGCCTAATATGGAAGACCCCTCACTGCTGATAAGCTCATCCAGGTGCCAATTTCTTCAAGAGTGTCTAGACTCCAGGGCCACTAATTAGGAAGACTCTTAGGGTGTAATTTGATCTGGCCAGTCTGCTGCCACTACCAAGCACTTTACACAGATATTAATTAAGAAATGCTGATTTCTTCATTTTAAACAAAAATAAGATTATAAGATAAAAATAAGAGTTAAACTTAAACAGTTATTGATTTAAACCTTTAAACTTATGTCTTGAGTGAATATATTTAAATTTTAATAAATTTAATTGAAATTCTAATTAAAGAATTTTAAACTTCAATTAGCCTGGTGATAGATCATAAGATATATGTAATATAGTTTACAATTTTGTTGCTGAATGAAATATACACAAACAGTAAATAAGTCAAATATTACCTTGAACTTGGTCAATTTTTGCACACAGAATTCTCCTATTTTCCTCCATCAGAAATTTAAGTTTTTTGCACAAGCATGTAGTGTGATATGTGATCTAGTACAGCCGGAATTTAAAATTTACAAAATTTTATTCACAAGGTCACTTTTGTTGCTAATCTGATAACACCTAACACTCATATATAATAGCCACTGACAATAATATACATGTCAGTTATACAGGTAAGTAAGTTTATATACACGTCCACTAATCTATCTCCTTCTTCGGCAAACACAATGAATACAAAAACATGAGCGGAGATTCGTGTATAATGGAGTTTTTTGGTTTCTGTAAAGGCGGTAACTTTAATATTCATATCTGGGCGTGGTTCGGCTATTTCATCTGCACAAAAAGGGAAATCAGGTTCTATCTATTGGTAAAGAGTTATTAAGTTGTTTTAGCCATGCAAAGAAGCGTGATTTTCATGAAAATCCTGACCATATATATACACTGAACTTACGTTTATTAACCCTTTAAGCGTATATTACAAAAAAAACGTATGCCTTTGTCATCTTCTGAAATATTTGAAGACGCTTCCATATACAGTGTAGATCCATATCAGACTGCTTCTATAGGATCAGTCTGGTCTGGGTCCACACTGTATGCTTCTATAATTATGTTAACCAATAAACAGATATTTTTCGGATGCAGTTATTTTGCTGGTGTTTTAAGGGTTAATTCATATGATTTGTGTCTTCGCTGAGGTGTTCTGGCCCAAGATGATACTTACTTTCGAATAAAACCACGCCTCATTTTCAGCTATTACCTATGTCTTTAGAAGGTTGACCAGTCCTGATTTCCCATTCATGATGTGCCGCTGTTACAGTACCCCAAATGTCCTATAATAGGTAATATCGTGTTCTCTGGTCACTATATATATCTTGCACTCTGGGAGTTATTTTATAAAAAAAAAAAAAACAGAGAATGCTATTCGATGGGCCAATGACTTGTCTTAAATTACCTGTGGGCACTTCAGAAGGCTATCATTTCCCATTAATATAGAATACATTTCTCTTAAGATCACTTTTGTCTCAGCAACATAGGTTAACAAATAGTAAAGATAAAGGCCATATTTTAAATAAAATTTCATATCTTTCGGCAGTCTTAATTGTTTGAAAATTACTGATTTGGGTGATGTGTCGTTTTCAGTGTGTTGCACATTGAGGATTATGGTCATCAGTCTGGCGGTGTGTACACCCGTTTTACTTCATTGTCGATCACTGACTTTTTAAAAAAAATGCTGTGTCATTTTTTTGCATTAAATTTCAATTCCTGTATTGAAATGTATATCACGCACTAATATAAAATGTTTATTTTATTTATTGCCTAAGCTTTTCTTCAATTTCTTAATTTGATTAAAACGTCAAATTGAATCCAAGGCTGTGAAAGCTCACACGCTCTTATGTAAGCATTCCTTTTCATTGAATCCAGTGAGCAGGCATCATGCCACAGACGATCTATTGGTGTAAAAGAGAAGCTAAATGAGCAATCGAACAACAATCTCCGAATTTTGAAACATCTAAGAAAATGAGAGTACTTGTAATCGCATAATTGATGGGGTGCCATCGCTAAGACCCCACGTTCTCAAAGAAATTTATTGATAATTGACCTATTGACTATACCTCAAGATCACAAGTTTGACCATACAGTGAAAATTTTACTTGTAATCCGTTCTGCTCATCATCCCCTTTAATTTGATATGCCACACGACCATGTTTGGAAAAAAAAATTTGACCCCAAGCAACCCCAAGTCCCAACCCTGGAGTACGACCCAGGCGACATAATGAAAATCTCATTCTTTTATTTTTGGACAAACATAAAGTTTGGTATAAAAATCTTTGAAATTGACTTTTCAAATATGATAGTTGACCTTTGAACCCTCCCCTGGGCCCCAGGGGGATGGCCCCAAAAAAGTGCTGTCGCACAACACTCTCATATGAAAATTTCGCACACCAAACTTGGTTGGATTTCGTCCAATGGTTACGGAGGATAAAGCATAACATACAGATGGACGAACGAACGAACGAAGGGACAGACGGGCAGAGGCGATAACAATACCCCCTTTAAAAAGGGGTGGTGATAATAAAGAAGAACACCATGTCACGTGCACTAATTGGATTCCGCTTTATATTCATACTAGGAAGTCCGGCTCATAAATATGTATTACAGCTATACATGTATGTATTATTTGTATTTTCCTATGCAGGATATGGATTGGTAGCCCTGTTTACAGGTGTAGATAAACATGTACATTACGCCTGGTCGGCTATTATATGAGTGTTATGTACTATCGGATTAGCAAGAAAAGTGACCTTGTGAATAAAATTTTGTTAAATTTAAATTCCGGCAGTACTAGATCACATATCACACTACATGCTTGTGCAAAAAACTTAAATTTCTGATGGAGGAAAATAGGAGAATTCTGTGTGCAAAAATTGACCAAGTTCAAGGTAATATTTGACTTATTTACTGTTTGTGTATATTTCATTCAGCAACAAAATTGTAAACTATATTACATATATCTTATGATTATTTCTGAAATTCAGAGCGAAATTGGACATTGTTCTTGTGACAGCGCAAAATTCAAAGCACCCCAGATTTTAGCCACCACGCCATATTGTGTATGACATTGTCCATTAACTGATCATTACAAGCGATATTTGGACCCAGGCGTATTGATTGTAGTATAAAAATTGAGATGAGATGCAGTTGTTTATAATTTGACCACACAAGTGTGGACACATCCTTATGGCAGGATTCCACATAGGTCCACTATATTAAAGTATTTCCGCAATAACCAAACATTAGGACCTGAAAATAAATAGACAAAATACTTCTTAGGCCGTCGAAAACTGGTTGTGCCAGGGTACATTCTTCCATTCGTATTCCGTATCAGGCCTTGTGGCACAATCTTCTCCAATGTACATGTCACAGAGGTGAACTTTGTGATTATTTTGCTTAACGCATAAATTACCTTTTCTCCTTTAGTGCCACAGTGAGTAGTGTTGAGATTTACTTAAATCGTACCAAGCGTGGGAAAAACTGGTTTAACCTGTCTTGCATTGTTTTCTTATGGGGTACCTTGAAACTGAGCTGTTCTATTTTATCGTCCAACCAGTAGCCGTTTTAGTTAGACATAAGGAAATAAGATGATGGGTGATTGGTTGCTAACGAACACACCTCTTTTAACTTACTTAGCACATGCGCATAACATCACTAATACATATGCGCGCGACATTTGGAAAAGGCATTCTCATTTTTGCAGTTAGATCGACTCCATCGATCTACAGGCTGTAGAACATATATTTATATATTATTATTTATATTATTCCTTCACGGAAATGATATGGAAACATTATTATTAGCAGGTATGTTAATTTGTATTCTTTTTATCATACAGATCACAGATTGTCGTTTCTGATGAAAACACCAAAGGGAGGTTTTCGCCAGGAACTACATTCTGTACATTTCCTGTGACGTAGTTCACAATATTTCTGTATGACGTATTAACGCAAATTACATTGTTTTTGGTTTGTTCTGTCTTTCTGAAATAGGCATGGTTATCGTTTTGATCTTTATGGACATTGCAAATGGAGGAATTAGTAAATTGAGCTAACGCATAAAATGTAAGTTAAATGCAAAAGGTGTGGTTTTAATATTTTAATCTCTTTGTATATAATTTTATCACTGCAAAATACCCATGTCTAAAAATAGACATGACATGCTCACTGCTCAGGTACCAAACGAATTACAATATCGTACTTGCAGTCAGTTGCAAGTATATCCGTTGTCCGTGTCCGATTGTCTGTCTGTCTGTCTGTGTTGTAAATATGTATTGCATACGGGTGCAATGTATTCCGTTGTCCGTGTCTGTTCATTTGTCTGTCTGTGTTGTCTGTACTGTTTCATTGTTTGTTTTGTATTTTAGGACACCCTTTTTATTTACAACAGTAAAATAAATCCTTTAAAACAACATCTGTCGTTGAGATCCCTGGCTAACCGAATCCATACCCTGCGACAAATTGGTCATAGTGTTGGTCTCCATGTCTTGATATTCAGGAAGTTTGCCTCCATAACATGAAAGTAAGGATGTCCCCGTGTCTGAATCATCGGAATTTAATGGTTAGGATGTTATCCCCAATTGATTAACACTTAAAATGTGACAGAGCTTATTTCTTCCATTCTGAAAGACTATCTGAAAATGAACAGATGCTTTATACTTTCAGAAAGCCAAGAAAGCTCGCTTAGAGGGAAAAACTGAGTTTGAATCGACCAACCCATTTACAAAAGGGGCGACTCCAGTAGAAGACGAAGTCGAATTAAAGTTCAATAATGGAAAGTCCCTCTATGTTTCGAAATGGCTTTTGTCTGCAATGTCTCCTGTTTTCGAAAGGATGTTCAAGTCAGACTTTAAAGAAAGTAACGACCGTTGTATCTCAATGAGTGGAAAAGAATTTGATCCCTTCCTGGACATGCTTTTACATTTGCATCCAAGAATTAGGAAGAAATTCTCAGGTACACTCTGCTTAATATTTTAGCTCACCTGAGCCAAAGGCTCATGGGTGAGCTAATAGTATACCAGTCACTCCGGCGTCCGGCCGGCCGTCATCCGTCCGTCCTTCAACATTTTCAAACATCTTCTCTTCTGAAACCACTTGGCCAATTAAACTCAAATTTCATACGAAGACTCCTTAGGACGCGGAAACGAAAGTTTGTTCAAATGGTCCTTGTCGCATGACCAAGTTCGCGGCCACGCCCATATATGGTAAAAACCCTTTAAAAATCTTCCAGAACCAGAAGGCCGATGACCTCGGGACTTGGTATGTAGCATTGGGGATGAAGGGCCTACCAAGTTTGTTCAAATGATGATCCTAGGTTGACCTTGACCTACTTAACGTCAAGGTCAAATTTGCTTCCTAATGCATTTAAATGGTAAATTTTTTGTAAAGTTGATTTTTTGGAAAACTGTAGAAGCCTTAGTCATTATTCTCAGTTGATATGTTTAGCCTAATGGCTAAATGGCTATTAATGACAAATTGGCTATCAATAAGTTCCAAAGGTCTAGGTTGACCTTTGACCGTTCAGCTAAGTTGCTCATATTGGAGTCCCATCAATATATTAAAACAGTTTTCTCACAAACCATTGGCCCAATTGAACTCAAATTTCATGTGAAGACTCTTTATGCCCAGCTAGCCAAAACTTATACAAAATATTTTGGTCACATGACCAAGATGACTGCCATGCCCATATATGTTAAAAACCTTTAAATGATCTGTTGGTTGGACATCATGCTGGTGTTTCTGTCCAAGGTAAAAAGAAGAAAGAGAAGAGAAGTTCAATTCCTTGGATATGGGGTCCTGCTCAACAATGTGCATTTGATACACTGAAGGAGAAATTGTCCTCTCCTCCAGTGCTAGCATATGCAGATTTTAGCAAACCTTTTATTTTGCATACAGATGCATCTATAGAAGAGCTAGGAGCCGTTCTATATCAAGAACATGATGGCCTTGAAAAAGTTGTTGCATATGGCAGCAGGGGTTTGCGCAAAGCAGAACGGAATTATCCAGCCCACAAACTGGAAATTTTATGTCTCAAATGGGCTGTCACCGACAAGTTCCATGATTATCTGTATGGAAACACATTTTCTGTTTATACAGATAACAACCCCTTAACATATGTTTTAACTTCGGCCAAATTAGTTGCCACAGGTCATAGGTGGTTTGCTGCGTTAGGTTCATATGATTTTAAATTAATATACAGATCAGGTAAATCTAACGCAGATGCTGATGGTCTCTCTAGGCGTCCCCCGCAAGATGTGGAATTATTTCCAGATGTGGTTAAGGCAGTGTGCCAAGCATACTTGGTTGAAAGAGAGTCTTGTCCCTTGGTTGAAACCTTGATTGTTTCAAACGCTGTAACTCTTGTAGATCCGCCAACACCGGATCTACTGGACTCAACATCTTTACAGAATGTTGATTGGTCAAAAGAGCAAGTGGCTGACTCTACTTTAGCCAGGGTTGTTGAGCTGGTTAGGTTGAAATTCTGTCCAGACAAAAGTAGTCTCCAGACCGAATCCCCAAATGTTTTGAAGTATATTCGGGAATGGTCTAGGTTGTCATTGGTTGACGGAGTATTGTACAGAAATACTACATTAAATAATGTACAAACACGTCAGCTGGTGCTTCCTCTCCATTTTCGAAGCATCATTTTGAAACAGTTGCATGATGATTTAGGCCATCAAGGTAGAGACCGCACTCTTTCTTTAGTGCGCTCTAGATTTTATTGGCCTGGTCTAGCAAATGATGTTGAAGAAAAGATAAAAAAATTGTGGCTGTTGTATTAGGCGAAAAACTCCGGTGAAGCCTAGTGCAGAATTAGTCAACATAACCAGTTCACAACCAATGGAATTGTTATGTATAGATTTTTTGTCTTTGGAAAGGTCCAAGGGTGGGCATGAACATATTTTAGTCGTGACCGACCATTTTACCCGTTATGCCCAGGCCTTTCCAACTAGAAACCAGTTGGCTAAGACTACAGCCAAAATACTTTTTGAAAACTTTGTTGTTCACTATGGTTTTCCGGCTAGGATCCATAGTGATCAGGGAAGAAATTTTGAAAGTAGCCTTATTAAGGAATTGTGTAGTCTTGCGGGTGTGCATAAATCCCGGACCACTCCATATCAACCTATGGGAAATGGAATGGTCGAGAGATTTAACCAGACCCTTTTAAAAATGCTGGGTACCCTAGAAGATCACCAGAAACAAGACTGGAAGTCATATGTAGCCCCTTTAGTCCATGCCTATAATGCTACCCGTCATGATAGCACTGGTTTTTCCCCATTCTTTTTAATGTTTGGGAGACATCCCAGGCTGGCTATAGATGCTTATCTGGGTCTGAATTCTTCACAGGATTCAGAATGTACATCCAAAGAGCACTACGCCAGTAAGTTAAAGAAACGGTTGGACTTTGCCTACAAGGTAGCTTCAAAAGAAGCAAATAAAAATGCTACAAGGCATAAGTCCAATTATGACGGTAAGGTCAGAGAAGCAACCCTTGGTGTATGGGACAGAGTCCTTATTAGAAAGGTGGGCCTAAAAGGCAAAAATAAGTTGGCAGATAGGTGGGATAAGCATTCATATATTGTAATTGAAGTGCCAAATGAAGGTGTACCTGTGTATAGGGTTCAGCGTGAATCAGGTGATTCAGCGGTGAAAACTTTACACAGGAACATGTTGCTTCCTTTTTCTGCCATACCTAGCAGTTTAGATCTTGGCCTATTTTATGACAGTCCCCATAGTAAACCTAGCAAACCGGCAGCCCCTGTACATAGCCAATCAAAACCTGTCCAAGAACCTGAATTTGAGTCTGACTCCTCTGAATCAGAAACAGAAGAATTATTTTACCCAAGATATATGCTTCCTCTTAAAAGGAAACACAGTTCAAATATCAATGGGTCGAAATCAGTTTCTTCAAAAAAAGAAAAGTATCATGTGTCAGTTCATGGCGATACTTTTAATGGTTCAGGAGATTTTAATAGATCTGATAGTTCAGTTGGTTTTAATAGGTCAAATAGCGCAGGTGGTTTTAATTCAAGTGCAGGTGGTGGTTTTGCTAGTGCAGATGTAGGTACCACTGGCAGTTCCAGAGATCTCAGTGGAGGTAATGTAGGTAGTGTAGATAATGTACCTACTCCACAGTTACCTAGACGTACAGGTAGGGTACGGCAAGCGCCAACCCGGTATGGCGAGTGGGTAAATACTCAGCAAGTTTCAAAGTAATAAGGTTGCAAAGATCATGTCGATACAATCAAGTACCACACCTGACCCAGGATACCAATGGGAAAGTGACAAACTCACAGAAGACACCACAAACGAGAGCCAAGAGGTCAGCCCTTTCCCAGCAGGTGACCACAAAGCAAACCCCGAAACACAGATTTGGTATGTTTAAATATATGTATTAGTTTTCATAAATATCAGAGGAGAATGTTACAGATAGGAAGAATATCTTCCAATATTATTATTATGCATATACGATATGTTTTCCCAAACATATATAAAAATGCATATATATATTATATTTTCTCCTGCTTTGATTGTCTCATACATATAGTATATTTCTCTTATTGAGAGCGACCCCTCAAATTAATACATGTCTTTATTTTTGGATGTTCTGAAGTTATATAACATTTTCACAGTTCACTAGTAAAGTAGAATTGTTTGTTGATAAATGTGAAACTTCTGTAGGTTAAAATTAACCTAAATGCATCATATTTGTACATGATTGTGATTGCTGAGGTGGTCTGTGTTTATTAAAAAGTTTTTTTTTGAATGTTCGGAAATGTCAGGAGACATTTTTTTCAAAGCAGGGGAGAATGTCACAGAGGTGAACTTTGTGATTATTTTGCTTAATGCATAAATTACCTTTTCTCCTTTAGTGCCACAGTGAGTTGTGTTGAGATTTACTTAAATCGTACCAAGCGTGGGAAAAACTGGTTTAACCTGTCTTGCATTGTTTTCTTATGGGGTACCTTGAAACTGAGCTGTTCTATTTTATCATCCAACCAGTAGCCGTTTTAGTTAGACATAAGGATGTAAGATGATGGGTGATTGGTTGCTAACGAACACACCTCTTTTAACTTACTTAGCGCATGCGCATAACATCACTAATACATATGCGCGCGACATTTGGAAAAGGCATTCTCATTTTTGCAGTTAGATCGACTCCATCGATCTACAGGCTGTAGAACATATATTTATATATTATTATTTATATTATTCCTTCACGGAAATGATATGGAAACATTATTATTAGCAGGTATGTTAATTTGTATTCTTTTTATCATACAGATCACAGATTGTCGTTTCTGATGAAAACACCAAAGGGAGGTTTTCGCCAGGAACTACATTCTGTACATTTCCTGTGACGTAGTTCACAATATTTCTGTATGACGTATTAACGCAAATTACATTGTTTTTGGTTTGTTCTGTCTTTCTGAAATAGGCATGGTTATCGTTTTGATCTTTATGGACATTGCAAATGGAGGAATTAGTAAATTGAGCTAACGCATAAAATGTAAGTTAAATGCAAAAGGTGTGGTTTTAATATTTTAATCTCTTTGTATATAATTTTATCACTGCAAAATACCCATGTCTAAAAATAGACATGACATGCTCACTGCTCAGGTACCAAACGAATTACAATATCGTACTTGCAGTCAGTTGCAAGTATATCCGTTGTCCGTGTCCGATTGTCTGTCTGTCTGTCTGTGTTGTAAATATGTATTGCATACGGGTGCAATGTATTCCGTTGTCCGTGTCTGTTCATTTGTCTGTCTGTGTTGTCTGTACTGTTTCATTGTTTGTTTTGTATTTTAGGACACCCTTTTTATTTACAACAGTAAAATAAATCCTTTAAAACAACATCTGTCGTTGAGATCCCTGGCTAACCGAATCCATACCCTGCGACATACACTTCTCACGAAGCAGGTTGAGTGCCTCCAATGAAGATGCAAAAATGACATTGAATTTTGCAAAAAAATCACAACTTTTTCCAAGCCAAGAAAAATCTTCTTACGAGCTCAAAAAACAACCCATTTATCATTTTAAACGTATCATCTATGCTTTTGTGGGAACTACTGTTATTAAAATATGTATTTAACATTTGCAAAATGTTGTTTTTACCCGTAAATCTCCGTTGGCGGCGGCGGTAGCAACCAACTTGCGTGCCGCCATATTGTTGTCGCCACATCACGTGACTCTCCGATTTCACAGGTAGAGAAACGAACCGAATCGTATCAAATCATTTATCGAACTTCAACTATCTGATCAAGATGAAAGTTAAAAGCGCGCTGTGAATTGGAAAATTACGTTTTGTCGGAGAATGAGGATGGCAAATAATAACAACAATGTAGCTCATTTCAAAAATAAGAACATTTACAGTGTGGGTGACAAAAATAAAGTGAAAACCAAAATTAACATTATTCTTGAATTTTCTAATTTTCAGAATTTTATTTATTTCATCCCACCTTTAATTGCTGTGCTCTGTTATCTGAACAGTCTGAATGGTGATTTTGTACATGATGACGTGTATGCAATCAAGAACAATCAGGATGTTACAGGGAAGAAACCTCTAATGGATCTATTTTCTAATGATTTCTGGGGACGACCCATGACTAGTTTTAAGAGTCATAAATCATACAGACCCATCACTGTTCTAAGTTTTAGGTATGTAATGACATGTTTAGGTATGCATTAACATGTAGATCTATATCTAGTATTTATATAGCCTAGTCATAATTTAGCAACATTACTCTAACCAGCCTGCACAACTAAAGAAAATGCCTAGAATCTCGAAAAAAAATGATGGGTCATGTAGCCCATTGGCATGCTAGTCAGCGCCAACTTCTTCTATACATGTAGGCTATATTATCTATCAACTGCGCCTATATATAGTCCATGCTAATGTAAATGTAGAAAAACTCATGTGATTTAACTCGTCGTCTGTGGATTATCTTTGCAATTAATTTTGAAAAAGTCAACAGACGACAGCATGATCAAGCACGGACAGTGAATGCAACTACAGTAACTGGTGCATCTACCCCAATCTACCAAGAAGAACATATCTATCCCCATATATTGAGTTAAGGTTTTAGCTATATCAGTGTATTACAACAAAAAACGAAACCTTTACTGGCTACAAGAGACAAAAAAAAGCAAGCAATGCCAGGAAATGCCACAACCACAGACCATTGAGACCAACCCACAAACAAGTGACAAGTATCTGAAGGACACCAATGGCGTAGCCAGAACGCTGAAGAAGTTACGCACATCAAAGGGAGACTGCCGGATCAATCAGTGATTCTCTTCAATTATTTCCCTTTTTAAAATGGAACTTCTCTTAAAGGAAAGAATTTGCCCCCAGAGGGAGCGAATTCTTTCCTTTAAGAGTAGTTCCTTATTGTATGGAAAATCACTTTTAACACATTAGTTGACCTCACTTGAATATTACTATTTTCATTGCGCACGTGCGTAATTGCGTAATGGGAGCTACGCCAATGGACACGTAAAGCAAAGGCTACATTAGCTCCTCTTGTTATGTCCGTCAATCACAGCAAAAGTCGTCTGCTCTGGCATCTGTTAACAAGGACTGCTCCTGTTGAAAAGAAAATCTGGATCCGCGCTGTTTGTCTCTATACATGTACTTACACTTATTGTAGATTTGTCAACATATGCAGCAGATGACTTCAGCAGAGGAATTTTGCAGATGCAGTTTTGCAGTTAACCTGTCGTTATCGGCTCTGAAGATGGATGCATACCGGTTAAGATCCTAATATGTACGAATCACATTATTAGGATCTAAATTGTCTGTCAAAAGCAAAGGTTAATTTGAAAGAGATTTGCACCCAGTACAAAGTTAAATAACATATGTTCATGTTTGACATAGCTCCATTACTATGTAAAAGTTTACCCCCCCCCCCCCCAAAAAAAAGCATAATTTGGATTTCGTTCCAACTGTTGATTGACAATTTTAGATCTATTACTAGCCTATTACATGCCTCCAGATAAGAGTGCGCAACTAAGAATATTTTTCTCTGCCAAAACGTATGCTGTACTTTATCCTTTGTTTAAAGTAAGTAAAAACTCATTATATTTAACAATGTTTAAGATATGATCTGAAACATAACTTTTTATATGCAATGTATGAGGTTTAAGTTTTATTACATATCGCGCACGCATAACATATTTCATGCAAATGTACGCCGCATTGAACAGAAAAAACGCGATAATCCGAACGTCGAAAGTGAAGATCTTTAGCAAACAGTACAGACCCTGGTGCTAGATCTACCTGATTTTGTCATTTTATAGCTTTTACGCTTGATCTACAAACTTTCCACCGTTCAATAAAAAAAATCCAACTTAAGTGCAATTGTTGAAATATGCGAATGTGAATTGCTCTGATTAAATGCATTTAAACGCTAGCTAAATTTAACAACAGCAGAATCTAAGGCGAAGATTTGGCCAATAAAATGCATTTGCCACCCCCCCCCCCCCCCCCCTTGGCCTAGGCTGCTGTCCGTCCTAAAGCGGCGATTCATTGTTTATTGTATATGAGTTGTTGTTTTGTCGTTGTTGTTGTTGTTTTTTTTTTTTTTTTTTGTTTTTTTTGAGAGAGAGAGAGTATGCTGCTCTACTTTAATTGTGCTGTGACTGTTTGTGTTCTGTGTCTCTTCCTCGCGGTGCCGAGTGTTGGTCTGAAGTCTGTGATTGTAGCATTTCCTGGTCATATTCACTTTTTATGGTTTTCGCCTGCACGTTAATTTTCGTTTTTCTGATTTTATCATTATATCTTTAAATCGTTCTTTTTGCAACTGTTATACTTGCCCAGGCTGTCGATACTAAAGTTTGTTATAATATAAATATTCAAAAGCGCATTTAGGGATTATATTATATTCTCATGATCATGTTGACGCCAAATAAAACTTATCATCCATATATCTATATATAAGAATGAACAAGTTTATCGTTTTTCTGTGCATTGCTCAGTGCTAATATAACCAATATGCAAACAAATCGATTAACACTCAAGACTACACTGCGCATACTGATCAGGACTTTTATATTAACTTTGATAACATCGTTACCAAAGAATAAGTTGTAATAGAATAGAAATAATTTTATAGCCTTTTAATACCAGAAACGGTTATATTAACAGACTGCGTAGACATGTGTAAGACATTCATCCAGGATCTACACTTTTTCTTCTTTTTTTAAAGCAACTTCTTTATCATATTCTTGTTATTGTGTTGTAGTGTGTAATTCCTCAAGGTTCCGTGACTTGGTCTGTTGTCTGCGATTTTGGTATTTCCTGATCTTACTCTGTGTGTGTGTGGGGGGGGGGGGGCGGTGAGGGCTGTGTTTGTTGTTATTGGGGTTTTTTCCTGGACAGAAATCAATATTTTTCGACAGACTTAGATGATAAAATTGATAATGCGAACTTTGTTTTATGACACTGGATGTCTTTGAATATCTCGCCTCTTGCGTTGAATAGAATGTTTCATTCTTGTAGAATGTAGATCTACATGCTCCCTGGTTGACTTCGGGTATATGCCATTAAAGGCGGTTTAAATCTGCTCAAATGCCATTATATGACCAACCATAAACCATACGCCTGTCGATATATTATTCGCATATACACAGCGTCACTCCACTCATGACTTTATCTGTTTCTAGCTTGTTGCTCACCGTGCTAATCTCCATTGAAAGTCAAGCGATTTCAATTACAGAAAAAAATATATTATCTATTTGGTATATACATGCGTTTAATATTCGTTTCCTCATGGATAAGCACATGAATATAAAATCTTTTGAGCATCCATTAACATCAATAGTATGATTGAGGCCACTATAGCTAATCTATTGTAATGACAAACTGATCTAGATTGATTCCTTTCAGATACAGCAGGCATATAGCGCAGCCGACTTAAGCAAATGCAAACTGTGTAGACCCATATACCATATATTCTTGATTCATCACATTTATTCAATTTAACACCTTTAAGCCGAATGAAATTTCCCACTATTATCAATTGGACCAGTGCATTTCCATTTTAAGGGTTGTTGGGTGGTGTTTTTCATTTTTATTCAAATTTAATAGAACAGTCTGTAGCAAACAGCGAAAACCCTGATTAGACGCCACGTTCTGTCGCGTCTGCTTTGGGTATGCACTGTTTGCCTTTAATATGTCCCACAAAAAGGACGCTAGGCTTATATATATGGGTTAATTTGATGTGTCGTCTTAGATGATGCATTGAGTATGTTCGAAAGCCTCTTCGCGAGTTGAACACTTTATGTAGTGGTTTGTTGTTGCTACCCCCTCCCACTCAGCCACCCTTGCCCTTCCCCCCAATCATTGGGGTGGTTCCGTAGTAGTCGTTATTTTCCTTTCTATATGTTCTTGTCGCTGAAGACAGACAGACAGACATGTAGGTATAGATTATCTTCCGATAGGTGGCATGAATATCACATATGATCTCCAACACGACATCGCGAATGTGCAGCGAGCTATGTTTTAACAGAAAGATTTTCTATTAGTAAAATAAAGTTTGATCCACAATTTATAGTTGCTGTCCGTTCTCAATGTTGCTGTTATGTTGTTTATGTGGAGCAAATTTGCATCTTGCCTGGGAAGAAAAGAGAGTTGTTTTCTCTTGTATGTGCATATGCGTATATGGTTGGTTCGTCTGTGTCCTTGTGTCTCTTCCTCTGGGTGTCAATGGTTTCCCGGCCATATTCCCATGAGCCCTGCTTGAGCATCTAAATTATGAATTTTTAACACTTGTGTCTCGATATCTTTGGTCTGTGGTTTGAGGATTTATCTTCGTAAACATTTATAATCGTGTGACGATGTGCGCACAGTAAAACAGAACAAGTGCATTAACGGCTATGTGGTTCCTTGCAACTGTGCTGCACTGGCGTTTGTGGTAATAATAACCAACCTTCGCTGTTTAGAGGTTGGTTGGATCAATCTTCAATCTTCGCTACATCAGTAAATGCAAAAGATAAGTGTTCCCAATAGATCTATAGTTAGTTCATATTACAAGAAGCACACGCTGCGTTTATGATTGGCCAACAGTTGGATTTAGATATACAGGAGCCGATCCGTGAAATCAGCATGACGATCGAGGTCATACAGTTGAACTAAGTCGAGTGTGAACTTGATTCTCATTTTTCAATTCATATCTATATTAATACCCCAATGAAAAAGGTCATTTATATCGAAACTTTATAGTGTGAAAAGCGGCCTGACTACGGCTTTGCTATGTGCGCTTGCAGTTTACGCGGTATATGCGCAACACAGGGATGACCAGAGCCTTCCTTGTCAGATTGCCAATATGGTTGAACTTTACTATAACACCACTCTCGCATACTTTTGAGTGGGTGGACGCATGTGTGGACCCAGGGCAGAGGGGAGAGACAGGGGTCCGGACTTCCTGGAAAATCATAAGTTGCTATATGTTCCTTAGAAATACTTGTACGGACCCCTCGAGAAGCAATTGGACCCGAGGCCCCCCTCGAAAAGCAATTGGACCTCTCGGGTCCAATTGTTTCTCGAGGGAGGTTCTTAATTGCGGCCCTTGTAACTACGAAGTTTTTAGGACCTCACCCCTGACGGAATTTTCTGGATCCGCGCATGGCACAGAACATTTTTAACAATAGTAAGTGAGTATGATTAGGAAATACGACGATCACAAACCGTAGACAACCCCATGGCACCGTGAAGAAGAGCCACTCCACCATCACGAGACACCAGGAAGACAAATTAAGCAAAGCAACCAGCTCTCTCTTCTCCATCAAGATGATTGCAATACTAGAATGGACATAAAGTAACGTACAACAAAACATAGAAAAATTACAGACTCCCACAATGGGAGTAACAATAAGTCAACAACAACAGAACCACCGCCTTAGAACGGACAACAGCCTAAGCCACCGGGGTGTGTGGGGGGGGGGGGGGTTAAATGCATTTTCCTGGTATATGTATCAAATCTTCGCCCTAGATTCTGCTGTTGTTGAAGTACAAGAAATGTTCAGCTCGCATGGAGGTTATCTAACTAATGCAATGTATCATCATGGAGAAACACTCTAATCAAATTAATACATCATGATGAAACAAAGAAAAGGGCTCATGACTCACAGATAGTCAGAGCTAAAGAAAACCTCAAGTTGAGCCACGGTGGGTCCAGCTACAGACCTGCTCTTTGGATCTACTTCACCCTGAATGACCAAACCAAAAGTTCTGAATACAATTATTATAGTGTTGAGCTAACACTATTGGCCACCACGAGCATATTTATTTCCGCTGTCCTTATAATGGTATCTCATTCTGGGTGCCTGGTCTGGTTGCGAGAGAATATACTCGTAGACCTGCAACTACCTGTTTCGTTGTACATTTTCCGGTTAACAATGTCGCCAAAATGATTTCAAACAAAAATGAAAAAAGAAGTTATACGTACTTGTTACTTTTGACATGCTGTAAATGTATTTGTATAGGGTGCAAATGAAGCCTTGGAAGATAATAAAAACGAAAAACCTACCTAGCTTGCCGAATAAGTTTATTTAACTTTTATTGGGATATAAAAACGACAGTATTGCTTCGAGTTAAAATATATATTACATATAGGGCCAGCTCATAAATCTAAAATTCGGTCTGAATAAATATTTTTTGGTTATGAAGACTTTGAGGATATTTCTTAGGGATCATCACAAAACTGGAATATTTAGGGGTCAACTCTATGCATTTTAGGGTCTTTTCTTAAGGTCAAGGTACAGAATGGGGGATATTTTTTGGGTTGCTAAAGTTTCAAATATTTTTTTTGGGTTGCTTGAAATTCCTGATTTTTTTTGGGGGGGGTGGATGCTGGGTCCGAGCCTGCCTATGAAGAAAAATGAGAGTACCCCCCCCCCCCTGGGGTCTGTATGACGGACACATTGACGGGAGGCGCTTAAAGCGGATGAATTTTTGCACCAACACGAAGTTGACAGGTGGCGGGAAACGTCAAGTTCGACTCGATGGAAAACAGTTCCAGGTATGAGGAATAAAGTGTCCGAATAGTACACATTCTTTATGGGTTTTTCTTGAAGGGACTTTGAATAAGTGCTTTCAACTTCCATTTGTAAACAAAATGTTTTGTAACTTAGCTCTGAGGTGCTGTCCACAGATTAACGAAGAGTTCACCCCAGAATACAAGGTAACAAGTACAAGCTTTCGCAAAAAAGCGTGGTCTATGCTAAGCATAACATAATTGTTATTGTGGCGCAAAGGTAGAAATGCCACAAACACAGTAAACACCCTTAGTTCTGGATATCTTGCTGGAATAATCTCTCTGAAGGTCCACAGGGAGGTGATCACCCGCTGTTGTTCATCAATAAGGATTGTATGGGGGGTACCAAATATCCCATATCCCTTGAAGATAACAGGCAGGTACCCCTTATAAACTGGCAAATGTCCCCATAATTATTTTTAAAAAATATTCAATATCCCTGAAAGTAACCAATATATTGAACAAAGTATCCTATATCCCTGCAAGTAAAATGGATAGTATCCTGTTTCCCTAGAAGTAAAATGGCAAATATCCAACAAACCCTGGAATGACACTGGGGTAGGGTTTTGAAGATAAAATGTCCAGCCACATCCATCTTTCGATTATAAATAGCGCAGTGAATGAATTTCATCAACCTGTTTGCAAAGGTAACGAGCAGACTACAATGAGATATGGAATAGTGTACAAAAAAAGTAAAAAGGAAAAAAAAGAAGACAGCGTCTCATTGTCATGGATTGTTCCGGATCATAAAATTGAAGATCCACTTTAAGTCTTTAGTATAAAAGGTGAAACTTCAGTAAAAGTTTTATTATTTGTTTATTACTGTAAGATAAGATAATAAGTGCAAGAATATATTATTTATGCAATGAACAAATAGTAAAAATCATGGTTTGATGACTTTGATAGGTGGTGTATAGAATATGTTTTATTCACTCTGGGGAGTACTGTGGCTCAGTTGGTAGAGGGTTAGACTGGGGATTGAAGGGTTGCTGGTTTGAGCCTCACCTCTGGCTGCATCACTGTTCTGTGTCCTTGAGTGAAACACTTTATCTGCTGCTTAGTACTGGTTCAATGAAGGAAGACCCTTCCCGGCATGACTGAAAAATTGTTGACTGGGACATAAAGAATCAAACCAAACAAATCGCCTTAACTCTTGCATGCTGTGTAATATTTCATGATTTGTGTCATATCTGCTGATTTTTTTTTTCAAATTCATATTTTCTTCTTCAACAAATTCTTTCAGGAATACTATCTGCGTGTCAGACATATACGTCGATTTGCTGGTATTTATACGTATTGCTGGTACTTCATAGACCGGAAGTGGTAGATATGGGTGTTACTACTATATAGAAAAACATGCCGTATGCCAAAGGTACTATAGAATTAGACCTTTTTTAAGTATTTGGCATGCACATGGCGATTTATGTAAGCATTTAGGAATAGATTAGAGTGCTGATCCGGATGATAGATATTCGATCGGTACTCAAATCTATTCCTAAATGCTTACATAAATCGCCATGCACAAACTGAATACTTAAAAATGATTGAAGTCTATAGTCACTTTGGCATATGGCATGTTTTCTATATAGTATTAACACCGACAAAAATTAAAATACCTTCCACATCCGCTCTATGTAGTACCGGCAATATGCGTAAATACCGGCAAAGCGACGTACATTTACCAGTGTGAGACTGCTCAGATCCAGACCATGCCCAATTGTTTCGTCAGGCCTGATCTTGGTCTATTAGCAGGCACCACTAGAAGTACTAGGTAAAAGTGAATAAGCACACAGTATACATAGAAATTTCACTAGATGGTCTGCCATGAAAGTCTTTGAGTAGAGAATTTCTACGACAGATTTTTCCATGTGCTGAAAGTCTTTCCCTGCTAGCAGCAACTTTGTTGTCTGCTGATAACCTTTGCAGACAGTTTGGACCCAGGTCAGGATCCAAACTTGATTATACTGGTCGATGTGTTCCTAATTTTTTTTTTTTTTAAATGTTAATTTTGAAAAAAGTCAGCAGATGACAACATAAGCATGAAAAATTACCCAGCATGTTAAGAGATACAATATACCTAGTACAACGGTCTTGTTTCTCTGGCTGCCCAGACTATTGTTGTTGTTGTTTATCTTTCATCTATCTTTCGTCTATCTACTGTGCTAGCAGCAAAGATATTTTCATTTCAATATTTTTCTGATTAAAACTTTGTAAATGTTTGTTTACTTATTGACTGATTAGATCTGATTCTGTCCGGACACATTAAATTAAAAGATATTCAGATGTTATATTCAATTAACTGTTTCAGTCACTGGCCATTTATATTAAAACTGCATTCTGGTTAATTTTTCATGCCTTTGTTGTCATCTGCTGACTTTTTAAAATTAACTTTTTCAAAATATTCTTTTTGGGAGTGTCAAATGTTTTGGATACAGATCAGGACAGAAATTCTGTCTGTCCTGATCTGTGTCCAAACTGTTTGCAAAGATCATGGAGGTGACAAAATCACTGCTAACAGGCAAAGAGTTAATGGACACAAGACCACAGAGGGGTAGTAACAAGGACATTTTCACTAGAGTAGAATATTATTTGAGTACAGTAATGTGGCATCTCATCAGGGTCTGAACTGAACAATACTAGGATACAGGGCTGTAGTGAAAATAAATCTTTTTAGGAGATGATATTTTTTTCTATAATTTGGGGAAATATTTCTCATTGGGAATGGGGTTGAAATTTGGCCCCTGGGTACCTGACAAACGCCCTGGGCAAACAGATATGTTTTGACATTTCGTTTCCCACTTTATTCTTTAAGATGGGGCATTATCTTGTCACAAACCCAATAGGATTTTTTTTTATAAGGCTTGTCCCTATGTATTACCAGATTTATTCTACTACATATACTAGTCCATAGTCATGTCAGTTATAAGAGCAAGGGGGCCCTTCTTAGCTCTTAATTTTCTCATGAAAATGTTTGCTTTTTACGTCAGCTGCATATATTCATTTGCACTTTTGACAGCTTTTCACCATGGAAGCAAACACTATGAACCCTGTAGGGAGCACAGTGGCTCATTGGTAGAGTGCTTGACTCGAGACCGAGCTTGGGGCTGCAGGTTCGAACCTCACCGGTGTCACTGCGTTGTGTCCTTGAGCAAGACACATTAATCCTAGCTTAGTACTTGTTCAACCCAGGAAGACTCATACCTACATAACTGAAAGATTGTTGGTGGGACGTAAAGAATCAAACAAACAAAGCAAAACTATGAACCCTGATCAGACTGCTCCTAGGGAGCAGTCTGATCTTGGTCCATATTGTTGTCAATATAGGCTTCCAAAGTATATAAGCAGCTGAGAGAGAAGACAACAATTATCAGGAATGGCGGTAAAATGTATAATGTATTTATCCAGCATATTCACTTCTCATTTTCAGATGGAATTTTTGGTTGTTTGGTCCAGAGCCGCTTTACTTCCATCTAGTGAATGTATTTCTCCACGCTATTGTCACCTGTCTCTTTGTTCAAGTATGCCATGACATCTTCCAACTCTGTCGAACACAGTCCATCCTGACTGGAATATTATTTGCTGTTCATCCTATTCATGTAGAAGCTGTAAGTTTTGCTTTATAATACTCTAACTGCCAGTCTTGGACTCAGCTGAAAATGTTGATGTCATCTGCTATAATTGTTTCTTTTAACCCATATGAGCCCAGCTGCCTTTTTATGGGACATGGGTAAACAGTGCAGACCCAGATTAGATGCAGCATGATGGGGTGTCTGATCAAGATCTTCACTGTTTGCTTACAGTATGTTCTATTAAAGTTTGAAAAATAAAGAAAAAATAACATCCAAGGCTCCTAAAATTGGAAATGGGCTTATTCTACTGATAAGCCTCCTCAAGGAAACAGGGATTGCTCAAATCAGACTGCTTAATTACATACATAAGATTGATAGTTTTCAATGTAGCTTGCTGAGCTATAATACTTCCAGAAAGCCAAAATAAAGGTACAGAGCAGACTGCGTGGATGCAAATGCTGGTCTTAGCCATTGCTTTAACCCTTTGTATACGGGAAACCCCTAAACGGGTACTTTTACATACAGTGAAGACCCAGATGAAATGCCGCATAAAGCGGAATTTCATCAGAGTCCTAACTGTTTGTTAAGGTAAAAGGATCTCCAGACCAAAAATAAAAAAAACAACATTTTTTTTAAAATGATAACCTGACACCTCTAGATATGTACAATTGACTATCCCAAGTTTATTGTATCAACCAGAGGACAAATCTATTGGTATACAAAGGGTTAAGAATTCAACAAAGTCAGGATATCTTGCAATTAGGCTCTTTTATCAAATTTACAGCCTCGCTGTAGATGCCAGCTTTTCTGTTGGGTAGTTAGAGTACTGAGACTTTTACAAAGTTAAGCAGCGGACAATTTGGGATTAGCCGGATGGGTGGTGGTGTTGCTTGGTTTTGTAAAAGACCCAACAAACGGTAGAATTTTTCTATCCAGTGGGCTAGTGTGTGATGAGTTTAATTAAAATGTTATGACATAAAGTGTAAATCCTGGTTAAACTGCTTGAGAAGATTGATCTGGGTTTGCACTGTTTACTCATGCTAATCTGTGCAAATATTTACAGTAAAATTGAGCCAGTGCATGAGATTTCCAACAATGTGGTATGTGCGACCAGCAAAGCCTCAGATCAGCCTGCGCATACAGGCAGTCTGATCAGAGCCTTTGCTAGTCGCTTGTGTATGCTATGATTGTTAAGCTACTGACTGAACACCATTTGGAGTTTCTAAGCTTAACAGGAGGCTGCAGAGGCTCGTCCGAGTCTACACTTGTCAAAATGTCAAATTGTTGGAAATCTCATGCCACAGCTCAAATTTAACGATCTGTGCTAACCGCTTGTAATTTATACTATTGACATGCTCTTCAAAGAACCTTTTTAAGATTAGCAAAAGTAAACATTTAAAAAGAGATTAAAGTAGTTTGAATATTTCATGAGTAAAGAATTGAACAGACAGAAATCACAAGATCTAATTAATTGATGTGGTACTTCCTCTTTAAACAGAACACTTTATAACGGACCTCAACGTTAGAAAACCTGTCTTCTCAGTTTCTGACAAAGCAAGACTCAAACAAGTCTCCTCAGCTACAGAGAATTGAAATTTGGCTTGTTACAAGTTTAGATATAATACTTTCCAATAACAAAGCACTGATCAGACTGCATTGATGCGCAAGATGGTCTGCGCCTTTGTTGTTCACACACCCGAAGACATGTTCGTTTGCATCGAGCCCCTTATATTAACTGTAAATGTTCTAAAATTACGAAAATTTTTGTCTTTGTTTTCTTTAAAATGCTGGAAATCACTAAATGCTTGTCAGAATAGCAAACAGGGAGGACCCTGATCAGACTGCTTCATCAGAAGCAGTCTGACCTGGACCTGCCCTGTTTGTGTAGGCCATTTTGGCAGGCAACTAGTGTTTGAAATTTTAGAACATCTACTGTATATATACCGAAAAAAAGGACTTTACTCTGTTTTTGTTTTTTTAATCAAAAAGTGGTACTCCAAAATAAGGTTTGCGACGCTCAATGAGAAAATGGTATTTATAGCCATTGCATGATGTTATGATATGGGCCTTGTCCATGAAAATTGTCTTCAATTTTTACGACTAGGTAAGACTCAATCCAGGCTGCTCAGCTACAGAGCTTATGTTTTTGAAAGTTTGCATGTAGCAAGCTCAACCATTAAAATTTCCAGAGACCGAAGGCCCAGAAAAAAGGCACTAATTAGATTTCACACATGATCGGGCTGGGCTATACTTTTGTTGGATATAAAGAAGGAGTTCGCAAATTGTATTACCGTATCTGCGGCAGTTGTAGTTTGCTCTCTTTATGTGTTAATTCTACTGCTAATGTTGTCTGTTGGTTACCTTTGCAAACATTAAGGACCCAGCTCAAGCACGACAAAATGTCCGGCCTGACCTGGATCCAATCTGTTTGACACTATGATGGTATTCATGAAAGAATTTTTTGAAAAGTTAATTTAAAAAGGATCAGCAGACAGCAATAATGCATGCAGAATTACCCAGTGTGCAAAGAGTTGATGCCCTTTCTTATTCGTTTCAGGTGACTGGTATTGTGGGACGGGCAGAGATACTGGCTGCTTTGATGTTCCTGACATCATTTATCTGTTATATTAGGTAGGTTAGCTTTAAGACCTGGCTGCTGTTGTATGTATCCATTATATTAGGTAGGTTGGCTAATAAACCTGACATTAGCAGCACATAGTTAAAACAAGCAGATTTTGCTGGTCCGTGTCACAGGTATTGTGGAGAGTGCAGAGATATTGGTTGCTTTTAGGTTCCTGATATCATCTGTTATTATAATAGATTATGTTTAGAAACTCATGTCACAGATATTGTGGAGAGGGCAGAGATATTAGTTGCTTTGAGGTTCCTGATATCATTGTTATTATAGTAAATTATGTTTAGAAACTCATGTCACAGGTAGTGTGGAGAGGGCAGAGATATTGGTTGCTTTTAGGTTCCTGATATCATCTGTTATTATAATAGATTATGTTTAGAAACTCATGTCACAGATATTGTGGAGAGGGCAGAGATATTAGTTGCTTTGAGGTTCCTGATATCATTGTTATTATAGTAAATTATGTTTAGAAACTCATGTCACAGGTAGTGTGGAGAGGGCAGAGATATTGGTTGCTTTGAGGTTCCTGATATCATTGTTATTATAGTAAATTATGTTTAGAAACTCATGTCACAGGTAGTGTGGAGAGGGCAGAGATATTGGTTGCTTTGAGGTTCCGATATCATGTTATTATAATAGATTATGTTTAGAAACTCATGTCACAAGTAGTGTGGAGAGGGCAGAGATATTGGTTGCTTTGAGGTTCCTGATATCATTGTTATTATAGTAAATTATGTTTAGAAACTCATGTCACAGGTAGTGTGGAGAGGGCAGAGATATTGGTTGCTTTGAGGTTCCGATATCATGTTATTATAATAGATTATGTTTAGAAACTCATGTCACAGGTAGTGTGGAGAGGGCAGAGATATTGGTTGCTTTGAGGTTCCGATATCATGTTATTATAATAGATTATGTTTAGAAACTCATGTCACAGGTAGTGTGGAGAGGGCAGAGATATTGTGGAGAGGGCAGAGATATTGGTTGCTTTGAGGTTCCTGATATCATCTGTTATTATAATAGATTATGTTTAGAAACTCATGTCAAAAGTAGTGTGGAGAGGGCAGAGATATTGGTTGCTTTGAGGTTCCTGATTTCATGTTATTATAATAGATTATGTTTAGAAACTCATGTCAAAAGTAGTGTGGAGAGGGCAGAGATATTGGTTGCTTTGAGGTTCCTGATATCATTGTTATTATAGTAAATTATGTTTAGAAACTCATGTCACAGGTAGTGTGGAGAGGGCAGAGATATTAGTTGCTTTGAGGTTCCTGAAATCATCTGTTATTATTTAGAAACTCATGTCACAGGTATTGTGAAGAGGGCAGAGATGTTGGTTGCTTTGAGGCTCCTGATTTTATCTGTTATTATAATAGATTATATTTAGAAACTCATGTCAAAAGAAGTGTGGAGAGGGCAACGCTATTGGTTGCTTTGATGTTCCTGATTTCATGTTATTATAGTAGATTATGTTTGGAAACTCATGTCACAGGTATTGTGGAGAGGACAGAGAAAGTTACTGATATCATCTGTTATTATAGTAGAGTATAATGTTTAGAAAGCAGATTATGTTGGTTCATGTCACAAGTATTGTGGAGAGGGCAGAGATATTGGTTGCTTTGATGGTCCTGTATATCATCTGTTATATGAGATGTAGGTGATAGATTTAGAAGCCTGAATTAAACAAACAACATGATATTGATGTTTTTGACATCTTATAACTCTATACTTCCTGAGAAATTTTTGCTGACTTCAGATTTCTTTTCCTCCTTTTTTTGAAAAAAAAAACCCTAACAGGAACACACCACCAGAGTGTTAAATGTTTTATTGGGCCTGATCTGAGTCAAAACTGTTGGCAAATATTAGCAACTTGGCAGCAGACAACAAAAGTCGACACCATGCACATGCACCCACAATATTGATATCCTTTGTGCGAAATAATGAAAATAATCAATTTTGAAAGATCAACTGATCAATTCTTTATTGTTCATATGAAATGACAACTTCCTTTTTAGGAAAGTTAAAAGTTAATAACTATTAACCCAAACAGTTATTTTGCTTCAAGGTGATAAAAAAATTGTGCAGGTACAAAAGTAACACAAGATCATTGTTCCCAATCATGTTCCATTGACAGATAGTGTGAGTGTATTTAAACTTTGCATGCTGGGTAATTTTGCACGCTTTTTTGTCGTCTGCTGAATTTTTTCAAAATTAACTTTTTCAAAAAATTCTTTCAGGAATACTATCAGAGTGTCAAACAGTTTGGATCCAGATCAGGACCGACATTCTGTCGGTCCTAAACTGGGTCCAAACTGTTTACAAAGGTTATCATGGGACGACAAAAGTTGTCACTTGCAGGGAAAGAGTTAATTTTAACAAATAATTATTCATTCTAAAAATTTTATTTCGTGTCTCGGATATGCTTTTTTGTTATTTTTAAAGTAATTGGAAAGCAAATATCTCAGCTATGCAGAGCTGCAGATAAGGCATGATCTTGAAAATTGAATATCCACAGCCAAAGATAAGAGGGCTGTACATGTAGGTCCAAACTCGGTATTTTTCAAGAAAACTTTTGTTGTGCTGCTTCCAATCACTTGGCAGTCAGTAGGGAAAAACATTTAAAAAAAACAAAACAAAAAGTGTAGACCCAGATAAGCTTGCATCTGATGAAGTGGTCTGGAAGGAGGATCTACTCTGATTCTCATAAAAAGATGAATCTATGTTAACCCTTATAATGCTGAATATTTTTATGTACTACACTCCTCCCCAATTGTTATCCCATTAACCCGCAGCATCCCAGTTAGAAGCAAATATTGTCAGGCAGAGTGAAAGTGTGGATCCTGATCAGATGACTTCATCAGAAGCCAGCTGATCTGGATCTACAGTGTTTTCAAAAAAGACTAGAACACATTCGATGGCGCGCCATCGCAAATCCCCACGCTCTCGAAGATATCTAATGGTATTCGATCCTTTGACCCCATTCCAAGGTCACCAGTTTGATCCTAGGGTAAAAACTTTCAGTGTATCCTGGTCTACTGCTCATCTCCTTTAATTTGATATGCCACATGACCATGTTCATAAAATTAAATTTCTGACCCCCAGCACCCCCAAGTAACAAACACTGGGGCATGCATGACCCAGGGGACAGAATGAAAATCCTGTCTAATATGTTTTATATCTTTCATTGGTGAGAAGACACACAAAGTTGAGATTAAAAATCTTTGAAATTGACTTTGTAATTGAGATTTAATGATATTTTTCCTTTTGGCTCCTCCCCAAGGCCCCAGGAGGCGGAGACCCAAAAAATTGTGCTGTTGCATGTGCCAATCATGTAAGTAACTCACACACCAAATCTGGTTGAATTTGGGAAAAAAAGTTTTTGGACCCCCCAACCCCCCACGGTATCCCCAAGTCCCACCCTGGGGCATGACTAAGACAACGGAATGAAAGTCCTGTCTGATGTGTTTTATATCTTTCAATTGTGAGAAGACACACAAAGTTTGGTTTTAAAATCTTTGAAATTGACTTTGTGATTGAGATTAAATGACATTTGACCTTTTGGCCCCTCCCCGGGGCCCCAGGGGTTGGGACCCAAAAAATTTGTGCTGTTGCATATGCCATTGATGTAAGTTACTCACACACCAAATCTGGTTGAATTTCGGAAATTTTTTTTTTGGACCACTCAACCCCCATGCTACCCCAAAGTCCGACTCCTGGGGCATGACCCAGGCAACGGAATGAAAATCCCGTCTGGTATGTTTTATATCTTTCATTTGTGAGAAGACACACAAGGTTTGGTTTCAAAATTTTTGAAATTGACTTTGTAATTGAAATTTAATGATATTTAATTATATTTGACTTTTTGGTCCCTCCCCAGGGCCCCAGGGGGCGGGGCCAAAAAAATGTGCCGTTGCACACCCTATTCATGTGAGCAACTCACACACCAGATTTGGTTGAATTTCGTCCAATGGTTTAGGAGGAGATAGCATGACGTACGGACGAACGGACAGATTGACGGACGGACAGACAGACGGAGGCGATTGCAATATCCCCGATGCTTTTTTAAAAAAGTGTGGGGATAATTAATCTGTGTTCAATAGGACAAGGGTTAAAAATGAAATTGTTCGACTGTTCAAAGTGGCTGGAAATCTGTGGTTGACTCAGAAAAAGAACATAAGCCCATGTGCCCTTTTTTGGTTGACCATGGTTTACAAAACTCTCAGACTTGGCACAATTGAGATGGCTTAATTTACCGCCCAAACTTCTAAGTCAAGTGTGCAAATAAAAGGAAAGGGTGTTTGTTTACATTAGATGATCTTTAATTTATTTTTCAACTAATTATTTTTTAAGATATGATTATGGAGTATTATATGTCCATAATTATTTCAACTTTACCCTTTGAGTGATAGAACCAAATTACTCAGATAGGGAAATGAAGTATGTGCAAACAAAATAGTCCCAGATCAGACTGCTCCTAGGATCAGTCTCAGATCAGGGATTGCAGTAAACCTGTCTTAAGCAGCCACTCAAAAGAATACCAACAATTGGTTTTCAATACCGATTATCCCTTAATGCAAGTCAAAAGTATTGCAGAATGCTCCAAAGGGAGCATTCTGCAATAGTTTCGACCTCTACTAAGCTACCATTTTCCATTAAGACCTTAGTAAGTGGCTGCTTAAGACAGGTTTTACTGTTTCAACTTTACTCTTTGAATGCTAGAACCAAATTACTCGGACAGGGAAAGCAACTATGTCCAAACAAAATAGTTCCAAATCAGACTGCTCCTAGCCGAAGGAGCAGGGATTATGTGTTTGCTTACTTCAGCAAGTTCTTTATTGATAATTAGGATGGATAACTCCAGATCATCAAAAGAAATAGGCCCCTAGATAAGAGTGTGTAGTTAGAAATTTATTTTCTTTTATCTCAACCAAAACATACATTGTGGATGCTCAAAAGAACCTTCTCAATGAGACCTGATGGATCAGAAAATATTTATACTTTTACGCCCTAAATGTTTGCTTATCTTGACCAATGAAGGAAAGCTCCATTTTAGAAGTTGATAAGATTAATCTGGCCCCGAGGTTATAAAACGTTTTTCATGCTCAAATCAGCGAAGCAAAAAATTTATCCTGCTCATTGTTGGCATTTTAACATTTATTAGCATGATATATACATCTTAGAAACCTAAATCAAGAAACTTCTTCGTTTGTTTGTATTTTAGTTTGTATGAGCAGTTGAAATTTTGTGCTCAGTTGAGTTGAGCATAAAAAAAGTTTTATAACCTTGGGGCCTGATGTCCAGACATGTACTCAAGCGGCTTTTTTTCTCTAGAAAAAGGTGTATCAAATTCGTACCAAAGTTATGGGGTCATTTTAAGGCCTAGACAAATAGTGCAGACCCAGATCAGAAGCAGTTCGATCATGATCTTTTCTGTTTGCTTTTTTTGAATGACAAGCATTTGTGAACTTCAGCCTCGATAACCAACATTTTCTTTGAGAGCAGAAAGAGAAAAGTGTTCAGAATTTTAGATTGTATACCATATATGATATATTTTGTTTCAGGAGTCTTACAACCAGTGATGTCACAGAAGTTCCTCGTGTAACGAGACCTTGGATGTTTGTCTGCTGTCTGTTGTCGTCTGCTGTAGCTATGTTGTGCAAGGAAACAGGGATCACTGTACTAGGTGTCTGTCTGCTCTACGATGTTCTTGTTCTGTCTCGGAAACATATTATCAAGTATGTACCATAGGTTTAGATAAACAAAAATTGTCAGCGTAAAATTGTAAATATTTTCTTACCCATAATTTTTAGCATATGTTTTGGGTGCTCAAAAGAACCGTCTCATTGAGACGGTTCTTTTGAGTGCCCACAACATATGTTTTGGTTGAGAAATAAGAAAATTAAATTTTCGTTACACACTCTTAACTAAAGTCCAGATGTACTATACAATCACTCATTCGTAACCCCTTGGCCAATTCCGTAGAATCAAACCACAGATGTACAATGAGGGGCTACTTTGGTCACATGATAAAAACGTCCTAGAAACCATGCCAACATAATAATATGCTCAAATGCAGCGAAATAAATAGCCACATGATTTCACAATAAACCTTAAAGAAAGGAAGATGTGAAAGCAATATATCATGGAAAAATCCAAACTTTAATTATAAAGCTCTGGTTGACCAGATTAGTCAATTTTAATCATGCTGACCTCACATTCCACTTAACTAACTTTTTTGAAGCTGATTGTCATCGACTGGAAGCATTTTATCAAATACTGACCTGTCTGATTTGAGCACCGTGGGTACATGTGACATATTTGTTTACCAAATGCGTCACAGAGTCATGTGATTCGCCCGATTGGCTGATTCAATATTGTTTATCAAGCGCGTCATCACGTGTCACTGAAATGGTTTCTATGAAAATGCCATGCGTAGAATGTTTTCAAAAATGTTTTAATGCATACAATATGATCAGTCTATGGCTGAATACAGTAATACCTGTCATTGTTATAAATTGGCTACCCAAAATGACTAGATATCTCCATTGAAGGATTATCTATAGGCATTTAACGCTTGTTACTTTTTAACGTAGGTGTTATGAGTAATGCGTACCGCGTAACAGCACAAACCCGATTTTTCAGTTGTGATGTCCCATAGCAGACAGGTCGATTCTTTAGTATAGCGCCTGCGCAAGACAATGTTCTGAAGCTAGTTCTGGCTAATAAAACTCAGCTTTTTCATACATAATACTACACCTTACATATGCCCGAGGCCTGGCTCCGAGGTTATAAAACTTTTTTTGTGCTCAAATCAGCTGAGCACAAAATTTATCATGCTCATAAATGTTAAAATGCCAACAATAGTTGGCATTTTAAATATTATTAGCTTGATAAATACAACATCTGAGAGACTTAAGCAAGAAACTTCTTTATTTGTCGGTATTTTAGTTTTTTTTGAGCAGTTGAAATTTCATGCTCAGTTGAGTTGAGCATGAGAAAAGTTTTATATTAAACCTCAGGGCCTGATTCTGAATTGGGCCTGAATAAAGCTTCACTATGTCATTCCTAATGACTTTCATCCATGTTTATTTTCCCCTGCTTAAAGATAAAGATAAGATAAAGATTTATGTAACATCGCTTATTTGAAACAGACAACATAAGCTCTGTAGAGCTTTTTCTGCGACATAACGATATCTTTTTAACAGATACTTACCTGCCTTCTTCTATCTTCCTAGCACAACCCCTTTTATGCGAGACTCAGCTAGGGAGCTGCTAGTACCATTTTTTATACCTTTGGTATGGTGCGGCCGGGGTTCGAATCCATGACCTCCCGCTCCGAAAGCGGATGCTCTACCGACTGAGCTATCGGGGCTTGATCTCTTCTGCCCAACTATCTCTACCTTGAATGTTTGGGTGAATCAGCCACTGACCAAGCCACCTCATCCTACTGATGCAGAGCACCTTATATATATTCTGGCTAACTTCCTCCTTTGCTTTGATGTTGCAGATTCAGTGGCATGGTCATTACACAGCAGGTGATTGAAGGTGTCCGTTGTCATGACCAATGTCTCTGATGAGATGCTGTATTTTGGGGTACATGGGTGAAAGTTTTCAGAATTATTCCTGAATTCAGGATTTTAAGGCTGACTTTCCACAGAAAGTCAGCCTCAAAATGCTGAATTAGGGAGATTATAATAGCTTTTCCGATTTATATTCAGTCTGTCTAAAATATTTGACCATTTAAACTTGAAATTGTGAATATTTAGTGAGCATTATGCAAGTTTTAAGATTGGAGTTTCGAAAGTTTAGGATTTTGGAAATTTTGAACTTTCACCCATGGGGGTATCCATTCTGGTACATAAAGTTGAAATAGCCCTTTGAAAACTCATTGGTTGCCGAAGGGTTATAGTACTAAGTATTCTTAACCACAGCCCCATTAGGAAAGGCGCTGTGATGTATTTCATTTTTTTGTGGTTAACCCTGATATGTATTAGTCAGACATAAATGTTTTAAACAACAATGAGCAACTACAAACACTCAGAATGGTTTGAACTGTATAAACCTATCACACCAGAACAGCCAAAACTCTTGTGTTTTGGCTGTTTGTTGTGTTTTGGCTCTTCTCTGTGCTAACAATGACCCCCATGAGGAAAAGTGACAATATGGATATCAACAGTTTATATGGTTAGGCCAGGTATAATATGCATTAGTCATACATATTTGACTGATGAGCATCCATAAGCTAGTTAGTTTGGAGAAACACCAAAATGATCGTTTAAGCAACACTCATGATATAAGTATAGTCAGATTGTTAAGGCTGAGGCAATCTGGGCCTCTGTATGTTCCAAAGCCTCTTTTGTTCACATTAATTTTATGTCCTCAGGTTCTGGGTGCATGATGTTCCTAAAACATGCCAATCAACTGATTATACTATGTCGAAGGAACAAGTGGTTAAAATTTTGAAAATAAAAGCCATTAAACTTCATGCTACACACTAGTGACCTTCAGCACACTACACACTAGTGACCTTAAAGCTGCACACTAGTGACCTTCATCAAGCTACACACCAGTGACTTTCATCATGCTACACACTAGTGACCTTCATCATGCTACACACTGGTGACCTTCAAGCTACACACTAGTGACCTTCATCATGCTACACACTAGTGACCTTCATCATGTTACACACAATGACCTTCATCATGCTACACACTAGCGTCCTTCATCATGCTACACACTAGTGACCTTCATCATGAGATACACTAGCGACATTCATCATACTACACACTAGTGACATTCATCATGCTACACACTAGTGACCTTCATCATACTACTCACTAGCGATCTTCATCAAGCCACACTAAGGACCTTCATCGATGCTACACACAAGTGAACTTCATCATGCTACACACTGGTGACCTTTAAGCTACACACTAGTGACCTTCAAGCTACACACTAGTGACCTTCATCATGCTTCACACTAGTGACCTTCATCATGCTACACACTAGTGACCTTCATCATGCTACACACTAGTGACCTTCACCATGCTACACATTAGTGACCTTCATCATACTACACACTAGTGACCATCATGCTACACACTGGTGACCTTCATCATGCTACACACTAGTGACCATCATACTACACACTAGTGACCTTCATCATGCTACACACTAACGACCCTCACCTTGCTACACACTAGTGACTTTCATCATGCTACACACTGGTGACCTTCATGTAATACACTAGAGACCTTCATCATGCTACATACTAGTGACCTTCATGCTACACACTGGTGACCTTCATCATGCTACACACTAGTGACCTTCACCATGCTACACACTAGTGACCTTTATCATGCTACACACTAGCGACCTTCATCATGCTACACACTAGTGACCTTCATCATGCTACCCACTGGTGACATTCATAATGTTACACACTAGTGACCTTCATCATGCTACACACTGGCGACCTTCATCATGCTACACACTAGTGACCTTCATTATGCTACACACTAGTTACCTTTATCATGCTACACACTAGTAACCTTCATCATGCTACACACTAGTAACCTTCATCATGCTACACACTAGCGACTTTCATCACACTACACACTAGCGACCTTCAGCATGCTACACACTAGTAACCTTCATCATGCTACACACTAGCGACCTTCATCATTCTACACACTAGTGACCTCCATCATGATACACACTAATGACCTTCATCATGCTACACACTGATGACCTTCATGATGCTACTCACTAGTGACCTTCATCATGCTACACACTAGTGACCTTCATCATGCTACACACCAGTGACTTATGCTACACACTAGTGACCTTCATCATGATACACACTAGTGACCTTCATCATGCTGCACACTGGTGACCTTCATGATGCTACACACTAGTGACCTTCATCATGCTACACACTAGTGACCTTCATCATGCTACACACCAGTGACTTATGCTACACGCTAGTGACCTTCATCATGCTACATACTAGTGACCTTCACCATGCTACACACTGGTGACCTTCATGATGCTTCACACTAGTGACATTCATGATGCAACACACTAGTTACCTTCATCATACTACACACTAGTGCACAGCTATTGCTTTTTCCATCAAGCTTTGTCTTTAAGCCTCAGCCTGAATATTACAGATCATCAGTTGGAAGATTTCATTTTAGAAATTTGCTGTTAAATTTAGCCATGTTTCCTTATTCAGGGATCAAATTTTAGATTTCTAAGCACATATGCTAAAAATAGCAAGTGACTTTTTTCCTCACAGGCTAAAAGCCCTGATCACCTTGTTTATTTCACTGAAAATGAAGTTATAACTATTTTATCAGTTACATCACAAATTAGAAAATTGAACCTAAATTAATTCAATTAGCATTGACAATAATTAATGTACATTATTTATCATTTTCATCTTTCTGAACCAATAGTTAGGTTTCTTTGCAAACAGTGTGGATCCAGATCAGCCAGCTTCTTCAGGATCTACACTGTTTGCCATACAACTTATGCTGTGTTGCATAGTTTGGTTGATAAGAAAATGACTTGTTTTCACTTGCTAAAAGTAGCAAGTGATGGCAATTCCTACTTGCTTTTTGGAGAAAACTACTAGCATTTAGCAAGTGCTAAATTTGATCCCTGTTATTATTCATGAAAGATTGTATGGTTGTTTATATTTACAGGGCACTTCAGTCAAAGTCATTATCAACTAGTATTCTACCATTAGCTAGAAGAATGACAATTGTTTCAACATTTGTGAGTAAAGCATATATGAGCCATGACATGTGATTTCCAACACTGTGGCATTTTGACAAGTGTAGACTCAGACGAGCCTGTGCAGCCTCCTTTTAAGCTTAGAAACTCCAAATCTGGTCAGTCAGTAGCTTAAGAGTTATAGAATATTCAAGCGACTTGCAAAGGCTCTGATCAGAATGCGTGTAAGCACAGGCTGATCGGAGCCATTGCTGGTCACACATACCACATTATTGAAAATCTCATGTTGTGGCTCATATACTTAACATACTAGAAACGGGCCCGCGCAAGCGCGGGTTATGATGAAAAGTGTTCTGAGCTAGGCTGAGCATGGCAGATGTCCTCATAAATATTAAAATTGAGAACAATTGTTAGCATTTCAATATCTAAGAGTAGGATAAATACTAACGAAATTCTGATATGAATCAAGGGCCATAACTCTGTTATAAAGTATATTATCTCTTTCTATCAACCTAACTCAAAAATGAGGCGGTAACGACCCAAGGGTGAATCTTGATCGAAACAACGCATGTAGCATAACGCACTACTATAGTGTTAATCGAAGTGACTGTACCGTACGACAACCAACGTATATGTATGCAAATGAAAACTGTAAGTTGTCATATCAACTTTAGTCCTTTTCAAATGCTTATTCATTCCCCTGAGATGACCAGATATTGAGGGGATGCAGACCTTGGGTCATATTTTAATGTCTTACTCATGCTTTTGCTGGCTAGATACTATAAGTGAAATATGGAATGAGCTTCACAGCTTAAGAGAGACCCACAGATGCCTGTACACACCATAAGCTTATCTATGAGCCTTCAGCTCAGATGAACTAAAACGTATACGAAATTTTGTGACTGCAGGAAAAATAGGCCAAAGTTTTCTATTCTGTCTGTATAGATTAGTATAATTGATAAAATGAATACAGCAAATTCATTCTGTATGGAAGAAAGACCAGGAATCGAACCAATGGCCACTTGGTTGATTGTAACACTCTACTGATTGAGTTAAGCAGCCCATCAGTTAAGAGTGGTGTATATGGTTAAAGCATTAATGAATGTGGCATTAAATCCAAAGTTTTGAAAAATGTCTACTGTAATATTCCAAAATTTTATGACTCCCTAAACTTTGCTGTAAATATGCCAAAAATTGAACCAAAAGGGTTTTTATAGAATAATACCAAACAAAGATATTGACAGAACTGCAAACAGTGAAGACCCTGATTAGACTGCTTCTCTAGGGACAGTCTGATGTGGGTCTGCACTGTTTGACCATACCTAATTGTCCAAAAAGTTGGGCATTAATTTCATGGCAATTTCTTTTGGTAATTGTGTTATCTTTCACGACTATTGATGAGGACAGTGATTATTACAATAAAAAGAAATGGGTACATACACTTTAAATTTATGTTTTCAACCAAACACATGGTGTTGGTAATCAAAAGTACTGTCGCAATGAGACGGTTCTTTTGAGCACCCAAAATATAAAACCATGGTTGCAAATAGAGCTAACACGTTTACAAAATTTTGTTAAGGTTTAGACGAATTCCAAAAATCGAAATGATTCCGTTTACACGCACCTACACAGCATTTCTGCACGTCGAATCACGGGTTCGCTGTACATACCATGCAACAACAGACTTCTTTCTTCATAAGAAATGATACCACTGTAAATTAAGCTTATATCTTTGAAATACAAAAAGTATCAGACTCAAAAGTGCCGTATCAATGAGACGGTTCTTTTAGGCACCCAAAATATAAAACCATGGTTGCAAATATGGCTACCATGTATACAATTTTTGTAAACGTTTACACGGATTCCAGAAATCGAATAATACCACGGTAAAGCATATATCTTTGAAACACAAAAAAAATCGGTATATACACTTTAAATGTTTTCAACTATAACATATGTTGTAGGTACTAAAATGTACCGTCTCAATAAGACAATTCTTTTGTGCACCATAAATATAAACCCATGGTTGTAAAAGGACTGTCATGTTTACAAATTTTTACACGAATTCCAGAAATCGAATGTTATCAATGTAAAGCTTATATCTTTGAAACGCAAAAAAGAAATCAGTATATACACTTTAAATGTTTTCAACCAATATATATCTTGTGAGTACTCAAAAGTGCCGTCTCAATGAGACGGTTCTTTTGAGCACCCAAGATATAAAACCATGGTTGTAAATAGGGCTTTTACGATTTTGTAAACGTTTACACGAATTCCAGAAATCGAGTGGTGCCACTGTAAAGCTTATATCTTTGAAAACGCAAAAAAGAAATCGGTATATACGCTTTAAATGTTTTCATCTAAAACATATGTAGTACCATCTCAATGAGACGGTTCTTTTGAGCACCCAAAATATGACAACCATGGTAGCAATTTTGCAAATGACCTGTGCATAAAAGCGGGGTATGGTTGCAAATGATTTGTGCATAAAAGCAAAAAATAGGTGTGGTTCGGTAAAACAGTCGAGTTTCCAGTGGTTTGGTGTGTTCAGGGCTACACGGCATTTCTACACGTCGAATCGCGGGTTCGCTGTAACTATCTTCTTTCATTATGATAGATGATACCACTGTAAAGCTTTTATCTTTGAAACGCCAAAAAATCAGTATGATACACATTAATTGTTTTCAACTAAAACATATGGCCACATATGTTGTGGGTGCTCGAAAACCGTCTCAAGAGACTTTTCTTTTGAGCACCCAAAATATTAGGGGTCTGTAGCCTGTAGGTCAGCCTTTTTTTTCAAAACTCTGCTTTCAGGGCAGGTAAGTTTTATCTTATTTGCCTATAAGCTGTGAGGATTATTTACGTTTTGATTCGACAGGTACCCGTATGATGATCAAAAATATATGGAACATCGGTAAGAAAAAGTCTGCAAGAGCCGGAAATAGACTAACAATAACTCTTTAAGTGCCAACTAAGTATTGAAACCACACACCCTGGTTGTTTCACCCCTAAAAGTATGCATTTCCTGTTCCAAGCAAAACCTTCGTGCATTATTCATTTTCAGAAATTTGACAATCCAGAAAATGAGCGAAAGGCAGGGTATACATACATGTATATATGTAGTTAATATTGAAATAAGTTGTTAATGGTAAGGTAAACTTTTTTGAGAAACATTGGGTAATTAAATGCCATACTACTTTTGTCGCAAGAACTGAACTGCAGCAAAAAATACTTAAAGAATCTGATTGGAACCTTATTTGGCAGACTGTTGAGAAATGGTCTATTTGAATAGACATGTTGCTATAAATTTACCAAATTGGATCCAATTACCTAATCAAGCCTGAAAATGGTCAATTAGCTATTTATCTGTTTTTTTTTTTTTTTGGGGGGGGGGGGGGGGGGGAGTGGGGGTGAGGGTTGGGCATGTTAGGTCAAGGCGCTCATTGGAACATGAATTTAAGCGCCTAGTGTAACTGATGCTACCCACATCATCTAATTGCAAATTTTAAGACGTCTGCTGTGTCATCTGTTGATGACTTGAAATGCTGCTGTGGCAAGTAGTGTAGGCACAGATAAGACTGCCTTTTAGTCCACACTGTTTATCTGGAAGTATGGGACTCAACACAGCAGACAACAACAGCCGGGTAATATATTCTATTGCATACAAAATAACTAAGTACCATTATTCATTTATATTCACCTTTCTAGTAAAAGAAACCACTCAGGCCAACAAAGAATATGACATTTTCGGGCCATTTTGAGTCTGATTCGGTAAGTTAAGACCCCTCCCCCCCCCCCCCCCCCCCCCCCCAACATATCTAAATCCTTGTCAATACAAATGCTGTAGTAGACTTAGAGATAATGTTTACTTTGAAATAAAAGTAATGAGCTTTCGACAGACTTTGTTGTTCCTTTTTTTGTCCCTTACTGTGGCGCAGGACGATAGTTCTAGCCTACGCATGTGAATGACATGGTCACTTGTCTGACCGCCACAATATACGTTGGACGTATGCAACAACAACAGCCGGGAAATATATTATAATGCATACCAAATAACTCGGAACCATTATATTCGTTCATTTCCACCTTTCTAGTAAAATAAACCACTCAGATCAACAAACACAAAACATGGCATTTTCAGGCTTGATTGGGTCCGATTCAGTAATTGGGCCAGATTCGGTAAGTTACGGACCCTCCAAATCTAAATCAATTTCAAAACTTTTTTTTTCATAACATAGACTTAATGATAATGTTTATTTTGAAATAAAACCAATGAACTTTTGACAGACTTTGTCATTCCTTTCTATGTCCCTTCCTGTGGTGCAGGATGATAGCCTATGCACGCCAATAATCACTTGGAATTCGTTAACCCCCCCCCCCCCCCCCACCCCAAACAATATTTCCCCACCCACAGGCTCAGATTCAAGACCCCTCTCAAACACTTGAAAAGTCAAGTGATCGGCCAAGAAATCTGCTTAAATGTCTATACAAATGCATCTTTCGAGTGATGCACACTTTTGTCGTTGCAATTTGAACAGAAAAAAATGTTATCGCCGCTTCTAAAATGAGCACCACAACTTGAAAAAGTTTTTACCTTTCTCTGCCGACAGAATCGACAGAGATAAACCAGTAATGATCTTCGCTGAAACACTCTTGTTGTTTTTGTGGAAAATCAGCGAGACTGAAAACCCAGCTGACAGCAGCCATCTTTGTTTTGTTTTTATTGGGCCATTATCTTCCAATTGGTGGACATGCACAGAAATGTTATCGGGTATGAAAGCCATGACCGGCCCGATCTGCCGTGCCAGAAATCTATTTTTATATACAAAAAAACATTATTACGTACCTTTTATTTTGCAAATGAGAAAATATTTTATGCAGAGGATAGAGCAAAAATGAATAGACTATTGAACCTCTTTGTTCTGTGGGAAATTGGATTTCTGGCGCGGCAGATCGGACACGGCAGCACCATGCGGTCACGGCTTTCATAACCATCATATCATGTGTCAACTTTGACCCTTGCAAGTGACGTATGACCGCGCGACATATGGAAATACACCTTAAGACCAATCGTTGCAGCCTTTCTTGGTAGAAGTTGGGAGAATATGAAAACATAGATCGATATCGTCCATTATCATTAGTTGATAAAGAAGGCGTTACCCTGTCAAAACTGATGGGAGATTATGGAATCTAAAAATGAATTGTATCAAAAACCTCAAAAACGAAATAAAAGTAAAAGAAGGTTAGATCGAAGTTATCAATGGGGGCAATATCTGAATAACTCGGTGTAGAAAAAATACTGGTAAAATATACCGTTTCCGAGTTTTTGAGCGCAAAGGGCTCCTTTAGTAGTATAGATATGCATTGCCATTCATGAATAAAGTGGTCTGCTGTTGTATTTAAACAGTTTCTTTATACAATGCAGTTCTGGCCAGGGCCTGTTGAACAGGGTAGAAAGTCACATGTTTTTTGTTTGGATAAATTTTCCACAATGTTTTAAGCAAAAGTAAGTAGAGATTTCTCCATATTTTTTCGTCTTTACCCAGAAAGTTATACACCATTTTCCAGCCCACATTTTTCCCGATGTAGCGATGCTAGGATATCTTCTAGGGTTTTTATTTTCTCTGTTTGGTAATTATTTACATCCCTCCAAAAATTCTAGACAGTTAATTTTAACATAGTGATAAATTAAGATTTACGAAAATGGTAAAATGTATACCTGAATTTTAGTATTTTCACTGTGTTCTTGAAAAATAGAAACATTATTTCAAAAAGTAGAAGATCAAAAGTTACAGACTATGCAGCTTAAAATGGACAAAAAGAAACAGCAGTGTAAAGCTGTAACATATTTGTTGCTTTAATTGCACATAAAAGAACTGGACCCCCCCCCCCCCCCCCCCCCCTCTCATTTTAAAGTGACTAAGTCTGCAACTGTGAACACTTTTTAAAAAAAAATATTTTCAAATCGTTTGTAAAAATAAAATTATGTTATGTTTTCACAATAAATATGTTCACTACAGCTGAAAACTGCATGGAAAAGTCAATTTTTTTTTTAAAGCATTTTCTAGACAGTTAATTTTTAACATAAATGCTCGTGTTTTAATAGTGATAACTTTTTAAGATTTACAAAAATGGTAAAATCAATACCTGAATTTTAGTATTTTCACTGTGTTCTTGAAAAATAGAAACATTATTTCTAAAATTAGAAGATCAAAAGTTACAGACTATGCAGCTTAAAATTGACAAAAAGAAACAGCAGTGTAAAGCTGTAACAGGTTTGTTGCTTTAATTGCCCTTCATGAAAGCTCATGAAAATTTGCATTTAAAAATGTGTATGAAAATGTTTTTGTTCACATTTTTATGCAAATTTTCTTGCATCTGTAACATGCTAATTTTGTTCTGATTTTCATGAAATTATAGAACTAAAAAATTGTCTGAGTCTACACTTGTCAAAATGCCACATTGTTGGAAATCACATGTCACGACTCAATTATATAGTATTGTAGATTTTTTTCATTACAACCTCTTATCTGGAGGCTGTTATGGTACATTTTGTCTTTTCCAGCTTGCCTTACTACTTGGCCTTAGGATGTGGATAATGGGTGGGGAGTTGCCGATATTTCTACATCAAGATAATCCAGCTTCATTCTCACAATCATTCCAGACACGGTAAGACTTGGTACTTAGATGCATCTAGAACATTTAACCTCATCTCCCTCAAGTCTTATGACTCTTTGTTGCTCTGCTTGATTGAGTATTAACCAAAAAATTGCAGCAGACAGCATTTTCAATTTTGTCCTTGCCTTAAGACACCAAAGAAGGCATGAATTACATATGTATGGATCATCTGAGTCCAACTGCAGATCCAGGGGTCGGTCAGCAGTCAATCCTGGCCCGGTCCACACTTTCGTGGAGATTGATCTTGAAATAATTTCTATGGTCATTCTCCTTCCACTGATCATGAAATAATTTCTGTGGTCATTCTCCTTCCAGGGTTGTTGTCAGTTACAAGGGAAAGTATGTGCACAAAGTACTGATTAACCACTTAGTCAAGCTTGCCCAGGAAAAAAGTGTGGTTAGGTGAACTGATCATCTTGACATGACCATTGCTGTTGACTGGGACATAAATCTCAAACAAAAAAAAACAATCTGCCAGCAGATGGTTCACATGTAATAACAGGCATTATTCTCCGAGAAAATCAAGAAACATACCAGCGAAGGCTTCTCTCTCTTAAGATGAGGTCAAAATCCTCAAGCTCAAGTTTCAACAGTAGCTCTCTTGACCTTATGGTGGCAATGTCCTCTGGCTTGATATTGCAGATCTGTGTAATCATGGTCGTGTCATTACTGTGCAAAGGGAGCTCAGTGGTAGAGTGCTTGACTTGAGACCGAAGGGCCCCGGGTTCGAGCCTCACCGGCGTTACTGTGTTGTGGTCCTTGAGCAAGACACATTTATCCTAGCTTAGTATTGGTTCAACCCAGGAAAATCCGTCCCTATATAACTGAAAGATTGTTGTTGGGACGTAAAGAATCAAATCAAACAAACAAATTACTGTGCAAGCTCAGAAGGTTTGGCTTTGTTAACAGCCAAGTCACACTAGCTTTGAGCATCACCCTCCACATGCAAGAGCTGTATACATGCCCACATGTCATGTTAGAGAGGTGGCGGGATGTGAGAGCGGACAGAAGCTCCCTAGGTATTCACATGAGTTGATATGGCCAGGTCACAGCCCCGGCAGTAGAATGCATGTAACCCAGGTTGCAGAAGGAAGCTTGTCCAGTCCAATTGGACCTTCATTCTCCCATCTACAGTAAAACCTGTCTTAAGCGGCCACTCAAAAGAAGACCAAAGAATCCGTTTCAAGACTGATAATCGCTTAATGCAGGTCAAAAGTATTGCAGAATGCCAAGCATTCTGCAGTACATTTGACCTGCATTAAGATCCCAAATGGCGTTCAGACCTTTGTATTGTCTATTTTTGAGTGATATGGCTTAACACAGGTTTCACTGTTACTTTAACTGTCAATGGGGGTGAGCAGTTTCTCTGCACTTTACACACCTATAATCATGATAAGGTGTGGCTTCCCCCTTATATGCACCCAGTTTTTGCAGCTTTAGCAGTAGGTGTTGACAGTATTTTCAATTTTGGTTTCTTTGTACTTTTATTGAGTGCAAAGTGATTAATTAACATGCTTGTGATGAGCTCCGATACTTCTTTTACCTTATTCATGACCCAAGTGTACTGACTGCTGTCACATTGTGGCAGACAACATTTAAAATTATTTATTTTTGATTCCAAGCAAACAAGGCTTCAAATTCCTTCTGCCAGCAGATGTTTCACACAAAATATCAAATCTTACTTGCACTGAAAATGTAGAAAGTTGTCACAGATTTGTTGTCTTCTATATCTGTATCTGTTGTTGTTATGCCATGGTTTAACTCTTTGCATGCTTGATATAATTTTGCTTGCTTTTTGTTAGCTGATTTTTTTCAAAGATAACTTTTTTTAAAAGAAAAATCTTTTTAGGAATCCTATCGATGCCAACCAGGTTGGATTCATTAGATAAGAGTGTGCAACTGAAAATTATTTTTCTTATTTCTCAACCAAAACATATGTTGTTGGTTCTCAAAAGAACCGTCTAGATGAGACATTTTTTGAGCACCCAAAACAGATGTTTAAACTGATGGATAAGGTATGTTTCAGGCCCAATATTTTGTTGGGTTTGATCTGCTGACAACAAAAATGTCACCAGCAGGCAAAGAGTTAATCTGGTGCATACAAATTTACCAGGCACGAAATAAAAACTTTTAAAAAAAATTTTTTTAAGCTCAACTTGATCCTAAATAGCAGCATACATCAAACTTATGCAGACTAAAATGTAAATAGTTTTTCAGACCAAATATAGTTAGATGTTTTATGGGCAGCTGATTCATGAGAAATATGGAGTCTCTTTTAACTTTTTAATTTTTTTTTATACCTTCTAAATATTTCCTGCTGGAAATCATTGGTGTCCCTTTGAGTGTTGTGGTATCCTTATTGCACTCAGTCTGGCAAAACAAAATTTGCACTCAGAGTTATAAAATATCAGTTATTGGTTTTTGCACCCAGAGTTATAAAAAATCAGTTATTGGTTTTTGCACTCAGAGTTATAAATATCAGTTATTGGATTTTTGCACTCAGAGTTATAAAATATCAGTTATTGATTTTTGTACTCAGAGTTATAAAATATCAGTTATTGGTTTTTTGCACTCAGACTTGCATTTATAATCACATGCATGCCAAATGTTTGCAATCAGACTAGCAAACCAAGTTTTTGCAATCAGACTGGCATAACAAGTTTTTGCAATTAGACTGGCATACCAAATGTTTGCAATCAGACAGCATACCAAGGTTTTGCAATCAGACTGGCATACTAAGTTTTGCAATCAGACTGGCATTCCAAGTTTTACAATCAGACTGGCATACTAAGTGTTTACAATCAGACTGGCATACCAAGTTTTGCAACCAGATAGGCATACTAAGTTTTTGCAACCAGACTGGCATACTAAGTTTTGCAATCAGACTGGCATACTAAATTTTTGCAACCAGACTGGCATACTAAGTTTTTTCAACCAGACGGGCATACTAAGTTTTTGCAATCAGACTGGCATTCATTAGACTGGCATACTAAGTGTTTGCAATCAGACTGGCATACCAAGTTTGCAACCAGACGGGCATACTAAGTGTTTGCCACCAGACTAGCATACTAAGTTTGGCATACTTAGTTTTTGCAACCAAACAGGCATACTAAGTTTTGCACTCAGACTGGCATACTAAGTTTTTCAATTGCAATCAGACTGGTATACTAAGTTTTGCAATCAGACTGGTATACTAAGTTTTTCAATTGCAAACAGACTGGCATACTAAGTTTTGCACTCAGAATGACATACTAAGTTTTTGCAATCAGACTGGTATACTAAGTTTTTCAATTAGATTTCTTTTCCAAGTTTTTGCAATCGGGCAGGTGTACTAAATTTTTGCAATCAGACTGGCAGACTGGTCTATGAAGTTTTTGCAATTGGACTGGCATACAAGGTTTGCAATCAGACTAACATATTAAGTTTTTGCAATCAGACTTCCATACTAAGTATATGCAATCTTACTTCAAACCTAAGTTGTTGCAACCAACTAGCAAACTAAGTTTTTGCAGTCAGAAATAGTAAGTTTTTGCAATTACCTTTTGCAATCAAACTGGCATGCTTAGGTTTGCAATCAGACTGTCATATCAATTTTGAGATTTTGCTCTCAGTCTTGCAAAATAATTATTTGCAAGCAGTTATTGCAATCAGCCTGGCAGAATATCAGCTTTTCAATCAAAGTGCCAAAAGGGGGAGTTTGTGCACTCAGAATGGCAAACCTCATTTATGCAAGTCAAGTGCACTAGGGTTCACACGTTCCGTACCAAGCTAGTCTGCTAATATTGAAATATTAACTGGGTAAAGTTCGTGGTGAGAAAGTGGTTTCTGCATCAGTGGTTTTTCATTGAATAAAATTTAACAGTTTTTGCCTCATTTGATAGATTAAAATTATGAACATCTTCACATCATATTTCAAATTTTTTTTTTTTGCTTTTTTCGAAATTGATGTGATTTTAGACGGAGATGATTTAAAATGCATTATGAATTTCATTTCCTCTAAAATAAAAAAAAAGTGAAATACTGTCTGATGTTAGCCCTTACCATGCTAAATCCAGATCTGAGACCACAGGTTTAGATAAATAAAATTTTTGAGCGTAAAATTGTAAATATTTTCTTACCCATCAGTTTTAACATATGTTCAGGGTGCTCAAAAGAACCGTCTCATTGAGATGGTTCTTTCAAGTACCCACAACATGTGTTTCAGTTGAGAAATAAGAAAATTAGTTTATCCTTACGCACTCTTTAGCTAAAGTCTTGTGAGACCCTTGAAAACAGTGAAGATTCAGATTGGCTGGCTTCTAAGAATTAACACTGTTCTCCACTCGTTAAAATTTCTAATAACTGAATTCCTGAAAATTTGGGGAATAGTGTGGTACATGAAATTGAGCACAAATTAATGATAAAAAGGCCCAGAAATTTGAATGGAAAAAAATGTGAAAAATGTCCACAATTCTGAAAATATTAAGGTATGTAAAAAAACACACCATTCTGACCACAAACTAAAGTAAAAATGCCAACCATTTAAAACTCAAAGAAATTTTAATAGGCACATAATTTTAATTATAAGTTACTGCAATAAAAGACCCTCAATTTTGAACAGAATTTAATATTATAAACAGCCCACAAATTGGTACAGGAAATAACATTAAAAAAGCCGTAATTTTTCAACAGAAATAAACAATTCAATTTCAAACACAGAGCAATGTAAATTGGCCAACTCTTATGATGCTCTCTGCAATTTACAGAAAAAATAATTGTTCCCTGTTAAATATATTTTGTCTGCTCATTACGTCTGCTGTATATATTCAAATTTACTCCAGACTAATTTTATCATGGTAGCAATTTTTATGAACCCTGATCAGCTTGCTCTTAAGGGAGCAGTCTGATGGTGGTCCATACTGTTTGAGATATGGGCTACCAAGGGTGAATTACGTTTGAGCAGAGATCATACCGTGACTGAGTATGAAATGAGCGGAGAACCATACAGTCAAAAGAGCGGACAGATGAGCAAATTTTCCAGGTAATGACCTTTAAATAAGTATTCACGCAGTTGTATTACATGTAATGGCCAATATTTCTCAGTCCTTAATAGGTGATTGGGAGTGCATTACAGTGGCGGATCCAGCTGGGGTTCAAGGGTTTCGCTCCCTCCCCTCCTCCCTGCTATTAAATATACTATGAAAATGAAATAATTAGGTCTCAGTGAGACCAAATTATTTCATTTTCATGGGATATTTAAGATAAATTAGATAAAATCAGCAAACAGAACCCCCACACCTTTATACCCAGAAATCCTTGATCTGCCCCTGCATCTGGATATATGCCTGGAAAATTCGCTTATTTGAATGGTTTAAACATCCACTCTTTTGCCTTATGGTTCTCCGCTCTTTCATAAAAATGGATCTGCTCTTTCGTATGAACGGCTCAAAAACATAAATCTCCTGCTACCAAAGTATCAAAGCAGAGAGAGTAGATGACAGTTGTCATGAGTAGTGGGAAAGGGGTCAAGGTAAAAATGTAAATAAATATACTGAAGAATAGATATGAAGATTTCTTAATGGGTGGTATGGACACCAGACAAATAAATTTGGCTTAACTTTAATTCATGACCATAAATTAGCCTCTAATGTTGATGTGGTTGAGTTGAAAATGGTGAAAAAATGTTTGAAAATGACTATTTTTACAAATAAGTCACTCTAACCTCGTCTTCCATGTATGAAATGACAATTTTTACGAGCAATTAAAGCACATCAGTGAGATAAATTTCAAATTTAATAATCAGTACTGGAACTAAAAAAATTTTTTTTAGTATTTGAAATTTATTACTTATATTGAGTCACAGAGTATATGGGCCTCAGCGTGAGAAAACCTGTCTTTGGGGGTTTGTGAACAACAAAGGTGCAGACCAGACTGCGCTTCCGCGCAGTCTGATCAGCACCTTTGTTATTTGCTTATTGGAAACTTGCTACAAAGCCAAAAAATTTTATTGCATATACACATGCTGGATCTCGCCCCAAGATGTTTGAATACTCGGCCTAGCAACTTCATGCCTGGGGACCAGGCAAATGTTAATGTATGATAAAATGTGGGATACCTATGTATTTTACTGAATCTATAATACAATGCTTTGTAAAGGAAAATGAATCACTTTGGTTAAATTTGAGTTTCTTTAAACTTTGTTCAGTCAAAGACAAAATAAGTAAGAGTGTAATAAACAGGTTTATTACATAGGTAACATTGCAATAAAAAGCAGATAAAAGGATATAATGTCAAGAGTTTGAGACTTTGCTCAATGGTTTGAGAATAAGTATTTATTTAATGTAGAGGTTTTTATCATTTATTGCTCAGCATAAAATTGACTCTTTGCATGCTGGGAACTTTTCTTTTTATTTTTGTTGGCAATTATTTTGAAAATTAACTTTTTGAATAAAATCTTTCTGCAGTACCTTTAAATGTCAAAAACCTTGGATCCACATCAAGCCAAGCACTTTGCAAGTCCTGATCTGGGTTCAAACTGTTTACAGGGGTCATCAGTACTTAATTTTAGAAAGTCACCACTATAGAGTTAAACTTTCAGCTTATTTAAATAAGTTAACAGTTGAATAAATGCTCAATATTGGGTTGGGAAAAAGAGAGGAATTTGATTTTTCTTCATTCAAAACACCAGTTTCATAAATTATTCTAAAATTGAAATTGAATGTATATACATATAAATTATGCGTAAAAGATATTCAACTGAATTTTACAAGCTAATAAAATATAAACATACAATTTAGTACATTAATTCATTGCATACTGTTCATCAGCTGATAACCTTTGCAAATAGTTTGGACCCAGATCAGGCCTGACAAAATGTAGGGCATGATCTCAATCCAAACTGTTTGACACTCTGATGGTATTCCTGAAGGAAAAAGTTGATTTTGAAAAAAATCAGCAGATGACAAAAGCATGCATTCAAAATTACCCAGCATGCAAAGAATTAAAGAGTCCATTATTGAGATGTTCATGTCAGGTGCAGAATTGTTAGGTCTTTCTATATACAACAGATTTTTGTCAGCAGGGGGAGGGTATTGGAGCAAAATGAAAATCCAAAATTGGTAAACTAGTTCCATTCTGAAAGCCAAGATAACCGCCATGAAATTCTCCAAACAATATCTCCTAAAATGGATATGGCAGATTGAGCCAAAACTTGATGGGAAGCATCTAGTTGACATGGAGATTAAGAATTGCTATCCAATAATGACTGCCATTAAAACATTAAAATGATCGATATCTCCTCCCCAATTGAACCAAACTCGAAATGTTTGAAATGTCAGAAAATTAACAGAATGTACACAAAAATTATTTTCTTATTTCTTAACCAAAACATATGTTGTGGGTACTCAAAAGAATCGTCTCATTGAGACGGTTCTTTTGAGCACCCAAAATGTATGTTAAAACTGACCAGTAAGAAAATATTAACATTTTACGCTAATATTTTTTTTATCTAAACCTATATACAGTATATATTTTTTACCTGATAACCATCTCTTCTGTGCTTTAGGAGCATTATGGGAGCGCAGTGGCTCAGTGGTAGAGTGCTTGACTCGAGACCGAGGGGCCGCTGGTTCAAGCCTCACTGCATTGTGGTCCTTGAGCAAGACACATTTATCCTAGCTTAGTACTGGTTCAACCCAGGAAGACCAGTTCCTGTTTAACTGATTGTTGATGGGACGTAAAGAATAAACTTTAAGAGCAGTATGGTCTGCATTGTTTGCTTAGTCTTTTCACTATAAATCGGCTAGCGTTCAACAATTTTAGAAAATTTACCGCATGTATAATGTATCTAATTTAATCTGATGGCAGACTCTTTTCTTGTCATATTGACATGATGTCGTATTGATAATCATCGCCTTTTTCGAGATGGTAAATGATGCATGGTGTCGATGTAACCAAATTGAATAGGTATATTGTGAGAGGTTGAATCATTTTAATTTAATGTATGATTGCTGAGCACAAAGACAATTTATGGATCCAATCTGAAATTATATTTTGAGTCGTTCCACAGGAATTAAGACATGCAGTATTTTCCCTGATTTGCCTGTCCGTGTACGGTAGTTGGTAGTGAGTTCATTTATTGATCTGACTTCAATGGAGCTGTTTGAGAGGAGTCATGAGTTCGAATCTTACCACATACTCTGAAATAAGAGATTATTCACTTCCTACTGCTGAGTCAAGCAAAGTGGTTGTCAGTTACTGCCAAAATAATGCATACATTAAGTCCTGGTAAAACACATCAACAGCCCGCCCTGGACAATTTAACTCTTTGCGTGCTGGTGTTGTCTAGTATTTCTTCTGATAACTTTTGCAAACAGTTTGGACCCAAGTCAGGTCTGACAAAAGGTCCAGCCTGATCTGGATCCAAACTGTTTGACACTTTGAAAGAACCTTTTGAAAAAGTTCATTTTGAAAAAAAAAAATCAGCAGACGACAAAGACTTGTGCTAAATTTTCCAGAATGCAGAATTAACCGACCTTGCCATTACTATTCCACACTGTACATATATATTTTTTTTTTTATGCGGCCAACTTTGAAAAATCTGAAGGCTTATTGTTTTGGGCGTGCGTGTTTCATAAACACAATTTCTAATTATTTTTGTCTTTCTAAATTTAAAGAAGGGGGACTTGTTGCTTTAGTGGTATCATTTCCTTTGAAACAGATTATTTATGAGTAAGAAATAGTTGCAGTGGTGATTCATATTTCTTATATTATGCATATAAGTCTATATTTGATATAACCTCATACAGTTATCTAGTAAATCACACAAAAATTTGAGCCATGACATGAGATTTCAACCAATTTGACATTTTGACAAGTGTAGACTCAGACGAGCCTCTGCAGCCTCCTGCTAAGCTTAGAAACTCCAAATGGTGTTCAGTCAGTAGCTTAACAATCATAGAATACTTGAGGGACTAGCAAAGGCTCTGATCAGACTGCGCTTATGCACAGGCTGATCTGAGGCTTTGCTGGTCGCACATACCACATTGTTTGAAATTTCATGCACTGGCTCATTAATGATATAGTAGTAGTCTTAGGCAATGGCAAATAAATTTGTAAATTTTCATCCCTGATTTAGCTGGGCCCCATAGTGCATTCGGTAGTTGAACTAATTGCTTACCCAGGGATCATGAGATAGATCCCCGCCCACCCCAGTACTTTGCTGGAGATTGATCTATGGTCATTCTCCTCCTTTCACTGATTCTCAGTTACAAGCAAAAGTATGTGCACTAAGCTTGCTTAAGGTTTACTGACCGTCTTGACATGACCATAGCAGTTGACTGGAATGCTAAACCTCATTAGAACACCGAGCCACAGCATTTGTTTTGAGAATGCTCACAATGCGTGTACTGGGCTTTCATAGCATTAATTTGCACTGCGCTGATGGCAGGCAAAGAAGGGAGCGCAGTGTCTCAGTGGTAGAGTGCTTGACTCGAGACCGAAGGGCCGCGGGTTCGAGCCTCACTGGGGTCTCTGCATTGAACCTTGAGCAAGACACATTAATCCTAGCTTAGTACTGGTTCAACCCAGGAAGACCCGTCCCGTCGTAACTGAAAGATTGTTGACTGGGACGTAAAGTATCAAACAAACAAACAAATTGTTCAAGTAATTGTTAAATGTTTTTTTCCAGATTTTTAACATTCAGTTTTCTGTGGTCCTACAATGGTTGGCTTCTCCTGGACCCTGCAAGCCTGTGCTATGATTGGCAAGGTGGAAGTATACCTTTGGTGGAGAGCTTTGGTGACCTTCGTAACTTAGCAACAGTAGCAGCTGTTGTCATAGCAACCTGTCTCATCTATGTAGTTTACAAGAACTTTAAGGTAAATAAAAAAACAACATTGCTTGAGAAATTGATTGTATCGGTAGTTTCTCAAAATATGAGCAGTGACATGTGATTTCCAACAATTTGGCATTTTGACAAGTGTAGACTCAGGCGAGCCTGTGCAGCCTCCTTTTAAGCTTAGAAGTTCCAAATGATGTTCAGTCAGTAGCTTAACACTCATAGAATGTTCAAGCGACTAGCAAAGGCTCTGATCAGACTGTGCAGGCTGATCTGAGGCTTTGCTGGTCGCACATACCACATTGTTGAAATCCCATGCCACGGCTCATATGTAAAATGAAGTCATTTAGAAAGAGAAAAATGCAGAAAAGTAAAATCAATATTTAGGTAAAAAAAACAATGATTTAACCCTTTGTATATTGTAGACTCTTAGACTCTTAAGGAATACTTTGGCAAACAGTACAGACCCAGGTGAAATGCCACTTGAGGTGGCATTTGATGTGGCATTTCACCAGGGTCTGCACTGTTGTCTAAGACAAAATGAATCTTCTGAGAAAGAGATGCAATTGGGTTTAGAAATTATAACTGGTGACTCATCGATATAAACAATGGACCTTCCCAAGTTAATTGTATCAGTTAAACCAGAAAGGAATAATTCTTTAGTGCATAACGGGTGGTTAATGCATCTCAGAGAACTTTTTTTATCTTAATTTTTAGCTCACCTGAGCGGAAGTCTCAAGATGAGCAATTGTGATGGGTCTTCACCTGTAGTCTGTTGTGCGTCCGTCGTCCAAAGATTTTCTTAAAAATCCCCTCCTCAACCACTGGTCCAAATTTTAAATAATTTTACATGAATGTTTTCCATAATGCCCTCTATCAAAATCGCACAGACGGTTCCGCTCCACTAAACATGGGGGCCGCCAGAGCTCTAGATAAGAAATCTTTTAAACAACATCTCCTGAACCAATGGTCCAAATTTTATATTATTTTACAGAAATGTTCCTTATAATGCCTTCTACCTAAATTGCACAAATAGTTGGACTGTGCGGAACAAAAGGGCAGCTAGAGCTCTAGATAAGAAATATCTTCTAACAACATCTCCTCTTGATCACTGGTCTAAATTCACAATTATTTCACAGAAATGTTCCTCATGATGCCCTCCCTTAAATTGGGGTATAAAAATTCAATGATTTTATTTGCCTTTTTGGTACAATATTTCAAACTATATAACGATTCAAATGGTCAGTCTGCTTTGCATGGGTGGATCCAAAGGGGGGGGGGGGGGGGGACAGGAGATCAGGATCCCTCATGAAAATCATGAAAATATAGGGTTCCTTAGCAATACTGGTCCAGATCCCTTGGAAAATCACAAAACTGCAAAGCCAGCATTCAATGTCAGGCCTTTATCGGCCCACCAGCGAAATGCCATTTAAATGGCATTTCGCTGGCAGGCAAAACTTTCTGGATCAGTGCATGCTTCTGAAGCTGATTACCTTTCCATCTAGTGATTTGAGTCAATATTTGTGTTACATTGTTTGGGGCTCTCCTGACATGCTGGGTAATTTGTCAAGCTTTTTAGCCATCTGCATGTATGCACGGATCCAGAAAGTTTTTTTCAGAGGGGTCCAACTCAGAAAACATTTTTTTGTTGTTGTTGTTTTTTAGCTCACCTGAGCCTTTGGCTCAAGGTGAGCTATTGTTATCATTGGATGTCGGTCATCCTTAGTGTGTCGTCAACAATTGCTTCAAAGGACATCTCCTCCTAAACTACAGGCTGGATTTTGACCAAACTTGGTAGGAATGATCTTTATATGACCCTCTTTTAGAATTGTTCAAATGGTTTCGGTCCATTGCATATCTAGGTCACACAGGCTAAAAAAAGAATTTAAGATGAAAACTTTAAAAATCTTCTTCTCTGAAACCACTAGGCCTAGAGCTTTGATATTTAGTATGTAGCATCACCTAGTGGACCTCTACCAAGTTAGTACAAATTATAGCCCTGGGGCCAAAAATGGCCCCGCCCCAGGGGTCATATGTTTTACATAGGTTTATATAGGGACTTCTTGTCTGAAACCAAAAGGCCTAGAGCCTTGCTTTTTAGGTATGTAGTATCATCTAGTGGATCTCTACCAAGTTTGTTCAAATTATAGCCCTGGGGCCAAAAATGGCCCCGCCCCGGGGGTCACATGTTTTACATAGGCTTATATAGGGAACAACATGAAAAAATCTTCTTGTCTGAAACCACAAGGCCTAGAGCCTTGATATTTGGTATGTAGTATCATCTAGTGGCCCTCTACGAAGTTGTTCAAATTATACCACTGGGGCCAAAAATGGTCCTGCCCCTGGCATGAAAAAATCTTCTTGTCTGAAACCACAAGGCCTAGAGCCTTGATATTTGGTATGAAGGACCATCTGGTGAACCATTACCAAGTTTGTTCAAATTATAGCAGTGGGGCCAAAAACGGCCCCTCCCCAGGGGTCACGGGTTTTACATAGGCTTTTATAAGGAGAAACATGAAAAAATCTTCTTGTCTGAAACCACAAGGCCTAGAGCCTTGATACTTGGTATGAAGCATCATCTGGTGAACTTCTACCAAGTTTGTTCAAATTAGACCCAGGAGGCCAAAAATGGTCGTGCCCCAGGGATGCTTTACATAGGCTTTTATTATAGGGAGAATCATAAAAAAAATATTCTTTTCTGAAACCACAAGGCCTAGAGCCTTGATACTTGGTATGAAGGATCATCTGGTGAACCATTGCCAAGTTTGTTCAAATTATAGCAGTGGGGCCAAAAACGGCCCCTCCCCAGGGGTCATGTGTTTTACATAGGCTTTTATAAGGAGAAACATGAAAAAATCTTCTTGTCTGAAACCACAAGGCCTAGAGCCTTGATACTTGGTATGAAGCATCATCTGGTGAACATCTACCAATTTTGTTCAAATTAGAACCAGGAGGCCAAAAATGGCCTCACCCCAGGGATGCTTTACATAGGCTTTTATTATAGGGAGGGGTCACGGGTTTTACATAGGCTTTTATAAGAAGAAACATGAAAAAATCTTCTTGTCTGAAACCACAAGGCCTAGAGCCTTGATACTTGGTATGAAGCATCATCTGGTGGACCTCTACCAAGTTTGTTCAAATTAGACCCAGGAGGCCAAAAATGGCCACGCCCCAGGGATGCTTTACATAGGCTTTTATTATAGGGAGGGGTCACGGGTTTTACATAGGCTTTTATAAGGAGAAACATGAAAAAATCTTCTTGTCTGAAACCACAAGGCCTAGAGCCTTGATACTTGGTATGAAGCAACATCTGGTGGACCTCTACCAAATTTATTCAAATTAGACCCAGGAGGCTAAAATTGGCCCGCCCCAGGGATGCTTTACATAGGCTTTTATCATAGGGAGGGGTCACGGATTTTACATAGGCTTTTATAAGGAGAAACATGAAAAATTCTTCTTGTCTGAAACCACAAGGCCTAGAGCCTTGATACTTGGTATGAAGCATCATCTGGTGAACTTCTACCAAGTTTGTTCAAATTAGACCCAGGTGGCCAAAAATGGCCACGCCCCAGGGATGCTTTACATAGGCTTTTATTATAGGGAGAAACATAAAGAAAATATTCTTTTCTGAAACCACAAGGCCTAGAGCCTTGATATTTGGTATGTAGTATCATCTAGTGGATCTCTACCAAGTTTGTTCAAATTATAGCAGTGGGGCCAAAATCGGCCCCTGCCCGGGGGTCACGGGTTTTACATAGGCTTTTATAAGTAAAAACATGAAAAAATCTTCTTGTCTGAAACCACAAGGCCTAGAGCCTTGATACTTGGTTTGAAGCATCATCTGGTGGACCTCTACCAAGTTTGTTCAAATTAGACCCAGGAGGCCAAAAATGGCCACGCCCCAGGGATGTTTTACATAGGCTTTTATTATAGGGAGGGGTCACAGGTTTTACATAGGCTTTTATAAGGAGAAACATGAAAAATTCTTCTTGTCTGAAACCACAAGGCCTAGAGCCTTGATACTTGGTATGAAGCATCATCTGGTGAACTTCTGGCAAGTTTGTTCAAATTAGACCCAGGTGGCCAAAAATGGCCACGCCCCAGGGATGCTTTACATAGGCTTTTATTATAGGGAGAAACATAAAGAAAATATTCTTTTCTGAAACCACAAGGCCTAGAGCCTTGATATTTGGTATGTAGTATCATCTAGTGGACCTCTACCAAGTTTGTTCAAATTATAGCAGTGGGGCCAAAATCGGCCCCTGCCCGGGGGTCATGGGTTTTACATAGTCTTTTATAAGTAAAAACATGAAAAAATCTTCTTGTCTGAAACCACAAGGCCTAGAGCCTTGATACTTGGTATGAAGCATCATCTGGTGAACTTCTACCAAGTTTGTTCAAATTAGACCCAGGAGGCCAAAAATGGCCACACCCCAGGGATGCCCCGTCCGGTCCCATACTTTCGTGGAGATTGATCATGAAATGATTTCTACGGTCATTCTCCTCCCTTCCCCTGATTCATTCAAGAAGGGTTGTTGTCAGTTACAAGCGAAAGTATGTGCACGAATTACTGGTTAACCGCTTGTTCAAGCCTGCCCAGGAAAAAGTGTGGTTAGGTGAACTGACCGTCCCGCAATGACCATAGCTGTTGACTTGGGACGTAAAGCAACAAAACCAACCAACCAACACCCCAGGGATGCTTTACATAGACTTATATTATAGGGAGAAACATGAAAAATCTTCTTGTTTGAAACCATAAGGCTTAGAGCCTTGATATTTGGTCATATTTTAGCATCAATTAGTGGAACTCTACCAAATTTGCTCAAATTATGCCCTGGGGCCAAAATAACCCTGCGTCAAGGTTGCCAGGGACATGGTCAGCTTTCTACAGATACCTATTTGTAAGCTTTAAACAAAACTCAGGTGAGTGCTTTAGGGCCACTTGGCCCTCTTGTTTGAAGTTGAAGAAGGGAGAGACGATCAATTAAAATTTAATTACACTATAACCTTGCCATCATCTATCGGCCAGCAAAACGCCATTTAAATGGCGTTTCGCTGGCATGCCTATGACGGCCCAACATTGAATCTGGCTTGGTAGCTTTATGATTTTTCAAGGGATCTGGACCAGTGTTGCTAAGAAACCCTATTATTTTTGTGATTTTTCAGGGGGTCCGGACTCCATGTCACCCTCTCTTGATCCGCACATCTGCATTTAAAGAAAGGGTTCACATTTTTTCAGAATATCCAGCAAAAGAAGCCAGACCCAGTTCTGTTGTCTCTGATCCTAACCATCATGCCTTTTTTACCAGCTTCTAACCTCTTCTTCCGAGTAGGCTTTGTTCTTGCCGAGAGGGTGCTCTATATGCCCAGGTAAGTCATAGTACTTCTCTATCACATAGGTCCAAAATTTTGGAGCGTAATTTTGTAATTATTCTTTTACCCATCAATCTAAACATATGTTTTGGGTGCTCAAAAGAACCGTCTCAATTAGACGGTTCTTTTGAGTACCCACAATATATGTTTTGAGTTTATGTCTCATTAAGACGGTTCTTTTGAGTACCCACAACATATGTTTTGGTTTAGAAATAAGAAAATTAATTTTCGATTTTAAAGCATTTTTAGGTGGATGGTAAAGCTTCTCTATGATGTCCAATAATTATTATATAACTATGTACCATTGTTTTGTTGAAATGATTAATTGTGTTTAGATAATCTGAAAACTAATCAAAGAAGCTATTATAAACTCCTTAATATTCAGCATTTTGAGGCTGACTTTCTATAGAAAGTCAGCCTCAAAATCCTGAATTCAGGATTAATCCTGAAAACTTTCACTCATATGTACTGAAATCTCTTATTTTAAACAAGAAATCTGATGAAAACAACCCATGCTGCAATAATCAGCCTGCTCAGCTACAGATACCATCTGGAATATTAGGGTGCAGAACTGCATGTTCAGTAGATAGTCTAAAATTTGGAGCTTCTTGAGAAGCAGTATGATCAGGATCTTCCCTGTTTACTATTCTGACAAGCAATTTGTGAATTCCAGCCCTGATTACCAACATTTAATTGAGAACAGAAAGAGAAATTTCACTAAAGCAAGAAAGGTAATTTAGTTTCAGTTTGCTTTTTGCACTAAAATATTTACTTCCCCTTCTTTTATGAAGAGTCTAGTTTTTCAGGGTTTTCTTTAGGATAAAAAGTGATCTGGGGTTCCAGACTTAGACTAAACGTCCTAAGCGTCATCAATTTGAAATGAGAACTACGAATAAGACAAAACATAGAATGAACTTTTAAATCTGAAAAATCTAAGAAAATATTGAAAATTATCAAAAGTAATATTTCATATTTGGACTATCTGGAATGGAAAATCAGTACAGCTCAGATGTTTTCCTCTACAAACTAGTTTCAGATTTAATTCCTTCTTCAGTGCGAAATGGTTGATTGTGTATAATATTTGGACTATTTAATTTTTCAAAATTGACATATGGCTAATATAATTTATGTGTGTAGTTGAAATTCATATGCATTGTAGCGAAGTTTTCAAAAATGAGCTGACATCATAATTCTAGATAATGTACTTGTTATTGAAAATGAAATGTTATTTTAGCTTTGTTAATTAAATAAATTCTAAACTATAAATTTGAAAAAGTGAGAGAAAAAATAATAATTTTAGAAGAAAAAACATGCATTCACATGACGGATAAAATAATATACTTTATGATTTCATTTTGTAACTTTTTTTCCTGATATTATTTTTGTTTCTATTTTTGAAGTATGAAAGTTTAGAAAATTACAAAAATAAAAGTATCAAAAGTATGGAAATTATAAATGTTAATTTACAAGTAAAAAGTATATTAGTTTTGCTAATTTTGGGAATTATTTAGCTACTGTTTGATGGAAGTCTGTGTGATTTTATGACCCTTGTGTTGTTTTAAGGGATAAGCTTATCAGTTGGGGGTTTAAAGACCCCTCTTCATCAAAAGGAGCTACCAAGTGTCGCTAAATAACAGCCTGTATAATTCAAGATAATTTAGTTTTTAGAAAATGAAATTTCCTTTTAGCTTTGTTAATTAAATAAATTCTAATCTACAAATTTGAAAAAGTGAGAGAAAAAATGATAATTTCAGAAGAAAATAATCTACAAATTTGAAAAAGTGAGAGAAAAAATAATAATTTCAGAAGAAAAAACATACATTCAAATAATAATAATAATAATAATAATAATAATAATAATAATAATAATAATAATAATAAATTCTAAACAACAAATTTGAAACTTTGAGAGATAAAATAATAAATTCAGAAGAAAAAAAAACATGCATTCACATGATGGATAAAATGATATAATTTATGATTTAATTTTTGTGGCATTTATTTTCTGATACTGTTTTTGTTTCTTTTTTTGAAGTATGAAAGTTTACAAAATTACAAAAAGAAAAGTACCAAAATTATGAATATTAATTAAAAAGTAAAAAGTATATTAATTTTCCTAATTTTGGCAATTATTTGCTATCTGTTTATTAGTTACTGTTTGATGTTTGTCACTCGGTTTCTAAGGTGTGATTTTATGATCCTTATGTTGTTTTAAGGGATAAGCTTATCAGTTGGGGGTTTAAAGACCCCTCTTCATCAAAAGGAGCTACCAAGTGTCGCTAAATAACATCCTGTATAATTCAAGATAATTTAGTTTTTAGAAAATGAAATTTCCTTTTAGCTTTGTTAATTAAATTAATTCTAATCTACAAATTTGAAAAAGTGAGAGAAAAAATGATAATTTCAGAAGAAAATAATCTACAAATTTGAAATAGTGAGAGAAAAAATAATTACAGAAGAAAAAACATACATTCAAATAATAATAATAATAATAATAATAATAATAATAATAATAATAATAATAATAATAATAATAATAATAATAATAATAAATTCTAAACAACAAATTTGAAACTGTGAGAGATTAAATAATAAATCCAGAAGAAAAAAAACATGCATTCACATGATGGATAAAATAATATAATTTATGATTTAATTTTTGTGGCATTTATTTTCTGATACTGTTTTTGTTTCTTTTTTTGAAGTATGAAAGTTTACAAAATTACTAAAAGAAAAGTACCAAAATTATAAATATTAATTAAAAAGTATAAAGTATATTAATTTTCCTAATTTTGGCAATTATTTGCTATCTGTTTATTAGCTACTGTTTGGTGTTTGTCACTCGGTTTCTAAGGTGTGATTTTATGATCCTTATGTTGTTTTAAGGGATAAGCTTATCAGTTGGGGGTTTAAAGATCCCTCTTCATCAAAAGGAGCTACCAAGTGTCCCTAAATAACATCCTGCATGTTTCATTCCGCTGTATATCCCCAAAATATTTGGATTCCTTGTAAACTTCTTTCATATTTATTTTAGTCTAATCTTTATTTGGGAACTTATTCTTCTTTATATCTTTTTTCCATATTCCATTGTGTAATGTATTGGCAGCCGTACAAAGATTGCCCCCTTGAATGTAATCTCGCGGAGATAATGCAGGATGAGGCAGTTTGGCGCATGCCCACTTACAATGTGGAAAGAGTCTATTGCACAGGCTTCATATTTTGTTCGTTGCTTACTGGGTAATTTCTTATGCTTTTGTTGTGGTCTGCTGGCTTTTTTCAAAACCAACTTTTCACTCGATTCTTTTAGGAATTCTTATAGACAGCAAAACTGTTTGGATCAGATCAGGATCGTACCACACGACCTGTTATCAGTAGACAACACAAGTTGCTGCTTTTTTCATGCCTTTTTAGTCAGGTTTGTGATAGATGTTCTAAATTTTGAACACATGTTGCCTGCCAAAATGGCCTAGACAAACAGCACAGCCCTAGATCAGACTGCTTCTGACCCGAATCAATTTTAATTCTAGATAATGTAGTTGTTAGAAAATGAAATATTCTTTTAGCTTTGTAAATTAAATAAATTCTAAACTAATTATAAATGTTAATTAAAAATTATAAAGTATATTAATTTTCCTAATTTAGGGAGTTTATTAGCTTCTGTTTGATGTTTGTCACTCAAGTTCTAAGGTTAAACTGGTGCCCTGTTATCGTCTCAATTCGACAACAGGTATCCCCTATTCTATCATTGGCTGTGATTAGTTTATTGATTGACCAATGAGGTGGCCTGTTACTTTTAAAGTTTAGCGTGGGTTGCAAACTGTTGGACTGTTACGATATTTTGTTAAATTTAATCACAAAAGCAACGCGAGTTTGGCGAAAATACAAATACACATTAAGATACTGTATTCCCGCCTCAAATTTGGTTGATTTTATTGTATCTAAAACTCTCATGAATCATCTGCTCGATAATCCGCGCCATATTTTCATAGTTCAGAGTTACTTCTCCTAGATCACACCTATCCCATGATTCTCGTTGACGGTCAAAATTCTGACCGTCTGGATTAGCCTATACCTGACCCTAGATAGGTAGTTCTAGGGGAGGGAACCAGACTAGTTCTAAGGTGTGATTTTATGACCCTTGTGTTGTTTTAAGGGATTAGCTTATCAGTTGGTGGTTTTAAGACCCCTCTTCATCAAAAGGAGCTACCAAGTGTCCCTAAATAACATCCTGTATATTTCATTCCACTGTATATCCCCGAAATATTTGGATTCCTTGTAAACTTCTTTCCATATTTATTTTAAACTCTTATCCTGGGTCCAAGTTGTTTGCCAAGTTATCAGCAGACAACATAAGTTGCTGCTATTATCATGCCTTTTAAGTCAGGTACATGCTAGATGTTCTAAATTATGAACACTTGAAGTTGTTGCCTGCCAAAAAGGCCTACACAAACAGCACAGACCTAGATCAGACTGCTTCTGACCCAAATCAATTTTAATTCTAGATAGAAAATGAAATATTCTTTTAGCTTTGTTTATTAAATAAATTCTAAACAAAGTGAGAGAAAAAATAATAATTTCTGAAGAAAACATGAATTGACATCATAGATAAAGTAATATACTTTATGATTTAATTTTGGTGGCATTTATTTCCTGTTATTGTTTTTGTTTCTGTTTTTGAAGTATGAAAGTTTACAAAATTACAAAAAGAAAAGTATCAAATTATAAATGTTCATTAAAACTTATAAAGTATGTTAATTTAAATTTCCTAATTTTGGGAATTATTTGCTATCTGTGTATTAGCTACTGTTTGATGTTTGTCACTCATGTTCTAAGGTGTGATTTTATGACCCTTGTGTTGTTCTAAAGGATTAGCTTATCAGTTGGTGGTTTAAAGACCCCTCTTCATCAAAAGGAGCTACCAAGTGTTCCTAAATAACATCCTGTATATTTCATTCCACTGTATATCCCCAAAATATTTGGATTCCTTGTAATCTTCTTTCATACGACAATGTGGTATGTGGGTACGCGCAGTCTGATCAGTGCCTTTGCTAGTGACTGAGTGTTAAGCTTCATTTGGAGTTTCTAAGCTTAAAAAGAGGCTGCACAGGCTCGTCTGAGTCTACACTTGTCAAAATGCCACATTGTTGGAAATCACATGTCGCGGCTCATATTTGTTTTAAACCCTTATCCTGCCAACAAATTTTTGTCCTGAAATGGACGTCTGCTGCAGAAATTAAAATGCATTTCAAACTGCTTTAAATCATGGAAGCAAACACTATAAACCCTGATCAGACTGTGCTCCCATAGTGTTTGCAATATATGCTTTTAAATGGTATACAGACGGCAATTTTTGTGAAAAGCAGGGAAAGACTTGTGAAAAACTTGAACAAATTCATCTAGTAGCTCTGCATGTTTTTTTTGTTTTTTTTATCAATGATTTTCTTCAAAATTTATTGTCAGGAATACACCCAGTGTCAAACATTTTTTTGATCCAGATCAGGACAGACATTTTGTCATATGCCTGATCTGGGTCCTAACTGTTTTCACATGGGCGGATTCAGAATTTCTAGATAGGGGGTTCAGATTTACAAGGGGGGGGGGGGGGTTGATTTGTTATATTTACCTCATAATTTATTAATTTTTCTAAAAGTTAATTACCTATAAAAAGGTGTGTACAATAACTATGGCAAGACAAACAATGCAAACCATGATCAGACTGCTTCTTCAAGAGCAAGGTTTACCCTGTATTCAATTATTTAGGGCAAATACAGTGTGACAACAGGAGTCTTCAATAAGATAATTAAGAGCTGCTCTGATGTAGTAGATTAAACCACTCGCCTTGTAAACCAGCGGTTACGGTTCGATCCCTGGCTTCTCTCCAGTCTGCTGTCAGATGAGACTTTAAGCTATTGTCCTAGTAGCTGTTATTGGGATGTTTAACACAAACAAACAATAAGATAATTGAATGCAATATCCCCTTGATTGCGTCTTTGCATACTGGGTAATTTTTCATGCTTTTGTTGTTGTCTGCTGACTTTTTTCAAAATTAACTTTTTCTAAAAAAATATTTCAAGAACACTTTAAGAGTGTCAAACATTTTGGATCCATTTTGTTGGTCTTGATCTGGGTCCAAATGCAATGGTTATCAGCAGATGACAAAGCAAATAGTTAACTCCAAGAAAGAACCATGGTAGACCAAATGAAAAGTTTGTTCTCGCCACCTATAATTTGCTGCAGAAGACATTCGGCAGGGAAACAATGAGAAGCAAAAATCAAGGCCCATAGTGTATTGCATGTCTAGAAAACAAATAATAATTCAAAAACCATTCGAATCATCTGCTTTCAGACACACAAACTTATGTGCACCACAATTTGAAGGAAGATGTCCATTCGTCCAGGGACATCTTTTGCCGTCTGCTGATAACCATTACAAACAGTTTGGACCCAATTCATACCAAACAAAATGTTGAGCCTCTTCTGGAACCAAACTGTTTGACAATTTGAAGCATTAATTCTGCTGAACATGTAATTGGCGATTTTTGGTTATCCAATATAAAGATGGATTCTCTCAGAGGGGGTTCAAGTGGTTCGCTCGAACCCCCCTTTGAGACAAAATTATTTCATTTTCATGGAGAATAATCAGAAAATCAGGAAAAAATAATAAATAATCCGGTTAAATTAACAAATTGAACCCCCCTTTGTAAATCTGAATCTTCCGCCCCTGCTCTCCTGACATGAGAGTGTGATTTTTGAGAGCATTTTATCACAATTGTGCTAAACAAATCCCTTGTCCTGTTAATGATAACAAAATAGATTACCCTGTATACAAAGAGTTATTAATATCAGACCTCCCTGCAGGAGTCAATTATTAAAGTAGAGGACCAACTTATTAGTTTTTCCCAGGAACATGATCAGGCTGAGCTTGAATAGATTTTGGTCGCAGTGGCGGATCCAGAGGGGGTTTGGGGGGTTCGCTCGCGAGAACCCCCTTTGAGACAAAATTATTTCAATTTCATGGAGAAATTCCAATTTAATGAAAAATCGGTAACAAATCGAACCTCCCCTAATAGCCTCAGTTCAAAATTTGATCTTTGTTTGCATATGAATATTTTAGTTTATTTTCTAAAATTTGTACTCTAGGTGTTGGATTCAGAGGGGATTTAGGAGGTTCGCTTGAACCCCCTCCCCGCCCCCTGTTTTTAAATATCCTATGAAAATGAAATAATTTGGTCTCAGTGAGACCAAATTATTTCATTTTCATGGGATATTTAAGAAAAATGAGATAAAATCCCCACGCACACACCTTATACATATGAACCCCCTTTCCAGAAATCCTGGATCTGCCCCTGTTGGATGGATGGATATATTGATGGATGAACAGACAGATGGATGGATGGAATTTAACTTTTTATATGCCCAAACATTTTCAGGCTTCTTGTTACTGAGTGTAGTTTTAACTCCCTGGAGCATTTTACTTAAATATTTAAGATAACTATTTCCTTGAAAAAGGTATGAAATAAAATATTATTAAAAAAATTGCTTGATATTTGGTGTCATTTAATTATTCTTAAAAAACATATTAAAGTATACATGTCGTTGTCAGTGAATATACATAAATTCACACCTTTAGTAGCAAGGTAGTAGCAGAACTACACACCTGAGGTGAGAAAATATGTCATCAGTACCTTACCTGTCTGGCTACCTGTCTAGCTACCTGTCCAGCTTCTGTAAAGGAATAATTTCATTGGTCAACACATGGTGCCAATTAAGCATTTTGATTGGTTGTTAGAAATGTCAACAGAATCAGAATTTGCAGGATTCACCTAGAGTTTTGATTGGCTCTGAAAAAATACTGGGAGGAACCAAGATTCCAGAAGAAGTATTCAAATATCAGAAAATAAAAAATTATGAGGCACTACCAATTTTCATAACATCCAGTTACGATACTAGTGTTTTTATGAAGAGATTCCTGAAAGTGAAATTGGTAAGTATGAATTTTATTTAAAAAAAACTTGATTGTCTTTTAAATGCATATCCAATTTTAACCCTTTACTTCAAAATAGCGCCTTTTGACAGCTTTTGAAAATATTATGGAAAATGGAGGATTTGCTCTTTTGGAGCAAATGCTCCATTTTCCAAAATATTTTCAAAAGGCGTCTAAACTTAACTTAAATTTTTCCGATGTTGTCTAAAAATAGAAAACAATGACATGATCTTAAAGTAGCCAATGGAGTTAAGGGTTAATGCAAACTTATTGTACTTAATAGGCTCTTTACACTATTGTATTGTATAGTTTTATAAAACAAAATTGGGCATACTGCATTTATTAGGTTTACCAGGCTATGTTTACTTTCCGTTTTCTGCTGTCTGATGACTTGTTACCTGCAATGTCGTCTGTTGATGACTTGCAAATAGTTTGGACACAGATCAGGCACTACAACACGTCAGGCTTGACCTGGATCCAACTGTTTGAAACTCTGACTCCTATCAATTTGACCGGGCCGCAAAGCGCAGTCGTTAACGTGTCTGGCAACAGATGCGAGTCTGACTGCAGATCCAGGGGTCGCGAGATCCCGGCCCGGTCCCATACTTTAATGGAGATTGATCAAGAAATAATTTCTACTGTCATTCTCCTCCCTTCCGCTGAATCATTCAAGAAGGGTTGTTGTCAGTTACAAGCGAAAGTATGTGCACGAAGTACTGGTTAACTGCTTGTTCAAGCTTGCCCAGGAAAAAGTGTGGTTAGGTGAACTGACCGTCCCGCAATGACCATAGCTGTTGACTTGGGACGAAAAGCAACAAAACAAACAAACAAACAATTCCTATCAATTTGAAAACTATCAGCAGATGACAATAAATCATGATAAATTTATTCTGTTCTGTCTGGCCTGATCTCGGTACAAAATGGACTGAACTACTTTAAAATTATAATGGTTTGAAAATTTTGTCATAACTGGACATCACTATGGGCATCATAATAATAACACCAGTTTATTTATAATTTGAGCCATATGCCATGTGATTTCCAACAGTGTGGCAGACTCAGACAAGCCTAAGGAGCCTCCTTTAAAGCTTAAAAATCCAAATGATGTTTGGTCAGTAGCTAACCAGTCAAAAAATATTTAATTGATTAGCAAAGGCTCTGAACAGACTGCGAGTCTATTCTGAGCCTTTGCTGGTCTCCATTTGTTGGAAATCTCATATCACGGCTCTATTTTAATACATGACATTATAAAACTCCTAAGCACACCATGATAATGCCATTTGTACATCACCATCTCTGCAATGGTACCGTATTTCATCTTAATATTTAGACCCTTTGAAAACTGGTGACTGCTAGACTCAGATGTAATGCAACATAATGTGGCATTTCATCAAGGTTGATCTGCAACATTTGTTGAAGGAATTATCTATTAATTAATTAATACTTTTTTATTGATTCAGTTTTAAAATTTATATTTTTATTTTGCACCATTTGTTGAATTAATTAATATTTTTTTGAATTTCTATTTTTAGCTCACCTGAGCCGAAGGCTCATGGGTGAGCTAATAGTATACCAGTCACTCCGGCGTCCGTCGTCCGTCGTCCGTCCGTCCGTCCGTCCACAATTTCAAACATCTTCTCCTATGAAACCACTGGGCCAATCAAACTCAAATTTCATATGGAGACTCCTTAGGACGCGGGAACGAAAGTTTGTTCAAATGGTCCTGGTCACATGACCAAGATGGCCGCCACGCCCATATATGGTAGAAACCCTTTAAAAATCTTCTTCTCCAGAACCAGAAGGCCGATGACCTCGGGACTTGGTATGTAGCTTTTGGGATGTGGGGCCTACCAAGTTTGTTCAAATGATGATCCTAGGTTGACCTTGACCTACTTAACGTCAAGGTCAAATTTGCTTCCTATTGCATTTAAATGGGAATTTTTTGGAAAAGTTGATTTTTTGAATACTGTTGAAGCCAAAGTCATTATCCTTAGTTGATATGTTAAAACTAACAAGACAATGGCTATAAATAAGTTTCAAAGGTCAAGGTTGACCTTTGCCCTTTCAGCCAAGGTCGCTCATATTTTAGTCCAATCAATATATTAAAACTTAATTTTCTCACAAACCAATGGCCCAATTGAACTCAAATTTCATGTGAAGACTCCTTATGATAAGATAGCCAAAATTTAGTCAAAACATTTAGGTCACATGATCAAGATGGCCGCCACACCCATATATGATAAAAACCCTTTAAAAATCTTCTTCTCCAGAACCAGGAGGCCGATTACCTTGGGACTTGGTATGTAGCATTGGGGGTGCTGGGCCTACCAAGTTTGTTTAAATAATGATCCTAGGTTGACCTTGACCTACTTAACGTCAAGGTCAAATTTGCTTCCTAATGCATTTAAATGGAAGATTTTTTGAAAAGTTGATTTTTTGAATACTATTGAAGCCAAAGTCATTATTCTTACTTGATAAGTTAAAACTAATGAGACAATGGCTATAAATAAGTTTCAAAGGTCAAGGTTGACCTTTGACCTTTCAGCCAAGGTCACTCATATTGGAGTCCCATCAACATATTTAAACATAGTTTTCTCAGAAACCACTAGGCCAATGGACATCAAATTTCATATGACCACTCCTTATGATTGGTTAGCCAAAATTTGTACAAATTGTTATGGTCACATGACTAAGATGGCCACCAAGCCCATATATATGGTAAAAACTATTTAAATATCTTCTTCTCCAGAACCAAAACGCCAAAGGCCTTGGGACTTACTATGTAGCATTGAGGATGTGGTCCCTACCAGGTTTACACAAATGATGAATCTAGGTTGACCTTGACCTACTTTATGGCAAGGTCTTAAAAATGTTCATTTTTCTATAACTGTTTTAGCCCAAATCATAATACCTGTAAGAAATATTAACCTAATAAGACAATGGTTTTATATAAGTACCAAATGTCAAGCTCACTGGGCTGTTCGATTGTTTAGGTTACTGGACCAAAATGGCTGCAACCCCCATATATGGTAAAACAAAATATGTTTCATTATAAGCTGTAGTTGACCTTGACCTGTTTTACAATTATTAAGAAGATCAGGTGAGCGCCTCAGGACCTTCAGGTCCTCTAGTTTTAAATTTCTATTTTTATTTATTTTAACAGAATAGTTAGCCCATCAAGGTGAAAAGACAGTAGTTACTACAGAGATAGTTCAAGGTCACAGTAGCAAGATCTTCGGTAAGAATGATTTTAAAAATTTATGTGTACCTTAAATGTTCTAAAAATTCAAATAAGAAGTTGATTATCAGACAAGAATTTTTAAAATGCTTGTCAGCACTAGCAAACAGGGAAGACCCTGAACAGACTGCTTCTTCAGAAGCAGTTTGATCTTTGCCTACACTGTTTGTCTAGACCTTTTAGCCTTTTTAGTTTAAATATTAGAACAATTACCATAATCATTATCAAATATTAACTCATGCTGAATTATACTGAATATATTTTATGTACTGTAGTCTTCCCCAATTATTATCTGTTAAAGCTACACCATTCCATTTATAAGCATGTGTTTACAGCCAGAGTGGAAAACATTGTGGAACCTGATCAAATGTCTTCATAAGAAATCAGCTGATCTGGATCTACTGTGTTTTCAAAAGAGGCTGAATCTCTGTTTAGCAGGAGATGGGTGAGTTTTTCCTACTTTTACTAAAAAAATTGTAATTTATTTCATGAACTTCAAAATATGAAATTCATCTTCATATTCATTCATTCTTCAGATTAATTTCTTTAATTTTTGTGAGATTACCAAGCATGCAAAGAGTTGATAACGTTAAAATGGCAACTTTGCTATTTGCTTTCTAAGTAATTTTGCATGTCATCATGTCATTTTTTCTCAAAATTTACTTTAGCATACTTGTCTAGTCTGGGTCTAATCTATTTCAAAGATCATCAACAGACACAAAAGTCATCACTATTTTGTCATAAAATTGCATCACAACTTTTTACCTATAAGATGTGAAGTGGAAGAGCCACTGTGCTCATTTTCAATCTTAATATATACAATGCAAGATATTATTAGAAATAATTAGGGATTAATGAAGTGGTCTCTTTTATCAATATCAAAGAACAGCCTTGAAAATATAACTAAGCTCATGCTGCTATTATTTATCATATGAGGTAGTGTCTTGGAATGATATAATGCCATGTGTGGTTTACATATTTAGTAATGTTATAAGACATCCATAACAACGTTGCATAAACAGTGACAAAATCTTCACCTTTTCGTGCCAAAAATGGCATTTCAAAGTAATTTTAATGTTATATGATATAGAATCTAACATTTTTGATCCTGAATGTTAGGGTCTTAGTTATACATGAAAGATTATGTACTATTGATTTTATTTAATGCATTGGGAAAAGGTGATTAAATGCTTGACAAGCCTCACATTTTATCTCTTTTACTCAACTTGTTAAATGAATTCAGTCATACATGATCTTGCATGTATTCTTAAGATGTCAAGAAAAGACATGTATTTGACAAGCTTGAAAAGCGTTTTATAACCTCGAGACCTGGTTTTAATTTTTGAACAGAAATGGATTTGATATGTAAATATTCTTCTGACAACAATTAAACCTTTCCTCTATGAGTATTCATACTAAGCTCCACCCACTATGAATAATTAACTCACTTGAGCCGAAGGCTTAAGGTGAATTATTGTGATCGGTCTTTGTCCGTCATGTGTAAACTTTTTCTTTTAACAACATCTCCTCCTGAACCACTGGTCCAAATTCCATATAACTAAAACATGAATGTTACCTTTCATTATATAAATAAACTTTGTCTACGTTTGTACATAGAACAAAGAAATTACTTCCACTAGTGTTGGATCTTAACAAATCATATTCTTTCCATAAGCAAACAGAGTAGACCCTGATCAGGCAGCTATTACTTTTTTATGAATAAAATGACGAATGAATTAAATTAAAAAAAAATATTTATTGGTCACCGGTGATATTTTCAAAGTATTCAAACTTAAAGGGGACAGCAACCCTAATAATAAGTATATTTTATCAGAAAGAGCTCTATGAACCATGAATTTTGATACAAGTATCATCATAATCGGTTGAAAAATGGGCAAGTTATGAGCATTTAAAGAATTCAATATGGCCAACATTTAGCTGCCATTTTGAATGTTTAATTAGTTTTCAGATTTTTTTCAGCTGCTTAATTTTTAGTTATCACTACTATCACATCATCTGTGTTGCAGCAAATGTGCGGCTTTGTACATCAGGGAAATAATCATTAAAGATAAATGCAAATAATCCATTGGTTTGTCTTTTATTTTGATTATGCATAGTTAATTAGGTTGAGTTACATCACTAAGCATACAATATGGCCACTTTCATAACAGTCCATTTGCAAATATTCAAACGCCCACAACTTCCACATTTTTCAACCGATTTAGATGAAACTGGTATCAAAAGTCATGGTATATTAAGATATTTCATATAAAACATAGTAATCATCAGGGTTGCCCTCCCCTTTAAGAGAAAACCAAATAAATAATGCAGAGTAGAATCTCCATCCATAATGAGCATGTTGTCTGTTATGTTAAAGGTGTTGGGTCAAATTTAAATGAAAAAAAATGTGGTCAGAAAACCAAATTCATGTTGATAAGTAAAATTTCCTTCCATAATGAGAATGTAAAACTGTTGGCTAAAATTTGTTTATTAACTGGCCACTGTCACATTGAGGAAACTAACTTAATTAATATGCAGAGTAAAATCTTCCGTCTATAATGAGCATGTAGTATGTAACATCAAAAATTGTTTGGTTTAAGATTTAAGAAAAAAATGTATCAAATTTTGTATGTTTAATTGCTCACTGTCACATTCAGGGAAAATCAACTTTATAATGGAGAGAAAAATCTTCCATACATAATAAGCATATTATGTCAAATACTCTTAAGCGAACCATCTATCAAAATTTGTCTTGCTAATGTTTGATTCAGAGTAAAATGAGCCGCAACATGAGATTTCCAATAATGTGGTATGTGCGACCAGCAAAGGCCCAGACCAGACTGCGCATACACAGAGAGTCTCGAACAATTTGGTTCCAGATCAGACCCGACATAATGTTTGGCCTGTTTTGGGACTGCAAACTGTTTGCAAAGTCTATCAGCAGCAGATGACAAAGTTGCGTCTAGTAGGCAAAGATAAAAGGTTGAAGCCACCAGGTTAGCTAGTTGCATTGATGTGCTAATAAGTTTTGGCTTTACCAAATTAAAATATGGTAATTAAAAACTGAAGATACAGCAATTTGTCTTCCTAAAGATAAGAGGAATGTTTCTTGTAATGTAATGTAATTACTCAGCATCAGAAGTTAGGCCTTTTTCATGAAATGATATTACATACACGACTACTTATTATCCCCACGCTTTTTTAAAAAAGTGTCGGGGATATTGCAATCGCCTCCGTCCGTCCGTCTGTCTCTCTGTCCGTCCGTCCGTCTGTCCGTCACGCTATCTCCTCCTAAATCACTGGGCGAAATCCAACCAAATTTGGTGTGTGAGTTGCTCACATGAATGGGGCGTGCAACGGCACATTTTTTTTGGCCCCACCCCCTGGGGCCCTGGGGAGGGGCCAAAAGGTCAAATATCATTAAATATCATTAAATTTCAATTACTAAGTTGATTTCAAAGATTTTTAAACCAAACTTTGTGTGTCTTCTCACAAATGAAAGATATAAAACATATCAGACGGGATTTTCATTTGGTGGCCTGGTTTATGCCCCAGGGGTGAGACTTGGGTGTACCGTTGGGGGTGGTGGAGTCAAAAATTTTTTTTTTCCAAAATTCAACCAGATTTGGTGTGTGAGTTACTAACATGAATGGCATATGCATCGGCAACATTTTTTTGGGTCCCCACCCCCTGGGGCCCTGCGGAGGGGCCAAAAGGTCAAATATCATTAAATCTGAATTACAAAGTCAATTTCAAAGATTTTTAAACCAAACTTTGTGTATCTTCTCACAAATGAAAGATATATAATATATCAGAGGGGATTTTCATTCCGCCGCCTGGGTCATGCCCAGGGATGGGACTTGGGGGTACCGTTGGGGATTGGGGGACCAAAAAAAATTTTTTGCCGAAATTCAAACAGATTTGGTGTGTTTGTTACTTACATGAATTGCACATCCATGGGCACAATTTTTTGGGTCCGCAGCCCCTGGGGCCTTGGGGAGGGGTCAAAAATTAAATTTTCTGAACATGGTCATGTGGCATATCAAATTAAAGGGGATGAGCAGTAGACCAGGATACACTGAAAATTTTTAACCTACGATCAAACTGGTGACCTTGGGATGGGGTCAAAGGGTCAATTACCATTAGGTTTCTTCGAGAGCGTGGGGATTTGCGATGGCGCGCCATCGAATGTGTTCTAGTAAACATTGCACAAAATGTCGGGCCTGATTGGGTTGTTGAAAGAATTTTTTGTAAAAAAAAAGATTTTTGGAAAAAATCAGATGACAAAGCTATCAAAATTACCAAGCATTCAAAGAGGTAAATGTCTGACAAAACATTTGACCTGATCTTGACCCAAACTGTTGACATTCTGGTGGTATTCATGAAAGAATTTTAAAAACAACAACACTGAATCCCAGGAAAAATGATGACATGAATTATAATTTTTCTTCTTTAAATTTCAGACACAAGACTTAGTGTACACAGTGATTGAAAAAGTTGAAGATCACAGAACGAAGACCTGATTTGGTAAGCTCACTTATTTATATGGTAGTTGTTTTTTGCTTTAGAGCCACAGATTTCTATTTTTGTACCATTCAGCACCTTGAGGATTGTTAGCTCACCTAAGTGCTCTTAGTGAGCTTTTGTGATCCCTCAATGTCCGTTGTACACCATCCCTTTTTCCTCATCAACAATTTGCTTTAAATGGCAACCACTCCTACTCCACTGGGCCAACTTTAACAAATATCACAGCAATGCTTCCCAAGTGACCATATACTGGCTGATTTCAATATTATACCTCTGAAAAAACCAATGATCAGAATTGAATACATTTTGGCAGGGATGTTTACTAGGCAAGCATCTATAAATATTTCCAACAATGTGGTATGTGCCACCAGCAAAGCCTCAGATCAGCCTGCGCATACATGCAGTCTGATCAGAGCCTTTGCTAGTCACTTCATATTCTACGAGTGTTAAGCTACTGACTGAACATCATTTGTTCTAAGCTTAAAAGAAGGCTGCACAGGCTCGCCTGAGTCTGCACTTGCCACATAGTTGGAAATCATGTGTCACAGCTCATAAAGCTGCCAAAAAACATGGCTGCCAGGGGTGTAGCTTATTAAGTAAACTTTCAAAATCTTCCGAAAACACTGATCAGAATAATTTTGCAAAATAATATCTTGGTGACCTTTTACCAAAAAAACTAAAACAAATTTGATCCATCAAAAACTTTTCAACCTTGGGGTATGGTCAGTTTCCCTTATAATCTTATATAAAATACAATATATTGACTCATCAGAAATCTACGGTGGTATGTTTAGGACATTCATTATTTTCCTTTAAAAATATATATTCCTTGTGCACAATTTAATAACCTGTGTGGATAGAATGATAATCTGTTCATATCGAATACTTGTCTAAGTATTAATACTCTGTGTACTCAAATTTATATTCTGTGTTCTCAAATAAATAATCTGTGAATTAGAATTATTAATCTATTCTCAATAATAGAACAAGTTATGCACGTTCGATTTAAATCTGTTTTAGCTTACTTGAACACAAATTGCTAAGTAAGCTATTGGGATCAGTCAATGTCTGGTGTTCGTTGTGCATAGTGTGTCATGAAAAGCCTTAAATGACAACCACTGGGCCAATTTTCACAGAAATGCTCCCCCTACAAATATAGCTAAAACAAAATCATAAAAAGTATGACCACTAGCGACATGACTGGTTTCCCTTAAATACATTTATAGGAGCATTCTTCTTTGAAACAAAAATTTGATAAATTGCTTTCTAGGTGACCCGCTGCTAAACAGCTTAAACAAAATTGGTCCCCAAAAAACATGGGGGCGTGACCTTTGGCAGCTTAGGAAACTTCTGTAAAAATGCTCATCAGAATTCAAAATCATTGGCAGAAATGGTGACAGGGTGACCTGCCACATTAAAAAATATATGAGCCATGACATGAGATTACCAACAATGTGGTATGTGCAACCAGCAAAGCCTCGATTCAGCCTGCGCATAGGCACAGACTGATCAGAGCCTTTGCTAGTCGCTTGAACATTCTATGACCTTTGAGCTATTGACTGAACATCATTGTGAGTTTCTAAGCTTTAATGGAGGCTGTACAGGCTTGTCTGAGTCAACATGCCACATTGTTAGAAATCACATGTCGCCGCTCATATGTAAAGTTGGCTGCTGGCAGTAGCTACTGCTCTAATGTTGGCAGTAGGAACAGCAAAAGATGTTTAACCCTTAAGGGGCCAATGGCAACAAAAGTTGTCTGCATTCTCATCTGCTGAAATGTTTAAGGAGCCTCTATGGCAAACATTGTGGACCCAGATCAGACTGCACATATAGGAGCAGTCTATTCTGGGTCCACGCTGTTTGCTTCTATACTTTATTTGTCAGGAATGTTAGGCAATTATTTGCAGCAGACGACTTCAGCGGACGAGATGAATTTTTTTGTTGGATTAAGGGTTAAGATCTGTATATTATATATACATGTTTAATTAACTGCATCTGCACTTGTCTGCATCATAAATGGCTGTTGTTAACTCAATTAACACTTGTTCGATTCACGAAGACTCTCATTTTTTTAAATCAGAAGTTAGACTATAGAACACTAGACATTGAAAACTTTACCCTTACTGCTGAATAGAATATCCATATACAATCAATTGTACTCTACTGCTGGCAGTAGCAGTAGCTGGAACTGCGGAAAACTGCAACTGCACTTGTCAACATGATAAATGGCTACTTTTTAATTCAACTAAGATTAGTTCGATTTATGAGGTTGATTGTGTATTACCTGCGTCGCTTGAGCAAAAGCAGATCAAGTAATGGGTCCACTCTGTCCCTCTCTCCGTATTTCCACAACACTTTTGGGGTGCCTAGCTTGTGTAACTCCAAAAGTGTTCATTCCTTTTTATTCAAACTTTGCATATTGATTGTTCACATATTGAAGATATGCACCTCCTAATTTGTGCACATTTCATGAATATTCTCATTTTTGAGGTCTGTTGAACTAAGCCATTTTTCCATCCAAAATGCTTAGATGGTGTCTGGTTTGTGTAATCTGTAACTCGAACAGTTGTCATTCCTTTATATTCAAACTTTGCATATTGATTGGTCACACATTGAAGATGTGCACCTCCCATTTTGTGCACATTTTATAAATAGTTTCTTATTTTTGACGGGTGTTCTATTCGAAATGCTTAGGGAGTGCCTAGTTTGTGTAGTCTATAACTCCAACAGTTTTCTTCATTCCTTTATATTCAAACTTTGTATACTGATTGTTCACACACTGACGATGTGCAACTCCTATTTTGTCCACATTTCATGATATTTTTTTTCATTTGGGGGGGGGGGTCTTGAACTTAGACATTTTTTTCTTATAATGCTTAGAGTGTCTGGTTTGTAGTATCTGTAACAGTTTTCATTGCTTAATATTTGATTGTTCATACATTGAACATGTGCACATTTGATAAATATTTTCTTACTTTTTAGGCCTGTTGATCTTAGACAATTTATCCATCCGAAATGCTTAATTAGGGGTGTCTGGTTTGTGTAATCTGTAACTCCAGCAGTTTTCATTCCTTCATATTCAAACTTTGTATGTTATGATTTTTTACATATTGAACATGTGCACCCTATATTTTGTGCACATTTGAAAATATTTTTGGGAGTGTTGAACTTAGACATTATAACGTCTACACCACATTTGGAGTGCTTACATTGTGTAATTTGTGTGTAATCTGTAATTCAAACAAATTTCATTCCTTCATATTCAAACTTTGCATAATGATTGTTCACACATTGAAGATGTGCACGGGGGACACTGGTCCAGAGCAGAGTTTGGTCTTGTTTAAATTAAAAGTTGTTTACTGTTGGCTAACAACTACGTAGCTAAATGAAAACTTTACCTCATCTGCTGAATAGAGCATCCATATACAGTAGCAGTAGTGGCAGTAGGAACAGAGAAAGATTTTAAAAGTCGTCTGAGATCTGTATAACTGCAACTGCACTTGTCAACATGATAAATGGCTAGTTTTCACTTCAATTAAGACTAGTTTCGATTCATGAAGATGATCAGATTTTAATTGTTGTTGACTGTAGGCCAACCACTTGGTAGACAAAATGAAAACTTTACCCTAACAATCAACTGTACTGCAGTACTGCTGCCAGAAGGTAAGCTACTGCTAGTGCTGTACTGTTGGCAGTATCAGGTTTACAAATGTAGTATTAAGGTTTACAAATGCAGTTGCAGTTATACAGATCTGAAAGACTTTGAAATTTTACAGTTCCTACTGCCAACAATAGTAGTACTGTATAGCAGCAGCTGGCAGCAGGATACTGTTGGCAACTACTACCACTGCTAGCAGTACAGCAGCAGCAGCAGTTGCCAACAGTTCGATTGATTGTATATGAGTGCTAATTGGCAGGTGGGGAAGCATTTTCAATTGAATCACAACCAGTCTTAAGTGAAAAAGAAGAAAGTCATTTATCAGGTTTACATATGCAGTCTCAGTTACGGTTATACACATCTGAATTGTTTTTGTTTTATTTGATTATAAACGCCCCAGTAAACAAATTTTCAGTTATGTCTAGATGAGTCTTCATGGGTTTAACCAGTACTAAGCAGATGATAAAGTGTCTTGCTCAAGGACACAAGGCAGTGCCTTAGGCTTGACCCGCAACCTCTGGATCACAAGTCAAGCACTCTACCACTGTGCCACCGGGCTCCTCTGAAATGACTTTTAAATCTAACACAGTTCCTACTGCCAACATTACAGCATTAGTGGTATAGAAGTTGCAGACAGCAGTAATTGCTGCTGCTTGCAATACAGCAGTAGCTACTTTCAGCAGTACAGCAGTAGCAACTGCCAACAGTACAATTGATCAAATATGAGCGCGCTATTCGGCAGTTGGGGAAACATTTTCATTTCATCTATGAAGTTCTTAGCCTAATGTAAACAATTTATAATGAAAAAAATGTAATTGTGAATCGAAACCAGTCTTAAATGATTAAGAAAATAGCTATTTGTCAGGTTTACAAATGCAGATGCAGCTATACAGATCTGAATCAACATTTAAAATATAACACAGTTCCTACTCCCAACAATACAGCAATTGTAGAATAGCAGTAGCTGGCAGCAGAATACTGTTACTGCTGCTACTGCTACTTCCAGCAGTACAGTTGATTGTATATGAGCGCAATATTCAGCAGTTGGGGAAACATTCCTTCCGTAAGCTTAAAGTAAACAATTTATGATTTAAAAAAATCATCTTTGTGAATCAAAACCAGTCTTAACCCATAAAGCGCCACCTACAATTTGCAGCAGATGACATTTATTTTGCGTCTTTTTCAAAATTAACAAATAAGGTATGATATTTCATGAGAATCCTTTGCCATCAGACGATTCTCATGGAATATCATGCCTTTATTTTTTTCTAAAATTAAGAAAGATGTCTCAAAAGTTGTTGTCTACTACAGTCGTGATTGGCACTTTAAGGGTATAGTGCTTTCGAAAATAGCTATTTGTCAGGTTCACAAATGCAGTTGCAGTTATGCAGATCTTAAACTTATGAAATATAGCACAGTTCCTACTGCCTTTACAGCAGTAGTAGTATAGCAATAGCTGGCAGCAGTATATACTGCTACTGCAAGTAGTTCAGTAGTATCGAACTCTCATATTCAATCAATTGTACTGTTGGCAGTGGCAGTAGCAATACTGCTACTGCCACTGCCAACAGTACAATTGATAGTATATGATAGCGCTATTCAGCAGTTGGTTAAGAGTATTAATCCTTCCAACAGCTTGTTAAATTGTGCCCACAGATTTTTTTTAAAATGAATGTTTTAAAGATACCACTGTAGAAATCAATGGTCAGAATTGAAAACAATTTGGCAGAAATGGTCACAAGATTACCTTCTACAAAATAAGCTAAAACAAATTTTATCGTTCTAAAAACGGGACCATGACCAGAGGCATGGCTAATTCTTACAGCTATGGAAACAATAACCCATAAAGGGCCAACTATAATTTACAGCAGACAACAATTTCAAATCTTGCCGCTTTTTCAAAATTAAAAAAAAGGCATGATAATTCATGAGAAGCGTCTTCTGGCAGACGCTTCTCATGAAATGTCATACCTTATTTTTTTCGAAAAGATGTCGCCTAATTTGTTGTCTGCTGCAGTGGTGATTGGCGCTTTAAGGGTTAAAATGTTTTTTCTCTGAAACCGCTGATCAGATTTTTAAAATAAAATGGGTAGAATTGACCTTCTACAAAATTAGCTGTACAAATTCTGGTCTGTCAAAAAAAAAATGGCTGCCAGGGGACATGGCCAGTTTCCCTTATGTAAGGGACATCCCTGTAAGAAACATCTTCTCATCTGAAACTAATGATCAGAACTAATAATAATTTGGCACAGATATTCACCAGATGACCTTCAACAAAAAATGGCTAAAATGAACTTGATCCTTCAAAAAACATGGCCACCAGGAGGCGAGGCTTTTTGTGGCTAAGTAATCTTAAAAATTACTTCTAAAATCACTGAACGAAATAATTTGGCAGAAATGGTCTCTGGACAACTTTCTACAATCATAGCTAAAACAAATTTTATACCTCAAAAATATGTCTGCCAGAGGGTGTTGCCAGTTTCCCTTATATTACAATATTTAAACGTCTGCTGAAACCAATGAAAAAAAGAAAATTGGCAGAAAAGGTCACTAATCTAAAACTTGATCCAGTGAAAAACATGGCCACCAGTGGGGGTGGATTATTTCCGCTAACGAAACTATAAAAATCTTTTTTGAAACCACCTATCATAGTTTAAGTAATTTGAAGGTTACAAAAATAGCTAAAACCAAATGGATTGGTCATATAACATGACCATCTGGGTGTGTGGCCAGTTCCTTTATTTTATGGAGAATCTTTAACCACTGTATACTAGTGTATTCTACCTTCTGGTTTGATACAATAAACTAGTCCTTGGTACATATCTAGGGGTGTCAGGTTATAATTTTCAGAGAATATTGTACACTTTTGTCTATAACCTTTGCAAACAGTGTAGACCCTGATGAAATTCAGCATTATGCTGCATTTCTTAAGGGTCTACACTGTTTGCAAAAGTACTTGTTTAGGGGTTTCCAGAATAAAATGGTTAACCATCTTTGTTTTGAAACCGATGATCAGAATTGATAACTATTCGGCAGGACTCATAACTTGGTGAATCTTAAACTAATTTGATGAGTCAAAATCATTGCAGCCAGCGGGTATGGCTTATTGATCTTTGAAAGTCTTCTTAAAATGCTGATCTGAATTTTGTAGTAGTTTGCGGAAATGCTCTTTAGGTGACCTGCTGAAATGTCTAAAACAATTTTGATCCTGCATGGCAGTCAGGGGGCCTGGCAGGTTTCCTTTAATGCCTCTAATAGAAACTTAGAAAGGTCTTCTGAGATAAATGAATGCATCGATGTGCCGGCTCGCCTGAGTCTTCAATGCTCACCTATGGGATAAGTACCAACACCTAATTAAGCAGACCTATAATATTCTTTTTGAAAAACACACATAAAACACACACACACATCTGATCAAGAGCGGCATTGTTTTCAATACATCATGATAAAAATGAAAGATATCTCGCAACTTGGTCTGGCCCCAAGATTATAAAACTTTTTTCATGCTCAACTCAGGTGAGCAAGATATTTATCCTGCTGATAAATGTCAAAATGCCAACAATTGTTGGCATTTTAACATTAATTAGCATGATAAATACAACATCCGAGAGACTTAAAGCAAGAAATGTCTTTATTTGTTGGTATTTTAGCTTTTATGAGCACTTGAAACTTCGCACTCAGTTGAGTTGAGCATGAAAATAGTTTTATAACCTCCGGGCATGGGCATGAGATTTTCATGCTCAACATTAAGCATGTGATTTTAACTGTTCATGAAAATAAAGACACTTGATTTCAATCTCTTTGATGTTGTATTATCATGCTAATAAATGTTAAGATTCCAATCACAGTTGGCATTTTGATAATTATGAGCATTATAAACTTCTTGCTCATCTGAGTTGAGCATGAAAAAAGTTTTATAACCCCAGGGCCTGCTAGAAATCAGATCATAATGGTATATAGCAAAATAAAATGTATCATCAGAACAAGAATTAAGGAAACTACGAGGCAGTTTCAATTGTAGGTACATGTTCTACATTAATACCAAATGCACAAAACTGTGTTTCAATTTTACAGAGGTATTCATCTAATCATTGTGAAAAATTAGCTCCCTACCCATTTACTATGCTGCTGAATTGGGGGGAAAACCATTGACTCCAAAGTAGTAATTGCGTAATTTTTGACAGATTTCTTTCGAACTTGCCTTAGTATTGATATTGGATGTAGATGTACAAATTTCAATTTTCATCAGAGTTATGGCCTATGACATTATCGAAAATTGTTGTTTTGGAATAAATAGCTAATTTATTACCTGAAGGCTGATATTTGGATTTCTGATAGGATATGGGGACCTTCTAAATGGATAAGGAACAACAAATAGATAGGAAAGAAAAAGTTTACAGACTAAGATGGCTTCTGGCTCCAATGAGCTAAAAACAAAAGCAATCACCAGTAGCAATTCAAAGAGTCAGCTACTAGTTACCAGTCAGTGACGAAAGGAGTTATCCTGTAAGGCTGTTAAGGTTAAGGCGTGAAATCTCAATAAAAGTCATTTGTGAAAAAGTCAAATTTTCAAACTGATTTTTGCAATAATTTTTGTGACTGTGAATGGACATTCATGGGGGGTGGGGAGGGGGGACAACGCAACATAACTACTCTAAAAACTGCATTTTGATACTATGTCGATTGAAGGGATAAAAAGTGAGTTATTAGTTCCACTGCTGTGTTTTACCATCAAAGAATGTAAAATAGATTTATCTAACAATATCTGATTCGATCAGTCTAATCAGGATGCTTGCCGACTTTTCAAGTGTAAAAAATCCAGTTAATAACAAATGGGAAGGCTTGTGGGAATTGTTCTCATATAAAAGTGTCCCCCAGCATGGCCCAGCAAATCCTTTAAAGGTAAATGCATATAATGAATTAACAGGATATATGTTAGTAAGAAGCTGGGTCCAGGTGGGGAACATACTTTCATACGAGAAACATTGAAGAATCCCCATTTGTCCATTTTCAATCAGAAGTATGGATCTGTCAGTCAGTCGCTGCTTGCTCATAATGCTTACTCCTTTTTTGAACGAGAATGTTAATTTTTGGCACAATGGTTGCCTATTGGAAGTAGATGATTATGTTATTCAGAGTACCAATCTGACCCTGGTCAAGGTCACATACTAAATCTGTCTTACGACTCTTTACATGAGCTCTGCTTTCATTTTTTGACTGAGGGTCATCATATTTGCCACAATGATTGCCTATGGTGTATAGATAACAATACTTTATTCAGATTGCCAACATAACCTCAAAGTCAAAGGTCAAGGTAACATACATGTACTTAAAATTGTCAAAAACTGTCTTACAGCTTGTAATGTGAACTCATTTATTTTTTGACCGAAAATGTTCATCTTTGGCACAATTGTGAAGTTGACAATAGGTTAATAAGATCACTGATATGACAATCTGTCTTATGGTTCAAAACTTGAACTGCTCATATTTGGCACAGTGATTGTCTATGGTGTTTACTGTGTAGATAACAATAGGCTTTTCAAATCACCAATTCGACAATGGAGTATAAGTCAAGGTCACTTACTTAAAATCTGCCCAAAACTGTAATAGCTCCTCATTTCATAATGACGAAGAATGTTCATATTGGGCACAATGGTTGCCTATGCCAAATAGATTTAGATTACTGATATACCTTGGATTCAAAGGTCAAGGTCACATAATAAAATATGTCTTGAGGCTCATAATGCAAACTCCTTTCATTTTTAGACTGAGGATGGTCATATTTAGCACAATGATTGCCTATATGATATGGATAACAATAGGCTATTTATATAATGGATATGACCTTGGAGTCAAACTCAAAGGTCAAGGTCACATACTTATTTGCCAAAATCTCTCTTTTGGCTTGTAGACAAACTCCTTCATTTTTTGACCTAGGATATTCCTATCTAACACAATAGTAGATAACAGTAGGCTGTTTAGATCACCATTATGACCTTAGAGGTCAAGGTCACATATACTTAATACCTGTCTATGACTCTTAACGCAAATTCACCTTTCATTTTTTTGACTGAGGGTGTTCATAATCGGCTCAATGATTGTCTGGGACCTTGGTCAAGGTCAAATATTAAAATCTTATTTCTTTTTCATTTTTTAGCTAGAGTGCAAAGAGCTATTGTAGTCACCACGGTCGTACGCGTTCCCCTTCCGTTCCCGTCACACTGTGTTAAAGTAGGGAGGGTGGGGTTAGAGGTAAAAATCTAGTACATATCCAAAAGATAGGATTTTTGCGTTAAAGTTTTCTAGAAGCCTATATTTTGACAACCACTCGTCAGAAATCATTCATGGTTGCACCATAGATACCTTGTAGGGTTAGCTTTCATTCCACAATATCGTATCCCAGGGTCCATGCTAGGGTGGGGCTAGAGGTCAAATCTAGTACATATACAAAAGATAGGATTTTTGCATTAAAGTTATCTAGAAGTCCATATTTTGACAACTACAGAAAGTATTCATACTTGCACCATAGACACCTTGTATGGTTAGCTTTCATTCCACGATATTGGACTCAAGGGTCCATGCCTGGGGAGGTGGAGCTAGGCATGGTCATGTCAAGACAGTCAGTTAACCACACTTTTCCTGGGCAAGCTGGGGGGGGGGGGGAGGTTAAAAGGTAAAAAAAACATTTATTTTGAAAGAAGTCATGTTGCATATCAAATTAAAGGGAATGGAGCTTAGAGCAACACATAAGCAAATTTTCTGTCCTTATACACACTGTAGATCCCTGGGGTGGGGGTCAAAAGGTTAAATATTTGACTTTTTTGGAATAAAGTCATGTTGCATATCAAATTAAAGGGAACAGCACATGCAGCAACATGGCAGCAAATATTTTGCCCACAGACACACCCTTGAGCGGGGAGTTGGGGTCAAAACATTTTTTTTTTCTGAAAGTAGTCATGTTGCATATCAAATTAATGAGAATAGAGGGTAGAGAACTATGAAAGCAAATATTCTGTCCTTACACACACCCTTGACCCCTGAAAAATTGCAAAAATATAGGTTTTCTAAGCAAGGCTGGTCAGGATCCCCTGAAAAATAACAAGGCTACCAAGCGAGCATTCAATGTTGGGCCATCATGGGCATGCCAGGGAAACACCATTTATCCTAGCTGATATGTTGTGTTGGCATTGCTCTGTGGTCATCGCAACAGGTGTAAAATAAATAAAAAAAAACAAATCCATATTAACCCTAAATATTCAAATGTCTTATCTCCTCAACTTTTCCTTAAGTTCCACTAACGCTTATTTACATCGATGGGCATCAGGGGAACTAATGTGAAATCATATTAACATAAATTTGTTCCCTTGTCACATCCAGGACCCATCAAGGTAGTGCCCTCTTGTGTGTTCTGATTTTTTGTGGAAGAATGAGTAAATTATTATTATTATTATTATTATTATTATTATTATTATTATTATTATTATTATTATTATTATTATTATTATTATGTAGAATTTTGGAAATGCTATTCCATGTTATGATTTACCTTTCTAACAGGCAAGGGATCTACCACTTGGCATTGTTCCTTAATAGTACATGAACGAGTTTTTGACATCAGAGTGATAAATAGGGTCTAATATGCACAGAACATGTCTCCCTTCATTCTAAGCTAAAACTGGCAAAACATTGCATAATTCCTTTGTGACATAAAACTGAAGAAAGGCCTTTCTGGGTTTGATTTGGGTATTGTCATCATCTCAAAAAAAAGAGAGACTATTTTCAACATCGTTTTTCCCTGTTTAGAAAGGTAAATCATGTCAAGATGGAATAGCATTGCCAAAAATCTACATAGTTTGCTCATTCTTCTAAAAAAAAATGCGAGAGTAATAACATACCTTTTGGTGAGGACACAACAGTGAGGGGTCCCGGATTAGGCAAGGGAACAATTGTTAGTGAGATTTTGCGGCAGTTCCACTGATGCCCGCCTGTATTGACACCTGAGTAGTTTTGTTTGTTTGTGTTGATGCTTTATGTACCAGTCAACAAATTTTAAGTTAGCTCAGGACATTTTGCTATATTCCTGGATCCACCCATCACTAAGCAGACAATAATGTGTCTTGCTCAGGGACACAACGCAGTGCCTTCAGTAAGACTCAAACCAAAGATCCCTCTATCTCAAGTCAAGCAGTTTACCACAGTGGCACTGCGCTCTCGACACTTGAGTAGACCGAGATGAGTTGACCGAGATAAAAGCCTCCAACTGTGGCATCAGATCAGTCTACACTGATTTGCATTGAAATATCATATAGATTTGACTATAAGATGGGGTTTCCCCTTCGAATACAGTAGATCTCAATGTCGCTGAATTTACTGCCTTTGCACTTTCATGAGAAGCACAGTGGCTCTTTGGTCAGGTATTCAGTGCGTAAAAAATATTTTTTTTATTTTTTCTCAACCAAAACATGTTCTGGGTACTCAAAAGAACTGTCTCAATGAGACGGTTCTTTTGAGCACCCAAAACACGTTTAAACTGAAGGGAATGAAAAAATTTACAATTTTAAGCTAAGAAAACCTGTGTCTTTGGTAGAGAGACTTGAGAGATTGAGATTCACTCCTTGAGCAAGACCCTTTATTCTCTGCTTAGTACTGGTTCAACCCAGGAAGATAGGAAAAAGTCCTGACATGACTCAAAAATTGTTGACTGGGACATAAAGCAAGACACTTTATACTCTGCTTAGTACTGGTTAAACCCTGGCAGGAAGATAGGAATAAGTCCTGACATGACTGAAAAACAGTTCACTGGGACATAAAACATCAACACGAACAGACTGCACATTTTTAACAAACTGATGCCAGTGGTGTGAAAGGCAAATAGTGTAAACCCTGATCAGACCACTCTTTTAAGAGCAGCCTTATCTGGTTTTACACTACATGTATTCGCTCTAGCCTATCTGTCCAAATTGTTTAACCCAGTAAAACTTCCCAAAATGTCTGAAAAGTTATTGGCTGGTATGTAAAGTATAAATTCAAACAAAACCTGTCATATTATTTGGGCCTTGACGAGAGAAAACCTGTCTTCGGGGGGTTTGCAAAAACAAAGGCGCAGACCAGCCTGCGCATCCGCCCAGACTGATCCGCAACTTGGTGTGTGAGTTACTGACATGAATGGGGCGTGCAACGTCAAACTTTTTTTGGCCCCGGCCCTTGGGGAGGGGTCAAAAGGTCAAATATCATTTAATTTCAATTACAAAGTCAATTTCAAAGATTTTTATACCAAACTTTGTGTGTGTTCTCACAAATGAAAGATACAAAACATATCAGACCGGATTTTCATTCTGTCCCCTGGGTCATGCCCCAGGGGTGCATGACCCAGGGGTCGGACTTTGGGGCGCTGGGGGTGCCCAGGGGGTCAAACATGGTCATGTGGTATATCAAATCCACGGGGATGACGAGCAGAACAGAATGCAAGTAAAATTTTCATCCTAGGGTCAAACTTGTGACCTTGGGGGTGAGGTCAAAGGTCAAATATCATAAAATTGCGGTTACCATGTCAATTTCAAAGATTTTTATACCAAATTTTGTGTGTGTTCTCACAAATGAAAGATACAAAATATATCAGACGGGATTTTTATTCTGTCGCCTGGGTCATGCCCCAGGGGTGGGACTTTGGGGCATTTGGGGTACCCAGGGGGTCAAACAATTTTTTTTTCAAACATGGTCATGTAGCATATCAAATCGACGGGGATGATGAGCAGAACAAAATGCAAGTAATATTTTCATCCTAGGGTCAAACTGGTGACCTTAGGGCGAGGTCAAAAGGTCAAATACCATTTACATGTTAGTTTCAAAGATTTTTATACCAAACTTTGTGTGTGTTCGATAGAAATCATATTGAACAGAATTTTCATTCTGTTGCCAAGGTCATGCCCCAGGGTGGGACTGCGGGGTGCTGGGGAGAGTCAAAAACTTAATCGTGGGGATTTGGGATGCCCCCCCCCCCCCATTGACTGCGCGCTCTAGTTCATCTTATATATACCTTTAGCTCATTTACTAAACTGAAAGGCTGTAAACAACCACCTAAATCAAAATTGTTTCTATTTTTGGAAAAGATAAAAATTTTCTAGAATGATTGAAAGAAGTACCAAATGATAATAAAATCGTGTCAAGACATTCAATGTCAGACACGATACCAAACACTGGGATTGACAGGCTCATGGACAATGCAATTTTTCAGCATCATTTCCTTTTTAAATGATTCAAACTTTTATGATGAGCAGCGAAACGAACATTCTTAACACCCTTTATGTTAGTGGGAACATACTTTTATACAAAAAAAAAATGAAGCATCCACATTTATCTATTAACAATCGGAAGTATTAACTGCATTTTGCATGCTTAAACTGTGCGCAAGCATGCTGATCAGACAGATCAAACCAAACATTATTAGATAAATCTATTTTACATTCTTTGATGTTAAAACACAATTGTGGAATTAATAAAATATTTTTTAGCCCTTCAATTGATAGTATTTTTGGAGTAATTATGTTAAACCATATTTATCTCCCCTTTGTCCTCGGTTTGAACCTCATTAAATATGTTTTGAATAATTTATATTGACGTCCATTCATAATCACGAAAACTATTGCACAAATTACAGTTTGAAAATTTGAATTTCACAAATGAGTTTAGGGAGATTTCATGCCTTAACAAGATATCTCATTGCAAACACTATGGATCCAGATCAGACTCGAGCAGCCTGATCAGAGGTTCATACTTCATAGTGTATGCTATGATAAAAAATAGTCTAAAGCGCATTTATATATATATGCAGCAGAGGTTAAAAGCAGATGACATTTGTAAGATATTTTTCAGGATAAGGGTAAACAGTAAAACCTGTCTTAAGCGGCAACTCAAAAAAAGACAACGCAAGGGTCTTAAAGACAAATGGTAGCTTAATGAAGTTTAAAAGTATTGCAGAATGCTCTCTTGGAGCATTCTGCAATACTTTTGACCTGCATTAAGTGATCATCAGACTTGAAAAACAATTTTTGGTCTTCTTTTTGAGTGGCCGCTTAAGACAGGTTTTACTGTATACGGTAGCCACAATCAGTAGGTCACGAATCACTGCAGAATCTAATGGTAGTCTGTTGTTGTATTTTTCAGAAGAGAGTTGCCGTGACAACATCATCAAGTATAAATCAGACATGTCTTCAAGTATAAATCCTGTAAAGATCCGCCCTGTGAAACCCTTACGAAAAGGGAAGAAAACTGATGTAGAGATGAGTTCAGAGCCACAGACCCGCAAACGAAAGATCTTCAGTCCAAGTGATGATTTTAATCCTTATGTTAAACTCACGAAATTAGGTCCTAAACAAATGAGCAATGTACTGGCGTATGATGATGACATAGATCAGGATGAGAGAGATGAAGCATATCCAGACGTACATGTCCAGGTGTCTGCTCAGGGTAAATCAACATCACCAATCAACCTTCCTGTGGACCGTGCATCTCCAGAGAGTAAATCTACAGCACCAGGTGCTTTGACAATTGAAACTACATCAAAGGCACCCATTCAGATTGCTCTTCCAGGGAAATCAGTGACTGTCATAGCTCCCAAGACTAGAAGCCACTATAAGACTATTGATCCATTGTTTACTGAAACAGTGTCCAAACAAGCTGCAGCAGTTTTGAATATATCTGTAAAACCTTATGTTCCACGTGTTAGTCGCCAGAAACGAGATTTTGTGGTAGATGTTGCTCCATGCCCTAAAACAGAAGATGACTTGTCTACACTGAAGAGGGGAAATGTTAAAAGACTCAAAATGTTATGGGAAGCAAGGCCTGAACCATCTCAGGAACAAGAATCACCACTTAGCAAGCCAGTTCCATGCTCTACTACAGTGAATGATATGGAGGAATCACAGTCTTCCAGTCAGCTTTTACCACAACCTTCTAACAAGACAACCCCTGAAATGCTTTTACAAATTTCACAGCCTTCAAAGATCAATGTGAATTCTCTATCAACCAACAACTCAAGACCAGCTACTGAGAGTGATGCACTGCCAAGTAAAACACCAGTCAAGACCACAGAACTTGAAAGAAATGAGACTCCTCTATCAACCAACAGACCACCACCAGCTACTGAGAGTGATGCACTGCCTAGTAAAACACCAGTCAAGACCACAGAACATGAAGTAAATGAGACTCCTCTTTCAACCAACAGACCACCACCAGCTACTGATAGTGATGCTCAGCCATATAAATTAACAGCCAAGACCCCTACTGATACACCAAAGTCTCCAAAAGAAGTGATGAAAGACTACACCAAAACTGTCAAGTTGTCCAGAACAATATCACCAATCTCAAGGAAGAGTCCAAAATTTATCAAGCAGAGATACCAAGAAAAGAGTCCTGAGAATTGGGGGAAGAAGTCATTCCGAAGGCTGTTTCCTGACCCTCCTACAGAGGAGTGCTCGAGTCCTGAAGTATTGAATAGTAGTTTACCAAAGAAGAAAAAGTCCCAGAAGAAACGCTCTCTCCTGTCTCTCAATCCAGCTGTTTACAGTCAGTTCTTTACTCCTCCAGTTGATGACAGTCCCATGAACACACCTACTACAAGACAGTCTGATAGTTTGGTTGAAGCTGCTAGACATGAACCTGAGGACTCATTTATTGCTGCTGAACTAAGTGTAGAAGTACCAGTGTCTCTTCCAGGAGCATGTCATGACTCTCTGCAAGGACTTGACATGGACATGACCTCAGATTCGACCCATCACTCAGAAATGGAAGTATCATTAATGGATAACTCAACTGTAAATAGAGCTATATCAAATGCCATTGGTTCTATGCTTGGAAACACCAGTACTCAGTCGCTCAAGCAAGATGTTGGAGAGGTCACTACAGATGACAGGCTTATACCCAGTGTAAGAGATGACAACAAGAACATAGTGGATAGAGTTTCAGTTGGTGAGGCTGCAGGGAGAACCGTACAGAACAGCATTACATCACTTAGCCAGCCAGAGTATGTTGACAGAAACCAAGATGTGAATGATAGAGCAAGCGTATGCGACCAGAAACCACTGAACCTTAGTATTGGTGAGATTGCAAAGAATACAGAGAAACTTGCACTAGATCACAGTACAGTTTTACCAGCCCTCACAATGATCAGCCGGAGTGACCAATACCCTATCCTTTCACCAACCCTGTCTGTTCTGGAGAAGCTAAAGAGACCAGATACCAGTCTAGAAAGTGACCCATTACCAGATAAATCAGTACCAGACCTATTCTACCCAGTCAGTGAAGCAATGCCACCTGTACTGTCACCTTACCCCGCCAGTTTGGAGATGCTAGATATTGTAGATGACCAGCCAAGTAGTATGCCTTGTCTTACTCCAATGAAATTACAGACTTCAGCTTCACACAACTTGACTTCCCATCAGGATTGTGCGATTGATTTGACCTGTTATGAAGAACTTGACAAAGAAAATATCCCAGCTCCAACTGAACGACAAGAGAGCAGTCAGTCTAGCAGCCAAGGTGTAAAGACGACAAATGAAGGAGCATCTACTAGTGACAGCATACTTTACTCGCCATCTGAATCTGAAAGTCACCCATCCCCATTATATTTGAGCAGCAGTCAATTTATGTGGTCTCCAAGCCTGAACACCAACTCATCCAGTCAACCCCAGGTGCTTACAAACAGGAGGTCTGTGAAACGTCCAAGGAGACTAATATTTGATGACCAAGAACCACTTCAGCCAACTGCTAAGATAGTCAAGTCAGCAAACATAGACAGCCAAAGTCTGCAGAAGAGCAAGGATAAAGTTATTACAGCCCGCATTGTCAAAGAGACAAGTAGTATTGGGAAGTTATATCCTCAGACAACACCAAGTGTATCAGCAGTTCACTCATCATCATCAACATGCAACAGTACAGACTTGAAATTACCATCAAGTTGTCCAGCCTCCTCAAGGCAGCCACCTATTACATCTGATCTACAAAGCTCTAACCTTCGGCATAGACGGAAGACTATTGTATCTACATTACCGTCAGCTCCACTGCAGTCTTATAGTTCTCATGATTCTTCAGCTGTTACCAAACAGATTAACACAACCTCAACTTTTGTAACACCATTATCACAACCACAAGTATTCTTCGGACCTGACTTCAAGATACCACAGCATAGAGAAATAGAAGAGAGAAATATCACTACAGCAGTCTCATCAGCACTCAGCCATGTTAGCCAGGACACCAGACAGAATATCATCTCAGTAGAGGAAAGAAGCTTGGTGAAATACTCAAAGACAAGAGATTCTGAACTTCTCACATCATCAAGACAATCAACTGCCTGTGAAGAAGTAAGATTTACACCTGAAGGGGCAGACAGACCTAGAAGTCGGTTCTTCAGTTCACGTGTGTTTGGGGTGGAGCAGACCTTAAGAATTAGACAGAGTGATATGACCAGCACTCCAGTCTCTGTACATCAGGCAAAATCGACAGATTTCAACCTTGACTACTATCAAAAATATAGAGGGACAGCGGTTACTCCGGCTTTGGCTATGGTACAACAGAATACTTCAGTCACCCCTGCTTTAGCTATGGTACAACAGAATAAACCAGTCACCCCTGCTTTGCCTATGGTACAACAGAATAAACCAGTCACCCCTGCTTTGGCTATGTTACAACAGAGTAGGCCAGTCACCCCTGCTTTGCCTATGGTACAACAGAATAAACCAGTCACCCCTGCTTTGGCTATGGTACAACAGAGTAGGCCAGTCACCCCCGCTTTGCCTATGGTACAACAGAATAAACCAGTCACCCCCGCTTTGCCTATGGTACAACAGAATAAACCAGTCACTCATGTTTTGGCTATGGTACAACATAATAATCTAGTCAACCCTGATTTGTCTATGGTACAACAGACTAAGCCAGTTGCCCCTGTTTTGGCTATGGTACAACAGAATAATCCGGTCACCCCTGCTTTGGCTAAGGTACAACAGAATAAACCAGTTACCCCTGTTTTAGCTATGATACAGCAAAAGAAACCAGTCACATCAGTCCTTGCCTCTTGGCCCAATAACAGACCTGTAGCCACTGTCCTAGGCTCAAAACAAGATCAGAGAAGTGCCGTGTCTGCTTGTAGTCATGTTGAAGTTAACAGACCAGTGAACACTGTCCTTGGATCCATACAAGATCAACAGTCAGTCAGCAATGCACCTGTTAACAGCAGCCATCATGTCAGCGGAGTAAAGCCTAACACCTATCATACGCAGGCCTCATCTATTAGAAACACCAGTACCCAGGCATCATTTTCATTATTTGATCACTTATCAAACACTATAAGGGAGAGATTAGAACATCAGCTAACAGAACAGAAGAATAATCTATATGGGGATGTGCTTCAGTTGGATAAAAGAACAGACACTGAGACGATATTAAATACTGCATTCATTGACTCTGATTCAAACAGCAGTGAAAGGTCTACAGGGGAAACCAACCCTCTAACAAGTACACAACAGATACAGCAAGATGAGAGCACACAGTTGCCAACAATAGATGCTTCTGACCTACAGCCAGCTGAGTTGACTACAGAAAAACTAGTCCCAAATGATTTTTGGTCGCAACAGATGAAACCATGTAATCTGCCGCCCTATTACTACTTCTCGTCCTTGCATCCCAAGATACAGGAGCTGAAACCGTACATGATTTCTGGTTGGATCTCGTCAAACTACCTCCGAGCCCTTGTGGACAAGACAGACCTTCTCAACGATATGTTTAGCAATGCATTAGATGAATATGGTGAAATTAAAGACTGGGTTATAGAGAACTGTAAGAAGACAACGCCATTAATCTTAGCCAGAGATCTTGTGTTTAGAATCTTCACACTTAGTGAATTAGAGAAATCCATCATTGTGTTCAACAACATGAAGAGCCTGTCTAGGAATAAACTGAAAGCTATTCGTATGTGTGTCCTTAAACAAAACCCAAGGAAGCTGGATGATGCATTCTGGAAGTCAAAATGTTTGCCGTACATCAAAGCATCAGTACAGACTCTCTTCAAGAATAGGGTGCAGCAGGTCCAGAATTTCTGGTTGATGCATAACTCCAGCTATGTGTGATAACTCCAGCTATAAGTGATAACTCCAGCTATGTGGGATAACTCAAGCTATGTGTGATAACTCCAGCTATTGGCGATACCTCCAGCTATGTGTTATAACTCCAGCTATGTGGTGGGGTAACTCCAGCTATGTTGGATACCTCAAGCTATGTGTAAAAACTCAAACTATGTGTGATAGCTCAAGCTATGTGTAAAAACTCCAGCTAGTGTGATAACTCCAGCTGTGTTTAATATCAACTCTTGTTAGGTGTGGGATAACAGTTACCATATATGACTTATTAAGCACAATTATATCCCAATTTTTATAAGCAGTGTAGATCCAGATCAGCTGGCTTCATCAGAAGCCAGCTGATCAGGATCCACACTGTTTTCCATCCACATGATAAGTCCATGTGAATATTAAAATTATATCGATAGATGTCATCAAGTACTCGGTATGCACTTACAGAAGCATGTGCATATAACTCCAGATAAGGGAGATTACTCCAGATTTTTATAATAGCAAAACTGACAGAGTTACACAACCATATTTTCCATAGAAATTCGCAAAACAGGGTAATTGCTAGATAATTTTTCATGCTATCTGTCAGTGAGTCAAACTGTTTGGATCCAGACCAGGATCGACATTCTGTCGGCCGTAATCTGGGTTCAAACTGTATGCAAAGAATATCAGCAGATGACAAGTTGCCGCTGGCGAGGAAAGAGTTAAATACAATGTATGAGCAAGACCATTTCACCAACTTAATAAAAGGTGGAATGGCAATTGCAGTAATGTAAACCCTAATTTGAACTAAAGAGTCTGATCTGGGTTTTCACAGGTAGCTCAAACAAGCTTATTTTTTCTTCCCTTGGTTGATCAGGATAATTAAACTCTTTGTCTGCCAGTGTGGTCTGTTGTTAACCAATTAGCAAACAGTTTGGATCCAGATCAGGCCCAGCTAAATGTCGGGCCTGATCTGGATCGAAACTGTTTGAAACTGACAATTCCTGAAATTTATTGAAAATTTTAATACATTTCCCACAATGCAGAGAGGTTTGGGCTTCCCATAACTTTAATTTATATGGGAATTTCCAGGAAACCTCAAGAGAAGGACAATCAACATATTGTAGACCCAGATGAGATGCCCCACAATGTGACATCTTATCCGGGTTTGCAATCATCAGTAGAGCAAGTTCTATAATACTTTTACCATATTTACGCTAAACATTTGTGCACTTATCACCATATTAAACATTTGTTTACTGGAAACCCATAAAGGGGTATTTTGGCAAACAGTGAAGCCCCAGATGAAATGGCACAAAATATGGCATTTCATAAGGGCCTGCACTGTTCGTTTCAGGGACTGAAGTACATAATCATTTCAAAATTTCAACATGTAACCCCTTAGAATATATAATGAATTAGCCCACCCTTAATGAATGTATCTGTATGGGAAAATCCATCAGAATACAAAGGGTTATTATATAATCTGAAAATTATTTTACAACCTGGATTATTACCCAACATACTAAATAAAGAGTGATTAAGTATTTTTGACTGTTTTATCGAACTGTCGGTTGCAGTTTCGATGAACTGTTGCATGTGCTTACATTTTTATAGTTGAACAGTCACGTGAAGCTGATGTCGGCTTCGGCCTCCTTAACATACATTTTTGCATTTCCAAACGATTTTCCATATGATTTTCGTGCTCAAAAGAACCATCTCATTAAGACAATTCTCTTGAGTATCCACAACATATGTTTTGGTTGAGAACTAGTTTCTGTATGTTGAATTGGATAATAAAACAACTATTGCATACATTTCTGTGCAACAGTCAAAACTATCACCCCTAGCTTCTGTGAATGACCCAATCAGCAGGTACTGTGGATGATCCGATGATTGGATCACCCACAGCACCTTGGGGGTGTTAGTTTTGACTGTTGCACTAAAAGTTATGAAATAGTGATGTGTGAGTAAATAGTTCAAACACTGATCAGATGGCTCCTGGAGTACGGTAGTCTTAACTGTGTTTGCTGGAAAATGTGGCTCTGCTTCCTCAGGTGTGTGGTCTTAACCCTTAATGTGCCAATCGCAACCAAAGTTGTCTGCTTTCTCATCTGCTGAAATGATTAAGAAGCTTCTATGGCAAACAGTGTTGACCCAGATCAGACTGCTCCTATAGTAGCAGTCTGCTCTGGGTCCACACTGTGTGCTTCTATACTTAATTCGTCGTAAAGTAAGACAAATATTTGCAGCAGACGACTCCAGCAGATGTCATTTTAAGATTTGTTTTTTCGTGCCGCTTAAAGGGTTAAATGGGTTTACACACTGACAAGCAAATATGGCAAACCCTGATCAGACAGCTTCTTCAGAAATGGTCTTAACTAGGTTTACATTGTTTGCTATCAAATATGGCAGACTATGCTCATTACAGAGTGTGTTGAACTTGGTTTGGACAGTTTTCTTGCAAAAATGTGCAAATCCTGCTTCTGAAGATTTAAAATTGAATAGAGTTTACACTCTTAAACTGTCTAAATATGCTTGCGACTTAATGATTCTCAAATTAAATATTTATGCTGGGTAACTTTGTCGTCTGTTGGACTTTCAAAATGAACTTTTTCAAAACATTCTTTCAGGAACACTCAGACTGTCAAATGGTTTGTATCCAGATCAGGACCAACATTCTGTCGGTCCTGAGTTGGATCCAAACTGTTTGCAAAGATTATCAGCAGATGCCAAAACTCGCCTCTAGCAAGTGTAGAGTCTTTGTATATAAATGTATATTTGTAAAATAGTTATGGTTAAGTTGGTGAAATTTTTTATTTTATATTTTTGCTACTCTGATGTACATGAGATCAAAGAGGTCGATACATGATTGAGACCAAAACCTTGTTAGACCAGAATTTTTTTATTAGTTGATTTACGAACCCTCCTACTGTAATTTTTCGTAGTAAAAAAAAAATTCTAAAATTATTTTTTATATTTTATCTGCCGACTCTAAATATTATTTGTTTCGCTGATTATTTCAGAGCTTGTTTGTTTGTTTTTTAATATCTCCAGAACAAACAGACTAGTAAGGTAAACAAACAGTATGGAGCCGCCGTGGTGTAGTGGATAAACCGCTTGCCTTGTAAACCAGGGGTCGCAGGTTCGATTCCCGGCTTCACCAGTCTGTCGGATGAGACTTAAAGCTGTGGCCCCGTCCCCATATGACCTTAGCTGTTGGTGGGACGTTAAACACAAACACAACACACAAAACCAACAGTCTGTATTAAACCTTTAAATATTTCATAATTTTCTTAAAAATCTGGACAGGACAATCACTTTTAACAGTGTCACTCTCAAAAATCCACAGACAAAACCTCAAAAATATTTGTTTTTCAACGAAACAAATAATATTTAGAGTTGGCGGATAAAATAAAAAATATAATATTAGATTTTTTTCTACTTTCTGGAAAATTACAGTAGGAGGGTTTGTAAATCAACTAATAAAAAAAAATTCTGGCCTAATGACTTTAGTAGTCTAATTGTTTAAAAGTGCTTTATTAATTCAGATTGAATCTTATAAGTGCTTGTAGATTTTGTAACAAAAGTGCTTGTTGATTTAGTGAAGGGAACCATAGTTTAACGTTATAAATGTGCTTACATATTGCACATATAGGTACTATATGCTATGTGCTTTCATATTAAACATCTAGGCATTAGCTAATTAGTATTAGCTAAATGTGCTTTCTAGCTAAATGTGCTTTCATATTACACATAAGCACTATAGATTCAGGGGCTGATCCAGGATTCCTGGAAAAGGGGTTCATATGTATAAAGGTAAGGGGGGTTCGCTTTGCTGATGTTATGTCATGGCTCTTAAATATCCCATGAAAATGAAATAATTTGTTCTCACTGAGACCACATTATTTCTTTTTCATAGGATATTTAAAAATGGGGGTGGGGAGGGAGTAATATGGCCAAGAAAAGCATATAAAATGGCAATGATGTCATATATATACAAACACATAACAGAGTCTGCTGATATATGCATCTTATATGCTTATCTGAGCTGACTTTTTGTAGGGGGCTGTTATTTCACGAATGCGTTGGTGCAGGGTTGTAAATTGAGATGCAAGCTGTATGAAATTTAATATACTTTATTTTAATTGTCATTTTACATGCTTATAACTGCCCATACATTCTGATGTTATGGTGTTCTTTAACCCATATAAGCCTAGCATCCTTTTTGCGTGACATACACAAACAGTACAGACCCAGATCAGATGTCGCATGATGCGGTGTCTGATCAGGTTCTCCACTGTTTTTTTAACAGAATGATATATTAAAATGTGAATGAAAATGAAAAATACTGGTCCAATTGATAAGAGTTGGAAATTCTCACTGAGACCACATTATTTCTTTTTCATAGGATATTTAAAAATGGGGGTGGGGAGGGAGTAATATGGCCAAGAAAAGCATATAAAATGGCAATGATGTCATATATATACAAACACATAACAGATTCTGCTGATATATGCATCTTATATGCTTATCTGAGCTGACTTTTTGTAGGGGGCTGTTATTTCACGAATGCGTTGGTGCAGGGTTGTAAATTGAGATGCAAGCTGTATGAAATTTAATATACTTTATTTTAATTGTCATTTTACATGCTTATAACTGCCCATACATTCTGATGTTATGGTGTTCTTTAACCCATATAAGCCTAGCATCCTTTTTGCGTGACATACACAAACAGTACAGACCCAGATCAGATGTCGCATGATGCGGTGTCTGATCAGGTTCTCCACTGTTTTTTTAACAGAATGATATATTAAAATGTGAATGAAAATGAAAAATACTGGTCCAATTGATAAGAGTTGGAAATTCCACTCAGCTTAAAAGTTGTATATAAATAAGCATGTGAGCCGCGGCATGTGATTTCCAACGATGCTATATTTTGACAAGTGTATACTCCAACGAGCCAGTGCAGCCTCCTGTTAAGCTTAGAAACTCCAAATACTGTTTGGCCAGAAGCTTGACAGTCCTAGAATATTTAAGTGACTAGCAGAGGCTCTGATCAGCCTGCATGTATGGGCAGACTGGTTTGAGCCTTTGCTGGTAGCACATACCACATTGTTGGAAATCTCATGTTGCGGCTCAATTATAATGGTGCACTTTAACCCATTTATCCCGAATGTATTTTCCCATCCTTGTCAATGGGACGCGTCCATTTCCAATTTAATGGTTGTTGGGTGATATTTTTCATTTTTGTTCAAACCTCAAAAGAAACCTCTGTAAGTAAACAGTGGAGAACCCAATCAGACGCCGCGTTTTGCAGCTTCTTATCTGGTTGTGCACCATTTGCTGATTAGCGGCGTCTGATATGGTTGTGCACTGTTTGCTGATGTTGCACAAAAAGGATGCTAGGCTTAAATGGGTTTAATAAGTAACGTTTAAAGTATGCTGATTTTAAATGCAATTTACAAGGGAGCGCAGTGGCTCAGTGGTAGAGTGCTGATCTCGAGAGCGAGAGTTTGCAAGCTCAAGCCTCATCAGCATCACTGCATTGTGTCCTTGAGCAAGACACATTAATCCTTGCTTAGTACTTGTGATAGCCCACAAAGATCCTACCCGACATAACTGAAAAATTGTTGACTGATACAAGCAAAATGCAATTTACATGCTTCTCCCGGCATCAGCAAATGCTGGTTTTGATGTTCAATTGGTGTACTATTCTTATCATCTGCAAGAAGCTGATTTTAATGACCATTTTATGCAGTACTCATCATCATCATCATCATTATTGGCAAGATTAATCATAGACTATGTGTTCATAGTTACAGTAAAAAGCGGCCACTCAAAAAAAGACCAAAAATGGGTTTTGAAGACCGATTATCGCTTAATGCAGGTCAAAAGTATTGCAGAATGCTCCAAGGGGGAGCATTCTGCAGTACTTTCGACCTTCATTAAGCTATGATTTGTCGTTTAGATCTTGTCTATTATTAGTGGCCACTTAAGACCGGTTTTACTGTAATTTCATTGTAAAGTGCTTGTTACAGTTGAGTGTACATTATTTCACATGTCAGTTTTATGAAGTGCTTTAACTCCTTGTCAGACAGTTTTGATCCAGATCAGGGCTGACAAAATGTCTCGGCTGATCTCGACCCTATTATTGGCAAAGGTTATTAGCATACAGCACCAGCAGAGTTAAAGATTCATGTATTGAGACCATATTTGTTCAAAGCAGTGATGTCTATCCCTGCTCTACCCAGAAAGGGCCAAATCTGAAGAGTTTAGTTTAATCATTCAGGGTGGAGAAGCGTTGATAAAAACAATTGAGAACTACTGTAAATTTGGATATTTTCGTGAGGGTTTTTTTTTTCGCAAAACTAAGCATATGCGGAGTTTCGTGAAAATTAATTCCTTGGGAAATGGCGAAATCACTTTGAACAATGGGACCCTGAATAGTATGTTGTGGCATAAATTAAAAAAGCGCTTCTATGTTTTTAACTAGTCATTTTTAAACAAACAACTGTCTTTCATTTTTAAATAAATATTTAATTTTAGACTGTGTTTCTTTTTATGTCTGAGTTTCCTTTTCCTTCCAGTGTCCTGCAGATAATTCCTTTGGAAGCAGTTTGGATCCAGATCAGGCCCAACAAATGTTGGGCCTGATCTGCATCCGAACTGTTTGACACTCTGATGGTTTTTATGAAACATTGTTTTTTAAAACCTAGAAAAAGTTAAAAATCCAGCAGATGAAAAAAATTGATGCATACGTAATTATTACTCAACTACTACAGTAAAACCTCTCTTAAGCGGCTACTCAAAAATAGACAAGATAAAGGTCTTTAAGACAAATGGTAGCTTAATGAAGGTCAAAAGTATTGCAGAATGCTCCCCTTGAATCATTCTGCAATACTTTTGACCTGCATAAAGCGATAATTGGTCTTGAAAACCAAGTTTTGGTCTTTTTGAGAGTGGACATTTTAGACAGGTTTTACTGTACAGTAGAACTTCAATGGCTCGAACAGGCTTGGGACTTTGAAAAAATAGTTCTGGCCAAGGGTACTCAATGTAGTTCCAGCCATTCAGGGTGGACTATGCATGAAATGTCCTGTAGGGGCCATGGTGATAGCGGGGGTGATAGTTCTAGCCAGCCAAGGTGTATGAACCATCAGAGTTCCAAGTCACTGAAGTTCTACTGTATCAGGTCACTGTATCGCCACATGGTATGCAATGTCCAGGTCTCTTGTAAAGCTAACGGAGATAGAAACCACTTGGAGGCAGGGCTAGACAGTGACCTTATAGTTGAATAATACCCATCATGCAAACTATTTACACTGAATTAATGGTGTAGCCCCACATTTTTAAATGAGCCGCAGCATGAGATTTCCAATAATGTGGTATGTGTGATCAGCAAAGGCTCAGACCAGCCTGCGCATACGCACAGTCTGTTCAGAGCCTTTGCTAGTCACTTGAACAATTTATGACTGTTGAAGTACTGACTGAATACAATTTGGAGTTTCTAAGCTTAAAATGAGGCTGCACAGGCTCATCTGAGTCTACACTTGTCATATGCTACATTGTTGGAAATCACATGTCGCAGGTCATCTACAGAAACACTTATTCTTGCACATCGGATAAGGATATCTGAGATATTAATCTTATCTTACCCATGCTATCTTAAAAATTAACCAGGACGTCAAGTAACATCATCATGTAAAATTGCATCTTAGCGTATTTGGGGACTTCTGGAAACTTGTTTTAAAATAAATTAATAAATAGATAAATAAAATCAGTGGTGAGCAAGGAAAAGAATTTATTAATCGTGTTAGGGTAGGATAGAAAAATCTGTTGCTCTGGACCACAGCTTGTCATCACGTGGCAAGCCTCATCGTGATGCCAAACAGCGATCCTCGGGACAGATTTTTCTATCCTACCCTCACACTCCAGCAAGATTGTGAAAGTCATTTTTTTCGTTAAACAGCATTTGTTTCATGCACTGCTGGCCCAAATTCAAATTAATTTCACATAGGTGTTCCCCAAGATGTTCACTATCAAATTTGCTCAAAAGGTTCTGCTCTGTTGGGTAAAATGACCACCGGAGAGCTAGAGCTAAAAATAGAAAAATCCTTAAATGACATATTATTCTGTACTGCTGGTCCGAATTCAAAATGATCCTCATAAGGCCTTCTACCAAAATTATCCAAATGAGCCGCGACATGAGATTTCCAACAGTGTGGTATGTGCGACCCAGCAAAGCCTCAGATCAAAGATCAGAGCCTTTACTAGTAGCTTGAATTTTCTATGAGTGTTAAGCTACTGACTGAACATCTTTTGGAGTTTCTAAGCTTAAAAGGAGGCTGCACAGGCTTGTCTGAGTCTACACTTGTCAAAATGCCACATCGTTGGAAATCACATGGCGCGGCTCAAATGGTTTCGCTTCTAAACAAAATGGCCACCAGAGTTAAAAAGGAAAAAAAATCTTGAAACAGAATCTCACTAAAAGCTGGCCCAAATTTTAAAAAAATCACATTGGTGTTCCCCACAATGCCCACTACCTTAAATGGCTTATCATCAATTGAACGCAAATTAATTTTTTTCCATGCCATCGATTGAGCGCAAAAACTACTCATCGATTGAGTGCAGACTCAGTGATCACTCATCTATATAACTCTTAAAATTGTTATGGGGCTTACCTGTAGTAAACAGGCAATATCAGCTTGTGTGCACCATAAAATACTTCTTACTTAGTCAGTTTGTTGTCATTTTTTATTCAGATGGGTGAAATAATTCGTACAACAACCGAGCGTGGGAAAAAAGTATTATTAATGACAGAAGTATAGAATAACGAACAACGCTGCAGAGGCATTTAGTTGCCAATTCAAGGTGCAGTTCTACACTGCACGCCCGAATATCGACGTTTTTATTGACATGCTCAACAAGCAACAAGCAAATACAAATATGTGAAACAACTCTTAAGGTTAACTTAAGACCCATCTCGAACTTTTCATGTTCCTTTAATCAAACTTTGAATGGTACCTCCACATGTAAAGGCCCAAAATATTTGCGCTCAATTGATGAGCAGGGTCTCTGAACTCTATAGAAATCCTGCCCTCAAATGATGGCATTTTCTGCGCTGAATTGATGAGCATTTGCGCTCAATTGATGACTCACCCCTCACCCCTTAAATTGTTCAAATGGTTCACCCCTCCACTGAACTAAATGGTCTCCAAGCTTTTAGAGGTATTTGGATCCTCTCTTCCCTCATTAATTAAAAAAAATGGCAGAGTAGGACCCCCTCTGACAAAACTTTCCACATCCGTACATGAAGCCCTCAAACAAAATTACCCATATTGTAAAAAATTCTTTAAACTACATTGCCTTAATTGCTGGCCCAAATTGAAAATAATTGCATACAGATGTTCCTCATAAAGCCCTCTACCAAATTTGCCCAAATGCTTCAAACTGTTTTTGAGAGGCCACACTAGCAGGCAAACGGTTAAATTTGGTTGCATTGGTCTATTTACAGTTTGGGGTTCTGCCTTTGTGTTAGTGTTGGATTTTCCCATTTAATTTCTAAATGGAAGCGTTACCAACCATTAATGGTTTCCTTCATGTTGGTTCTGCTGCTATTGCTTGCTGGGAAGACATGGAACCAGAACAGAGTTTGGTTGTCAAGAGAGTCACTCTTTGTGTGAGTTCCACATATACTTACATTTAAAAAATACTAGGTTTATACAGTTTGTTTAGTTTGTGGTTTTGCATCCCAGTCAACAGCTATGGTCATGTTGAGACGGTCATTTAACCTAACCACTCTTTTCCTGGGCAGCTTGCACTAAATGGTTAACCAGTTCTCTGACCACATACTTTTGCTTGTAACTGACAACAGCCCTTCTTGAATCAGCATAGAAATTATTCACAATCCATCTCCACAATCTCTACAAAAGTATGGGGCCAGGCTGGGTTCAAACTCACAACCAGGACTCGCTTCTGATTGTGCTACAGGGCCTGGCAACTAGATACAGTTTTATTCTTACAATAGCAAATGGTTTGTAGGAATACTATTGCAGATTTATTTAATTTTTTTTAAAAGCTCTTAACTCTTTGCATGTTGGGTAATTTTTCATGCCTTGTTGTCGTCTGCTGGCTTCTTTCAAAATTAACTTTTTTTAAAAAATCATTCTGGAACACTTTTAGTGTGTGAAATGGTTTGGTTCTAGATCAGGACTGACATTCTGTATAAACTGCTTGCATCACCAGACGACAAAAGTCACAGCTAGCAAGGAAAGGATTGAATGATTAGCAAACATTCTTATGAATCTCATCCATATCTTCTAAAGGATTTACTCTGAATGACTCAAAGAGAGATTGAGTTGACACTGACAGTCAAATGAGCCACGATATGAGATTTGCAACAATGTGGCATGTGCGACCAGCAAAGGCTTAGATCAGCCTGCACATACGCGCAGTCTGATCAGAGCCTTTGATAGTCTCTTGAATATTCTATGACTATTAAGCTACTGGCCAGACATCATTTGGAACTTCTATGCTTAAAAGGAGGCTGCACATGTTGTCTGAGTATACACTTGTCAAGATGCCACATTGTTGGAAATCACATGTTACGGCTCAAATGGCTCAGTAGTAGAGTGCTTGACTTGAGTTCAAGAGGTTTCTGGTTTGAGCCTCACCAGACACACTGTGATATTGTGATGTGTCCTGTAGCTAGACACCTTATCCTCACAGCTTGATACTGGTTTACCCAGAAAAACATACAGAAATGACTGAAAAATGTTGCTTGTGACATAAAACAAAAAAATCAGCAAACAGATCGTGATGTGAATGGTTTTGAATGAGGGCAAATTTTTTCTTTTGAAAAGCTTTGGAAAAAGTCAGCAGATGATAAAGCACCTCATATGTTTGAAAATGAAAAATTACCCAGCATGCAAAGAGTTAAGTAAACAGCCGATAATCGAGGAGCACCGTAGCTCAGTGATAGAGTGCTTGACTCGAGTTTGAGGGGTTTTGGGTTCAAGCCTCACCAGAGCCACTGTTATGGGTCCTTGAGCAAGACACTTTAACCTCGGCTAAGTACTAGTTAAGGCTAGGAAGACCTGTCCAGACATGACTGAAAAACTGTTGACTAGAAAGTAAAGAATCAAATCAATCAAGCAAAAATAAATTGCTTATAAAGTACTGTACTCAGTGTGACCTTATTAGGTAGAATACAGAATCTATTTGATAAATGGTGTAGAATTAATGACAATATGGTCCTGAAGTGCTCACCCGATGCTGAGAATACCTTATTTAATTAACTCTTTGCCTACTGGTGTCATCTGCTGATAACCTTTACAAACAGTTTGAACCCAGATCAGGCCTGATGAAACGTCGAGCCTAATCTGAATCCAAACTGTTTGACACTGATGGTTTTCCTGAGAACGTTAAAAAACAACAGCAGACAACAATAAAAGCATACAATATTATCCAGTAGGCTAAGAGTAAATGTGGAATTTGGAGCTTTTCTCACTTGTTTACAGGTCTGGCGTTAGAAGAATGCCCCATAATGCTAAGGTACACTACAACTATGCTAACTTCCTGAAAGACTCTGGTGATGAGGATCTGGCTATACACCACTACAGAACCACTCTCAGGTACAGTATTGCTATTTTGAAGTGGTTTTATTTGAAATTAATAATCCATACTTCAAATTAGTCATTGACCCTTTGTAGATCATGGAATTTTGCATTAAACAGGTTTGAATGGAAGCAACATGATAAAAACTTTCACTAAATCCACATTATTGCATAAAATTATGTGCCTTTTACTTTTAAAAAATTTAATTTTTACAGTCCTGTTTCAATCAGCACAAATCCCACGCTAGAGAACCACTGAACCACTGCAGTCATCGTGTGATGGTTGCAGTCGACAAGTGCACAATATAATGTACCTAGCTATTAAAAAGGGTAATATTTTGGTCAATATTTTACTTCTGAAAATATGCATCACAAATTATTGTCACTTATAAATCCAGCTGTGTATCTGCTTAACAAAATGTGTGTGGGAAGAGTGAAAGTCCCTACAGAGCCAGAGGTATGCCAAAAATGTGATTTTTTCCTGAAAAGGAGGACTGCAACCACCATGCGATGACTGTGCTGTTCGAGTACAGTGGTTCTCTAGCGTGAACCCCTGTATTAACAAGGCAATTTATGTGCTGTTAATGCATTGATTTGGTACCTTAAACACACTCATTCCAGGCCACTATGTTAGAAACAAATGGAAACATAATAAACATATAGAGCTAGTTCATCAAATATCAATATAGGGAGTGCAGTGGCTCAGTGGTCGAGTGCTTGACTCGAGACCGAGGGGCTGCATGTTCCAGTCTCACCACCCTCACTGCGTTGTGTCCTTGAGCAAGACACATTAATCCTTGCTTAATACTGGGTCAAGGAAGACCCGTCCAGACTTAACTTGAAATTTTTTGACTGGGACGTAAAGAATCAAATCAAACAAAATCAAAAGATCAATAAAGTAGGGAAAACTCTGTGAACAGCAGAAAATAGACTATAGTTGCAACTGCAGTAGCCGGAAGTTTAGATCCCAAATATAATATGATGGTGCTATATTATACAAAAGCTCATCCATTTCTATCCTTGGCCCTGGAACACAAATATTAATGAAAACTTCCAACCACCTTTTGACAAAATATAGTTTCTATTTTTTGTAAATTTAGGTGACTATGTTATTGAATTCATGCCATTATATATAATGATCAAACATGGTTTTTCAATGCATAAATGTTTGCCAGGCCCCTTGGGAGATGTAAAAAACTTCTGGCTTTGCCTTTGGTTTTTAACATCTCCCCAGTGACATGGCAACACATTAATGCATGAAAACCCATGTTTGACCCCTATAATCTTTCAGCCATAAAGTACTTAGTGCACACTATAGGGAACCCATGGATTGATATCAGCCAGATTTGTGCCCAGAAAAACCTGTGTAAAACGGGCATTCTCAAAAAGACAGAAAATTGGTTTTCAAGACCAGAACTATTGCTTAATGCAGATCAAAAATATTGCAGAATGCTCCAAGGGGAGCATTCTGCAATACTTTCGACATGCATTAAGCTACCATTTATCAATTATATCTTTGTTTTGTCTTTTTTTGAGTGGCCATTTTACACAGGTTTTACTGTAGCTATGAATGTGGGTGTGATGAAGAACTGGTATATATCATAGGTTGAACATTACCTACTTTCAAGGTCACTGTCAAAAGTTGATATTCAGAATGCTCCCTCATGAAGCGTCGGATTCAATTTGCTGAAAAAATAATGAATGCTAGCTTGTTTTATTTCAACAGGTTAGATCCTTTTTATGCCAGTGCCCACAACAATATTGGAATAATACTGGAGAACAGGACTGAGGCCGAGGTTCACTTCCGTGAGACGTTAAAGATTGCGCCTTCACATCTCGGAGCTCATGTGAACTTAGGAAATCTTCTCTTGTAAGTGCATTTTGGGATGTTTTAAGTTATTAACCCTTTTCAGACCAATGAAATTTTCAGTAAAGCTACATATAATAAAATCAGGATGGTCCATTGTATAAACTGAGGGGTGACAGGTTATTAGTTCCAAAAAATAGTGTATTTCTTTCACTGCAGATAGATTTTGTCTAAGCAAACAGTGTAGACTCTGATGAACTGCTGCATGATAATTCATTTCTTTTCTTTAAGAGTAGCCCCTGTGAGAATAGAAAATAAATTCAAAGTGCATTTAATTTAGAAATCACCAAAATTAAACTATGCCAATATGATGCCAATTTTTTTCACTTTTGTTCGGTATATTATGTGAAAGAAGGCTGACATAGATCTTGTACCACTGGGTTGCTGTACATGTATGCTTGATGCATGAGTCAGGTCATCTTGACTTCTAAACTTTAAAGATCAATTTTTCAATATGGAAATTATTACAAAGGAATTTTTGTGTAAAACGGCCACTAAAAATAGACAAAACAAAGATCTTAATGACAAATGGTAGCTTAATATTAAGGTCAAAAGTATTGCAGAATGCTCCCCTTGGAGCATTCCGCAATACTTGTGACCTACAATAAGCGATAATTAGTCTTGAAAACCAATTTTTGGTCTTTTTGAGAGTGGCAGTTTTACACAGGTTTTACTTTATAGGAAAATTAGCATAAAATGGTCTGTTTCCTATAATTATTTTGTAATACTGTCATGTTACTTATAAAACGCCCTATTCCTATTATATGGACCCTTATCATAGTATTACAAAGGATCATAAAGGGACAGCACTGTTTCTAATAACCACTCATATCAAGGCAGGGTTCGCACAGGTTTGAAAAGTACTTGAATTTAGAGGGCTTCTTGAAAAGTCCTTGGAAATTAATTATGCCTTGAAAAGTACTGGAAAATCGGGCAAAGACCTTGAAGAAGTCCTTGAATTTTTCTATTTTTGTAGGAATTAACACTGTTGATAGAGATCTAAATCAGAATAAAACTGTTGTGCCTTTATTTGGTGCAGCAAATGCTGCACCAAATAAAGGCACAACAATTATACACTAATTTTCTAGTACTAATTTCTCCATTATCTCAGTCTAGCATTTCTGAAGTAGAATTTTAACACTTAAATTAGGGTTTTTCATAAACTTTTAGTCCTTGTAAACTGTAGGATATTATTTAGAAGTCCTTGAAATGTGCTTGAATAGTACTCGTACTTGACTGTATGAACCCTACAATGTATTTGCTTGTTTTCTGTTACAGTAAACGTGGTGAACACTCAGAAAGTCTTCAATGGTTATATAAAGCTCTCCAGGACGATGACCAGTATGTTGATGCCCTGGTGTCGGTGAGTGCTGCCTTAATAAAGCTGGGTAATTTAACAGAAGCTGCCCAACACCTGAATAGAGCAGAGCAGATAAGCCCTGAGAGTAAAGATGTGTATAACCATTATGGTCTACTCATGGAGAAGAAAGGTAAGCTTCTTATAATAATTGAGCCGCGACACATGATTTCCAATAATATGGCATTTTGACAAGTGTAGACTCAGACAAGCACAGAGCCTGTGCAGCCTCATTTTAAGCTGAGAAACTCCAAATGATGTTCAGTCAGTAGCTTAACACTCATAGAATGTTCAAGCAATTAGCAACGGCTCAGATCAGCCTGCGCATATGCGCAGTCTGATCTGAGGCTTTGCTGGTTGCACATGCCACATTGGAAATTCCATGCCACGGCTCATATTATCAAGGATTATTTATCTTTCACCAGCTTGCCTAACACAGGATAGGTGCTTGCCAAACAGAAGTTTGAAATTCTGAGTAGGTGTTTAAATATGCTTAACACATGTTTAAATATGCTCAAAGGTACTTGCCTTACACAGGTTAATAAGATATACTTATTGGTGCTTGCCTAACACAGGTTAGGATATATTTATTGATGCTTGCCTAACATAGGTTAGGATATGTTTATTGGTGCTTGTCTAACACAGATTAGGATATGTTTATTGGTGCTTGTCTAACACAGATAAGGATATGTTTATTGGTGCTTGCCTAACACAAGTTAGGATATGTTTATTGGTGCTTGCCTAACACAGGTTAAGATATGTTTATTGTTACTTGCCTAACATAGAATAGGATATGTTTATTGATACTTGCCTAACATAGGTTAGGATATGTTTATTGGACATGCATGCCTTACAGATATGTTTATTGGTGCTTGCCTTACACAGGTTAGGATATGTTTATTGGTGCTCATCTAAGGGATTTTTTTTGGTGCTTGTCTAACACATGTTATGACATGTTTATCGATACTTGCCAAACACAGGTTAGGATATGTTTATTGGTGCTTGCCTAACACAGGTTTGGATATGTTTATAAATACTTGCCAAACATACGTTAGTATATGTTTATCAGTGATTGCCTAACCTGGCTTGGGATTTGTTTATTGGTGCTTGCCTAACACAGGTAAGGTATGTTTGTGGTGCTTGCCTAACACAGGTTAGGATTTGTGCTTGCCTTACATTGGTTAGGATATGTTTATTTGTGCTTGCCTTACACAGGTTAGGATTTGTTTATTGGTGCTTGCTTAACAGAGGTAAGGATATGTTTATTATTACTTACCTAACACTTGTTAGGATATGTTTATTGGTGCTTGCCTAACACAGGTAAGATATGTTTTTGGTGCTTGCCTAACACAGGTTAGGATTTGTGCTTGCCTAACATAGGTTAGGATATGTTTATTGGTGCTTGCCTAACTCAAGTTAGGATTTATTTTTTGGTGCTTGCTTAACACATGTTGATTGGTGCTTGTCTAACACAGGGTAGGATATGTTTATTGGTGCTTGCATAACACAGGTGAGAATATGATTATTGGTGTTTGTCTAACAAAGGGTAGGATATGTTTATTTGTGCTTGCCTGACACAGGTGAGGATTTGTTTATTGGTGCTTGCCTAATTCAGATTAGGATATGTTTATTGGTGCTTGCCTAACATAGGTTAGGATATGTTTATTGGTGCTTGCCTAACATAGGTCAGGATATGTTTATTTGTGCTTGCCTAACACAAATTAGGATTTGTTTTTGATGTTTGCCTAACACTAGTTGAGATATGTTTATTGGTGCTTGCCTAACACAGATTATGATATGTTTATTGGTGCTTGCCTAACATAGGTTAGGAAATGTTTATTGGTGCTTGTCTAACACAGGTTAGGATTTGTATATTAGTGCTTGCCTAACACAGGTTAGGAAATGTTTATTGGTGCTTGTCTGACACAGTTTAGGATATGTTATTGGTGCTTGCCTAGCATAGGTTAGGATATGTTTATTGGTGCTTGCCTAACACAGATTAGGGTTTGTTTATTGGTGCTTGCCTAACATAGGTTTGGATATGTTTATTGGTGCTTGTCTAACACAGGTTAGGATATGTTTATTGATGCTTGCCTAACACAGGTTAAGATTTGTTTATTGATGCTTGCCTATTACACGTTAAGATTTGTTTATTGGTGCTTGCCTAACACAGGTTAGGATTTGTTTATTTGTGCTTGCTTAACTCAGTTTAGGATATGTTTATTGGTGCTTGCCTAACATAGGTTAGGATATGTTTATTTATGCTAACACGGTTAGGTTTTGTTTTATTGGTGCTTGCCTAACATAGGTTAGGATTTGTTTATTGTTGCTTGGCTTACATAGGTTATGATTTGTTTATTGGTGCTTGCCTAACACAGGTTAGGATTTGTTTTTTGGTGCTTGCCTTACATAGTTTAGGCTTTGTTTATTGGTGCTTGCCAATCACAGGTTAGGATTTGTTTATTGTTGCTTGCCTTACATAGGTTAGGATTTGTTTATTGGTGCTTGTCTTACATAGGTTAGGATTTGTTTATTATACCCCCCCGCAAACTTTGTTTGTAGGGGGTATACTGTTTTCACGTTGTCCGTCCGTCTGTCCGTCCGTCCGTGCGTCCGTGCGTCCGTCCGTAACGCTTTGTTTCCTTAATATCTTGAAGAATCATTGCTGGATTTTCATTAAACCTTGCAAACATGTTCATATATGCAAGACAAATTTTTTAGACAAAAAAGTAAGGGCTAGGGGCCAATTCTATCAGAGTTATTTCCCTTTGTAGTTCTAAATGGCTTTTAATATAGGGTTTTATGCTTATGCTATTATAGGCCATACATGGGCCGATCAACTCCTACCACAGCTTTTGATGGAACAATTTGATACTTTTCCTATACAATGTAGACACATTGAACACATGCATGAAGGAGTTTGGTTCAGAAAAAATAATTTTTACCAAAATGACAGCTGTGAGAACTTAGACAATTTTTCCCTACTAATGTGTTTGTATATGCATAGATGGTGCCTTCATGGGCCGATCAACTCCTACCACAGCTTTTGATGGAGCAATTTGATACTTTTCCTATACAATGTAGACACATTGAACATATGCATGTAGGCGGGGGTATACTGTTTTCACGTTGTCCTTCCGTCTGTCCGTCCGTCCGTCCGTGCGTCCGTCCGTCCGTAACGCTTTGTTTCCTTAATATCTTGAAGAATCATTGCTGGATTTTCATTAAACCTTGCAAACATGTTCATATATGCAAGACAAATTTTTTAGACAAAAAAGTAAGGGCTAGGGGCCAATTCTATCAGAGTTATTTCCCTTTGTAGTTCTAAATGGCTTTTAATATAGGGTTTTATGCTCAGCTATTATAGGCCATACATGGGCCGATCAACTCCTACCACAGCTTTTGATGGAACAATTTGATACTTTTCCTATACAATGTAGACACATTGAACATATGCATGAAGGAGTTTGGTTCAGAAAAAATAATTTTTACCAAAATGACAGCTGTGAGAACTTAGACAATTTTTCCCTACTAACGTGTTTGTATATGCATAGATGGTGCCCTAATGGGCCGATCAACTCCTACCACAGCTTTTGATGGAGCAATTTGATACTTTTCCTATACAATGTAGACACATTGAACATATGCATGTTGGCGGGGGTATACTGTTTTCACGTTGTCCGTCCGTCTGTCCGTCCGTCCGTGCGTCCGTCCGTCCGTAACGCTTTGTTTCCTTAATATCTTGAAGAATCATTGCTGGATTTTCATTAAACCTTGCAAACATGTTCATATATGCAAGACAAATTTTTTAGACAAAAAAGTAAGGGCTAGGGGCCAATTCTATCAGAGTTATTTCCCTTTGTAGTTCTAAATGGCTTTTAATATAGGGTTTTATGCTTATGCTATTATAGGCCATACATGGGCCGATCAACTCCTACCACAGCTTTTGATGGAACAATTTGATACTTTTCCTATACAATGTAGACACATTGAACATATGCATGAAGGAGTTTGGTTCAGAAAAAATAATTTTTACCAAAATGACAGCTGTGAGAACTTAGACAATTTTTCCCTACTAACGTGTTTGTATATGCATAGATGGTGCCATCATGGGCCGATCAACTCCTACCACAGCTTTTGATGGAGCAATTTGATACTTTTCCTATACAATGTAGACACATTGAACATATGCATGTAGGAGTTTGGTTTAGAAAAAATAATTTTTGACAAAATGACAGCTGTGAGAACTTAGACAATATTTCCCTAATAGGGCTTTGTTCACATTTTGTATATGCATAGATGGTGCCTTTATGGGCCGATCAACTCCTACCACAGCTTTTGATGGAGCAATTTGATACTTTTCCTATACAATGTAGACACATTGAACATATGCATGTAGGAGTTTGGTTTAGAAAAAATAATTTTTGACAAAATTACAGCTGTGAGAACTTAGACAATATTTCCCTAATAGGGCTTTTGAATATGCATAGATGGTGCCTTTATGAGCCGATCAACTCCTACCACAGCTTTTGATGGAGCAATTTGATACTTTGCTGATACAATGTAAGCACATTGAACATATGCATGAAGGAGTTTGGTTCAGAAAAAAATAATTTTTGACAAAATGACAGCTGTGAGAACTTAGACAATTTTTCCCTAATATGGCTTTTGTATATGCATAGGTGGTGCCTTAATAGGCCAATCAACTCCTACCACAGCTTTTAATGGAGCAATTTGATACTTTGCTGATACAATGTAGACACATTGAACATATGCATGAAGGAGTGTTATAATTTTTGTTTGCACATATTATACTGAAATCTTCTTTTCAAAACTAAAGTCTGCTGGTTTGAACTATAACTTGACAAGTTTTTTCTCTGACTCTTACTGTGTGGGGGGTATCTAATAAGCATTGCTTATTGACTTTTTTCATTAGTGCTTGCCTAATTTGTTTATTGTTGCTTGCCTTACATGGGTTAGGATTTGTTTATTGGTGCTTGCCTAACATAGGTTAGGATTTGTTTATTGGTGCTTGCCTAACACAGATTAGGATATGTTTATTGTTGCTTGTCTTACATAGGTTGGGATATGTTTATTGGTGCTTGTCTAACATGGTTTAGGATTTGTTTATTGGTGCTTGTCTAACACAGGTTTGGATTTGTATATTGGTGCTTACCTAACACAAGTTAGGATATGTTTATTGGTGCTTGCCTTACATAGGTTAGAATATGTTTATTGGTGCTTGCCTAACATTATGCTCAAAAATTGTATTTATCTAAACTTGTGTATTTGAAACTGATTTTCAGGAGACTTCAAGGCTGCTACGAGATATTACAAGAAGGTTCTTGATATTGACCAGAGACACAGTGAAGCCATGGTACATGCTGCTTTTGCTTATAATCAGCTCGGTAACAAAGGCACAGCAGAAAATCTCCTCAAACAGTGAGTACTTTCTTTGACACCTTTGCCTTTGACCAGTTTACTAAAAATGGTGTCCTAGAAGATCTTCTTTGTGAGTATTCTTTTGCCTATAACCAGATGGATAACAAAGACACAGGGGAAAATTTTATCAAACTGAGTATTTTCTTTGATACCTAAATTTACCTATAACCAGCTGAGTAATGAAAGAGCCAGAGAAAATGTTCTCACGTATAGATATAAACTAAGTATCTGTATATGTGTGTGTGCATTGTATTACATAACAGCACATACCTAATAGGTGCACTCTTCGAACATTTTTTGTCCTTTTTGAAATGTTTTGAACAAAGAATGACAAATATATAATAGTCATGAGAACAAAAACCTTACTGAATGGAATGTATAGCTAACCCAAGGTAATTGTATCAAGCTAGGACCAAAGATATAAAACTTTTTCCATGCTCAACTCAGCTGAGCAGGAAATTTATCCTGTTCATAAATGTTAAAATGCCAACAATTGTTGGCATTTTAACATTTATTAGCTTGATAAATACAACTTCTGAGAGTCTTAAAGCAAGAAACTTTTTCATTTGTTGATATTTTAGTTTTTATGAACAGTTGAAAATTCGTGCTCAGATGAGTTGAGCATGAAAAAAGTTTTATAGCCTCGGGGCCAGAACGAAGAATCCAATAGTAGATAAAGGGGTAATTAATGAATGTTTCTGTTTTTCCAGGGCTGTATCAATACACCGAGATCTTGATTCATTAGAACAGCTTGCACATTTGTATTATCATACTGGAAGGGTGAAAGAGTCTTTGACGTTATATGAAGAGATAGAGACACACTATCCAAATACAACAGAAACATTATATAGATATGTGAGTAATAATATTTGTAGTCGGCGTATAAAATAAAAGAATAATTTAAAAAAAAAAAATTTCTACTTTCCGGAATATTACAGTATAAGGGTTTGTAAATCAACAAATAAAAATTCTGGCCTACACGCTATTCTGATTTCAACCAAATATTCCTGTAGGACCAGAATATCAAAAAAATATCAACATTTATTTAAGAATATGGAGAAATTCTAACAAGTTCACACGGCACCACAACTACTTTTGTGACTCTTTAAGTGTCACCTAAAACTTGCAGCAGACAATATTTTGGGAGCTTGTCCCTGCTTCAAGAAACCAAATAAGACTTGATGCTTGATGTGAATTCAATGCTGGCATACAATTCACATGAAATGGCATGCCTTATTTTCCATGAAAATCAAGAAAGATGTTACAAAATTTGTCATGTGCTGCAGTCATAATGGACTCTCTGATTCTCCCTTGTAAAAAAACATACCAAATAAAGACGAATCACTCTCATGAACTCTTCGGCTGTTAATCACGACTCAAAGTTGTCTGCTGTGTGTCATCTTCTACTCCTTTTAAAATGTCTTTAGCAAAAGGTGTGGACCCTGATCAGACTGCTCCTCTAGGTCTAGGTCTGATCAGGATCCACACTGTTTCCTGTTTGCTGAAATTAGTCTGTAATGTTAGCAATTAGATGCTGTGAGCTTACGACCTTGGCAGACAACACTTTTATATGCATTGTTTCAAAGCAGGCGAATGGTTAAGAGCTATAAAGAGTTATTTTATTTGTAGGGAAATATTCTAGGAACTGTGAACCAATATGACAAGGCTGAACATGTGTTTCTCCGCATCTTGAGACTGGAACCAGACAATGTTGAAGCAATGACAGGATTATCTTTGGTTCTCAGCAAACAGGCAAAATATCAACAGGTTTGTATTGTCTAGTCATTTATCTTTAGGGAATCAATCAATGTTGAGGCAATGATAGGACTATCTATGGTTCTCAGCAGACAGGCAAAATATCAACAGGTTTGTATTGTCTAGTCATTTAACTTTAGGGAACCAGACAATGTTGAAGCAATGGCAGGATTATCTATGGTTCTCAGTAGACAGGCTAAATATCAACAGGTTTGTATTGTCAAGTCATTTAACTTTAGGGAACCAGACAATGTTGAAGCAATGAAAGGATTATCTATGGTTCTCAGCAGACAGGCTAAATATCAACAGGTTTGTATTGTCTAGTCATTTAACTTTAGGGAACCAGACAATGTTGAAGCAATGACAGGATTATCTATGGTTCTCAGTAGACAGGCTAAATATCAACAGGTTTGTATTGTCAAGTCATTTAACTTTAGGGAACTAGACAATGTTGAAGCAATGACAGGATTATCTATGGTTCTCAGCAGACAGGCTAAATATGAACAGGTTTGTATTGTCAAGTCATTTAACTTTAGGGAACTAGACAATGTTGAAGCAATGACAGGATTATCTATGGTTCTCAGCAGACAGGCTAAATATGAACAGGTTTGTATTGTCAAGTCATTTAACTTTAGGGAACCAGACAATGTTGAGGCAATGACAGGATTATCTATGGTTCTCAGCAGACAAGCTAAATATCAACAGGTTTGTATTGTCAAGTCATTTAACTTTAGGGAACCAGACAATGTTGAAGCAATGAAAAGATTATCTATGGTTCTCAGCAGACAGGCTAAATATGAACAGGTTTGTATTGTCAAGTCATTTAACTTTAGGGAACCAGACAATGTTGAAGCAATGAAAGGATTATTATCTATGGTTCTCAGCAGACAGGCAAAATATGAACAGGTTTGTATTGTCAAGTCATTTAACTTTAGGGAACCAGACAATGTTGAGGCAATGACAGGATTATCTATGGTTCTCAGCAGACAAGCTAAATATCAACAGGTTTGTATTGTCAAGTCATTTAACTTTAGGGAACCAGACAATGTTGAAGCAATGAAAGGATTATCTATGGTTCTCAGCAGACAGGCTAAATATGAACAGGTTTGTATTGTCAAGTCATTTAACTTTAGGGAACCAGACAATGTTGAAGCAATGAAAGGATTATCTATGGTTCTCAGCAGACAGGCTAAATATGAACAGGTTTGTATTGTCAAGTCATTTAACTTTAGGGAACCAGACAATGTTGAAGCAATGAAAGGATTATCTATGGTTCTCAGCAGACAGGCTAAATATCAACAGGTTTGTATTGTCAAGTCATTTAACTGTAGGGAACCGGACAATGTTGAAGCAATGAAAGGATTATTATCTATGGTTCTCAGCAGACAGGCAAAATATGAACAGGTTTGTATTGTCAAGTCATTTAACTTTAGGGAACCAGACAATGTTGAAGCAATGACAGGATTATCTATGGTTCTCAGCAGACAGGCTAAATATGAACAGGTTTGTATTGTCAAGTCATTTAACTTTAGGGAACAAGACAATGTTGAAGCAATGAAAGGATTATCTATGGTTCTCAGCAGACAGGCAAAATATCAACAGATTTGTATTGTCAAGTCATTTAACTTTAGGGAACAAGACAATGTTGAAGCAATGAAAGGATTATCTATGGTTCTCAGCAGACAGGCTAAATATCAACAGGTTTGTATTGTCAAGTGATTTAACTTTAGGGAACAAGACAATGTTGAAGCAATGAAAGGATTATCTATGGTTCTCAGCAGACAGGCAAAATATCAACAGGTTTGTATTGTCAAGTCATTTATCTTTAGGGAATCAATCAATGTTGAGGCAATGATAGGACTATCTATGGTTCTCAGCAGACAGGCTAAATATCAACAGGTTTGTATTGTCAAGTCATTTAACTTTAGGGAACCAGACAATGTTGAAGCAATGAAAGGATTATCTATGGTTCTCAGCAGACAGGCTAAATATCAACAGGTTTGTATTGTCAAGTCATTTAACTTTAGGGAACCAGACAATGTTGAAGCAATGAAAGGATTATCTATGGTTCTCAGCAGACAGGCTAAATATCAACAGGTTTGTATTGTCAAGTCATTTAACTTTAGGGAACCAGACAATGTTGAAGCAATGAAAGGATTAGCTATGGTTCTCAGCAGACAGGCTAAATATGAACAGGTTTGTATTGTCAAGTCATTTAACTTTAGGGAACCAGACAATGTTGAAGCAATGAAAGGATTATTATCTATGGTTCTCAGCAGACAGGCAAAATATGAACAGGTTTGTATTGTCAAGTCATTTAACTTTAGGGAACCAGACAATGTTGAAGCAATGAAAGGATTATCTATGGTTCTCAGCAGACAGGCAAAATATGAACAGGTTTGTATTGTCAAGTCATTTAACTCATTGACTGCCAGAACCAAATAACCCTTACAAGAAAAGCATGTGCCAAAAATAGTTCCAGATTATTTGCTTGCTTTCTTCAGCAAAATATTTTGCCAACACACAAGATTTTGGTACTTATTGCATATTGCTGGGCCTCAAAGCGCAATCGGTAGCGAGGTCTAATTGCTGATCCAGGGGTTGTGAGTTTGATTCTGGTCCCGCCTCTTTCTTTCGTGGTGAGTGATCATGAAATATTTTCTACATCATTCTCCTCCTTCCACTGATTCAAGAAGTGCTGTTGTCAGTTACAAAAGAAAGTATGAGCACTGAGTACTGGTTAACCCCTTAGTTTAAGCTTGCCCAGGAAAACATTGTGGTTAGGTTAATTGACTGTCTCAACATGACCATAGCTGTTGACTGGGCTGCTAAACTACAAACCAAACAAACAAACAAAACTTATTGCATATTAGCAAATTTACTGTTCAAATAAGTGTACACAGCTACACAGTGGTTCTACCAGTCTAAATAATGGTCTGAGCCATCATCAACTTTTTAGCTCACCTGAGCCGAAGGTGAGCTATTAGTATACCAATGACTCTGTCGTTCGTCTGTCCGTCCGTCCGTCAACATTTTCAAACATCTTCTCTGAAACCACTGGGCCAATCGAACTCAAATTTCATATGGAGACTCCTTAGGATGGGGGAACAAATGTTTGTTCAAATAGTCCTGGTCACATGACCAAGATGGCCGCCATGCCCATATATGGTAAAAACCCTTTAAAAATCTTCTTCTCCAGAACCAGAAGGCCGATGACCTTGGGACTTGGTATGTAGCATCAGGGATGTGGGGCCTACCAAGTTTGTTCAAATGATGATCCTGGGTTGACCTTGACTTACTGAACGTCAGGGTCAAATTTGCTACCTAATGCATTTAAATGGGGAAATTTTTGAAAAGTTGATTTTTTGAAAACTATTGAAGCCAAAGTCATTATTAATACTTGATATGTTTTATCTAATGTGACAATGGCTATAAAGAATTTTCCAAGGGTCAAGGTTGACCTTTGACCTTTCAGACAAGGCCGCTCATATTGGAGTCCCATCAATATATTAAAACATAGTTTTCTCAGAAACCATTGGGCCAATTGAACTCAAATTTTATATGAAGACTCCTTACAACATGTTAGCCAAGATTTTATGCAAATTGTTTTGGTCACCTGACCAAGATGGCTGACATGCCCATATATGGTAAAAACCCTTTAAAAATCTTCTCCAGAACCAGAAGGCCGATGACCTTGGGACTTGGTATGTAGCATCCGGGATGTGGGGCCTACCGAGTTTGTTCAAATGATGATCCTGGGTTGACCTTGACCTAGTTGACTTTGAGGTCAAATTTGCTTCCTAATGCATTTAAATAGGATTTTTTTGGAAAAGTTGATTCTTTTAATACTGTTGAAGCCAAAGTCATTGTTCTCACTTGATATGTTACGAAGCAATTCCAAAGGTCAAGGTTGACTTTTGACCTTTCAGCCAAGGTCACTCATATTGGAGTCCCATCAATATATTAAAACACCGTTATCTCAGAAACCACTTGGCCAATTGAACTCAAAATTTCATATGGAGACTCCTTAAGTTGATTGGAGTAAATTTGAACCAAATGTTAATGGTCACATCACCAAAATGGCGGCCATGCCCATATAAGGTAAAAATCCTTTAGATATCTTCTACTCTGGAACCAAAAGGCCAATGGCCTTGGGACTTGGTATATAGCATTGGGGATGTGTGCCCTACCAGGTTAGCCCAAATTATGAATCTTGGTTGACCTTGATCTCTTTTACGGCAAGGCCAAATTTGATTCCTTATGCATTTATATTGGAAAAATCTGAAAATGTTCATTTTTCTGTATAACTGTTTAAGCAGAAATCATAATACTTGCAAAAAATGTTAAACCTATTGAGACACTGGTTTTATTAATATAAGCACCAAAGGTCAAGCTGACCTTTGACCTTTCATCCATGGCCACTCATATTGGACTGCCTTATACATACCTAAGCATCTTTTTCTCAGAATTCACTGGGCTGTTTGAACTCAAATTTCATATGGAGTATTCAGTAGATAAAACAATATGAATATGATATTATTTTTAGGTCACCTGATCAAGATGGCCACTACCCATATATGGTAAAACAAAATATGTTTGAATAATAAGCCGAAGTTGACCATGACCTTGACCTATTTTAACATTAATGAGGAGATCAGGTGAGTGCTTCAGGACCTTCAGGACCTCTAGTTTACTTTATGTATGTGAGCAGCCAATGCTCTGACAAGAATGCACGGATGTATCTGTGCAGTCTTGGCAGAGCGTTGGCTGCTCGCCGATGTGAATTGTAACAAAATCCCATGTACTGACCCATTTACTGAAAACTAACTAAAGATGGATTAGTCCAGATAATCAACTGGAAGATTCCATTTCAGAAATTTGTTATTATTTTAAATTTGTGATTCTAAGCTATAGAGTGGGATTTAATCCTTAATACGCTAATTGCAATAAAGTCGTCTGCTTTTCTTGTCTGCTGAAATGTTTAAGAAGCCTCTATGGCAAACAGTGTGGACCCAGATCAGACTGGTCCCATAGGAGCAGTCTGTTCTGGGTCCACGCTGTTTGCTTTATACTTAATTCCTCAGTAATGTTAGGCAATTATTTGCAGCAGACAAATTCAGCAGACGACGTTTTCAGAGGCATTTTTTTCTTGACACTTTAAGGGTAACTTCTTAATTGCAACTTCACATCTGGATAGAGAATTCACATCTGGATTGAGAATTCGTATATGAGCTGAGAATTCACATAGTGACTGAAATTCACATAAGGATGATTCTAATGCACTTGATTTTGTAATGTGACATCTGATTGGATATTATCAAAAAACTTGGGCCAGTATATCCATGATATACTGTCGGAAAGGGTCTGTTTTCATTAATTACGTCACATTTTTTGGATGATTTGCAGCTTTATGCTGCTTGCAATGCTCCAATTCGAGAGGAAACTGCAGAAATGCATTAGAATAGGAATGTCCATATTCAAAATTTTCATTTTGGGAGGTATATTGTCGGATATATGGTTGGAGCTCATGTTTTACGGCTCTGTTCGAGAGTTGCCGTAAAACTAAATTTCCGACCATATATCCAACGATATACCTCCCCCAAATTAAAATTTATAATACAGTTATGCCTTAATTAATACAGCTGTCTTTATACTCTAATGCTCTATATTCATCTTTGAGGATCATTGCCAACATATTATTATTCAGCAAGTGTTTTACTGCCAACAATGACCCCTCTGATGAATTCGTTCAAATCTACTTTTTGCAGTCCATTGAGTACCTAACAACAGCAATAGACCAATGCAGACTGACAGGGAGAACAGAGTTGGAGAAGCAGATCTATATGGACAGAGGAAATAATTACAAAGACTTATCCAAATATAATGACGCATTACAGGTGATTGTTTTTCATAGACATTTGCCCGTATTTTTGAATGGGATCTTCTCTCCTGCTTTGATATACTGGGATGGTCACTTATTCTTAACAATGGGTTGCAGCTTTATGTAACAAATTATAATCTGAAACTTTTTTTGCGAATCCTGATTAGATACACCTCATTGAGAAGGTGACTTCTTGCACACCAGATAAGGATATCTGAGATTTTACCCTGGGATAGAAAATCCATGCTATCATACCCAGAACTCAAGTAACGTCAACATGTGAAATTGCATCTTAGCGTATTCGGGACGTTTGTAAGCTTATTTTAAAATAAATGAATAAATAAAAACAGTGGTGAGCAAGAAAAAGAATTCATTATTCGTGTGAGAGTAGGATAGAAAAATCCGTCCCTTGGGATCATGTTTGTCATCACTCAGCAAGCCTCGTGATGCCAACAGGCGATCCTCAGGACAGATTTTTCTATCCTACCCTCACACTCATGATAGATCCTTATAACCTACTAGGAAGTAAATGTCCAGATACGTTGGCAAACATTTTGAGCTTAAGCTTGTGATTATTTCCTTATTTGTCAGGGTAAACGTTTGTACCAACAACATGTCTTGGTTGAGAAATAAGAAATTTGGTATTTTATTCAACACTTACTTATCTGGGGGGATGGGGGGAGCTGTATGAAGCATTTTAAAGCTGCATTCATTGTGTGATTTTTTCAAAAAGTATTTGAAAGCATTCTTTCATAAACTTTTTAACAGAAAATCTGAAAGCATTCTTTCATAAACTTTTTAACAGAAAATCTGAAAGCATTCTTTCATAAAAAAAATTAACAGAAAATGATGTAGTTGTTGGTTGTCTATTTTACAATCAATCTGTAGAACATGGCTGCAGTGAGTCAAGAAATATTCAGATTGTCAAGTAATGGCAGCATCAATTAATTTTACAAATTACCACCCAGCACCTGACTTTTTATTGGAGAATTGCATGAGTTTCCCTCCTGTGTAGAATCAAATCAAACAAACAAACAAACAAACAAGGCTTCACTCATGCATCACAGTAAGACTAAATTTCGGAGTGTATATTCGACAATATCAGGGATTTTCCTAGGCCAAATCTGGGGCCAAATATCGGCCCCTTCCCACTTTAAAAATGAGCAAAAACTTCCCAAAATGGTGTATATCATCCCCAATTTCTCGCTCTACATTTTGATGAAAATTTCATGAAAAAACAAACAAAACTACTAAAGTTACAGATGTTTGACAATTTGCATAAAAATGTGGTTTATAATATGGTTTATATATATATGGTTTATATACCATTTAAAATGGTAGTCCAGTTCTTTTAGACTGCATCAAATTTTCCAAATTCTGATGGTTCAAATGCTTTTTCCCCTAATTCAACAGGCTGCTGGCCCCATCTTCAAAAAGAATGGAAAATCCCTGAATATACATCACCAAATGATAATTTTGAATACAGTTGTCCCTTAATTTCATGCAAATGTGATAAGCACATGTACCATTAATTTTTCTCATAGAGATTGGCCTGTAATAATGTTTAGTATACGTTTCTTTTCAGGATTATGTTAGAACGATAGAGTTGAACCCTAATCACTTTGGTGCTCATGCTAACTGTGGTGCAATATATCATATTCAGGTGAGTACAGAGCTTATTCCTTATGACACTATTCAATATACAGTGCAGTCCCTATATAATGCACTTTGTTACAGCAAGGGTTTGGTTATAAAACCATCATGTTGTGGCTCCCAAATTTTTTTACCATAGAATTTTATAAAAGAATTATAGGAAAATGACCATGAACAAAGAAAGAATAGGAAAATGACCATGAAATGGTATACAGTTATTTCATGCCTGTTTGTAGTATAGTCAAAACTATTACACCTAGATGCCGTGGACGACCTGAAGGCTGAGTGCAATAGTGCATCAGGTCGTCCACGGTACCAAGGGGTCATAGTTTGACTATAATACAAACAGGCATGAAATAACTGTTTTATTACCCAACCCATTTAATGAAATACTTAGCAGCATTCCTTGAATGGAGTTGCTGTAGACGATGCGGTTTTGTTGCAAAACGGAAAATTTCAACAAATCTGCTCAATTTTGGTCTCAAAGTGTTCCACTGGTTCTAACTAAGAAAACGAGTACCCACACTTTATGTTTCTGACCATAAACAACAGAGTTATTGGAGTTTAAAGTTGCCAAATCATGCCTTATTCTCACCATTGTTGCATAACCTCTCCTTTCATAAACGAACCGTACGTGCATCGTTGTTGCCTGTGTGTTTTTAACAGTGAAGCGGGTAACCAGGCAATTGTATAGTGCCAGTCAATAGTCAAATTTATTGACCGGTGGAATAGTTCAGTGACTCATGACATAGCAAAAAATAAACAATTACTCCGTATATAGATGGTTGGGTAATAATCAGGGCTATTCAATATAAAACTTTTTATTGCTTGTAAGCTCACCGGAGCCGAAGGCTCAAGTGAGGTATTAGTATGGCAATGATTCGCCATCTGGCATTGTTCATAATTTTAAAGTAATATATCTTTAAAGTCAATTTTGATCAAATTTCATGTAAAGCACCATCATGCAGGGGGGAAGGCTGCATAAGGTTTTGGGGCTGATTCAATTGGAACTCTGGTTGCCATGGCAACAAAAAGCTCTCATGGACCTATAATTGGAAAACTTAAAAGATCTTCTGAAACCTTTAGGCTCACAGCTTATATATTTGGTATGTAGCAATTTCTAGTGTTTATCTACATAGATCCTGCCAATCAAGTCCCATTGGTCCAAACTGGCCCCTCCCTTGGGATCAAGATTTTCCATAGACTTATAATGGAAAAAATCTTTAAAAAGTTTTTTCTCTGAAACCATGGGACCCACAGATTATATATTTAGTTTATTGTCCAGTGGTTCCCTATATAAATCCTGCCAATCAAGCCCCTGGGATTGAAACTGGCCCCTCCCAGGGGATCAAACATTTCCATAGACTTATAATGGGGAAAACTTTAAAAGTCTGAAACCAAGAGGCCCACAGCTTATATGTTTGGTATGTAGCAATGTCCAGTGGTCCCCTACATTAAACCTGCCAATCATGCCCCTGGAGTCCAAACTAGCCCGGCCCTGGGGATCAAAAGTTAATGGGGAACTTTAAAAAATCTTCTTCCTTAAAAAACCAGGAGGTTCGCATGTAGGCATATGAAGAAACATTTGGCAGCTTTTATAATGTTTAAACACCAAGCCTTAAATCCCCAATCATGACTGCATCAAATTACACATTTTGTTATGTTTCTTGATTTTCATGAAAAATAAGAGCTGACAAATCATGTGAATCATTTGCCTGCAGATGATTAACTAGAAATATCAAGTCTTATTTGGTTTCTTAAACCTTTATGCACTAATGGATTCTTCCTTCTGGTTTAATACAATAAACTTGGGCTGTTCCATTGTATACATCGAGGGATCACAGGTTATTATTTGCAAATGCAGGCCCCCAGATAAGAGTGTGAACTGATAATTATTTTTCTTATTTCTCAACCAAAACATACGTTGTGGGTACTCAAAAGAACCGTCTCAAGGAGACGGTTCTTTTGAGCACCCAAAACATATGTTGAGACTGGTGGATAAGAACATAATGGCAATTTTACACTAAAAAGATTGCTTAACTGGCCCTATGAAATGAAATTGTATTTCTTTCTCTGAAGATAGGTTTTGTGTTATCAAACAGTGTAGACTTTGATGAAATGCCACATATGCGGCATTTCATCAGGCTCTTCACTGTTTGCCAGAGTATACATTTAGGAGTCACTAGTATACAAAGGGTTAAAGCAGGGTCCACATTTGAAAATGTTGTTTTCTGGAAATTTTAGTGAAACTTGGAACGTTTTTTATGCCCCCAAAGGAACTTTGGGAGGCATATAGTAATCGCACTGTCCGTCCATCCCGCTTCGTGTCCGGTGCATATCTCCTATATTCTTTGAGGTAGGAATTCCAAATTTGGTGTGTGGATGCATCTTGGGATGGCGGAGTGTCGCGTACAATTTTCGGGTCACTGTGACCTTGACCTTGACCTCTGACTAAGTTTTTATAGAAATCACAATGTCCGTCCGTCCGTCCCGCTTCGTGTCCGGTGCATATCTCCTATATTCTTTGAGGTAGGAATTTCCAAATTTGATGTGTGTATGCATCTTGGGATGGCGGAGTGTCACGTACCATTTTCGGGTCACTGTGACCTTGACCTCTGACCTAGTTTTTAGAATAATCGTGTCTGGAGCATATCTCTTATATTATTTGAGGTAGGAATCTCAAATTTGGTGTGTGGATGCATCTTGGGATGACGAAGTGTCGCATACAATAATTGGGTCACTGTGACCTTGAACTTGACCTCTGACCTAGTTTCAAGAAACTGCATTGAGTCGGGTGCATATCTCCTATTTTCTTTGAGATAGGAATTCCAAATTTGGTGTGTAAATGCATATCGGGATGACAGAGTGTCATATATCATTTTTGGGACACTGTGACCTTGACCTCTGACCTAGTTTTAAGAGTATATGTGTACAGAGCATATCTCTTATATTCTTTGAGGTAGGAGTTCCAAATTTGGTGTGTGAATGCATCATGGGATGGCAAAGTGTCGCACACCATTTTCGGGTCACTGTGACCTTGACCTTGACCCCTGAACTAGTTTGTAGAATAATCGTGTCCGGAGCATATCTCATATTATTTGAGGTAGGAATCTCAAATTTGGTGTGTGGATGCATCTTGGGATGACGAAGTGTCACGTACCATAATTGGGTCACTGTGACCTTGAACTTGACTTCCGACCTAGTTTCTAGAAACTGCATCGAGTCTGGTGCATATCTCCTATATCCTTTGAGATAGGAATTCCAAAATTGGTGTGTAAATGCATCTTGGGATAACAGGATGTCATAAACCATTTTTGGGTCACCGTGACCTTGACCTCTGACCTAATTTTAAGAATTATTGTGTCCAGAGCATATCTCTTATATTCTTTAAGTTAGGAATTCCAAATTTGATGTGTGGATGCATCTTGGGATAGCGGAGTGTCATGTACCATTTTCTGGTCACTATTACCTTGACCTCTGACCTAGTTTTTAGAATAATCATGTCCAGAGCATATCACTTATATTATTTGTGGTAGGAATCTCAAATTTGTTGTGTGGATGCATCTTGGGATGACGAAGTGTCGCGTACCAGAATTTAGTCACTGTGACCTTGAACTTGACCTCTGACCTAGTTTCTAGGAATGGTGCATATGTCCTATATTCTTTGAAATAGGAATTCCAAATTTGGTATGTAAATGCATCTTGGGATGCCTGAGTGTCACAAACCATTTTTGGGTCACTGTGACATTGACCTCTGACCTAGTTTTAAGAATTACAGTGTTCGGAGCATTTCTCTTATATTCTTTGAGGTAGGAATTTCAAATTTGGTGTGTATATGCATCTTGTGATGGGGGAGTGTCACTTACCATTTTCGGGTCACTGTGACCTTGACCTCTGACCTAGTTTTAAAAATAATTGTGTCAGGAGCATATCTCTTTTATTATTTGAGATAGGAATCCCAATTTTGGTGTGTGAATGCATCTTTGGATGGTGGAGTGTCCTGTACCATTTATGGGTCACTGTGACCTTGTTCTCTGACCTAGTTTTTAGAAAAATAGTGTCGGGAGCATATCTCGTCTATTATTAAAGGTAGGAATCCCAAATTTGGTGTGTGGATGCAACTTTTGATGGCGTAGTGTCACGTACCATGTTTGGGTCACCTTGACCTTGACCTCTGACCTAGTTAGTAGAATAATCGTGTCCAGAACATATCTCTTATATTATTTGAGATGGGAATCCCAAATTTGCTGTTGTTACATCTTTGGATGCTGATGTGTCCCATGCCGATTTTAGGTCACTGTGATCTTGACCTATGACCTAGTTTCTAGAATAATCATGTCTGGAGCATATCTCCTATATTATTTAATGTAGGAATCCCAAATTTGGTGTGTTGAGTTCTCTTTGGATGGCGGAGTGGTGCATACCATTTTTTCTTACCTTGACATTGAGATCTGGCCTCATTTCTAGGTTTTTCGTGTTGGAGCATATCTCCTATATTACAGCTAACTTTCCTCGAATATGTCTTATGCTAGACTAATTCCTTTGGAGGCATTCGTCACGTGACTGTGACTTTTCTTGTTTATTTCAGGGAGACCTAGTAAAGGCTGCACATTATTACAAAGAAGCATTACGAATAGACCCAAACAGTCAAATGATTAAAGAAAATATTTTGAAGTTGGAGAGAATGAAACCACGAAGGCAAGGGGGCTAGTGTCAGTTGAAAGTTAGCTAGTGTTAACTGGACTGGGGTAGTGTAAACAGGAACTGAGCTATTGTAACTGGAAGTTAGCTGGTGTTAACTGAGTTAGCTAGTGTTAACTGAAAGTTAGCTAGTGTTAACTGGAAGTTAGCTAGTGTCAACAAAAAAAGAACCAGAGCGAACTGAAAGTAGGCTTAGTGCAGAGGAAGAATGTTAAAGTATAGGGCTTCAAACCCTTTACCTCATGGACAACTTTTAATGCTTTTGCAAACAGAGCAGACCCAGATCAGGGTCTACTCTGTTTGCTTATGGAAAAACGATATATCTGATCCTACACTAGTGGACCTAACAAGTAATGTACCAACATGAAAGTTAATCTGGACTTATCCATCCAATTCATTGATAAATAGTTTGCTGAAGAAAGTAAGGCACACAAATAGTCTGTGATCAGACTGCTCCTCTAGGTTTCCACATACATCTCTTGTCTGAGTTTGTTCTAGCACTTAAGAGTTAAACTTTGCAAAAGGAAATAAGAAATCAAGTCTGTTAACATACTTGTTTGTTATGAGCCATTGCAGAACATGGCATCCCATCCCATCATGGTCTGCACTTATTTACAGAAAAAAACAATCTTCAGGGAAATCATTAACATGGGCCCTTGAGAAGAGAGACACACCTATCTCCCTTGAAAATGTATTAACCATTTAATGCTTCATAAATCCCATCCATATTTTACACTTGCCACTTTAACTGTCTCTCTTTGAGCAATAGATGAAGTTTAACTTTAACTTGTACGCAGCTAATAATAACCCAGATCAGACTACTCCCTTTGGACAGGCCTCCAGATAAGAGTGTGTATTAGAAAACTATTTTTTTTACTTCTCATCCAAAACATATGTTGTGGGTAATGTAATACCCGTGGCTATTACTGCTATTTATCTATCGAAACAAGGTGTGTCGGATTTAGGTTACACACAAGCACATGTGTCTTTCCGTCTTTAAACATTCTTCCTGTGAATATTAAATTATTAATCAAGTTGTTTCAAGTGGTAAGATAAGCAATAAATGGGGTCATTTATTGCAGCCTGTGGCTTTAGGAAGCCGAACATCGGATACTGGAGAATGAACTATTTTTGCCTGTGTTGATCGTTGCGAGCGTACGTCAGCGTCTGTCAAACAAACACTACGAATACTCTCAAGTACGGATAGTTTTGGACTGCGCCGTTCATTCCTTCATTTAGAATAAAGTCTGGGCTTTCTGCTCATACTAAGGATAGATTGGAAAGACTCTTGTTTAAGATAATTATGAGCTTGATAATGAAAGTTCGCAAGGCGCCATGTTTTGAATGTAAAGAAATGTCTATCCAGTGATAGAAATTTTCTTACCTTCAATTGTCCATTAGTTAATCTATTTCACAAAGCCTAAGCTTTCTATCCTGCTACCAGAAGGTCTAAAGTTTATTTATCCACCAGGATAGACCGCATATTCCTCAGAGATAAACCAGAATTTGGTATCACAAATGTGAAGTGGGTAGACATCCGCCATTGTTGTACAACTTAGCTAGAGAAATCTATCAGTCTATCCGTGCAGCGATTGGCTGATAGAGATTTCTACACCTCTTTCTGGTAGCTGATTGGCTGGCTGGAGCTGGGCGGAGACTATAAATAAGAGTCGATCATGCATTTCGAGCATCAATCTCAGATCGACAACAAATTCTACTTTCACTTTTGTGCACCAAGGGAAGCGACTCTTTGGATTTTAGATATGCTCTTTTGGATAGCTTCCCTTGGATTGATAAAATCTACTGAACTGTTTAGGCACTGACTAAATTACTTATCTATATTTGCCAAGTAAACTAAATCTAGGTCTATTTCAAAACTCTAAATCTACTGTGAATCTACTTTATCCTGAGAGGTTGTTCGACGTATGTGATATGAGCTCGGCCTGACAATAGAAAGCTACATAGACTTGAGAAATACTGAAACTGATCTACTGTGAATAGTTTAAACTTAAGTGAATAAATGAAATATAAGTCCAATGTAGTTGCTATTAATTACTTAATCACATAGAGAGATAACCTTCCACTACTACAAGATTACACACTTTCCCCCAACTAAAGCTTACGGGAAGCTCACAGTACCCAAAAAGAACCGTCTCAATGAGACGTTTCTTTTGATCCCGTCTCAATGAGACGTTTCTTTTGATCACCCAAAACAAATGTTTAAATTGATGGGTAAGAAAAATAATTACAATTTTACACTTATGAAATTTCCTTATCTGGATCTATGTATGGAGCAGTCTGATCTGGGTCCAAAGCCTATATTGCTGTTAGGGTAACTCCTTTACAGTGCAGTTCCTTTGAGAAGGTTTTTCTCTCTTCCAAAACAGTTCCGAAAATCTAGATTTTTTAGGAGGGCAAACTTGTCTTATAGCAGTATAATTTTTTTTGTGGGGGGAGAGGGGGGGCGAGGGGTAGTGAAAATCCATGTCTTTTCACAGAAAAATTATTGTATTGCATTTTATTATACATATCTATGTTTTATCTTTAGTGAGTAAATAGAATAAGTTGATATTTTATATAGTTAAGTTTGAAACAATAAAATTGATTACTATTATTACATTTTGTTTTTCCGTCTTTTATTTTGAATAAATTACACTGCTTTTTCCCAACAGAATAGTGTGTTCCCAATGTAAAACATTATCAAGAGCTTATTTTGAAGAAACCATCAAGAGCTTTTTCTAATAGATGTACCATGTTTGGCATAACAGGCAGACAATCATAACATAACATAATTTTATTGCATTAAACATACAGGTATGCTTATAGCTTGTACAACACAATAGTGAGCAATACCGTGGACTTCCATTCTCTTTTTCTGAAGAGCAGATCACATAACGTGACATTTTTACTCTACTATATATTTTTGTTTCTTTGGTTTTCCTGGATAGCAGAGAGAGTACAGACTAATAGTGCCCCTGTTGCTCCTGCTAATCTGTGCTCTATCTGTTATGAACATCGTCATTGTAGTCAAAGGGAGATTAATCAAATTATGTAGCAGGAAAAGGGAGAGGACTTGATTTTTTATACTCCTGCTCCGTTTATGACTGACATACACCACAGACCAAGGCAGATTTATCTTCCGAGAATTGTCTGGCTTGTATCTATCCTGTTTGTCTAGTTAGTTGTTTAGCATAATAAAACTAATGATTTATTGAAAAGCAATATCTTATTACCAACTGTATTCGTTGTTGTCAATCTAAGGGAAGCATATACACATGTATGTTGTGGGTACAAAAAGCTCGATTGTGTCTATGAGATGGTTGTTAAGATAGTTCTTTTGAGAGCATACCACGAATGCCCACAACCTATGTTACGGATGGCAAAAGAATATTAAGAGGATGTGTTGCCAACAGCCGTGAACCATTTATTTCCCGCCAACAAACTCAGTTTCCACAAACTCCAGTTGAAATCTTTCATGGATCTCCTCATCTGGAATCATCTGGAAAAAAAATGTTTTCTTTTTTTATGAAACTTTATCATATGGGCCTCGTCGCGACATAACCTGTCTTCGGGGGTTTGCGAACAACAAAGGCGCAGACCAGCCTGCGCATACGCGCAGACTGATCAGCGCCTTTTTTTATTCTCTTACTGGAAAGTATCATATCTCAACTTGCTTCAAGGGAAATTTCAATTTTCTAGCTAGTCTCTGTAGCTGAGGAGACAGGTTTGAGTCTCACTTTATCAGAAATCCTGAAGACAGGTTTTGTCACAACGAAGCCCATATGTGGTCACATCTGGGAGTGATATTACGTCATGTACATGTATTAAAATTGATAAACCACCAGTGGTTTACATATTTAGTAACTTTATGTAATGGCATCCATAACAACATTGTGTACATAAATCTTAAAGTTTTCACACCATAAATGCAATTTCAAAGCAAAGTTGATATATAATGTATTTACATTTCCACTGTGAGTCTTTAAATGAACCTCCACATTTGAGATGTCCTTCATACCTTAATGACATCTCAATTTAAGCCAGGCCCACATATGCGCCATTTGGGCGGACCAACGTCAATGCCATTCAATAATGTTGTTTGCTTACTGACGTTGAACACACACATCTCACCATGATGTTAAACGCAGAACAAAGTATTTTGATTATTCAGAAACCTCCGTTATGTCTGATTTATTACTTAATATCTGGCCAAGTTAGGTGAAAACTGATACTCGAATGATATTAAATGTAAATATAAGTAATAAATTCATTTTTTGGTCTGTTCATGGAATCATGAATACTGGGGGTCTATTGCAAAGTTACTTTGCAAGAGACCCAGAAGTGTTCACATAGCACATGCAAAACGAGTCTCTTATTTTCTCCATTGGCTGTCCGTGTTCACGCTGGCTGTTCCTCTTTTCCAGTTTACACACGGACAAGACCGTTATTTGGATATCATATTAAATAATTCCTAAATTATTAATAATTTATATATTATAGAGACTTATAATAAAATGTAAATATAAGCAATAAATTCAATTTTTGGTCTGTTCATGGAATCCTGAATACTTCGGGTCTCTTGCAAAGTTAACTTGAAGCCCGAAGAACATTCCAAAAATTCAATTCATTTCTTAAATCAAACTTTATATGATAAATGTTCTAAAATTTTGAACATTTTACTCTTCTCACAAAAATGGTGGTTCACAGGACTGGATGTCAGAATAGCAAACAGGGAAGACCCTGATCAGACTGCTTCTTCAGAAGGCAGGAAACTCGATTTTTGAAATTTTAGAACATCTACAGTAAAACCTGTGTAAAACGACCCCTCTCAAAAAGACCAAACTTGGTTTTCAAGACCAATTATCGCTTAGTGCAGGTCAAACATATTGCAGAATGCTCCAAGTGGAGCTTTCTTTCGACCTTCATTAAGCTACCATTTGTCATTAAGATCTCCGTTTTGTCTATTTTTCAGTGGCGGTTTTACACCGGTTTTACTGTATAAAAGTTATATTTCCAACTCCTCATCATTGTACTACATTTCAAGCAATTTGATTGGCCGGAGAGAAAATGTTCAATTCTTTGCATGCTGGGAAATTTTGCATGATTTTTTTTTGTCGTCTGCTGATTTTTTCTCTCCAAATTGACTATTTCAAAAACTTCTTTCCGGAATACATTCAGAATGTCAGACAGTTTGTATCCAAAATTTTGTCTGGCCTGATATAGATCCAAACTATTTGCAAAGGTTATCAACATAACCTCAGGGCCTGATTTAAAATTGTGAAATAGTCACTTCTGTCCTTTCTAGTTTTGCAATCCTTTCGCCAAGGAAGAGAGCTGGTAGCTAATAATGTTCATGTAAGATAGGCTTTCAGTTCATGTAAGAAATTTCTTTCTCCCACCTTTGCCCATGGAAGTTCAAACTAGAGGACCTGAAGGTCCTGAGGCGCTCACCTGATCTCCTTAATAATGTTAAAATAGGTCAAGGTCAACTACAGCTTATAATGGAAAAATTTTGTTATACCATATATGGGGGCTGCAGACATTTTGGTAAAGTGACTTAAACAATCTAATGAATAATCCATCAAACAGCCCAGTGATTTTTGAGAAACAGATGCTTAGATAGGTGTGTGGCAGTCCAAATGAGTGGCCTTGGATAAAAGGTCACAGGTCAGCTTGGCTTTTGGTACTTAATACAAGATTTTTCCCAAATAAATGCATTAGGAATCAAATTTGACCTTGCCATAAAGTAGATCAAGGTCAACCAAGATTAATCATTTGTGCAAATCTGGTAGGGCCCACATCCCCAATGCTACATACCAAGTCCCAAGGCCATTGGCCTTTTGGTTCCAGAGATGAAGACATTTAAAGAGTTTTTACCATATATGGGCGTGGTGGCCATCTTGGTCATGTGACCAGTACACTTGGTATAAATTTTGGCTAACCTATCATAAGGAGTCTTCATGTGAAATTTGAGTTCAAATGGCCTAGTGGTTTTTGAGGAAACTATGTTTTGATGTGTTGATGGGACTCCAATATGAGCGCCCTTGGCTGAAAAGTTAAAGGTCAACCTTGACCTTTGAAACTTATTTATAGCCATTGTCTCATTTTGGTTCAACATATCAAGTGAGAATAATAACTTTGGCCTCAACAGTTTTCAAAAAATGAAATTTTCAAAAAAAAATCCCATTTAAATGCATTAGGAAGCAAATATGACCTTGACGTTAAGTAGGTCAAGGTCAACTGAGGTTCATCATTTGAACAAACTTGGTAGGCCCCACATCCCAAATGCTACATACCAAGCTCCAAGGTCATCGGCCTTCTGGTTCTGGAGAAGAAGATTTTTAAATGGTTTTTACCATATATGGGTGTGGCAGCCATCTTGATCATGTGACCAAAATATTTTGCATAAATTTTGGCTTACTTATCATGAGGAGACCTCACATGAAATTTGAGTTCAGTTGGGCCAATGGTTTGTGAGAAAACTATGTTTTAATATATTGATGGGACTCCAATATGAGCGACCTAAGCTGAAAGGTCAAAGGTCAACCTTGACCTTTTGAACTTATTTATAGCCATTGTCTCATTAGGTTAAACATATCAAGTGAGAATAATGACTAAAGCTTCCACAGTTTTCAAAAAAATCAACTTTTCAGAAATTTTCCCATTTAAATGCAGTAGGAAGCAAATTTGACCTTGACGTTAAGTAGGTCAAGGTCAACCTAGGATCATCATTTGAACAAACTTGGTAGGCCCCACAACCCCAATGCTACATACCAAGTCCCGAGATCATCGGCCATCTGGTTCTGGAGAAGAAGATTTTTTTAGGGTTTTTACCATATATGGGCGTGGTGGCCATCTTGGTCATGTGACCAAGACCATTTGAACAAACTTTCGTTCCCCCATCCTAAGGAGTCTCCATATGAAATATGAGTTCAATTGGCCCAGTAGTTTCAGAGGAGAAGATGTTTGAAAATGTTGACGGACGACGGACGGACGACGGACGCAGGAGTCACTGGTATACTATTAGCTCACCAATGAGCCTTCGGCTCAGGTGAGCTAAAAATCATAGTCACAAAATACCTGTATAAATTCATTCTTGGTTATCTCCCCTGGCTTTGCCAGATCTGGATGTTTGAGAGCACTGAACACTAGGGCAAGAATATGGTCATCCGAGATTGCGTTGGTAAACATAAGCTTGTAAATACGAAACATTCCATCATGAGTAAGGACCTTCTGTTTGTCCACATCAAACATATCAAATAGAACTACAAAAAAGAAAATTATATTTGAGCCATGACACGAAATTTCCAACAATGTGGTATGTGCGACCAGCTAAGGCTCAGACCAGCCTTCGCATATGAGCAGTCTGATTAGAGCCTTGGCTTGTCGTTTGAATATTCTATGATTTTTAAGCTAATGACTGAACATCATTTGGAATCTCTAAGCTTAAAAGGGGTTGCACATGCTCGTCTGAGTCTACACTTCTCAAAATGCCACATTGTTGGAAATCACATGTCACGGCTCAATTATCATAGTTATTTTGCCTAAAATATTCGGACAGATAATACTAATTAACTCTTTGCCAACTGGGTAATTTAGCACGCTTTTTTGTCATCTGCTTTTTTTTCAAAATCAACTTTTCCCGAAAAAAAATTGAGGAATACCATCAGTGTTAAACAGCTTGCATCAAGATCAGGCCTGACAGAATGATTCTGTCGGGCCTGATCTGGGTCCAAACTGGTTGCAATGATTCAAAATATGACACTAGTAGGCAAAGAATTAAACAGCACAAAGCCAGATAGGCCTATCTGTGTTTGAGCTGTTCTGGGTTTGTGCTATCTATATTTTTGACATACAATAAAGATCCAGATCAGCTGGCTTCTTATGAATAATATACTTAAGGAATAAAGAAACGCAACAGGCAAAAATTTAATTTTTGCTTGTTCAAATGACCGTTTGGTGAAATCTCTTTTGAAAATTTCTTATTGAGTATTTATAGCATGTGATGAAATACCAAAACGTCATTTTAACGCTATATTTTACGCTACAAAATGAAAACATATGAAAATGTAAAATGTGACGTTAACGTCAGAATAAAGATCAAGAAACCCCGTCTTTTCCATGTTTGATTATGTTGCGTCGACTTGACAATGTGCAAATTAAGTACAAACGTCAAATCATATTCGTAAAGCAGTCAAATATTGCGTCAAAACACGCTACTTAAATGGCAAGATACACAATGGTAGTGAATAAACGATAAACGTCACTTAGAGCCGTCGGATTTGGGTCGCTGGTGAATATACGGGATAAGATAAACCTAGAGACATCAGAACATGCTTTCTTGGGAAAAACTGACTTTTCAGATACCGTAGAAATACGCTGGTAAGGTGTTTATTATCCCCCGACCCGAAAAGGATCGGGGGATATAGCGATCAGCCTGGCGTCCGTCCGTCTGTCCGTCTGTCCGTCTGTCCGTCTGTCCGTCCGTCTGTCCGTCCGTAGACAAAAGCTTGTGCGCTCAATAACTTTTATACCCTTTGAGATATTTTGATAATATATGGTAGGCATGTATATCGGGTCAAGACGTTGTGTCGCGTGCAAGAATGGTTGCTCTCCCTTGCTGGCCTTTTGAGTTATCTCTCTTGAATGAACTTTATAAGGGGAAGCTTGTGCGCTCAATAACTTTTATACCCTTTGAGATATTTTGATAATATTTGGTAGGCATGTATATCGGGTCAAGACGGTGTGTCGCGTGCAAGAATGGTTGCTCTCCCTTGCTGGCCTTTTGAGTTATCTCTCTTGAATGAACTTTATAAGGGGAAGCTTGTGCGCTCAATAACTTTCATACCCTTTGAGATATTTTGATAATATTTGGTAGGCATGTATATCGGGTCAAGACGGTGTGTCGCGTGCAAGAATGGTTACTCTCCTTTAATGGACTTTTGAGCTATCTCCCTTGAGTGAAATTTAAATTTTATAGGGGGAAGCATGTGCACTTTATAACTTTAATACCCTTTGAGATATTTTGATAATATTTGGCATGCATGTATATCAGGTGAAGACGGTGTGTTGCGTGCAAGAATGGTTGCTCTCCTTTAATGTTTTTTGAGTTATCTCCCTTGAATGAACTTTATAGGGGGAAGCTTGTGCGCTCAATAACTTTAATATCCTTTGAGATATTTTGATAATATATGGTATATATGTATAATAGGTCAAGGGGGTGTCTTGCATTCAAGAATTGTTGTTCTCCCTTGCTGGACTTATAAGTTATCTCCCTTGAATGAACTTTATAGGAGGAAGCTTGTGCACTCAATAACTTTAATACCCTTTGAGATATTTTTATGATCTTTGGTAGACATGTATATAAGGTGAAAACGGTGTGTCACATGCAAGAATGGTTGTTCTCCCTTACAGCCCTTTGAGTTATCTCCCTTGAATGAACTTTTGTGCTCAATGACTCATATCATTTGAGATATTTTGATGATATTTAGTATACATATATTTGCTTATCTATAACAATTCACCTGTGCTTACTCAGTTATATCTCCTCTAGTTTTGTGTTTGGGTTATCTCCCACGAACAAATTTTATTCGTGAAACTTTGTGCTCTTAATAACTTTTATATCTTTTAAGAGTTTAATGGTGTTAAGTATAAATATATCTTTGAGTCACAGTGTGTTGTTCGGTTTAAGAATGATTGCTCTTTAGGGCTTACATTTTAACGTACCTCCCTTGGATGAATTTAAAGGTAAAAATGAAGTCTCTACAGTCAGCCTTCCACTTTTGTTCGCAGTGACACTCAGTATTATCACATCAAATATATATACTAGGTTGGCTGCTTGTAACTGCATATCAATTACTTTTTGGTCGGGGGATTTGCCATCTCCTCTGATGGCTATTTTATTGACGTTAGCCAAACAAAACACGGCATAATGCAAGAGAAAACATCTGATTACATGCCGAGAGTGAACACCAAACTTGTTAACTGTAACCTAAACTTTGTCACTGGACCATTTTATCATTAGAAAAAACACATAAACATCATGGAAACCATTAAAACGTAGGATATCGAATTTTGACGTCAGAATTGAAGTTTTTTGACGTCTGAAGATCTCGAGTCATAGTTCTTGAAGAAAACGTCCTTGTAGTGAATAAATCTCAAGCAGAAAAGACAGTTTACGCGTTTCACGCAGTATTCAGGGTTGACGTTATTGACGTTAAGCCGTTTCAGAATCCTACGGAAACGTTGCCATTTGATCATTTCTTTGATCCGCATTCTATGCCAAGACTTTTTAAAACAATAAACCGATGGTTGATTCAAACTTTGCTTTTATTGACCCTGTTTCAGCAGTTTACTACGGGGGTCAGGCTGGTTACGCGCATGCCAAAATGATTACGTTATCGATAATTACGTTGGACCTGTTGTAATTTGACGTACACATACTGCTCCTATGGATAAATATCTTTTGCACTAAAAACCTGCATGGTATTGTATGCTTACAATGATTCGAAGTGGTTTGTTGCGTTTCTTTATTCCTTAAGTATATAATCATGATCTCAGTCTAGCATTTTGGAAGTTGAATTAAATTATGACGCATATTTTTTAAAATAAGTTTTTGCTATTTGAAAACTGTAGGAGTATCCCTTAGAGGTCTTGAAAACCCCTTGAAATTTACATAGCTTTGCAGGTATGAACCATGCATTTTAAAAGTATCTGTGCATGGGCAGATGCAGGGGTGGTGGGGGGACAGAGGGTCCGGATCCCCCCTGAAAAATTACAAAAATATAGGGTTTTCAGCAATACTGGTTCAGATCCCCTGAAAAATCACAACGCTACCAAGCCAGTAAATATTCACTGTTAGGCCATCACCTGCACGCCAGCGAAACACCATTAAATGGCATTTCGCTGGTGGGCTGATGATGGCCCGCTTTTAGTGTTATTTTAGATCCACCCTCCCTTCAATAACTAAAAAAAAAACGTCAGAGTTGGACCCCCTCTGACAAAACTCTGGATCTGTGCATGCCGTGTGCATGCACTCAAAGAGTATGTGGAATTTTTAGGTAAAGCATGGTAGGTGTTTGCTACTTACACCCTTTCTTAGTGAGAGCTGGTGTTCGAGAACTGAACATGCCACAAATCTTCAGAAATTCCAACCCATGGATTTTTTTGGTATCTTGATTTTGAAGGGTACCAATGACATCAGGAGCAAACATATTTCCTGTGAATTCTGGCATATCGATGCAGTCTTGAACACTTATCCCATTTTTACCACTTGGAGATGGGTCCATAGAACCATACCTCTTTAGAACCAGGGTGGTTTCCTCAAAACTCACTGAAAACAAAACCAGCCTGAATGATCTATGAAGTTTGAAAAAGATGGAGTCAGTGAGAGAGAAAGAAAGAGAGATCTTTAGAAATGTAAAAGGGGATTTGTGGTCTTAGACCTGACGTTACATTTTACAAAGAATAATTGACAACAGTAACAGTACTAAAGTAAAGCCTGTCTTAAGGTGGCCACTCAAAAATAGAAAATTAATGGTGGCTTAATGAAGTTCGAAAGTATTACAGAATGCTCCCTTTGAGCATTCTGCAATACTTTCGACCTGCATTAAGCATTAATCGGTCTTGAAATCAATTTTTGGTCTTTTTTGAGTGGCTGCTTAAGACAGGTTTACTACACTTGAAATGGCAGTAGAGAGAGAAATTTTCTATCAACAGATTAGCAATCAAGAGCTAAACAGCTAACTAACAATTACTAATGTGTGTCTTAAGTATTTTTGATAACAGGCTCATGTACTTTTTAGACCAGTTGAGTATAAAATTTGATTACATAATGTCAGGAAGATCCATTTTATTTGCTTTACATTCCAGTCAACAATTGTTCAGTCATGTCTGGACTACATGTATTTCCTGTTTTCCTGGGTAGAACCAGAACTAAGCAGTGGTGGGTCAGATGGTATAATTTCTAGACAATGCAAACCATATTCTGAATTAAGAGATTGATTAACAAACGATTTAAGGTCTTCTGTGTGTGCCATTAAGATACCTGATCAAGCTCTCAAATGTTTTGTTTTGATCTCATTGCTTTTGGCTTGTCTGTGCATCCATCAATCTGTTAAGTTCTCATATCTACCATATTCCAGCTAAATAGTGCACATGCTCTTACTTTGGGCACACTGAATTCTTTTTGAGCTATGAATGGGCACATTAACTTCTGATTTTTAGCCAGACCAGTGATGGAATTTCTTAATTAGGCCAAATAAAAAAAATACCTATGTTTAGGGTAACCTGACCCTACCTAAATGTACTGGTGAAACCTTGAATTTTTTTCAGGTTTTCTGAAAAAATTATAATTTTTCGCATGCATAAAATTATATTTTTTCCAGAAAAAAAAATGCGCGCCTACCCTACCTAAATTTCTCAAACCTGTTACCCGAAACAGGCATTTTTTTTTTGGGGGGGGGGGGGGGGGGGGGGGCCTTAACATGGATTAATCAGAATCATGAATGGTATCAAATTTTGGAAAAGTGGCACATGTGAACAGTGCACATATTTGGGCAAATATGGTAATTAAGATAAATTCTGTGTATGAGGTGGGCTGGTGTATAACCCTTTGTTGACTGTAAACCACTAAACAGGTAAAGACAGCAATGAAATACAACAAAACATGGCATATTTTATCGGGGTCTACATGTTTGCTATTAGACAAAAACAATCTTCAGATAAAGAAATACCCCAGCTATTATTTTGAAATTATAAACCTGTGATCCCTCAATAAATACAATAGACTATCCAGACTTAACGTATCATAAACTTTTGAAAAGTCCATTGGTCAACAAGGGTTAACCCTTAATGCACCAATCACAACAAAAGTCGTCTGCTTTTCTTGTCTGCTGAAATGTTTAAGAAGCCTCTATGGCAAACAGTGTGGACCCAGATCAGACTGCTCCTATAGGATCAGACTGCTCCTATAGGAGCAGTCTGATCTGGGTCCAGGCTGTTTGCTTCTATACAAATTCTTCAGTAATGTTAGACAATTATTTGCAGCAGACGACTTCAGCAGACGACATTTTCAGATGCATTTTTTTTTTTGGGCGCTTTAAGGGTTAATAAGGGAATTCTATAAAGAATTAAGTCTTACAGATTGATCTTTTCCTGAGAGAAGCAATCTCCTCCTGGGTAAATGTTAAACCTTCTACACTCTGTCCTTGACCCTGAAATGGACATAAAGGATATTATGGAGAACCATAAAATGTTATTTTCAGCTCATCTGAGTTAAAGGCTCCTAATGACTCTTGCTTTATGACAAGGTCTAATCTTTAACCGACTTTTAATTAATCTAATATTTGCCGAGTTTGTCATGCACAGAAAAAAGAGCAATTTTTACCATAACATTTTATCATACATGTCATAATTTGGTTTTATTGTGTATATAATGTTTTCTCTCCAGTATTCTTTGGAGATTTAACCAAAGCCTAAGCATGTGTACTGATTGTTAAACTTCACTGATCTACATGACTGTATATATTTATTTAACCCTTCGCTGAGCCAGTCATGACTTTGGTCACAGATCGGCTCCTTGTCTACTTATGTAACCTATATGGCACCAACATGGACTCAGATTAGAGACTTAGACCCAGGGTTCATGTACATGTAGATAGTGTTTGCTTCCATGGTCTGAAGTGCATTAGAATATATGCAGCAGATGTAAAAAGCAGACTACATTTTCACAAATTCAGGACAAAAATTTTGGCAGGATAAGGGTTTATAATAGCTACCTAGAATTATGTGGAAAATGAAAAATGTTGAACATCAGTGGCTGGCTTCATCTGAAACTGGAATTTTGGGGGAAAAATAGGCACATAGTGCAAATAAGATCTAGGCCAAATACATATCTGCCAGGAAGGAAACCCCAATTTTTTTGGTAGACATTTGAAGGAAATGTAGAAACTTTTTGCCACAAGTGCCTCAACAGTAAACTATTTCTTGTTTGGTTGGTTAATGATAATAACAAAATACACATAAAATTTTGAAAGAAACTTTACCATTTTGCCAAACTAAACCAGAATATATTTTCTTTCCTTCTCACATTTTGTTTGTTTACACTAAAACTGTTTGTGATTTCTTATTGGAGAGTTAATCCAGGGGAGGTAACAACTAAAAATCAATTCAAGGGAGCATACTCTTGTAATGTTTTCAGTTGGTGGTGAAATACTTACTATATCATGTATATAGGTATTTCAAAACCTCACCATATTTCCCTTAAATATTTGGACAGACTGAAATTGTACAGAAGCCTGCTGCTATGTAGCCTTTAGGAGGCCCTTTAATTATGCAATTGCTGGGTAATTTTTGCATGCTTTTTTTGTCATCTGCAGACACAGTTTCCAAAAATACCACAAAGTGTCAAAACATTAGGGGTCATTAGGGTACAGATCAGGGGCCTGATCTGGGTACTACAAAGTCTTGGCTAGTAAGGAATGTGTTCGAGGTTATTTACTTCAGGAGGCCAAATTTTGAGGGGAACAAAATTGTTTGGGGGAAAGGGAAACTGAAATGTTATATGCTTGTTACATCCGCTGCATAAATTCACTTAATGCCTTTCACACTATGAACCCAGATAAGACTCTTTGGGGCAGTCTGATCCGGGTCCATATATTGTTTGCAATATAGACGTCCTAAGAACATAAGCAGATGAGAGAGCAGACGACAAAAGTCTTGATTGGCGGGGCGGGGAAAAGAGTTTAAGCTCCAATGACAGCTTCCCATCTCGAGTAAAATAATTTGTGACAAAATAAAAATAGCCCGCTGCAAATATTTGGTGTCATAGCTGATATCCTTTGCAAACATTTGGATCTAGATCAGACTCAACTAAATAGAGAATAATTGCAAAATTACCCAGCTTGTTAAGAGTCTTTGCCTACCAGCGGCGACTTGTCATCTGCTGAAAACCTTTGCAAACAGTTTGGACCCAGATCAGGACCAACTCTGTTAGCGTTCCTGAAAGATTTTTTTCTTAAAAGTTGATTTAAAAAAAAAATCAGCAAATAGCAAAATAAAAGAATGCAAAATTATCCAGCATGCAATGAGAAGTTAATACAACATTTGTCATAAATTACCTTTTAGGGTAAATATGGTATGGTTTTGCATGATTTTTGTTGTTTGCAATTTTTTTTCAATAATCATCTTTATAAAAAAAATCAATCTGTGTCAAGCAGTTTGGATCCAGACCAGGCCCGACATTTTGTCGGGCCTGATCTGTCTCCAAACTATGAACAAGTTTATCAGCAGACAGCAGACGACATAAGTCGTCAATATAATGTTGTCAATAGCTGGTGAAAAGTTAGCTCTTAAAGCGCCAAGAAAAAAAATGCATCTGAAAATGTCGTCTGCTGAAATCGTCTGATGCAAATAATTGCCTAACGTTACTGACGAATTAAGTATAGCAGCAAACAGCGTGGACCCAGAACAGACTGCTTCTATAGGAGCAGTCTGTTCTGGGTCCATAGAGGCAGACGAAAGAAGCAAACAACTTTTGTTGCGATTGGTGCATTAAGGGTTAATTGCTATATTGATCATTCCGGAACCTGCCAGTAAATAGTACAGTATTTCGAAATGACATAGACACGACCAAAAATAGCAAATGAGGTATTTCACAATACCCAATCTGGGTATATAAACCTGGGTATTTTGTTGTAGCAGCACACAAGTATGTGAACAACCTACTGATCAGTCAGTCTTGACTTATTCGGGATTTTTTCCCATTATTGTGCGGAGATAGCAGACCAAGTTAACAGAGGAGAAAAAAAGCCAAAATGGTAAGAGTTTTTTTTATTATTTTTAAAAATTGAAATGTCTTTACCTACTAGTGTCGTCTGCTGATAAAATTTGCAAACAGTTTGGACCCATATCAGGCCCGACAAAATGTCGGGCCTGATTTGGATCCAAACTGTTCGTGACTGATGGTATAATCTGAAAGAATTTTTCGAAAAAGTTGATTTCGAGAAAAACAGCAGACGACAAAAAAAGGACACAAATTTACCCAGTAGGCACAATCAGAACAAAAGTCGTCTACTTTGTTGTTCATTTTAAAATCCTGAACAAATAATGTAGACCCAGGTCAGACTGCTCCCGTAGAAGCAGTCTGATCTGGATCCACACTGTTTACCTATATAGATAATGTCAGCAAATATATACAGCAGGCCACTGAAGCAGACAACAATTTAGGTGCAAATCTATCTTTTTTTTTTGAATATCTATTATTAAATTTATTATTCATTTATTATAATTATTTCCCTAACGCTTTGCATGCTGGATTTTTTTTATGCTTTTATCGACTATTCAAAATTAACTTTTTAAAAAATTCTTTGAGAAACACTATCAGAGTGTCAAACTGTTTGGATCCAGATCAGATCTGACATTCTGTCGGTCCTGAGTGATATAGTTTCAAACTGTTTGCAAAAGTTTTCAGCAGATGAGAAAAGTCGCTGCTAGCAAGCAAAGAGTCAAAGAAGCTATGATTCATGAGGGCCTGGATGGGGTTGGGGGTCTGTATCATTAAAATTTTGGCAACTTAATTTTATGATATAATATTTGCCTAATTGATTATCATTAAATCCTATAATCCCCATTTTTCGCTCTGCTCATTAAATGTAAGAATGTGTTAATTTAATAGGTAATCTTAACTTTTTTATCCTCAATATATGGCAAAAAAAATCGCTGAACATTATTTTTTGGGAATAAAATTCCTTATCAATATGAAATATGGCCAAAAATACCCATCATTTCATGACCTGATTTCCAACAATGTGGCATTTAGACAATAGTAGACTCAGACGAGCCTGTGCAGCTACCTTTTAATCTTAGAAACTCCAAATGCTGTTCGGTCAGTAGCTTAACAGTCATAGAATATTCAAGCGACTAGCAAAGGCTCTGATCAGACTGCGCGTATGCGTATGCTGGTCTGAGCTTTTGCTGGCTGCACATACCACATTGTTGGAAATCTCATGTTGGGGCTCACATTTCTTATTTATTTTGCCTAGGTGAACCAGAACATAGACCTGATACGTAAGGCTATGGGCCAGAAGGAGAGGATTCGTAACATCGCAGTCATTGCCCATGTCGATCACGGGAAGACAACTCTGACTGATGCTCTTCTGGCGCGGGCAGGGGTTATTTCCTTAGATCAGGCTGGGGACAAGCGAGGAACTGATACCCGCAAGGATGAACAAATGAAAGGAATCACCATCAAATCAACGTATGTTTCATTTTTGAAATGATTTGATAGAATCTTCCATCTAGTTTAATGTGCCTAAAAGTGTCGTCTGCTGATACCCTTTGCAAACAGTTTGGACCGAGATCAGGCCCGACAGAATGTCTGGCCTAGTCTGGATCCAGACTGTTTGACACTCTGATGGTATTCCTGAAAGAATTTTGAAAAAAGTTGATTTTGAAAAAAACACACACCAGCAGACGACAAAAAAGAACATGTGAAACTACTCAGTTAAGCTTCATTAAATGATTTCGAAGAAGCTAGGTTAAGTAAAAAATATGGAACAATATGCAATATCATCTGTATCTACACTGTTGTAACCCTTACCATGCTAAATCCAGATACTGTATTCAATCGAATGAGCCCACATGCTCTTATATTTACATTTACAAAGCAAACCTTTAATAAATCTTTAGATTTTTGCAACTGTTCATAGCCTCATGAATGACATACATTTGATTGACAGCTGACAAGCTCACTTGCCCTTGCAATACACTTCGAACATTGAGCTCATTAGCCAAAAGTGACACTGGTGCTGTGATAGACAGTGAGCCACACCTGAGTCGCACATGCAAATTTGCTCCATTAGCTGTTCCGCTTTTGTGTTTCAACCCCCTCCCCCCCCCCCCCCCCCCCCCCCAAAAAAAAAGAATAACGTTAATACGATAAAACTGTTTTTTTTCCCTAAATTATAAATAATTTCTATATTTTAGATATTAATAATAAAATGTATATATAAGCAATAAATTCAATTTTTGGTCTGTTCATGGAATCATGAATACTTCAGGTCTCTTGCAAAGTTAACGTGAAGCCCGAAGTATTCATGATTCCATGAACATTCCAAAACTCGAATTTGTTTCTTAAGTAAGTACTGAGTATTTTTGGTGACTATTTACACAATATGAACTTTCTGATTTTCTGTCCATTGAGATATTTTTTACACTGTGCTTCTTATAACTGGGGTCCGATAAAAATTGAGGAGGAGTGTAGTACATACCAATATACAGTGTAATACAGTATAAATGCTATAAGGTCGAAAGACTTAATTCAATGCTCTGTAGATTGACTAGAGCCATTTTCTGAGAGAAGACTATACCGGTACTTTCATGGTTTGAGGGATGGTTTGTGACCAGATTAGTCTCATATATCATGCTGCTCAAGTACAGAGACTCAGCAACAAAATGAGCAGGCTGTATGAAATGAGCCATGACATGTGATTTCCAACAATGTGGCATTTTGACAAGTGTATACTCCGACGAGCCTGTGCAGCCTCCTTTTAAGCTTAGACACTCCAAATGATGTTCAGTCAGTAGCTTAACACTCATAGAAAATTCAAGCAACTAGCAAAGGCTCTGATCAGTCTGCGCGTATGCGCAGGCTGGTCTGAGCCTTTGCTGGTCGCACATACCATATTGTTGGAAATCTCATGCAGTGGCTCAAATGGTTTAAAGAAGCTTCCTAATAACAGTGGCTAAAGCTCTAAAATGGTTCCATGATCACAATAAGTAATGTAAACTTCAGTTGTTATAAATTTAACCCATTATCCGCCTATCATGACTTGTCGTCTGCTCCTCTCTACTGCTTATGTTCTTAGGTAGCCTTTATTGCAAAAAATATGGATCCAGATCTTGGGAGCAGTCTGATCATGGTTCATAATTGTTCGCTTACATGAAAACATCTAGTCTGAAGTGTACTTGAATATATGCAGCAGATGTACAAAGCAGACAACATTTTCAGAACAAAAAATAGTGGCCGGATAAGGATTAAATTTTCTTATACAGTAAAACCTGTGTAAAACGGCCACTCTCAAAAAGACCAAAATTTGTTTTCAAGACTAATTATAGCTTAATGCAGGTCAAAAGTAATGCAGAATGCTCCAATGGGAGCATTCTGCAATACTTTTGACCTTCATTAAGCTACCAGTTGTCATAAAGACCTTTGTTTTGTCTAATTTTGAGTGGCTGTTTTACACAGGTTTTACTGTAATCAATGATCACTTGTTTTCTTATTACAGTGCTGTAACCTTGTACTACGAGCATGCAGCGCCAGGGGCTTCAGAGGGGAAACCACTCCTCGTCAACTTGATCGACTCCCCGGGACATGTTGATTTCTCCTCTGAGGTCACTGCTGCTCTGCGAGTGGCGGATGGGGCTCTTGTTGTAGTGGACTGCATTGAAGGTAAGGCTTTTATTTTCTTTTTTTACCTAAATTTTAAAGCTTAAAGGCCAGGGTTCGCACAGGCTTGAAAAGTACTTGAATTTAAAGGGCTATCTTGAAAAGTCCTTGGAAATTAAATCAGCCTTGAAAATTACTGGAAAATCACTCAAAAGCCTTGAAAAGTCCTTAAGTCTACTATTTTCTGTAGTACTTAGCACTGTTGATAGAGACCTAAATCAGTATAAAAGTGTTGTGCCTTTATTTGGTGCAGCATATGCTGCACCAAATATAGGCACAACAATTTTATGCTTATCTTTCAGTACTAATTTCTCCATTATCTCAGTCCAGCATTTCTGAAGTAGAATTTTAACACTTTGATCAGTTAATTTTTCATTAGCTAAGTCCTTGAAAGCTGTTGGAGAGACTTATAGAAGTCCTTGAAACATCCTTGAATTTTACTTATACTTTCCTGTATGAACCCTGTCCATGCACCACAGTTTATTGCCACTTTTTATCAGCCAAAGATTCACTGTTTGATCAGGCCTAGCAATCCTAAGATTAAGGGTAATACAGTATGATGAGTTTGCTACTTTAAGACAAAGCACAGGTTTAGATAAACAAAAAATGCAGCGTAAAATTGTAAATATTTTCCTACCCATAATTTTTAGCATATGTTTTGGGTGCTCAAAAAAACCCGTCTCATTGAGACGGTTCTTTTGAGCACCCAAAACATAAGTTTTCGTTGAGAAATAAGAAAGTTATTTTTCTGTTACGCACTCTTAACTAAAGTCCTGACAAAGACAACATTAAGGGACAGAAGTACTTTATACTTTTTTTTAAATTATAATTACAACATGTGGCCTACCCACTTACCCCCTCCCCCACCCCTAAAAAACAACAACAAAAATCATTATCAAACTGGAGGAATCCACCATAAGAAAAATTTAGGGTTGAAATTTAATTTGCTATTATATAAAGTAATATTTCACTGAATTTTAATTTAAAAACATTTAATGCAATAAAAACATTATTTTTCAGGGGTGTGTGTGCAGACAGAGACAGTCCTACGACAGGCCCTGATGGAGCGGATTAAGCCCGTCCTCATGATTAACAAACTGGACCGCGGGATATTTGAGAAACAACTTGGCGCGGAGGAACTCTACCAAAGTTTGATGAGGATTGTGGAGAGCGTGAATGTGATCCTGGCAACCTACGGTGGTGATGAAACTGTCATGGGTGACTTGACGGTAGGTTTACTTTTTTAGTAATTAATGCAACATTTATTTTTTAGTCTGAGTATATTGCATACCATGAATAACTTGAATTATGAATATCATTTAACTTTTGACCTCATAGAAGCACTTTACCTCGTAGAAACACCTTTTAACACTTTTGCAAACAGAGCAGACCCAGATCAGGCAGCTCTTGTAAGAGCTGTCTGATCAGGGTCTTCTCTGTTTGCTTATGGAAATATCATATGATATGATCCTACATTAGTGGACCTGACAAGTAATTTCTTTGTACTATGTACAAACGTGAAAGTTTATTTATATAATTATTCATAGTGGGCGGAGCTAAGCATGAATACATTTATTACTTTTTGGCATACTGGCCCCTTGTAGCAAGTGAAACCTTTATGGGTATTTTTCTTATTTTGTATTTGAATTTTCTCAATAAATCATTAACTCCTTTATGCTAAGATCATTTTTTTTTCAGTAATAGCTGAGCCTTTTTTTAAACAAATTTATATTAAGTTTTTACCTTATTTTTCAGCTTGACCCTGCAAAAGGCAACATTGCCTTTGGTTGTGGACTTCACGGCTGGGGCTTCAATCTGAGGCAGTTTGCGGCGATGTATGCTGAGAAGTTTAAGGTGAAGGAAGAAAAGTTTATGCAAAAACTATGGGGAAGTAACTTCTACAACTCCGAGACACGCAAGTGGAGTACTGTACCCGGGGAGGGTTACGAAAGAGGCTTCAACAAGTTTGTGATGGAACCTTTAATAAAGGTAGGCAACTATGAAATTTTAACTCTTTGCCTACTGGGTAATTTTGCATGCTTTTTTGTCGTCTGCTGATTTTTTTCAAAATAACTTTTTTTTTTTAAATTCTTTCAGGAATACCATCAGAGTGCCAAACAGTTTGGATCCAGATCAGGCCCGACATTTTGTCGTGCCTGATCTGGGTTCAAACTGTTTGCAAAGGTTATCAGCAGAGGACACCGGTAGGCAAAGAGTTAAAAAGAAAAAAAACTAGTTCATTTTAGAGATTTTATTGGTTTAAAAAATCCATCATTTAGACATAGAATGTGCATGTAGTTTTGCATTTTAAGCTATTTATGATAAAAATAGAATCTTCAAGGCTTTTTTTCTTATTACTTTGTGAAAGGCTATTATTTGTTACGTAGAAGGGGTACTTCATTGAAATTCCCAAATTATTAACACTGCATGGTACATGTATCGAAAACGGTTATATTAGCAGATGAGAGAGCAGATGACAAAAGACATGACTGGCTGGGTTAACCCTTAAAGCGTCAATCACGACTGCAGCAGACGACAAATTTTGTGACACCTTTCCCAATTTTCGACAAAAATATGGTATGATATTACATGAGAGTCGTCTGCCAGCAGGACGTTTAAAGGGTTAAAGTCAAGTTAAGGTTCTATTCTGTTGTATTTATCTATGTATTAGTAGCTGATGAAAAAAAAATAGCAAATTATAGGTGGTGCTTTAAGGGTTTAAGTCAAATTCTAGTTCTATGCAGTTGTATATATTTATCTATGTATTAGTAACTAATGAAAAAATATCATTGAAACCAAAAAGAGTAAAAAAACGTCAAAAATGGCTTATAAAGTTTCAAGAATATGATATTCTTATTTCAGATGTTGAGATCGAGTAAGGAGGGAGATAAAGAAACTGTCTACAAGCTGTCTCAGTCACTTAAGCTCCGCCTTGACAACGAGGATAGAGAGAAGGAGGGTAAGGAGTTCATGAGAACGGTGATGAAAAAATGGCTGCCGGCAGCAGAGTCCATGATTGATATGATAGAGAGGCACCTGCCGTCACCGGACGTGGCTCAACAGTACAGGACGGAGATGTTGTATGAAGGACCGCTGGACGATCCTGTAGCATCAGGTAAGGGAGATTGATTTACTAGTGCAATGCTGGGAAATTTTTCATGCTTTTGTTGTCGTTTGCTGTTTTTTTTTCAAAATGAACTTTTCAAAAAATTATTTAAGGAATACCATCAAAGTGTCAAACAGATTGGATTCAGATCAGGCCCGACTTTTTGTCGGGCCTGATCTGGGTCCAAACTGTTTGCAAATGCTATTAGCAGATGGCACCAATGAGAGTGCAAGTAGAACAGCTTTTATGAACAATTTGAGTACAGTCATTTTATAAAGGATCATTAAGGAGTGATTTTATCAGTTTTGTAAAATTTCTCATATTTCCTCTCATTCTAATTGGGTACAAATTGGCAAAAAGCAATTATGCATTTTTGCATTTTGTACCCATTCAAATTTAGAATTTTACAAAGCTGATCAAATCACCCCTTTATTATGATTGAACTAATATTGTAAATTTATCCATCAACATCATGTTTAGTACTCTAAGGACAACGTTTATTCTAATAGATACCATACTTAAATTATACATGTTCATAAGTTGAACTAAAGTTCTTTTATTTCTAAGGCAGAATGTTTGAAATTCTATTTAACATGAATATTCATGAATTGTTCATATACTTTAAACCCTTTTTTCTGTGAGAAAAAAGTTTTTTCATTTTTTTCTTCTTATCTCATTAATGTTTTTTTTTTTGAGAATTCCTTCCTACCTCAGCTCCAATTAACTCACTCCCCTATGTTATAGAGAGAGAGAGACACACACACAAACTAAAGACACCATCTCTTTAGATATCTTTTTTTCACTTGTGAAGTTTATATACATTATACATGTACTTATTTGATTCATTTCAGCAATGAAAAAATGTGATCCAGAAGGCCCGTTGATGTTGTATGTTTCAAAGATGGTACCTTCTGCAGATAAGGGGAGATTTTTCGCTGTAGGCCGAGTGTTTTCCGGTACAGTTTCCTCACGGATGAAAGTGAGAATTATGGGCCCTGATTATCAACCAGGCAACGAGTTGAAGACAGATCTTCACATATCAAACATTCAGGGGTTGGTATTTTGAACTGTTCATGTATATTGGCCTGTTGCGAGAAAACCTGTCTTTGTATGCAAATAACATATTCATAGACCAGCCTGCACATCCATTGATCTGCCCTAGGTTTGTGATTCACATATTGAAGAGTATTTATCTAAACTTGCTACATGCATAATTTCAATATTCTAACTTCATTAGTTTTGTAGGCCGGGTTTAGACTTACGTGGTTGAACCCCAAAGACATTTTTTTTTCTCATGCAGAGGCCCATATATAACTGGGATTTTTTTTCAAATATGTAATTTACCTTGAAATGTGATGTGAGAATTGCAATGACATATTGTTGAGTAACTTTCTGAGAGCCAAATTTTGGCAGGCATAACTTTCTGAGAGCCAAATGTTGGTTGGTGTTATTTTCTGAGAGCCAAATTTTCGCATAACTTTCTGAGAGCAAACTTTTGGCTAGCATATTGAATTAGAGCTGCTGCTCAGTTCGCTATGATAAAAAAATCAAGCACAGAAATACAACACGCCATATTAATTTGACCTAATAAATGCACTGAGCACATAAGTTGGTAAAATTCTAGACCTGAAATAGAAAACAGTGTCGATCCAGATCAGCTTCTGTCCCTTTTTAATGCCATTCCCTGATAGCATGGGACCAAACATAGCGTTACAAAGGGACTGAACTGTACATAACAATATAATAGTAATGTGACTGAGTAATGATTTTTTATAATTCATGTTTTCATGTAATATATATTTCAGGACAAAAGTGATGATGTGTGGTTCTGCCCTCTCTATAGAGGATGTACCATGTGGTAACATTGTGGGTATCGGTGGTGTGGACAAATTCTTGTTGAAGACCGGAACAATCTCCACCTATGAGCATGCACATAATCTAAAAGTGATGAAATTTTCTGTCAGCCCGGTGGTCAGGGTAGCGGTAGACGTTGTGAACCCAGCAAACTTGACGAAACTGATAGAAGGAATGAAACGTCTTTCAAAGACTGACCCAATGGTGCAGGTATGTTATCCTTATAGCAACAAAAAAACTTTACAACAGATAAACTGTTACTTCTTTTAGAAACCTAATAATAAATGAGCCTTGACATGAGATTTCCAACAATGTGGCATGTGCGACCAGCAAAGGCTCAGATCAGCTTGCGCATACGCGCAGCCTGATCAGAGCCTTTGCTAGTTGCCTGAATATGCTATGACTCTTAGGCTACTCACCGATCATTATTTGGAGTTTCTAAGCTTGAAAGGAGGCTGCACAAGCTCATCTGAGTCTACATTTGTCAAAATGCCACATTGTTGGAAATACCATGTAGCGGCTCGAATTTAATTGTGTTGAGCCTCAATCCCTTTAATGATGAACTTGCAACAATTCTTTCATTTGCCATAGATGTCGCTGCCTTTATGTAAAAAAGTCCAGGCTTTGACATCATTTGGCTCAAACAATATGATCATTTTTGATTAATTTAACTCTTTTGTATGCTAGGTAATTTTTAAAGATCATCCATGGAAAATTCTGACATTGTGACACCAAATTAAAGATGTTTTAACACAAAAAGTACTCTGACCTAATAACATGCTCCAAATTGAGAAATGCAAAGTTGTGTCTTAAAGAGATTCCATCAACAGTGAAAATAGAAATTCTTATTATGTATACTGAGAGACTTTCTCCAATTACAGCGTCATTGTAAAAGAAACCTATCTTTTCTATTTTCTACAGTGCTCATCTGAAAATGGACAACACATCATAGCAGGAGCTGGAGAATTACACCTTGAGATCTGTCTCAATGACTTACAGGAACTGGCTGGAGTACCCCTTGTGGTAGGTACCATAGTGTCAAAACATGTCTTGACTACAGCAGATGACAAAGTATTTATGGGATATCTTCTTTGATTTTCAGGCAAAATAGGTCTTGATATTACATGTGAATCATCTCACAAAATATCAAGCCTTTTTTTTTGCTTAAAAGGTTATATTAACAAAACTATAAAATGTCATTGACTGCAAATTCTGCATTGAGCTAAATTACTTTAAAATCTCATTTTCGCATGATGTGAAAAGGTTAAGATATTTTCATTATGTACACAATGTTGTAATGGACATCATTACATAATGTTACTAACTATATATGTAAACCACTAGTGGTTTATCCATTTTAATACATGGCTTTATATCACTCCCAGATGGGACATCAAATGATATACAATTCTATTCCTATTTCTACCATGAAAACATTCATTATGGTGTCTGCTTGGAATTGTCTCCCTGAGTCACTTCCAATTATTACCAAATTAAATGTTCACATTGGAAGATATTAAATACAGATTGAGATGTCTCCATTGAGTATCCACAACATATATTTTCAGCATTGAGAAATAAGAAAAGGATACTGTGTACTGTATTTTCTCAAAGTTTGCACTTTTAATGTATCCGTCTCTTTATATGGACAGTGTTTCAAATAATGCATTCAATTTCTTGTGCATGGTGTAAATATAAGAGATAAAAGATGTATTCTTTTTCTCATGAACATTTTCTCTTCCTTTGGCTTTGTATTTTGAACTAAACCTTTGGTGTACATACTTTCATGACTATCCAAAAATGAAAATTTAATTTCTTACTGGAAACATTGTCTTAACAAAAGTTAATATAATTTATTTCAGCAATCCGACCCTGTTGTGAGTTATCAGGAGACTGTAAGCGGAGCGTCCGACCGTATGTGTCTTGCGAAATCCAACAACAAGCACTGCCGTTTGTACATGACAGCCGAGCCCCTGCCAGCTGGACTAGCTGAAGAGATAGAAGATGTAAGCCTGTTTGTTTGATTTGATTCTTTACATCCCAGTCAACAATTTTTCAGTTATGTCAGGACGGATCTTCCTGGGTTGAACCAGTACTTAGCAAGGATAAATGTGCCTTGCTCAAGGACACAACATAGTGACCCCAGTGAGGCTCGAACCCACGGCCCCTCAGTCTCGAGTCAAGCACTCTACCACTGAGCCACCATGCTTCTAAAAAGTTGTAAGAAAAATTTTATTCTATTATTTTATAACGATCAGCTGTATTTTTCAATACATTATATCAGTTTTTTTATCATTACATAATACTAAGTCTGTATTTTTTTGTTGAAAAAAAAAACACTATAAAAAAATCATTACATTGTACTCAGCATTTTGATATTAAGTGAGTTAGTATATATTGAAAAAAAAAATATATATATATAATTTGTTTTATCTTTACATTACATTACATTCATTTATTGTTTCTTTTCACTATAGCGTAAAGTCACTGCAACACAAGATGTCAAATTGAGGGCCCGTCATCTTGTGGAGAATTTTGATTTTGATGTGGGCGACACGAAGAAGATCTGGTGTTTTGGACCTAATGGATCTGGACCCAACATGCTGATTGACACGAGCAGGTCTGTACAGTATCTGGCGGACATCAAGGACACAGTTGTGGCTGGTTTCCAGTGGGCAACGCATGAGGTATGTATAATAACATGCATATAAGGGAACAGGAAATTCTAAAATCATAAAGTGTCAAACAATGTATTTTATGTGGGCTTTGTCGAGGCAAAACCTGTCTTTGCGGTTTGTGACCAAGTAAACCTTAAGCCAGCCTGCTTAGTTACAGAGACTGGTCAGAGCATAAAAATTTTACGTCACAAGTGCTTCTTTCAAACTTTACAGAAAGTGAATTACAAAGGTGCTGGTCAGGCTGTGCAGATGCACAGGCTGGTCTGCGTCTTTGTTATTTGCATACAATAAAATCATGCTTTCTCTCTGTTGACAGCAAATATTGAGATGAGCCGGTTGAGCCCAATACAACCACGTAAATATACTAGATTTATGTGACCCTTTAAGGGTTAACCCTTAAAGCGCAGATTAAAGCGCCAATTATTTGCAGCAGTCAACTTCAGCAGATGACATTTTCAGATGCATTTTTTTCTTGGCGCTTTAAGGGTTAATAGACAATCATATTTGAATTCGCCACAGTATAAAACTTTTTAACAAATACTTAAATGAAATTATAATGACATGAACATGTATGCTCAATATGTCTTTTAATTTTTCAGGGTCCACTGTGTGAAGAAACGATGAGGGGTGTCCGCTTTAACCTTCAGGATGCCACCGTGCACCCAGACCGGGCCCACCGTGGTGGCGCTCAAATCATACCAACAACTCGCCGCTGCATGCTGGCATCAGTGTTGACAGCAAAACCAAGAATTATGGAACCAGTCTACCTAGTTGAAGTTCAGGTATGCCCTTGTTTTACAATTTTATCAAATTTATTATTTTTGTTTTCTTTTTTGGGCCAAGTAAATAAGACTTTGGTATACTTCCACCAAGCGCTTTGAGGCGTGACTGTAACGGTAAATGCATTGAATTAATCGAGGGTCATGCCTTAGAGGTCGTGGTAGAAGTGTACTTATCCACTATCTGCAAAAGTCTGGATTTAAAGTTCATCCTGACATATCCATTGGGAAAAGAGGTCTTCATTTTAGCATGAGTCTTCAGCTACATCCATACTTTGTGTATGCGAGCAGCTAAGACTGGTGAGCCTGCGCATTTCCACAGGTTCATTTCACCCTTCATAGACTGGTATCTGACCAGTAAATAGAAAAATATTAAAATATGTGCGCATACATATACAAGCATATACATCTCTAAAAAAAATCTCTGACTGTCTTATTTACTGTATTCTGAGCAATGGGGAAGTAATAAAGTATCATATATTTATCTCTGTAGTAGTTATAGAACTTTCAGTTAGGGCCTGAAGACAGGCTACAGCCTTCATTGCTTAACCCTTTACTCCATAGGCTTTTTTTAGATCATGACATAATTTTCTGTTTTAGACAACAGAAAAAAAATTCAAGAAAAATCTAAGTTAAGTTTTGAATACTTTTGAAAATATTATGGAAAATTGAGCATTTGCTCCAAAAGAGCAAATGCTCCATTTACCATAATATTTTCAAATGCATGATTTTTCAAAGGCGTCAAATGGCGTTATTATGGAGTAAAGGGTTAACAATGGGATAAATACCCAAATCTCACAGGCTGGCTGATATTGTAACACTAACCCTTTGCCTGTTAGTGTTGTCAGCTGATAATTACATTGTATCAGCCCTGCAAACAGTTTGGACTCAGATCAGGCCAAATTGCTTGCAATATTGACGACCTAAGTACACAAGCAGATTGGAGAGCAGACGAGAAGTCTTGACTAAGAGTTGAAGACGAATGCAGCAACACAATAAGAATTGACAATTCTAAGCAACATTCATACTGACTAGTAGGTGAAGTACTTCAATGCATAGGTGCAAGTTTTCAAGATTAATCCTGAATTCAGGATTTTGAGGCTGACTTTCCATTGAAAGTCAGCCTCAAAATGCTGAATTAGGGAGATTATAGTAGCTTCTCTGATTAATTTTCAGATTACCTAAGCACAATTAACCTTTTAAACATGAAATTAGTCATTTTTGTAGGCATCTAGCAGGTTTAGAAACTTAAATTTCTAAAGTTCAGGAATTTGGAAATTTTGAACTTTCACCCATGTCAATCCTTTATCTGCCAAAACTCAATTTGATCATCAGTCTGTCAAAACTAAATTTTAGAGATAAATCATTATTTTACCTATAACAGTCATGTATAGCGTATAATTTCTGTTTTTCAGTGTCCGGAAGTGTCTAAAGGAGCTGTCTTCAATCTAGTGTCACGTAAACGAGGTGTTATAGTTGAAGAGGTCTACCATGAAGGAACACCAATGTGCACATTAAAGGCACATATGCCTGTGAATGAGTCTTTCGGTAAGTTTTTCTGGATTAACTTCCTTCATGTATACTGCCATGTAAAGCTCTTGTAGCATTACTATAATCTGTATTTGAGTCGAAGAGATTTTAGTAATTACCTAGAGTGAAAGTTTTCAGGATTAATCCTGAATTCAGGATTTTGAGGCTGACTTTATAGAAAGAAAGTCAGCCTCAAAATGCTGAATTAAGGAGATTAGTTTTCAGATTATTTAAACACAATTAATCATTTTAACTTTAAATTATCCACGTTTGTAGCCATCCTGCAAGTTTTAAAATTTGAATTTCAAAAGTTCAGGATTTTGGAAATTTGAACTTTCACCCATGAATTATAGCATAGGTGATCAACAAAAAAAACATTGAGGGCTCTGATAAGCCTGTACATCTACACAGCCTTGCCAGAGTTTCCAATGCTTATATACCCAAAGTGTGGTAGAAGTTGTATTTTCTGGCAAAATATAGGTCTTACAGCTCGATCCACGGCAAGCTGCTCATTTACATTAACTCTTTGCATGCTTGGTAATTTTTCATGTTTTTTTTTGTCGTCTGCAGAAATTTGTCAACATTACCTTTGTTTTCTATGATAAAACAATCTTCAGGGACAGAAACACATATTTTAGAAATTTTGACATGTGACACCTAAAAATACAAAATGGACAATCCCAAACTTATTGTATCAATATTCAGAATGAAAAGGATTAATTACAAAATTGTATGGTATTGGTTTCATTTCTTCCTATACAGTAAAACCTGTGTAAAACAGCCACTCTCAAAAAGACCGAAAATTGGTTTTAAAGACCATTATTGCTTAATGCAGGTCAAAAGTATTGCAGAATGCTCCAAGGGGAGCATTCTGCAATACTTTCAATCTTCATTAAGCTACCATTTGTCATTAAGATCTTTGTTTTGTCTATTTTTGAGCGGCTGTATTACACAGGTTTACTTTTGAATGGCAGACGTTCTGTGATATATGTTTACTTTTGAATGGCATACGTTCTGTGATATATCTGGTCATATCAATTTAATGTTTCATCCTATTTTTCAGGTTTTAATGGTGATCTGCGAGGCGAGACCGGCGGCAAAGCCTTTCCACAGCTTTTCTTTGACCACTGGCAACTGTTGCCGGGCGACCCTCTAGACACCAGCTCAAAGGCAGGTGGCATAGTTCTAGACATAAGAAAAAGGAAAGGCCTTGCACAGACAATACCAAGTTTAGACAACTACCTTGATAAACTGTGAACAACAAATAAACTCCAAGAAAAAATTATGTTTTATTTGATATATTGATAAGAATGTATTTTAACTTTTTGATGATAAAAGATCCCTTACTTTGCAAACAGTGTAGACCCTGATCAGGGCGGGAAAAGTATTCAACATGAAAATTGAGCCATTTGGTGAGATTTTGGTACTTATCAGGTATACTGCAGTACTCCGGCATCCAAATTAGGTTACCTTGCACCCCTCCAAGAAAATTTTTCATGGGTGACAAAATCTTTATTGGTACCCCCTGAATGCACAAAAAAGTTGTCCTCAAAAGAATTTTAGTGAAAATACATGGTTTCCATTTCGCATTCAGGGGGACCCAACGAACCATTTGGCACCTATGAAAATTGAACCATTTGGTGAGATTTTTGGTACTTATCATGTATACTTGAGTTCATCCTTTATACATGCATGTGCAGCTATCTAGACGGGCTAGAGATCTTTGGCTTGACCTTGATCTAAGTCCATACTTTGTGTGTGCAAGCAGTGAAGGCTCTGGCTAGAATGCTCATTTCCACAGGCTCATATGAGCCTTCAGTGCTCACATATACAGTGCAGTCCCTATATAATGCTATATTAGGGGTCCTTTGGTATGGACAGTGTTATAAGTTTTGTTTGATTTGATTCTGTACATCCCAGTCAACAATTTTTCAGTTACGTCGGGACGGGTCTTCCTGGGTAAAACCAGTACTAAGCAAGGATTAATGTGTCTTGCTCAAGGACACAACGCAGTGACGTCCGTAAGGCTCAAACCCGCAGCCCCTCGGACTCGAGTCAAGCACTCTACCACTGAGCCACTGCGCCCCCGCTGTGTTATAAGTAAACCGTGTTATAAAAGGATAATTTTACAAAGGAGTTATTGGAAAATGACCATGAAATGGTCATTTTCCTATAATTCCTTTGTAAAATTCCATGGTAAAAAATTTGGGAGCCACAACATGACCATGCTATATCCAAATCCATGTTATAAAAAGGTGTTATAAAGGGACTACACTGTATGTGATAATTACCAAAATCTCATTACTGGCTCATTTGAAGACTGACTTGAATAGTCTTGAACCTGTATGGTATTGTAGTATGACAAGTACGACAATGACCTTCAGAAATGTAGAATGACTTAGTGGAGAGGACTACACAATATTTAGGAAAAAACATACACAAAAAAGTCTTGAACCTTGAAACTGTAGTATGATTCAGTAAAGAGGACTACAGCCATCTTTGAAATAAGAAAAAGCAATTGAATAAAAATCAACAAGAAACCATCTGTATTGTTAAATGGCAGGAGAGATCTGCTTCCATACTGTTTGCATATAAGGTCCATACTGTTTGCATGTAAGTTAAAACAAATCTGTCAAGTAAAAAAAAAATAGACGATAACAGCATGAAAACATTTTTTGCTGGCACTTGAAGATTACATGTATATTCATTTTCCACCCAAAATATGGCCCAAATCATGACAAATCCTGTTGCTTAATTTAATACATGTTTTAAGTTATTAATAAAAATATTGATGCTCAGTATGTTAATAAAAATATTGATGCTCAGTATGTCTTATTTCTTTTGTTTTTTTTACAATATCAAATACATGTATGAATTTAAGATCCAGCAAAGTGGAAAACCTATTAAATAGAGGATCTTATATGAGTGAAAGTTGTGTCACACGCTATTGACAGTCATGCTTTAACCGACACAAACCCATGTATTAACAATGCACTTCACATGCTGTTAATGCACATCTTTTTAACTACATCTATACATTCTGGACCATCAAAAAAAATGACGCCATCAACAGTAACATGCATAGAAATAAGCATAATTTACTGACATTAGGATGAGGCAAGTGTTTGCTTTGGAACTGGCATTAAACCTATGCATTTTTTACGCTTTTGTGAGCCAATATAGGCACTACAAAATTCAGTTTTTGGATGCCTTTTCTCCATAGTTTTCAAGCAATAAAATTATTGCAATAAAAGCAATTAAACATGTTTTCTGATACATTAACATCTGCTAAAACCCTTGAGGTTGTTAAACCTTCGCCTTTCAGGCTCGGGCTACACCACCACCCTCGGGGCTTCATCTCATACAGAGGATCTTATACAAATGCACAAGGGTTCCCCTTTAAATTTCATTCAAGGGAGATAACTCAAACAGCGACTATCTCTCTCTCTCTCTCTCTCTCAACTCCCTCTTTCCTTATCTCCTCCGCCCCCATTTTCTCATAATTTGTTTCTGAATCCACCTTGTAAAACATATAGAGCTTTGATAAGCAAATATCAACTAGTCATACATTGTTTTTACTAAAACGTGACAAAATGTATAACTCTGCAATGGAAAATAAGGCATGTATAAAATCTGTCTAAGAATTGTTCAAGACCTCCTTTTCTTGCTGATATAATGCACACTGAAGTAGCTTATCTATCAATACATGCATTTGGGAGAGGAGACATATATATTGAGAATACATCTTGTCATGTTTTATTGATAATGTGACACCTAAAGATTCATATTTTGTAGTATGACTAACTTATACATGTACCTGTGTATTGTAAAATGTACTGTGCTTGTATATGTTGTATGATGTTGTTTCTGAAATAAAACAATTAATTACAAAAAAAAACTCAAACAGGAAGCAAGGCAGTGTTACCATACTGCATGTAAAAAGTTTTTGACCCAATATTTAACCCTACCAAATATACTGAAGGACTTTAGAAATGCGCCACCTGCTTAAATGCTAATTTATGTCAAACATTTAATATTTTCATAATGTGAAAAATGAAACTGACAAGTTCCGTTATTTAGCTTGCAATCAATAAGAAACTCGAAACGCTGTGGCTTATGATTGCCGTGACGTTGCGATAATTCTGAGATAACTCATATCAAAAAAGTCACAGAGTACCAATACCTTCCATAATGAACGAAAAAAAGTTTTCAGTTCTTTCTCGAAAGTAAAAGGAAAGACAAAATCAAATCATGAAGTTTTAGGCCTCTGGCAACGTTCATTTCGTCAACATGACAACATTACTTTTTGACGTAATTGGCCGTTTATATCCTAAGGATCAGGAATAATCAAAATCTTTTAATTGCCAACAGATACTCCTCAATGAGTTGCATAAAAGACAAAAGTATCGCGACATGCACGAACATCATCCGCCTGTTATTGCTGTTTGAAAATTCAAGACTGTAGTTAGCAGTGGTAGTGTAATAAAACAATTATTTGCAAAACCTTTTGTGTTTTTCCAATAGTTAAGACATCTGGCTACCACCTCAAAGTGTTTGTTTTCAAATTTACTCAGACGACAATTGTTGAAAAACACTAACGTCTTTATTATGTCAGAATGAACAGCATGAGCAAATCAAAATTATGGCAAATGTGGTTCATTGTGCAAGAGGATAAAAATGATAAATAAAACATCCTCAAATAAACCACATGGAAGAGAAAGTGAATATAAAATGGTGCGTTTTTAAAGTCTCTCAGTATATTATTAAATATCTCTAAGGCTATGGATGTGATGTAGGGCACAAGGTTTTTCGTTTAGGGTTTATCCAAGGATGATAACACAAACAGGAAGCAAGAGAGCAGCAATTCTCAGATGTGACACGCCATTTTGACCTGATATTTATACACCTACCAAACATATAGAAAAATCTCAAAAGGTATTAGTTAACAAGCAGAGGTATGGATGGACATAAGGCTGATCACTTTATCCCCTGATTTTGTCTGTCTGGGGATAACAAGATCTGGGACATTATCACATTACACCCAGGCCAGGCCCGAGGTTATAAAACTTTTCCATGCTCAACTCAGCTGAGCACTTTATCCTGCTCATAAATGTTAAATGCCAACAATTGTTGGCATTTTAACATTTATTAGCACGATAAATACAACATCGGAGAGACTTAAAGTAAAAAAAACAAACTCTTCATTTATCTCTATTTTAGTTTTTATGAGCAGTTGAAATTTCATGCTAAGCTGAGTTGAGCATAAAAAAAGTTTTGTAACCTCAGAGCCTGTAAAAAACAACACATGATATATAACAAAACTTTTATTACAGATAACTGCAAAAAGAATCATTTTCCAATAAAACAACATGGCATGTAGTAATAACAACATTAGCAAAATATCATGAAAGTCTTGTAGTTTTATAATAACATTAACAAAATATTTTAACTCACCATTACCGAGGTCGTACGAAGCTGCTAGGCAACTTCTAAAGACCCATTTGGAGATCTCACAAAATTTGAAAACACTGTTTCACCCAGGATGTAGCACGATGCATTGGATTTGAGCTCATGTCCATGCCAATGTTTGTTAAGCCTCAATTTGATTTTACATACAATCTACATCAATGCCCAAGCATGAGAATTTTTTTCTCAAAATATCTTTATTTTTTCAAAAGCATGATTGTTTTTCTTCAAACACCTTCAAACACACAAATTTCTTTCTAAAATTCTTTTTTTTTTTCAAAACAGGATTTTTTTTTCAGATTATATTTTTCCCCTAAAAATCCTTTTTTAACCCTTTGTATTCGGGAAACCCCTAAAACCAGTACTTTTGCAAACAGTGAAGGCCCAGATGAAATGCAGCATTATGCTGCATTTCATCTGGATCTACAATGTTAAGGTAAAAAAGATCTTTAGACAAAAATACAGTATTTTTTGAAAACTATAACTGGACAACCCTAGATATGTACAATGGACTATCACAAGTTTATTGTATCAAACCAGAAAGAAGAATCCATCAGTATATAAAGAGTGAAGTAAAAGAAACGAATAGTGTGTTTTTTTTTTACCCTTAAAGCGCCAAGAAAAAATGCATCTGAAAAAGTTGTCTGCTGAAGTCTTCTGCTGCAAATAATTGCCTAACAAAACTGACAAATTAATTATAGAAGCAAACAGTGTGGACCCAGAACAGACTGCTCCTCTAGGAGAAGTCTGTTCTGGGTCCACACTGTTTGCGATAGAGGCTTTTTAAACATTTCAGCAGACAAGAAAAGCAGAAGTTTTTTGTTGCGATTGGCGCTTTAACGGTTAAATATAAGTTTTGAGCCAATACAGATGAGATGGTGCTTGCCAAAAGACAGCCAAGGGTCAGAGCCTTCACTAAAGGTATGTAAGACAATAGTTTCAGATCTTGCCCCACTAGATAGCTGCTCATGCAAATTAACCCTTTATATTCTGATGGAATTTCCCCATGCCTATTGATACAATAAGTATGGGCCTGTCCATTGTATACTTTAAGGGGTCCCAGGCAGAATTTTGGAATTATGATGTACTTCTGTCCCTGAAAATCTGGGCAAGTTGCATAGTTAACACGAAACTCTGCAGCATTTATGATATATTGACCAAATAGTATGCCATCCAACAATGATTTTTCTCTCTTTTTTTCTCCAAACAAAAACAAAGATATTTCAACATAATGAAGACTTTTCCCCAACTTAAGTACATATTTGTCTACTTTTCCCATGAAAGCAGTTGTGGCACTCATTGGAAGCATCTCAATTATCATTGCCACACCATATGTATTAAAGAAGAATTCAGAAATTATCTTATTACTCAACTATTGTAAGAGCTTTTAATCATGAAAAAGGTAAATTACATCCCAATATTTACAGTGCTAGTACCTAGGTTATGTACATCTATACCTACTTTTAGTATATTTTACATCTATACCGACTATATTTACAGCTCTATCTCGGCTATTTACAGCTTTTACCATTTGAGCATTACTACTTGGTAGTCTACTACATTAACCTACTATGTACATGTCACAACTTCAAGCTAGTCACTACTCTATTTACATAGTTATACTATCCAAAACTTATAATGTAACACACTTTCTGCTAATCTGTAAAAGTTAAATAGAAAATGAACAGGCCCCAAGGTTATAAAACTTTTTTTGTGCTAAACTGAGCATGAAATTTTAACTAAATACCGACAAATAAACAGGTTTATTGCTTATATCTCTAAGATGTTGTATTTATCATGCTAATAAATGTTAAAATGCCAACAATTGATGGCATTTTAACTTTTATGAGCAGGATAAATTTTGTGCTCAGCTGAGTTGAGCATGAAAAAAGTTTTATAACCTTGGGGCCTGGACCTTCAATAGAAAAATCGGAAGGTCCCATTTTAGGATAGAGTTCGTCTTGGCCATTCTGGATGCAACAATTTATTACAGCATAACCTGCCTAATAGGCCTATATGCATTTAAGACAATGGACAAGCTTACTAGTCAGTGAGAGCTGCCATTTAAAATCAATTTTCTCAACCAAAACATGCATTGTGGGTACCAACATGATAGCTCTAACAAAGTAAAGCATAGCTGAAAATATTCACACACCCTGGCTAGGAATCGAAGCCAGATTGCCCCGGCCGATACAAGACCAATGCTCTAACCACTGAACCAAAGAGTGGACTCAAAAGAACCGTCTTAATTGATCAACCCAAAACAAACTGTTTTAAAATGTGGATAAGAAAATATTCACTTATTTACGCTCAAATTTTTTGTTTATATCTGGACATATGTGTGACATTATAAGTTTGGTGGTAGTACACTGTTGGTTTTGTCTTGGACAATACTAGATAATACTGAAATAAAGGAAGTGGATAGACCCACACAAGACAGAAATATTAAAGAGTCATAAGGTGCCTTAACATACAAGTTACACCATTAGAAAAGGACCATATGAGTATAAAATTATTCATGCAACAGGGCCAAGCTTTACAAACTGTCTAGATTATACACCTGTCTAATTTGATAAGGCCTGATAAGATTGCCCAGTTTTCTATCCCAAAAACGGAATCAGCCTGTCCAGGGTGATATAATCCTCTCAGTTTTACATCCCTTGGCTGCTATTAGCCTGTCTAGGATATAAGAGGCAAAGGTTAATACATGTATAACAATGCATGGGTGAAAGTTCAAAATTTTCAAAATCCTTAACTTTTGAAATTCAGATCTTAAAACTTACAGTTTGCCTACAAAATGCTAACAATTTCAAGTTCAAATGGTCAACTGTCTTTAGATAACCTAAAATTAAATCAAAGAAGCCACTAAGATCTGCCAAATTCAGCATTTTGAGGCCGACTGGCCTCCAAATCATGAATTCAGGAATGATCCTGAAAACTTTCACCCATGACAATGCTGTTACCAGCCTGTAACCTGCCTCAGGCTGCTTGTACCAGCTTGTCTACGCTGGAACAGTGTATTGGACTAGTTTAAATTTCAAAGTCTGGTTTAACCACTAAGATCTACATAAAGAGTGTGCTTTAAAATAAGCTGCCCAAAATTCCAAAAAGTAAAAGTACTTTGTTTCTTCAAATAGTAATTTTGCTTAGATTTTTTGATGATGTTTTTTACTAAATCTGATTTTTTTTTAATCTAAAGTGAAAATTTTGGAAGAGCATAAATTCTGGCCCTTCTAGACTGACTACTCTATGCCTGTGGAATGGGCCTTTTATTAGGTTGTAACTCTGATGTTGCCTGCTTTGGCTCCATAAATACAGCTCACAGGGACCAGTCAAGCTTTTACATTATGCCATTATATATGGGCCTCAACGCCAGAAAACCTGTCTTTGGAGGTTTGTGAATAGCAAAGGAGCAGACCAGCCTGCGCATATGCACAGTCTGATCAGGGCCTTTGTTATTCGCATATTGGAAAGTATCATATCTAAGCTAATTACAAGTGGAATTTCAACTTCCTAGCTAGTCTCTGCAGCTGAGCAGGCTAGTTTGAGCCTTACTTTGTCGGAAACCCCAAAGACAGGTTTTCTCAAGTCACAGCCCATACATACATTCATGGCTAAATGTAAAAGCTGGACTAAACCACATGGAACAGAAAACATAAGCACCAAAGTAGTGTCAATACAGATAAGCATACATATACATGTACATCATGTCAATAAATGTACAAAATAGCAAATGTAAATCGGCAGTAATTGTTCTAGCATTTCAAACACTTCTGACAAACAGTCATTGGCAAACGGTGCAGACCCTGGGCTCAAACACTTTCTGATCATCAGCATATGGTAAATTCGGAAATTTTTGCGAGAATTTTTTTTTGCGAATAGCATTATATGACATATTTGCGATGCTAAAAATTCGCGACTAGGGCATGATTTTCCTTAATCAGTAAACGACAGAGTGATTTTGCCATTTCGGGAGGATTTGATTTTCACGAAACTGCAAAGTTTTGTTAAAATAAAACCCTCGCGAAAATTTCCGAATTTACAGTATAATTAAGACCCACAGCAGGCTGCACCTGAGCATTGGCATACTGTGGAAACTCAGATCAGACTGCTCCAGATCAGATTTCTCAAACAGTAATGACCCAGATAAGACTGTTCCTGATCGTTGGAAAACAGTGAGATCAGATTGCTCAAACAGTGTAGACACAGATCAGACTGTTCTTGGTCATTGGCAAACAGTGCAGGCCCAGATAAGACTGCTCCTGATCATTGAAAAACAGTGAGATCAGATTGCTCAAACAGTGTAGACACAGATCAGACTGTTCCTGATCATATGCAAACAGTGCAGATCCAGATCAGACTGCTTGAGAGCAGTCTGATCTGGAACTGAACTGTTTGCCATTCCAACAGTTACTATGTGCCTTAAGAGCAGTCTGGTCTGGATCTGAACTGTTTGTCATTCCAAAAGTTACTATGTGAGTGAAGGGCTGATTAAGAAGTAAGCATTTGAAATTGTAGAGTCATTGCTGTCACCTCAACTAGCATGTGGGTGGGGTATTTGTTAATAAATAATTACATATCTACAGCCATGTATAAAGAAACGTAACTGGTATAATGCTTTTCTGGTAGAGCTTCTATTAGTAAGAGGCCTTTGGACCACAATTTATTTGCTCCAATGAAACAACAGTTGTAAGATATTTACCTATTTGTGTCATTTTACCAACTTCTTGGTTGAATTATGCAGATTTTGGTTTCTGTGAAAAAAAATCTGCTTGCTTTTGAAAGACTTTGTTTGATACAGGTGATTTACCCATTTATGGTGAATGGAATTTCCCAATTTTAGGGTTGTTGGGTGGTATTTTTCATTTTTATTCAATTTTATTCAAATTTTAAAAGAAACTTCTGTAAGCAAACAGTGGAGAACCTGATCAGATGCCACATTTTGCGGCATCTGATCTGGTTTTGCACTGTTTGCCAATGTCCCACAAAAAGGGTGCTAGGCTTATATGGGTTAATCAAGCTCAATAATTAATGTTCAAATATTTTCTTTTCTTTTTTACATGCACACATTTTCAGATACAGCACAGTCCCTTTATAACACATCCCATTATAACATGGATTTGGATATAACTTAGTCTTGTTGTGGCTCCCACATTTTTTTTACCATGGAACTTTACAAAGGATTATAAGAAAATGACCATAAATGGTAATTTCTTATAATAACTTTGTAAATTGTCCCTTTATAACACTATTCACTTATAACTTGGCCCATTCATATGGACCCCAAACATAGCATTATAAAGGGACTGCACTGAATACACTTTTTCTTCTGATCTTACTTAGTTTATTTTGATTATTCACATTATACAATATATTGAAACATTGGAGCAGCTGCCTTTAAACAAGGTTAGGACATGGGTTAGGAAGAGATGGGGTATTTCAAGGAAATCCTGAAAACTTTCATCCAAGTACTTATTACATCATTTGCATTGACTACAGTGTACCTGATATGTAACAATCTACAAGAGTGAGCACCAAATGGAACAGTATCTCAAAATGGCACAAAAAGCATGATTTCTTCATAATTTTGGTCAGTTCATGAGATTTTGGTAATTTTTGCATATGCATGACAGCATACTATAAACACAGATTTAGATAAACAAAAATTTTCAGCGTAAAATTGTAAATGTTTTCTTACCTATAATTTTTAGCATATGTTTTGGGTGCTCAAAAGAACCGTCTCATTGAGACGGTTCTTTTGAGTACCTACAACATGTTTTGTTTGAGAAATAAGAAAAATATTTTCCTGTGACACACTCTTAACTAAAGGCCTGATAAACATGCATGCACAGCTGGTAGGACAAAAGGCCTTTTGCTTTGTCTGAGCCTTCAGTAAAGGCTGCATTGTTGAGCATGCCCTGACTGTCAGTGCCATAAAAACCAAAATCTCATGTGCTGGCTCTTTTAGAAATGACCCTATGAAAATGAGATCTGGCCCCGAGGTTATAAAACTTTTTCCATGCTCAACTCAGCTGAGCATGAAATTTATCCTGCTCATAAATGTTCAAATGCCAACAGTTGTTGGCATTTCAACATTTATTAGCATGACAAATACAACATCTGAGAGACTTAAAGCAAGATGCTTCTTTATTTGTCCGTATTTTAGTTTTTATGAGCTGATCAAATTTTGTGCTCAGTTGAGTTGAGCATGAAAAGTTTTATAACCTCGGGGCCTGGATTTCAATTAAATATTTAACCTCATTCCTGCTACTGATGATAACAATGACAACAATTGTCATGTGCTCTCTTAACTGCTTATGTTTTTTGACCGTCTATATTACAAACAACATGGACCCAGATCAGACTGCTCCCTTATGATTTTCCAAAAATAAACACAGTAGACATAATAAGCAGACAATATTTACAGGATGAAAAGATATTGGCATGGAAAGGGTTAATAAAAAATGTCTTTACCAAATTGCAGGAACTAGATTCTGCCTTAACCTTTTTTTATGAATGTTACGTTCAAATGAAAGAAAACCTATTTTATTGCATGATGTCGTGTCTAGGAGTGATACAACATCATGCAATAAATCAATAAAACACTTGTGGTTTACAGATTAGTGCGTAATGTAATGAAGTCCGTTATAACATTGCATAAAAGATGGCAAAATCTTGAGATTTTCACGCTAAAATGTGATTTTTAAGTTATTTTAATGTCATGTTATAAATAGAATCTAACATTCATGCTCCCGTATTATTGATTTTATTAAACTTGTTGCGAAAAAGTGATAACATGCTCGACAAGCCTCGCATTTTATTGCTTTTCCCCAACTCGTTTAATAAATTCAATAAAACATGGGCACTCATGTAAGATCCTCTATGTACTCTGAAGAGAATAAACTCTACCAGTAAAATTTTACTTATTCAGAGAGATAAAAGTTTGACCTACTATGTATGAAGTCCGAAATCCAAGCCAGTTTAACTACAGCAGACACCTACCGAAAAAACAATAAAAATCCAATTTTATTTATCAACATTAAATGCATTCCAAAAGTGAGTTTTCTTTATTCTTTCACCTGCATAATCTGGTCCCGAGGTTATAAAACTTTTTGCATGCTCAACTCAACTGAGCATGAAATTTCAATTGCTCATAAACCATAAAATGTTGAAAAATGAGGATTTTTCTTGCTTTTAAACTCTCAGATGCTGTATTCATCATGCTAATAAATGTTAAAATGCCAACAATTGAGCAGGATAATTTCGTGCTCAGCTGAGTTGAGCATGAAAAAGTTTTATAACCTAAGGGCCTGGATATACAAAGTCTTTTCGTAATAAGTTGAGATTCAGATCAGCTGGCTTTTGACGATAAAGTACCATTTAATCAACATACCGATGAATACCATATTCAACCTTATAAGTGGGCTTGAACTTATAACTTACATTCAATCCAGTGGTGTTTTCTTTGTTTGTTTTGTTGCTTTACGTCCCAATGGACAGCTATGGTCATTGTGGGATGGCCTGTTCACCTAACCCCACTTTTTCCTGGGCAAGCTCTTAGCAGTACTTCGTGCACATACATTCTTTTGTAACTGATAACAACCCTTCTTGAATGTTTCAGCGGAAGGGAGAAGAATGACCGTAGAAATGATTTCACGATCAATCTCTACGGAAGTATAGGACCGGGCCGGGATCAAACTCACGACTCCTGGATCTTCAGTCAGACACGCATCAGTAGCCAGACATGTTACCAACTGCGCTACGCAGCCCCAGTAATCTAGTGGTGTGTGAATGCATCACCATCATAGTAATTAAAACAATGTGGATCTTGATCAGCTGGCTTCAATGAAGCCAGCTGATCAAGATTCACACTGTTTTCTAAAGAGATCAAATTCTGAAACAGGCAAAGTGCACATATTAGGTTGAATATGGTAAGTCTCTTAACCCTATCTTATGGTTGCCAGAAAAGATCTCACTGAATAAAAACATTTTGGCAGATGAAAAATTCAAAAATATGTCAATTTTTTGGAACTCTGTATTACTTATCATCCCTCAGAGAGCACGTTTTGCCATTCTGATCACAAAAGATGTACATCTATTATAACACATTACCCTTTTTCAGCTTCTTACAAAATTAAAACATCAGCTAAGATGTTTTTGTTTGTTCGTGTTGATGCTTCACATCCCAGTCAACAATCTTTTCAGTCATGTCATTTCCCATTTTCCTGGTTTGAACCAGTACTAAGCAGAGGATAAAATAACTTGCTTAAGGACACAGCACAGTGCCAAGTCTAAGCTTCCTCATCCCCCCACCCCAACCCACTGACCCAAAACCAAAAGTGTGGTTAGGTTAACTGACCGTCTCGGCATGGATTGGAACGTAAAACCAGCCAACCATTAGCAGAGGACAAATATAATTACATTTCTTCATTTTCGGGAAAAAAAGAATTGTGTCCAGCAGTTCATCTGAAAACAGACAATTCACATGAAATATCAAGCCTTTCATGGCTTGAAGTATCAACAAAAATTTGCTGCCAACTTTAACCCTTACCCTGCCATTATTTTTGGTCCAGAAAATGTTGTCTGCTTATCACAACTGCTGCATATATTCAATTAACTCTTAAATCGCCAAGAAAAAAATGCATCTGAAAATGTCATCTGCTGAAGTCGTCTGCTGCAAATAATTGCCGAACATTACTGAAGAAATCAGTATAGAGGCTTCTTAAACTTTTCAGCAGACGAGAAAAGCAGACGACTTTTGTTGAGATTGGTGCATTAAGGGTTAAGACTACTTTAGCATGGCAGCATGCAGTATGAACTCTATCAGACTGCTCCTTCTGGGTCTACCTACATTGTTTGCAATAAAGGCTACCATGCAGAAAATCAGATGACATCTGTCGTTAATGATATGATGTGGACATTTTTATCTTACACCATGTAATTAATTCTAACAGGTTGAATTCGTTTTAAATGTCAATGCACTTAAACTATAAACAAAATGTGTTTTGTGTTTTTGATCATGAGAATTCAACAACATTTGTTAACAAATATTTATTGATAAAACAAACAGTAGCATGTACTTTTATAATAAGGGGATATCCCACCTATTCAAGTTGAACTAGTTCATGAGATTTTGGTATGTAATACATACGAGAGCAGGGAAAGCCCTTACAAGCCTGTGCACAGGCCCCAAGATAAGAGTGTGTTACAGAAAATTATTTTTCTTATTTCTCAACCAAAACATATGTTTTGGGTACTCAAAAGAACCCTCTCGATGCTGGTAGACATACAGTAGGGAAATAGATGAAGGTTCATGCCGAAGTTTATAAATCTAGTCTCACTAGATAACTGTGCCAAAGGGGGAGGAGTACTCTGAATTTTTACACATACATAGGCTTAGGTTATTTTTTTTTTGTTCAAAATTTTGAATTTCAATATTTTTTGGGGTTTTCAGAAAAATGAATATTTTTGGGGATATGAAGATTTTGTGCTATTTTTTTGGAGTCTCCATAAAATTGGTAAATATTTAGGGAACATTTATATGCATTTTAGGGTCTTTTCTTAAGGGCAAGGTACAGAATGGGGGATATTTTTGGGGGTTGCTAAAATTTCAAATATTTTTTGGGTTGCCTGAATTCCTGATTTTTTTTTTTGGTGAACGGTAGATGCTGGGCCCCGAGCCTACGTATGGAGAAAAAATTAGAGTACCCCCCCTCCCCCCTAGGAGCTGTGCATGCATATAGAATGAGTTTACACATATACATGTACAAAAGGTAACTGTCTCTTTTCATGTTTGCCTCTTAACAGATGGTTTTGTCAGAAGCCAGCTGATCTGGATCTACAGTGTTTTCAAAAAAAGATTTATCTGGGCTTAGCAGGACAAGGGATAACATCTTAACACTTTTTTTTAAAAAAAAATATCATCAGTCCATTTTGTCTGACATATAAGGGTAAATTGTAGAAATATTTAATGTATTAATATCACAGAGTAAACATTATTAAGCTGTGGCATGTGATTTCCAACAATGTAACATTTTGACAAATGTAGACTCAGATGAACATGCGCAGTCTCCTTTTAAGCTTAGAAATTCCAAATGATGTTCAGTCAGTTGCTGAACACTCCTAGAATATTCAAGTGACTAGCAAAGGCTCTGATCAGACTGCGCATATGCACAGGCTGATCTGAGGCTTTGCTGGTCGCACATACCACATTGTTGAAAATCTCATGTCGCGGCACATTTTAACATCAAAATCTGGAGTAATAAAAATGGTCATGGCAAATTCAGTGGAATTCTTTGGATTTTAAAATATTAACCCTCTACCTCGTAGAGATGCCTTTTAGCACTTTTGCAAACAGAGCAGACCCAGATCAGGCAGCTCTTGTAATAGCTGCCTGGTCAGGGTCTACTCTGTTTGTGTATGGAAATATGATTACATATGATCCACCACAAGGGAACCTGACAAATAATTTCTTTGTTCTATGTACAAACGTGAAATGTTATTGATATAATTATTCATAGTAGGTGGGGCTAAGAATAAGTGTTAATTTGGTCGTATTTTTTAAGCAATATGTTAGTAGAAATATTTTTCTTATTTCACCACAGAAACCTGTGTTGCAGGTGGTCATTTGAACCGTCTCAATGAGGCACTTCCAATGGCAAACCGAAACAGTTTTTCGTAGAGTAAGAGTTTTCCATTGAGTCCAACAATAGTTTCTGCAGTAAACTGATAAGATAAGAGTACATCACTTTTTATACTTCTTAACCAAAGTATATTTTGTAGGTACTCAAAAGTACGGTTCTTTTGAACACTCAAACAAATGTTTAAAGTGATCAATAAGAAAATATTCTAATTTTTACACTAAATTTTGTTTTTATCTGGAACTATATATGGGTCTGGATTAACCCTTTACTCCATAAGAATGCCTTTTGATGCCTTTGAAATATCATATGTATTTGAAAATATTATGGAAAATGGAGCATTTGCTATTTTGGAGCAAATGCTCCATTTTCCAAAGTATTTTCAAAAATATTCAAAACTTAAATTTTTCTTGAATTTTTTCAATGCTGTCTAAAAATAGCCTATTAAGTAAAGGGTTAAGGCCTAAGATTAGTGTATTTATTAGAGACAGTAAGCTTACGAGGGAGATGTAGGGGATGATATCAATATATGAGAAAAAGAGGCTTTAACACATTTACAATGTATTTTTAAATAAATACTGGATTTTAGCCTGTGTTAGCAATCCTTTTTGTCATAAATTGACTTGTGTATTTTCTATCAAAAAAGCATTCTAATGCACTTACTATTGTAACGAGACGTCTCATTGGATAACGTCAAAAATTTGCAATATGTGTTATATACTGTCCAAAATTGTCTGACGTCATTAATAACATCACTTTTCATTGGATGACGTACGGCTTTATGCGGCTTTCAACCCTCCAATTCGAGATGAAACTGCAGAAGTGCATTAGAATGGGGAAAACCATATTCAAAATTTTCATTTGGGGAGAAATATCGTCAGATATACGTTCGGAAATCACATTTAAAGGCTCAGCTCGCGTGTCACTGTAAAACTAAATTTTTGACCGTATATCCGACGATATAACTCTCCAAATGAAAGTTTTGAATACACTCATCCCCTAAATCTATTATATTATGATTGACAGCATTTAAGGTATTACAGAGTTTTCACTGGAACTGGGGATCACATGATCTTGATCAAGAAATGTCAAAACAGAATTCACATCCATCAAGTCTATATTCAACATTCCTGTGAGACTATCCTCGTCGTGGTTAAACATCTCCTGTTTCACTGGTCTCAGATGATCATCTTGAGATATGAATGAGTTATGGCTGGTATGGAGAGGTGAGTGAGGTGATGTGACGGTAGACTGTGCTGTTGTAAATACATTCAGATTGTCTAGATCATAAGAGTCTGACTGAGAGACTGTCACATCCATAGCAAATGAGATATCTGACATTAAACTATGACTGTCCGTACTGTGTTGTTGGTTGTAGTGGACAATCTGCCCGTTGGAGATAGACGCAGATGAATCCAGGGGCAAAAAAGCGGATGATTGGTTTGTGTTATAAGAAGTTGTATAGTTGTTCCCGCTACAAACAACTGGCGCAGTGCTTGCAACAAAGCTGGATTCCGACATCATAGATACTGGTGGCCATGCCTGTGCTGACAAGGTAGGACTAGGATTTGTATTATTGACTAAATTTTCTACATTAAAGGGAGCACTTCCGACTGACGTGTTACTGCTGCAGTAAGAGTCTGCATTGCTGACTGGCATCTTGTTATTAAGAATAAGTCTCAGGATCTTTGAGTTGTTGTTGGAGAGGGTTGATGGCTGGTCCATTGTAACATCCATGGGCTGGCCCTTTGCATCTTGTTGTTGGCCCTGGGACAGGATTCTTGTTCTGTTTGCCTCAGATCTAAAAATAGCACAGACACAATATTCAAGGTGTTAAGATACTTACTGCCTCTTTTCATGCTTTTTTGTTATCTGCCGATTTAAAAAAATTCTTGGACCTGGCTCAGAGGCCATAAAACTTTTCCATGCTCAACCCAGCTGAGCATAAAATGTCAACTGCTCATAAAAACTAAAATGCTGAAAAACACTGATTTTTCTTCCTTTTAAACTCTCATAATGATGCTGTATTTATCCTGCTTATAAATGTTAAAATGCCAACAAGTGTTGGCATTGTAACATTTATGAGCAGGATAAATTATGTGCTCAATTGAGTTGAGCATGAAAAAAGTTTTATAACCTCGAGGCCTGATCTTGTTTAAATCTGTTTGCGATGACAAAAGATGTCATACACAGGCAAGGAGTTAAATGGCTTTTCAGTAAATATTAATGTGGTTAGATCGTTAACTATTCTTATTCTATTCAAGCAACTTTGTTGACCACAAGGCATGTTGATGGTGCTAACTTTTGTGCACAAGCCTACGTTTTGTTACATTTCATACTGATAAAAGCATCATTGAAGTTTCTGTGACCCAGATTGCACTGAACCAAAAGTAAAGACCTTGATTAGACTTTTCTTTCAGATGCATAAGCAGTCTTAGGACCAGGGTCCGGTTCCAAAGCAGAGTTAGTTTAAGAAAGTTTGGCTCGTTCTTTTTGAGTACCCACAATAAGTGTTTATGTTGAGAAATAATAAAATTTATAATTAATTGTTACCCCGGCTAGCCGCGACTTTTGTCTTCTGATAAAAAACTTTGCAAACAGTTTGGATCCAGACCAGGACCGACAGAATGAAAAATTAATTTAAAACAAGAAATGTCACAGTCACGTGACGAATGCCCCCAAAGGAATTGGTCTAGCATAAGGCACATTCGAGGAAAGTTAGCTGTAATAAAGGAGATATGCTCCAGACATGAAAAACCTAGAAATGAGGCCAGAAGTCAACGTCAAGGTAAAAGTGACCCAAAATGGTATGCACCACTCGGCCATCCCAAGAGGAATCAACACACCAAATTTGGGATTCCCACATCAAATAACAAAGGAGATATGCTCCAGACACCATTATTCTAGAAACTAGGTCATAGGTCAAGATCACAGTGACCTAAAAATGGTTTGCTACACATCAGCATCCAAAGATGTATCTAAACAGCAAATTTGGGATTCCCATCTCAAATAATATAAAATATATGTTCTGGACACAATTATTCTACAAACAAGGTCAGAGGTTAAAGTGTCCCAAAATTGGTACGTGACACTCAGCCATCAAAAGTTGCATCCACACACCAAATTTGGGATTCTTACCTTTGTTAATATAAGATATGCTCCTGACACGATTTTTCTAAAAACTAGGTCGGAGGTCAAGGTCACAGTGACCCATAAAATGGTACAAAACACTCCACCATCCCAAGATGCATTCATACACCAAAATTGGGATTCCATCTCAAATAATATAAGAGATATGCTCCAGACACAATTATCATTAAAACTAGGTCAGAGGTCAATGTCACAGTGACCCGAAAATGGTAAGTGACACTTCCCCATCCCAAGATGCATATACACACCAAATTTGGAATTCCTACCTCAAAGAATATAAGAGATATGTTCCGAACACAATAATTCTTAAAACTAGGTCAGAGGTCAAGGTCACGGTGACCTGAAATGGTATGTGACACTCCGTCATCTCAAGATACATTTAAAAACCAAATTTGGAATTCCTATCTCAAAGAAATTAGGAGATATGCACCAGACTCAATGCAGTTTCTAGAAACTAGGTCAGGTCAAATTCAAGGTCATAGTGACCCAATTGTGGTATGCAACACTCCGTCATCCCAAGATGCATTCACACACCAAATTTGAGAATCCTACCTCAAATAATATAACAGATGTGCTCAGGACATGATTATTCTAAAAACTAGGTCATAGGTAAAGTTCAAGGTCACAGTAACCCAATTATGGTTTGCTACACTTCCTCATCCCAAGATGCATCATCACACCAAATTATGGACTCCTAGCTCAAATAATATTAGAGATATGCTCCCGACATGATTAATCTAAAAACTAGGTCAGAGGTCAAGGTCACAGTGACCCAAAATGGTTTGTGACACTCCGCCATTCCAAGATGCATTTAAACACAAAATTTGGAATTCCTATCTCAAAGAATATAGGAGATATGCGCCAGACTCAATGCAGTTTCTAGAAACTAGGTCAGAGGTCAAGTTCAAGGTCACAGTGACCCAATTATGGTATGGGACACATTGTCATCCCAAGATGCATCCACACACCAAATTTGAGATTCCTACCTCAAATAATTAAGAGATATGCTAGGATTACGATTATTCTAAAAACTAGGTCAAAGGTCAAGGTCACAGGGACCTGAAAATGGTATGTGACACTCCGCCATCCAATGATGCATTCATACACCAAATTTGGAATTCCTACCTCAAAGAATATAAGAGATATGTTCTCCACACAATAATTCTTAAAACTAGGTCAGAGGTCAAGGTCACAGTGACCCGAAAATGATATATGACAACACTCTGTCATCCCAATATGCATTTATACACCAAATTTGGAATTCCTATCTCAAAGAATATAGGAATATGCACCAGAATCAATGCCGTTTCTAGAAACTAGGTCAGAGATCAAGGTCACAGTGACCCAATTATGGTACGCGACACTTCCTTATCTAAAGATGCATCCACACAGCAAATTTGAAATTCCTACCTCAAATAATATAAGAGATATGCTCCGGACACGATTATTCTAAAAACTAGGTCAGAGGTCAAGGTCACAGTGACCCAAAAATGGTACGCGACACTCAGCCATCCAAAGATGCATCCACACACCAAATTTGGAATTCCTACCTCAAAGAATATAGGAGATATGCACCGGACACGAAGCGGGAGGGACGGACGGACGTTTTATTACTATAAAAACTAAGTCAGAGGTCAAGGTCACAGTGACCCGAAAATGGTACGCGACACTCCGCCATCCCAAGATGCATCCACACACCAAATTTGGAATTCCTACCTCAAAGAATATAGGAGATATGCACCAGACACAAAGCGGGACGGACGGACAGTGCGATTACTATATGCCTAAAAAGTCAGCAGATAACAACAAAACCACGAAAAACTACCCATCATGCAGAGTGAGAACTTTTGTTTTCAGAAAAAATGATGTCCCTCTACCAGCCAAACAAGTGTGTGATGGCATTTAACCCTTAAAGCGCCAAACACAACTGCAGCAGACGACAAATTTTGAGACATCTTTCACAATTTTGAAAAAAATAAGGTATGATATTTCATGAGAATCATCTGCCAACAGACTATTGTCATGAACTATCATGCCTTATTCGTTTTTTTAAAAAAGCGGCACAATTTTAAATTGTCATCTGCTGCAAAATATAGGTGGCGCTTTAAGGGTTAACTCTTTGCATGCTGGGTAATTTTTCATGATTTTTGTCGTCTGCAGATATTTTTCAACATATATTTTTTACAAATGAGCCGCGACACGCAGAAAGGGTCCTTAACGTGTTTTTTTTTTCGAAATTCAGTTTTCATCCAATTTCAAAAGAACTATTATTCTTTACAACTTGTGAAAATATGGTGGCCCTACCCCTATTATAACCATTTCTAGAGCTCTTAAAAGTTATATACCCGAATAGACATTGGTACAAACTTATGACGTCACTTGACGACGTCAATAATTTGATATGCTATTTTGTGGAAGTAATTGGCCTTTGGGCTTGACAAGAAACACGGAGGTCTTTGACAGCCCTGTTGTTGTTTTATTTTTCATCTCTGTTTTTTTTTAATTCCGTTACAGTTTATCCTGATTTAGGTATCTAGGAATTCAGGGTTGCACAGAATGTCGGCCTTATGGAGCTATGGCATGGTTTGCACGGGGGTTAGCGGACCAAAGCATTATGCAACTATCAGGCACTTTCAGCATGAAACACCAGACAGCCCCACACACGTATCTATGCATTTACATATATGCGTTATTTTCCATATCCCCAGAGAAAATGGTACTTAGCAACAAAGGCTCGGGAGTACGGTCTCAACTAGATTAGAAATAACTGTAAAGTCGCGAAATGCGATCAGCGATCTCTGTCTGACACGAGCTAGCACAATCACGCACTCTCGCTAGAACCTCTGCTCTTTTCACTCAATAGTATAAAGAAGATTGAGATCGACGTTTGCATTTCCATATTCATATGATTTTCAGGCGCGTTCCTCGGGCATTTCATAGAGTACGCACTCTCGAGGGGGTATGGGGGATCTTTATTTTAACACGGCCAGACATGGATTACTCAAAGGGTAGGTGGCTGCGTGAAAACTGGGCCTAGCATGCGCGCTCTATAGGCCTATGCCACAGGTGGTAGGCCACAATACGCCGTCTTTCACTACTCATTTTATTTTATCACGGTCAGACGTGAATTACTCAAAACGTTCGTGCGTGCATGCGCACTCTATTGGCCAGTGTCATAGATGATGGACTACACTACGCCGTCGTTCATCACATTATTATACTTTGATAAAAGTGCAAAACCCAATCTGCCAACTTTGAACAATTTTAAATGAAATATAAATGTATGCCTTCAACGCGCGTGTGGTACTCCCGTACTGCACATGTATACATGTTTGTCAAATTAAGATAGCCCACTTTCATTATTGTAGGGCTTGATTAATTGAGACGGTTCTTTTGAGTACATCCAACATATATTCAAAAAACGATCTTTTTATGATTTATTCTCTGTGTGTGTGTGTGTGTGGGGGGGGGGGGAGTATCTAAGTCAAGTGCGAAAAAAATTCCAAATATTTGGATTTCAGTGAAGATTGCATGTTTGGTCTCACGCTTGCGAACATGAATTTTCAGTTTGTCACAAACTGAAACATTCCGTTTGATAAATGTTATCATGAAACTTTAAAAAGGTAAACGGCCATATAAACAGGTTTCCGTAGCGCAGTCGGTAGCGAGTCCCTTCAGATCCCGGGGTCGCTAATAAGATGAACTGACACCGTCTCGACGTGACCATATCTGTTTACTGAGACATATTAAACACCACCACCCCCAACAAAGACACGGCCATACGAGATTAAGAAACGGTTGAGGGACCCAGAGCTGAGGAGCGCTAACCTCCAGGGGGGGGGGGGGGGGTACTCTGATGTTTTCATACATACGTAGGCTCGGGTCATTTTTGGGGGTTCAAAATTTTGCATTTCAATATTTTTTGGGTTTTGAGAAAAATGAGTATTTTTGGGGGTATGAAGACTTTGTGGATATTTTTGGGGGTCATCACAAAATTGGTATATATTTAGGGGTCATTTCTATGCATTCTAGGGTCTCTTCTTTAGGTCAAGGCACAGAATGGGGGATAATTTTTTGGATTGCTAATATTTTCAAATATTTTTGGGGTGCTTGAAATTCCTGATATTTTTGGGGTGAATGGTAGATGCTGGGCCCGAGTCTACGTATGAAGAAAAGATGAGAGCCCCCACCACCATCCATCCCCCCGGGCGCTAACCCTTTCCCTCAGGGCCGATATTTTGCATAAAAATGTGAAACAGGATTTGTTCAAATAGGCAACATTGGCATTTCCATGCACCTAGATGGTTGGGCACGGTTCCCCCGCGTTTTCCAACCCTTGATAAAATAAATGCAATACCTTCAATGTACACTTAATTGGTTACATTCGAGTGACATTATACATCCATTTGTGGCATCGTCTATATTTGACATTTTAGGCTACTTTTCCTTAAGTTATGTGTTGAATTTGGTACAAAAACGCAATGCATTAGTATAACTATAGCACAATGTAAATCTGTTTGTTGTTCTATTTTCATGATTTTAGCCTCTATAGTTTTGTAAAATACATTGTTTTTAAAGTCGTCGGTCAAAAAACAAACGTGTCGGCTTTGTATTAGAGCGTTTGGTTAGCACGGAAAAACATTGAGGCGTCATTTTTTTCCCTTTCTTCGGGTCCGAAAAGAGTTTGTTTATTCTTCATTTTTTACCAAACTTTGCACCTTTACATGATTAAAACTAGCTTAAAACATCATAAAAGGCGCAATTAAGCCTAGCAAAGATTCATATGAAGTTTATAAAGATTTCATTGCAAATAAAAGACAAAGTTGCAAATCTAAATGAAAGTTTGTAATATAGGGCCCGTGCCTTAACTTGATACTTAGGAAACGTTCATAAACAATACATACATTTTTGCAAGAACAACAACAGGAACAACAAGAGCAACAACAACAACAAAAACACTTAACAGCACGGAATGGGCCTATAGAAACAAATACACGGCCGTCTCTGGAAACAAGAAAAAAAATAGTAAGATATGGAATTAAAAAAAAAGTAATACTTACTCTCCGATTGAGTTATTTCCCTTGTAAGAAAAATAAAAAAAATAAAAAGAAAAGAAAAGCTTATTGAATTTGACCAAAGAAGCTCAAGACCCGTGTATGTAATTGTAAGATTACTCAGTCTGAAAAAAAAACATATCTAAATGCTTATCAACTTTATTTATATGATTGTTAATATTTATATTGTTTGATTTGTAAAATAAAAGTGAAAACTAAATAATTATGCGTTGTTTGAAAGCGTACATTTTTTAATCTTTCTTCTGTATAAATATTATCAACGGCTTCGAGCGAAAATGACTTGTGTCGCCGATCCCGCGTGATTGGTGACATTTGTCAAAATTCTAACTACTAATGCCCACACCTTTCTCAAACACGACGGGGCGTGAATAACGGCGGGAAACAGCCAGAGAAGCTTTCTCCAAACTTTAGTGGGTGCATAAAACTGGATGCAACGTGTGTGTTCTATAGATATTTACATGTATTTGCGGAGGCCTCGGTAAACCGAACATAGAATCATCGGCTTTCAGTGCTTTGACTTAACCGGTAATTAAAGCCATTTGTATTATTATATTCTGTACATAGTTTTATTTGAACTGCTGGTGGTGCCACTATGGTCATCGTGTAAAATAGAAGGCAAAAACTAAGTTCGATTCAGGAGACAGAAAACGTTAAACTTGGAAAACAAAGAAAGCGCTGACATCAATGATCGGCAACTAAAACATCGCGTAAACTTGTCGTCGCTTCTGACGTTAATATCTTGTAACGTCATTAAATACATTAAGGACCCTTTCTGCGCGTCGCGGCTCAAATATTTTTTCGGGAATAAAATCAGAGTGTCAAACAGCTCGAATCCAGACCAGACATTCTGACTGACCTGATCTGGGTACATACTGTTTGCAAAGATCAGCAAACCACAAAATTTGTCGCTAGCAGGCAAAGAAGTAAGTCACATTCAAGCAAGTTTTGCTATCTGAGCTTTGTCCAATATTGACCTTAAAAATCAAGTCAAGGACACCAAAACTTAATCAACCGTTAATCATGTTCCAATGTTATATCCAGTCATTTGGTTCAAATCTGCCCTTTGGTTGTTGATATTTTGTGTTCAGTATGCCAATGGAATCGGGGACCAAAAACAACATCCTCCTCCCCTTCAACAGTATATACCCATTTGCCCTAAAAGCTTATCTAGTGATCTGTCATTAGGTCTGTGACTTATTTTTAACACCTGTAAATGTTTGAAATGTACAACATTTACCAAGTGCATAGCTATAGTCAGATGGATAAAAATATATACCCATATCAAGGGGTGACTACTAAAAATCAAAGAGCATCCTCAAAGCGCCCGTTTTCAACTGGGAGACTACAGTAAAATCTGTCTTAAGCGGCCACTACAAAAAGATCAAAATTGGTTTTCAAGACCGATTATCGCTTAATGCAGATCAAAAGTATTGCAGAATGCTCCAAGCGGAGTAGAGCATTCTGAAATATTTTTTACCTTCATTAAGCTGCCATTTGTCATTAACATCTTTGTTTTGTCTATTTTTGAGTGGCCCCTTAAGACAGGTTTTACTGTACTCTGAAAGAAAGCAATTTGCACTTCTGGGGAGGAAGTTTTTCATTAAGGACTAACCTATACTTACCATACTTATGAATATCTCCATATTAGGTGATGTCTGTTGAATGTGTACATTTTTCGTTTATATGCAGGTTCTGTGCATTACATCTACAGTGATTTTGTTACCTGCGCATCCTGCATCTTTTGTGCATAATTTTGTCTCTGGGATGCAAAGTTTTTATTTCAGCGAGTCCAAGGATGCAATAGTATTGCAGACTTGTCATTAAAAAAAGTGTTCTGGGCTTTATGACACACGCTGATCCAGGATTTTTTTCAGGGGGGGGGGGTCCCTGCCCAATGGGCAGAAAACATTCTTGACAATATATTTTTTTTTTTAGTCCTCTACTTATTTTACAGTTTAAAGAGGGGGTCCAATGGTTTTAATACAGAGAAAACTATACTTCTCCAAGGATCCAGAGGGGGTCCAACATTTTCCAGGGGGGTCCAACTTTTTCCAGGGGGGGTCCAAATGGTTATTTCTATAGAAACCCATATAACTTGTGATTTTCAAGGGGGGTCCAGACCCCTATCCCCCCTCTGGATCTGCACATGCATAAATTTGCAGTTGGACTCATTGATATGGGAAACAGTGAGTCCCAGGACCCACAAGCCCAAAATTGTAAATGAATCACTGCATCTATGAATAAAGTACAATGTACATTACCTGCTTCTAGATCTACGCCGCTGCTTCACCACAGCAGGGGGCGGGGTAGATGACCTTGACCTACTGCTCCTAGGAACCTCCGTACTTTCTGGTGGCGACATTGGTTGCTTTGATCTATGAGCAATCAATCCTTTACTGATGGCCGTTTTCAACTCGGGTACCAGCTGGCTGGTTGTCGTCATTGGTGTATATGTGGAAGAACATGTTGGTGCCCATGTTGTTAATGGTACAGGACTCCTTGGTACTTCCTGGACTGGGGAAGGTGGTGCGGATTTTATTTTCTTAGTTATGCCAACTGATCGGTATGCCTCCTCTTCCAGCTTACTGGGGTCAGTCAAGATGGATGTCTGGGTGCTAAACTTGCGGAACGTTTCAAGGAATCCTACAACAGAACATGTGAAATTGTCTTAGCAGGGTTACCACAGAAATTCAACTAGAGGACCTGAAGGTCCTGAGGCGCTCACCTGATCTCCTTAATAATGTTAAAATAGGTCAAGGTCAACTACAGCTTATAATGGAACAAAATTTGTTTTACCCTATATGGGGGTTGCAGCCATTTTGGCCAAGTGACCTAAAGAATCTAATGAATAATCCATCAAACAGCCCAGAGATTTCTGAGAAAAAGATGTTTAGATAGGTGTGTGGCAGTCCAAATTAGTGGCGTTGGATAAAAGGTCACAGGTCAGCTTGACATTTGGTACTTAATATAAAACCATCGTCTCAATAGGTTTAACTATTATATATTCAGCTTAAACAGTTATAGAAAAATGAACATTTTAAGATTTTCTCCATATAAATGAAATGCATTAGGAATCAAATTTGACCTTGCCATAAAGTAGATCAAGGTCACCTAAAATCATCATTTGTGCAAACCTGGTAGGGCCCACATCCCCAATGCTACATACCAAGTCCCAAAGCCAATGGCCTTTTGGTTCCAGAGAAGAAGAGATTTAAAGAGTTTTTACCATATATGGGCGTGGTGGCCATGTTAGTCATGAGACTATAACAATTTGTATAAGTTTTGGCTAACCAATCATAAGGAGTTGTCATATAAAATTTGATTTCAATTGGCCGAGTGGTTTCTGAGAAAACTATGTTTTAATATGTTGAAGGATTCCAATATGAGCGACCTTGGCTGAAAGGTCAACCTTGACCTTTGAAACTTATTTATAGACACTAGATTGAATATATCAAGTGAGAATAATGACTTTGGCTTCCACAGTATTCAAAAAATTGTACTTTTAAAAAAATCCATTCAAATGCATTAGGAAGCAAACTTGACCTTGATGTTAAGTAGGTCAAGGTCAACCTAGGATCATCATTTGAACAAACTTGGTAGGCCCCACATCACCAATGCTACATACCAAGTCTCAGGGTCACTGGCCTTCTGGTTCTGTAGAAGAATATTTTTAAAAGGTTTTTAACATATATGGGTGTGGCGGCTTTCTTTGTCATGTGACCAAATTTTTTTTGTATCAATTTTGATTAACTTACCATAAGGAGTCCTCACGTGAAATTTGAGTTCAATTGGGCGAATAGTTTGTGAGAAAACTATGTTTTAATATATTGATGGGACCACAATATGAGCGACCTTGCCTGAAAGGGCAAAGGTCAACCTTGATCTTTGAAACTTAATTATAGCCAATGTATCATTAGTTTTAACATATCAAGTAAGAATAATCACTTTGGCTTTAACAGTATTCAAAAAATCAACTTTTAAAAAAAAAAAAATTCCCATTTAAATGCATTAGGAAGCAAATTTGACCTGACGTTAAGTAGGTCAAGGTCAACCTAGGATCATGATTTGAACAAACTTGGTAGGCCCAAAACCCCCAATGCTACATACCAAGTCCCAAGGTCATCGGCCTTCTGGTTCTGGAGAAGAAATTTTTTAAAGGGTTTTTACCATATATGGGCATGGCGGCCATCTTGATCATGTGACCAGGACGATTTGAAAAAAGTTTCCTTCCCGCATTCTAAGGAGTCTCCATATGAAATTTGAGTTTGATTGGCCCAGTGGTTTCAGAGGAGATGTTTGAAAATGTTGACGGACGGACGATGGATGACGGATGGACAACGGAGTGACTGGTATACTATTAGCTCACCCATGAGCCTTCCCCTCAGGTGAGCTAAAAACACAATTCCATGATTTTCCATGATCAACAATGCATTTACCATGACTATTTGATGCATGGCCTCCAACCTCCCCTTTAAACGCCATCTTCACCACGCTGAGCATAAATACAGAATGCAGCAACAGTAATGTATTTAAATACCATGCATGCATTTTGAAATAATTAATACTTGAAACCATCAGTAGCCAGAAAACTAGCTGTCAGACACACACATTTTGTGTGTCTGACAGCTAGTTTTCTGGCTACTGGTGGTTTCATCAAATTATTTCACAAAATTCCATGATTTTTCCATGATTATTCAGTTTTTTTTCAAATTCCATGATTTTTCCATGCATGGAACTTTGTTTTTGTGATTTTCCAGGTTTTCCATGATTTCCAGAGCTTGTGGGAACCCTGTCTTAGGATTGTGCATGAGACAAGTCACATTGGCAAAAACAATTTGCACTATACCTTATCAGGCATACCAGTTTAAAAGTAAATCTTCATTTAACCATTCCAGAAAATTATATCAAAAGTGACACAAAAATCAAGAGGGCAATGATGTCCCAGGCCTCAAAGTGATAAAAAGAAATCATGCTCAACTGAACATGAACATTATTCTCTTCATAAATGTCAACAAGAGGGTCAAAATGACCCTTAATGGCTCACATGAGATAGGTAAATTTATAAGGGAAAATGGCCACGCTCCCTGGTGGCCATGTTTTTTGACGGATCAAATTTGTATTAGCAATTTTGGTAAAAGGTCATTCAGTGATCATTTCTACCAAATTATTTTGAATTCTGAGCATCGGTTTCACAGAGGAAGATTTTAAAGTATTTGGTATCGCGATAAGCCATGTCCTCTCGCAGCCATGTTTTTGATGGATCAAATTTCTTTTAACTATTTTTGTAAAGGGTCACCCAGGGGCGTGCCTGCGTATATGCAAGGTGCGCAGCTGCGTACTTTAATTTTTGAATATCCAAAAAATAAAAACGTCTTAAATTGCGAAAAATGCAATCACAACATGCCTCATCCGGGTTAGGTCTTTATATACCGAAAAAATCAGAATTCGTTGCCGAGAATTATATGAATTTACGTCTAGCCGATTTTGCAATAATCCGGAACCAAAGCAATAGAATTTTGACTGCTTTTCACTTTTGTTTTGGAAACAATTAAGTCAGTGTTTAGGTTCAGAAAATGCAGGCGAAGCCACCATTTAGTTTATATCTTGATTTTTTTTTCTAACGTATGGGAGGGGCTATCCCCCTCCCATGCCCACCCCCTGCGTACTTTTAATTTCTCCTCAGGCACGCCCATGTCACCTAATAACAATTTCTGCCAAATCAAATTCTATAATGACCACTGGTTAAAGATGAGTAACATGTTTAAAGCATCTTACAAAGGTACATAAGGCAAACTGGTCATGCCTCCTGGCGGCCATGTTTATTGATGGATAAAATTCGTTATAGCTACTTTTGTTGAAGGCTATCCAGCGATCACTTCTACCAAATTATTTTTAATTCTGACCTTCGGTTTCAGAGAGGATCTTCATAGCTTTTCTAATCACATTAAGCCACGCCCTCCTGGTGGCCATGTTTTTTGACAGATCCAATTTCTTAGTAGAGGGTCACCCAAGGACCATTTGTGCAATTTTTTTTTCAAATCAGCCCAGTAGTTTTTGAAAAAAAGATTTTTAAAGTTTTCACTATATCTACATAGAGAAAACTGGCCCCGCTTCATGGTGGCCACGTTTTAACAGATCAACAGGATTTCACAATCTTGGTAGACCCAAGGATCATTTGTGTAAAATTTTTTTCAAATTGGCCCATTACTTTTTGACAGGAAGATTTTTTATACAGTTTTTCATATATATATATATATATATATATATATATATATATATATATATATATATATATATATATATATATATATATATATATATATATATATATATATATATATATATATATATATATATATATATATATATATATATATATATACAGAGAAATTTAGCCCCACCCCCTGGTGGCCATGTTTTTCAACAGATCAGTATGATCTGAACAATCTTGGTAGAGGATCACCCAAGGACCATTTTCATCAAATTATTTCAATTCGGCCCAGTAGTTTTGACGAAGATTTTTAAAGTTTTCCCTATATATACATTGGAAAAACTAGCCCCGCCCCCTGGTGGCCATGTTTTTTAACCTAACAATATAATTTGAACAATCCAGGACCATTTGTGCCAAATTATTATCAAATCGATCCAGTACTTTTTGAAGAGAAGATTTTTAAAGTTTTCCTTTTGGTTGCCAAGGCAACCAGAATTCTGCATGGAATTGAAATATTTGAACAAATGTGATAGAGGACCATCAAATGACCATTTCTATAAAAGTTTTGTGAAAGTTTACCCAGTGTTTTAGGAGGAGATTTTGTTTATAACAAATTACATGTATTGACAGACGCTGGACGGACAGACGAACGACACGCATCCTATGATCACAAAAGCTCATCTTGAGCCTATGAGTAAACAATCTTCGTTGACTAAAGTACATCTTAACCATTAAAGTGCCAAGGAAAAATTGCATCTGCAAATATCGTCTGCTGAAGTCGTCTGCTGTAAATAATTGCCTAACATTACTGCCGAATTAAGTATAGAAGCAAACAGCGTGGACCCAGAACAGACTGCTCCTATAGGAACAGTCTGATCTGGGTCCACACAGTTTGCCATAGAGGCTGCTTAAACATTCCAGCAGCTGTAAAAGCAGACAACTTTTGTTGCGATTGGCACATTAAGGGTTAAAGTACATCATAATTTGTAAATTCTAGCCTGCTAACCCTTGATATGTACAATGAACCATCCCATGCTTATTGTTCCAAAACAGAAGGAAGAATTCATTCTCCTATAAAAGAATTCCATGCTTACCTTTCCTTAACGAGGCAAGGGATAAAGACTCAGTCACCCATTCATTGGTTGCCTGAGCAAACTCGAACTGGTTCATCTTCCCGGACATCACACTTCGGTACGACTTGAACAATGGTCGCATGAAAAAGCTGAACTGTTGACGTGTTAAGGTTGACAATATATATATTTTGCCTATTATGTAATTTTGCATGCTTTTATGTTGTCTGCTGATTTTTGTCAAAAGCAACTAATTATGTTACTTTGTCAAGTTAATAAGCATGGTTTGCTGTTAATCATGACTCCATCTACCTCACTGTACTCAAACTAGATGGAGTTTTCAGAAGAAAACATGCCCCACCTTCCAAATCACAGAGTTATATGGGACCCTCTTTACCTTGAGAATTAGACCAAAATTTATCATTTCTTAAAGTCTCCTGTGCTAGTTTGGTCTAAATCTGGTCATTGGTTAAGAAGATAGAGTGCAGATAAAGCTTTTTCATAGAGTTGTATGAATGTGGCCAACTTAAAAATTAGGTCAAGGTCAGCCAAATCTAATCATTTCTTGGTCCTCCCAATGATACATCTTACCAGTTTGGTCAAAATCTGGTTATAGGCTCAGAAGTAAGAGTGCAGACAAGGCCTTTTCATAGATATATGAGCCTGGTGACCTTGAAAAATAGGTCAAGGTCACCAAAATGGAACCGTTTCTAAAGGTCTTCTCATTGATGTATCTGTGCCAGTTTGGTCTAAATCTGGCCATTCAAGGGTCATTTTCCAATAATTCCTTTGTAAAATTCCATGGTAAAAGAACAATGGGAGCCACAACATGATCACGTTTTATCCATATCTGTGTTATAATGAGGTGGGGATATAAAGGAACTGCACTGTACAGAAAAATGAAACAAAAATTTGATTTTTTTTACCACAAAAATGTCAATATGTATGGCTTTATTTACTGCCCACTTCAAAAGGATACAATCCAGAATTTCCAGTTCTTGTTTGTTTCCTCTTTGACATACTCGTCATACATAGCGTCAAAGTCAGGGATCGGTTTCGTCACATCCTTCATACCATGGTCAGGTAGCAGCTCCTGTAGTTTGCTGTGAAGAGAAAAACCGATAGAAGATGAAAGCCAGTTCTTTTGAAAGGGTCAAAATAATCACACCAGATAAGTGAAAATCAAGAAATTTTGATAGAGTTGACAAATGCCGACCATTGAGTCAAAAAAAGAGTGTTTTCAATTGCAAATTACCAATTTGCAATTGAAAACACTATTTCTTTGACTAATTGACCCACATTCATGGACTCCTTACAACATTTTTGATTGCCATCTACCTGGTATGGGTATAGGAATTGGATTCTGAAAAAGAAGGAAACTATAATTAGCTCATGTCGCAAAAATATTTGGTTTCCATGGAAACTGCTTTTACCAGTATCACAAAAGATTTGATCACGTTGATGCCATACCAAAATATGAATTTGAATATGTCTAGACAACTTTTGGAAACATTTTATCTCAAGAATAATTATCACTCAATAAAAGAAAATCTTGGTATATCTTTTTCATTTTTTAACCCTTTGTTAAAGGGATGGACTCTTCCATCTGGTTTGATACGTACAGTATAAATTTTGGTTTACAGTAAAACGACCACTCATAAAGAAGACCAAAATTGGTTTTCAAGACCAATTATCGCTTAATGCAGGTCAAAAGTATTGCAGCATTCTGCAATACTTTCGACCTTCATTAAGCTATTATTTGTCTTTAAGACCTTGGTTTTGTCTATTTTTTAGTGACTGCTTAAGACAGGTTTTACTGTAATTTTTTGTACACATTGAGGGGTAGCATTAACAGGCTTGAATTTCCAAATCAATATCTTTCTTAGTCTCTGATAGCAAACAGTGAAAGTATTGTTGGGTAGGTTCTCTGGGTCTTCATTGTATGCCAAAGTACAAATTCCAGTTGGTTCAATAAAAACATTTGTATAGCCTATTGTAAGCAGCAGTTTCCATGGTAACCAGATCCAAGCTGCTGTACACCTTTTCAGAACCACTGTTATATTATAGAAAGCTATAGAAAGCGATTTATAATAAGCAATACCAGTAAACAAAATATAGACAAGCAAATATTATTGAAACCTAGATTAGCAGTTAATTAACATTATTACATAGTATGAGCATAAATTAACTTGAAACGGTCTGAAAAATAATCCAGAATTGTGAGTTGCTTACAAATAAATAAATAATAAAGATCAAAGCCTTAAATAATTTATTTCCTAACAATTAAAATTGCAAAGTTACCTGTTTGTGCCTGTAGAGAGAAAGAAACATGACAAATAAAATACATCTTTTTTATAAAGCATTGACTCGACTATTACATGTATTTATCATATGACGTCGCACCTGGGAGTGATATAATGCCATGCAATAGAATAAATAAACCACTAGTGGTTTACAGATTTAGTAATGATGTCCATTGTAACGTTGCATAAAATACGGCAAAATTTTGATGTCTTCACGCCAAAAATGTGATTTTTAAGTAATTCTAATATCATGTGATAAATATAATCTAACATTTGTGCCGATGTGTTATTGAACTTATTAAACTCGTTGCCAAAAAGAGATAATATGTTAGACAAGCCTCGCATTTTATCTCTTTTCCTCAACTAGTTTAATAAATTCAATAAAACATGAGCGCTCAAGTAAGATCCTCTATGTTTCTCTACAATTCACTTCAAAGAAGATAAATGAGCTGGTATCAAGCATAAGGTACAAGTTGGCATATACATTTAGTGAAGACTCAAATCATGCACACACCAGGTAAGCAGAAATCGAAAATGTAAATACTATCGACAATCGGGCGACAAATGGCAATCGAAAACACTGTTTCTATCGATTTTTTATCTGCGTTCATCGATTGTTAAGAGCATTTTCGACTGCCGTCTACCTTGTGTGAATCAGTCTGCGCATTCAAACAGCCTGATCAGTCTTTAGTTTCAGCCTGAAGAAACATTGGACCCTTGGCTACCCATAGAGGGCATATCAAAAGATTCTGATCAGGCTGCTTAATTGAGATTAAGAATCTGTGGATCAGGTTCCCCGGATCAGATTTGGTGTGTCATATACAACTTCTCAGAATCCAAAATTTCTGAATTTCTTGACTGATACATGATATTTTCTTGAAATATTGAAGCCAAGATATTAGTTTCCGCAAATGATATATGCCTTTGTAACTCTTACATTCTTTCAAAAATGGAGTTCATTCTAGAATTTGTACAGCTTCATTTATACAGTATAGTAAACTAATACATGTAATATCAATAAGCAATTGTAGAAAAGCTATTATACTAAATATTTCTGAAATAAACATATAAGCTGGTGTATATTTGTAACTCCATAAATGGAAGTTTCTGAGAAAACTTTCCAAGGAAAGATTTTAATAGAACCCTGCAAAAATCTAAAGCCTTTCAGGCCTCAAGATAAGAAGGCGTACTGGGAAATTATTTTTCTTATTTCTCAACCAAAACATATGTTGTGGGTACTCAAAAGAACCCTCTCAATGACATGGTTCTTTTGAGCACCCAAAACTCATTTTTAAATTGATGGGTGAGGAAATAAATGCAATTTTAGGTGCACAAACTATCCTTAGCTGGACCTATGGCCTTTTAGTCTTATTGGAAGTGTCTCAATGAAACTCTTTCAATGAGTCTTGCAAAAATGTTTTCATAACGAGGTAAAAAATGGGGCTTTTTATCTTTAAGACTGATTACCATACAGACAAAACTTTCTCATTGCAAGATATCCTCTGATATTATTGAAATGAATACACAAGGGCTAAAATGTAACAAAACATTTCGGTTTTATAGAGTTACAAATGACCCTGCTTGTACATGTTATTAATGAGAAAATTGATTTGGAATAATCTGCTATAATGAACAAAATTTAGATGTTAATTGCAAAAACAGTGGTTCTGGAAAAGCCTGTTTAAGAGAAATAACATTTTAGTTTAAACTGTATCAGCTGTATCTAAAATTATCCATGGCATTACCAATGACATAGGCTTAGATAAAAAAAAAAAAATTATTTTTTAGCTTAAAAAGGTAAATATTTTCTTACTCATTAGATTTAACATATATTTGGGTTGCTCATTGAGATGGTTCTTCTGAGTACCAACAACATTATGTTTTGGTTGAGAAATAAATAAAATAATTTTTCGGTACGCACTCGTTTGAATGAAATATTTAAGAACACTCAATATAAATAACTTTTGACCAGTCAGCCAGGAATTTTACCATCTTTCTCGAAATTTGGACATTGTATCTATTGTTGCATAATGCCTTGATTGTTATTTTTTGATTGTTATTGTTTTATCTTAAAGACTTTCATTCATTATCAAATATTTTCTTTTATGATGCTGCCATGGGGCTAGATATATGTTACACTTCTACTGCCTTGCAGTAGAAGCCGGTTTTTACAACAACGTGGTAGAGTGTTTGCCTGTATATCCGGAAACCCGTATTCGATTCCAGGCTGGGACAGGTTAAAATATTTTCGCTCTACGACAATGGCGCCAAACTTTGGAGACGAAGTTCAATTTGGTGGGGGAGAATGTTACAGGGCTAGGTACATGATACACTTCTACTGCCTTGTGGTAGAAGCTGTTTTTTACAGCGACATGGTAGAGTGTTTGCCTGTAGATCCAGTGACCCTGGTTCGATTCCCGGCTGGGACAGGTTAAAATATTTTCGCTCTATGACATGCTATTACACTTATATAAAAGCAGATATTGTACATGTATCACACCAGATAAATTACCCTACTAGTGCTTTACCAAACAAGGCCTGCTGGGTAATTTTTCGTAATGTTTTTGTCGTCTGCAGATATTTTCGAAACAATACTTTTTTTTGCAAAAATATTATTTTGGAAATAACACCAGAATGTCAAACAGCTTGGATCCAGATCAGGCCAAACATTTTGTTTGGCCTAATCTGGGTCCAAACTGTTTGCAAAGATCATCAGCAGACAGCAAAATTTGCTGCTAGCAGACAAAGAGTTAAAACAGTGCACATTGCACACAAAATATGCAAAACTGGTAGCATGTAGTAAAGGCTTTTTGTATTTTATGTCACATTCAATTTTTGCTTTTATCTTGATCATAATTTAACATAACGGCATCCAAAGACAGGCAAAATTTAAGGTATCACGTTTTGAGTGTGAAATTGAGAAAAATAATAATACATATTTTAAAGATTTAGTTGCTGATACAGTTTAATTCAATAAAATGTGAAAGATCAATGCATTTTCACCAGCAGCTAAGGATCTTCTGAAAACTAAACAATGCATGAGTACATGTGTTAGTGAAACATTATAGACTAAAAACGTGGGCTATTGCTTCAGAATCTCCAAAGTGGTATATCATCTTTAATATGAGAGGCCTATATTTTTGGGGTATTTAGGCCGCTAGATGACATCTTTTTCTGCTTATATTTTACTAAAACATTATATGTTGTGGGTACTCAAATGAACTATCTCAATGAAATGGTTCTTTTGACCACCAAAAACATATACATGTATATATTATGGAATGATGGATATGAAAAAAAAAAAAAAAATACCTAAATTTTTTTTGTGTGCATTATTTGAGTCAGAATTATGGATAAGAATTGTGATCAGAAAACAGTATTTCATCACACAAAATAAAATTTGATTTTGACCAGTCAAATTCGAGGCGCATATTTACAACAATGTATCTGAAACAGGACCTTCATTTTGGTCCAATCAGACTATTTAAAAGCAGTTGCAGCACATTTTATATAAAATTATAGAAATCAAGTTTAATTAATATACCACTTTGTAGACTGCTCCACAGTAAACCCAATTACTTAAATATGACAGGTTAAACTTGCTGTAATAAATGAAGAAATAATTAAATTAAATGACTCATATTATATTGTGACTTTTCGAATAAAAAAGAGCAGCAAAAAAAGCGGCATTATATACCTCACTTAAGGTGGAGTAATAATGAACCAGAATCAAATATATACTAGCATTCAATCAATAACAAAAATTTTGAAGTTTTTCCAGCAGTTTCATCATTTTACACAATTGAATTAGCACTATATTTTATAGCACACAATGAATAATGGAAAGCCATTCCGATTGAATTCTGTGAAACATCTTCAAACTTCCTCAAAATGAGGCGTTAGTTAGGCAAAATAAAAAATAAGCGTGTTTCGGGTAACAGGTCTGAAAATTTTAGGTAGGGCAGGCATACATATTTTCTTTTTTAATCATTTTTTATCTGGAAAAAATATAATTTTATGCATTTTGAAAAGCATTTGGCCTTTCAAAATGCATAAATTAAAAAAAAAATTATTTGGCCTAAAGAGGCTTGTTTAAAGGCCTTTTGGATAATTTGGGAAACAGGATTATGGGTATATATTTTTCTAGAATATAGGATATTTGGTAATCTAATCAAAGGATATGGGCTATTTATCATATGGAATAACATATGGAATATCAAATCATTTGAGTGGATGTTGGAACAACTAATTTTTGGATATGGGAGGCAATTTATCTTGGTACTGGTATATGGGATATTGCCTGCACCTTAAACAAGCCTCCTTTATACATTCACTCAATCACGAGTAAACAATCAATACTTTATCACTAAGTCTTTTAAGAATTCAATTTACCATAATACCTGGCAGGGGTGGAACATTCTTAGAATTTCTACATGCCCTTTGTGAATTCAATAGTTTAAATTGGAACCAGTCAAAATTTCTACTCTTCCTGCAGCATGAGGTACTCATCATGGCGTGAAGGCGAGTGGATTTTTCCAGCCCTGCCTGAATGGCTTTCCATACTTCATATAGGTTTTGAACACATTACGTCTAGTAACTTAAAATAACTGACTTACTGGATTTCAGACCCAAGGGCTTCAAGCTCTAGTCTCAGGGTAGCAGCCTCACTCTGGCTCTGGCCGCAATCGGCTTTTAATCCTCGACAGTATTCCGCCGCTACAATATTGGAGAAGGTTCAAATTTTTGGTTACTGGCCCCCAAATTAAGTTCGGAGACACAAAACACATCCTAACTAAATCTAAGAACTGTCTAACGGAACCCCTCTATAACTATGTCGCCTTCTTGTGAATAACCATTCTCTGCTTTTGGTTTAGTCTTTTTTCCATAAATTCTGTTTTTTTTTCCAAAATTTAAGGTAAGGCCAAGTGAAAAACCATTTGTTTTAATAGGACAACAAACTAAATGACAAAACATTTTTTTTTCATTCCCTGAACATACAAGGATAAAAAGATCGAGCTATTTTAAAGGGGGGGGGGAGGAAACTGGTACTAGAAGCATACTGGCAACAGTTTATTCCTATATGACTTTTCTGTCAAGAAAAAGAATTAACAAAGCAAACTATGGATTCATGATCTATAACCACACGCTAGAGAACCTCTGTACTTGAAATGTGCAGTCATCGCGTGGTGGTTGCAGTCGACGAGTGCACAAAATAGTGTCCCTAGCTGTTTAAAAGGGTAATATTTTGGTCAATATTTTACTTCTGAAAATATTCATCGCAAAATATTGTCGCTTATAAATCAAGCTATGCATCTGCTGAACAAAATTTTTGTGGTTTGAGTGATAGTTGTACAGCGCAAAGAGTTATGCCAATAATATGATTTTTTCCTGAAAAGGTGGAAGAAAGAAATTTCTGCTTATATATGTTCTGGAATTTATGCTAACCTAAGCTAAAATTGAAGATGACAGTACTTTTATGTTAAAAAACTTCAAAAACTAGGCTAGAGCATTCTGAAAGTTATTCAAGCTTTTCATACTGTACATAAAGTTCTGAATATCGGGTGTTCTGGCCCAGTGGTCGGGTCGTTGACTGTTTCATATTGATTTTATTTAGAAACTCGACTACTGGGCCAGAAAACCTGATATACAGAACTATTCGTACAGCATGAAACGCTTGAATAACTTCCAAAATGCTCTGTCCTCAGATTTCAAACTTTGTGCAAATTAAAGGATTGGTATTTTGCATTTTATCGAAAGTAAGCATAAATTCCAGAACATAAGCAAAAATTGCTTTCATCCTTTTTTTCAGGAAAAAAATCACATTTTTGGCATAACTCTGGTGCTGTAGCGCCTATCACTCAATCCACAAATATTCGTTAAGCTGATACACACCTGGATTTATAAGTGATAATCATTTGCGATGAATATTTTCAGAAGTAAAACATTGACCAAAATATTACCTTTATTAACAGCTAGGGACTCTATTTTGTGCACTCATCGACTGCAACCACAACGCGATGACTGTGCTGTTCGAGTACAGTGGTTCTCTAGCATGAACCAGTTAAATTTTGAAAACAGTTAGGTTTCAAAAAACAGAAAACCTGGTCCCTCTAAATAAACAAATCACTTTTTTTAGGCCTCAGTAGTCCGAAATAAGAAGGCGACCGTCAGAGGTGGGCTTGTTAAATAGCCTTGCCCCTAACTACAAATATTTCAAAAAAAGTTTTCATTCAAAAGTAAATGAAAATGATTTAAAATACATAAAAATGGCGGATACTTACTCTTAAATAAGACAGATGATTTACTATCTTTGCTGGAAATGGGGCTGGTCAGATCAGGAACCATGTTGCTCAGTGTCTCAAATCCTTTCTGTAAAACAAAGAGAAAGATGGTTGAGCCCTTGAATCCCAATAGGCTATTCAAATACATCATTAGTTCTGCTCTATTTAGGTGCATATAAAGGATTCTTCAGCCCATCCAATTTTCTATTATAAAAGGGCCCATCAAAATTTCAAATGGCCCAAAACAATTGTGAAATTTGCATGTATTTGAATAGGAATTAAGTGGGTCATTTGTTGGCCCATTTATAGGGCCCATATGATCATCACTTTGGGCCAACAATATCCCTGGTCCAAGCCTATGTACAAGCCCATGTGCAAGTGATCTTAATTCGCTGTCAATTTAATTGACAGCAAATTAAGATCAATTGCTCATATGCTATACATAGGCTTGGACGGTCCAGAATACATATTCTTTTGTACTTGAATGAGGTTTTGAACGGCTCCAAAAAAGTACTGTACATCAAAGGCGTGCTTTGAAAATGTAAATATTAGAGCATGACATGAACTCTTTGCTTACTGCAGGGATCAAATTTTAGATTTTTAACCACTTGCTAAAAATAGCGAGTGGCTATTTTTCTCACTTGCTAATGATGCTGTTCAACTTGCTTTTTCACTGTAAATGTTAGAACTATTTTTAGTAACATTGCAAATTAGAAAAATGAACAAATTTAATTGACAGGTATACATAAACAGCATAAATTGATAGACAAAACCAATTTAGCATTTTCAGCTTTCTGAACCTATATTCAGGTTTCCTTGCATTCATCAAACAGTGCGGATCCAGATCAGCCAGCTTCTGAAGAACACTTGTTTCAAATTGTTTGCTTAAAATAGCAAGTGGTGGCAATTTCTACTTGCTTTTGGAAAAAAAAAAACTACTAGGAAAGTGTTAAATTTGGTCCCTGGCCTACTGGGTAATTTTAACATGCTTTTTTGTCGTCTGCTGAATTTTTTTTCAAAAAAAAATTCCTTCAGAAATACCATCAGAGTGTCAAACAGTTTGTCATCAAAATCAGGCCCCGAGGTTATAAAACTTTTTCCATGCTCAACTCAGCTGAGCACAAAATTTATCCTGCTCATAATTGTTAAAATGCCAACATTTGTTGGCATTTTAACATTTATTAGCATGATAAATACACCATCTTCATTTGTAGATATTTTAGTTTTTAAGAGCAGTTCTAATTTCTTGCTCAGATGAGTTGAGCATGAAAAAAGTTTTATAACCTCGGGGCCAGGCCTGACAAAACGTCGAGCCTGATCTGGGTTCAAACTGTTTGCAAAAGTTATCAGCAGATGACACTACTAAGACAGGCAAAGAGTTAAAAGCAACATGATTCAACAAACCTGTATCTTGTCTCGTCTTTTGTATTCAGCTCGTATGTGTGAATCTCTTTTGTGTCTTGGAATGGGATTGGAAGGTCTTCCACACTTTGGTCTTGGTGAATGTTGCTCTTTGGTCGTAGTCTTCTCATCTTCAGCATCTTTACCCGTGCCATTGTCCTCTGGGGAGGATGGGATGGAAAGCTGAAAGATAAATTAGTGCCATATTCAGATTCCCCTAACAGGCCTCCACATACAATTCACCAAAACATATGTTGTGGTTACTCAAAACAATCATCTCAACGTGACAGTGCTTTTGACCTTGAAGCTTAATATTCGCTTAATTTGGTGTCAAAATAATTAGGTTATAATTGACAGTGTAATCTCTCAGTAAAGGTAAATCAATTGCAAAATGTCACAATCATAGCTTTTTTGAGGCCTCTATAATTTTGGCCCCTCCAGGAAATGAAAATTGCCTTTTTGAATTTTATTAGGGCCTGGATGGAGTATATGGATTAGTGATTTTTGGCCATACCCTATGTTGATTACAATGATTAGCGATTTATAGCACCAAATAATATCATTTAGCATATATTTTATTGGCCTAAACCTAAATATGAGATGAGAATAAAAACAATTGTGATTACCAATTAAAAAAAACATTCTAATATTTAACAATTGAGTGAAAAATGGTGAATATATAGATTTTACTGATTGCCTATCCCTCTCCCCACAGGGCAGGTAAACTGCTGTAGGCTCAGTCTATTTTTTGGGGTTCAAAATTTTGAATTTCAATTTTTTGGGGGGGTTTCAGAAGAACGAATATTTTGTGGATATTTTTGGGGGGTCATCACAAATTTGGACTACATTTAGGGGTCATTTCTATGCATTATAAGGTCAAGGTACAGAATGGGGGATATCTTTTGAGCTTGCTAAAATTTCAAATATTTTTTTGGGGGTGCGTGAAAGTCCTGATATTTTTTTTGGGTGAACTGTAGATGCTGGGCCCCGAGCCTAAGTATGGAGTGCCCACCGTCCCATTTTTTATTATCATTAATAGAATTTATTTAAAGAATGTTTCGTTATTCATTGCGCCCCCCCCCCCCCCCCCCCAAACACTACCCAGTGATAGAATTTACAAATATTACAGTAAAATAAAGGAGAAGATATTTTAAGGCTTAATTGCCTGTAAAGCATGGTAAAGGTTATTATCCAATTTAAATTAAATCTGCCTTCACTGACAAATATTAACAATATAACTTATGCAAAAGAAGATTTTAGGCTATAAATCTTTATTTAAATGGCGGACATTTAACTTTTAAACCTCCCTGACATTTATTTGGTGAGATGCAGATAGTCTGCTAATTGTCAATTATCCAGTTAAGGTCATTCGGACAATTTCGTAATACACGGAAGTACACGAGAAACATGCGGATAAAACCAGTCAGATCTGCAATCAACTGCGCATGCTCAAAAGCTGAAGCCGCCGGCAGCTCGATTACGATTGGCTGACAACGACATTGACCTTATCAACAATGCACATTCATTGGCGGAATGCTGCGACACGTGACTTAAAATCGACAAGAGTATAAATACGTTGCATTCACCCTTTCTAGTTTCTTGTTTGATAGACCGCCGAAGAGTGTACACTAGTAAATCAATTTTCACATGGTTAATTGATAACAGAAACCGAAAATAAACTTATCTGTTCAATTCCAGTGGAAATTTTTGAGCTGTTTGCTTTGAGGTGTATTTCAGATACATTAATTTTCAAATCAAATGCCAAAATATATCGAAAATAGCAGTAAAATGGCATAATTTACTTTGTTTACAAATGTCACTCTGTCCTGTTCAGGTCACGGTGTTCTAATCAAATGAATAAATATGAACAAAGACGAAACATTCGTTAAAACTTTCTTACAGACAAAGAAAATTACCTTTCTTTCCTTTTTCGTTACTTCATATCCATTAAATATCCTTAAATTCTCCAAAGTACACAACTCTAGGCCCACCGTCATATCTTCAGCTCGCATTGTACGGCCCGCTTTTGTGGATGAAAGCGAGACTACCGACAATGCATACCAACGGATCGAAACGGACTAAAATAAACGCAATGTTTACACTATAAAAGTTCAGTAGATGTGTGATATGGAAACGCATTCATAAACATTTAAATTAAAATGATAAACAGAAGCGATTGTTGCCGAGCTCAACTCTTAAGTCACGTAAGCAATTTTCCAATCACTTGCCTGAAGACTCACACCAACTGTGCAAACACAGCAGGCACCACATTCTCTCGCACCTACTGGCACCGAGACTCGGACACTTGGTCAGAGGACCTAGCAGAGGCACAGCATACGTCACTCCTGCACCTACTCAACTACAGTCTGCAGTCACAGCATAGATCTATGTCACTCCTACTGCAATAACATCATACGTAACTCATCATCGGCGGATCCAGAGGGGAGGATTGGGGGTCCAGACACCCCCCTGAAAAATCACAAAATATAGGGTTTCGAAGCAATACTGGTCCGGATTCTCTGAAAAATCACAAAGCTTTTAAGCCAGCATTCAATTTTGGGCAATCATCGGCATGCCAGCGAAATGCCATTTAAATGGCGTTTCGCTTGTGGGCTGATGATGGCCCGCTTATAGTGGTATGCAGATCCTCTCTCCCCTCATTAACTAAAAAAAACGTCAAAGTTGTACCCCCTCTAACAAAACTTTCTGGATCCGCGCATGGTCATGCACATATTGCAATCACAGCATACGTCACTGCTACACCTACTACAACTTGAGCACAGAATACGCCACGCAATCACAATATACGTCACTCATGCACATACTGCAATCACAGCATACGTCACTCATGCACATACTGCAATCACAGCATATATGCAATCACATCATACGTCACTCAAGGAGCGCAGTGGTAGAGTGCTTGACTCGAGACCGAGGGGCCACGGGTTCGAGCCTCACCGACGTCACTGTGTTGTGTCCTTGACCAAGAACATTAATCTTAGCTTAGTACTGGTTCAACCCAGGAAGACCCATCCCTTTATAAGAAAGATTGTTGATGGAACGTAAACAATAAAATATATAAATATCGAACATAAGTCACTCAATCACCTACTGCAATCAGAGCATACGTCACTAATGTAGGCTACATATACGTAACTTATGCACCTATAATATACGTCACTCATGCACCTACTGCAATCACAGCATACGTCATTCATGCACCTACTGAAACCACAGCATACGTCACTCCTGCACCTACTGCAATCACAGCATATGCCACTCCTGCACCGACTGAAATCACAGCATACGTTACTTATTCACCTACTGCAATCACAATATACGTCACTTAGCACCTACTGCAATCACAGCATACGTCACTAATGCACCTACTGCAATCACAGCATACGTCACTTATTCACCTACTGCAATCACAGCATATGCCACTCCTGCACCTACTGCTATCACAGCATACGTCACTCCTGCACCTACTGCAATCACAGCATACGTCACTCCTGTACCTACAGCAATCACAGTATACGTCACTCATGCACCTACAGAAATCATAGCATACGTCACTCATGCACCCACTGCAATCACAGCATACGTCACTTATTCACGTACTACAATCACAGCATATGCCACTCCTGCACCTACTGCTATCACAGCATACCTCACTCCTGCACCTACTGCAATCACAGCATACACCTCTCCTGCACCTACTGCTATCACAGCATACGTCACTCATGCACCTAATACAATCACAGCATATGCCACTCCTGCACCTACTGCTATCACAGCATAGGGGAGACCGGGGCAAAATGATCCACTTTTTAAAATATTTTTTTCCTGTTTTATGACTGGATATATCATATTGCTTTTAAATGTATAATACACTGTCAAGTATAAGCTACAACTTGAGAGAAAGAAAATCAGGCATAAAGTGACATTAGTGCTTGAAATCAAGCATTCAAAATGTGTGGTCGCAAAATGATACAGTAAGACTTTTCTCATCTCAGATTCAAATATTCAAGACGTAGCACAGAAATAACAATTAACACAATTAAACAATTTATAATGCTATATATCGCCACGGAAATATGATTGAACACCAACAGTTTTCTGAATTTCTGAGTCACATTTGTTACTATTCATGTTTTATGTTTTGCCACGGGGCAAAATGATACAGTTGACCACCCATTTTTAATATTCTGAAAAATAAAATGGTACTTTTCTGACATAGCAGTATCATTTAAATTTCTTGTGATAGGAAAAGACAGTTTCGATAAAAAATATCTTGAAAATGCTTTCAAACAGAGTCAAATTAGATTATTTCAGACTGTATCATTTTGCCCCAACCACGCTGTATCATTTTGCCCCAGTGACCTCTTGTTTACTGTTCTCGTAACAATTCAAAAATACGACACCCCACAATAGTTCTGATTATTTGGAGACAAATCAGTATCTATATAGTTCAATTTACACGATACAATTAAAATATACATCCACCACATTTTTCACAATCATAAAATAACTGATACCTTCGAAATTTACTCCGGGTGCCTCAAAAGTCAATTGTTTATATAAAAAGCTTAACTTTGCTCTATTTTGGCTGAGCCATTCTTATAATATGGCGGATTTCAAAATGCCCATTCAGTTTGAGTAAGAAACGTCATATATGGCATCATCGTTTGAAAAATCGCGCTGTTTCATTTTGCCCCGTGTATCATTTTGCCCCGGTCTACCCTACGTCACTCCTGCACCTACTGCAATCACAGCAAACGGCACTCCTGCACCTACTTTAATCACAGTATACGTCACTCCTGCACCTACTGCAATCACAGCATACGTCCATCATGCACCTACTGCAATCACGGTATACGCCACTCCTGCACCTACTGCAATCATAGCATACGCCACTCCTGCACCTACTGCTATCACAGCAGACACCACTCCTGCACCTACTGCAATCACAGCATACGTCACTCCTGCACCTACTGCAATCACAGCATACGTCACTCCTGCACCTACTGCAATCACAGTATACGCCACTCCTGCACCTACTGCAATCACAGCATACGTCACTCCTGCACCTACTGCAATCAGCATATGCAACTCCTGCACCTACTGCAATCACAGCATATGCAACTCCTGCACATACTGCAATAACAGCATATGCAACTCCTGCACATACTGCAATAACAGCATACGTCACTCCTGCACCTACTGCAATCACAGCATATGCAATTCCTGCACCTACTGCAATCACAGCATCCGTCACTCCTGCACATACTGCAACCACAATTTACGTCACTCCTGCACCTACTGCAATCACAGCATATGCCAAAACCTGCATCTACTGCTATCACAGCATATGCCACTCCTGCACCTACTGCAATCACAACATTCACCACTTCTGCACCGACCGCAATCACAATATATGCCACTACCGCACCTATTGTGCAATCACAGCATACGTTACTTCTGATCTACAGCAATCACAGCATACGCTTCTCCTGCAACTACTGCAATCACAGCATACCTCACTCCTGCACCTACTGCATTCACAGCATATGCCACTCCTGCACCTACTGCTATCACAGCATACGTCACTCATGCACCAACTGCAATTAAAGCATACATCACTTATGCACCTACTGCAATTAAAGCATACATCACTCATGCACTTACTGCAATCGCGGCACACGTCACTCATGTACCTACAGTAATCACAGCATACGTCACTTATGCACCTACTCCAATTAAAGCATACATCACTCATGCCAGTGATTTTGTTACCTGCGCATCCTGCATCCTTTGCGCATAAGTTTTTATTTCAGCGAGTCCCAGCGAGTCCTGGGATGCAATAGTATGGCAGACTTGTCATTAAAAATAGTGTTTTGGACTCATAAGTTTGCAGTGGGGACTCATTGATATTGGATGTAGTGAGTCCCAGGACCCATAGGCCGAAAATTGTAAATGAATCACTGCATGCACGTCTTCAATCACAGCAAACGCCTCTCCTGCACCTGCTTACGCTACTCTTGCACCTACTGCTATCACAGCCTACGTCACTCCTGCACCTACTGAAATACCAAAGTACGCCACTCCTGCACCTACTTCAATAACTGCATATGCCACTCCTTCGCCTACTGCAATCACAACATACACCACTCCTGCACCTTGTGCAACCACAGCATATGCCACGCCTGCACCTACTGCAATATCAGCATATGCCACTCCTGCACCTACTGAAATTAAAGCATACATCACTCATGCACCTACTGCAATCGCAGCACACGTCACTCATGCACCTACTGCAATCGCAGTATACGCCACTCCTGCACCTGCTGCAATCACAATATACACCACTCCTGCACCTACTGCAATCACAACATACACCACTCCTGCACCTACTGCAATCACAGCATACGCCACTCCTGCACCTACTGCTATCACAGTTTACGTCACTCCTGCACCTACTGCTATCACAGCCTACGTCGCTCCTTCGCCTGCTGAAATCACAACATACGACACTCCTGCACCTTCTGCAATTACAGCATACGACACTCGTGCACCTACTGCAATCACAGCATACGACACTCCTGCACCTACTGCAATCACAGAGTACGCCACTCCTGGCACCTACTTCAATCATAATGTACGCCGCTCCTGCACCTTTTGTGCAATCTCAGCATACGTTACTCCTGCATCTACTGCAAGCACAGCATACGCTTCTCCTGCATCTAATGCAATCACAGCATACCCCACTCCTGCACCTACTGCAATCACAGCATACGCCACTCATTGATCTACTGCAATTACAGCATACGTCACTCATGCACCTACTACAATAGCAGCATACGTCACTCATGCACCTACTGCAATTAAAGCATACATCACTCATGCACCTACTGCAATCGCAGCACACGTCACTCATGCACCTACTGCAACCACAGCATACGCCACGCATGCACCTACTGCAATAACAGCGTACGTCACTCATGCACTTACTGCAATAACAGCATACGTCACTCATGCACCTACTGCAATTAAAGCATACATCACTCATGCTACTACTTAAATCATAGCATACGCCTCCCCTGAACCTACTTCAATCACAGCATACGTCACTCCTGCACCTACTGCTATCATACCATACGTCACTCCTCCACCTTCTGCAATCACAGCATACACTACTCCTGCACCTACATCAATAACAGCATACGTCACTCCTGCACCTACTGCAATCCCAAAGTACGCCACTCCTGCACCTACTGCGATCACAACATACGCCACTCCTGCACCTACTGCAATCACAATATACACCACTCCTGCACCTACTGCAATCACAACATACGTCACTCCTCCACCTACTGCAATCACAGCATACACCACTCCTGCACCTACTGCAACCACAACATACACAGCTCCTGCAACCACAGCATATTCCACGCCTGCACCTACTGCAACCACAGCATACGCCACTCCTTCCCCTACTGCTATCACAGCATACGTCACTCATGCACCTACTACAATCACAGCATATGCCACTCCTGCACCTACTGCTATCACAGCCCACGTCATTCCTGCACCTACTGCTATCACAGCATACGCCACTCCTGCACCTACTACAATCACAGCATATGCCACTCCTGCACATGCTGCTATCACAGCATACGCCACTCCTGCACCTACTGCAATCACAGCATACGCCACTCCTGCACCTACTGCAATCACAGCATACGCCACTCCTGCACCTACTACAATCACAGCATATGCCACTCCTGCACCTGCTGCTATCACAGCAAACGCCACTCCTGCACCTACTGCAATCACAGTATACGCCACTCCTGCACCTACTGCAATCACAGCATATGCAACTCCTGCACATACTGCAATCACAGCATACGCCACTCCTGCACCTACTACAATAACAGCATACGCCACTCCGGCACCTACTGCAATCACAGTATACGCCACTCCTGCACTTATTGCAATCACAGTATACGTCACCCCTGCACCTACTGCAATCACAGTATACGTCACTCCTGCACCTACTGCAATCACAGCATACGTCACCCCTGCACATATTGCAATCACTGTATACACCACTCCTGCACCTACTGCAATCACAGTATACGCCACTCCTGCACCTACTGCAAATACAGCATACGTCACTCCTGCACCAACTGCAATCACAGTATACGCCACTCCTGCACCTACTGCAATTACAGCATACGTCACTTATTCACCTACTGCAATCACAGCATACGTCACTTATTCACCTACTGCAATCACAGTATACACCACTTCTGCACCTACTGCAATTACAGCATACGTCACCCCTTCATCTACTGCAATCACAGCATATGCCACTCCTTCACCTACTGCTATCACAGCATATGCCACTCCTGTACCTACTGCAATCGCAGTATATGCCACTCCTGCACCTACTGCAATTACAGCATACGTCACTCCTTCATCTACTGCAATCACAGCATATACCACTCCTTCACCTACTGCAATCACAGCGGATGCCACTCCTGTACCTACTGCAATCGCAGTATATGCCACTCCTGTACCTACTGCTATCACAGCATACACCACTCCTGCACCTACTGCAATCACAGCATACACCACTCCTGCACCTACTGCTATCACAGCATACGACACTCCTGCACCTACTGCAATCGCAGCATACGCCACACCTCAACCTACTGCTATCACAGCATATGCCACTCCCGCATCTACTGCAATCGCAGTATACGCCACTCCTGCACCTACTGCAATCACAGTATACGCCACTCCTGCACCTACTGCTATCACAGCATATGCCACTTCTGCACCTACTGCAATCACAGCATACGCCACTCCTGCACCTACTGCAATCGCAGTATTAGCCACTCTTGCACCTATTGCAATCACAGCATATGCCACTCCTGCACCTACCGCTTTCACAGCATATGCCACTCCTGCACCTACTGCAATCGCAGTATACGCCACTACTGCACCTACTGCTATCACAGTATACGCCACTCCTGCACCTACTTCAATCACAGCATACGTCACTCCTGTACCTACTGCAATCACAGTATACGTCACTCCTGCACCTACTGCTATCATACCATACGTCACTCCTGCACCTACTGCTATCACAGTATACGCTACTCCTGCACCTATTGCAATCGCAGTATTCGCCTCTCCTCCACCTACTGCAATCGCAGTATACGCCACTCCTGCACCTACTGCAATCACAGCATTCGCCACTCCTGCACCTACTGCAATCGCAGTATTCGCCACTCTTGCACCTATTGCAATCACAGCATATGCCACTCCTGCACCTACCGCTTTCACAGCATATGCCACTCCTGCACCTTCTGCAATCGCAGTATACGCCACTCCTGCACCTACTGCTATCACAGTATACGCCACTCCTGCACCTACTTCAATCACAGCATACGTCACTCCTGTACCTACTGCAATCACAGTATACGTCACTCCTGCACCTACTGCTATCATACCATACGTCACTCCTGCACCTACTGCTATCACAGTATATGCCACTCCTGCACCTACTGCTATCACAGCATATGCCACTCCTTCACCTACTGCTATCACAGTATACACCACTCCCGCACCTACTGCAATCGCAGCATATGCCACTCCTTCACCTACTGCTATCACAGCCCACGTCATTCCTGCACCTACTGCTATCACAGTATACGCCACTCCTGCACCTACTGCTATCACAGCATATGCCACTCCCGCACCTACTGCAATCGCAGCATACACCACTCCTGCACCTACTGCAATCGCAGCATACACCACTCCTCCACCTACTGCAATCACAGCATACGCCACTCCTGCACCTACATCAATCACAGCATACGCCACTCCTGCACCTACTGCTATCACAGTATACGCCACTCCTGCAACTACTGCTATCACAGTATACGCCACTCCTGCAACTACTGCTATCACAGTATACGCCAATCCTGCACCTACTGCTATCACAGCATACGCCACTCCTGCACCTACTGCAATCACAGTATACGCCACTCCTGCACCTACTGCTATCACAGCATATGCCACTCCCGCACCTACTGCAATCGCAGCATAAACCACTCCTGCACCTACTGCAATCGCAGCATACACCACTCCTCCACCTACTGCAATCACAGCATACGCCACTCCTGCACCTACATCAATCACAGCATACGCCACTCCTGCACCTACTGCTATCACAGTATACGCCACTCCTGCACCTACTGCTATCGCAGCATACGCCACTCCTGCACCTACTGCAATCGCAGCAGACACCACTCCTGCACCTACTGCAATCACAGCATATGCCACTCCTGCACCTACTGCTATCACAGCAGACACCACTCCTGCACCTACTGCAATCACAGCATACACAACTCCTGCACCTACTGCTATCACAGCATATGTCACTCCTGCACCTACTGCAATCGCAGTATACGCCACTCCTGCACCTACTGCTATCACAGTATACGCCACTCCTGCACCTACTGCTATCGCAGCATACGCCACTCCTGCACCTACTGCAATCACAGCATACGCCACTCCTGCACCTACTGCTATCACAGCATACGTCACTCCTGCACCTACTGCAATCACAGCATACGCCACTCCTGCACCTACTGCAATCACAGCATACACAACTCCTGCACCTACTGCTATCACAGCATATGCCACTCCTGCACCTACTGCTATCACAGCAGACACCACTCCTGCACCTACTGCAATCACAGCATACACAACTCCTGCACCTACTGCTATCACAGCATATGTCACTCCTGCACCTACTGCAATCGCAGTATACGCCACTCCTGCACCTACTGCAATCACAGCATACACCACTCCTGCACCTGCTGCTATCACAGCATGTGTCACTCCTGCACCTACTGCAATCGCAGTATACGCCACTCCTGTACCTACTGCAATCGCAGTATACGCCACTCCTGTACCTACTGCAATCGCAGTATACGCCACTCCTGTACCTACTGCAATTGCAGTATACGCCACTCCTGTACCTACTGCAATCGTAGTATACGCCACTCCTGTACCTACTGCTTTCACTGTAATCACAGCATATGCCACTCCTGCACCTACTGCAATAATAGCATACGCCACTCCCGCACCTACTGCTTTCACTGTAAGCACAGCATAAGCCACTCCTGCACATACAGTTATCACAGCTTAAGTCAATCTTGCACATACTTCAGTAACAGTATACGCCACTCCTGCACCTACTGCAATCACAGTATACGTCACTCGTGTACATACTTAAATAATAGCATACGCCACTCCTGTACCTACTGCAATTACAGCATACGTCACTCCTGCACCTATTGCAATCAAAGCATTCGTCACTCCTGTACATACTTTAATATTAGCATACGCCACTCCTGCATCTACTGCAATTACAGCATACGACACTACTGCACTGTTGTAAGCACATCATACGCCACTCCTGTACACTGCAATAACAGCATACGACACTCCTGCACCTACTGCAATCACAGCACACGTCAATCCTGCACATATTGCAAGCACAGCATTTGCCACTCCTGCAGGTACAGCATACGTCACTCATTCTGCATATGCAAGCACAGCATACTCTACTCCTGCAGAGATTGCAAGTTCAGCATTCGCCATTCCTGCAAGCACAGCATACGCAACTCCTGCATCTACTTCAAGTTCAGCATGCGCAACTCCAGCATATACTGCAAGCACAAAATATGTAACTCCTTCTGCACCTACTTCAAGTACAGCATACTCTTCTCCTTCTGCACCTACTGCATCACAGCATACGCAACTCCTTCTGCACCTACTGCAACCACAACATACGTCACTCCTGCACTTTCTGCAAGCACAGCATACGCAACTTCCTCTGCGCCTACTTCAAGCACAGCATACTCCAATCTTGCACCTACTGCAACCACAGTTAACGCCACTCCTTCTGCACCTACTGCAACCACAACATACGTCACTCCTTCTGCACTTTCTGCAAGCACAGCATACGCAACTTCCTCTGCGCCTACTTCAAGCACAGCATACTCCAATCTTGCACCTACTGCAACCACAGTTAACGCCACTCCTTCTGCACCTATGTATACTACAAGCACAGTATACGCAACTCCTGTACTTGCTGCAAGCACAGGACACACTACTCCTGCGCCTACTGCAAGCACAGCATATATGGCGCTCCTTCTGCTCCTACAGCAAGCACACTGTGTCAGAGGATACCCCACTCCTTCTTCACCTACTGCAAGCATAGCAAACACGACTCCTACTGCAAGCACAGCATACGCCATTCTTTATGCACCTACTGCAAGCACAAGCTGCATACGCCAATCATCTCGCACCTAATCAGGCTGCAAGCAAAGCATACTTCACTCCTGCACATACTGCAACCCCAACATACGCCACTCCTGCAAGTACAGCATAATTAGGATACGCCACTCCTGGGCCTACTATAAGCACATCATATGCCTCTCCTGCACCTACTGCAAACGCAGCATACGCCATTTCTTCCCACACCTACTGCAATAGCACATCATACTCCTCTTCTCTCACATCTACTGCAAGTGTAGCATACAGCAAGCGCAGCATACGCTACTCCATCTGCACCTTCTACAAGTACAGCATATCTACTCCTTATGCACCTACTGTAAGCACACCATATGATATTGCTCCTGTATATACCACTCTAAACCTATAAATCAAAGCAGTCACAAGAACTATAATTCTATCTACTGTATTTGTTAGTTATTGCTTTTTACAAGGTCACCCTCATTTAATGGCACATTTTGCAAACGCGTGATAACATACCTGCACCTTGAGCGCTGCAAGCATAACACTTGCACTTACTGCAAGCACAGCACACTCCCCCAACGCATCTATTTCGGACACAGTTAAAGCATTCCTCAGCCCCAGCCACATTTGATGTTGATGATGATGATGAGTAGGGTAGACTACTTTGAAAAAGTTGTGAAACAAAATCATGAAATGTGAACCCCCGAGCATTTTTTAGTTCACATAAGAGCATTTCCATCAAATGCGCAAAATGAGCTATTGGGCTCATGCGTCGTCGTGCGTCGTCAACAATTTGCTTCCAACAACAACTCCTCCTTACCACAGGGTTAATTTTCACAAAACTTCACAGAAATGAGGTGGTACTATAGTCTTCCTACAGGCCATGTTATATCTCACAAAGGTAAAAACTTCGAAATTTTTTACATTGTTGATGTCGCCTGTTCTATTTATCTGTATTTAGTACTGAGACGATCAGTTCTGATGAAGGGTGGACACATTTAGTTACTTTCGTCTTTCAAGAAAATGTGGAAATATCCATCTAACATAAGAGTATCTGAAAACTGTATTGATTCGAAATTGTAAATGGCCGGAAAGCCTGGACCCAGACAGATTTTCCTGTTTCTCGTCACAGGAACGGTGCGCATAGGAATTGCCCTTAAGAATACATATGATTGGTGAATAAACCAAAAATGTAGGTATACAGTGATATCAGAAACGGCGACAAAGCCGCCGAAAAACATTAGTCAGCGCCGCCATTCACATTGCTCGTTATATACAGGAGATGTTTGCTATAAGCAGTGGTGCTTGTCATCAGATGCTGTCATGTGCTTGTGGTGCTTGTCATCAGATGCTGTCATGTGCTTGTATATTAATGTATTATTAACCAATGCTTTGAATTTTTGAAATTAAATATTGTTTAAACTAAGATGGAAAGTATATTTTGAGACGAAAGATCACTGGTGTTGCTGGTTTGCAATTTTAGCCATGACATGAGATTTCCAACAATGTGGCATTTTGACAAGTGTATACTCAGACGAGCCTGTGCAACCTCCTATTAAGCTTAGAAACTCGTCAGTAGCTTAACAGTCATTGAATATTCAAGAGACTTGCATAGGCTCTGATCAGACTGCGCGTATGCACAGGCTGATCTGAACCTTTGCTGGTCGCACATACCACATTGTTGGAAATCTCATGTCGTGGCTCATTTGTAATTCTATGGTAGCCACCTTATTAAGGATCTCGCTCAGTATTAAGGGCAATTTGCACATGAAAAAGGCCCAAGATTAATTTAAAGACACACAATCCACTTTCCCACAAGTGCATTCTTGCTGTCCATTAAATAAATTTCCCATGGCATGTATTATGAAGGTTACTGAAAATGTGCGAAAAGTAAGATTTCTTGTACTAAACATATAGGAAATGAAATTATTTTTATATGGGTATGTTCCCCTGCCCCAGCCCCGAGCTAATAACTTTGCACATAAATGCATTTATACATATTGGATATTAAATCAAAGCTTCATGTCTTAGAGCGAAACGATTCCTACCTTTCCCATCCAGGAATCGAACCGGGGTCACTGGATCCAATGGCAAACACTCTACCACGTCGCTTCTACCACAAGGCAGTATGCTATACATGACATAGACCCTGTGAGATTCATGTTTGGTTAAGAGGTGAAGGTTGTCAAAGAGCCCAAAATTTTAAACACCACCCTCATCTTAGTACACGGTGTATCATGGTCTCTGGAACTTGATCAGCTGAATAGATGATAATGTCGAGGGCAATCGCGGTATTATGATTAATGAGAATGGCTATATTAACTGAACATATTTTTGTTTAATATGCACACACAGAAATTACATGAAAGTGATTTTAAGCTATTTTCTTATGGTAAAACGAGTGCCAGAATAATATAGCGGGTGATATGATAATATTTACTAATTGGTATAATATACAGATGGTGGAAAACGTATTTGTCGCTCTGTGACGTCGCCGTTTAAAGTATATTTTCAGATTTTTGGTAAGAATTACAGTCACTAAGTTATTGGGTGGAATTTGGCCTCGCCATAAAATAAAATTTCCGACCATATATCCAACGTTATACCTCCCCAAATGAAAATTTTGAATCCTCTAGCAGGAAGCTGCTGTAAATACGCAAATCAATTTGATATAAAAACAAATAAGTAAACATGTCCTGTCAAAGGTTTGGTTCCCAGTTCCGTTAACTTAAAAGGTAAATGGGACAATGTAGGTGACGTTGAGATGACAGTTAACAAACTCAAACTATACATACACTATTATATCTCCCAGTGTATGCAGGGAAACCACTAGTAGATAGAACAGGAACTGTATGGTATCTATAGTAACACTTGGCGATATAACAGGGTCTGTAGGGAAGTCATCGCACCTTTGTGAGATATAACATGGCCTGTAGGAAGACTATAGTACCACTGGTAGATACAACGGCTCCTATAGGGTAAAAGTACCACTGGGTATAACAGCTATTGTATCACTGTGAATAAGATATAGCAGGGCCAGCAGGGAGACCATAGTAGTCTTACCTGGAGATATAACACGACTTGTAGGGAAGTTATGGATAACAAGGATTGCAGGGAGGTCATACTACCACTGGGAGATGGGAAAGAAGCTATAGTACCCATACAATGTATAACAGAGCCTAAGGGGAGGCCCTTGTACCAGTGGGAAATATAACAGGCTATAGCATCACTTGGAGTCGGAGATATAACAGGGTCCTAAAGGAGGCCATAATACATAATGGCGCAACGTTGGCATTTAACATTATCAAATATCCACTGTCTCAATAGGTTGACTGCTATATGTCCTCTCTCTACCCTTTTATGTCTTGTTTCGTTTACTTGTCTGTCTGTCTGTCGGTCTGTTTTGTCTGTCTGTCAGAAAACTATGTACGAAATACGTATGCATGTATGTGCATGCGAAGGTACGTGAATGTGTACTTACGTACTACTTTATGTATGTATGTATGTATGTATGTATGTATGTATGTATGTATGTATGTATGTATGTAGGTAGGTAGGTAGGTAGGTAGGTACGTACGTACGTACGTACGTACGTACGTACGTACGTACGTACGTATGTATGTATTGTGTGTGCGTGTCATCATATATACATGTATTGTCATACTGTTTAATTGTTAAGACCAAGACTGTTTGGAGTCCTTGTAAAATAAATAAAGCATTTAATCAAATAAATAAATACCATCAGGAGCTATAACAGGGTCTCTGGAGAGTCTATTGTACCACTGGGGGATATGACTAGACATGTAGGGAAGCTATAATACAACTGAACGATATCACAGGGTCTTTAGGGAAGGTACTTATTTTAGGCCATAATACTACTGTATATCACATGATCATACAGGGCATGTACACGAATGACAGAAGTCGTGTTAGAGTAATGGACAGTATAGCGAGGAGTTTGGAGTTGGGGTTGGCGTACATCAGGGTTTCGGTTCTGAGTGCCCTGCTTTTTATACTAGTACTTGAGGCGGGGGTTTCACACTGGTGTACCCTGGGAGCTACTGTATGCTGATGACCTCATAGTGATTGCAGATACACTTGAGGAATGCATACTAAGCTAAGGCATGGAAGAATTGTATGGAGAATAGAGGGCTGAGAGTCAACACGAAGAAACCAAAATTCATGATCTCAGGTGCTGGACTTGATATGTATAACTTACCCTACGCTGTCTGTCAAAGTGGAATGGGAGCAAACTCTATTAGCTGTTCCCAGTGCAAATTTTGGGTCCATAAGAAGTGTAGTGATATTAAGGACAGACTAAATGTAACTCCTGACTATTTGTGCCCAAGATGTCTTGACCAGGCCCATCCTATTGATGGTAAACCTATCACCCAAGTATACTAAAGGACTTTGAAAACGCATCACCCAGATTAAATCCTTTATTTCACAAACCCTGAGAATGTCAGCGAGATACTTAATATTGCATATTATAGTTTGACCAGCTTGTAGTGTGTCCTAGAAAATTTATGGTTGTAAATTTTCTTTAAGGTATTGAAACAGTATCCCTTTTAAGACAGGGGTGGTCGATTTTGTAGGACACAAATTCAGCTGCAAGTTAACACGCGTTAGTTTTGATTCCTGGCTCAACAGATTTGCGTCCTTTGCTTCTTTCACGATTGCACATTCATCATTGAACGATAAGAAATGAATTGACAGTGTGGTATGCTCAAAATTACACCCATTTAGAAATACAGACATACCCCACCCACCCTGATTACTATAGTCTAGTAATAAAATTCAACGTCATGGGCCTTTCAAAATGTCGATTTTTTATGTTCGTTTTTATTGGAAGAGGCTAAGGGCATACACAAATGACAGATTATGCATAAATTACGCTTGTATCACGTGTCCTTTGTATTTTGCAAGTGACGTTAACGTATTTTTAAAGACGTTCTCGATCACATGGCAGCTGATCTCCTGGCATGATTTACATCAAAACGTCTTCCCCACATGACTGCCAGTGTATGTAGTCAATATCAGTAATGAAGGCTTGCATAAAGGTAACTCAAGGAAATGTTTTTAAAAAGGAGCTATCAATTTTTGTTCAAATTTGACGTTTATTTTCGAAATATTGAAGTTATCAATTCTTTTAATTAGAAAAAGTCTATAGATTCTTTTGGTGATATGTTATCATACACGCCACAGTTTAAACATAAAAATAATCAAAAAGCTTCATTTAACTGTGCAGAAAGTTGCTGGATGCTGTATGTACCCATGTGACGTCATCAGTAGCGTCGCGTGATAGTGCAGTCAAATTAACGACTGATTCATACCAATTCTGGGTTGCACATAAAAACCTGCGAGTAACTTTTCAATCACATGTGCGGTTTGCATGAAAAGTGCAAAAGTATGGTGATGCATATTCAAAGACCTCTATAATAGTTGTTGATGGTACGCTGTTTGACGTGGAAGCCAGCTTCTGCTATCTTGGCAACATGTTATGCGCTGGTGGAGAATGTGCCCTTGCTATCGCTACAAGGTGTTCTACTGCCTGGGGAAAGTTCAGGAAACTACTTCCAATACTGACTTCCAAGCATTTGTTGCCTTTAACTCATGAAAAAGTGTTTAGCGATTGCGACCATCCCTGGCCCTAGAGGACGTCGGAGACCAAGGAAGTCTTGGAGTGAGTGTGTTAAAGTGGATGTCGATTTGTGCAACCTAGAAAGCATCGATCCACAGAACAGAGAAGCCTGGAGACAAGCCAACTGCAACTTACCCCAGGAACTGGGAAACTATCTGCAGTTTAAATACACAAATGTATCAAACCAGGATTAAGTAAGTAGCTATATCAGATATCTTTTATCCTATATGGCATATCTTATATCATATATAATATATTTTAAATCATTTATAAGAGATCTTATATCCTAAAGTAGATATCTACATTTCATAATAAATAGTGAGGTACTGTCGTGCCAACCAAGAGTGACAGTGACGTATGTTTTGTTTACAACTGTTAAGTAAAACATTAACTTGTTCACATCACTTGAGCTAATGCGAATCGATAGAGCACTTGTGTATTAATCCTATCCTGTGGATATGATTAATACACAAGTGATCTATCGATTATAAGTCCCTGATAACTTTGTAAACAAAACATGGCCTCACTGTCACTCTTGGCTGGCAGGACAGTAGCTTTCCATAGTTTTTTTTAATGAAGAATTTATCAAAATGGGTGTTTTGCTGCATCTTATCATGCAGTTGATTGCAAAATCGCCATACTCACAGAAATTCTTGTTTATAATATTAATTAAAGCAGTGTTTTCATGGGAAAACTATGTCCCCCAACTGCAAATTGAGTCAGCAAGTATGCTTACTAAAATTACAATCAGCTCTTTACTGTGTCACAATGATACACTATATAACGAATGGCTGAAATCCATCAATAATTTAAAGGGGGAGCATGCACAAACACAATTTAGGTCAAATTTGAACATTAGGTCAATGTCATCAAAATCCAATTAAATATTTTCTGTCTCCAAACAATTTATCTATGCAAGTTTTGTTGAAATCCATCCACTGGTTCAGAAAAAAAGTGCTCAGAAAAGGCTGATTTTAACAGTTTTTAAAGGATGGTGACCTTGAAAATTATGTGACCTTGAAAATTAGGTCAAGCTCATCAAAATTTTATCAACTCTTAATTTTGCGACAATGGTACAATACATTAAGTTTAGCTAGAATCCATTGTTCAGTTCATGAGATATCACACAGAAACCCTATTTTGGTCAAAATCTGACATTTTATTAAAGTGCTGGTGTGACCTCGGAAATAAGGTCAAAGTCACTAAAATCTTTCAACTCTTTCCAACAACTTATCTATACAAGTTCGGTTAAAATCCACCCACTGGTTCAGAAGATAGTGTGACAAAAAGGCTGACTTTTACAGTCTTTATACGATGGTGACCTTGAAAATAAAGTCAAGGTCACTAAAATCTTATCAACTCTTTCCAACCTCCCAACAACTTATTTATACAAGTTTGGTTAAAATCCATCCACTGGTTCAGAAGCTTGTGTACCAAAAAGGCTGATTTTTACAGTCTATATACGATAGTGACCTTAAAAATTTGGCCAAGGTCACCAAAATCTATTCTACTCTTTATTTAGACACAAGACAACAATCTATAGAGATTGGTCAGAATCTATAGTTCAGTTCAAGAGATACTTGAGGAAACCCTATTTTTGTCGACATTTGTCATTTCAAAGTACTGGTGTGACCTTGAAAATAAGGTTCTAATCAACTATTAACCCCCTCCTAACAATCTATCTATGCACGTTTGGTTAAGATTCGACCACTGGTTAGGAAGATGGTGTGCAGAAATGGCTGATTTATACAGTCTTTATAAGATGGTGACCTTGAAAATTGGGTCAAGGTCACCAAAATCTAATCAACTCTTTATTTAGACACAAGAAAACAATATATATAGATTGGCCAGAATCCATAGTTCAGTTCAAGAGATGACGTGAGAAAACCCTTTTTTGGTCGGCATTTGTCATTTCAAAGTACTGGTGTGACCTTGAAAATAAGGTTCTAATCAACTATTAACCCCCTCCTAACAATCTATCTATGCACATTTGGTTAAGATTCGACCACCTGTTAGGAAGGTAGTGTGGGGAAATGGCTGATTTATACAGTCTTTATATGATGGTGACCTTGAAAAATAGATCAAGGTCACCAATATCTAATCAACTCTTCCCACCATCCCAGTAATGTATATCTGCAAGTTTGGTTAAAATCCATCCACTGGTTCAGATAATAACACACGGAAACCCTATTTTGGACATTTCAAAGTACCGCTGAGACCTTAAAAAAAAAGTCAAGGACACCAAAATCTAATCCACTCTTTTCGCCCTCCCAACAATGTATCTATGTAAGTTTGGTCAAAATCCATCCACTGGTTCAGAAGATAATGCACGGAAACGAAGCAACGCGGACAATATGTCCAACTCCCTTCGGTTATGGGGACATAATTAAATCAATTATATATTGTTGCTACTGATACTTCGATTTTCAATATCATTTGACATTGAAAAGGGAGAGTGCCTCACTTGGGATCGAGGTGCCGCTGGGTTAGAGCCTCACCAGAGGTGCTGTGCTGTGTCCTTGAGAGAGACACTCTATCCTCTGCATGGTACTGAAGTCCCATCATAACTGAAAAAATGTTGACTGGGCGTAAATCATTAGCACAAACATGCTATTTTGAGTAGATTTCAATGTGGTTTGTAACATATACAGCAATAATTGTTAAGACTCGCGGACATCTCTAAACGTTTCGAACGAAGACACATTTGAAAAAACCGTTTTACTCACCCCACGTGCCATGTCCGCCTTTCGTATCGATTCAGCCTTTTGTATCGATTCAGCGGCTACTATGTTCCGGGGCCTATGATACACGGTGTAATTTTGTGTTTTAATCCGTAAAGTGCTAACTACGACTACAGTAGACAACAATGTTTGTAATATCTTTCTTGATTTCTTGTGGATATAAGGTTTGAAACTGCATGTGCACCCATCATATTTTTCACATGAAAAATGGAACTTTATTGGTTTGCTACAAAGCAACAACATTTATTAAAGTTATCTGCTGCATGTTTTTGTGGCGGTTTAAAAGTTAAAATAATCGGGTTAACCCGGCATACAGGAAAAGGTAAATTTTGACCCTAATGACGAGTCCTTCGGGATATCCTACCATTTTTTATTCCAACGTCGATAGCATGAACAGTAGAAGTGATCAGAAGTGACCATTACGATCTGAGAAACATTTCACGTGCTACTAAGTAGGCTCGTCCAAACTTTGAACTGTATGAGGAGCTAGTGAACCATTTACATCTGCCATACAGACGGTTTGTTGATTTTTTTATTAAAAAAATGCATTGCTGAAACCCCCATTCCGCTGGACGGCGATTCCGCTACGATTCGAAATTTTGGTCATAACGACACGAATCGTGGCGGAAGCGGCAAGAGCCCAGCAGAAGCGCAGTAGAAGCGCCTAGGTCGTAGTAAAAGCGTATCAGAAGCTTCATGATCCCCACCTCACGGCATTTTTTTGACCTGCTCAAAATTTACGTAGCGACATCGCCGTGGACTTGAAGCGCAGCGGAAGCGTAGTCACATAGTAGTAAGATCTTCATGAGCGTAGCCATATCGCGGCGGCATCGTGAGTAACGTAGCACAATCGCCGTCGCATCGTGGCGAAATCGCCGAGTTATTCGTCCGCGATTCAGCTACGCTTCTGCTATGCTCTGTGCGATCTTGTTACGCTCTGTGCGCTCTCGCTACGACCTCGCCACGACCAGCACGCTTCCGTGGCGACTGTGCTATTTAGACACAGCCCACCTTGGAGCTTCTGCCACGCTTCCGCTACGCTCTTGACATTCTGACCAACTTCAGGCCTGGTTCAAATGCTTTCCTAAAGTTGGTGTTACTCTTTTAGATTCCAGGCCAACTCTGTTGAGGATCTCTTCAAACATAAGCGGTTCCATTCACAAATAATTGAATAATGAAGAGTTATTTTCCATCCCTAGTTCTCTAATTAGTTGGTCATAGTGCCCAAAGTGTAGCCGTCTGTTTGTGGTTAACCATGGACGGACCCAGAGCCTTTTGGCCCTGCGGCTCTGTCTTGCCTGGACTTAATAATGGCCAGCTGAAGCATAGCGCCTTGAGCGAGTTTATCCATTTTCATTGAATGTTCACACTCAACTAATTATAAATCAGTTGAACTTCAGATTAACAATAGCGCAACGAAAGCGTAGCTCCATCGCCTTGGTCGTAGCAACATCGCAGCTACATCGCTAACAGCGTAGGCTAAGCGTAGCCAGATCTTCACTGTCGTAGTGGGATCGTAGCAGCAGCAAGTGAAAGCATACTGGAAGCGTCTAGTCCCCAAATCGTGTAGTTGTCTACGCTTCCGCGGCGATTTGGTATATTTTTAGAGAAAATCCGGGATCGCCATGAGCGTAGCGGAATCGCCGTCCAGTGGAATGGAGGGGGGGGGGGGGGGGGGGGGGGGCAGGTTACTGAAAATGCTGATTTAGGTGTACATACAACTCTTAAAAAATATACATTGTATAGAACAGTGTTTTCCAAACAACTGGTTTTAACAAACGTTTTTCTTGACACAGAGAATGATCTCTACCCTAAACCAATATATGGTATCTTACTCTCTGCTGTATATGATGCTTTAACCCATAAAAGTCTAGTGTCCATTCGGATCAGGGTTTCCACTGTTTGCTTACAGAATGTTCAATCAAAATTTGAATGAAAATGAGAAATACCATCCATCAACCCGTAAAATGGAAATGCGCTGGTCCTATTGATAAGTTTATAAACATGTGACAACAATCGTGCTTCGGTCTTTACATTTTCTAAACCCAAACCAATTACACAGGATAGACGGCAATCGAAAACGCTCTTAACAATCGACGAACGCGGATCAAAATAGCTATATTGAAACAGCGTTTTCGATTGCCATGTGTCGCCAGTCGGGCGACAAATGGCAATCGAAAACTCTGTTTCGAATGATTTTTGATCTACGTTCGTCGATATTATTAACGTTTTCGATTGCCGCCTATCCGGTGTACTATAGACTGTCCTCCAGACGTTAAAATGCATTTTCTACATTGGGATATCACCAAACAATTTTAACTGAATCTAACCCTAGATGCAATGAAAAGTCTGAGTGAAAAGTAGACTTGCTATTACAATAGTTTCTAACATTTACAGAAAAAAATCAGACTTATTTAGCTGACCAGTGGCTAGTCTTTCTTTCTTTCTTTCTTCCATTACGTCTTAACCACCGTGGGGGACATCAGACGGGTATTCCGGAATACCAAGTTCTGAGGGGGTTAGTTGAAACAAAGTGATAGGAAAGGTGTGTGATGAGTTTGTACAGTGCAAGAGGAGTTAGTTTAGATAAAAGATAAAACCAGGTGTTTGGTATTTAGGGGGACACATGGATCACCCGACAGACTGTGCCAGGGTGAGAAGGGTCGGTATGTTGGCAGGGAGGGCATTCCAATGGATGCTAGTTCTGGGAAAGAATGTGAACCTGTAATAGTATTTGAGAGTCTTGATCTGTCTGTATGCCAGTGAGTTGTCTAGGTGTGCTAATGCTTGTATGCAATTCCAAGTCAGGCGAGAACCATGAGAATAACATTATCATGTAGCCCAGAATTATAAAATTGTAACTAAATAACAATGGTGCTAATCAGTCTGTGCAACTGCACAGGCTGGTATAAGGCTTAAATTTGTTGTTAGCACAAATGCGTAAGCCTTTATTCTAATGTCGTGACTTAGCTTTACCTGTATACATATGACATTACTTTTTGGCACAGTGACCTTAACTTGACGCGGCGCGTTCTAAAGTTTTATTGTTTGTTGTGAGCTGTTGATAACCTAACTTGTTGTATCCGCACTTTTTGAAAAACAGTCGGATATATTGTAATCGGTCCCGTACGTCTGACTTTCCGTCCGTCCGCCCGCCGGTTCGTCTGTCAGTCGTTTTGCTCGTAATAAACGCGAATCACCAATAGTCATGCACAATGATTGCAAATGGCGTGCCGATATGACCTTGGAGCAAATGGTCACGATCACACATATTAATAGACGTTTCGCTTACTGTAAAGGCGGTAACTTTTATATTCATATCTGGGCGTGGTTCGGCTATTTCATCTGCTAAACAATGAAAATCAGGTTTTATTTATTATTTGGTGAAGAATAAATAAGTTGTTTGGGCGTGCATTTTATGAATGTCCTAACAGTATACACACTGAACCCATAATCACAAAATGTATGTTTTTGTCGTCCACTAAAGTATTTGAAGCCTCATAGACAAACAGTGTGGACCCAGATCAGACTGCTCCTGTAAGAGCAGTCTGATCTGGGTCCACAATCTTTGCCTCTATGCTTATGTTGAATAGACATTTTCAGATGTAGTTATCTTGCAGGCGTTTTAAGGAATAAATAATGTGTTTTGTGTCAATACTGAGGTAATGGCGCAAGATGATTCAGTTACCTTTGAATAAAACCACGCCCCATTTTCAGCTTTTACCTATGTGTAAGGTTGACCAGTCCTAATTACACATTCATGAGGTGCCGCCTTTACAGTAACCAAAAAGCCATATAATACTAATATATGTCGCTAACTCTTCTGTTCGTTTTTTGACAGAGGGTGTTCATATTTGACACAATGATTGTCTATGGTATGTTTACTACAATGAAGGTGTCGAAATACGGACATGACCTTGGATTCAAAGGTCAATGTCAAATATACTTATAATCTGTCTCGCGGCTCGAAATGCGAATTCCTTTTACATTTTTTGATGGAGGTGTTGATATTTAGCACAATGACTGCTTATGGTGTGCAAATAAAACAATTAAGCTAGATCACTGCCTGTAAATTATGATATTAGATTCAAATGCCAAGGTCAACATTCTAAAATATGTATCATGGCTTACAACGCAAACTCTTCTTTAATTTTTTGACCAAGGGTGTTCATATTTGACACAACAGTTGCCTATGGTGTTTTTGATGACAAGTAAGGTTTCAAAATCAACAATGTGACCTTGGAGTCAAAGGTCAATGTCAAAATTACTCAAAATCTGAATTACGGCTTGTGAAGGTCAAGGTCACATATACTTAAAAACTGTCTAAGGCTCGTAACACAAATTCCTCTTTCATTTTTGACCTAGGATGTCCGTGTTATGCTCGTAATGCGAACTCCTCTGTCATATTTTTATGGAGGGTTACATATTTAGCACAATGATTGAGGCCATCAGATTCACGGTGGGGCCGGGTCATTGTCCCAGAAATGCGAAGTCCTCTTTCATATTTTGAGCGAGGGTTTTCCGTCATATTTGACACAATGATTGCCTATGGTGTGCAGATTACATCGAAAGCGCTAGGCCAGTGCTATGACCTTGGATTCAAAGGTCAAATGCACACACAGAAATTATATGAAAGTGATTTTAAGCTATTTTCTTATGGTAAAACGAGTGTCAGAATAATGTAGCCGGTGACATGATCATATTATTTACTAATTAAAAAACTGGGTCATTTATCGAAAAACTTATCCCGATTAAAAATATTCAGGAACATCTCCGCCAACTTCTCCAAACAGTTCCAGCATCGAGTATTCTGCAGGTTCCTCTGTGCTTAGATGCAGTCTTTGAATATTTTAAGCAAAGCGCAAATAAACCAAGTCCAAAATGTCAGTCAAAAAGTTGCACCGCCCTAATTCAATTACTAAAACAATGGATGGCTTGTTCAAATATAATGGAAATCGTGCCTGATTAGCTCGTGCTTTAAGCTAGTGGGGTCATCTCAAACCCGTTCATTTCATAGCACGTGCATACGAGAAAAAATGCACGTCACGCGAAAACCCAACCTTTGTTCCTAGATATGAGCCTGCTTAAAGTTGATTCTCCATGTGAACGGTCAATTCTGAGTATGTCAACAGCAGTTTTATGTTATGCACAACTTTTGAATAAAGGGATATGCACCGCTTAGGAATATTTTGAGACTATCCCTTTCTGTCACGCCTATACGAATTTTACCTGTTAATAAAAGACTTAAAATTTAGGTCAAATTCAATTTATTGCGAAATCTTCATCTATATACACAAATCAGTATGTGCCACAAGCATCAGACCTTTTTGAGAAGTTGGTGGAAAGTCTCCTCAACAACTTTCATCGTGAACACATTTTGCTAAAATTGAAGATAAAAAAGATATTGCGAAAAATTAGTTCTAGAAACTTAACAGCTGGAGTTTAGTCAGAGCTAAAGAAAACTTTGAATTGCGCCACGGTAGGCCCAGCCAAAGACCTGTCTACGGCTTGTAATGCAAAATATTTCATTTTTTGATCAAGGTTTTTCATATTGTTTCAGAGCACTGTTTTTTGGCATTGGGGTCAAATGTCAAGGTTTTACGGCTCGTAACAACAATTGTCTTTGGCATTTTGATGACAAGTAAGTAATCAAATCAACTATATGACATTGGAGTCAAAGGTCAAGGTCAAACTTACTGAAATTTTTTAGTACAGCTTGTAACCTGAACTCCTCTTTCATTACAACATATGTTTTCCGTTAACCGACATGACCATGGAGTCATAGGTCAGGTTCAATAATACTTCAATTCAGTTTAATGGCTTGTATAATTCGAACTCCTGTTTCATTTTGTGACAGAGGGTGTTCGTATTTAGCTCAATAATTGCTTATGGTGTGTAGATTACAGTTAAGTTTACACACACGCGTCTACAGACCATTGATATGACATTGGAAACAAAGGCCAAGGTCAAATAGACTTAAAATATGTATTAAGGCCCCTAACATGAACTGGTCTTGTATATTTGACAGAGGTGCTTCATATGTTGTACAACGATTGCCAATTTGAGGTGTGTATAGATGACAAGACATTATATGTGTTCCATATGTAGGCTCTTTTCGGACATATGCTACAAAATACTTCCCACATTGAAATCTGTTTAATACTTTGCCTATAGTTTGTTTTATGCATGGACTGTCAATTTATAAAATAGAAGGAGTATGTCACCCTGCTCAGTTTTTCATAATCTCGTATGCATGTTTTCAGCCTTTGACTAATTTTTTGAACAAATGAAAGAATAACCTAAGTCCTAAATACCAAGCTAAAATAGTTGTAATCTCATAGCTTCTTTATTTTAATTTTATTTATTGCTCATGACCTCAAGCCTTCTAGAAAATGTATACATGTATTTGTTGTCCCAAGTCGTTACAAGATACTACATGATACATTTTGGTAATTCCCCAAAATAGAATTTGTTTTAGAGTAGATTATATATTTAAAAATCTGACATTGAAACTCTTAATTTGTTTGTTTTTATTTCATGGACTATCATAATACCTTTTAGAAAAAAAAGTAGAAAAAAGTCAGGGGTCACCGTGCTAATGATCGTTCAGGAGGGCCAAATTTAACCACACCCCTAAAGATTTCATGCATAATTCAATATAATGCGTTAAGGAGTCATTTTTACCTGCGTTGTTTTAGCGAAAGCAGGTCTAGTTATAGATCCACTCACGAATGAACCCTTGTTTGGTACTTTAAATTTCTGAAATTTCTCTTTTTTCATAATGATTATTCACATATTGAAGATGTGCACCTCCGGGTGCACCTCCTATTTTGCGCACATTTCATGAATATTTTTTTCAAGTCGAGGGTTGTTGAACTAAGACATTTTTCTGTCCAAAAATGCTTAGCAAGTGTCTGGTTTGTGTAATATGTAACTCCAACAATTTCCATTCCTTTATATTCAATCTTTGCATGACGATTGTTCTCATATTGAAGAGGTGCACATGTACACCTCCCATTTTGTGCACATTCGATAAATATTTTCTCATTTTGACAGGTGTTGAACTTAGACATTTTTTTTTCAATCAGAAATGCGTAGGGGGTGTCTGGTTTGTATAATATGTAAACTCCAACAGTTTTCATTTCTTTATATTCAAACTTTGCAAGAACTCTACAAGCATTTATGCATTCGTTATAATCCTTTGTTTGTTTACAATGTACGTATGTTATATATTATTTGCATTTATTGAATAAAATATGTTTAAACTAAACTTTGCATAATGATTGTTCACACATTGAAGATGTGCACTTCCTATTTTATACACATTTCATGATTTATTTTTCATTTTTGGGGGTCTTGAACTTAAGGCATTTTCCATAAAATGCTCACATGGTATCTGGTTTGTGTAATCTGTAACTCAAACAGTTTTCATTTTTTTAATATTCAAACTTAGCATTGTGATTGTTCATACATTTAACATGCGCTCCTCCTATTTTGTGCACAGTTGATATAATATTTTCTTATTTTTTAGGGCTGTTAGACATTTTATCCATCCAAAATGCTTAGGGTGTGTCTGGTTTGTGTAATCTGTAACCCCAGCAGTTGTCATTCCTTCATATTCAAACTTTGTACGTTATGATTGTTCACTCATTGAACATGTGCACCCTATATTTTGTGCACATTTGATAATATATTGGGGAGTGTTGAACTTAAACATTATAACGTCTACATCACCTTTGGAGTGCTTACATTGTGTAATGTGTGTGTAATCTGTATTTCAAACAGTGTTCATTCCTTTATCAGCCAAAACGAGTTAAGTTCACCAATTCGGTCATTTTTGTGTCCCATCCCCATTTTAGCATGTAAACAGTGTATTTTCTAACGCTTTAAGGTTTATTATACCCGCTTTTTTCTTTAGAAAAAAAGGGTATATTAATTTCGTGTCAAAGTCGGTCCGTCGTCCGTCTGTCCGTCTGTCCGTCCGTCCGTCCGTCACGTTTCTTGTAAATGTATCTCCTCCTAAACCGTTAGAGGTAGCAACTTCAAACTTTGTAGGTGAATAGGTCACGTGATGTAGAGGGTACTGGGTGACATTTTGTGTGACCTTGACCCTAAGGTCAAGGTCAAAGGTCAAATATTGTATTTTCTTGTAATTGAATCTCCTCCTTAACGGTTAGACGTAGCATCTTCAAACTTTGTAGCTGAATAGGTCACATGATGTAGAGGGTACTGGGCAACATTTTGTGTGACCTTGACCCAAAGGTCAAGGTCAAAGGTCAAATATTGAATTTTCTTGTAAATGCATCTCCTCCTAAACCTTTTGACGTAGCAACTTCAAACTTTGTAGCTGAAAAGGTCACATGATGTAAAGGTTACTGGGCAACATTTTGTGTGACCTTGACCCTTAGGTCAAGGTCAAAGATCAAATAATGTATTTTCTTGTAAATGTATCTCCTCCTAAACGGTTAGACCTAGCAACTTCAAACTTTGTAGCTGGATAGGTCACATGATGTAAAGGGTACTGGGCAACATTTTGTGTGACCTTGACCCCAAGGTCAAGATCAAATATTGAATATTCTTGTAAATGCTTCTCCTCCTAAAGCTTTTGACGTAGTAACTTCAAACTCTGTACGTGCATAGGTCACATGATGTAGAGGGCACTGGGCAACATTTAGTGTGACCTTGACCTGAAGGTCAAGGTCAAATAATGTACTTTCTTGTAAATGCATCTTCTCCTAAACTGTTGGACGTAGCAACTTCAAACTTTGCAGGTGCAAAGGTCATATGATTTGGAGGGCACTAGACAACATTTGCTGTGACCTTGACCCATAGGTCAAGGTCATATAGTGTATTTTTTTGTAAATGCTTCTTCTCCTTAACCATTGGACATAGCAACTTCAAACTTTACAGGTGCATAGGTCATTTTATGTTGAAGGTACTGAGCAACATTTTGTGTGACCTTGACCCCAAGGTAAAGGTTATAGGTCAAAAAGCGGGTATTTGCGATGGTGTACCATCGACTTCTGCTCTAGTATAAGTTTAGTTTAGGCTTATGTCTTGACAATCAAGTAAAAGAAAAGCAATGGAAATTGTCAATAGTCATTCCTTACGACGCTTATCAATAGCAAGTGCCCCCAAAATGGCCAAAAAATGCTGTCCCATGGTCATAGTATGTAATTTTAAGAATGTATTATGCTCAAATGGTTGTTTTTAAGCAGTTTTCATTTTTATTTTATTGACACACATATATACCTTTCATTTAATGTCCCTCATTTGATTGAAAAGTGAAAAACATTTTTTTTGTTGTATTGATGATTAATGTCCCATAATCTAATGTGAATTACGTTACCAATATAACCATCTCACAATTTACACAACATGCATCCTAAGCGTACATCAAACATCTCAAGAGGATTAATATGGGCATGGACAGAAGAAACGAATTTGGGGAAACAATTGTTTATTTTTCGCAGATGAAACGATATCTGAGGTTGTCTGAAAAATATGCAGTTTTGTGGATTACGTTACCCTATGTGTATTATTTGTATAAGAAGAGGTACAAATATTGCAATTGAAGCCAATGTATAAACTATAAGCTAACTATATACATTGTAACAAACCATACAAAAACTTCACAAGAAGTTGTTTGCACAGAAAAAAATAAATGCAAGCATAAATTTGTGAATTACGTTACTGTGAATTACGTTACTACAAATTTACTAAAATCCAAATACCTCTCTAAATGCATACACTAGCTGAAAAAATGTTTATTATTAAGCAAAGCAAATCTGTCCCAGTTAATAAAAACCAATTAAAACCATATTGCAGTTGTGATTTTATTTTAACAAGGGTTTACCTGTATGATCTGGGTACATCAACTCCCCTATTCATGTAACTTACAAAGATACTCAATATATCAACACACCATATGCAAAGTAATCTGTTTGAAAAACAAAATTGAATAGTGTAAATTTCTAAGGGATTGTTCGTATGTTTTTTGAAATGAGCTGGATTAAACAAAGGTGACGTAATTCACAAGTAGGTAACGTAATTCACATTCTTCAAAAAACCCAGATTAGTCCAATCAAAGGGCCAAAGGCAACAAATTGACGGTGATTATAAGTTTCTGACTTGTTGTTCAATTGTTATTTTCTCTTTTTCAAACCATTTTTATCTCGTTGCTGCTACCACTGGAGGTTTATTGGTGATTTTATGTGTATACTTTGAAATTGGCACTCTCGCTTTTGCATCCTGGTCCATTCCAGGTGATCACAGTGACCCCAAATGTTCTCATGACTTACTATGTCGATAACTTTTATGGTTTATATGATAGATAAGATAGTTAACCTGAATGTATAACTTCTTATCTCCAATTGAAGCACGCAAATTAGCTATGTGAATTACGTTACCATGAACGTTTAGCCATTTTTTCTGAGAAGGTTTTATCTCTGTGAATGATGCAAACTTTGCTTTTTGTAATATATGTACATATTAAGGCATTTATTGAAGTTAGATTATTTATTCTGCATTGTCTTACTTTGTAGTGAGCCACAACAAGTTTTCAAATACATGGAATATTTAAAATCATTATTATAATCACATTTTAAAGTGTTATTCCAACAAAGATTATTGAAACTATATGCAACAGCTTACTTCCAATGTGAAAATGATGATGTAAATAGTGTTAAGCAACACACTAGAACCTGATATTTTGCAGAAAAAATATATGTTTCTACGCAGGAAATAAGACCAGAGTGTAAGGTATGTGAATTACGTTACCGACCTATTCACAGTAACGTAGTTCACATTCAAACTTAGTGGTGCTCTTTGTGAGGCTGAATGAATTGAAATTTTTGGAGGAGCACTTTTTTAGACATCATTATCTAAATGACCTAACTCGTTTTGGCTGTTATATTCAAACTTTGCATAATGATTATTCACAAATTAGAGATGCGCACCGGCGACGCAGGCCCAGAGCAGAATTTGGTCTTGTTATAATTACATATTACCAGTATGAAGTAATTCAGCATTTAAAAGTTTAAATGAAGAAAACAATACACTGAAAAATAGGTGCCCACTGGGGAATCGACCATGGTCCTCTGGGTGGTCCATAGACCGACACGCTAACCACAAGGCCATGAGGCCAGGTCGTTCGCGGCTCGCAATAACCGCACATACAGAATAGATAATCCGAGTGTCTGCCACTTTCAAACTAAAATATTGGAAATTGTGTACGACGCTTACTTTTGGTACTAAGACACATATTTTGACACATTTCATTTACTTTAGATTAATGTCGTAACGTCAATCTGACATAAGAATATTTGCATGATTACTGTACTGATCCGAATTCGTAAAAAGACAGGGGACATAAACATTATCAATTGATTTCTGAGTTATCTGACGCAGAAGTGGTGCTCATGGGAATTAGCCGCATATGTCTTAAAGTCAAAGTGCAAGATAAAAAAAATAATTCAATTCTGGTTGTACGGCTTTTTAAGTGAATATCTCTTTCGCGTCTGGATGAATGTGGTTTATATTTTGCATACGGATTCTCTAAGCTGCATAGATGTCAGCAATGGTTTCAAACTGCTGATATGACTTTATTTTAATATGTGTAAGAGGTTCATATTTGGGACACTGATTGTCTAGGGTTTGTAGATGACAACAAAGGTTTTGGATTGTTGGAGACAGCTTTCAAGGTAAAAAAAGTCATACTATCCTGTATCTTATGTAGTAGTGGGGAACTTTGCGATGGACCCCATCGATTGACCACATTCTAATTAAACTTGGTGCGTTTTCTTGCGATATTATTTGTCATAATATAATAAATATTTCTACAGTGGAGCGCTTCTCATTTTCGAAATCTAAAGTTGGCTGAGAAACCAAGTCTTGGCATATCATGGCCAAGTTTATCTTCACCTAAAAATGTTGATATACCCCTTTTCTACTTCAATTTTATGAATCAATTTAAAAATGTTGTGTTATTTTAAATAACCCAGCTAGCAATCTATATTGGACCTATATGGGCACCCATAGGGAGTGCAACCGGGCCCTACATGGGTTCCATATGGGGGCCACATAAGTAAATTCAATATGATAAAATAAAATGAATAGTGTAAATTTAGATCAAGCTTGTCATACATTATAAACAAGAAAATTAGTTAAAATGAATATGTTTATATCATTTTTATGGCGCTGTTATGTGGGACCCATCTGTGAAACCCATATGGGACCCATATTTGCATGTTTGCTGGGAAACTGAGTCTTGACATACACAGTGATATCTTCTTTATACAATTTAGATCAAAATTGACCCCGTCACTTTGCATAAACGTCTAAATGCATTAGATGTATACGGATTGAGACGAAATGGGCGTTAAATCGATCAAATTGTAAGCCATAAATCAAAAGTGTTGTCTTATCAGGATATTCTTTGATTTATACCAGATCATCTGATAATATGGTTTTTGAAAACCGAATAGGTTTTGACCCCGTCAAAATGCACTTATCGACACCCACCCTATATATTTAGAAACGCGCGTTCAAGACGGAAGTGTCGTTTCGATCTTTGATACTGCTGAATTTAAAAATTACAACGGGCACACTTTAAAATGAAGCTATTTATCCAATATTCGCTTTCACTTGTTGACTTAAACGAATGGATCAGACGCCAGACTGCCACGCTTGCGACCCTAGTTCGATCCCCTGATTGGCATGGGTGGGGGTTTATTTTTTGTAAAAGTTTAACCATATATCGTAGTTCTGTAAATATTTGCTTTACGTCGCCAGGAAACATGTTGCACATGCAACCATTAAAGATGCAGATCAGCCTGCGCTTTCATTTTTAATGGAGGGAGAAAGCGTGGTAGCTCAGTGATTAGCGTACTTGCCTCTGCATGGTGCAAGAGGTCCCAGGTTCGATCCCCGCTTGGGGAGAGAAATATTTCGGTGTCCGAACACGCTTTTCCTATAGTGTCATTTGCAGGGATGACACCAGCTCAGTGCGCCGTACTTCTGATTGGGACGTTAACTGGATGTCCCATGAGCAGGGAAAGTCATCCCTTGTGCAGGTTTAAGAACCCTACAGTAATTTACATGTAGGCTTTCATCCTGCAACACAGAGTGTAAAGTGCAGATAATGCTCGCGAGGGCGTCAGGTAGTCAGATAGAGAAAGAGAAAGAAAGGATGTTCATATTTAACACATCGAAATACCAGTCACAAGCCATCAGGAAGACAATTTAGGTAAAGCAGCCAGCTCTCTTTTCTCCATCAAAATGGTTGCAAAATTTTGTTGTTGTTGATTCCTTGTTTATTGATGCTCACATTTTTGCGGGGTAGGGGAGACCGGGGCTAGTTCAGCCCCATTTTAGAAAAAGTACAATTTTCGGATGACTATTACAACTAGCTAGGGCCGTACTAGTCCCGGTAAACCCATTCGTGTGTCTCTGTACGATAAAGGGTAATCTTCAGTCAATGGGATTAGATCATGATAGCCGAACTTACCCCACCAATGGGGTAGGTTCGGCCACCCTCGGGGCAAGTTTGATCAAAATATTTGTCCTGGCCTATTATTATAGTCAAACTTCTCTAAGGACCAATACAATTTCAAGGCATTAACCTAACATATGAACTATCCGAGTACAATTTAACACTTTCGCTGCCAAGCACCTCAAAAAATCAATACCTCAGTGCCAAGCATGTTTCAAGGACTCCTGAATATTGAGGGTATATGGGTTCAACACAGAAAATCTCCAGAACCATTCAACCTATCGCTGTGAAACTTTCACAGAATGTTGATATTATATAAAACTTTTATTTGAACCAATAATAAAAAAGACAGTCTCGTGACCTTTTGCGGCCATTTTGGAAGCCATATTGAAAATATGAAAAATGCCTATAAACAACTATTTTATGCAAGAAATAGATAAACATCCATCTACATCAAGTATCAAACATCAGGATCTATTCTGATATAGTGTTTCATCAGAAATAAATCGTATAGCAGTTGAAGGGCTTAATGCGTCCTATATGTCATTCCCATGGACATGTTTTCGATAATTTTAATTTCCGCGAAATTTAATGGCATTACAAACATGTTTGTAAAATCCATTCTTGTACCGAAAATTGCATAAACCTCCATATACGATATTATTATGCCCCCCTGAACATTTTGAAATACAGAACAAAGAGTTGCGTCCCTTATTACCGTTTAGAATTAGACAGCTATTGCTTGATTTTTCGCTTACTGTAAAGGCGGCGCCTCGTGAATGCGTAGTTAGGGCTAGTCAACCTTAGGCATAGGTAAAAGCTGAAAAAGAGGCGTGGTTTTATTCAAAAGTAATTGTATCATCTTGTGCCACAACCTCAGTCATGATTTAGTCCTTAAAACGCCAGCAACATAAATGCATCTGAAAATGTCTATTTATCATAAGAAGGGAGGCAAACATTGTGGACCCAGATCAGACTGCTCCTAGAGGAGCAGTCTGATCTGGATCCACACTGTTAATCTAAGGGGCTTCAAATCAGTACTTAAGTGGACGACAAAAAACATACACTTTGTTATTACGCACTTTAAGGGTTAATAAATGTGAGTTCAGTGTGTATACGGTTAGGATTTTCATGAAATGCACGCACGTTTGCGCGGCTCAAAAAGCTTATTAACTCTTTACCAAATTATAAATAAAACCTGATATCCCTTCCTTAGCAGATGAAATAGCCGAACCACACCCAAATATCAATATTAAAGTTGCCGCCTTTACAGTAAGCGAAAAGTAAAGTAATATCAACTGTGCCTTAAATTTCGACTGTAGTCGCGTTTGGCAGTGAACGGTTAATTCGACTACGTGTTAACCAATAATGAGCATGAAAAATAGTACTATAATCTAAATGCTTTTGAACGTATTGAAAACGTGCAGTAAAAGCAGAATTTGTTCAGATGACAGCTCCTCATTCAACAAAAAGATTTCTTTGATCGCACTAAATATAAACACCCTTTACAAAGTGGGTACGTGACACAAAATACGCTGACAAATATTTTGTGTTTGTGTGGGGCAAGTTTGGCTATGGGCCGAACCTGCCCCGACGTAAGTGGCCGAACTAGCCGCTGACAGACTTTTTCCAAATATCACGTGACAGCCCCTTCTGGGATGCAGGAGATGAAATTAAAAACGTGTTCTATCAAAGCATGTTATCCTTCCATAATAATCATATAGAATTTAAATCAGAATTATGACACATCTTAAGAAAAAACAAAAATGTAGTTACCATTTAGAATTTACTCGTCATTCAAGAAAATGAGTTTTCGGTTACAAAATCAATGCACTCTTTAAAAATGCAGCTCTTGTATACTCATGCAAACAAACTCGTCACAAGTGATGTCCAAATATGTTACCCAGCTCCATATCTTAATCTGCATGCTAAATACAAGAGGTGTTTCATGTTTATTTGAACAAATTTGAAATTGCCGTGTCTCATTTATTCTTTATCATATTTAGTAAAAATAAATTTACATTGGTTAGTCAGATCTACAGGAATGCGCAGTCACCAAGAAAATAGCTCTGAACTTTATTTGCTGGATTAAAACAGTCTCTGAAGATGAGAGGTCAAAGTTTAAGCGTTTAAAAATGCTGTCTGAAACGAAATGTTCAAATCGTTCTCGAACGATTTCTCTTAAAAGGGTGAAGTCACTCTTGGAACCTATTATAAATTGTACGTAAATGATTAAAGTGTGTTCTGCTAGGAAATAAAGCATTTCCGTTGGATATTTACTCTTTTCAAGCAACTTAAACATAAAATTTTGGGGTTTACAGTTTCCAAAGCAACACTAAATTGAAAGCTCAATACATGAATGCAATATTTGGTGATCAGTTTTATCGGCGATATATTCTTGAACTATTTAAGAACTAGTGTGTCGGCTATGAGTTTTGAGAATGTGTTTTTCAGGACACATTTTATACATGGAATGCCCGTTTGGTCACTCCTATGGTAGAACTTATAAAGCCCAGCTGTCAAGCAAAAGCAAACGTACAGAAGCTGTTTTTCATTTGAATAATAGACTGAATGCCCCTCTAAACTTAAAAGAAATTTGAACACGTTTATACGCATTTTCATTAGAAATACGCCCGTTTTAGCTCCTAAAATCAGTAAAAGGTGGTGGGCGTGTATTTGGGACGCCGTGTTATGTTTATGTTTCATTTACATGCAACCTCGAAAAATGAAATTCACATTTGTTCAAATAAACATGAAACAGGTCTCGTATAGCCATATGGCGATGCCCCGGGACAGAACTAGTCCCGGTCTCCCTACTGTGTTTGGTCCATGTTTTGTTATTCAATATCGATATAACTTTGTGGCAATCATCTTGATTGGGGTGGGGCTGGGGAGAGCTAGTTGCTTTACTATAATCTTGTCTGTCATGTGCCTGTTAATATAGTGTTATCTGGCCCTTCCTCACGGTGCCGTGGGTTGGTATGCATTATTTGATTGTGGTGTTTCCTGTTAATACTCACTTCGACGACAACTCCACCTGAGGTAAACAAACTTACTCGCTTGATTAAAAATACCCGAGCGGCTTTTATAAGGGGAGGGGTAGTGAATAGCATTTAGAAAATGGTAAATATGAAAATAATTTTACTCATCAGTTGACTTGACATATTGTCAACTTTACCTGGATTTGACGAGCTGGGGGCTTCCTACCTTCAACTGTAGTAAGCGTTAACAATCGCGAGGGGCGCCATGTGGGATAAATAATCCGCGGAAAACTGCGATCCACGATAAACTAGGAAGGGAGTATATGGGATTTTTACAGTTTTATACAGACAGAGTCGAATGCCTGTGTTCCAAGAGGCTTCTATGGGCTTCTACCACCTGCTCATGTATTTTATGGTTAAGTGTACATTTCCAGGCCTCTTTGGTCGGGGAGGGGGGGGGGGGTCTTTTGTTCAAAAAGTACTAAAAAATTGTGTGCGTTTTGACTTAGGGACGTTTTCTTTAAAAAAAAAGAGTTGTTTCCCTTGTTTCATCTTTATTAAAAAAACCGCGGTCACGTTCAAAGTGAAACTAGGAAGTCAAGACCTTTTTCGTCTAATTTTGGAGAATTTCATGACATCTTTGAAACATATATCGGTTTTAACACCTTAGCTCCAGACTGCCCAACATGTTTCGGCCGAAAAGAGATCAAGATACATGCGCGGATCCAGAAAGTTTGTCAGATGGTCCAACTTTGAAAAAAAAAATTTACCATTTTTTTTATACTGGGATAATCAGTTTTCGCCAACGTAAGCAGACATGGCTCTGAGGAAAGCAAAACAAAATACAACCTGACCAGAAAATGATTTTATCATATAATTTCAACCTTTTATAATAATGTGTGATATCTTAGACCATCAAAATACGTTATTTAACTTTTCAAAAACCTTGATTTGTTTGTTCACCCGTTTTTCCGCCATTTTGAAAATAGTAATCTAATTTCGACAACTCTTGTTGGCCTGAAAAAAGAGGCCTCAAAAAGGGTTGGATAGACAAAAAATCAATAGATGTTATGAGACAAACCAGTTTTTTCATTCAATGAATATAAATTATTGTGAATCTTCTATCAATTAATTTATTGTAATCAAAAAATTTTCAGTCATGGTTTTTTCCTATATTCAATTCAAATTCAGATTGATTTGAACCCCTAGGTCCGTTGGGGTGCTACCACACAGACAGTAAATGAAAAGGAAGACATAAAAACTTTCTTTTATGTACTTTAGGGATACATCAAGCCATTGCAGGCGAAAGATTGATATAATTTAACAAAAAATCATTTTAGATATATGGTCCGTACAGCTGCTTATTAGCCATATCATTGTTTCTGAGTCTTAACATTAATAAGAACCCCCTTATGATAAAATCAATGATTTTCCCCACTTGGGACCCCAATACATCACTGAGTTTTCTTACCTCCATCGTGAGGGTGTCAACAGAAATGAAGACGAAGGAAGCGATGTATTCAAAGAATAAAACATATCAGGATCATAATTTAAAGATTGGGGTTAAAAAAGAATTAGTGAAAATGGCGGGAAAACATTGATGCAGATATGTGACCATAATCTTACCACTCAGATATGCATTTTCTTACTATTAAACAACTAAACAGACAGCTTTTCTTTTGCCCTTGGAAATACCCTTTACAGAATGAGCCTGTGATGTCACACAAGTGAAAAAACGATGGGAATGTTCAATTGGCGAAATTACATTCTTGGCGAAATTAGCTTACTCCACTATACGCAGTGTCTCGGGGTCCGGTACCCGACTCCTAGACAACGAGGCTAGGGATCCGGTACCGGACCCCTAGACACTCATTCTAGGCATGGATCATAAAATACCTGGATATGAAACTGCAATAGATTTGCTAATAATTGTTTCCCAATGATTGCCGCGTCGAAATACAGGTAAATCTTATAATTTGACTGACCACTTTACAAATATTGAGATCCAAACATGTACGCATACTTTTTCCCTTATGTTCTAGCAACTTGGGGGTAATGGAAGTAAAGTGAATTTAATGCCAATAAACTGAGAATTTCTCCAGCTACAATTTGATACCAAACAATCTAGTGTTCTCATGAAAAAATACCCAAGAAAAAAAACACGCATCAGGCCTTCCTACACTACACGGACATGGAAAACAAAGTAAGGAATCAGGCGAAAATCCTAGTGTCCTTTTTGTAAAACATAGGCAAATATTGCAGACCCATATCCGCAACCGCAGAACACAGCGTCTGATCAGGGTATCCACTGTTCGCTTATTCTAACAGAACGTTCTATAAAAATGCTACCCAACACCCCTTAAAACGCAAATGGAGTAGTCCAATTGACTAGAGTGGGAAATTCCATTTGGCGTAAATGGGTTAAATAAAGTAATTAAATAGAAATTTGGTATCTTTATTTAATTCTTGTGACATAAATCTGTTAATTGGCAATTAATTTATTGTCAGTTGTTGAGAACGTCGCTTCAAAAATTAGACGGTTTGGTTGAAGAGATATTTTAACGCAGTCGCGGAAATAATTACTGCTCATAGACACCCTACTAAATCCCTTGTTAATTGTTAACCAGACGCTTAAGGGATTAAAATGAAGTGTATCTATGGTTGACAAAGCATCTTTTATTATTTAAGATATGTTTTTCACGCTTTTAAACTCTGCAATGTGTTTAAATTCCTGGTATACATTAGAGGCAATGTTTAGGTTTCTGACATTTCCGCCATTTTGTTATGTGAAAATACGAAAAAAAAGACGATTTTGCTAGCATTTTAACTGCATGGTATTATTTTGTTTTTGCTAAAAAAAATTGATATTCTGGTAAGGAAATATGTGTACTTTATGTATCAAGTGTCAAATATATCCAAATTGCTCACGCTAATTAGCTTTAGAACCAACAACTTCGGTGGTAAAATTGGAAGAGTTATCATTTTCAAGATGGCGGATTGTACACAACGGAATTTGTCCAAATTAACACGAAAATTAACCGTTATCCAGTGATTTTATTCCAACATAACACACATGAGATATACTTACCAACTTATTCTCTTATATTCCGTAAGAATTTTCTCCATTTAAAATGAATATTCACGATTTTGATATTGAAAACTTTCCTATGGATCATCGCTATGAACAGCCTTTTTGAATATGGCGGCAGAAAGGTATTTATCTCGGCGTATACCCGATTTACGCGTAGGCAATGATATTGATAAAATAGACCAGAAGCAAATCCAGGTAATTTTATGATCCATGTTCTAGGGGTCCGGTACCGGACTCCGAGCCGCGCCTATGAGGAATGTCTCGGGGTCCGGTATATTGTAAAACAACTACTGGCAAGCCTAGGGATACGGGTCTGTACATGCACGTGGTCTGGTAGTTTGCTAAAACAATTTCTGACAAGTCTAGGGAGACGGGTCCGTACCTGCACAATTTATGTAGTGACTATATAACCAACAAAACTCGCGTTGTTAATTTCACTTTGTTCAGTCCACCATCTTTGATCCTCAAAGGGAAGCTAATCTTATTTACTGTCAAACAAGTATAAGCTTATACAAAAGGTATAAAAAAATCGATAAAGCGGTATATAGCGGTAAAGTTAGAAAGAACATTATTCTATGCATATATTTTTTTCTTATCCTTGATTTTTTAAACATACCATGATTAAAGGAAATTATTCACCTGTAACAAATCAATTATCTTCTCACCAGCAATTATCTCACATCTTCAATTAATCAAACCAATTATCTACTCGTTGGCAGCTGATGAGTGAGATGAGCGAGCAGTGTCAAATAAGCTCACCTGTACTTAACAAAATAATCTACAGTGTAGATTCATTATTCAACTATGGCTTTCAAAGAGACTAACTACTGGGACAACGGCAGTGGACCTTACTGTGGCATCTTCGGACATAGCTTTATAAGAAGACTTTGCGTCAGATGGAATAAACGTAACCACACAGATCTTCCCTACGCCCTGACTGTGATGTGTGCCTTGCACCCTATCCTAAATGTGCTGGAAGAGAAGGCAATGGAATAGACGACAGACAGTCACAAAAAGCCCGCAGCTTGCATAAATTGTTGGTGCTCAAAAGAACGTATCAATGAGACGGTTCTTTTCAGTACCTACACAATATGTGTAACTAATAAACATTTTCACTTACGGTCTGTGGCGTCTGGTCTGTGCTTGCAGGTTATACATACCATGCGCGGATCAAGAAAGTTTTTTTCCGATGGGGTCCAATTTTTTTTCTGTACATAGTTGATAAGGGGATCAAATATCTTATCTAGTTGATAAGGGGATCAAATATCACTAAAATCGGGCCGATGCGGGCCATCATCGTCCCGACAGCGAAACGCCATTTCAATGGCGTTTCACTGGCGTACCAATGATGGCTCAACATTGCTTAGTAGCTTTGTAATTTTTCAGGAGATCATATATAGCTGTTTTGCTGAGAATAACTTCCCGTGCCAGAAAGCTACATCGAGCCACCATCGGCCCATGCATGTTATATCGGGCCAAAACGGCCCGCGTTTTAGCTGATGTATTGTGAATAACTTTGGACCACCATCGGCCTTGCATCCTATCCTAAATGAGCTGGAAGGGGAGGCTATGGAATAGACGACAGACAGACACAAAAAGCCCCAAGCATGCATAAATTGTTGGTGCTCAAAAGAACCTATCAATGAGGCGGTTCTTTTCAGTACCTACACAATATGTGAACATAATAAACATTTACGCTTATGGTCTGTGGCGTCTGGTCTGTGCTTGCAGGTTATAAATACCATGCGCGGATCAAGAAAGTTTTTTTCCGAGGGGGTCCAATTTTTTTTCTTTATATAGCTGATAAGGGGATCAAATATCACTAAAATCGGGCCGATGCGGGCCATCATCGTCCCGACAGTGAAACGCCATTTCAATGGCGTTTCACTGGCGTACCAATGATAGCTCAACATTGCTAGGTAGCTTTGTAATTTTTCAGGGGATCATATATAGCTGTTTCGTACCGCACCTTTAGGATTATCCTTGTCGGTGACCAATTAGAGGGTATGAAAGCAATTAAACAATGCACCTGTAATCGCCGTTTGCTTACTTCAATGAAAGTGCAAATTGGCATTAACCTTACGGACAATAATCAAATAGACAGATAACTATTATTATGAAATGTTTTTTTAATGAAACGTAATAAAAACACTGAGAAAAACATCAATTAAAGAACCGCAAACCCTGCGCAAATTCACTGATGCGATAGTAAGTTCCCCCTGACATTAATTACCTTTATTCATGGCTTTTGAAATTGAAAAATAAGGATCAGAAAAAAAACTAATAAGAATAAAGTATGCGAAATTATATAGTTATTTTTTTTTTTACCATTGTCCGTTAAAAATCTTTTACTTTTTGTTTATACTTGTTTGAAAAAGTAATACATAATAGCTTCCCTTCGAGGATCAAAGATGGCGGACGGTCACGATGCAAAGTGAAAACTTCAACACATAAGACAATTGTTTTTTTTAAAGTCGGAGAGTATAAACGAGTTTTTGTTGGTAAAATAACTTTTAGTACATATGGTATACGTGTAGATACGGACCCGTATCCCTAGACTTATCAGAAGCCATATCACACACTACCGGACTCCGAGACAGTCCTCACAGGCGTGGCTCGGAGTCCGGTACCGGATCCCTAGCCTCGTAGTCTAGGAGTCGGGTACCGGACCCCGAGACACTGCGTTTTTTTTATTCACCATATCTACATTAATTGCTGGTTACCGGTTTACAGGTGGTCAGTAATGGATAAACAGGTAACCAGTACCCCCAATACCTGGAAATGGGGGGTTGTGGTTACCTGTATTTACATTACTGACCACCTGTAGACTGGGAAGCAATTAATGTAGATATGATGAGGGGAGGCAGGGTCCATCATCCAAATATCGCTAGATCTATAGGAGGTTTTATCGTGACGTACTTCCGGTTCTATAAATAGACTTGGGATATACTGGCCGTCAACTGTGTATTGTCTAGATAGGGAAAGCAGTAGAACTTTCAACATTGTCCACCGATTTGAAGTTCCCTTGTTACAATTTGCTATTTAATTTATATAAACGTGAATTGTAAATGCATCTTGAATGCATCTAGAAATACTTCGTCAAATAATATTAACATTTATTGAGATAATTTGTCTGTCGTTGCATTTGAAATGAATAAATCGGGAGCCGTTAAACTTTTCAATTCAATTTAACACAACAAAAATTAACCATTTTAAGGCAACTATTTTGATAATAAACGAACTTTTGTCAATGACACACTTCATTTATTTTCTTTAAAAAGTGTTTGCTAACAATAAACAACTTGTCTCGCTTTACAATAACAATGAAGATGAGTAATGGCGGATTGAGTGGATGGAGAATTCTTGCCACCGTGATTTTCGGAAAATAATGATGGATGCTCTACCCAATATTATCCCAAAGTCAATCATTGAAGTTCTGAACAGACTGGAGAATGATGAGGATAACCGATACTCGTGGAAACTCACGCGGAATCAGGATTCATTGTCGTTAATCGTCAGCTGCAAACTTCCCGCCAAAACTCCAAACAAAGCCAAGGACGACAGCGAGGTCGCCGAACGCGCTACTGTGAAACCAGTGAGACGTCGTCGGAAGAAGAGAAACTCTCCCTCTGCGTTGGCTCGTTCTAGGAGGAGACACGCACGTTTCCTGGAGAAGAAGTTAGCTGGAAAACCAGATTCACCTTCGCCAGAAGACCAGCAAGATCCTGTGTGTGTAAAGGAACTGGAAAATACCAGTCTTGTTTGTGGTAGTGACAGTGACCTGGAGTCTTCGGATAATCCAACACCAGCCCCAGCTGTTGAGCCTGACTTGTTACATGAACGGGCAGTCCTTTTTGATTTTCTGGCCAAGACAAACATTGATAGTGACGATAGTGAGGACAACGAGGTAGACCGTGTTTGTTCTAACTGTAAGCATCCACCTAAGGAAGGAGAGGAACTTAAACGTTGCTCACGCTGTCATTTAACCCGCTATTGCAGCGTCCAGTGCCAGAAGAAAGATTGGGACTTTCACAGATTTGCCTGTTCACTTGTGGCAAAGAAGGTGAACTCTAAAGCTTAACTAATCTACCATAAAGACCTGTATATAATTTGTGAATACGTTTTGGTGTTAGGACCTTGGTGGCTGTGTTGTACAGAGTATCGGTTATAGCTTTGTGAATAGACATTGGTTATATTGTACAGTTCTGGTGCTGGGAGCGTTTTATATTAACACTTTAGTTCTAATAGTTACATTAAAAAATTTGTTCTACTCGGAGACGAGGTGTCCCAACATTGGGAGAATTTATATCTACAACAACAACAAGGCGGTTGTTTATTTTTTTTTGTTTATTTTATGTAACTAGACTCTGAAACCGAATGTAGATATTTTTCAACTATTATTTTAAAGAACTTACAAATGGAACACATTTTGAAATATATGAACATTGCATTATTTAATTGCATGTACGAAATTTCACCATGTCGCATCGTGTAGGAATTCATCTTGGGTGCAGGGCAACTCGACCCAAAAATGTATAAAAAAATCCTCTCGAGCAGCGAAGGCTCATGTGTGCATTCTCGCAAGAACACACACTGCTAAAACAGCTATTTCAACAAAACTAAATAGATGATTGTAGAAAGAAAGGAGCTAACAAAAAACAGAAATGTGCACTTAAAAAATAAAAAAAACCTTTCCTCTCCAGCAGCGAAGGCTCATGCGGGACTTCACATGCGCGCCATTTTCGCAAGAAAGTTTTGCCGGGTCTGCCCCGGGTCCAAGCTGTTTGAAAAGGTCATCACCGGACGACACTTGTAGCAGATGATTAAGGACACAAATGGGCGCTGAAAAAGAAACAGAACATTTTTTCTCGAGCAGCGAAGGCTGATACGAGTCTGCACATGCAGGCATTCTCGCGAGAACATTTTGTCGGGCCTGAACTGTTTTCAAAGGTTATCAGCAGTCGACACTTGTACATTAGATTGTGGACATAAACTAGGGGCTGAAAATAGAAAAATATAATGTTGACTTTCTTCTCGAGTAGCGAATGCGCACACGATGTCGCTAAAACATAATTACATTTTCCTCTCGAACAGCGAAGGCTCATTCGAGACTGCACAATGTCAACTTGTTGCATTGCCTTAGGTGAGCCTGCGCAGATTCGCGGGAGCATAAGTAAGATGAAGATGGATATTCAGAAGAAGAAGTGGACAGTTATACGACAAAACATGCGCATGTAGCCGTCTGTCTGTCTGTCTGAACATGCACATGTATGTTCCTTTCCGTGTGCATGTTCAGACAGACAGACGGATAGAAACATAAATACACATGTCCTGACAGACAGACAGACAGACAGACAGACAGACAGACAGACATTATATATTAGCTAGTGCTTTTCAAAAAAAAAAAAACAGGCAATGAATTAAAATGAAACTGGCCCGTCTGACAGACAGACAGACGGACAGACAGACAATATATATTAGCTAGTGTTTATACAAAAACACGACCACGAATTACTGATAGAGAACGAATTCAGTGTCGTTGCATTATGTCAGACTTGTTAAAATGTGTTATAATCTCTGGGTCCAGCATGTCCGCATCCTTTAAAGATCTTTTATGACCCCCTCTTTTATTACACCAATGACAATCACTTGTGAAACCACTCTGATTCCGCCAGTCCGCGGGGCGTGTCATTCAATTATTCAACAGAGGGTGATAAAACACGGTGTCAACTGTGAAAATCAAATATTTAACTTGGAATTTTAGTTATTTCTTTGGGACAAATTAATCGTAAGTTAACTGTTTTTAATTAGCCTAATTAAGCTACTTTTGGACTGTCAATAATCACTGGTTTTGAGATAATATCACGGATGCGTAAGAGAGAGAGAGAGAGAGAGAGAGAGAGAGTAAGAACTGGCAAACAAGCAGGTGGATTCACTCTGTTCATCATAAAAGTGCATAAACAAACCAAAATTTTACATGTTTAAAGTTTTTATGGGTTATATTGGACGAAAATATCAGCGTTCTGCTCGACACTTCTGGACTTCCCGCAGCCTCATATTTTGCCTTTTAAATGGATAAACGTTTGTTATTCGGAACCATTATTTATCGGTAAGATGTATTTTGAATGTATATCAAAGAATTCAAACAAGTTTTGATAGGACATTGGCTATAAAAGCCCATTTTCTCAAAATATAAACCCACATTTAACACAGATTCCATAGAGCTGGACGAACCGTTGACGGCCACGGATATGCGCATGCGCGAAGATGACGTCACTTTGGGAATTCCTAAAACCTCCTATAAGCGGGCCATCATTGGCCCACCAGCGAAACGCCATTTAAATGGTGTTTTGCTGGCGCGCCAATGATGGCCCAACATTGAATGCTGGCTTGGTAGTCTGAACCACCTGCCCCCCTCTCCCCTCTGGATAGCCTTCTAGTTTTACAGTATTTTCCTGGTCGGTTCATGCAAGATCTTTTCGGCCTCACAACAGCCTTAATCATATACTTTATATACATTCCCATGATATCGACATCTCCATGATATCAACACCAATCGTTATACCACAATCATTCGTATGTCTTGCCACCTATCGGTTGTTTACATTTTCACTTCAGTGACCGGCAATTCACTCCACACACTTGTCAGCAATTTGGAGAAAATGTGAAGACTTAACTTGTGAGTGCAAGTGATGGATAAACAAAGGTCTTTTATTTTCAAATTTTCCTTATTTGTCCCTGCCCAGTATATCAATGCAACTCATTTATTTATTATAAACATCAGTATTAATAAATATATCTTCTGCTTGAAATAGCATCTGCATGACCAACCACATGACAAACCAAAATCACATAATTGCCGTAAATGGAATCCATATTTTTAGAACTAAAAGTATGGGAAGCATTAACTGTCTGAAATAAAGAAAACCTGACAAGGACACAGAAGACTGTGTTCGACAGATTGGTACAATGGGAGGAATTGTGACTTTTGTTCACAATGGAGGCATCTTAAAACTTGCATAAGACTCAGAGTGTTGAGAACAGGGTTGGGACAAGTTATGTCCAGCCGGTAAATTCCAGTGGAAAATACCGGCAAATATTGGCATGGCAAATACTCAAAAAATCACTAATTGGCAAATACTGGCATTTATGAATAAAAGTGAGTTAAAAACATTCAAAATTAAAAACTTACTACTGTATTTTGCAAAATATGATACTGGAATCAATCACTAAATATTTACACTTATCAGGGGTTTCATTAAGAGGAGGGAGGCGGGGATTTTCCCCTTCTACTCAGGCATGTTTCCCCCTGCTACTTTTGATAAATTTGTATAGAGTCTATAGGCAAATACTGTCAAATCAACCGCCTACTTTGCCTTGATACCCGGATGCCAAAAAAGTTAATGAAACCCCTGACTTATACAGCATCTACTTTGAAATGATACTTATATACATGTCACAAGCATAGCCTTGGGTAACAGAATTTATGTATTTATTCACTGTACTGTAATTACAGAAGTGAAAAAACATTTTGAGAAAATGTTTCAACAAGCCCTATGACCTGGTATGACTAAGATTTGAAGAATGAAATGTTTGTCTCTGTCTACTGCAAAGTGTTGTATTAAAGTTTGAACAATGAACAGTTTGTTTCTGACTGTCACAAGTTATGAAAATTGTGCAAGTTTGACTATGACTAAATCCATGTCTTATGACTTGTACATGTAGGATGAACATCTTGTCTTTTTCTACATGTAAGTGTTGTGCTAAAGTTTGAACACCGAACAGTTGGTCTGACACTGACTATCGCAACATGTTGTGCTAATATTTAAAGAATGAATAATTCTCCACTATAATGTTTGAAGAATGGATAGTTTGTCAATGATGCCTCCACTATAATGTTTGAAGAATGGATAGTTTGTCTATGATGCCTCCACTATAATGTTTGAAGAATGGATAGTTTGTCTATGACTCCTCCACTATCTCCAGTTGGCTTCACCTTGGAAGAACTTCATGCTGCATCACCAGAGAATAACCAGTTTAAAGGTGAGCAAAATTTACCTTATAACTTAACCTGATTATCCTTTTCCCCCCCATTCTCAACAAATGTTGTCTGCTTTCTCTTCTGCTGATTTACTACATGTAATTAGTAGCCCTTATTGCGAACATTGAACTGATCACGTCATACCTGTATAGTGTTTCATAGGCCCAGATAAGGATAGTTTGTGCACCTTAAATTGCATTTATTTCCTTATCCATAAATTTAAACATGTGTTTTGGGTGCTCAAAAGAACCGTCTTGTTGAGACAGTTCTTTTGAGTACCCACAACATATGTTTTGGTTGAGAAATAAGAAAATAATTTTCCAGTACACACTCTGGGGTTATCTGGGGTTCTGGTGTTTGGTTCCATAATGAAAGTATTCTGGAGTGCATTTAAATATATGCAGCTAGTGATGTTATTTATAGCCAATTTTACAACTGTATAAGGCAGGGTGGCCAACGTACGTCACAGTCACATGATTTTAACCATAAAGAACACATATTTTGCGTCAAAAACGCTCAACTCAGGTAAAAAAAAAACTAATTCATTTGTCACACATACATTATATAGCTGAAAACGGTACAGCCCAGCTACCCCACATTAGTTTCTAGTTTTATTTGCATGTTTCATCTTTTCGCGTAGTTCAGGCATTTGTTTGTCCCATATGTGGTTTTCTGTCATTGTTCATTACCGCTGTAAAAGGTACAATTATAACATTTCGTTAGCAAAACAAGCCTGGCTGTCTCTTAGGCAAGAATTCAGACCATTTTCACTGTTTGCGATGGCCTCTTATTTAATTTTGTCATCTTTGACTTGCTGATGGGTGTGTGTGTGTCTCATATACTCGAAAAAAGCAAGGTTGTCTTGAATAATCTCGCAAATGCTTGAACTTCATGAAAAGATGAAACATGCAAATAAAACTAGAAACCAATGCGGGGTAGCTGCGCTGTACTTTTTTTAGCTATATAATGTATGTGTGACAAATAAATTAGTTTTTTTACCTGAGTTGAGCGTTTTTGACTGTGACGTACGTGGCCATCCTGTAAGGGAAGTCATTCCCAATCAAAAAATTATATTCTTTATTATTTTCCCAAAAATGTGTATATTTTCCCCAAATTCTTTAAAAAAAATATCCAAATGTAAAGGAAAAAGTAGCTTCCTAAAATCTCAAATAAAATCTCTGGCAGCAGACTTTATGGGCAGATGACATTTACAGGACAAAAAGATATTGGCAAGATAATGACTAAAAGGTGCACTCTGGCAGTCTGCACATAGTTTGTAAAAAAATCTTTAGCCTTTTGAAAGCACTGAAGATCCAGATCTACATTTTGTTCAGATAATGAATCTATATACATAGGTTTAGATAAAACTGTCAGTCAGATGGTAACCCTTTGCATGCTGAGAAATTTTTCATGATTTTTAAAATGTTTGGTCGACTGCTGATTTTTTTCAGAACTAACTTTTTGAAAAAAAACAACAACTTTGAAATGTCAAGCATTTGGGATCCAGATCAGGTCTGACATTCTGTTCAGCTGAACTGGATCCAAAATGTTAGCTTAGGCTATCAGCAGACGGCACTAGTAGATAAAGTGTTGAGTCAAAATTATTTGGTTTATTTTACCAATGAAAGTATATTTTTCAGTTGTCGAAGACGATGAGGGTAGAACGATTTGCTTCAACTGTTTTGGCAATGCATCTCTTAGTGATCGTTTTCAAGAAGACAGCTACTGGAATTCAGGCTTTATATCCAGGTATATCTTTGTATCCAGGTATATAGTCAAGTCAGAACACAGGTGCACTACTGTGCTTCCTGGTTTAATGTGACCCACCATTTTTTGCAGATTATTCCTCATTGGCGATTTTGAATGAAAAATAAATTACATAAATGAATTTAGATATAGACCGTGTAATGTGATTTATTTTTCTCACTTAAATATGATCTTTTGTATAATTTAGGATTAGATGGAATTTTGGCGTGTTTTTGTTCCTCCACTTTGAATTAGTCCCCAGGTGCACCTTACGATATATAAATAAACTATGTCTTCAGTGGTGTAAAATTCATGCATTAAGCTTATAATAATTAATATAGAGGCGAAAATGGGTATAAACATGTATCTCAAGGAAAAAGACTAAGTTCTTCAGATTTACAGGGCATTTGGACCTTAGTTCAAAATAAGGGCTGTCCCAAAAATAAGTTTGCATTGCACAGTGTGCATTTACATCCACATGCTAAACGTCGATCGTTTAAGATCGGTAAGGATTAAAGTTGTTAAATAAAAGAAAAATGGGGATCACTTAAAACCTGATCACGATCTGCTGAAAGAATGGTACTTCAACACAAGTGGATTCAGTCTTGTTTTATTTTCAGGATTTTTGCTGAAAAGGTTGTCTCTAAGGTTACTGATGGTGACTCAGTGGAGCTTTTTACTTTTAACTGGGAACAGAACAGTATTTTGACAGATGAACTTCACCAGCTTTTCTTGCTGATAAGGTATTGTATTGATTCAAAACATTCTCACAGATAGGCACAGTCAAGTGGTCGTGACGTGGGAAAACCTGTCTTTGGGGTTTCCTACCAAGTAAGACTCAATCAAACCAGTCTGCTCAGCTATGGAGACTAGCTACATGCCCGGATCCAGGAATTTTTGTCAGAGGGGGTCCAACTTTGACAATTTTATTTTTTTAGTTGATGAGGGGAGGGAGGATAAGTGGGCCATCATCGGCCACCAGCGAAATGCCATTTAAATGGCGTTTCGCTGGCAGGCCGATGATGGCCCAACATTGAAAATACTGGATTGGTAGCTCTGTGATATTTCAGGCGATCCGGACCAGTATTGCTAAGAAACCCTATAATTTTTTATTTTTCAGGGGGTTCTGGACCCCCTGCCCCCACCCCCCTTTTAGATCCATGCATGAGCTAAAGTATTAAAGTTGCATGTCAGAAGCCAGTTTAGATTTTATACTTTTCAATAAGTAAACAACAATGGCCCAGACCAGCATGCGTGGCTGGCTGCCAGATGCACAGGCTGGTCTGCGCCTTTGTTGTTCACATACAACAGTCAGGTCTGCTCATATCGAGGCCCAAATAGAGTCAACCCCAGATCAAACTGCCTCTGAAGGCACTTTCCTCTCCCTTTCACCATGACCACTTTTTGCACACCTTTCAGGGTTGTAAAATGGGCTTAAATCAATATTGCTTTTACGTCACCTTTTGCGCGTCTTTCAGCTACCTACTACAGACATGTGAAATAATGTCTAACAAATACTAAGATCTAATTGTGTAACAGAAAAGTCTGATCAAATGCTACACTGTTTAATTAATGGGTAGCCAAGGCCCCAAGATTTTGCGAGTGTAAAATCTTATTTGAGTCTTAGCTCAAAGCGCATGTCATTTTTGAAAATGCTTACATAATTGGTAACCAAGGCCCTTTGAATTTTTGACCAAAGCACATGAAATTGTAGGAAATGCACCATTAATATCCAAGGCCCTGGGCATCCCTCATCAGGCCAGCTAAGACTCTGATTTGAATGCATGGGAGGGTGCTTGGGGATTTCATTCAGGAGGGGTTTTGTCCATGTTGTAAATAAATGGGGATTCTGTTGTGTGTGTGTGTGGGGGGGGGGGGGGAGTGGAGGGGGTTGGATTTCGTCCATGTACCAATTATATTACCTTCTTTGATTTATTTATGAAATAGTCAAATCTTTGCATACTGCCTACTTTGGCAATTAGTGGAGACCCAAATGAAATGCTGCCGAATGCCAGATAGATACAGACAAATGCAGTATTTCATCAGGGTCTACATTGTTTGATTTTCAGAGAAAGAATTAAAAAAAAAAATGGAAATAATAATCTGTGACCCCTCAATATGTGCAATAAACTATCCTAAGTGTAATGTATCAAACCAAAAGGAAGAATCCATTAGTGCAAAAACGGTTAAATTTATATGGAGTAGACATAATCAGGCCTTTAGCTAAGAGTGCGTACAAAAAAAAAGTTCTTTTTTTTCAACCAGAACATGTTGTTGGTACTCAAAAGTACCGTCTCAGTGAGACGGTTCTTTTGAGCACCAAACATTTGCTAAAACTGATGAGTAAGAAAATATTTACATTTTTTGCGCTCAAAAATTTTGCTTATCTAAACCTGTGCATACTGCATGTTTTCTGATTTGAATTTCTTAAGTTCAGGATTTTTTTGAAATGCTGAACTTCAACCATATGTATGTATAATATTTTTATCCTATTTCAGACAACATGTAGGAGAGATCCAGTCGTATGCCACAAATAGTTCTATTCTTAGAGACAGTTTTGAGGTACTACGTATACAAATTGTTGGTACTCTCGATATCATCTGGAAATGTTTTAATTGGTGAGTTAACCCTTTCCTTTATGAATATTCATACTAAGCTCCACCCACTATGAATAATTATACAGTAAAACCTGTCTTAAACGGTCACTCAAAAATAGACAAAACAAAGATCTTAATGACAAATGGTAGCTTAATGAAGGTCGAAAGTATTGCAGAATTCTCCCATTGGAGCATTCTGCAATACTTTGGACCTGCATTACGGTAAGTGATAATCAGTCTTGAAAACCAATTTTAGTCTTCTTTTTGAGTGGCCCCTTAAGACAGGTTTACTATATAAATTAACTTTCAGGTTTGTAAATAGAACAAAGAAATTACTTGTCAGGTCCACTACTATTGTAGGATCATATCTAACCATATTTCCTTAAGCAAACAGAGAGCTCTTTACTGGCATGGGTGAAAGCTTTCAGGATTATTCCAGAATTCAAGATTTTGAGGCTGACTTTCTTTGGAAAGTCAGCCTCAAAATGCTGAATTAGGCTGAGTATAATAGCTTCTCTGATTTATTTTCAGTTTGTGATAGACAATTAACCATTTAAACTTTAAACTGGCAATATACTGTAACCATAATGCAGGTTTTTAGAGATGAATTTCTAAAAGTTCAGGATTTTTTAAATTTGAATTTTCATCCATGCTCTTACAAGAGCTGCCTGATCTGGGTCTGCTCTGTTTGCAAAAGTGTTTAAAGGCGTCTCTGTGAGGTAAAGTGTCTCAGCTGACTTGCAACCACTTATCTCTTTGCATATTGGGTAGTTTTACATGCTTATTTGTCATCTGCTGATTTTTTAGCTCACCAGAGCCAAAGGCTCAGGGTGAGCTTATAGGATGGAACTCGAGCCAGCATCCGTGCGTCCGTCCGTGCATCCGTCTGTGCGTTCACACTTTCAAACATGAATATCTCTGAGACCAGCTGGCCAATCGTAATCAAATTTCATCTGGAGCATCATTGGGGTGGGGCATTGGCTGCATTAGGTTTTGGGCTAGATAAGATCAGAACTCTGGTTTCCATGGCAACAGATAGCTCCCATAGGGTTATAATGGGGAAAACCTTGTGACCACTCTAGCTTCTTCATTTTTTATTGGTTCTTCTTTATTCTTGCAGGTAACGAGGACAGCCATAACATCTTGGATAGGTTCGAAATATCGGCAAGATCTGACCAGGGACTTATGAGTTAGCTGCCCTTGAGCGTCTGGAAAAATTCCCATAGACTTATACAGTCAACCCTCTTTATAACGACACTGTTTGTTCCCAGCTATCTTTGACGTTAAAGTGAATTTGCTGTTATAAAGAAATTCTGACCATACCAGATTTCAACAAAAAAAATTTTTGGTAAAAGAAAATATTATACAAATGAATTAAAATGCTATTATTCCTATGGTATTCATCAGTTCAATTTCACATTGCATCAAAATGCACAAAGCTTTCCACTTATCAAGTGAGACAGAAACCTGTTCTTTCATAAAACCTTGAACTGATGACAAAATTGTTTAACACATGGTAAAAATTCTGTTATAATGAATTTATTTTCAATAGAAATTGTATATCTGTTCCCAGAAGTTACTGTCGGTGCCATTAAGTGAATATTCTGTTATAAAGAGGGAATTTTAAAGGAAACAGATCCGTTCCCAGCAACTTTATGTCAGATATTGAATATTCTGTTATAAAGAGTGACGTTATAAAGAGTTTTGACTGTAATGGGAGAAATGTCGTGACGACTCTAGTGCATTCATTTTTGGATGGATCTTCTTCATTCTTGCAGATAACAAGACCAACCATAAAAGCTTGGATGAGTTTAAATTATGGCAAGATCCCACCACTGACTTCGAAGTTAGCTGCCCTTGAGCGTCTGAAAAATCAATGGATAATGTTGTGACCACTCTAGCGCCTTCATTTTTGATTGGATCGTCTTCATTCTTGCCGGTAACAAGAACAATCATAAAACCTCCGATGAGTTCGTAATTTAACCAGATCAGACCTTGGGCTGTGGAGTTAGCTGCTCTTGAGCGTCTGGAAAAATCCCCACAGACTTATAATGGGAGATCTGTTGTGACCACTCTAGTGCTTTCAATTTTAAATTGATCTTCTTCATTCTTGCAGATAAGAAGGACAACTATAAAGGCTTGAATGAGTTTGAATTTCATCAAGGTCCCATCACCTATTATGGAGTTAGCTGCCCTTGGGCATCTTAAAAATTGATGGATAATGCTGTGACCACTCTAGCGCCTTCATTTTTGATTGGATCTTCTTCATTCTTGCAGGTAACAAGGTCAACCATAAACGCTTGAATGGGTTCGCAATTCAGGCAGATCAGACCTTGGACTGTGGGGGTTAGCTGCCCTTGAGTGTCTTAAAAAGTCCCCATAGACTTATAATGAGAGAAATGTTGTGATTCAATTTTGAATAGATTTTATTTATTCTTGCAGATAAGAAGGACAGCTATAAAGCTTGAATGAGTTTGAATTTCATCATGATCCCATCACCTATTTAAGAGTTAGCTGCCCTTGAGCATCTTAAAAATTGACAGATAATGTAACTTTAATATGACCACTCTAGCGCCTTCATTTTTGATTGGATCTTCTTTATTCTTGCAGGTAACAAGGACAACCATAAAAGCTTGGATGAGTTTGAATTTAAAGTAGAACCAATCTCAGACTGTGGAGTTAACTTCCCTTGAGCATCATAAAAAATCTGCATAGACTAACAATTGGAGATCTGTTGTGACCACTCTAGCACCTTCATTTTAAATGGATCTTCCTCATTCTTGCAGGTAACAAGGACACCCATAAAAGTTTGAATGCATTTGATTTTCGGCCACATCCAACCACCAGTTACAGAGTTAGCTGCCCTTGAGCGTCTAAAATAAAGCTGTAAAATGTTGTGACCACTCTAGCGCGTTCATTTTTCATTTGATTTACTTCATCCTTATAGGTTACCAGGACATTCATTAAAGTATGGATGAGCTTTGAACTTTGGTCAGATCCCATCACTGACTACAGAGTTAGCTGCCCTTAAGCATCTGAAAACTATACTTTTATCAGGTTTTCTCTGCAATTTTTATTCAGAGCTTTTTAATACTTGCAGATAGCTAGAACTGGCATAATATCTTATGTTTTTTTTATTAATGTCTGGTCACTGTTTCAAGTTCAGAGTTACCTGCCTTTGAGCATCATAAATTATGGTGTCTCCAAACATTATGCTGGCTCCATGGTGAGGGATCGTTGCCCATTGGGCTACTTGTTTCAAAATTAACGTCTGCTGATATTTTTCAAAATTAACCAGGGTTTGCACAGGCTTGAAAAGTACTTGAATTTAGAGGGCTTTCTTGAAAAGTCCTTGAAGATTAAATATGCCTTGAAAAGTCCTTGAATTTTTCTATTTTTTGTAGGCCTTAACACTGTTTATAGAGATCTAAATCAGTATAACATTGTTGTGTCTTTATTAATAAAGGCACAACAATTTTATACTAATTTTCTAGTACTAATTTCTCCATTATCACAGTCTAGCATTAAAATACTTAAATCAGGATTTTTCCTAGACTTTTAGTCCTTGAAAACTGTAGGAAAGTCTTTCGAAGTCCTTGAAAAGTCCTTGAATTTTATGTGAACTTGCCTGTATGAACCCTGTTTGAATGTTGGGTAGTTTAGCATGCTTAGTTGCCGTCTGCTGATATTTTTTCAAAATTAACATTTTCAAAAAATTATTACAAGAATATCATCAGATTTAAAATTTCTTCTGTTAATTAAGCTTCACCCTATATTGCTTGTATGATGATGTTGGTTTGATGTTTAAATGGAACTGGGACCATCAAATTATACTTTGGAAACTCTCAACACAGAATTGAGTCGATGGTATTTTAAGATTTACTTTTTGGGGAATACCCTGCATGTTTTTACAACCAAAATTTGGCAATAATATCTTATTGTGATGCTCAATGCAATATTCAAAATTGCGTACTGCAGGCCTTCAGATTTATGGTGGGCCCGGGTCATTTTCCCATGATTTCTAAATATGGCCCATCACTTTCCAAGGCAGAGGGCCCAGCGGACTTATCCTTTATAATTGTGAAAAAATCTCACTTTAATAAAAAGATTTATCTTACAGCGAGTCTATGAACTCCACAAAACAGAAAGTACTTGTAGGTAGTCAATACTGTAAAATATGTCCAGAAAGTACATGTAGGTAGTCAATACAGTAAAACATGTCTTAAGCAGCCACTCAAAAAAGACAAAAAACAAAGATCTCAATAACAAATGGTAGCTTAATGTAGGTCAAAAGTATTGCAGAATGCTCCCCTTGGAGCATTCTGCAATACCTTTGATCTGCATTAAGCGATAATTGGTCTTCTTTTTTCAGTGGCCACTTGTTTTACTGTATCATCAGCAGTCTATGTACATATGCATACAAAGGTCTGTGTCAGTGTGTAGGTAAAGTACACTACCCAAATGTCAACTGTGATCATCATTTCAGAAAATTTCAGAAAATGACCCAGCATTTTTGCTCCATGGGTCACTTCAGCCCACCAAACTTGAAAAAAATCTGAAGCCCTGGTACTGTTTGTTTCAGCAATCCTGGACTGGCAGTCCAACAGCTAGAAGATGTTGTGAGTCAGCTACGTGGGTTGATTGTGTACATTGGTCGATGGACAGAGTTATTCCCTTCTCATAATAACTCTTGGCAGCAAGAAAATAGGGTAAGATATTAAAACTGTAAATTTCGATTATTTCTTATGATACAACCAAAAATGTGTTGGCTTATCAAGCTTGTGGTCTTTATCCTTCAGATAGCAGACATTGAGTACCAGTCAACACCACTCAAGTTAAACCTTAAAAGTGCTAATCACAAGAAACATCATCCGTTTTGTTGTCTGCTGAAATGTTTTAGAAGCCTTTTAGACAAAAAATGTCACCAAAATTTTGCAGCAATTTTACACCGCCTCGATAGCTCAGTTGGTAGAGCGTCAGCTTTCGGAGCGGGAGGTCGTGGGTTCGAATCCCGCGGCCGCACCATACCAAAGGTGTAAAAAATGGTACTAGCAGCTCCCTTGCTGACGCTCGCATAAAAGGGGTTGTGCTAGGGAGATAAAGACAGGTAAGTATCTGTTAAAGATATAATTGTTATGTCGCAGAATAGCTCATGAGCTAATGTTGTCTGTTACATTATAAGCGACGTTAAATAAGGCTTCTTTATCTTTATCTTTATCTTTCTTTGTCTTTAGCAGACAACATTTTTAAGTTGTTTCTGCTTTAGAAGCCAAATAAGGCTTGATATGACATGTGAAATGGGCCTTGATGCGACAAAACCTGTTTTTGGGATTTCTGACAAAGTGAGACTCAAACCAGTCTCCTCAGCTTCAGAGACTAGCTAGAAGATTAAAATTTCGCTTGTAGCAAGTTTAGATATGATACTTTCCAAAACACAAATAATAAAGGCGCTGATCAGTCTGCACAGATTGCAGGCTGGTCTGCGCCTTTGTTGTTAGCAAACCACTGAAGACAGCTTTTCCGGCGTCGAGGCACAAATCATCTACCAGCAGATGATTCACATGAAATAAGCCTTATTTTCCACAATTATGAAGAAACTTGACACAATTTGCAGTCAGCTTCAGTCGTGATTTGTGCTTTAAGGGATCATTCTTTGTGTTCTTGTAGACTAAGACTGGAGCGTACCAAAGTTTCCACCTGCATCTTGATATCTACTGGAGACTACTTGTGATGATCTACACAGTGGAGAGAAATTACCCAAGTAAGTGCCTCTGTATTTTATAGGTAGAGGTTAGCAAACTTTTCGAGTCAGTTCAGTTTAAATATGTGTTTTTTGTGCTAAAAAAAACCCTTCTCATGCAGTCAGTCCTTTTGAATACCCACAATATGAAAATGTACCTATTTTTCAGATTTCTACTACAGTAGGAGACTGATGCAGGGAGCAGAATTAGACATGCCCTTTTTTGATCAGCTGGTGCATCATGTGATGTGGGATCTTGTGATGATGGCCTGTCAGGAATACAATAGACAGGTCAGTGAACATCTTCATAAGTGTCCACCACAATAAGGGCCTCGAAGCGAGAAAACCTGTCTTCGGGGGTTTGCGAACAACACAGGTGCAGACCAGCCTGCGCATCCGCGCAGTCTGATCAGCGCCTTTGTTATTCGCGTTTTGGAAAGTGCCATATCTAAGCTAGCTACAAGCGAAGTTTCAACTTTCTAGCTAGTCTCTGTAGCTGAGCAGGCTGGTTTGAATTTCACTTTGTCGGAAACCCCGAAGACAGGTTTTCTTGCGACGAGGCCCATAAGATGTGTTGCAAGGTTTGTATGTTCAAGGTCAAAGTCAAATGGAGGTGCATCTTGTGATGTGGGATCTTGTAATGATGGCCTGCCAGGAATGCATTAAAACAGATCAGTGATCTTCCTCATAAGTGTCCACCATATCAAGATGTGTTGCAAGGTTTGTATGTTCAAGGTCAAAGTCAAATGGAGGTGCATCTTGTGATGTAGGATCTTGTGATGATGGCCTGCCAGGAATACAAAATACAGGTCAGTGAACTTCTTCATAGTGTCCACCATAATAAGATGTGTTGTGAGGTTTGTATGTTAACTCTTAAAGGGCTAATCAAGACTGCAGCAGAAGACAAATTTTGAGACATCTTTCTCAATTTTCGACAAAAATAAGGTATGATATTACATGAGAATCATCTGCCAGCAGACGATTCTCATGAAATATCATGCAGGGAGCGCAGTGGCTCAGTGGTAGAGCGCTTGACTCGAGACCGAAGGGCCGCGGGTTCGAGCCTCACCGGCGTCACTGTGTTGTGTCCTTGAGCAAGAACATTAATCCTAGCTTAGTACTGGTTCAACCCAGGAAGACCCGTCCCTTTATAACTGAAAGATTGTTGATGGGACATAAAGAATCAAATCAAACAAACAAAATGAATTATCATGCCTTATTTGTTATTTTTGAACAAGCGGCAAATTTTTTAATTGTCCTCTGCTGCAAATTGTAGATGACGCTTTAAGGGTTAAAGGTCAGGTCAAATGGAGAATGTGTTTCTGATGCATAACTTCCATAACCTTTCCCAGATTTTCATATCATATAGTACTAGTGACTAAATGTACACCATTACAAAGTGTGTGTCACTTATATTGGTGCCAGGTGAAGTCAAGATCATCATGACCACTTCATTGTCAGAGCAACAATGTCATTTGCATCTCTGTGTTGTAAGGTACAGTCAAACTTGTATTAAGTGGCCACTCAAAATTAGACAAAAAAAAGAAGTAAATGACAAATGGTAGCTTAATGAAGGTGGAAAGTATTGCCTCTTGGAGCATTCTGCAATACTTTTGGACCTGCATTAAGCAATAATCAGTCTTTAAAACCAATTTTGGTCCTCTTTTTGAGTGGCGGCTTAAGACTGATTTTACTGTATTCAATCAAGTACTGTATGTTATTTCAAAAAAGTCTTATGAAATGAATGTGCAGAGAGTTCTTGACATACAAATACAGTAAAACTTGTGTAAAACGGCCATTCTCAAAAAGACCAATAAATGGTATTCAAGACCGATTATTGCTTAATGCAGGCCAAAATATTGCAGAATGCTCCAAAGGGAACATTCTGCAATACTTTCGACCTTCATTAAGCTACCAGTTGTCATTAAGATCTTTTTGAGTGGCCGTTTTACACAGGTTTTACTTAAGAAATAGATCAGGTCTAGCAGTTAATTGTTGTATAATAATTCACTGTTTGGAGTTCAGTTGTAAAGAAGATCAAATCACAAGCAGAGGAAGTGATTATCTTAGTACAACTGACAGACAATCAGTGAATTATTACTCAACAATTCAAGCACTAGAGCTGATCTATTTCGATTCTAACACAAAATAAAGGACGAAAACACATTTGAAGTCTTCAGCTTCTTCCAACTTTCAGCCATTGCACCAAAGAAATCCCACCTTTAGTTTGACTGTGTCGCATACGTTTACATGAATATATAGCGTCTTTCAAGCGTAAAAATGACGTTACACTGTCTAACGTCACGACTGACGTCATTTTGCAGTTACAATTGACGTCAGCTAGTGTGCGTTTACCACACACTTTCAAAACTGTGACTATATCGTTTGATATAGCACTTTTTTTTAGCACTGGCTTTATAGGCAAGGTGTGTCAGAATATAAGTTATTTCACAAGCTATAACAGCTCAATTTAATTTTGAAAACTGTTCATATCACCCAGTAGCCAGTGGCCCTTAGTTAAAATAATGCAAAGTTGGGGATTCTAGTTTTTACTCATTTGAAAATAAGAGGCAAACAGCTATGTGCCAATGTAGTTTAGCAGAACTATCCTATAATAGTTTTAGCTTTATAACTGACAATTGAGCCAGCTCCAAGTTTTTTTTGCAACAAAGGCTCTAGTGAGCCTGGGCAAATGGACAGATTCACCATAACCTTTTCTGCTTACATATGCAAAGTATGGATGCAGATGAGAACTAGGACCAAAATTTAGACCTCTATACTGGCTGTATAGGTCGGCATGGGGTTTATTGGAGATTTTGAGCATATTACAGTAAAACCTGTCTTAAGCGGCCACTCAAAAATAGACAAAACAAAGGTCTTAATGACAAATGGAGCTTAATGGAGGTCGAAAGTATTGGAGCATTCGGAAATACTTTTGATCTGCATTAAGCTATAATTGGTTTTGAAAACAGTTTTTTGGTCTTTTTGAGAGTGGCCATTTAAGACAGGTTTTACTGCTTACGATAAATTCTAAAATCTTGTGTTCTGGCCCATTTATTGAAAAGCTATAAATTGATAAAAAGTGTACAGTAAAAACTGTGTAAAACTGCCACTCAAATATAGGCAAAACAAAGATCTAAATGACAAACGGTAGCTTAATAAAGGTCGAAGTATTGCAGAATGCTCTCCTTTGAGCATTCTGCAATGCTATTGGCCTGCGTTAAGCGATATTTGGTCATAAAACCAATTTGTGGTCTTTTATAGAGTGGCCATTTTTAGACAAAACAAATATCTTAATGACAAATCGTAGCCTAATGAAGGTGGAAAGTATTGCAGAATGTTCCTGTTGGAGCATTCTGCAATTCTTTTGACCTGCATTAAGCGATAATTGGTCATGAAAACTAATTTGTGATCTTTTTAAGGGTGGCCGTTTTACACAGGTTTTACTGTATTTGGTTTCAGATAACGAACACAGACTATACTAAGGTGAGCCTCTTTTCTTGTCCCTGTGTTAAAGAGATGTGGCTCCTTCTTTTGAAACTGTTGGAGTTCAGGACACAAAAACATGGAACACAGGTACATATGGCTGAATAGGCCCTCCCCCCCCCCCCCCAAAAAAAAAAAAATATATATCTGTGTTTAGGGGTAACTCGAACCTACCTAAATTTACTGGCGAAACCTAATGCCTTTCAAAATGCATAAAATTAAAATAACAACAACATTTGTACCTGCCCTACCTAAAATTTTCAGACCCGTTACCTGAAACACACTTATTTTTTATTTGGCCTAAGCTAGGATTTGATATACAGCCAGGGCTATTAATAGAATAACTTCTGACTAAAGATTTGATATACTATTGTAATAGGGATAGGTATATACAACACAGCGTGGTTCTGAGTAGATTCGGGGACGAATCAATTTAAACCAGGGAAATATGTAGTAGGTATAGGTAAATATAACACACTTCTACTGCCTTGTGGTAGAAGCCGGCTTTTACAGCGACGTGGTAGAATGTTTGCCTTTAGATCCTGCGGCCCAGGTTCGATTCCCACCTTGGGCGGTTTGGATTTTTCTGCACCCTGTGACACTATTAATAGAATAATTTCTGACAAATGATTTGATATACAGCCAGGTCTACAAATAGAATAATTTCTGCCAAATGATTTGATATTAATAAAATAATTCCTGAAAATGATTTGATGGTGTTGTACTTGATTGTATTGTTTCCTGATCTTTGCCGTCTTTCTTACTTTGATAATGATAGAATAACTTCTGACAAATATTTTGATAAACAGCAAGTGATTTGAGGGAGCGCAGTGGCTCAGTGGTAGAGTGCTTGACTCAAGACTGAGGGGCCAAGGGTTTGAGCCTCACTGGCATCACTGCATTGTGTACTTGAGCAAGAACATTAATCCTAGCTTAGTACTGGTTCAACCCAGGAAGACCCATCCCTTTATAACTAAAAAAAGATTGATTATGGGACGTAACGAATCAAATCAAACAAACAAACAAAAAGCAAGTGATTTGATATACAGCAAGTGCTATTGATAGAATAATTTCTTGCAAATGATAGTGCTATTAATAGAATATGTTCTGAAAAATGATTTGATACTCAGCAAGTGCTATTAATAGAATAAGTTCTGACACAGCAAATGCTATTAATAGAAATTCATGATTGCATTTTATATTTACGATAGTTTTTTATGGACAAAGTGTATCATAAATATTTTGTTTTATTTTTTTCAGTCATTTTGGATTAGCTTACATCAAATATTGAAAGTTTTGATGTCTGAGAGAGATGACTCAACAGATATGGAAATTGAAATAGGTAGGTGCACCTTCAGAACCAACCAAGGGTAAAACCAAAAGCATCAACATTAACTCCATTTGGGAAAGTCCATCACAATTCAAGAATCGAATCATGCCTTGGGTGTATATAAGGAGCATTACGCGTAGTACTATATACCAAAAAGCTCCATTTTGTTAGCCGGAACTGGCGTATGGAAAAATAGTTCCGTATCATGCGGGTTCAGCTCTATTAAAATCGATTATTCTGATTATCCGAAATGTTTAATCACCAGAATAAATGAAGTTTATGTATTTTTCAATAAAATATCGCTATAGCGATATTTTATTGAAAAAAACATAAACTTCATTTATTACCATTTGTTTTGCTGCAACCACACTTGTTATTGTGTCAACATGGTTTCTGTCATGTCAGCATTACGTTATATAACGTCAGCGTCACGTTATCACCCCCGTTATCAAAGTAGATCCTCGATGTACGTCTGTGGTCTGATTCCATGGAATATTGCGTAATTGGCCGAGGCAGTTCCGATTGCATTAACCCTTTGCCTACTAGTGTCCTCTGCTGATAACCTTTGCAAACAGCTTGGATCCAGAACATGCCCAACAAAATGTCAGGCCAGATCTGGATCTAAACTGTTGATTCTTTGATGGTATTCCTGAAATAATTTTTCGAAAAAGTTGATCTTGAAGAAAATCATTAGATGACAAAAAGGCGTGCAAAAATACCCAGCAAGCCAAGAGAAGGATGAGCCAATTGAATATGTATATACAACTTTACTTTGGTCAAATACATAGTTGACATTTACTTTTCCCTTGGCAAGTATCAAACTTTTCTTTTTCCATACCCATGCCTCCTGACAAAAGACTTTACACTGAGCACTGTTTAATCATGGATATTGTGAACAAGAGGTAGCTGTTTACAGCACATACATAAAAGTATGGATGAGTTTGAATTTTGGTCAGATCACATCACTGACTACTGAGTTAGCTGCCCTTGAGCATCTGAAAATTATACTTTCACCAGGTTTCCTCTGCAAGTTTTATTCAGATCTTTTTAATACTTGCAGATAATCAGAACTGGCATAATATCTTATGTTTTTGAATTTATTCCTGGTCACTGTTTCAAGTTCAGAGTTACCTGCCTTTGAGCATCATAAATTATGGTATCTCCAAACATTATGCTGGCTCCCAGGTGAGGGACTGTTGCCTATTTGGCTACTTGTTTGTCTAGGTCTGAAGATGTGCATGTGATTGGATGTAACATGGATTTTCTATTATAATTGAAATAATATATGGTAATTAACTTTTTCCCAAATGATGGATTAGTTTACTACAATAGTTTACTACAATAGCTAGATATGATATCAGTTTTTTACTTAAAAAATCACCATTATTTCAGTTCGAAATAGTATTTTGTGACATTTGGATCTTTCTGTCACCAAAGGGGGTGGGGAGACATCTGTTTTTTTGTCGAAAACAAAAATCTAGAATATCTCGATAAAGCACATCTTGTTTTTCTTGCTCATATATTTTCCATATTTTTGTTCTCTTTTCAGACTCTGATGTTTTTACAACTCCCACAAATCTGCCATCCAGCCAGAATTCCATCAGTATATGTCTGTGGATTATATCACAGGTGGCGCCTCTGTTCAAGGTCAAATCTCCTGACCCTCTCTTGGTAAGGTCGACTTTATTATATCCTTTATTTTACCTGATTGTATCAAAATGATAAGGATATGTTGGTTTTATCAACTGACCAGGAGAGGGAGGGGGTATGCAGAAGATGTTGCAAGCTCAAGAGTTTCTCTAAAGATTTTTCAAAAATATCAAAGACAAGTTATAGAGACAAAATATTCTAGAGAAACAGTGCCTATCAAGATCACACTAGGGGTGGGAGTATGAAGAAGAATGAAATTTTCTAAAGATTTTTAAAAATGACAAACACGAGTTACCTAGACAAAGAAAGTTTATACACATGGTAGAGACCCACTGTTGCTACTCTGACTCAGTTTTTTGTATCAAGGACTAGTCAAGAACATTATGAAGAGAAAAACAATCTCTAGTGACTGAAGACCATTTCAATTTGGAACTTCATCTGCCCTAGAACCACTGGTTGTGAAATAATTTCACACAAACGTCCCCCATAATGCCCTCTACCAAAATTGCACAAAAGGTTCAAATGGTAACCAGAGCTAAAAATAGAAAAGTCTTTAAAGGAAATCACCACATGAACCGCTGGACTAAATTTCATGTTTCTCAAAAGTCTATTTCAAAGATGAAATATATTGCTGCCTGAGCTAAAAATAGATTTATTTTAAAACATCTCCTCATGAAACAGGACTTAGGTGAACAATCCAGGACCTCATGGCCATCTTGTGTAATCTCAAAAACAAGATCAGGCCCGAGGTTATAAAACTTTTTTCATGCTCAACTCAACTGAGCACAGAATTTCAATTGCTCATAAAAACTAAAATACTGCCCAATAAAGAAGTTTCATGCTTTAAGTCTCTATGTTGTATTTATCATGCTAATAAATGTTAAAATGCCAACAATTGTTGGAAATGTGAACAATTGTTGGTATTTTAACATTTTTGAGCAGGATAAATTTCTTGCTCAGTTTAGTTGAGCTTGAATTTTTTTTTATATCCTCGGGCCAGATTTTCTGACAATGCAATTTATATGTTCATTTTTCTTCTTCTAGGAGACGAGAGCCCAGAGTAATTATTATGACCTTGAGATACTCATGAAGAAATATATTGCCCTGGTAAGACATCTTCAGTGTTTAGGCCAGGCCGCGCAATTGTGGGATTGGCGCTCTTTTTTTCTCAAATTGTGCATGAAAAGTAAGAATAATGGATCATTTTGGCGCATCAAGTTTTCTTGTAAAAGGCTGTTCTTATGCGGTCATGTTTACATGGACAGACCAAAGCCGTGGATTCCAAATATACCGTTTTCCAATATGCAGTTTAACTAAAAATAGAATGCTTGAATGATTATAGGTTTTCAAGTTACCTGTGAGAACTGCTCTTTATATTTCGGGAACCAGGCAGTGTATGTGTATTTATATGCAGGTGTGTTGCTTTAAACACACAGCTGACAAAGGCTGGATTTACCATTTTGCATGTGGTTTTCAATGTCTGCTTAGCCTGAACGACTTCAACATTATGATAGATCAACACATGATGTACATAAGTGCAAAGCTGTTTTACTAAAAAATCTTCCATTATTCCATTGGTCGGCTTGCAGGACTAGAAGAAGAATATGCTAAAAAATTCTATTCAGCAACAACTGTTAAAATCATTTTCAATGATAACCTAGCATGAATGAATCCAAGTTGTGTGCAAGTTTCAAATTTTGTTTTCATTGGCCGCCTTAAATGGAAAATGGCCCCTTGCTTTGACTGGTAGTAGGTCAAAATGACCCATAATTTCAGAATCCTGGCCAAAACACTGCATCTTCCTTTTCAATAAATTTTTATTACATACAAACAAATGAATGGAAAATAGTGGTTTCTTAAAAAGATTTTCACCAGTCATTTTTAGCGCATTTTCAGAGAATAGCAAGCCTTAGGGTAAATAGTAATAGGTTTTCTGTGGTGCTTACCCCTTGGTGCCATTCTTGGTCTGGGTTGCATGGTATTTTATGTGTGGTTCCGTTCCCATTTAGACATAACATATTATTTTTGGATACTTTACACAATTTCTATGCCCATCCATGTTATTTCCAGCAGTCAAATACCAACGCTTCATGGTTAAAATTTGTGCATATACTTACATGGTCAACATTAGACCAGCTTTTGGTTTCAAAGTTTGAAAGATGGCAGATGACAATTATTTGAGCCAGTGCATGAGATTTCCAACAATGTGATATGTGCGACCAGCAAAGCCTCAGATCAGCCTGCGCATACGCGCAGTCTGATCAGGGCCTTTGCTAGTCGCTTGAGTATTCTATGATTGTTAAGCTACTAACTGAACACCATTTGGAGTTTCTAAGCTTAAAAGGAGGCTGCAGAGGCTCATCTGATTCTACACATGTCAAAATGCCACATTGTTGGAAATCTCATGCACTGGCTAATTTATTAGTTAAAAATCTAAAAGGAAAAAGCAACGTTTCTATCATTTCTCCTTGAAAAGGAACTGAGAGACACTAGAAGTAGAAGGAGAATGACTGCATTGGTGGTCCTCTTGATCTGAACATATTTAGACCCATCAGGGGACAAAAACTCCACTCGTCCGCTTGTAATTACGAGTAAAATATAGAAATGAGTAAGTCTTCCCAAAGCAATCGTCCTGTAGGACGAGTGCTTTGGAAAGAATTACTCGAGGAAGTCATATTACATATTACTCCCTTAAGTTCTTTATTGCATACTCTTTTAAAGGACAAGTGCATGTGTTTGCAGGAGGAGTGAAAATTGTAAGTCACACGTCCTGCAGGACATGTGCAATATTGTCATATTTTTGTCCCCTGCCCATTTTATAGCAAATGCAGTTGTCCTGTACATTTGGCGTTGTTAGGTCTGTTGACATTATGGTTGCTAAGCAGACTCTTCTAGCTCATGTTGGTTACTGACCACGATAGTATAGGAGACTGAAACTTCCATGGAAAGTAACATGCTGCTTATGCTTGTTGTACTGGACAAGCTTGTGATAGTGTTGGGGTTTCTAATTGTAGACATCTGGGCCTGACTCGCGTAGCTAAATGTATAAGAAAGTGACTGAGTAATCTAGCCAGGGCAGCCCTGGCTAGATTATTCAATCACTTTCTTAGACACTAGAAGTAGCTGAAAAAGTGTGCAGTAGATAGTGGATATTTACTTTTTTGAAGTGAATACCAAATATATTTCATTGAGTGTTTTGAAAAATCAGAATTTTCACGAGTGCGCAGCACAAGTGAAAATTTTGATGTTTTCAATTCACGAGATGAAATATAGTTGATATTTATCTCAAAATAGTAAATTTTCTTTTTATTTTATACTTTTTGTAGGCTACATGCAATGTCTCATCCACTGAAAAAAGAGGTGCTGAAAATGAAAAAAAAAACACTTAAGCAAACCCAAATTATTTTGGAACCAAAATATTTGTCACAGTCTAACTAAGAAAATGCATACCCACACTTCATGTTTTCGTTCACAAATAAGACAGTTATGGGCGTTTGAAGTTCTGAAGTGAAATGCATTAAGTGAATGGAAAAGTCAATCATATCATTTCACTAGTGATTGATATCACTTTTATTTGTTTTTGATATACTGTTAAGTATAAAATAGATGCCATATACCTGTGCCTACGATCAACCTCACAACTCACCTGAAGAGACACTGTAGTTCAAGTGAAGTGAAAGCAATAGTTTTGGTGGTTATGATGCTAGTTCTGATTTGAGAAGAGCAGCATCAGAACAACCAAAATTATTGAGAAAAGGTGTATTTTTACTTTTATTACCATACAAAAGTATTGCTTCTGGTAGATGGATCTCGTGTCATGAATAGTTTTCTGTTATAATAGGACTTTCTAATAAAAAGTAATACAAGCAATTTCATGACTCTTAATTTATGATACTGCTCAATCATGAACTAGGGGCAGAAATAGAGAGAAATACAGATACAGGTTAACCTCGCTATGTCTTTGTTTTGTTTGTTTGTTTGATTTGATACTTTACGTCCCATCAACAATATTTCAGTTATATAGGGACGGGTCTTCCTAGGTTGAACCAGTACTAAGCTAGGATAAATGTGTCTTGCTCAAGGACCACAACACAGTGATGCCGGTAAGGCTCGAACCCGCGGCCCTTTGGTCTCGAGTCAAGCACTCTACCACTGAGCCACTGCGCTCCCACACCTCGCAATGTCAAACTTGCTTATCTCAAATACACGGCATATGTCGAAGTGATCATCCATTCCCGAGCATTTCCCCTTTTGTATTTCAAACCTGTTTATGTCGAACTCGGTTATCATGAAATCTCGGCTATATCGAAGTGGTTTTTCATTCCCAAAAATTAGTTTTCCGCTTCTTTATCACTAATTGTGACGAAGTAAAATTTGTGTTGGTCAAAAATTTAAACAATATGAATGACAAACAAAGTAATTAACCTTCAGACATTGAACAATAGCCATTAATTCAGTCCAGCATAATCCATTGTTGCTGGTAATCGCCAATTAGTTATAGTGTGGAGGCGGCCATTGTTCATTGATCAGCTGTTTGTGTATAATCGCATCGATTGACCTTATCTCTCGCTAAGGCTGAGGGGTCAGAGCGGTCCACAACGCAATTTAAATGGAAATAAAACAAACTAAAATGAATTTCTTTTGTCTTTATTTCTATCCGGTTTTCAGAAGAATATTATGTACTGCAAAAATTTGTCTTAAAGAAATTGAACATGTGCATCATATTGGGGTGACGTCACATTTTGCTTATGTCGAACTTCGGATAACTCGAAGTATTTTCTCCATTCCCTTGGACTTTGAGATAGCGAGGTTGACCTATACTAGGTGTATTGCAATACAGGTTTTCCATATTGCAATACGCTTTTTGGCGTATTGTTGCACCCCCACTTATTATACCAATTAGAGGATAAAAGGTTTAAGTGCGCAATATTAGTGGCTTAGATTTTGAAAAGCTTACATGCTGCACGGTATTGCTTTTGAAGAAGGCTGATAGCATTGTTGTATGCATGCTTTCATAATCTCTTGACTATTAAATTTCCTATGATGTACGCGATTTATGCTTACTTGGATTGAAATTCACAGTTATCAATGTTAAAAACCTATATCAAAGAATTTCTAGGCAAACTAAATAATTCGATTATGTTGCTCCGATCCCAGCCACTTGGGGAAGAAACAAAATAAAACAAGAAAAACATTTATACAAAATTTTGACATTCTTTTGATTGTGAAACTGGGTACCAGCGTGTATGCACACTGAAGAGATATTATGTTTCTCTATATGCCCATTGCAGTCAGACCATAGAACCAGGCCTTGAGATAGTGCAGAACAAAATTAATTTACTTATTTCTCAACCAAATATATGTTGTGGCAGGACTTTAGTTTAGAGTGTGTTACTAAAAATATTGTTTTTGCTTCTCAACCAAAACATATGTTATGGGTACTCAAAAGAACCGTCTGGCTGAGACGGTTCTTTTGAGCACCCAAAACAAATGCTAAAAAAAATGGGTAAGAAAAGATTTACAATTTTATGCTGAAAATATTTGTTTTTCTAAACCTGTGGTTGTGGGTACTCAAAAGAACCGTCTCTATGAGACATCCAATTGATGTTTAAGAAAACATTTACAATTTTACTCTAAAAAATTTGGTGTATCTAAACATGTGTAGGAAAAAATAAGATAATTCATCTGATGTATTCTCCAGTTTGTAGTGCTTATGCATGCATCCATACTTTGATTTGCCTTAAAGGGGAAAAGGTTTCTCACATCTGTTCTTGCTTCTCACAGCATATACATTTAGAGATCAGATAAAAGATCTCTTTCGTACCTAGAAAAAAAATATTTTTTTTGACATGCAACTTAAATACAAGGTCGTATTACTGTATCCATGGTACCAAATTTGATTTATCTGCTGTGTTTACATCGGCAGATGACATAATTTTGATAGTACAGGAAAGCAAAAATCTTGTAGAATGGAATTAAAAGAAAAGCGATTTTTAAAAAGGATATTAATAGTTTTTTCTAGGTGGAACCATGTGGATTTTTTTTGCCAATGTAAATGCAAAGTTAGATAAAAATACAGAAATACATTTAGACTAAGCTTTTGCTTACACAGGCATGCTCAGAAATTGGATTCTATAGTTAAAATGCATCGATAGTATTATGACATTTTTAAAAGAAATAAATCTTTTTATTGAAATTTTATTGTGTTATTTTTAAAATCATATATTGTTTAAATATGTGTCAGCTTATAACATGCTACATATATATCATCTTTTTAATATTGAAATTATATGGGCCTCGATGTGAGAAAACCTGTCTTCGGTGTTTGTGAACAACATAGGTGCAGACCAGCCTGCTCAGTCTGATCAGCCCCTTTGTTGTTTATTTTTTGGAAAGTATCATATCTAAACTTGCTACAAGCGAATTTTCAATTTGCTTGCTAGTCTCTGTAGCTGAGGAGACTTGTTTGAGTCTCACTGTGTCGGAAACACTGAAGACAGGTTTTGTTGTGTCGAGGCCCATATTTAGCTTGGTTTCAGCAGATCATCTTTTCCCTCTATCCAGGTAAAGAACATGTATGGTCATCTGATTTGCCATTTGTAGTTGTCAGGTATTGCACATGGTCATCCCTGTCAACAATCATATTACAATTGAATATCCATCAATAAACTCGTATATATAAAATGGTTATTACAACTTAAGGTTCAGTAAGAATAAGCAAGGCTGGCCAGTGGAAATTCTTGTTGACGAGTAAACTTTTAAATCTGCTTGTTCTAAAGGGCAAGCGAAAAATACTTTGAGAAAAGAAAGAATTTGTTGACTGCAGTGGAGAGTTTAGGAAAGAGTCATAGAAAAAATGAATTTGATTTATTTTATCTGGAAACATCATAATTGATTCTTTAAAGTCTTTAAACTGAAAGTTTGCAATATGTTTGTCGATAGCATTGCTTTCCATCAGAATGAGACAGACTGTGTATAACACTCGATAACCAATATGGATAGTGTATTTTCTATTGTAAAATTTTAAAACCAGTCTGTTAACTCCCCCTAAGAAATGTATATACCCCCCTCCCCAGATATTCACTTGTTTATCAAGCAGAATGACAGGGTTCCCACAAGCTCTGGAAATCATGGAAAACCTGGAAAATCACCAAAAAAAGTTCCATGCATGGAAAAATCATGGAATTTGAAAAAAACTGAACAATCATGGAAAAATCATGGAATTTTGTGAAATAATTTGACGAAACCACCAGTAGCCAGAAAACTAGCTGTCAGACACACAAAACTTGTGTGTCTGACAGCTAGTTTTCTGGCTACTGATGGTTTCAAGTTTTAGTTATTTCAAAATGCATGCATGGTCTACACGCATGTTTATTTAAATACATTATTGTTGCTGCATTTGGCATGTATGCTCAGCGTGGTGAAGATGCCGTTAAAAGGAAAGGTAGAAATAGTCATGGAAATTACATTGTTGATCATGGAAAATCATCGAAAAAATCATGGAATTTGTGTTTTTGAATTTCTGTGGGATCACTGGAATGAGGGCTCTATAGGGGAGTGTGACAGCAACATCACACCAAAACAAAGGGGAGGGGATATTGATAAAATGTTGAAGGAAGCTGCAAGTTTTAAAAGACTTGGGCGACAGAGTTGAGTGGGATGGATTTTGGTGAGACAGCAAATGCTTTATTTTGCTGAAATAGCTGTAAATTTCCTAAATGTACATAAAGTGTGCCTGTGTGTATGTAGGTTTGGCTCTCGTCTGTGGTTTCTGCTATGAGTTTGTCACTTTCTCATTGGTATCCTGGGTCAGGTGTGGTACTTGATTGTATCGATTCCTGATCTTTGCACCTTTACTTACTTTGAAAGTGCTCCGTGCTGCTTGTATTATTTTGTATACATGTAAATCCTCTTTGTACTTTATACTTGTATTCTTTTTTGGTGGTAGTTTATAGAGGGCCTCATGGAAGATTAGCTTTTTTTCGCTAAATGTGTTACCCTCTGAAAATAAAGACTATTATTATTATAATTATTATTATTATTATTATAATAATTATCATAATTATTAAACAAATATTCACAACTGTTTATTACTAGATTTCAACACTTTCTATCACCCTCACTACAGTACGAAATGAATCATCAAAACTGACTACATGTCCTACAGGGCAAGTGGACCTCGGAAAAAAATCCAGAAGGAAATCTCCAGCAGCCACAACTTAACTGGTTTGAAGTTTAAATGTTTTGGTAACTTATTAAATAATAGTTATACCATGGGTTGTGCGCCTGTACGTGGAGATAATCCACGAGCTTTAGAGAGTGGATTATCTTACGTACAGGTGGACAAACATGGTATAACTTTTTTATACCACCATCATCAGTGTAGACCATGCACATCACGAGATATTTTATGCTAAAGTTGGTAAAGGTGGTATAAGCAATGTTTTTGCACATTCCCTGATTTTTTCTCTGATTTTCATCAATTTTTTCAAATTCCTTGATCTTCTGCTGCAGGGATTTTTTTTTACCATTTTCCATGTTTTCCAGAGTCCCCTGCCACCCTGTTTAAAGAATGTTCTCATACTAAGAACATTAGAAAAGGTATGTTTCTGAATATAACCTGCTTGCAAGTTTTATTATATACTGAGGGAAAAAAGTTTAGCAATATACTTTGGGGATTCACCGTTTAGAAAAAATGGGATTTTTAATTTCATAATATCAAAAAAATATGTTGACAAACATTTACGAGTATGATTAAATTAGCTGATTGGCATTTCACATAATGTAAAGTCTGATTTTATGTCCCCTTACTAAAACAGCTTATCTGGCATTAGGGCGAATATTTTTCTGCTAAAAGATTCATTTTTCAATGTTTAGATCTAATAGTCAAAAGGTGAAAACCGGTTTAAAATTGAATGTTCTGTTCATCACTTTCGTACAGTTTTTAGTTATAAATCATATTTTTTCAAATTACCTCCCTTTCAATTGAATAGCGTTTGATATTAAAATACTTAGCAGATCAAATCCTCGCTATGAAATTGTAAATTGTTTCTTTTGACCTCTTGTGGATAGCCATTAGATCATTTTCAAACACCGGCGTCACTGCGTTGTGGTCCTTGAGCAAGACACATTTATCCTAGCTTAGTACTGGTTAAACCCAGGAAGAACCGTCCCGCATAACTGAAAGATTGTTGAGTGGACGTAAAGAATCAAATCAAACAAACAAAACAAATCATTTTCAAACAACTGATATGTTTGCGCACTTGCTAATAAAAAATATCTAAAGCTAAAAAGATCGCCTTTGGGAAAACCCATTATAACTAATTGCTAAACTTTTTTCCCTCAGTATATAATTTTCAGAAGCATGTTAACTTTAATTTCTTGACTTATTTTACCTCAGCTGAGCCTAAGGCTCACGGTGAGCTTATCAAATGGGACTCGAACTGTGCGTCTGTCCATCAGTCTATGCGTCCACATTTTCAAACATTAATATCTGAGACTAGATCAAAATCAAATTTCAACTAAAACTTCATGGGAGTGGGGGAAAAGCTGCATTAGGCTTTGGGCCAGACCAGAGCTCCGGTTTCCATAGCAACAGATAGCTCCCATAGGGTTTTAATGGGAAAAATCTTGTGACAACTTTTGATTGGATCTTCTTCATTCTTGCAGGTAATGAGGACAATCATAAAATCTTGGTTAGTTTTGAAATTCGGCAAGGTCTGATCAGAGACTGCAGAGTGCCCTTGAGCATCTTGAAAAATCGCCATAGGCCCTTTACTTCATAGGCTATTTTTAGATCATGACATCGTTTTCTAATTTTAGACAACATTGAAAAAATTCAAGAAAATTTTAAGTTAAGTTTGAATACTTTTGAAAATAGGAAAATGGAGCATTTGCTCCAAAAGAGCCAATGCTCCATTTTCCATAATATTTTCAAATACATGATATTTCAAAGGCGTCAAAAGGCGTTATTATGGAGTAAAGGTTAAATAGATCTTCTTCATTCTTGTTGGTAATGAAGAAAACCATAACAGCTTGAATGAGATTAAATCTAACCAAGGTCCGACTTGGGACTGCAGAGTTAGCTGCCCTTGAGTATCTGGAAAAAACACCATAGACTTACGATGAATGTTGTTGCCACTCTAGCATCTTCAATTTTGATTTGGTCCTTCTTTTTTGTAGGTAACCAGGACATGTGTCAATCTGCATGCACATCGGCCAATTCCGTGGAATCAACCTCTGCCGTATATAGAGGGTCTACTTTTCATGGACTTTGATAACATGACGTTGTTGTCACAGAAACCAGGCCAGCACAATAACAAGTTTGATTGCAGCTAAACAAATGGTTGCAACATTCCACAATAACGTTGTAAAAAAGAAGATGCTATAGCGATATTTTATGGAAAAAAATAAACTTCATTTATCCTGCTGATAAAACTTTTCGGATGATCAGAATACTCAATTTTGACATGGCTGAACCCACCTGCTACAGAACTAATTTTCTTGTTTTTTTGGTACATAGTACTACTCATAATACTCCTTACATACACCCTAGCCATGATTGTATTCTTGAATTTTGGCGGACTTTCCCGAATGGATATTCATAAAAGCTTGGATGAGTTTGAATTTCGTTCTGATGCCACCACTGACTACAGAGTTACATGTAGCTGCCATTCAGCATCTGAAAAATATAGTTTCTTCAGGTTTTCTTGGCCATTTTTATTCAGATTTTTAATGCTTGCAGTTAAAGAAGAACTGGCATACTATTTTGAGTGTTGAATCTAGACCTGATAGCTGTTTCATGTTCAGAGTAACCTGCCGTTGAGCATTTTGAAATATGATGTCTCCAAACATTATGCTGGCTCCCAGGTGAGCGATCATTACCCATTAGGCTACTTGTTTCTCATTTTCAAGTTCAGAAAGTATTGTATGTTTGTTCAGTTAATTGTTTTTGTTTATTTAAGGTTTATATGGAGGAGCCAAAAGATTTTTTATATTGTTCTAAATAGACTTTTTTCTTGAAATAAAGTAAAATTATGGATATTTAATGAATTGCATATCTTATTAAGATTTCAGAAATGGCAGATAAATCAACTCGTGAAACATGACTTGAGGGATGTGCTGGTTTAATGTTATTGATAGGTTGTTCCTGATTACAGCACAAATATAATTTGGCGATATCATGAATGCAACATGCACATTTGTTGAAGTTAGTCCTTGATGTTCAAATAAAAATATCCAGATCCTTTGGCCCAGCTAATGGGAAGATCATGGATCGTAACTATTTGCCTACTTGTGTTGTCTGCTGATAACCTTAGCAAACAGTTTGGATACATATGGAAAATGCCTGCCCTATTGATGGCAGACCACAGAGTGGAAGTGGTAGCTTCCTTCTACTACCTGGGTGACATGATTTCTGCTGGTGGAGGCTGTGAAATAAAGGTCACCACTCGTGTGAAAACAGCCTGGAAGAATTTCAGGGAGCTACTACCAGTTCTAACATCCAGCCACCTCTCTTACAAGACCTGCGTGCGGAGCGCCATGCTCCATGCCAGTGAAGCTTGGCCACTGACCAAGAGGAACTTGCAGTGCAATGAGAGGGCCATGATCAGACAGATCTGCAGTATCAAGCCAGAGTAGAGTATGTAGCCATGGTAAGGTCAAATGAGCTACTGGCAAAGCTCAAGCTTGAGGACCTCGACCTCATTTGAAACTGACAGAGAAGGACTGCAGTGAGTGGAAGCTCATGACAGTTGACCCTCAAGAAAGGAGCACCTGTAGATCAGGTGTGAGATCTGCTATGAGTGCAGCTAGCTAGTTACCTTGAAGGGGGCCCACTGATGTGGATGATGACCCTGCACCTGCATATTGCATTATGATGATGATAAAAAGTTTGACACTCTGATGGTATTCCTGAGAGAATTTTTTGAAAAAGTTGATTTTGAAAAAAATCTGCATACAACGAAAAGGCATGAAAAATTACCCAAAATGCAAAGCCAAACTTATTATTATTATTAGATATAGTTGACCTAATGAGACAATTACTAGATAATCACCTAAGGTCAAGGTTGACCTATGACCTTTTAGTCAATATGGCTCATATGGGACTGCCATCAATATATTTAAACATTTTTCTCAGTAGCCACAGAGCCAATTATGGCGCTGCCATTAGATAAGACGATGTAAATTGACTTTGTGGTTTTGGTTGCACAACAAAAATGGCTGCCATGCCCATATAAGATAATAAGATAAAAACTCACAAACTTCACAAATATTCTCCAGAACCAAAGGGTCAACAGCCCTGAGATTTGGTATATGAGCCAGGACATATGATTTCCGACAATTTGACATTTTGACAAGTGTAGACTCGGACGAGCCTGTGCAGCCTCCTTTTAAGATTAGAAACTCCAAATGGTGTTCAGTCAGTAGCTTAACAATCATAGAATACTCAAGCGACTAGCAAAGGCTCTGATCAGACTGTGCGTATGCGAAAGCTGATCTGAGGCTTTGCTGGTCACACATACCACATTGTTGGAAATCCCATGCACTGGCTCATATGATTTCCAACAATGTGGCATTTTGACTAGTGTAGACACAGATGGTTCTCTGCAGCCTCCTTTTAAGCTTAGAAACTCCAAATGATGTTCGGTCAGTAGCTTAAAAGTCATAGAACATTTTAGCGACTAGCAAAGGCTCTGATCAGTCTGCGCGTATGCGCAGGCTGGTCTGAGCCTTAGCTGGTCGTACATACCACATTGATGGAACTCTCATGTCACGGCTCATATAGTATTGTGGATGTGGGCTCTACAATGTTTGTTTGACAAGTGATCCTAGTTTGACCATAATACTTTACACCCAGGTCAAATTTGTTTTTTAATATGTTTATATTGGCAGAACCTTGAAAAGGTGTTGAAACCAGTCATAATACTGACTTGATATATGTAACCTAATAAGACAATGACTTTAGGTAACCACCAAAGGTCGAGCTTTTTTAACCTTGGACCTCTCAGCCAAGGTAACTAACACATTTTCCTCTGAAATCAGAGTGGTGATTAAAGTCAAATTTCATATTAGGGAGGATGCTTTTAATATGACTATATTGTCCATGTCACATTACCAAAATGTCTTCTAGAAGCTATTAAAAAACATTTTTGTCTCAGGAACTAACCAAGTATTGGTGTAAGTATCACTAAGGTTCTTAGCTACATAGCAACCACTACAGTTCACTGCCAAAGCTTACAGGACGCTTGGTTTTGGCAAGTGAAATGTTTATACCAATAACGAAAAAGTAAAAGAACTGGCCTTCAAAACATTAGTTATCCCCAACTTAGTTGGACCTAATTGATTCTTCCTTTTGGTTTGATACAATAAACTTGTGATGGTCCATTGAATTTATTGAGGGGTCACAGGTTATAATTTCCAAAAAATATATTTCTTTCTCTGAAGATCATTTTTGTCTTGGCAAACAGTGTAGACCATGGTGAAATGCTACATCATGTGGCATTTCATCTGGGCCTTCACAGTTTGCCAAAGTACACATTTTAGAGGCATAACTCTGCATGTGTACATACAAACAAGAGCATACAAACTAATCCATAACAGATTTTATAAACAGGGATTTGGAAAGAAGTAGGGGCCTGATGCTTTGGCTGTTTGTTAGGCCCACCGGGGTTACCTGTTGGATTTCTTTTGCTCCGGTATTCAGTTTTATTTACTGTTGAGTCCTTATCTCTGCTTTATCTCCTTTTTATATCTTGATTTATATGTTCTAGGAGATGATGCAATGATAAGTTAGGGGTCTTTCATGCAAACCAAATATCTGTGTGTCTTGATCCACATCTGAATTAAGGGTGAGGTTGGCGCCGTGAAACCGGTTTAAGACCTCCAGTAAAATATTTTTACTGACCGTTCCAAGGCGGTACTTATTTTGTGGATCATTTATGTTTTTTCTGTCTTGTGTTTGTTATGCCTTTGTGCGCATCTGTCTTTTTGTGCTTTGTGGTCACCTGCTTGGAAAGGGCTGGCCTCTCGGCTCTTGTTTGTGGTGTCTCATTGTAAGTTTGGCAAATTCCCATTGGTAACCTGGGTCAGGTGTAGTACTCGATTGTATCCATTCCTGATCTTTGCACCCTTACTTACTTTGATGACTTATTCAGATCCGTTCCACAAGATGAGTATGCATCCCACAAAACAAAATGTACAAAGAAGAGCAGCTTGATGGTTTAAAGGCCAATTCTCCCCATATGAAATACTTCTTATTACGCTTGAAATTGGTTGGAGGTCACTGGAGGTTTAACCCTTTGTATTCTGATGGATTCTCTCATAAATATAAATGCAATAATGATGGGATTGTCCATCATATATTTTAAGGGGTCATGGGTCGGAATTTCCAAACTATGATGCATCTTCTGTCCCTGAAAACTGTTTTGACGTCAGCAATAAGAGTTTCCAGAAAACAAAGGGTTTATCGGGCATAGATTGAGTTTTATAATACAGTAAAAAGAGTAAATATGTTTTTGTAAGGGAGATAAATCAGATTTTTTTCTTGTTAATTTCAGCAAACCGAGAGTGAAGTAACACTGAGGCATCATTTAAAGACATGTTTATCCTTGTCAAGTCTGTGGGAACCTAACCCTGGAATTGTTGGCGTCCTTTGGGAGTATTTCTACCATAGACTGGTAAGTTATTTGGCATTGGTGTGGTCCTTTGGGAGTATTTCTACCATAGACTGGTAAGTTATTTGGCATTGGTGTGGTTCTTTAGGGGTATTTCTACCATAGACTGGTAAGTTATTTGGCATTGTTGTGGTCCTTTGGGAGTATTTCTACCATAGACTCGTAAGTTATTTGGCATATGTGTGGTCCTTTGGGAGTATTTCTACCATAGACTGGTAAGTTATTTGGCATTGGTGTGGTTCTTTAGGGGTATTTCTACCATAGACTGGTAAGTTATTTGGCATTGTTGGGTCCTTTGGGAGTATTTCTACCATAGACTGGTAAGTTATTTGGCATTGTTGTGGTCCTTTGGGAGTATTTCTACCATAGACTGGTAAGTTATTTGGCATTGTTGGGATACTTTGGGAGTATTTCTACCATAGACTGGTAAGGTATTTGTGATATTGAATGGAGGATCATGTGCGGATCCAAAAGGGGGGACAGGGGGTTGTTGATCGGCGCATGAGAATAATTGGTCCAGATAAACTAAAAATTTGAGCGTAAAGTTGTAAATATAAAGCCAAAAGTTATATTAATTCTTTGTATTCTGATGGATGCTTCCCTCTGATATGATACAATAACTTTGGGATAGTCCATTGCACATATCTAGGGGTGTCGGGTTATAATTTAAAAAAATTTTCTGAAGATCTTTTTTACCAAAACAAACAGTGTAGACCCGACCTTGATGAAATGCCACATTATGTGGCATTTTATCTGGGTCTTCACTGTTTGTAAAAGTACCCATTTAGAGGTTTCCTGTAAACAAAGGTTTATTCTGGTCACTTTTAAAACTGGAATAAAACTGATAATATGTAAAATATTTTTACGAAAATTACTACATGACATCTCAAGTATTATATCCTTCAATTGTCATGGCAATATTATACAGATACTCAGTAAAAATCTATACCCAAAGCAGGACTTGCTCAAAAATGATATCTGCATGTGGAGTTAGAAAGATTACAACAAACCTTTTAACACCCTTTATATTACAGAATGGGACATTCCAGTTGAATCCATCAGGTGTTGAAGGTTTGGCGAGTGTTGTTCAGAGTGCAGTAGGACTCTTCAATCAGTGTAAACTTCTTACAACAGGACAGTATATGTGAGTACCGTATTTGCCTAGCTAAATGTCAAGTTTACACCTAAACTTGCTTTTCTTTTAACTTGAAATGTAGTGACAGAATGAAAGATTAAATTTATTTAACTTGCTGCAAAAAAGCTATAAAACGACTCTTCTCCCAAACTCATTTGTAAAATTCAATAAAACATGAGCATTCCTGTAAGATCTTAAATTTCATTTCTACGAAATATTGTATTTTACCTTAAATGCAAACATGTCCCTATTTGCACACACTTGAGTACTTTATGGGTTGTATTCAATATATGAGGGAGCGCAGTGGCTCAGTGGTAGAGTGCTTGACTCGAGACCGAAGGGTCGCGGGTTCAAGCCTCACCGGGGTCACTGCGTTGTGGTTCTTAGCAAGACACATTTATCCTACCTTAGTACTGGTTCAACCCAGGAAGACCTGTCCCTGTTTAACTGAAAGATTATTGATGGGACGTAAAGAACCAAATCAAACAAAATCAATATATAAACTTCTAATTCCATTCAGTTCAGAGGTGCAGTTTCTTGTTTGATATGTATTCATTGCATGGATTATAAACAGTGTAGATATTGATCAGCTGGCTTCTGATAAAGCCAGCCGATCTGAATCTACTCTGTTTTCAAAAAAGGGCATAGAGCACTGTATACAATGAATTTATTGTTAAAACCATGTTAATGGCAGCTAAACTTGATATATCTTTGTTGTTGTTTCAGCCGAGAAAGGGAAACCAGCTTTCAGTTGTTCCTGAGATTGCTGGCTCTCCAGTTAGGTAGACTTTACAGTGCTGGTTCCACGCTTGAGTGGAAACAGATCAAAGGGAGGTAAATCATATGATACATTGAATTCAATTTTAAAGATAAAAATGTAAGAGCCATCAAAATATTGCAACAGGCAATATTATTATTTTTCTGCAGGTTTTATATTTTATACATGTCTTGTTATAAAAACCATTAAATAGTGCTATTACATTCATTTAAAGAAGTTGACTCAATCTAGAAAGTATTTGTAAAGTGCATCTAGATTCCCACTACACTACAGAGTTATGGCCCTTGATTGATGTCAAGATTTTCAAACAAAATGATAGATTTTCACCAACTTTTATATATGTATTTACATCGACAAGATCTAGATGGCAGATGTACCCATTTAATTGATACAGATGTTAAATAAGTTTAAATTTTATGTAGATACGTGTATATATATCAATTTTTGGGATATAGTTTTTGGCCACATTATTTTTGCTTTACCCAGAAGGTCACCAACTCTTTAATTACTATATTTCAAGGATCTACTCCAAGTTCCATCAAAGGCGAATCCAGACCTTAGGAGAAGGAGGGTTATCTAACCTGACCAGCCTTTTTCTGACACTTGCCATGACAACAGACTTGGAAGATGTGGTGTGTATTATTCTTACTCACAGATAAAATCTAGCACTTGCTAAAGGTTTTAGTTTTCTGAAAGAGCAAGTAGAAATTACCATAGTTTGCTATTTTTAGTAAATGGCTACAAGTCACTCTAACCCCTTAAAACGCGAGCACAAAATTCATCTGTAAATTTTGTCTGCTTTTGTTGCCTGCTGTAAATTTTTGCTAACATTATTTAACAAAGTTAAGTATAAAGACAAACAGTGTGGACCCATATGAGCAGGCTGAAGATCAGACTGTCTTATCTGGGTCTACACTGTTTCTTCTTCTCCGGTAAAGTGCAGGACCCTCTCTGGAGTATTGTCGCAATGAAATTTACAAGGTGCATCTGAGGAGTGGTTAAAAACTGGTAAAAGCACTTTAAAAAGGGATAAAAATTCCTCAGTTGTATCTAGTAGTGACGGTGCAGCCCTCCCTTGAAGGTTTGTTTGATGGAATGGCTTCTAAAACATTTCAACAGATGATAAAAGCAGAAGACTTGTTGAGATTGCCGCTTTAAGAGCATGTTAACCACATCTTAAGCATTTGAGAAATATAATAATTTTCTATCTTTAGGAAATGGTTAACTCTTTCCTTGCTAGAGTGGCGACTTTTGTCTTTTGCTGATAACCATTGCTCACAGTTTGGACCCATATCAGGACCGACAAAATGTCCGTCCTGATCTGGATCTGGACCCAAACCTTTTAATGCTCTAGAGAATGGATTAAAATTTATGGATGTCATGATCCAGCCTTAGAGTGCCTGAACATCTATTAATATTATATCATGGAAGATTTCGACAATAGAATCTGGAACTATCTGAAGCCTTACTTGCTTGGCACTGCATGCAGAGCTACCAAAACTAGCTAGAATATTGAAATTTTTCATGTATTAATTTAAGATCAAACACTTTCCAATAGCCAAATAAAAAAGGTGCTGAACAGATTGCACAGGCCATTCTGCACTTTTGTTGTTCTTACACATCAAAGTCACACCTTCTCAAGATGAGGCCCGTATTTGTTTGCAATACAGTAAAACCTGTGTAAAACGGACACTCTCAAAAAGACAGAATTTTTTTTTCAAAACCAGTTATCGCTTAATGCAGGTCAAAAGTATTGCAGAATACTTCCGACCTTCATTAATCTACCATTTGTCATCAAGATCTTTGTTTTGTCTATTTTTGAGTGTCCGTCTCACACATGTTTTACTGTATGTCATTTTCTTTCTTTTTAGGCTTCAAAACTATGTGATTTCTATGACATGCTGGATAGCTCAAAGATAACATTTGGAAAAAGATCTGTGATATGGCGAGGAGCATTCAGTCTGACGCTGATCTATGTTGAGAACTCACTTGACATCAGTTTTCTGGCAGACAAACTCACCAAGGCATTTGACAATGCTGTCAGGTAGGTAGTGGTAGGACTTAGCTCAACATTTATGATATATCCAGAGATTTTTTTTGGTGTCCTCAGGGGCCAAAATTCAGCCCCTTCCAAATGGAATTTAGGTGACTTTATTTCCAATTTTGAAAAAAAAATCTCAATCCTTAAAAAAATATTTTTTTTTTTAGAATTTTCATTCAGTCACCACACATTCTACTACCATTGCATCTTATTTTTCCTTCAATTCAATGGCAATAGTATGTGTAGTAGCTAATTTGTTTTTTAATTGACCGAAAATGCCGTAATTGCACACTATAACAAATTTACCAATTTAGGGATTTACCACCCTACTTTTCCCAATGTGAATGGCCCTAAGGCCCCTTCCAAAAATTGCAAAAAAAAATCCCTGGTATCATCAGCTTATTGAATGACATCTGACACTATTGGCCTATTTCTTAAACTTGCTTATATTTAAGATATCACTGATATCCCCTTTAATAAAATTTTTTGATCTATTAGAAATGAATAATGTTTATACATTGTAATTAAGCAGACAGGCTTTTATGACAAAACAGGAGACGCTACCAAAGGGAGTAGGGGATGCAAAATTAGACCCCCCAAAACATTTAATAATCCATTATTTTCATGTGTAAGGGTATTATACATAAATACTTTGTAAAAACACACACTATCATATGATGTCGCGTCTGGGAGTGAAATAACGCCACTAGTGGTGCAAATTTTCAGGAAACATTATGGCGTCCATAACAACATTGCATACATAATGACAAAATTATAATGTTTTTTACGCGAGAAATGAGATTTCAAAGCTATCTGAATGTCATATGATAAATAGAATCTATTATTTGTGCTCTTGTATTATCGAATTTATTAAACTTGTTGTGAAAAAGAGATAAAACGCTCGGAAAGCCTGGCATTTTATCTGTTTTTCCCAACTTGTTTAATAAATTCAATAAAACATGAGCACTCATGTAAGGTCCTCTAATTAAAATGATGTTGAATTCCAAAGTTTGATTAATTGTTTGTTTTTGGCTCAACAGAGCCAATGGCTCAAGGTGAGCTGTTGTGATCGCTCTTCATCTGTCATCGTTCTGTCCATCCAACTTTTTCTTTAAAAGATATCTCCTCCTGATCCCCTGATCCAAATTTTAAATAATTTAAAAGGATCGTTCCCCATAATGACCTGTACCAAAATTGAACAAATGGTTTCGCTCGGCCAAGCAAAATGACCACCAGAGGTAAAAATAGAATTTTCTAAGAAAATCCTTAAATGACATCTCCTGAACCACTAGTACAAAGTTAAAGTAATTTCACAAAAATGTTTTCCATAATGCCCTCTAACAAATTTGAAAAACTGTTCCACTCTGTCAAACAAATTTTGGTAAGCTAAAAATAGAAATATCTTTTAAAAAAACATATCCACTTGCCAAAATTCAATGTAATTTCACAGAAATATTCCGCATAAAACCCTCTAATTAAATTGCACAAACTGTTCTGCTCTGCTGAACAAAATGACTGCCAGAGCTAAAATAAGAAATATGTTTAAATGACTTCTCCTCCTTAGCCACTGGTCCAAATTAAATATTATTTCACAGAAATGTTTGTCATAATTGGCTCTACCAAAATAACACAAACGCTTCTGATGCACTGAGCAAAATGGCTGCTAGAGCTAAAAATAGAATTAACCTAAATGTCATCTCCTTAACCACTGGCCCATTTTCAGTATAATTTCACAGAAATGTTCCTCATAATGCTCCTTACCAAAATTGCACAAACCCTTCTGCTTTGCTGAACAAAATGGCTGCTAGAGCTAAAAATAGAATTAACCTCAATGTCATCTCCTTTAACACTGACCCATATTCAGTATAGTTTCACAGAAATGTTCCTCATAAAGCCTTCTACCAAAATTGCTTAAGCTGAAAAAAATGGCTGCCAGAGCCAAAAATAGAAATATCTTTAAACAACATCATGACCTTAACCACTGGTCCAAATTCAATAGAATTTCACAGAAATGTTACTCATAATGCCCTCTACCAAAATTGCACAAACCCGTTCCACTTCACTGATCAAAATGGCCACCAGAGCTAAAAATAGAGTGACATATAATTGCACCATTTGATTAACTAGAAATCAGAAGTTTATATAGCATGAGTGAAAGTTTTCAGGATTAATCCTGAATTCAGGATTTTGAGGCTGACTTTCGATTGAAAGTCAGCCTCAAAATCCTGAATTAAGGAGATTACAGGCCCCCTAGTGAAACCTTTAGAAACCTTTAGTTTGGTTGCAATCCTTTAAAACCTTTAATTTGGCTGAAAACCCTTTAATAACCTTTATTTTGATTAAAAAACCTTTAAATTTTGCAAGATCAGTTGAACATAAGAAATAGACCATATGTATGTTGACAAGTAATAAGCTTTTCGGAAAGAGACCATTTTGTCTATATGGGTGACTTTTATAGTCAATTTTTCTGATGGCAATAAAAAAAAAAAGAGTGAAGTAAGGTAAATATAAATGCTTTTGGGTTGATTTCTTGCTTTACATCCATGCAAAACAGCTGAGGTAATGTCAGAATGACTAATTAATCCTAACCACCCTTTTCCTAGGCTGGCTTAACCCATATCCTTTTACAAATACTCAGTTCTTATCTTTCACTAGTAAGGCTAACTGACAACTAGTGAAATAATGTGCCAGGCCTGGGAATAGAATCTGCATAACTCCAAACATTAGGCTGGACACCCTACAATGTACCACATGCAATACTTCAAGTCTTGTGCCAATGAATATTGATGGATATCATCTATTGGGTTATTTGACTTCCGAATAACGTCCTGATTTTCTAATGTCATTGTCTAACATATCTGTCTAAATTTTATATTTAAAAAAGAGCATACAATAAATGGGAGCAGTATCCTCTGAAATTGTTCATTTACTGAAGGTAAAATTATCCGTACAAAATGACCAGAGATGGCTTCTCCTGCTTTCTTGGTAATCAAAATTTTCCGGGGGAGGACCCAGGTACCCCCCTTCCAGATTACAAAATATGCAATTTTTGAAAAAAATTGTGATTTATTTGTCAATTAAACACTGCTCACACACAAGCCTTTTGAAGTAGTGTTTTTATACCCCCAGTACGAAGTATATAGGGGGTATATAGTTTTTGCCTTTTCTGTAATTATGTTTGTCTGTCTGTCTGTCTGTCTGTCTGTCTGTCTGTCTGTCTGTCTGTCTGTCTGTCTGTCTGTCTGTCTGTTTGTTTGTTTGTCTGTAAACTTTTTTTTCCGTCAAAGATTTCTCAGCAACTACTTGGGTTAGGATTCTGAAATTTGGTACAAAGCTTGATAGTGATGAGTTGTATTGTGTAACAAAAGAACAGCCACATATTGCTTATCAGTCCCTTTATTTGTTCATTTTTCTTTCTCTCCAATGGAAATTTCTGTCACAGATTTCTCAGCTCCTATTGGAGCCAGTGTTTTCAAATTGTGTGTACATCTTCAGGAAGGCAAAGTGTACTGTGTAAAGGGAAATTGAGATGCTAATCCTCATTTTTGCCTTCTTTTTTCAATTTTTCATTTTTTCCTTCTTTCACTCTTATATAATACATATAGACATTTTTTTCTGTCAAAGACTTCTCAGCAACCATTTGAGTTAGGATTCTGAAATTCGGTACAAAGCTTGATAGTGATGAGTTGTATTGTGTAACAAAAGAACAGCCACATATTGCTTATCAGTCCCTTAATTTTTTTTTCTTTCTCTCCAATGAAAATTTCTGTCACAGATTTCTCAGCTCCTATTGGAGCTCATATTTTGTGTACACCAATAGGAAGGCAAAGTGTACTGTGTAAAGGGAAATTGAGATGCTTATCCTCATTTTGCCTTCTTTTTTCTATTTTCATTTTTTCCTTCTTTCACTCTAATATAATACATATAGACATTTTTTTCTGTCAAAGATTTCTCAGCAACTACTTGAGTTAGGATTCTGAAATTTGGTACAAAGCTTGATAGTGATGAGTTGTATTGTGTAACAAAAGAACAGCCACATATTGCTTATCAGTCCCTTTATTTATTCATTTTTCTTTCCCTCCAATGAAAATTTCTGTGGCAGATCTCTCGGCTCCTATTGGAGCCAGTGTTTTCAAACTTAGTATACACCTTCAGGTAGGTTCAGTGTATTTTGTAAATGAAAATAAAGATGCTAAAGCTCATTTTGCCTTCTTTTTCAATTTTTCCTTCTGTCACTCCTATATAACACCTATGGATGTTTTTTGTTAGAGTTTTCTCAGCAACTACTAGATTTAGGATTATGAAATTTTGTGTACACTTTCAGGTAGGCAAAGTGTATTGTGTAAATGAAAATTAAGGTGCTAATCCTCATTTTGCCTTCTTTTTTCAAATTTTCAATTTTTCCTTCTGTCATTCTAATATGACACATATGGACATTTTTCATCAAAGTTTTCTCGGAAACTACTTGATTTAGGATTATAAAATCTTTGACAATTCTGTCTTTTCTCTGAAAGTGTTTCAACCTCTGATGGCTAACGCCGGGGGTATGTGAGCTTTGCTCACTTCTTGCTATATTTCTATAGATATGTGATTAATGGGCTAAAGACTTATTGGCTAATAGTTTGCTGCACCACTGTCATACCTTCATCTATCATACATGTAACATGGGTTTACAAGATCGGGATCAAATAGAAAATACTAGAAAATTTGAAGTTAATTTGCTCTTTATTTTTGTTAGAATTTCAATGAAACAACCTTTATTTTGCCTAAAATAGCCTTTATAAAAACCCATTAATTTCATGAGAGTCTGCTAGGGGGCCTGAGATTATAATAGCTTCTTTGATTAGTTTTCAGATTAGCTGAACCCAATTAATCATTTTTACTTGAAATTATCCATTTTGGCAGGTATCCTGCAAGTTTGAAAATTTAATTTTCTAAAGTTCAGGAACAAAGTTTTGGAAATTTTGAACTTTCACCCACGATATAGTTATAATAACCTATAAAGAATCTATGATGTGCTGACTGTGAAAATATGCCTTTATAAGGTCAATACAGTATTTTGAAATATTATATATTTCAGTGACTATGATTCAGCTGGTATTGATACTAGACATTCTCTATGGAAATTGTTACTGCTTTACCTAGAGGGAACACAGGAAGTATTTGAAAGTAGCCAGGGCTTACAGCTCTCAGAGTATAAACTTATAGGTAAGATGAGCTCTTAGTTTTCCATACTTACTATAACCCTTTATGCATTTTCCATACTTACTATAACCCTTTATGCATTAATGGGTTCTCCTTATGGATCGATGCTTTGTTTTGTTTGATTTGAGTCTTTACGTCCCATCAACAATCTTTCAGTTATAAAGGGATGGGTCTTCCTGGGTTGAACCAGTACTAAGCTAGGATTAAGTTCTTGCTCAAGGACACAACGCAGTGACGCTGGTGAGGCTCGAACCTGAGGCCCCTTGGTCTCGAGTCCAGCACTCTACCACTGAGCCACTGCACTCCTGATGCTTTTTATGTTGGTTCGATGCAAAAAACTTTGGATGGTCCCTTAAACACCCTTTAATATATTTAGGACATGGGTTATAATTTCCAAATAAAAATTGTATTTCTTTCTCGGAAGATTGACTATGTCTTAGCAAATAATGTAGACCCTGGTGAAATGTCTTACTATGCGGGATTTCATCTGGGTCTTCACTGCTTGCAGAAGTCAATAGTTTACAAAGGGTTAATGCTATAAATTTTGCACTTGACAAGATTGACACATAGTTTTCTCAGACACTGACAATGGGTCCCGTGCTCTGAAACACCTGAATAGTTGGAGCGCAGTGGCTCAGTTGGTAGAGAGTTAGACTGGGGATGGAAGGATTGCTGGTGCAAGCCTCACTGCAGGCGGAGTTGCTGTACTGTGTCCTTGAGCAAGACACTTTATCTAATGCTTAGTACTTGCTCAACCCAGGAAGATCTGTCCAGACATGACTGAAAAATGGTTGACTGGGAGGTAAAGAATCAAACCAAGCAAAAAAAGCCCCTTAATGCACGTAGCTCTTTACAATTCTGTATTTTTTCAACATTCATAGTTACTATAGAATCACATGTTGTGTAGAAAACAGTGTAGATCCTGATCAGCTGGCTTCATTTGGGTCTACACTTATTTTAATAGATTATGTCTGTTTTCATGCTGTTTTTAAAGGAGTTTATACATGTATATTGTTTAATAACTTTCTATGGATAAGCACCTTAACGGCAATTTATATGTCCCTGGGCAAGTATAAACTTTTGCTATTTCCACACCCCTGATAACCCCTTAAGTACTCAGGAGGGATATTATTTTTTACGTTAAATACGGTATTTTTTTACAGGTAGCAGCTGGAAGTCGTTGATGTCGGTGTGCTCGGAAAATGAATTGAGACAGGTTCTTACTGTCTTGGTCACAATTATCCATAGATTTAAGTAAGTACTCCCCCTTTCTATGGACAGACGGAATTCATTCAGTTCAATGCGAGGGGCATTTTATGTTCGTAGTATGGGGTTGTATCGCTACAAATATAGAATTTACGGTACCATAAGTATACATCTTTTGAAAGGTCCAGCTTCTGTCTATCAGCTGATATAAAATTTATATCTCTAGTATTTAGTTCAGTCAAGATATATAGCTTTGAATAGAGCATGGTGAAGGTCACTGGCTGAAATTTGTGTCAGTTTAAGCATGTGGTCAGCAAGAACTTAGACGCTGTTAAGTTACATTCACTATGGTAGCTAATCATAGACAAGTGCAACACAACTATAAGCATGTTGTTTGCTATTCCATAACAGTTTAAAAACACATATCATATACCAAAATAATCACAGTCAAGTGCTGGTTAAGATACCTGTTCAATTTACAATTACAAACAGATTTTGGAATTTCTTCTGATTTTGTAAAGCCCATGATATATGTGATCATTCGTCAGCAATTATATTGATGTATCGATTAAAGCATGTACCTGGCAACTTCCTGTACTGTCAAACCCCCATGTTATAAGAAGTTGGTGGGGTAAATCAATCCCAGGTGGAAAAAACAATAAGGAATGGACCTACATAATTTTCTTATTGCAGTGATTCCATCACCTGTAAGAGGCACCAAAACAGTTATAAGGTTTTTTCTAATTACAGTAAAGCTTCATGACATCATTAATGTACAAAGAAAGTGATTTTTGCGAACCCTAGACTATTTGTTTTGCAGTTTATTTTGGATGAAAGTTACCATAATACTTCCATCTACCTTGTGAACATGAAAACATACAATAGTACTTTACGCCTAACATATCAAGTCACATCGAAAAGCCTGTTTCCAAAAACATGTATAATGTATGTTTTTACTTTCGTTTTTTTCAATAAATAAACAGCTCTACTAACATAAAAAATGCCCCTTGTATGTTGGATTTTTCAGGGGTCACAAAATCAAATTTCCAAAGAGGGTTTTAGTTTTGTTCCTGTAGAATGTTGTTTTTCTTGTACCAGACAGTGCAAACCCTGATGGGTCATATCTAGCGGCATCTCATAGGAGCCTCTCTTGTTTGTGAGGGTCTTATCTCGCTTAGCCTGTAATATGACAGAACTTTCTTTCAATAAGGAAAGAAATCATGCATTATTATTTATCTCTTCATGTCTAATGGGCACTTATCCATAATACATAGGCAGGCCTTTAGTTAAGAGTGCGTAACAGAAAAATAATTTTCTTATTTCTCAACCAAAACATATGTTGTGGGTACTCAAAAGAACCGTCTCAATGAGACGGTTTTTTTGAGCACCCAAAACATATGCTGAATATTACGGGTAATAAAATATTTACAATTTTATGCAAATTTTGTTTTGTTAAATCTAAACTTGTGCATAGGTCTAGATAAAAAAAAATGAGCCATGAAATTGTGAATATTTTCTTATCCATCCATTTTAGCATATGCTTTAGATGCTCAAAAGAACAGTCTCGTTGAGTTGGTTCTTTTGAGTACCCTTAACATAAATCAGATTTTTTTTGAGCACCCAAAACAAATGTTTTGGTTGAGAAATGAGAAAAACTGTTTTTATTCACACACTATGCTCTGAAGGCCTGATACAGTTAAACCTGTGTAAAACGGCCACTCTCAAAAAGACAGAAAATTGATTGGTCAAAAGGCAGAATGCTCCAAGGGGAGCATTCTGCAATAATTTTGACCTTCATTAAGCTACCATTTGTCATAAAGATCTTTGTTTTGTCTATTTTTGGATGGCCCTTTTTTCACAGGTTTGACTGTATATTTAGAGAAAATATCCCACTATGCTATAATGGGTAATTCAAAAATTACCTTTTTTTCAGACATATCTATGGAGAATGGGCCTTGAAGACACCTAGTGGACAAGTTCCTACAAAACATACAGGTACAACACATAGCTTCAGAATTAGAAAAAAGCAAACGTTTCAGTTGTTCATTTTGTAGTATTAACCAGGTTTTTCAGTCAAGCAACAGCGTCACAAATTCAGCTGCTTTATATACATGTATCAATGTAGCAAATTACTAGCAATAACCTGGATTTTTACCAGGCTGCATAGTGCAATCTTTAATGTGTCTGACTACAAAAACTTCTCTGACTGCAGATCCCTGGATCGCAAGCCTGGTCCCATACTTTCGTGGAGATTGATCTTGAAATAATTCCTGGGGCCATTCTCCTCCCTACCGCTGATTCAAGAAGGGTTGTTGTCAGTTAGGGTCGCTTCACATAAACACTGAAACCAAACCGAAACCGCAACCGAATTGCATCGTTTTGTTTTCGTCAGGCCTTTCACATATGAACAGAATTAGCGGACGAAATTTTAAGAAAATGCATTTATAATTTGGCACAGACCTGGTTATTCTACAGACTTGCTGAAATTGTTCCGTGTCACTTCCTTTAGTAAGTGGTCTTTATAGTCGCTCTGGGTTTTTATTCTACAAAAGTCTGTAGTCTTGTACTTGTAAAATGATTGTTGTCATACCTGTCGTATTTGCTGAAATTCGGCTGCCGAAACCAAACAAAATAAAATCCAATTTGTGCATGTTTTGGGTTCCGCGTTCTGTTTCGGTTCAATTTTGGCATGTATTTGAAAGGCCTCAAAGGTTTTAAGGCATTTTATTTTTTCCTTTCAGGTTCGGTTTTGGTGAATATGTGAAAAGGCCCATACAAGCGAAAGTATGTGAACAAAGTACTGGTTAAGCGCTTACTCAAGCTTGCCCAGGAAACTGTTACTTTTTAGTTGGCACACTGCTGAATTTCAGTTCAGGATTTTGGAAATTTTGATAATAAATTCTTTCCTTGCTTGCAGCAACTTTTGTTATCTGTTGATAACTTTTGCAAACACTTCGGACCCAGATCAGGAATGTTTATTTTGAAAAAAGTTTGCAGACAACAATAAAAGCATGAAATTACCCAGCATGCAAAGAGTTAAATGAGCCGCCGCATGAGATTTCCAACAATGTGGTATGTGCGACCAGAAAAGGCTCAGACCAGCCTGCGCATACGCTCAATCTGATCAGAACCTTTGCTAGTGGCTTGAATATTCTATAACTGTTAAGCTTCTGACTGAACAGTATATAGAGTTTCTTAGCTTAAAAAGAGGCTACATAAGCTTATCTGAGTCTACACTAGTCAAAATAACACATTGTTGGAAATCATGTGATGCGACTCAAATGGCAAAAGTTACTTTGTTATCAACTGCAGATGTGATTGTAGGTTCAAGAGTTAATTTGTAAAAAATCATATTTCAGATATAGCTGATGCACTCTGGATAAATGTATACCCCTTTATTAGAGACCACTCAATGACCTTGACCCCACCACCACAGTTGGCTGAGCTTGCTGCTGCATTCTGCCTCCTAGCTTTGAAATTGTAAGTATTTTGATTTTGGATATATAAATCCTTCCAGTCAAGCCCAAACTAGCTCGGCCTGGGGAATCAAGAGTTTCCATAGACTCTCATGGGTGAATGTTTTTAGGATTAGTCCTGAATTCAGGATTTCGAGGCTGACTTTCCATAGAAAGTCAGCCTCAGAATGCTGAATTTAGCAGGTTATAATAGCATCTCTGATCTATCTTCAGTATGTATATCTTAGGACAATTGACCATTGAAATTGTTATTATTTTGTAGACATACTGCTGGGTTTGAGTTTTGAATTTTAAAAGTTCAGGATTTTAGAAATTTACAGCTTTCATCGATAAATATTTAATGAAAAAAAACTTTTAAACATCTTCTCTGGAACCATGAGGCCCATGGCTTATATATTTAGTATGAAGCAATGTCTAGTGGTCCCTTACCCAAATCCTGCCAACCGAGCCCATTGGGTCCAAACTGACGCCCATCCCCAGGTACCATCCTCAAGTACCATCCCCAGGTACCCAGGTACCATAAGTCTATGGAGACTTATAATGGGGAAAAATACTTTAAGAATCATCTTCTATTAAAACATGAGGCCCACAACTTGTATATTTAGTATGTTACAACTTCTAGTGGTCGCCCTGCATAGATCCTGCCAACTATACTCTTGGGGTCCAGATTGGCCATGCCCAGGTGATCTTTAGTTCCCATAGACTCTTGGGATCCAGATTGGCCATGCCCAGGTGATCTTTAGTTCCCATAGACTCTTTACAACTTAAAAAGCTTTAAAAAAAAATTCTATAAAGTCATGAGGCCCTCCAGGCCCCCAGATATGAGTGTGTAACTGAAAATATTTTTCTTATTTCTCAACCAAAACATATGTTGTGGGTACTCAAAAGAACCATCTCGATGAGACGGTTCTTTTGAGCACCCAAAACACATGTTTAAACTGATCGATAAGAAAATAATTGGAATTTTACGCTGATTTTTTTTTTGCTTAACTGGCCCTATGGCCCTCAGCTTATATATTTAGCATGTTGCAATGCTTAGTGTTCTCCTACTTAAACCCTGCCAACCATGCCCCTGGGGTTCAAAGTTGCTACTTCCATGTGGCCAACAGCTCAGATGAGCGGTATAGGCTCTACTCATTGAGCCTCTCGTTTAATTCCAGAACCATTATCATATGACACATGTACCGGCCCCCAGATAAAAGTGGGTAACTGAAAATTATTTTTCTTATTTCTCAACCACAACATACAAGGGGCATTTGGAAAGTTCTTAGCAATGCATCATAAATCCACAATGTGTTGATAAAATGCTATCAAATAATACATGTTTGGAAACTAGAATTTAACGGCTACTCGATGGTTTATTTTTTGTCGAAAAAGGACTCGATATGCACGTGCAGCACATGCTCAAAATGAGTAGGGTTTATACACTGGCTGAAATCTTTAGCAAAATATTGATAAAAAACAAAGCAAAATTGAGGACCTTATTTACGATTATGGTTTTACAAATTAACGATTTGGTGCCAACTTAATTTTTATTAAAATATATTATGCGATCACTGCGTGCACGACTAATACCTTTACATTCAGAAAATGTTGATAATTAGAGAAATGGTAAACTTTCAAAAATGGGTCTTTTTCGATTTTTCTTTATACTTTTACTATAAATTGTGTCACTACAGGAGCACGAAAAATGCCTATTGAGTAAATGTTTTGCTTTTTGTAAAGAACAATGCATAAAATTCATTTCCTCACGCAAAAAGTGTGGCTTGTTTAGTTATGTATTCAAGAACATTATTCCTAATAACACTACCCCTACTTTTCAAGAAGTTGGTGGGGTAACTTAACCCTCTTATTATGTCGATGGCATAAGAACTTCTCATGGTATCGTGTTAACCATCACAACATTGATTGATTTTTACTCTCGCGTTACTTTTACTTTTTTTATTTGCCACCATTTTCAATTGAAATGAACCAGAACGTCAACCCATAGCTAAAATTACTTTCCCCCATGGGAAGATTATAAGAGTTATCTTCCCTCTTTTCTGGTTTACAAAATTTCATTTGGTTTCAATACAAAGAGCATAAAGTGTGCTTGTCAAAAATACCAACGCATGGCATTTTTAAACTACTGTTGGTTGTATATTTTTGAAATATGTGAATTGTGATATGTGAGTTTTAATTGCAATAATCAGCGCTTTGGTTTGCTTTCTAGATGGTTTTGGTATTGATGTTCCGGTATTTAGTTATTAGAAACATCACACTCGGTCATCAATTGTATGATAACTGTAACAGAGTGTGGCCTACCAAATGGTACAAATTCATCTAATTTAATGAAATATTGTTAAAGTTCTGCACACTTTTCAAAAGGTAAAATGTTATATTTTCCACTGAAATTTTGCGTTTTCCAGTATACAAACAGTACATGTATTCACAATTATATTTTTATGTCTGCATTATAATATCCTCATGAAATTTGTGCCATGACATAGAGGAAGGATAGCTCTTTAAAATGATACTAAACATGATAAGGTTTGTAAATTGTAACTGAGATAATAGACCATGCTAAGAACTTTCCAAATGCCCCTCGTATGTTGTGGGTACTCAAAAGAACCGTCTCGATGAGACGTTTTTTGAGCAACCAAAACACATGTTTAAATTGATGGATAAGAAAATAATCTCAGTTTTACACTATCTTTTTTTTTTTGCTTAACTGGCCCTACGTGACATTGTGTCTATGAGTGATATAACACTATATGTTATAACTGACTTTACCGCTTATACACTGTTGTATTACCTATTTAATAACATTGAATAATGTATATTTTGATTGTCTATTTCTCCCCTGCTACCAACTGTTCTTCTCTATATTTCAGTTGTCCAGGGATACCACTAGGCACTAGAGACAATTTTACCTCAATCTTCACATATTTTGCTCTCGGAGATAATACTAATGTCAGGTCTGTATTGGAATGACAAATAAGCCGTGACATGTGATTTCCAACAATGTGGTTTTGACAAGGGTAGACTCAGATGAGCCTGTGTGGCCTCCTTTTAAGCTTAGAAACTCCGAATGTTGTTCAGTCAGTAGCTTAACAATCATAGAATATTCTAGCGACTAGCAAAGGCTCTGATCAGACTGCGCATATGCGCAGGCTGATCTGAGGCTTTGCTGGTCGCACATACCACATTGTTGGAAATCACATGTTGCGGCTCAAATAACTCTTCAAAAGATTGTCTACTGGGTAATTTTGCATGCTTATTTGTCCTATGCTGATATTTTTCAAAATCAACTTGTTCCAAAACTTCTTTTCAGGAATATCATCAGTGTTTCAAATAGTTTGGCTCCTGATCAGGCCCGATAAAATGTTGGGCATGATCTAGGTTCAAACTGTATGCAAAAGTTATCAGCAGACAACACAAGTAGCTAAATAGTAAAACCCAACAAAACAGAGTCACACAGTGGAAGGCACTTCATCTCAAATCACCATACTTTCTAGTTTTTGACCCCTTCTCAGGGGGAGCGCAGTGGTTCAGTGGTAGAGTGCTTGACTCGAGTCCAAAGGGCTCCTGGTTTGAGCCCCATCGGTGTCACTGCGTTGTGTCATTGAGCAAGACACATTCATCCTTTCTTAGTACTGGTTCAATCCAGGAAGACCCGTCCCGGTTTAACTGAAAGATTGTTGATTGGGACGTAAAGAATCAAATCAAACAAAACAAAAACAAAAGACCCCTTCTCAGGGTGCCTGGGACAAAAATAAATGTGCTCTTGCACACCCTTCTTGTGTCAGCAATTGGCTCAACAACTTTTGTTAGATCCCGTCCAGCGATTTAGGAGACAGACAGACAAACAGGCAATCACAATACATGGGTGAAAGTTTTCGGGATTAATCCTGAATTCAGGATTTTGAGGCTGACTTTCTGTAGAGAGTCAGCCTCAAAATGCTGAATAAGCAAGATTATAATAGCTTCTCTGATTAATTTTCAGATAATCTAAACACATTTAACCATTTAAACATGAAATTAATCATTTTTATAGGCATCCTGCAAGTTTAAAATATAGAATTTCTAAAGTTCAGGATTTTGGAAATTTTGAACTTTCACCCATGCAATATCCCCTGACCCATTAGAAAAAAAGATGGGGATAAAAACTGCATTGGGTATTAGTTGGCAATATTTTTTGTCAAATCTAATGAATTTCTAAAAATTAATGCTTGTTGGAATTATTTATGAAGTAAACAATGTAAAATTCAAGGATGCTCGGTATTCCTATTGTCAATTGAAAAAAGAAAATTGCATTTAGTGTTTTAATAGGACTTTAGTTAAGAGTGCATACCAAAAAATAATTTTCTTATTTCTCAACCAAAACTAAGTTGTGGGTACTCAAAAGAATTGTCTCGATGAGACTGTTATAATGAGCACCCAAAACATATGTTAAAACTGACGGGTAAAAAAACTTTTGCAATTTTACGCTAAAAAATTTTGTTTGTCTAAACCTATGTTTTGAATAAAATTTTCAATTTACTGAAAGTAATACTGAAAATTTAATCTTTAAGCTACCAAAACAGCGTTTACAGTTAGGCAGGCTGGTAAATATACAGTACATTAAAACCTGTGTGAAAAGGCCACTCAAAAATAGACAAAACAAAGATCTTTATGACAAATGATAGCTTAATGAAGGTGGAAAGTATTGCAGAATGCTCCCTTTGGAGCATTCTGCAATACTTTTGACCTGCATTAAGCGATAATTAGTCTTGAAAACCAATTTTCTGTCTTTTTGAGAGTGGCCGTTTTACACAGGTTTTACTGTATATGTTGGTTTTAATTTTACTGTCCTGACACATTTAAGAGTAGTTTTGTGTTATTTAACATGGATTAATTCGTATAATTACTTGCAAACAACCACTCGTCAACAATTGGTATGATCAGCTGATTACTCTAAGCAGCCATTCCATGCAGTACACAACGCATACTCAATCATCCCAAAATGAACCAAAACGACCAAACTATAAGAGTAAACTGCGTCACTGCATTGTGGTCCTTGAGCAAGACACATTTATCCTAGCTTAGTACTGGTTCAACCCAGGAAGACCCGTCCCTGTTTAACTGTAAGATTGTTGATGGGACGTAAAGAATCAAATCAAACAAACAAAATAAGCGAAAATCTGGTTTAATAACCAAAACAAAGTTCCAGGGATTCTGTTACGTAGGGAAGGGGATCAGCTGAAATTCTCATGTGGGAAATATTACATGTTGGTCCACTGGGTGAAAGTTTTCAGAGTTAATTCCTGAATTCAGGATTTTGAGGCTGACTATCCATAGGAAGTCAGTCTCAAAAGCTGAATTAGACAGATTATGATAGTTCTCTGTTTTATTTTCAGAATATCTAACCCCAGTTGACCATTTAAAGTTGAACTGACCATTTAAATTAGAATTGACCATTTAAATTTGAATTGACCATTTAAACTTGAATTGACCATTTAAACTTGAAATTATTAATAAGTTAGAGGCATACTGCAAGTTTTAAGGTTTGAATTTTGAAAGTTTAGGATTTTCTGATTTTGAACCTTCACCCATGGGTCTATGAGTTAATTTCTGCTACAGCTAAGTTTCAGATTTTCAGAATTATTCCTGAATTCAGGATTTTGAGGCTGACTTTCCATAGAAAGTCAGCCTCAAAATCATGAATTTAGAATTTCCATAGAAAGTCCACCTCAAAATGCTGAATTAGAAAAATTATGATATGATACGAAGATACGATACAAAATACTTTATTCACAAACTCTGGTCATAATACATGACATCGAGCTGATTTTCAATAGACATATCAAGACCTGGCATAAAACATACACAAAGTAAATACATCATAAGGCTTTTTGCTAGTTTAGAGAGGGAGGCAAATTAATTAAGATGATAGGGAGTTGGGGTGGGGACAAAACATCGTTCTAAGTTCTGTAATACAGAGATTGATCTAAAGAAAAAAAAGAAAAGAAAATAAACTGAGGTAGTTAACTGTATAAAGCGAAGGGAAATAATTGCCATATCCATGACCAAAAATATAGTTATAGGAATTTTGGGTGGGGGCAAAACATCGTTCTAAGTTCTGTAATACAGAAATTGATCTAAAGAAAAAAAAAGTAAATAAACAGAGGCAGTTTAGCTGTATCAAGCGAAGGGAAATAACTGCCATAACCATGACCATAGTTATAGGCCACTGATGTATGTACCATTAGTTTTCACATTCTGTCTAGTGAGACCAGGCATTACGACTCCCACAGGCCGTTATGATAGTTTCTTTGTTTTCTTTTCAGTATATCTAACGCCAGTTGACCATTTAAACTTGAAATGGTTAATGTGTAATAGGTATATTGCAAGTTTTAAGGTTTAAACTGTGAAAGTTCAGGATTTTCTAAATTTTGAACTTATACCGACGGGTCCATGAGTTTATTTCTGTTACAGCTTAAGTAGCAGATTTTCAGGGTTATTCCTGAATTCAGGATTTTGAGGCTGACTTTCCATAGAAAGTCAGCCTCAAAATCATGAATTTAGAATTTCCGTTGAAAGTCCACCTCAAAATGCTGAATTAGAAAAATTATGATAGTTCCTTTGTTTTATTTTCAGTATAACAAACGCCAATTGACAATTTAAACTAGAAATGTTGAATGAGTTATAGGCAAACTGCAAGTTTTAAGGTTTGAATTGTGAAAGTTCAGGATTTTCTAAATTTTGAACTTACACAGATGGGTCCATGAGTGTATATTTCCAGGCCTCCAGATAAAAGTGCATACCAGAAAAGTATTTTTCTTATTTCTCAACCAAAACATATGTTATGGGTACTGAAAAGAACCGTCTCAATGAGATGGTTCTTTTGAGCACCCAAAACATATGTTTAAACTGATGAGCAAGAAAATAATCACAATTTTACGCTAATTTTTTAGCTCACCTGAGCTGAAGGCTCTCGGTGAGCTTATAGGATGGGACTCGAGCTGGCGTCCATGTGTCCGTTCACACTTTCAGATATGAATTTCTCTGAGACCACCTGGCCGATCATAAACAAATTTCAACAGTCTGCAAACATTATGCTGGCTCCCAGGTGAGCGATTGTTGTCCATTGGGCTACTTGTTTTTGCTTCACTGGCCCTATATATTTCTGTTACAGCTTGAGTTGCAGATTCCTTGGTCAGATTTTAAGCTCCAGTGATGCCATAGAGAGCCTGGAGAAAGACCTTCCAAACTATCAGACTCTGCTCATTAAAGCTTGGTTTAGATGTGCCCTGCATGTTCCTGGTAATTCTCAGATGCTCATAGAAGTAACAAGGTATAGTGACATTCATAGTCCACAACTGTCAATCAAAGTAATTAATTAGCCCTTGAGATTACTGCTGTAGTCAGTTATGATGTTGCTTTTGCTGACCACATGGGCAATAATAGCTGGATATAAGATAAGGAACTGTCAGTTTGTCGGAGTATCTGACACCAAGGTTGAAAATGATTAAAATATATAGTGAATTGTAAGTTGATTAACATCTTGCTGAATGCACAGAGTACTGGTTAACTGCTTGTTCAAGCTTGCCCAGGTAAAAAAAGTGTGGTTAGGTGAACTGACCGTCCCGCAATGACCATAGCTGTTGACTTGGGACATAAAGCAACAAAACAAACAAAACATTTTGCTGAAATATTAAGAACTTTTTCATCCAGTCATAAACAAGCAATTATTAAAAATTGGTGTCTTTATTTGCAATAACAAAAAAGTTCATAAGCTAATGAAGAGGGTGGAGCTTATCTCATTTTGTGGATTCATGAATTGTCACTAAGAGTAGCCATCTCAGGCAAAATTTTCTGACAACTTTGCATGCTGGGTAATTTTTCATGCTTTTGTTATCCTCTGCTGACTTTATTTTGGAATTAACTTTTTCAAAAAAGTTCTTTCAGGAACACTATCAGAGTGTAAAAGGGTTTGGATTAAGATCAAGAGAGACATTCTGTCACTCCTGGCCCAAAGGTTGTAAAACTTTTTCCATGCTCAACGCAGCTGAGCAAGAAATTTATCCTGCTCATAAATGTTAAAATGCCAACAATTGTGGCATTTTAACATTTGTTAGCATGATAAATACAACATCTGAGAGACTTAAAGCAATATTCATCTTCATTTGTCGGTATTTTAGATTTTATGAGCAGTTGAAATTTCGTGCTCAGTTGAGTTGAGCACAACAAAATTTTATAACCTCGGGCCTGGTATGGGTTCAAATTGTCTGCAAAGGTTATCACCAGATGTCAAGTCACTGGTAGCAGGGAAAGGGTTAATGAAATTTAATTTGATGTTTTTCTTCTAAAAGCATATCAAGTCAAAGAGAATGATTTTATATCCATTATCACGTGATGTTGGATCTTGTAATGATATGGGTTTCGACACGACAAAACCTGTCTTCTGGGTTTCCGACAAAAGGAGTTTCAAACCAGTCTCCTCAGCTACAGAGACTAGCTAGAAATTTAAAATTTCACCTGTAGCAAGTTTACATTTAATACTTTACAAAAAGCGAATAACAAAGGCACTGATCAGACTGCCCGGATGCGCTGGCTGGTCTGTGCCATTGTTGTTCGCAAACCCCCGATGACAGGTTTTCTCGCAACGAGGCCCAAATAACATGTATTAAAATTATTCAACTTTTCATATTTATTAACATTTTGTGCTCCTGTATTATTATCCCCCAACGAAGTTGGAGGGATATAGTTTTGGCGTCGTCCGTGCGTCCGTCCGTCCGTCCGTCCATTCCTTCCGTCCTTCCGTCCGTCCGCACTTTTTGTCTGTCCGGAACCATATCTCAGTACCTATTGGTCAGATTTAATTCATTCTTGGTACAAATGATACGTACCATGGACTCTCGATACCCTATAAGTTTGGTCAAAATTGACCCCTTAACACTTGAGTTATTGCCCTTGTTTAAGTATAGGCAATTATAAGGCAAAGCCTATATTAGCTTTTTTGTGTGATGATCTTGACATTTCATCAAAGCTATTATATTTAACAACTTCTTGCTATAGACCATGGTTGCCAAGTGCCTGTAGATAAGAATGGCAGTGTCAAAGTCTTACCCCACCCCCTTTGACCCCACCTAAGAGGTCAAAGGTCAAGTATTTAAATTTCGCAATAACTAAGGCAATTATTAATTTTTTTGGCTGAAATTTTGCATGCAGGCAGAGCAGCAATAGATATGAAACATATCAAACGGGATTTCAGTTTGAAGGCCTGATTCCGAGCCCCTTGGGTGGACCTAGGGGGTGGGGCCGAGGTCAAAATTAAACTTTTTCAGAATATGGTCATGTTGCATATCAAATTAAAGCTGAAGTCGCTGGCAGCAACATGGTAGCAAATATTTTGCACACAGACACACCCTGGACCCAGGGGGTGGGGTCAAAAGGTCAAACTATATATTTTTCTGAAAGTAGTCATGTTGCATATCAAATTAAAGCTGACGAAGCTGGCAGCAACATGGTAGCAAATATTTTACCCACAGACACACCCTTGACCCAGGCGGTGGGGTCAAAAGGTCAAACTATATCTTTTACTGAAAGTAGTCATGTTGCATATCAAATCAAAGGGAATTGAGCACAGAGCACCATGAAAGCAAGTATGCTGTCATTACACACACCAACGACCCCTGGGGTGGGGTCTAAAGGTCATTTTTCGTTCTTTTCTAAAAGTGGTCATGTTGCATATCAAAGTAAAGTGGAAGAAGTGTAGACTTACATGCAAGGTAACACTTTGAATTTACACACAATCTTGACCTCTGAGGCTGGGTTTAAAGGTCAGATATTGAAATTGTGCAGATGTAAGTATATTTTTTATTGAACTAAGCACTAAAACATACTTGACAGGCATTTGTTATGATCTGAATGATAATGTAGGTGAACTAAGGGTTAGATAAATGGGATTTTTATTTTGTGATATACATGTTTCTCTCAAATAACCCTTCGTCGGGGGATATAAATTCGTCGAATTTGCCTTGTTGAATTTATTTTTAAGTAGTGTACCATTTTATTCACAGTTATTTTTGAGGGAGTGACATCATGCTTAAGATTGCCAACCAATCAATGACCCAGAAAATAGACGTTCCAAAAAATTCATCATATCATAATCGGATTTTCATTAACGTGCAGGTGCAGCGGCAACATCCGCATCAGTGGGCCCCCTTCCAGGTAACTGTCTAGATGGACGCATTGCAGATCTCACACCTGATCTCCAGGTGCTCCTTTCTTGAGGGTCAACTGTCATGAGCTTCCATTCATGGCCAAACCCTGTAAAAAGCCTCTAAATTTTACACCATGTGATAAAATTGTCCAATGAAAACAGGTCTAATAAAGAAACAAAGCACCATCTATTGGGTGTGTCAAAGGGCATCACAGAGTCAAATTTAGGCAGTAGACAAAGATTTGAGCTATTGCATAACCAAACCAACAAAATTAGTGCGCTGAGCCAAGACTCAGGTCAGCATGGATATCCGCCCAGTCTGATCAGTCTTCACTGCATTCAGTGGGTAACTAAGGAAACAAGCTTTCTTTATGCAAACGTGGAAGACCCTGATCAGACTCAGCTGATGTCAAGGTTTATTTGACAGGGTTCCCAAAAGCTCTGAAAATCATTGAAAACCTGGAAATTCACTAAAAAAGTTCCATGCATGGAAAAATCATGGAATTTAAAAAAAGATCTGAATAATCATGGAAAAATCATGGAATTTTGTGAAATAAGAAGAAAGTGACTGAGGGGTGGTCCGTGAGTGAACAATAAGAAGAAAGTGACTGAGGGGTGGTCCGTGAGTGAACAATAAGAAGAAAGTGACTGAGGGGTGGTCCGTGAGTGAACAATAAGAAGAAAGTGACTGAGGGGTGGTCCGTGAGTGAACAATAAGAAGAAAGTGACTGAGGGGTGGTCCGTGAGTGAACAATAAGAAGAAAGTGACTGAGGGGCTGTGAGTGAACAATAAGAAGAAAGTGACTGAGGGGCCGTGAGTGAACAATAAGAAGAAAGTGACTGAGGGGCCGTGAGTGAACAATAAGAAGAAAGTGACTGAGGGGCCGTGAGTGAACAATAAGAAGAAAGTGACTGAGGGGCCGTGAGTGAACAATAAGAAGAAAGTGACTGAGGGGCCGTGAGTGAACAATAAGAAGAAAGTGACTGAGGGGCCGTGAGTGAACAATAAGAAGAAAGTGACTGAGGGGTGGTCCGTGAGTGAACAATAAGAAGAAAGTGACTGAGGGGTGGTCCGTGAGTGAACAATAAGAAGAAAGTGACTGAGGGGCCGTGAGTGAACAATAAGAAGAAAGTGACTGAGGGGCCGTGAGTGAACAATAAGAAGAAAATGACTGAGGGGCCGTGAGTGAACAATAAGAAGAAAGTGACTGAGGGGCTTTGAGTGAACAATAAGAAGAAAGTGACTGAGGGGCCGTGAGTGAACAATAAGAAGAAAGTGACTGAATTTTGTGAAATAATTTGACGAAACCACCAAAAGCCAGAAAACTAGCTGTCAGAAACTTATGTGTCCAACAGCTAGTTTTCTGGCTACTGGTGGTTTCAAGTTGCTGCATTCCACATTTATGCTCAGCGTGGTGAAGAAGCCGCTAAAAGGGGAGGTTGGAGACTGTGCATTAAATAGTCATGGAAAATACTTTGTTAATCATGGAAAATCATGAAAAAATCATGGAATTATGTTTTTGAATTTATGTGGGAGCCCAGATTTGAGTCTTCTCTTGATGCACATCCACATTGTTGGTTTTCTCAAGTCATGGCACAATTTTGATGATATGTTCCAATTCCACAGAACTGTTATGCAGCTGGAACAGGTACGATCCATCCTCACCATGGCAGAAGTGGAAATAGCGGACAATCCTGACACTGCTCCTGTATTCTTTCTCAAAGCAATCGAGAGAGCACACAGGAAAATTCAGGTAGGTGGGGTAAGGTAAATGTTCTAAAATTTCGAACACTACATGTATTTGCCTGCTTAAAAGGCCTAGACAAACAAGGCAGACCCAGATCAGACTGCTTCTGAAGAAGCAGTCTGATCAGGGTCTGCCTTGTTTGCCATTCTGATAAGCATTTTGTGAATTCCAGCCTAGATAAACAATGATTTGTTTGAAAATCAAAAAAGGAAAAGTGTTCAAATTTTAGATCAGTTACCGCAATTGATTCTTAAAAATGTAAACACAGTGCAGTCCCTTTATCCATCTTCATTACATCCTTAAAGCGTCTGCACAAATTATCTGAAAATGCTGTCTGCTTAAGTTGTCTGCTGCATATTTTCACTAACATTATTTGAATAATTTAAATATAGAGACAAACAGTGTGGGAGCTTTCCAATTAAAACATGTATTTACAAGCAGAATGGAAAACAGTGTGGATCCTGGTAAGAAGCTGACCTGGCCCTGAGTATATAAAACTTTTTTCATGCTCAACTCAGCTTTTGTTTGATTTGGTGCTTTACATCCCATCAACAATCTTTCAGTTATAAAGAAACAGGTCTTCCTGGGTTGAACCAGTACTAAGCAAGGTTTAATGTGTCTTGCTGAAGGACACAAGATAGTGACGCCTGTGAGGCTCGAACCCTCAACCCCTTGGTTGAAAATTGCCACTTTATTTATGTTTGGTATGTTTGGTCTCTTCGGATGTTATGTACTATTATCAACATTTTTGAGCGAGAAATCAGTCATCAGTTATACATGTAACTGGAGGTTTTGCAAGTGAGAAATCTAGAGAAAAAAATCAACTTAATAGGCAATGAAGCGTAAAGCAAAAGAGAAAAAATATAAATAGTACAGTATAACCTGTCTTAAGTGACCACTCAAAAAGAAGACCAAAATTGATTTTCAAGACCAATTATCGCTTAATGCAGGTCAAAAGTATTGCAGAATGCTCCCCAAGCTTTGTGCAATACTTTCGACCTTCATTAAGGTACAATTTTTCATTAAGATTTTTGTTTTGTCTACTTTGGGGTGGTTGCTTAAAGTGTTTGTTCTTGACTTTTAACATTTTGCTTGAATCAAAAATAAATATTTCATATGTACTGATTCAATTTTCACAGATCATTTATTCATCTGCTAAGTTAATAACAGGACTATTTATCAGCTTTATGCAAACATCTAGGGGCAGCCATCTTACAGCAACACACACACATTAACCTGAGTTTACCTCTTTATGCAGGTCAGCTAAATGATTGAAGCAGTACCTTCAGTCAATTTCTTCATTTCAATATTGAATAATTGATATTGTGATTTAATTACAATCAACTGTCAGATCAATGCAAATTAGAATGTTACAACTGTCCAAAGAAAAGTATTTTAATTTTCAGTAAGTTTCATTTGTTTTAATCTGTCTTTTTGTACCAAAAATGTAGAAAATTGTTACAAAATCTGTTGTCTGTTATAGTAATAATTAGTGCTTTAAGGGTTAAATTTTTTAAATAAATAGTAAATATCGACCATGTATCAAAATATACTTATCAATGCACCCACTGCTAAAAATATTACTCTGAAACATTGTTATTTTTGACATTATCAAGGATATATAACATTGCTCCGGTTGCGTATAAGCAGATGGAAGTGCTTCCAATTTTGTTGTGTAGACTCATTGGCCTGAAAATAGCCAGACCCCCATGAACAAGCAAAAGTGATTAATTACAGGCTAATTGAAGAGCATTCACAAACATTTAATGAGGGATTATTCCTGCCAAACTGTAAGCTTTAGAATAAATGCATTTGAAAAAAGTGTGAATTTTCCCTTTAAGACAGGTTTTACTATAGTATGTATCAATGGTTCTACTGTCACCTTCCAGGTTGAGGTGGTTTCACAGGGTAGTACTCCGAGAGCTTCACTGGCTTTCACCCACCACTAGACAGTTGGCGTCTTAGAAGCATAATTGCTTAAATCTGATGTCTATCTCCAATAAGCAATAAAAAAGCCCTCAAAACTTAACATCTGTTTGTTTTACAGTCTTGGAAAGATAGAATGGAGTTCAGGAATCAAGTGATGACCTATTTCAGTGATGTCTCCAAGCATGTTGCTATGGTGATCAGAAATCCAGGTCCGTCAGAAGCTTTCTCTAATGTGTACAAGATGACAGGATACCTAGTGAAATATTGTGCTCCTTTGCTGTTTGTTGAGGTAGGCAGAATTTAACCTTTTAAACACCATCAAATATCCGAAAAAGGCAATATTTTTAGTTAAATGGGTGAAAGTTTTCAGGATTAATCCTGAATTCAGGATTTTTAGGCTGACTTTCCATAGAAAGTCAGCCTCAACATGCTGAAATAGGGAGATTATAATAGCTTCTCTGATTATTTTTTCAGATTATCTAAACCCAATAAACCATTTAAACATGAAATTATTTATTTTTGTAGGCATCATTCAAGTTCTAAAATTTGACTTTCTAAAGTTAAGAATTTTGGAAACTTTCAACTTTCACCAATGAAGTTGACACTGCTTTAACTCTGCCTGATAGTGGCGACTTATGTTGTCTGCTGATAACCTTTGCAAACAGTTTGGACCCAGATCAGGCATTCTCTCCTGTATGTGTTCGGGAATATGTTTTAGGTTTTAGCAACTTAAATGAAAGATTCTGCGTGGGTAGCTATCTGCCATTCTATGTCGTTTCATTTGCAGAGGCTTATTTTGAGATTGTGCATTTCCAAGTTTGTTCAAATGATGATTCCAAGTTCACCTTGACCTACTTAACGTCAAGGCGAGTTCCATCCCGGCCTGGTCCCATACTTGTGTGGAGATTGATCATGAAATAATTTCTACGGTCATTCTCCTCCCTTCCGCTGAATCATTCAAGAAGGGTTGTTGTCAGTTACAAGCGAAAGTATGTGCACAAAGTACTGGTTAATTGCTTGTTCAAGCTTGCACAGGAAAAAGTGTGGTTAGGTGAACTGACCGTCCCGGCTTGACCATAGCTATTGACTTGGGACTTAAAGCAACAAAACAAACAAACAAAAACAAGATTGGGCATTTGAGATAGATACCTAAATCTTGTGCTCATATGGGTCTGCATGTGAGATTTTGATACTTATCGCATGCAGTTTAACCTGTCTTAAATGGCCACTCTCCAAAAGACCAAAAAATGGTTTTCAAGACAGATTATCCCTTAATGCAGGTCAAAAGTATTGCGGAACACATCAAAGGGAGCATTCTGCAATACTTTCGACCTTCATTAAGCTACCAGTTGTCATTAAGACTTTAGTTTTGTCTACTTTTGAGTGGCCGTTTAACACAGGTTTTACTGTATGCACAAATGCCTCTGATAATTAAACAACCATGCTGTCATAGCCAGCAGAGCTAGAGGTCTAAGACTCAGTTTGGGCCTTCCTGTACATACAGTCAAACCTGTCTCAAGCAGCCACTTAAAAATAGACAAAACAAATGCCCTAAAGACCGATTATCGCTTAATGAAGGTCAAAAGTATTGCACAATGTTCTATTGGAGCATTCTGCAATACTTTTGACCTGCAATGGAGCATTCTGCAATACTTTTGACCTGCAATGGAGCATTCTGCAATACTTTTGACCTTCATTAAGCAATAATCGGTCTTGAAAACCAATTTTTGGTCTTCTTCTTGAGTGGCTGCTTAAGACAGGATTTACCATATTACTTTGCACATGCAAGAAGTGAAGCATATCGATATGTGCAGATTACTTAAGCCTTCACTGCTCACTGATGGGATAGGTCTGGAAATATGGTGCACTGGCTCAAATGTGCTTTATCATATGACATTACTGTTATTCAGTGGACAGCGGATAATATCATGTCATAAATAGCCTTATGACCAAGTTACATAACACTTTCCGTGGTAAGTAACATCATGATGATGTCCGTGACAACAATGCAAATTTTCATTGAAATAAACATACTTTGAAGGTGATAAAATCGCATTTGAAAAGTCATATGATGAATGGGATCTTACACCCCTGAGCATTTCATATTATATTCATTAAACCCACAGAAGGCTCATTTAATAAATTTCATATGAAATGATCACTTGTGTAAGATTCTCAATATATGTTTTATTCGTCTATTTCAGTCAAAGCCAGATTGCCCTCTACCCAGTATCATCAACAGTCTCATAGTACCCCATCATGTTCTTAATCCAGACAAACCTCTACACTCAAGCTTTCTTACAGAGATATAAGAAACACTACATGTTATCTTTGACCATGTTTTATTCCTTTATTTCAGTCGAAACCAGATTGCCCTCTACCTAGTATCATCAACAGTCTCATAGTACTCCATCATGTTCTTAATCCAGACAAACCTCTACCCTCAAGCTTTCATACAGAGCTATAAGATACACTACATGTTATCTTTGACCATGTTTTATTCCTTTATTTCAGTTGAAACCAGATTGCCCTCTACCTAGTATCATCAACAGTCTCATAGTACTCCATCATGTTCTTAATCCAGACAAACCTCTACCCTCAAGCTTTCATACAGAGCTATAAGATACACTACATGTTATCTTTGACCTTGTTTTATTCCTTTATTTCAGTCAAAGCCAGATTGCCCTCTACCCAGTATTATCAACAGTCTCATAGTACCCCATCATGTTCTTAATCCAGACAAACCTCTACACTCAAGCTTTCTTACCGCAATCCGAGAAACACTACATATGGTGAGTGTTGAATTAGTTTGTGTTGGGTATACTGTTTTCAGGTTGTCCGTCCGTCCATGTGTGCGTCCGGCCGTCCGTAACGTTTTGTTTCCTTAATATCTTGAAGAGTTATTGCTGGATTTTCATCAAACCTTGCAAACATGTTCATATATGCAAGACAAATACTTAAGACAATAAAGTAAGGGCTAGGGGCCAATTCTATTAGAGTTATTTCCCTTTGTAGTTCTAAATGGCTTTTAATATAGGGTTTTATGCTTATGCTATTATAGGCCATACTTGGACTGATCAACTCCTACCACAGCTTTTGATGAAACAATTTGATACTTTTCTTATACAATGCAGATACATTGAACATATGCATGAAGGAGCTTGGTTAAGAAAAAATAATTTTGGCTTTTGTATATGCACAGATGGTGCCTTCATGGGCTGATCAACTCCTACCACAGCTTTTGATGGAGCAATTTGATACTTTTCCTATACAATTAAAACACATTGAACATATGCATGAAGGAGTTTGGTTCAGAAAAATATTTTTTGACAAAATGACAGCAGTGAGAACTTAGACAATTTTTCCCTAATAAGGCTTTTGTATATGCACAGATGGTGCCTTCATGGGCCAATCAACTCCTACCACAGCTTTTGATGGAGCAATTTGATACTTTGCCTATACAATGTAGACACATTTAACATATGTATGAAGGAGTTTGGTTCAGAAAAATAATTTTTGACAAAATGACAGCAGTGAGAACATAGACAATTTTTCCCTAGTAAGGTGTTTGTATATGCATAGATGGTGCCTTCATGGGCCGATCAACTCCTACCACAGCTTTTGATGGAGAATTTGATACTTTGCCTGTACAATGTAGACACATTGAACATACGCATGAAGGAGATTGGTTCAGAAAAAATAATTTATAGATGATGCCTTCATGGTCCGATCAACTCCTACTACAGCTTTTGATGGAACAATTTGATACTTTGCCTATACAATGTAGACACATTGAACATATGCATGAAGGAGCTTGGTTCAGAAAAAATAAGTTTTGACAAAATGACAGCTGTGAGAACTTGGACAATTATTTCTTTATATGGCTTTTGTATATGCATAGATGGTGCCTTCATGGGCCGATCAACTTCTACCACAGCTTTTGATGGAGTAATTTGATACTTTGCCGATACAATGTAGACACATTGAACATATGCATAAAGGAGTTTATAATTTTTGTTTGTTTGCACAGATTCTACTGAAATCTTCTTTTCAAAACTTAGTTCTGCTGGTTTGAACTATAACTTGCCAAGTTTTTTCACTGACATACTGTGCGGGGGGTATCTAATAAGCATTGCTTATTGACTTTTTTCATTTTTTTATATTGGTGAAAAAAATGAAACTAATATAAATTTAGAGGAACCTTTTAATTGTTCACAAAGACCTGAAAGTATGGTGGTTGAGTGTTTGGTCCAGAGGTTGCTGGATGAGCTCAAACAGAATAACCCCCTAAATGTGATTTGAATAATTTCATGTTTGATAACCCTTGCCTTTAGCTCATCATTATGGATGATTACATGCTAGTGCTTGTGCCAAAATGGCCCATTTGGTGTGAATTATCATGTATCTAAGCTAAAAGTTGAAAGGTTTGCAAATCATTTTTTTTTTTTTTTTTTTTTTGGTCAAAAATGGCATTTTTTACCCAAAATTTTATTTTTATCTTTTGTGCTAAAATGATTCTCAATGACTCCTGAAGTTTGAATTTGAAACTAAAAATTAGCTCTGAAGCCTATGATAAAAGTTGTGAGCTTTAAAAACAACCATAAATTTCTGCATTTGCAGAAAAATGCATTTTTACCGATTTCTACAATATTTCATTTTGACAGTCAATTGCAGCAAATCCATAAGGAAAACTAACCCTATATGAGTTGCTACAATTAATCTGTAAAACAGAACTAGTGTCAAAATCTGTAAAATTGCATATTTTGCCTTTTCCATATTTTTGAAAAAAATTTGGTTTGGAAAAAAAGAGATGACAAATGGTTGAAGTAGTAGTAGTAGTAGTAGTTTCTCAGCCCTAAGGCTATTATGTAACTCTTGTAGGCTTCACAAGTTCATCCTTGGTATGTTCACACAATTACGTTGCTTAATGAAGGTCAAAAGTATTGCAGAATGCTCTCCTTGGAGCATTCTGCAATACTTTTGACCTGCATTAAGTGATAATCAGTCTTGAAAACCAATTTTTGGTCTTTGAGAGTGGCTGTTTTACACTATGTGTGAAAGTTTTCAGGATTATTCCTAAATTCAGGATTTTTAGGCTGACTTTCCATAGAAAGTCGGCCTCAAAATCCTGATTTAAGCAGATTCTAATAGCTTCTTTGAGAGTTTTAAGATTTGATTTTAAAAAGTTCAGGATTTGGAAATTTTGAACTTTCACCCATGTTACACAGATTTTACTGTTTTATTGTACCTGCCTTCTGTTCTTATAGTTTATACAAGGTCTCGGCAAGTTGGACTACAAGAAGTCACCCTACGTACAGAGAAGATTGAAAGACATTGTCACTGTCTACCTGCCCAAGTTTTCACTGGTTGGTTTTCTTTTGTATCTTTTAACCCTTTGTATATTGATGGTTTCTCCCATACAGATTAATATAATAAGGCTGGGCCCATCCGTTACTTTTTTAAGGGGTCACAGATTAGATTTCAGCCCCTGAAGATTGTTTTTATCTTGGCAAATAGTGTAGACCTAATGAATACAGCATTTCATAAGGTCTTCATTGTTTGCCCAAAGCATCGATTTCTGGGTTTCTAGTATGCTTTAAAAATATCTAGAGGAAAAAATTAAAAATTTTATCTACCAGCTTTAAGAATCCAAAAACATGTAAGACTTGATATTTTGTGTGAATCATATGATACGAGACCTGTTTCATGTTTATTTGAACAGATTTGAATTTCATTTTTTGCTGTTGTATATAAATATATATATATATATAACAAACACATTCTGCTTTCTCATAAGCAACGGACGTGTCCCTGGTATGGTGATATAAACAAAATAGCAATTTAATGCATAACCATGACATGGAGGCCCGAAATACACACCCACTCCCCTTTTACTGATTTAAGAGCTAAAACGGGTGTATCTTTCATGCGTATTCAAGTGTACAATTTTCTTTCAAATTAAGAGAAACATTCAGGCTATAGCTAGTTTCATACCTAGTTTTCCCGACACATTCCGATTAGCTCCGAGCCCTCCCGAATAGAAAATATCTGGCCAATCAAAAAAAAACAATGTCCCAACAATGCGACGAATATTTAAATAAGCATAATTTGCAGATACCCATTGTCTACAAGTGAAAATGTGCAAATTTATGTAGTTTTGGGTTATATTATAAATTTCTATGGCTAGATTGACTTGATAGCTCGATGCCACATTACCAATGATGTTTTTTGAAGAGATTTTGAGTCATTCTTCAAATGGTGAAATGTTTACATAAAACACAGACTCAGTCGGTGACACAGGTGCTGTGACATACTCAATACTGATGTCAGAATGTAAACAACCACAGGCTGCTGTTTGAAAAACATAAAATTGGTTTTAGAGGTAACAATAAACATACAAAGCTGCGCTAAGTGGCCCCTTACAACTTATCCTCACTTCATATGCAATATATACAAACCGGTTTGCTTACAAAACAGAATTTCTTTGGTGTTTTGATACTGACCTCAAGCACATGGCTGCTTGGTCTCATGGTAACAGAAGTAATTTTGATTGGCTAAGGTAGTCATGTAATATAAGTACATGTGACTTGAGTCCCGATGGAAATCCCGAAAAGTACAGGCCTATGAAATCAGCTATTGTTCAAATCAAAACCATGCAGCTTCTAAGTGTCTGTTTTTGCATGACAAATGAGCTTAATAAGTTCTACCACATAAGTGCCCAAATGGGTACTCCATGCATAAAATCTCTCCTGGAAGGAATATGAAAAACAAATTCCTAAAACTCACAGCCCATTCGGGTTCTAAGACATTTTAAGTATGCATCACCGATAAAACTGGTCACCAAATATTGCATTCATGTATTTTGCATACAATTTAGTGTTGTTTGATAACTGTAAACCCTAAAAAGTGATTCTCAAGCGGCTTCCAGAAAGGAAATATCCAACTGAGATGCTTGAATTTCTAATAGAACACACTTTAGTCATTTGTGTACAATTTATAAGAGGTTCCAAAAAGAAAACTTCATCTCGTTGGTATCCTGGGTCAGGTGTGATGCTTGATTGTATCGATTCCTGATCTTTGCCCTCCTTCTTAGTTTTAATAATAAAATATGTAAATGTGTATTATTTCAGAAATCGAGCTCTGTGGCTTCCATGGCAACCTCAGTCCATCCTATTGTGGTAAGAATAATTTATAGCTTCCTCTGATGTAGTAACCTTCGCCCTAATTTTTTTTTGAACTGTATAGAACAGAAAATACCCACCGCGTGCCCTACTTAGCTAGTGGTCAATGTAGCAGATGCCTGTGTGTATTGACTCTCTGAAAAATATTGTGATGAATGAAAAATAGGATTCTGAACATGAAGATAATTTGGGAATAGTAAAATGGCGTGAAGATAAGGTTAGAACTTTAAATGTGCTGTTCCTGATTTCAATCTTTGATGAGAAAATTTTGGCGGTAAGCCTAGTTAATGTTATGTTTGTCTAGTTGACAGCTTCGAGATTTGCACAAAATTAAGCAAGATTTAAACTAATTTAATGCATTGGCGAAAACAGAAGAATAAAGAAAATAGAATACATGTACCTCTTGGTCAGAATGTCTAGTGCACTTTGGTCTCAAAGTCTAGCGCACATAGGTCGCAGATGAAGTTCTCTCTGGCATAGTGCACATGGGTTGCACTTTATGTCAAGTGTTTCTCTGGCTTGACTGTATGCCAAGATACACCATTTTGGGAAGTTTTTGCTCATTTTTGAATTGGGTAGGGGCCGTTATTCCGCCCCAAATAAGGCCTAGGAAAATCCCTGCTGATGGTTACGAATATAACTACAATTTTTATGCACAAATATTTGCTTATCTGATGGAGGTTTGAAAAGGTTGTAATTCTTAGCTCAATACTTCTTATATGAGCCGCAACATAAGATTTCCAAAAATGTGGTATGTGCGACCAGCAAAGCCTCAGATCAGCCTGCGCATATGCGCAGTCTGATCAGAGCCTTTGCTAGTCGCTTAAATATCCTATGAGTGTTAAGCTACTGACTGAACATCATTTGTAGCTTCTAAGCTTAAAAGTAAGCTGCAAAGGCTCATCTGAATCTACACTTGTCAAAATGCCACATTGTTGGAAATCACATGTCATGGCTCATATCTCTTGCAGGCAAGCTTGAGTAGTTCCTATATACAGCAAGTGTCTGATGAAGCCATGAGATTTCGGGAGTTCATTCTACAACTAGTCATCTATAACTTTGTTCAAGTCAAAAATATGGCTGTCCATCCCTTACATACAATGGTAAGCTCACTTGTTTACAGCAGCCATCCAACAAGATGTTGGCCGCAGAAGGGGGGCAACTGCGAGGGTTGGTTGCTGTTACGATTAGAGGTTCTGTTCTATTCAGTTGCAGTATGAATGCCAGATTTTCATTCTGTGGTTAAGTGCCGGTATCTATTCGGAGTTGATTCGATTGAAGCAAAAGCTTTATTCTACTGTTGAAAAATGTGCAGTGATCATTTTTGACATTGAAAAAGTACAAAAAGTAAAGTTTAATTGTGAAGATGCCGTTTTTTCTATATTGAAGTCATATTTTAGCCATAAGACTGAGGGATTTGTTCGATCACCAAGAACTTGAATGTTAATGATAGTGCTTTCAAGCAAGCGTTTGTGTGATCCCCATGACGTGAAGTCACAAATTGCTATGTCATGAAGTGATAATATCTTGTACCAAGCACCAACTGTCATGTGCACCTTTGAAAGTGACAATCACCAGTTACATGTTGTATAAAAACATGCCTAATGATATCCAAAGGGGACTTCAAGGGTCCTTGTGCCTTCCAAATAGCTTGCAGCACTATTTTACAGCTCAAATGTGATTTCCTTATACACACAGTGATGTTAAAAGTTGGCTTTTACCCACTAGTGACCCGTCACTAGTGGGTAAAAGTTGACTTTAAACTCATATGTATCAACTCACACAAATACCCAAATACTGTATTACTGTGCTATGCTCTCAGAACAAAAAGTTTGATTGCCCATTAGGTGCGCCTATTTCATATTAACTAATACTCTTGCATATATGCATATGCCTTATTTGTTATTTTTGAAAAAGCAGCAAAATTTGAAATTGTATTCTGCAAATTGTAGGTGGCGCTTTATGGGTTAAGGCCCAATATTTCATACCAGTTGCATACCGGTTAGTCATCAACCGGTAAAACCAAAATGTACATGTACTATTCTCATATTCAAAGATTTTATTTTTTCTCAAAGTGCAGCTTGTCTTGGTATATAAGTGGCTTACATATACATGAGTGAAAGTTTTCAGGATTATTCCGGAATTCAGGATTTTGAGGCTGACTTTCCATAGAAAGTCAGCCTCAAAATGCTGAATTTTTCAGGTAAAATAATAGCTTTTCTGATTTAGTTTTAGTCTATCTAAAGGTATTTAACCATTAAATCTGGAAGTTTTGATAATTTGGAGGCAACAGCAAGTTTTAAATTCTGATTTTCTAAAGTTCAGGATTTTGGAAATTTTGAACTTCTGCCATACATATATGTTTATTAATTTCAGGGTATAGCATTACTTCATGAGGTTCTACAGAGGTCCACAAATAAAGAAGTTGTAGCAAGGTAAGTGAGGATAAGGATATGAATGATGGAAGTCAGGGCTTCAGATTTTTAGCTCACCTGAGCCGAAGGCTCCGAGGTGAGCTATTAGTATACCAGTGACTCCGGCGTCGTCTGTTGTCCCTCGTCCGTCCGTCAACATTTTCAAACATCTTCTCCTCTGAAACCACTGGGCCAATTGAACTCAAATTTCATATGGAGACTCCTTAGGATGGGGGAACGAAAGTTTGTTCAAATGTTTCTGGTCAGGTGACCAAGATGGCCGCCATGCCCATATATAGTAAAAACCCTTTAAAAATCTTCTTCTCCAGAACCAGAAGGCCGATGACCTTGGGACTTGGTATGTAGCATTGGGAATGTGACGCCTACCAAGTTTGTTCAAATATTGATCCTAGGTTGACCTTGACCTACTTAACATCAAGGTCAAATTTGCTTCCTAATAGATTTATAAGTGGGAATTTTTTTGAAAAGTTGATTTTTTGAATACTGTTAAAGCCAAAGTGATTATTCTCACTTGATATGTTGAAACTAATGAGACAATGGCTATAAATAAGTTTCAAAGGTCAAGGTTGACCTTTGCCCTTTCAGCCAAAGTCGCTCATATTGTGGTCCAATCAATATATTTAAACATAGTTTTCTCACAAACCATTGTCCCAATTGAGCTCAAATTTTATGTGAAGACTCCTTATGATAAGTCAGCCAAAATTTAAACAAAATATTTTGGTCACATGACAAAGATGGCCGCCACGCCCATATATGGTAAAAACCTTTTAAAAATCTTCTTCTCCAGAACCAGAAGGCCAGTGACCTTGGGACTTGGTATGTAGTATTGGAGATGTGGGGCCTACCAAGTTTGTTCAAATGATGATCCTAGGATGACCTTGACCTGTTTAACGTCAAGGTCAAGTTTGCTTCCTAATGCATTTGAATGGGAAATTTTTTGAAAAGTTGATTTTTTGAATACTGTGGAAGCCAAAGTCATTATTCTCACTTGATATGTTCAATCTAGTGTCTATAAATAAGTTTAAAGGTCCAGGTTGATCTTTTACCTTTCAGCCAAGGTCGCTTATATTGGAGTCCCATCAACATATTAAAACATAGTTTTCTCAGACAATTCTTGGCCAATTGATAGCAAATTTCATTTGACAACTCCTTATGACTGGTTAGCTAAAACTTATACAAATTGTTATGGTCACATGACTAACATGGCCACCATGCCGATATATGGTAAAAACTCTTTAAATCTCTTCTTCTCTGGAACCAAAAGACCATTGGCTTCGGGACTTGGTATGTAGGTTCGGGGATGTGGGCCCTACCAGGTTAGCACAAATGATGAATCTAGGTTGACCTTGACCTACTTTATGGCAAGGTCAAATTTGATTCCCAATGCATTTACATGGAGAAAATCTTAAAATGTTCATTTCTATAACTGAGCTAGCCAAATTCAAAATAGTTAAACCTATTGCGACAATGGTTTATTACTAGTAAGTACCAAATGTCAAGCTGACCTGTGACCTTTTATCCAAGGCCACTCATTTGGACTGCCACATACCTATCTAAACATTTTTTTCTCAGAAATCACTGGGCTGTTTGATGGATTATTCGTTAGATTGTTTAGGTCACTTGACCAAAATGTATATGGTAAAAACAAAATTTGTTCCATTAAAAGCTGTAGTTTACCTTGACCTATTTTAACATTACTAAGGAGATCAGGTGAGCGCCTAAGGACCTTCAGGTCCTCTAGTTTTCAAGGTTGGTGGGGAGAAGTGACCCATATATAAAAAAAATGGTGGGTCATTTTCTGAAATGATGGGTCCAAGCATATCAAACTAACCACAGTTGACATTTGAGTTGTATACTTTACCTACACACTGACACAGACATTTGTATGCATATATGTATATTGACTGCTGATTATACAGTAAAACCTGTCTTAAGCGGCCACTCAAAAAAGAAGATTAATTATCGCTTAATGCAGGTCAAAAGTATTGCAGAAAGCTCCAAGGGGAGCATTCTTCAATACTTTCGACCTTCATTGAGCTACCAAATGTTATTAAGACCTTTGTTTTGTCTTTTCTGAGTGGCTGCTTAAGACATATTTTACTGTATTGAATACCTACATGTACTTTCTGTTTTGTGGAGTTCGTAGACTTGCTATAAGATGAATATTTTTATTTAAGTGAGATATTTTCACAACCAAAAAGGATGGGTCCACTTGGCCCACTTCCTTAGAAAGTGACGGGCCATATTTTGAAATCATGGGACAATGACCCGGGCCCACCATAAATCTGAAGGCCTGATGGAAGCAATGATGTAAACAGGGAATACACAGGCTTGAAATGTACTTGAGTATGGAGTGCTTTCTTGAAAAGTCCGGCTTGAAAACTATATTTACATTAAAAAATGCTGGAAAATTAAGTTTTAGCCTTAAATTTTATTATTATTGCATAAAAAGCTGTGTCGCACGCTATTAACAGCCATGTTAACTGGCAAAAACGCATGTATTAATCAGGCAATTTACATGCTGTTGCTGCACAGCTTTTGTACTTTGCATATACACATTCTAGACCGTCGCAAAAATTGACATCAGCAACAGTAACGTGCATAGAAATGAACGTAATTTAATGACGTTACGATTACATAAGTCTTTGCTCTGGAACAGGCATTTTCAAAACCTTTAAATCCTTCATGCTTTTGCACGCCTTTATAGTAATACAAAAATGAACTTTTCAAAGCGTTTTTCCAAAGTTTTTAAGTGACAAAATGACTTTATGCAATAATAACAATGAAGCATGGTTTTCTTATACACTAACATCTGCTAGACCCCTAGGGGGTCGTTAAAACCCTAGCCTTTCAGGCTCGGGTTTCAACACCACCCTCTGGGTCCAGCAGATGTTAATGCATTGAAAAACATGTTTGATCACTATATTAAAACATCAAAATAAATGGTTCATATCTGAACTGGAGATTTGATAAAAAAATGGCGTAAAAAAGGCAAGATATTTCCGTCGTCATTTTTTGGTTATTGTGACGGTGTGCTGTGGCCCCTTGCAAATCGCATATAAAGCGCACGGGGCACACCCAGTTATATGCACCCACTAAGGCTTTGAAAAGGGAACTTTATTTCTGCTACCCCCGCACACTTGTACTTGTTGCGAAGGACGCCTGATTCGGAATGATTGCATTTGAGATGTTATTGTTTATAATTTTTTCGATATACCAATTTTTTTTCAGGAAGTCACTCAACCATTTTCAATGCATCAACAAAAAAGCTAGAAACATTGCCCTTTTTCAAGATTTGATGGAGGAAGACAGGCGCGAATTTGCGATAAACCTATTTTGTCAATCAATATTAGCCCATGTGCTGAATTAATTTGTATATCCCGAAAGAGTGTCACAGTCTCTTTGTTACGTTCTGATTGGCCGAGAGCCCAATATGTCACGCCTACTGATTTCACAATTCAAGACAGGTAAACTTAACATGCCCTCGAGTGTGGATTAGCGGTAACCTTTAGATCACTTTGGGGAAGCAAAATTTGGACTCCCACTGTCATCTTTGCACATAGCGGAGGGTTTTTAAAACAATGATTTGTGGTTAATTGCCAGAATCAATGGATTTTAAAACTATGCGTGACCATTACTTATAACTTTGGGACATCCTCGTCAAGCTTCAATTGATTGAAGCACCCGCTGTGTACCATATTTACGTCCAAATTCACTACAGTATAAAGGGCTCAGTGGTAGAGTGCTTGACTCGAGACCGAGGGGCTGCAGTTTTGCGCCTCACCAGTGTCACTGTGTTGATTCCTTGAGCAAGAACATTAATCCTAGCTTAGTACTGATTCAACCCAGGAAGACCCGTCCCTTTATAGCTGAAAGATTGTTGATAGGATGTAAAGAATCAAATCAAACAAAACTACAGTATAAAATATATTGAGATCAGACGACAAATTCGTAAAATTGATGCTATATTTTGGATAATTCGCTCCAATTCACAAAAATGACATTTACATTTTCTGGAAATCAGTTTGCATAAAAATGTGATAATCCAACAGATGGACACCCCTGTTGAATATTCTATGAATGCTAAGCTACTGACTGAACAGCATTTGGAGTTTCTCAACCTAAAAGGAGGCTGCACAGGCTCATCTGAGTCTACTCTTATCAAAATGTCTTATTGTTGGAAATCACATGTAGCGGCTCATATTACAAAACAGTATGTATTTTCTTCTATGGTAAAAAGTGTTCTGGAGTGCCTTTGAAAATATAAAGCAGATGACATTTTCAAGACCAACACTTTTGGCTGGATAAAGGCTTTATCAGCAGGCAGAAAAAGTTGCTGCTGGCAGAGAAAGAGCTCAACAAATCATCATGGGGCCCCGTAATACAGTCATTGAGAGGCTGACTGCAGATCTAGTAGTCATGAGTAAAATCTCGGCCCAGTCCCATACTATTTTAGAGATTGATCATGAAATAATTTCTAGGGTCATTCTCCTTCCCCTGATTCAAGAAAGGTTGTTCGCTTAGTCAAGATTGCCCAGGAAAAAGTATGGTTAGGTTAACTGACTGTCTGGACTTGACTGTAGCTGTTGACTGAGACAGAAAACTTAAAACCAAACAAACAAATCAACTTGTCATTTATTTGATTATCTCCTCTTTCTTTCAGGGACACTGCACTCTTGCTGCCTAGTTGTCTGGATTATCTTCTCTTGTTGCCAGAGTTATCTGCCAGTCTATCACCCACCACCAATATATTATCAACACTGCTGGAGGCCTATCAGTTTAATACCCATGTTGTTCCTTTGTAAGTATTGGTCCACAAGGTAAGGGTACTGTACTCTTGCTGCCTAATTGTCTAGATTATCTTCCCTTGTTGCCAGAGTTATCTGCCACTTACCAATATATTATCAGCACTGTTGGAGGTCTATCAGTTTAATACACATGTTGTTCCTTTGTAAGTATTGATCTGCAGTTTGATCATTAAAATTCAAGTTGTTCACAAGGTCATATGGGTCTTGATGCTAGAAAACATGTCTTCGGGGTTTGGGAACAACAAGGGGGCTGAACAACATGCACATCTGCACAGTCTGATCAGTGCCTTGTTATTGACTTATTGGAAAGGGCCATATTCCAAATTGTTACAAAGACAGGGTTCACACTGGCTTGAAAAGTACTTGAATATACAAGCAAGTCCTTGAAAATAAAATTTACCTTGAAAAGTACTTTAAAAACACCCAAAGGCCTTTAAAAGTCCTTGGATTGTACCATATGCATGGATTCAACACTGTTTTTGGAGGCCTAAATCAGTATAAAATTGTGGTACCTTTATTTGGTGCAGCATATGCTGCGCCAAATAAAGGCACCATAATTTTACATTGATTTTCTAAAACTAATATCTTTAGTAATGGACTATAGCATTTCAGAAGTAGAATTTTAGAGTGTTAATAAGTATTTTTCATAAGTCCTTGAAAACAGTAGGAAAGTCTTTTAGAAGTCCTTGAAAAGTCCTTGAATTTTACACAACTTTCCTGTATGAACCCTGAAACAAAATTAGGATATTCTAGCTAGTCCTTGTAGTTAACCAGGCTGGCTCCAGTGTGGTCTGGGCAGAAATCCTGAAAACTGATTTTCTTGCATCAATGCCCCTATAATGCTCTTATTTCTCAGCAAAAGCCTATGTTGTAGGTACACAAAGTATCTCAGCAGATAGTTCAAGAAAAACCCTTATCCTGCTGAAGCAGGATTTTTTGAAATTACTGTATATCCAGATCAGCTAGCCTCTAATTAAGCCATCTGATCAGATTTCACACTGTTTTCCACTCTGATTGAAAATACATGTTTACAATGCTGAATGCTGCAAGTAAATAGGATGAACACTCAGTAGGAGTGTAGTACATGCATGGGTGAAAGTTTTCAGGATTAATCCTGAATTTAGGATTTTAAGGTGACTTTCTATAGAAAGTCAGCCTCAAAATGCTGAATTAAGAATAATATAATTGCTTCTCTTATTTGTTTTCAGATTATTTAAACACACTTATTCATTTAAACTTGAAAATATTCATTTTTGTAGACTTCCTGCAAGTTTTAAGATTTGAATTTACAAAGTTCAGGATTTTGGAAATTTTGAACTTTCACCCATGTACATACAACAGGGTTAAAACACAAGAATGAGCTATACTTGAGCTTTTCACAAGTGTACTCGTGCATAATTGAATTTTATTATTGAGTTTAGGAAGAGATAAGATGCTAGACTCTGCTGAGCCTTTTTGACTTTCAGCAACAATTTTAATAAGTTGAACGTCACATGAGCACATGTAAACCATAAGTAGTTTATAGTAGATAAATGTTCAGAGTAATGCCTGGACATCTAAACCCACTGGATTGCTATGCACTCACATTGAAAGCATGACTTAATCTTCTTAAGAGTTTACAAGTTTGATCACGGCGTGGTCCCATTTTTTCTTAGAAATAGATCATGATAAAATTTCTACGGTCATTCAAGAAGGGTTACTGTCAGTTACAAGCATAAGTATGAGCACAAAGTACTGGTAGCCGGGCCGCGTAGCGCAGTCGGTAACGTGTCTGGCTACAGATGTGTGTCTGACTGCAGATCCAGGGGTCGCGAGTTCGATCCCGGTCCGGTCCCATACTTTCGTGGAGATTGATCATGAAATGATTTCTACGGTCATTCTCCTCCCTTATGCAGATTCATTCAAGAAGTGTTGTTGTCAGTTACAAGCGAAAGTATGTGCACAAATTACTGGTTAACCGCTCGTTCAAGCCTGCCCAGGAAAAAGTGTGGTTTGGTGAACTGACCGTCCCGCAATGACCATAGCTGTTGACTTGGGATGTAAAGCAACAAAACCAACCAACCAACAACAAAGTACTGGTTATCTGTTTAGTCAAGCTTGTGCAGGAAAAGGTGTGGTTAGGTAAACTGACCATCTGGAAATGACGATAGCTGTTGACTTGGAACTAAAACCTCAAACCAAACCAAAATTATTGCTCTCAGAGTGATCAAAAGTTCAAAACCCCAATAGTTTTGACAAAAGATTATGTTTTTGCTCTGCTGAAATGCATAAGCCTCATCAACTAACAATGTAGACCTTAGGGTCTTTACTATTTGCCTCTATACTTACTTTAGTTAATATTTTGGCAAATATATGCAGCAGAGGACTTGAGCATACATGGGTGAAAGTTTTCAGGATTATTTCTGATTTCAGGATTTTGAGGCTGACTTTGCATAGAAAGTCAGCCTCAAAATGCTGAATTAGGCAGATTATAATGGCTTCTCTGATTTATTTTCAGTTTATCTTAGGACAATTGACCATTTTACTTGAAATTGTTAATGATTTGTAGGCAAACTACAAGCTTTAAGATTTGAATTTCAAAAGTTCAGGATTTAGGAATTTTTGAACTTTTCATTTTCCATAATTTTGGCCTTTCTGAGTACAGTAGAGTTACAGAGAACAAAACAAACCATATCATCAGTAGTATTCTTCCTCTGCAGCTCAAGGTTATCAGAAGCTTGTGAAAAGTTCATACAGACGTTCTTCGTGTTCAACAGCTATGGTGTTCTCCAGGTTATGGAGAAACTTGCAGTTCTCCAGACTGATCTAGTCATCAGTGTCATCACGAAGCTCTCATCTTGTGTGGTCCAGATGGAAGCAAAAAGAGGGGTTGCTGTTGATAAGACATTAAGGTATTATGACAGGACTTTAGTTAAGGGTGTGTAACAGAAAAATAATTTTCTTATTTCTCATCCAAAACATATGTTAAGCATCCAAAACATATGCTAAATATTATAGGTAAGAAAATATTTACAATTTTACACTGAAAATTTTTGTTTATCTAACCCTGTTAACCCTTAACTATTAGCATGTTGGGTAGTTTTGTATGCTCTTTTGTCATCTGCGGACATAGAGGATCTTACATGAGTGCTCATGTCATATTGAATTTATTAAACAAGTTGGGGAAAAGAGATAAAATGCGAGGCTTGCAGAGCATTTTATCTCTTTTTTGCTATTCAATAATACAAAGATAGGAATGTTAAATTCTATTTATCATAAGACATTAAGATTATTTTGAAATCTCATTTCTGCTGTAAAAACGTTACAATTTTGTCATTATGTACAAAATCCCCATAGATTTGGAAAAGTCTACGTTTTTTTCTTCTGCTGAAATATATAAGCCTCATCATTATCTGGACCTATGTGTTTTTTCTGTTTCAGACAAAAGTATTGCAAGGTTCTCAAGCGGCTTGGTCCTGTGGGTGAGGCGGAAATCTTGGAAATGCAATCACAGAGCACATAGTTCAACAGCTGGTGTGATGATGGTGTTCTTTCATGCACCATAGTTAAGGAACATAAATGGATTTTGATGGAAGTGCTAGCCCTATAGCCCTGACAAAGGTGATCAGTGGTCAGTCAAGTGCCGCAGGAGGCAAACATTGATAGGGCAGCCCAGCATAAATATGGTTCAGTCAAAGTGCCTCAGGAGGCAAACATTGATAGGGCAGCCCAGCATAAATATGGTTCCAGTACACTTTGGTGGAAATCTTAAACATAATGAAGTTGCGAGGGACACACCTTGTATTTAGATCAAAATTACTGAGACATGCTTTGGTGGAAACCTTAAACATAATCAAGTTGATAGGGACAGACCTTGCATTTAGATATAAAAAGTGCTGAGATGTGCTTTGGTGTAAACCTTAAACATAATAAAGTTGTGAGGGACCCACCTTGCATATAGATAAAAAGTGCTGAGATATGCTTTGGTGGAAACCTAAAACATAATGAAGCTGTGAGGGATAGACCTTGTATTTATATAAAAAGTGCTGGGATATGCTTTGGTGAAAACTTTAAACATGATCAAGTTGTGAGGGACATACCTTGCATTTAGATAAAAAGTGTTGGGATATGCTTTGATGGAAACTTTAAACATGATGAAGTTGTGAGGGATAGACCTTGTGTTTATATAAAATGTGCTGTAACGTGCTTTGGTGAAAACTTTAAACATGATGAAGTTGTGAGGGACCCACCTTGCATTTAGATAAAAAGTGCTGAGATGTGCTTTGGTGGAAACCTAAAACATAATGAAGCTGTGAGGGATTAGACCTTGTATTTATACTTAAGGAATAAAGAAACGCAACAAACACTTCGAGTCATTGTAAACATAATATATGATGCAAGTTTTTAGTGCAAATGATATTTATCCATAGGAGCAGTATGTGTCCGTCAAATTACAGTAGGTTTAACGTAATTATCGATTACGTAATCATTTTGACATGCGCGTAACCAGCCTGACCCGCGTTGTTAACTGCTGAAACAGGGTCAATGAAAGCAAAGTTTGAATCAACCATCGGTTTATTGTTTTAAAAAACCTTGGCATAGATTGCGGGTCAAGGAAATGATAAAATGGCGACGTTTCTGTAGGATTCTGAAACGGGTTAACGTCATTAATGTCAACTCTGAATGCTGCGTGAAACGCGTAAACTTTCTTTTCTGCTTGAGATTTATTCATTACAAGGACGTTTTGTTCAAGAATTATGACTTGAAAGCTTCAGACCTCAAAAAACATCAATTCTGACGTCAAAATTCGATATCCTACGTTTTAATGGTTTCCATGATGCTTATGTGTTTTTCTAATGATAAAATGGTCCAGTGACAAAGTTTAGGTTACAGTTAACACGTTTGGTGTTCACTCTCGGCATGTAATCAGATGTTTTCCCTTGCATTATGCCGTTTTATGTTTGGCTAACGTCAAAATAAACACCTTACCAGCGTATTTCTGCGGTATCTGAAAAGTCAGTTTTTCCCAAGAAAGCATGTTCTGATATCTCTAGGTCTATCTTATCCCGTATATTCACCAGCGACCAAAGCCCAACGGCTCTAAGTGACGTTTACCGTTTATTCACTACCATTGTGTATCTTGCCATTCAAGTAGCGTGTTTTGACGCGATATTTGACTGCATTACAAATACGATTGGACTTTTGTTTAATTTGCACATTGTCAAGTCGACGCCAAATAACCAAACATGGAAAAAACGGGGTTTCTTGATCTTTATTCTGACATTAACGTCACATTTTACGTTTTCATATGTTTTCATCTTGCAGCGTAAAATGTAGCATTAAAATGACGTTTTGGTATTTCACCACATGCTATAGATACTCAATAAGAAATTTTCAAAAGAGATTTCACTAAACCGTCATTTAAACACGCAAAAATTATAGTTTTGTCTGTTGCGTTTCTTTATTCCTTAAGTATATATAAAAAGTGCTGGGATATGCTTTGATGGAAACTTTAAACATGATGAATTTGTGAAGGACAGACATTGTGTTTATATAAAATATCTTGTAATGTGTTTTGGTTGAAACTTTAAACATAAAAAAGTTGTGAGGGAACCCTTGCATTTAGATAAAAAGTGCTGAGATGTGCTTTGGTGAAAACTTTAAACATGATGAAGTTGTGAGGGACAGACCTTGTGTTTATATAAAATGTGCTGTAACGTGCTTTGATGGAAACTTTAAACATAATGAAGTTGTGAGGGACAGACCTTGTATTTATATAAAATGTGCTGAGATGTGCTTTGGTGGATACTTTAAACATGATGAAGTTGTGAGGGATAGACCTTGTATTTATATAAAATGTGCTGAGATATGCCTTGATGGAAACTTGAAACATAATGAAGTTGTGAGGGACAGACCCTGGATATAGATAAAAAGTGCTGAGATGTGCTTTGATGGAAACTTTAAACATGATGAAGTTGTGAGGGACAGACCTTGTGTTTATATAAAATGTGCTGTAATGTGTTTTGGTTGAAACTTTAAACATAATAAAGTTGTGAGGGACAGACCTTGCATTCAGATAAAAATTGCTGAGACGTCTTAAATATAATGAAGTTGTGAGGGACAGACCTTACATTTAAATAAAAAGTACTGTGGTTTGCTTAGGTGGAAGCCTTAAACATGACGAAGTTGTGAGAGACAGACCTTACATATAGATAAAAAGTACTGTGGTGTGCTATGGTGGAAACCTTAAGCATAATGAAAATGTGAGGGACAGTCCCTGCATTTAGATAACAGGCCTTTAGTTAAGAGTGGGTAATGAAAAAATATTTTTCTTTATATTGTGGGTACTCGTAAGTGGGCACTCAAAAGGACCGTCTCAATGAGACAGTTCTCTTGAGCACCCAAAACATAAATTAAAACTGATGGGTAAGAAAATATTTTAAATTTTACACTCAAAATTTTTGTTTTTGTAAACCTGTGGATAAAAGTGGTGTGACATGCTTTGGTGGAAACCTAAATCATAAAAAGTTTGGAGAGACAGATTCGACACCTTGCTTAAAAAGTGCTGTAATACATTAAAGGCCATAACTTTAACCCTTGACATGCTCAATTTTTTCTGTACTACACATAGATACAGATAAGGAAATTTTATTAGCGTAAAATTGTTATTATTTTCTTACCCATCAATTAAAACATATGTTTCGGGTGCTCAAAAGAAACATATCATTGAGTCGTTTCTTTTTAGTACCCAAAACATATGTTTTGGATGATAAATAAAGAAAATAATTTTACAATACGCACTCTTATCTGGAGGCCTGAACCTCCCCAATTTTTATCCTGTTAACCTGCAGCATTCCAGATGTAAGCACGTAGTTTCAATCAGAGTGGAAAATTGTGTTGATCCTGATCAGATGGCTTTGTTAGAAGCCAGCTGAATTGGATCTACAGTGTTTTCAAAAAATGATTAATCTGGGTTCAGCAGGATAAGGGAAGTTAATCATAACCCTTCAGAAAATGCTCATGTATAGTAGTAACAGTCTGATATATGTATCTGATTCAGGAAGTAAAAGATCGATGGCCTATGCCAGGGCTCAAGGTGAGCTTTTGCGATGATGTCCGGTGTCCTTTGTCATCCCTCTGTCAGTCAACAATTTGCTTTAACCCTTTACTTTGTAGGCTATTTTTTGATCATGACTTTTAGACAACATTGAAAAAATTCAAGAAAAATTTAAGTTTTGAATACTTTTGAAAATATTATGGAAAATGGAGCATTTGCTCCATTTTTCATAATATTTTCAAATACATGATATTTCAAAGGCGTCATTATGGATTAAAGGGTTAAACAGCATCTCCTAAACTACTGGGTGGAATTTCGAACTTCACACAAACAATCCTTGGATGGTCCCCTTTCAAAGTTGTTCAAAGGTTGTTCTTTGCAGAATTCTAGGAAAAACTTAAAAATTCTTCTTGTCCAAAACCACGAGGCCTACATGTAGCTAATCAAAATATTCCGAAAACTCAACTTATATGAGCAAAACTATAGTGTTTCAGTTCAAGAGAAACTAGTCTGTCTTACGATACAAACCTTTTGTTCTTACATTAAGTAAGTCCGATGAAATAATCAAGAACAATTCGGATTTTAGCATCTTCCTGAAACTCGTTTGTTTGTAATTTCATCTCTGGAGATGGTAAAAAAACCCCACTGTTCAGTCGCATTTTTCGGAATTTTATCAAAGAGCTGTCGCTTAAAAGTGGTAAGTCCTAGTTTTCAATAGATTTTTAGCTCACCTGAGAGGAAGGCTCATGGGTGAGCTAATGGTATACCATTGACTCTGGCGTCCGTCCCCCGTCCATCTGTCCGTCAACATTTTCAAACATCTCCTCTGAAATCACTGTGCCAATTAAACTCAAATTTCATATAGACTCCTGAGGATGCAGGAACAAAAAATGTTCAAATGGTCCAGATGACATGACCAAGGTGGCTGCCATGCCAATATATGGTAAAAAACCCTTTGAAAATTTTCAGAACTAGAAGGCCCCATGACCTCAAGACTTGGTACGTAGCATTTGGGATGTGGGGCCTACCAAGTTTGTTCAACTGATCATCCTAGGTTGACCTAATATCAAGGTCAAATTTGCTTCCTAATGCATTTAAATGGGGAAATTTTTGAAAAGTTTTTTTTTTTTTAAACTATTGAAGCCAAAGTCATTATTCTCACTTGATATGTTTAACCTAATGTGACAATGGCTATAAATAAGTTCCAAAGGTCCAGGCCTTTCAGCCAAGGTCGCTCATATTGGGAGTCCCATCAATTTATTAAACATAGTTTTTTCAGAAACCAGTAGGCCAGTTAAGCTCAAATTTCATATGAAGACTCCTTATAATAAGTTAGGCAACATTTATACAAATTGTTCTGGTCACATGACCAAGATGGCCGACATTCCCATATATGGTAAAATCCCTTTAAAACTCTTCTCCAGAAGGCAGATGACCTTGGGCTTTGGTATGTAACATTAGGGATGTGGGGTCTACCAAGTTTGTTTGACCTTGACCTACTTAACATTAATGTCAAATTTGCTTCCTCATGCATCTGAATTGGATAATACTGTTAGTACTGTTGAAGCCAGTCATTATTATCACTTGATATGTTAAACCTAATGGGACAATGGCTTTCAATAAGTTCCAAAGGTCAAGGTTGACCTTTCAGCCAAGGTCACTCATATTGGAGTCCCGACAATATAATAAAACATTGTATCTCAGAAACCACTTGGCCAATTTAACTCAAATTTCATAGGGAGACTCCTTAAGTTGAGGGGAGTAAACTTATAACAAATGTTGATGGTCACATGACCAAGATGGCCACCGTGCCCATATAAGGTAAAAAACCTTTAATATCTTCTCTGGAACCAAAAGGCCAATGGCCTTGGGACTTGGTATATAGCATTGGGGATGTGGGCCCTACTAGGTTTGCACAAATGATGAATCTGGGTTGACTTTGACCTTTTTTACAGAAAGGCCAAATTTGAATCCTATTGCATTTATATTGGAAAAATCTTGAAATGTTAAGTTTTCTATAACTATTTAAGCGGAAATCATAATACTTGCATGTTAAACCTAATGAGACACTGGTTTTATATAAGCACCAAAGGTCAAGTTAACCTTTCATCCAAGACTGCCACATATGAAACTAAACATTTTTTCTCAGAAATCCCTGGGCTGTTTGAACTCAAATTTCATATAGTATTCAGCAGATAAAACAATATAAATATGATATTTGTTTTAGGTCACTTAACCAAAATGACTACCATGCCCATATATGGTAACACAAAATACATTTAAATAATATGCCTAAGTTGAAGACCTATTTAACATTATTAAGGAGATCAGGTGAGCCCTTCAGGTCCTCTAGTTTCTATATGCAGTCATTAAGATCTTGAGAATTTATTCCAAATGAAAGCCAAACGGCGACTTATTACAGAAATTACACTGACTTTAATTTGGATTAAATTATCAAGGTTTTAACGACTACATGTAGAAAAAAATATTGAAAACCAGGACTTGCCACCTATAGCGGCATTTCGTTGGAAGTCAGAAAAATGAGATTGAACTGTGTTTTTAAAAATCTCCAGAGGAAAGTGCAAACGAACAAGTTACAAGCAGGTGCTAAAAATCTTGAGTTGTTCTCGATTATTTCATGGGACTTACTCAACGTGGGAACAAAAGGTTGGTATCGTTAGACAGACAAGTTTCTCTGGAAGCCAGGACACTTTAGTTTTGCTTATAAAGTTGAGTTTTTGGGCTGTTTTGATGAGCCAAACAGGATACACTAGCAACTACTGTCCTGCCAGCCAAGAGTGACAGTGACGTCATGTTTTGTTTACAAAGTTATCCGGGACTTATAATTGATAGGTCTTTTGTATATTTATCCTATCCACAGGATAGGATAAATACACAAGTGATATATCATTTCGTGTTAGCTCAAGTGGAGGATACAAGTTAATGATTTACTTAACAATTGTAAACAAAAAGTCACTGTCACTCTTGGTTGGCACGACAGTAGTGTGACAGTTATAGTCCTTGTCTATGTTTACAGATACATGCCTACTTTTTCATAAAATATTGTGACAAGTTCCTGTGGTTTTCTATATGCTTATATAGGGAGAGCATTTAAAAATCTTTTTGTTTGAAACCACAAGGCCTAAAGTATATTTTGATTGAACTTAGTATGTTGACACTTAAACATTGGCTGTGCTACATAAATGACAGGCTTTAGCTATGATCTGATGGACTAAGATGTGGGAGAAATGAGATTTGAGCCGCACCATGTGATTTTCATTAATGTGGCGCTTTGACAAGTGTAGACTCAAGACGAGCCTGTGCAGCCTCCTTTTAAGCTTAGAAGCTACAAATGATGTTCATTCAGTAGCTTAACAGTCATAGAATATTCAAGCGACTAGCTAAGGCTCTGATCAGACTGCGCGTATGCGCAGGCTGATCTGAGGCTTTGCTGGATGCACATACCACATTGTTGGAAATCTCATGTCACGGCTCATTTCTATTTTGTGATAACATCCTCTTCTCATGAGTTTGGACTCTGGTGAGCTATCCAGGGTCCTCTTCTTACTTTTGTGTTCTCCTTGCTGAAGGGTAAAATGCATTTTACAGGTCAGGAAGTAAGGGCGAGCTTGGCATTTATTTTACTGGACAGAATCTGAAGTACTTGCAAATGCGAGTCAGCGATTAGAATTTTACTTCCCTGCTGTGATGATTTTTTTGTTTGATTTGATTCTTTACGTCCCATCAACAATCTTTCAGTTAAACAGGGACGGGTCTTCATGGGTTGAACCAGTACTAAGCTAGGATTAATGTGTCTTGCTCAAGGACCACAACGCAGCAACGCCGGTGAGGCTCGAACCCGCGGCCTCTCGGTCTCGAGTCAAGCACTCTACCACTGAGCCACTGCGCTCCCTGTGCTGTGATGAAATATTTCCCATTGTTCAAAGAGGAGTTAACCCTTAAAGCCCCAATCACAACTGCAGCAGCTGGCAAATTTTGATCATCTTTCCCAATTTTCGAAAAAAACTAACGTATGATATTTCATGAGAATCATCTGCCAGCAGATGATTCTCATGAAATATCATACCTTATTTGTTGTTTTTGAAAAGCAGCAAAATTTGAAACTGTCGTCTGCTGCAAATTATAGGTGGCACTTTTAAGGGTTAATCTTTTGAGGACTGGAAACCCCTAAATAGGTATTTCGGCAAACAGTAAAGACCCAGATGAAATGCCGCATGATGTGGCATTTCATCAGGGTCAGCACTGCTTGCTAAGACAAGATCATTCTTCAGATAAAGAAATGCAATATTTTTTTGGAAATCATAACCTGTGATTCCTCAATATATACAATAGACCATTCTAATTTTCTTGTATGTCGCTTCATGGAATATTCCATTGGTCCTAAAAGGGTTAATGTAGAAATATTATAGATTTGATCAGACAGCTGTTCTTGGGCTTGGCTTGGAAAAAGATGTACTGAGGTTGCCAACTTTCTGGTGGTGTGCCCATATTATATACATAGGAACGTCCATTGATGAAAATCTGAAACAGAGAGAAATACATGTATTTACATTTTTCTTTTGTATACAGTAAAACCTGTGTAAAATGGCCACTCTCAAAAATACCAAAAATTGTTTTTCAAGACTAATTATCACTTAATGCAGGTCAAAAGCATGGCAGAATGCATTCTGCAACACTTTCGGCCTTCATTTAGCTACCATTTGTCATTAAGATCTTTGTTTTTGCTTTTTTTGAGTGGTCGTTTTACACAGGTTTTACTGTGCTAATGGATTTCCCTTCTGGGATGAAACAATAAACTTGGGATGGTCGATTGTAAATGTCTGGTGGTGTTAGGTTATTATTCAAAAACAAAATGTTTACTTTTTTGTCTGAAGATATAACAGGCGCTTTGCTGAATTTCATATAAGGCTTCCTTTTTGAGAAAACTTACCCTCATCGTCCTAAAGGACAAAATCGGTCTCAAATCAAAACTAAATGCCTCTTCTTTAATTTTGATTGGGTCGTACATTTGAAAATCGGTAGCGTCATATTTAAAAAAGGCGAGATAACTCTATCCTTGCAAAAAAGGGAATTGTGTGTACGAATTTCAAAACAATTTTTAGCAGTTTAAAAACATTTTTTTCCCTAAATGATTTTATTTTTTAAAATGATTTTAACTTTTATTTATTTTTAAATTAAGTTTGGCTCTTTTTCTTCATTTGCAGATATAACTATTGAGGGATAACTCTTATTACCATATAAAATAGAACATTTTCCTCGATATCGTTTCTTATAATACCGTTATTTTTAGTTCAAAAACATAAAACTTGATCAATTCTAAGAAAAATATAAATTTGATTAAAAAAAATCACGATTAACAGCATTCTGTCGTGCTTGATGGCTCAGAAAAACACTAGCAAAGTTGCTACCCCAGTGTGAAAAATACTCTGTTTTCGTGTATTTCATCAATACACTTGATATAGTATTAGGCGCATTTGAGAAAATTTACCTCATCGTCCTAAAGGATGAAACTAGTCTTCAATTGAAGATAAATGTCTACGGTAAATGTTCTAAAATTACGAACACTAAAAAATAATTATTTTTTTCCGTTGTCCGTAATTTTAGAAATTACGTTTGTGAAAAAATGCTAGTGTTCGAAATTTTAGAATGTGGGCTTTATCATGAGGACAACGGTATATATGCATGTCAAAATGTGGTAGAAACTTGTTGAAAAAACGGCGATATGATTCTGTGCTATCTCCTCTTTTTCTTTTCTTTAATCTTATTAAAACCGCCGCTAAATTCATGTGGACCGAGTCAGTAAAATGTCCAGCTCATGCGGTATTCGCCTAGTCGAGAGCCAGGCACGTGCATATTATGTCGCTCAATTTACTTACAAGTCATATAAACTATTCGATAAGCCGGGTCTCCTATGTTCACTTTTCTCGGACTACCGATGAATCACTACACTATTTCGTTCTTCCTTAAGAAAAACCAAAACGTTTTTGCTCGCTCTGCCGACTTCGAATTCCAGTTAATATTGTACCTCGGACCCAGTAATTTTGGGTCCGAGATTGTACTCAAGAATTTAAACCGCTAGATATCTCGTATGATCAGATTTTTTTGCAAAGATCGACACAAAACTTTGAAATACGTAGACGAGTTCCCAGAGTAAAAAAACCCAAACTGACGAAATTCAAAAAGACTCTGTACTCGTCGATCCGCCGATGCAATGTTTACTTTGACGTGCCTGCACTAGTCTCTCTCTCTCTCTCTCTCTCTCTCTCTCTCTCTCTCTCTCTCTTTACATTTGCAAACACGGTTTGGATCCAGATCAGACCCGAATGATATCCAGGATAGAATGTTTCGTCAATTTAAAAAATGTGTGCATGCGATAGAAAGAACCCAAAGCGTTAATAACTTAGTGGAATGTCCGACTTTGTCGTACAAAAGCCAATGCGCACGAGGGTCTTCATCGGAAGCAGTTGTAATAAGATTGACTGACCCAAACATTGTGTTTCGATATTCTAAGAAACTAAGCCACAACAAAAGATTCGTGTGCAAACACCATGCAGTCTCTCTCTCTCTCTCTCTCTCTCTCTCTCTCTCTACTTCAATTTTGGCAAACAGTTTAGATTCAGAAGATCGTCCGACGTAAACAAACATAGCCTACCAGTATATATGTTTATTCATAATTGGGTTCGGGCCAAGAGTTATAATCTTGTCCGACTTTGCGTCTGATGATCACGGAACATTTCAGACAAGTACCTTCTTTCAGATGCATGACATGGGCGGATCCAGAGGGGGGGAGGGGGCAGGGGGTCCGGACCCCCCCCCCCCCCCTGAAAAATCACTTAAATATAGGGTTTCCTAGCAATATTGATCCGGATCCCCTAAAAATCACAAAGCTACCAAGCCAGCATTCAATGGTGGGTCATTGACAGGCCAGCAAAACGCCATTTAAAAGGCGTTTCGCTGATGGGCCGATGGTGGTCCAATTTTAGTGGCATTTCGGTCCTCTCACTACCCCCTCTGACAAAATGTTCTGGATCCGCGCATGCATGCAGTGCATGTGAACCGGCTCGATTGAAATTAAAATGTCGACGGACATAATCTCATGACATTTTGGTACTTAAAACGTGCGACAAAGACTCAGACGAGCCTGCGCATGTCTGCATTCTCAATTCTGCATTGATGGCTCTGGTATGTCAAGCATCACCGCTTTTATGTTGAATGGATTAATTTTGTGTCTCACGACTCGAACCACAACTTGAAAAAAGGCCCTTTTGTATATAAGTTTGTATAAGCAAACTAACTTAGCAAATTTACTCAGTTGTTTAACGCTGTGGTTTGCATGGCTTTTTTTAAAGTAGTAACATCTACTGTTATTTTTACTTGCAAATGTTCAATTTTGACGACCAGGCAGCGTATGACCTACGTCCTTCATGGTGAACATAAGATTAGATGGGCGTTTTCTCGCGGTGAATGTAACTCCTAATCCTTGCCCGAGGCATGTCTGTTTAATGTCTGTGACCATGTTAATGACCATTGCTGAAGAATTCTGATGGATCGAATGCTTCTTATAGGTAAACATTTCGCCAATGAAGGGTTTTAAAAAATATTTGAGCCTGCACTGTTTTCCGTCGATAGATGCATAGACAGCCTAAACCAATAACATACACGAACTTTGTCACGTTCATGTAGAAAAGTCCGTGCTTTTAATGCGCTCTTGCCTTTGATCTTATCTGAAAGCATGTATCGCACAATTAGCAGACAAAAAGTATAGTCTTGCGCTCGGCAGGTAAAACAGAACGTCAGGTGCCAGATTACCCATTTAAGTAGAATGGAACCTTCCAAATGTCGCTGTACGGTATAAGTAAACCGAGCATAAACGGACATCGATTTTCCGCCGAAAATAACTTGTGTTCGTAATTTTAGAAATTCACTTTTCCAAAAAAAGGTCAGTGTTCGATTTTTTAGGATGTTTTGATAATTATTTACAGCAATAATTTTAGGTGTTCGTAGTTTTAGAGTGTTCGAAATTTTAGAACATTTACCTTAATTTTTGATTGGGTTGCACACTCAGAAGTGGGTAGCATCATATTGAAAAAGGGGAGATAACTCTATTCTCGCAGAAAACAGAATCACAAAGTACGTATTTTAAAAGTATCAAGTATGGACTTTTTTCTGAAGACTAAGGGTCTGACATCTTTCTGTAAGGTAATTTGGTATGCTTAATCCGAAACCAATGTTTGCAAGCTGAGAAATGGCGTCTTATTTAACTTGTTTGCATGTTTTCAAGATGGCTGCCAAATCATACATAATCTTACACTGTTGTTGATTCATTGTTTAATGTACCTTGGAATATTTGTGGAGGTTCTGTGGTGGTCTTTGTTTTGTTATGCATCTCTTTGTGTTCTTTTTATTTTTTGTTATGCATCTCTTTGTGTTCTATCTATTTTTGTTAAAACCTTGACGAGGAAGAGAATGATATTTGCTTTGCTTTAAGTGTGTTTCTGATGTCATGTGACTGTAAGTGTTCTGTTGCTCTTCCTCACCATGCGGTGGGTTGATCTGCAGTAGTTATTGTGGTATTTCCTGTTTATACTCGCTTATTGCTTATCTAGTGTCCTGCTATTATAATGAATGTTTCATTCATAGCACTATTTTGGACTAGTTTCAAGCTTTTAAAGTGATAAACAAGGAATGAGTTTTGAGAATCGACAAGTTGCTTTAATTTAAGTGTCGTCACAATGTCCATTCTTCCTACAAAATGTGTTACATTATCTATAGATCAAAAGTAAAAAATATTGAAATTCCTTAGTACACCAGGGTCGAATAAGACCAGCCTTTCGTTCTCAGGACAACTTCTCATGGGCATCAAATTGTTTTGTTGGACCACCTTCAATAGGTTAAAGTATTGCTCTGAAAATAACCCCTTTTGGGCTATGTGAAATTGTGTGGTTTCCATGGCAACCAAAATGCACTTCAAAACAGTTGGGTATATCCCTACTTATTACTTATATCTCAGCAGAACCACATCCTAAAGTAATGACTCAATAAAAAAAATTAAAGGTAAGACATAGCAGCCTCTTTCAGCGGTAAAGTATGCTAATCATCAAATTTGCATATTCATGAAAATTAATGAATACATTAGAAATAAAAGAAAAACCGTAAAAAAAGAGGGTGTACCCACAAAGATACTAACATCTCACCTCCAAATTATTTTTGGCAACCACTCTTGGTACCAAATAATTGCCAAAGCACTGCACTTTTACCAAATGGTCCATTATGCAAATTTTCTAACATTCCCATCCAATAAATATTAATCTATTTCACCATTTTGATCAAATGACTATGTCTCAATTTTTATTTGGTACCAAGTTTTGTAAGATAGGATAGTTAGCAGCTAGCGTCATGGTAATTTTGAAGGTACACCACCTTAATTTTTAGTACCAATTTTGTCTTATGTTTACATTAATATTCATGAATATTTAAATTAGATAATTCGTATATTTAATCATTTTGGTCAAATGCCAATGTCTCAACTTTCATTTGTTACCAAGTTTTGTAGGATATTTTGTAGGTATACCCCTTTAATTTTTCTTCGAACATTTCTTATTTCTTATGTTTTCATTAATATTTATGAATATCCAAATTAGATTATTCGTATATTGAATCATTTTGGTCAAATGGCTATGTCTCACCTATTTTTGTAGTCAAGGATAGTTGGCAGCTGGCGTACAGGTAAATTTGCCTTAGTAAATTTTCCAATTTTCTCTTATTTCTTATTTTTACATTAATATTCATAGATATTCAAATTAGATTATTTGTATATTTAACCATTTATTTCAAAATGCAATGTCTTAATTTTTACTTGGTGCAAAGTTTTTTCGTCTGTTATAGTCAGTAGAAGACATACAGGTAATTTCGTAGGTATACCACCTTATTTTTTCTACCAATTTTCTCTTATATCTTATGTTTCATTAATATTCATGAATATTCAAATTAGATAGTTAGTATATTTTATCATTTTGGTCAAATTGTTATGTCTCAAATTTTATTTGGTACCTATTATTGTAGTATAAGATAGTTAGTAGCTGATGTAGAGGTTATTTTGTAGGTTTAATCCCTTAATTTTTCAACCAATTTTCTCTTATGTCGTATGTTCTCATTAATATTAATGAACATGCAAATTAGATAATTCGTATATCTATTCAGTTGGTCAGTTTTCCAATGTCTCAACTTTAATATCTAATGATTGCGTCATAATGCTATGTCAGAAATTCTATTTTATTTACTCAAGAAAGAAAAACTAGATCTTTCAAACATATATACTTTTGTGCGAGTCAAATTAAAAAAAAAAGCAGAGAAGCAATATTTCAAGGAGGTACTTAATGACAACTCATCTATGCTGTTTTTACATTATTTCTAATACCAGAGTTACCGGTATCAGATACATCGCGATGCTGTTTCATTATTCTAGACAGGTAAGTAAAGTTATATATATTTGACCGTGTTTAAATCGTACATGTTAGGACTATGGCGATTCAGTGCTGGTGCATCGAATCCCGACGTCTCTGGGAGGTCACAATTACTGAAATAATAAGTCATTCTTTTTCTATTTTGTCGTCTGTTGAATCGACCAGCATTCCGTGTACATCAAGACGGAGACTTTTATGTACAGTATAAAATATTAACATATCAGGGCAGGGACTTTTAGGTATAATATGAAAGAGGTTTACATATCGAGACAGACTTTTAAGTACTGTATAAAAGATTCTTAGATGTTAACATATCAAGACAGACTTTTGGGCACAATATAAAAGAGGTTGACCTCAAGACAGATACTTTTAAGGTACAATAATTCCAACTCAATGTTTTCATCGTTTTTTTTTTGGCGATTCTATTGGTCCGTTAACAAAATTAAATGTTTTTTACACTTTGATAAAACCAATGCGTATGAATATTTGATGTCTGCCTTGATATCACAGTTTTAAGAAAATGTTAACAATAATAACGTTTGAACTGAACATAAAACTTCGAACACAAGTATTCTAAGGTCGGCAAATAACTCTTCTGGCAAAAGAAACCACAAACAGTTATGTAATGGGCTACCTAGCGCCGTTAGTTGGAGGTACTACCTTCAGTCTTTCATCATTGAATGATGCCACATTTCAGCTAAAACATTCACAAATGAATAATTTTCTCACACAAACCACATAAAAATGAAAGAAAAAGTTGCTCCCTACAACATATTCCAGTTGTTTGTGGGTTTTCTCTACTGGTTTTTAGTTTAAACATATTTTATTTCAACTTGATAAGATACACATACAAATATATACAAGCTACATAATGTAAAAGGATTAGAACGAAAGCTGGAAGCTTATGTTATTCTTCACCTAGCAATAATCAGATGTAAAAATAATGGCGTTGTTTTAAGCTGTTGAAATATAATACTTTAACACAATCTTACTTGTTACGTCAACATACCTTTGCGCCAAGTATGTGTATGTTACGTCTTCATAAATGGCACTGTTATTGTGCTGTTGCTCTCTTTTAATTAACACATACATTATGTGCACTATTGAGCACTTCGTTATGGCGATCTGAAATTTTAGCAGGTCTAATCATTCTATTTGGTGCAAAGGTCTGTTAACGTAATGTGAAAATGTAGAACAGAAAAAATACTTTATAACAAAAATCACTGAAAAGAGAGGGAAAATGCAAGCTAGTAGTTTGTTAATGTTGATTTCAACGTTAGAAATTGTATAATGTCAGAAATGCACTAACTGTTTCTATGAAAATTGAATACTTAAAAAAAAGAAAAAAAAATGATGATGAATGAGTAGACTTGGGGCACGAATCTGAAACCTTGTACCGTCTTTCCTACTTTTCGTTTTTATACTTCTATGTGATAGGTGTTGTTTTAAAATCGTTTGGTGTTAACAATATATGTTTGCACAGCTTCAAAAATTTCGATGTTTATGTTCATAGGGAGCGAGTTGTTACCAAATAGGAGAGTCTGTAGTGTTACGGAAGTATGCTGAGAAACAGCACGCACGAGCTCAACTCTTTGTGCTTGATAATTATGACATTTCATGAGAAAGTGGTCGGCATTTTCAACATGGCCACAGAGACAGAGAGGCGATTCATTGATTCCTTTTTGATAGAGATCATTGTTTAGAGAGCTACATTTGGTACGAATTCTGACATGAAGTACCTGGGCTTTTCTGTTACCAGTGTAAAAATATTTTGGGACAACATTAATATCTGAGTTCAATTTGCGTTTAAAACTGTTAATCGAATCACAATTTCGCACATCAAGGGGTAAAGTGTTCCACTCTCTGATGCTCGAAGGCAGAAAAGAGTTAAAATACTGTGTTGTTCGTGAGTGTATTGTACGAATGTTGTGTGCATTGCGAAGGTTGTAAGAAGATTGTGTATCTACAGTAGGAGGTATTAAGGAACAAAGATATAAAGGTGACAGATTGTTGAACATTTTATAAAGAAGCAAAAGCTTGTGTTTTCTACGTCTTTTTTCCAAACTTTCCCATCCGACTTATTCATAAAGAGCGTGTAAAGAGACAAATTTCGTTGCTCCTGAGACTATCCTCGCTGCCTGGTTTTTGATATATTGTCAAAGTTTTCAAAATATGATTAAATACTGCTGTTAAAACCAAGGTGCTCAGAGTTTTTCACCTCGTAGATGACACAATATGACGGCTGTGACGTCAGCCCAACCTTATGAATCGTTGTGTCCGAGATCAAACATACACCAGATTTAAATATAACTAGAACACATTCGATGGCGCGCCACCGCAAATACCAGGTTCTCGAAGAAATCAATTGGTAATTGACCCTTTGACCCACATCCAAGGGTCACCAGTTTGATCGTAGGTTAAAATTTTTTAGTGTATCCTGGTCTACTGCTAATCTCCTTTAATTTGATATGCCACATGACCATGTTCAGAAAATTGAGACCCCTGGGGGTTGGGACCCAAAAAATTGTGCCTGTGCATGTGCCATTTATGTAAGTAACTCACACACCAAATCTTGTTGAATTTTGGGATTTTTTTTTACCCCCAGCCCCCAACGGTACCCCCAAGTCCCACCCCCTGGGCATGACCCAGGCGACCAGATGAAAATCCTGTCTGATATGTTATATATCATTCATTTGTGAGAAGATACACAAAGTTTGGTTTAAAAATCTTTGAAATTGACTTTGTAATTCAGATTTAATGATATTTGACCTTTTGGCCCCTCCCTAAGGCTCCAGGGGGCGGGGATATCAAAAATGGTGCTGTTGCATTCATGTAAATAACTCACACACCAAATCTGGCTGAATTTCGGAAAAAAATTGGCCCAAACCCCCCCCACGGTACCCGCAAGTCCCACCCCTGGGGCATGACCCAGGTGGCCAAATCAAAATCCCGTCTGATATGTTTGGCACCTCCCCAAGGCCCCAGGGGGCGGGGCCAAAACAAATGTGCCGTTGCACGCCCCCCCTTCATGTGAGCAACTCACACACCAAATTGGGTTGGGTTTCATCCAATGGTTTAGGAGGGGATAGCATTATGGACGGACGGAGGCGATTGCAATATCCCCGACGCTTTTTAGTTCGCCTGAGCCGAAGGCTCATGGGTGAGCTAATAGTATACCAGTCACTCTGGCATCTGTCTCGTCCGTCGTCACCCGTCCGTCCACAATTTCAAACATCTTCTCCTTCGATGTCATTCACGTAATTTGTCATTCAGAATTTGCTACTTCCTTGTTAAGGCGGCGTAGTCTTCTAACGCTCTCTATCATTCAGCAAAATGCTATCTTTTTAAGCTGCTGTCTCCTTTTTAATTCTCGTCGCCAATGAATTGACTAGACAATTACTTAGTTAAGCATTTAATTATGTCAGTCTGTAAATCAGAATGAACAACAAAATAACTAGGTAACCAATGTATATATGCAACGACGTTACGCCGTAACGTCATGTAACATTAGACTGGTAATGGATATTACAGACATATCAGGACAAAGACGTTTAGGTACAGTATAAAAGAGGTCGACATCAATACATAGACTCTTTGGTCCAATATCAAATCAGTTGACATACACATTCAGACTTTTAGATACATTATAAAAAAGTTTATCAAGAGAGAAGCTTTTAGGTATAGTATTAAACTGTCAACATATCAAGACAGAGGCTTTTTCGCACAGTATAAAAGAGGCTAACATATCAAGACAGATACCTTTAGGCACTGTATAAAAGAGGTTGACATAATATGGCAGAGACCTTCAAGTTAAGCTACGGATAAAAGAGAATTGCATATCAATACAGAGACCTTCAGGTACAACATAAAATAGGTTGACATATCAAGACAGAGACATGTAGGTACAGTATAAAAGTGGTTGACATCACGACAGAGACATGTAGGTACAGTATAAAAGTGGTTGACATCACGACATACCTGTAGGTATAGTATAAAAGTGGTTTACATCATGACAGAGACATGTAGGTACAGTATAAAAGTGGTTGACATCACGACAGAGACATGTAGGTATAGTATAAAAGTGGTTGACATCACGACAGACATGTAGGTACAGTATAAAAGTGGTTGACATCACGACAGAGACATGCAGGTACAGTATAAAAGTGATTGACATCACGACAGAGACATGTAGGTACAGTATAAAAACGGTTGACATCACGACAGACATGTAGGTACAGTATAAAAGTGATTGACATCACGACAGAGACATGTAGGTACAGTATAAAAGTGGTTCACATCACGACAGAGACATGCAGGTACAGTATAAAAGTGATTGACATCACGACAGAGACATTTAGGTACAGTATAAAAGTGATTGACATCACGACAGAGACATGTAGGTACAGTATAAAAGTGATTGACATCACGACAGAGACATGTAGGTACAGTTTAAAAGTGATTGACATCACGACAGAGTCATGTAGGTACAGTATAAAAGTGATTGACATCACGACAGAGACATGTAGGTACAGTATAAAAGTGATTGACATCACGACAGAGACATGTAGGTACAGTTTAAAAGTGATTGACATCACGACAGAGTCATGTAGGTACAGTATAAAAGTGATTGACATCACGACAGAGACATGTAGGTACAGTTTAAAAGTGATTGACATCACGACAGAGTCATGTAGGTACAGTATAAAAGTGATTGACATCACGACAGAGACATGTAGGTACAGTATAAAAGTGATTGACATCACGACAGAGACATGTAGGTACAGTATAAAAGTGGTTGACATCACGACAGAGACATGTAGGTACAGTATAAAAGTGGTTGACATCACGACAGACATGTAGGTACAGTATAAAAGTGATTGACATTACGACAGAGACATGTAGGTACAGTATAAAAGTGGTTGACATCACGACAGAGACATGCAGGTACAGTATAAAAGTGATAAACATCACGACAGAGACATGTAGGTACAGTATAAAAGTGGTTGACATCACGACAGACTAAGGTACAGTATAAAAGAGGTTGACACATCAAGACAGACTTTTCGGTACAATATATCAGTTTACCATTAACTGTTTGAACTAACGATAATGACGTAATTTTCGAGTTGTGCGTTGATTCAGTGTCATTAGCGACGTCATTCAAAAAGTGCAACGTCAACGTGACCTGATAAAGGCACATGCCGTGAGATAGACAACGTTTATCAAGCAACGTGCAACAATGCAGTTAATATGCGAGGTAAGTGATAAAAGAGATTAACATATCAAGACAGATACTTTTAGGTTCAATATAAAAGAGGATAACATATCTACAGTACAGCATTAAGGAGGTTGATACCAAGAGAGACTTGTATGTACAGTATAAAAAGGGTTTGACATAAAACATATTAAGACAGAGACTTGTATGTACAGTATAAAAAGGGTTTGACATAAAACATATTAAGACAGAGACTTGTATGTACAGTATAAAAGGGTTTGACATAAAACCTATTAAGACAGAGACTTGTATGTACAGTATAAAAAGGGTTTGACATAAAACATATCAAGACAGAGACTTGTATGTACAGTATAAAAGAGGTTGACATAAAACATATCAAGACAGAGACCTGTATGTACAGTATAAAAGAGGTTGACATAAAACATATCAAGACAGAGACTTGTATGTACAGTATTAAAAGGGTTTGACATAAAACATATTAAGACAGAGACTTGTATGTACAGTATAAAAGAGGTTGACATAAAACATATCAAGACAGAGACTTGTATGTACAGTATAATAGAGGTTGACATAAAACATATCAAGACAGAGACTTGTATTTACAGTATAAAAGAGGTTTACATAAAACGTATCAAGACAGAGACCTGTATGTACAGTATAAAAGAGGTTGACATAAAACATATCAAGACAGAGACTTGTATGTACAGTATAAAAAGGGTTTGACATAAAACATATCAAGACAGAGACTTGTATGTACAGTATAAAAGAGGTTGACATAAAACATATTAAGACAGAGACTTGTATGTACAGTATAAAAGAGGTTGACATAAAACATATCAAGACAGAGACTTGTATGTACAGTATAAAAAGGGTTTGACATAAAACATATCAAGACAGAGACTTGTATGTACAGTATAAAAGAGGTTGACATAAAACATATCAAGACAGAGACTTGTATGTACAGTATAATAGAGGTTGACATAAAACATATCAAGACAGTGACTTGTATGTACAGTATAAAAGAGGTTGACATAAAACATATCAAGACAGAGACTTGTATGTACAGTATAAAAGAGGTTGACATAAAACATATTAAGACAGACACTTGTATGTACAGTATAATAGAGGTTGACATAAAACATATCAAGACAGAGACTTGTATGTACAGTATAAAAAGGGTTTGACATAAAACATAATAAGACAGAGACTTGTATGTACAGTATAAAAGAGGTTGACATAAAACATATCAAGACAGAGACTTGTATGTACAGTATAAAAGAGGTTGACATAAAACGTATCAAGACAGAGACTTGTATGTACAGTATAAAAAGGGTTTGACATAAAACATATCAAGACAGAGACTTGTATGTACAGTATAAAAGAGGTTGACATAAAACATATCAAGACAGAGACTTTTATGTACAGTATAAAAAGGGTTTGACATAAAACATATTAAGACAGAGACTTGTATGTACAGTATAAAAGAGGTTGACATAAAACATATCAAGACAGAGACTTGTATGTACAGTATAAAAGAGGTTGACATAAAACATATCAAGACAGAGACTTGTATGTACAGTATAAAAAGGGTTTGACATAAAACATATTAAGACAGAGACTTGTATGTAATGTATAAAAGAGGTTGACATAAAACATATCAAGACAGAGACGTGTATGTACAGTATAAAAGAGGTTGACATAAAACATATCAAGACAGAGACTTGTATGTACAGTATAAAAGAGGTTGACATAAAACATATCAAGACAGAGACTTGTATGTACAGTATAAAAGAGGTTGACATAAAACATATTAAGACAGACACTTGTATGTACAGTATAATAGAGGTTGACATAAAACATATCAAGACAGAGACTTTTATGTACAGTGTTAAAGAGGTTGACATAAAACATATCAAGACAGAGACTTGTATGTACAGTATAAAAGAGGTTGACATAAAACATATCAAGACAGAGACTTGTATGTACAGTATAAAAGAGGTTGACATAAAACATATCAAGACAGACACTTGTATGTACAGTATAATAGAGGTTGACATAAAACATATCAAGACAGAGACTTGTATGTACAGTATAAAAGAGGTTGACATAAAACATATCAAGACAGAGACTTGTATGTACAGTATAATAGAGGTTGACATAAAACATATCAAGACAGAGACTTGTATGTACAGTATAAAAGAGGTTGACATAAAACATATCAAGACAGAGACTTGTATGTTCAGTATAAAAGAGGTTGACATAAAACATATCAAGACAGAGACTTGTATGTTCAGTATAAAAGGGTTTGACATAAAACATATCAAGACAGAGACTTGTATGTACAGTATAAAAGAGGTTGACATAAAACATATCAAGACAGAGACTTGTATGTTCAGTATAAAAGGGTTTGACATAAAACATATCAAGACAGAGACTTGTATGTACAGTATAAAAGAGGTTGACATAAAACATATCAAGACAGAGACTTGTATGTTCAGTATAAAAGGGTTTGACATAAAACATATCAAGACAGAGACTTGTATGTACAGTATAAAAGAGGTTGACATAAAACATATCAAGACAGAGACTTGTATGTACAGTATAATAGAGGTTGACATAAAACATATCAAGACAGAGACTTGTATGTACAGTATAAAAGAGGTTGACATAAAACATATCAAGACAGAGACTTGTATGTTCAGTATAAAAGAGGTTGACATAAAACATATCAAGACAGAGACTTGTATGTACAGTATAATAGAGGTTGACATAAAACATATCAAGACAGAGACTTGTATGTTCAGTATAAAAGAGGTTGACATAAAACATATCAAGACAGAGACTTGTATGTACAGTATAATAGAGGTTGACATAAAACATATCAAGACAGAGACTTGTATGTACAGTATAAAAGAGGTTGACATAAAACATATCAAGACAGAGACTTGTATGTACAGTATAAAAGAGGTTGACATAAAACATATCAAGACAGAGACTTGTATGTACAGTATAAAAGAGGTTGACATAAAACATATCAAGACAGAGACTTGTATGTACAGTATAAAAGAGGTTGACATAAAACATATCAAGACAGAGACTTGTATGTACAGTATAAAAGAGGTTGACATAAAACATATCAAGACAGAGACTTGTATGTACAGTATAAAAGAGGTATAAAGAGGTATTTTAGTATAAAAAGTAAGAAAGAAGGAAATGTCAGGAACCGATACAATCAGTACCACACCTGACCCAGAACACCTTATGGGAAAGTGACAAAAGAACAAGAAAACGTCACATACAGTTCTAAGCGCCTTAAGGACAACTCAGACTCAGGGCCGTCGCCGTGTATTTCAAAGTGGTCCGAAGGCATGAAAGGGTGGAGAGCACTAATGGGTAATCATTCCACCCTATCGTTAGGGGGTCTCCCCTGATATTTTTTTTTTAATTTTGAGCATTTCTATGGTGGTTTTTATGGGGTTTAATGCGTTTGGGACTCTACTACAGTCGCTTTGGATCATGTTTTTTGCCAGAAAAGATTTTCCTTGTGGAGTGGGAAGCCGAATGCAGGACAAAATCCTTTTTAAAATAGTTCGATTTTCACTTTTTTCGTCGGCACGTTACTTTGACATATGTCTCCGCAGGTTTTGTCAGAGGACTTTTAGCACTGATCCTTGGGGAGTGGTTTCAAAAAGATATACACTATAGCGTCTTTTCAAGCAGGCTTCATCTAGATTTTGGATGCGCAACTTTTCTTGACGACTTCCCTTGTTGGTGACAAAACGTGAGATCTTTGGCTTTATCGTAATGAAGCCAGGCCATAATGTCGAACCAAGATGGCAAAACACTTCTCTGTACACATGGTCCAGGCCCCGGTGTCCAGGCTTCTTTACGGCAGATGACCGTTGAGGGAACCGAAAACTCTTGGGCTAAATTGGAACAGGCAGGGCTTGAATATCCTTAACGGAATAGAAATGGGCTCGCGATGTTCATATTATATGAATTAACAACGTTTTAAACTTTAGAATAATAAGAAAAAAAGCAAAACAACACTGAATCACAGAAGTTAACATGGCTTTGATAAATGAGTCTCAACATGAGAAAACCTGTCTTCTGGGTTTTCGACCATGCAAGCCTCAAACCAAACTGCTCAGTTACAGAGATTAGCTAGAATGCTAAAATATTGTGTATATTGCAAGTTATCAATATTACTTTCTAGAGGTTGAACAACAAAGTCGCTGATCAGACCGCGCGTCCGCGCAGGCTGGCCTGCGCCTTTGTTGTTGAAATGCATCTACCTTAGGTTTTCTCGCGATGCGACCCATAACCCATATTTCTGTGACTGCTTGTTTTAACACATTGGCAAGGTCTAATTATGACATTCGCAACGTTTGCAGTGTTTCAGTAAATATTGTCGCATCAGAGGTACACTCAAAGAAAAATAAGCCAAAAGGAGAAAAAGGGACACGGCGGAAAACATACTCGACCAAAAAAGTGGGTCCAGCAACTCTTGACCTGCCGGACCGGCGACGACGGCCTTAACCACTTTCCCAACTGGTGGCCACAAGACTGCAAGTGCAAGACACATACAAGGCAGTATGTCAAAGACGAACACAAATAAAGAAGTACCGCCTTGGAACGGTCAGTTAGAAAATTACTGGAGAGAAAAACTAGTATCACAAGCTTAAAAACTCTGAGTATAAGGAAATAAAATAATCCTGCAAGCTATTTTAAAGGCGCCAGGACCCTTGAACGGAAGTTCCTATTGGATACCATGAGGATTTGTAATTAAAGCAGCGACATGTGATTTTCAACAATGTGGCATTTTGACGAGTGTAAACTCAGACGAGCCTGTGCAGCCTCCTTTTAAGCTTAGAAACTCCAAATGATGTTCTGTCAATAGCATAACACACATAGAGAATTCAAGCGACTAGCAAAGGCTCTGATAAGACTGCGTGTATGCGCAGGCTGATCTGAGTCTTTGCTGGTCGCACATATCACATTGTTGGAAATCTCATGTCTCGGCTCATTTGTGGCTGCCTCTTTCAAAGGCGCGCCGATGCACGTGTGAGTTGGCGTTACGTCGTGACGTAACGTTATAAGAATTGTGACGTCATGTCATGGGGATCACACAGCCACTTGCTTGAATGAGCTATCGTTAACGTTCAAGCTCCTGTTGATCGAAAAAATCCCTAAGTCTTATGGCTTAAATACAAATACTCGCATCTTCGGGATTCACTTTTACTGTTTGTATCTTTTCAATGTTAATGATGATTACGGCACATTTTCAACGGTAGAATATAGAGGATATTCAAATTTTTGGAATGAATATGCCATTTATTTCATCGAGTGAAGCGAAAAATGCATATTTCATGAGTGGCGAAGCCACGAATGAAATATACATTTTCTCGCTTCACGAGATGAAATAAATGGCATATTCATTCCAAATATTTGAATTTTCTTTTTATTATATACTATTTTAAGCGTTACAGATTTTTTGCAGTAAATGACGTCATACACGTTCGCACATTGCGTCATTTTAATGATGACGCATAATGTACAATGACGGCCGAAACTAAAAGCATACGAGCAGGAGTAGAAAAAGTGAAAATTTCAGCAAATCTTGACAATTTTATTACCAAAATATTTCTTGCGATCTAACTAAGAAAATGAATACCCACACTTTGTGTTTTTGTCCACTAATAAGAAAGTTACAGGCGTTTGAAATTCTGAAGTGGGCTCAAGGAAGTCAATGGAGAAAGCAGAGGATATCCAATTTCACCCGTGAAATACAACTTATATTTTCACTGCAGTGAAAATACAGCTTTTGATATTTTCACAGCTGTGAAATACAGCTTTTTTAAAATATGCATTATATTTATTCAATATTTTTTCTGTATTTCATTACTTTGTATATAATAAAAGGTTTTTAGTTCGATCGAATCGACTCCGTATAGATACCGGAACTCTCGGTTGACAGAATGGAAATCAGACCTTCATATAGCAGATGAATAGAACAGAACAGAGCCTCTAATCGTAAGTTGTTGTTGGTTGGTTGCTACGAGGGCTGTTCAAATATGAATGCAAGTAGCTTTATAACTTTCTTCACATATTCGCTATGACAAAATGTCATACCTTTCTGGAAAGAAATATTTGTCGCCTTTAAAATGGCACCAAACATAAAGAAACACTCACTATATTTCTCGAGTTACAGACCCTTATATAAAGGCCATTCCTGTATACTGAAGTTTTTCTGAAGCAACTTGCAATGCACGTTTTGGTACATCTGCGATATAGTGTCATATCTTTGTAAGTTTTAGACAAAATGGCACCAAATTTTAAATGCAAGTTTAAGTAACAATCCAAAAGTTGCTTGCAGGAAAAAGTTAATATAATCATGTTTCAATCTCGAATAAACAGGCACGTTTGTGACGTCATTAATTTTATGATAAACGTCATTTTGAGTTATCTACTGGTGTTGGAATAATAAACATAGCGGTGTCGTTTTCTTTGCGTTTTGCTGAAAACATGCTAAATATGTCATTAGGAAGTTTTCAAAATAATCCGTCCTCTATTTATAGAGTTATCCCATTTTATATATTTTTTCAAGCATTTATCTGCTTCTTAATGACGTGTTTACATTAATTAATATATGTTCAATCTGTTTAGTCCTCAAGACCAGGTGAGTAATTTTATTATAAATAATGCCTATAGTGGTCAAACTTAAAGTTTACGTTCAAATTTAGAATAAAGCCGCAATGTAATGACAAAAAATATGTATAAATTCTATAACCCCTTTCACTTAAGGCATTTTTGACTTTATAAAAATGCTTTTCAGCGGTTAAAAATTACCCACTATCCATCAATAATTTGTAGCAACAACTCAGTATGAGCGATCAACACATTGTCTTGGAGTTAAAACTAGTTTAAATGTTGCTTCGTGCATTTTGTTATAGATAATTTTAACTGAAAACCGAAAGGTGATGTTTTGTTTACCATTTATTTGCAAACATAAAGAGATTTAAGTGAAAACGATTCGCTGTAATTTAACAAAAGCATGTCGGATTTTTGCATTTTTCACAGAATCATTATGTAAGAATATGGGGATGCTTCCTTAAAAATTTCAAGAAATTTCACCTGTTCTTCGAAGAATTATACGCTCGACTATATCACTGGTATATGTTCGAAGCATTGACTTTGTTAGTATACTAACGTGACCCTCATTCAAAGGGATATAACTCGATAAGTATACTGTATTTTTCTTTAGGTCTGGTGCCACTTTTAAGATGACATATAGGCCTTTATAGAAACGTTTACCATTTTGTCGTAGCATATATGTGAAGAAAGTTATGAAGCCACTTGCATTCATATTTGAACAGCCCTCGTATCAAGATAGAGACTTGTATGTACAGTATGAAAGAGGTTGACATAAAACATAATATGAAATAAGGCACAACCTTTATGGCGAGCACAGCAGGCTAGATCCAATTTTCTAATATGTGTAATGCACCAGTCATTTGCAACCACGTTCCCCAGAGGGCCGGGGATAGCGGGGGCATAGCAGGGCTAAAGTACTGTGATTTTATCTATGAGGTGTCCCGGTAGTGCCGTGGATATGCCGGGCTTTGGAATCCTGCCAAAACAGCGGGGGAAATAGCGGTGCGTTTTTACCGGATAAAGTGCAGTGTTTTTACAAGATATTTGCCGGGATTTGAAGTATCCCGAGATGCGAGATTTCAATATGGGGGAAAGACAACAAATCGAGAGTAAGTTGAAGAAGTGTAATATTCTGGCTGTTTACGTGATTTAGAATGACAAATAATGAATTTTTATTAAGATTTAAAGAAGAATGAATGTACATTTAGAATAGATTGCAGTCATATCGAGTATATCAGTTGCCACGCTTCTGATGGAAAAAATTCGGGGTGAATAGAAGAATGTCACCAGATTCGGCGTCTTTTTATTTTGTTTTATCAGTACGACTTTGTAGTAGGTTTATTGCAGGGGTTCATGGAAAAAGGTGACAGAAAATCAAACTTTAGTAAATAGCAGGGACTTTTAGCAGAGATTTGACCAAAACAAAGTCCCTGCAGTGCATGGATTTTTACCTGGGCTTTGCATATGGAAAAGTCAATATCCCTGCTATTCCCCGGCCCTCGGGGGGGGGGGGGGCGTGGTTGCAAAAGAGTGGTGCATAAGTTCCACTAGTTATATTGTCTGTAGGTAGTGGTTTGGAACGACCCCCCTGGTAGCTCAGACTAGTTTTCCAGGGATGGTTTGAACAGAACCACCTGAGAAGTTCAGTGATTAGAGCACCGACTCATTAGTGAGGGTCGTGGGATCAAGACCCTCCTGAGGTGGGATTTTCCCTTAAGGTAGTGGTTTAAACAAGAACACCTGGTATCGGTAGCTGAGGGTGGTAGCTAAATGCTTTCATGCAAAATTACAGTTGCTTCTGGCCTGGTTTTAAGAGTTGTAATAAGTGTGTTCTGGGACCCAATATGGGTCCGATGTGTGTTCGAGGAGGTTGAGGTGGGGCACATCATAAGAATCAGTTAAATGTGTTACCCTTTTTCCTAAAAACTGATATATTACATATTATAGCCCCTAGCCTTAGAGGCTGCACCTCTAGCCTTTCAAAGCATGCTAGACAAGAGGTACACGGTGATGCATATAGCAGCGGCTCACTCAGTTAGAGTGTTAGTCTGGAGATCGAAGCGTTGCTGGCTTGAGTATATCCAATGGCAGAGTCACTGTGCTGTGTCTTTGAGCGAGACACTTTATCCACCGATTCAACCCATGAAGACCAGAACAATGATATTTAGAACATTTCTCATTTTTTGCACATTGTGACACAGTGTTCTGGTATAACTCAGTCACCATAATAATGTACCATCGGTAAACTGCTGATGATATCAAAAGGAAGATATTAAAGAACATTTCTGAATTCATAATTTTTGGCATTTTATTTATTTTAAAAATACTAAGATAAGTTATCTGATTTAAGAGTTTATTTCTTTCAAGGTTGATCACAGCTCATCGAGATTGTATTGACACGTACTGTTATCATTATGTGGATAGAAAAAGACAAGTACTTGACCACTGCTCCCAGTTCGAAAGGCCACCACAAAAGAGCCCAATATTGTAGATACCAGACATAAAGTGATGCCCTGAATTTTCGTAGTTTACTAGAGAGAGAGAGAGAGAGAGAGAGAGAGAGAGAGAGAGAGAGAGAGAGCAAGAGAGACAGACAGACAGACTGACAGACCGGTGGGTGGGTAGGGTAGCGGAAGAGGTAGGGGTGGGGTAGGTAGATAGATAGATAGATAGATAGATAGATAGATAGATAGATAGATAGATAGATAGATAGATAGATAGATAGATAGATAGATAGAGACAGACAGACAGACAGAGACTGACAGACCGGTGGGTGGGTAGGGTAGGATAGATAGATAGATAGATAGATAGATCTGGGGGATGGGGAGTGAGTGAAACAGAGAAGGGGACAACTGTACTTTGCTCTGTTAAAAATTAGTTTCCACATTTTACAAATAAAAAGGGCTGCTGCCCACACTCCCCTGCAGCATTTTAAGAAAGTATGTCAAAAGCATAAGGCACTACAATATTAGCATATTTAGATGCAAAACACCACATTACAACTTAATCAAATCCAGTATAGAGACCGATAAAAAGCAGAGAGAGATAGATAGAGAGAGAGAGAGAGAGTGTGCCGTTTTTGCTATGCATAATCTGTACTGTACAACCCCTTGGGTCTTTCTGGACAGGGAGCGACAATACTGGGGAGTGTCTTTCTGGACAGAGAGCGTCAATACTGGGGAGTTAAAACCTACCGGTTAATATTGCTGGGGAGTTTATATGTGCAGAGCGATGCATTGTCGGTTTTTATTGACTCCTTTTTTCGTCTGGTAACTACATCAACAAATAGCCCGCTTTAATTTGGTTGATTTCGTCGTAAAACTGAAGTATCGTCAGTTTTGTTCGAATCAAAGTTGGAGAATGTATGAAAACGCTTGCGATAGAATAGAAAAAAGTGAGTTGACTTTGAACTAATTTTCGATTTCTTCATTTTCTTGTTTTAAAAAACAGCGCCTTGCAATCAGTTCGCCAGTGACGTAACAGCTGGTACCATGCGTCTTAATGCTGTTTCGTTTAACTTGTCCAATGCCGACGGGAAACAGTTTTGATTCACCGGATACGGAAGTAATTTCATGGACAACAAAACCGGACCATGAGATTTTAAAGATACACTGTGCATAAACCCTAGCCCATTTTGGATCATATCTCTACTGTAAGAGCTCACGTTGTTCGCAACGCGCTTCGCGCGTTGCGAGCTGTGCTCGCTATCAAGACAGAGACTTGTATGTACAGTATAAAAGAGGTTGACATAAAACATATTAAGACAGGGACTTGTATGTACAGTATAAAAGAGGTTGACATAAAACATATCAAGACAGAGACTTGTATGTACAGTATAAAAGAGGTTGACATAAAACATATTAACCCTTAAAGCGCCAAGAAAAAATGTAACTGAAAATGTCGTCTGCTGTAGTCATCTGCTGCAAATAATTGCCTAACATTACTGACGAATAAAGTATAGAAGCAAACAGCGTGGACCCAGAACAGACTGCTCCTATAGGAGCAGTATGTTCTGGGTCCACACTGTTTGCCATAGAGGCTTCTTAAACATTTCAGCAGACGAGAAAAGCAGACGACTTTTGTTGCGATTGGCGCATTAAGGGTTAAGACAATCTTGGAGGTACAGTATACGAGGGCCATTTGGAAAGTTCTTAGCATGGCATCATAACTCCACAATGCGTTGATAAAATGCTATCAAATAATACATTTTTGGAAACTAGAATTCAACGGCTACTTGATGGTTATTTTTTTATCGAAAAAGGACTTTGCGTGCACGTGCAGCGCATGCTCAAAATGAGTAGGTGTTTATATACTGGCGGAAATTTTAAGCAAAATACTTGGATAAAGGCGAAGGAAAATTGGGGACCTTATTTGCGATCTTTATTTGACAAATTAACGATTTGATGCCAACTTATCTTTTATTAAATTATATTATGCGATCACTGCTTGCACGACTACCACCTTTACATTTGGAAGATGTTGACTAATAGAGAAATGGTAAACTTTCAAAAATAGGACTTTTTTCGTTTTTTCTTTATACTTTTACTTTAAATTGTGTCACTACAGGAGCACGAAGAATGCCTATTGAGTATATGTTTTGCTTTATTTGTAGCGACTAATGCATGGAAATCATTTCGTCGCGCAAAAATTGTGGCTTGTTTAGTTCTGTATTCAAGAAAATTATTCCTAATAACACTACCCCTACTCTTCTAGAAGTGGGTGGGGTACCTTAACCCCTCCCATTTTGTCGATGACATAAGAACTTCTCATAATATCGCGTTTACCATCACAAAATTGATTGATTTCTACTCTCAAGGTATTTTTACTTTTTTGTTTGCCACTGTTTTTAATTAAAATGAACCAGAACGTCCGCTCATAGCTAAACTTACTCTGCCCCATGGCAAGATTATAAGAGTTATCTTCCCTTTGTTCTGGTTTACAAAATTTATTTTGGCTTCAATACAAACAGCATAAAGTGTGCTTGACAAAAATACCAACGCAAGGCATTTTTAAACTACTGTCGTTATATATTTTCAAAATATGTGCATTGTGACGTGCGATTTTTAGTCGAAAAAAAATATCACATTGCTTTGCTTTCTAGACGGTTTTGGTATTGCTGTTCCGGTATTTAGATATTAGAAACATCCAACTGGGTCAACAATTGTATAATAACTGTACCAGATTGTGGCCTACCAAATGGTACAAAAGTATCTGATTTCATGAACTATTTTCAATGTTCTGCACACTTTTCAAAAGGTAATATGTTATATTTTCCACTGAAATTTTGCGTTTTCCAGTATACAAACAGTACATGTATTCACTATAATATTTTTCGTGTCTGCATTATAATATTCTCATTTAATTTGTGCCAAAGCATAGAGGAAAGATAGCTCTTTAAAATGATACCACACATGATAGGGTTTGTAAATCGGTTACTGAGATATAAGGCCATGCTAAGAACTTTCCAAATGCCCCTCGTATAAGAGGATGACAAAAAAGACAAAATATTTTTCAGTACAGTATAAACGACATATCAAGACGGATACCTTTAGGTACAATTTAAAAGCCGTTTACATTCACAGACGAGGAATTTATTTAACATTGTCCTGCTGAACCCAGATATATTATGTTTCGAAAACAATTAGATTCAGATCAGATCAATTGCTTTCTGAGAAGCCAGCTGATCAGGATCCCAACAGTTTTCCAGACTGTAAATACATGCTTTCCACTCATTGTATTAAAAAGTTAGTGAGTATAACCAGGAAATACCACAATCACCCACGACACTAAAGAAGAGCCACAAAACATTTATAGTAACGAATACATCTGTAAGACAATAACAGCAAAGCAACCAGCTTTAACTTCCTCTTCAAGATGATTGCAAAACTAGAATGGACACAAAGTAATACATAACAAAACAAAGACAAACACAGAACTCCTTCAAACAATAGGAAGTACATTAAACAATAGAGCAACAACAACAGAACCACCACCTTAGAAGGGACAGCAGCCAAAGCCACTGGGGGCTTAAAGACAAAGATTACTGTCCAATAGAGATCATTAAAGGATTAACTGATAAGGGACAGTCTCAGTATCTCACAAAATAAATGGGGCCTCAAGAGGGGAATTACCTGTATGCAACACAATTTCAATCACTAACAATTTCAATCACTAAGATAAAGATCAATATTTTATCATAAAATACCTAATCCCTTTATGGGACCACTTTATTGCCCCAGTAAGGAAGTGATAATTACCTCATTATGGCTGTCCTTTTGATCTGACCAGTATGACCCCTGGAGAGAGTCATAATGAGTGGTACCAGTATTATTGCTCAAATATTTGTCCCTTTAAAGGCATTTTACCGGCGCCAAATCTTCATTAAATTTGTTATGAAATCTTTAGCTGAGACAGTTGCCTTTATTACATATTTACATATGTTTATGCGCATGCAATAACTACAATTCCATGAAAATGTTTGACTAAAAAAAGTTAATGTTTTACCCGTGTCTCAATTTCATCATGAGTCATAAATATTGTATAGGTATTATCCTCGTATATAGGATAACCATATGATAAGCTTATCCCGCTCCAGGTATTATCCAGACGTTGGTTCATGATCGCATGGTTAGCCTCAAGGCTGTATAGAATATAGATGTCACCGTCGATTGTGACATTCTTATCTGGTACAACCGCCATCATAAACCTGTAAGAATAGACATATTTTTTTTATTCAAGATCAGGGGCAGATCCAGGATTTCTGAAAAAGGGGTTGATATGTATAATTATACTATGCACAATAAGTTTAGCAATTGTTTTGTATGGGTGAGCCCATCCACATCAGATATCGAGTTTCATTTGCTGTCATGAAGATACAAGCGCCAATCATCTGACAAGAGTTTCCATTTTAAAAAACACTGAATTACCAAACGCAGCGGCCGTGCTAAAGTGACGTTTAGTTTTAAGACTAGCGGGTAACGTGGGTATTTCTGATCATTGGGGGAAGTCAAAACCATTTTCAACCGATTGTTTGGTCACTGAAAACCAATAAAGCATAGCAAATGCTGCAATTTTCTGAACTTTCTCAGAGAAATAAAGGACCAAGTTTTCAAACTTTGACGTTTTTACTAATGCTTTTACGTTATCGCCTTTTTATGCGATGTTTCTAGTCGGGGTTTCTTGAACCACATTAACAAGTAAAACTGCTTGATGCCTTCCAATACATTCAGACAAATACTGTTGAATGAAACATCTTCACTACTACAGTGCACGAGCCGAAAGATAAAATCCAACGTCACCGTTATCTCGCAAATGCGTCGCACCATTTTTCAGTAATTTAGGGTTTTAATCAACCATAAGATGAGTTACATTTTAGGCCTATGACATCTTTTTAAATTTAGTCTCTGTTTGAGCGAAATGCCTATTAACATTAGAAGTTAAATCAAATGATGCCTACGTTTTGACGTCATTGATGGCAGCTGATGTTTTTCAGCATGAAATCTCTATCACCTCTGTCACATAACCAATAGTTTATAGGCGTATGATGCATGATGAAGACGAAATACCACCAAACGAAAACTCACATGCCAATCATTTTAGCATTATTTACAACGGATGTGATTTTTGCTTACGGACCCCTTCTGCAGTTCTTGCTCTCCCAAAATGCCTATTTCAAGGATGGCGTCTGAAATTTCGTGGTTTCATTTGCCTAATATCCTGTTCTCTTCATTGCAATTAAAATTGATCGGCACTGCACAAAGATGAGCACAAAAAAGATGCGAAACATAAGAAATTGCTAAACTTATTGTGCATAGTATATTTCATTTCCATAGGATATTCAAAAACGGCGAATCTCCTGAACCCCCTCTGTATCTGCCACATAAGATGCATTTATGCCATATACATAAACCATTTTTCACAGAAAAACAATTGTATTTGTAGTTAGAAAGATCACTGTTATCTAACCGCTCCCAATGTGCTCTGATTGGTAATGTTTAACTTTAAGATGGCAACGGCCAACAGGTAATATTTAGCTTTCTGCTTCTTATCTTTACTCTCAGAGCAACATTAAACTTTATTGTTTCTTACGAACATTTTGGATTTTCCAGTCAGAACTGCTTATCGTATGACTCACAGCCTTTCATAATTTGCGTGCTCATTTGGACATAAAGTCACGATTATACAACAATGCATTTTTGCAACTATGACACGTTAAATTGTGCGATACAGCGCTTTTAATCATTTTGGTTTAATTTTCTAACAGTCCCCAAAGTATGGGACCATATATGGACCTTTCAAATTAATAAAGAGCATAAGCAAAATCATCATAACACAGATTGGTTTTGAATTATTTATATCAAACCAAGGATTGTTTGCCGGTGAGGAATATGGATTAGTAGGTAAAGGAAACAGATTGGTTAAACTTAAAAGGAATAAATTTCCAGCAGTAAAGTATTTTTTGCAGCAAACGTTTGTTTCGTAAATACTTGCGAGCTTACTGAAGTCACACCAGGTTCTTCCAATATCATCATAAGGGTCATAGATGTCAATGTATTCTAGACAGGATAAATGTGAATGTCCAAAACATGTTTCTATTGGTTTTACACAGTTGTGTAGAAATAGTTGTGCAAATTAACCATATTTGAACGGTGCGAAAAAGAGTCTAGAGATGATGTAGATGACCACAAGCACATATAAGCATAGGAAGTTGGCACATAATAAATCTAGACCTTATTGTCAATATGAATAGTCTGGAATCTTATTTAAGTGCCAACTCCCTATGTTAGGAAGGGTGATTCCCGGCCAAAATACTGAGAAGAGAGACAGATCTGTGGGATCACCCCAACTTCCACAAAGTCACCTCACATACAAAACATGGAATCCCCAGCCCCATATATACTCCTAACCAAGACATCTACAGTCTTTAAAGCAGATTTATCCCCTGTGTGACAAGTACCCAAATCTTGTGCAGTTACCCAAATATACCCCCCCCCCCACACACACACACACACTCAGTCTGTCCAGCATCTAAGCTGCTGGCATACAGAAAGTATGGATGAGAAAGACTGCGACCAAAATTGATGTCTCTGGCTATACTAGATAAGTCAATTTATGGACGTTTAAAGGTTATGGGAACATATGCAATAGTACCAAAATATTGAGTGTTGATTCATACTTATACTGTTTGGAATGTGGGTTGGGGCCATTTTGGAGCTTTTGAGGTGCTGTATATGATCTGTATTAAATACTCAAGTTAGTTAATACATTTCTTTAATATTATCACTGAAGCAAAGAAAAACATAAATGACTTCGTAAATGCATGTTTATTCTCTTCATGAAATGTTAAAAAAGTAAGGATGACTTATACGCAATTTATGAACAAGAAAAGCATTCCACCCAATTTCTATTAGAAACCGTTACCTATTCCACCAGTTGCCAACCTGGGCCAAACACAGCCAGGTTCAAAGCTGTCAAAGTCATTTATTTGACAGCAAACTATTTAAAGCAAACACATTTAATGGCAATAATAGCCACTGCGATCACTTATTGGTGAATTTCACATAGAAACATAGTACAGGTGAAATTACGCGTAAATATCAGCAACATTTTAAGGACGTTGTTTGATTTGAATTTCACTATTTTGGGGACCATCTTGTTTTAGGGCATTGATTTGCTGGAATTAACAACACAGTCACCTTGATAATTTGTCCAGGTAAATTATTCTGTTACATAAAACGTTAACTTTCCTTAGACCATATAGCCTAGCGTCCTTTTTGTAGGACAAATGCAAACAGTGCAAAACCAGATCAGATGCGGCAAAACGCGGCGTCTGATCAATTTCTCCACTGTTTGCAAACAGAAGTTTAATTTAAATTTTGAATAAAAATGAAAAATACCACCCAACAACCCAAAAATTGGAAATGGACTGGTCAAAGTGATATCAGTGGGACATTTCATTCGGCTTAAATGGGTTAATATTAAGAGTTCCTCCATTTTTAAAACATGTGTTAAACTCAAACCATTCATGTTTACACTGGGGTCTACATTACCATTCAGAGCACTAACGGAAGAGTTAGATAGCACTGAAGATACTAATGGTAAATGTTGAAACATTTCAAACACTAGTTGGCTACAAAAAAAGTTCAGACAAACAATGAAAATTCAGAGCAGACTGCTCCTGAAGAAGCACTCAGATCGGCGTCTTCCCTGTTTGTTATTCTGACAAGCATTTTGTGACTTCCAGTCCTGAAAACCAACATTTTATTTCAGAACAGCAAAAGAAAAGTGTTAGAAATTTTGGAACATTTACCATTCTAACCTGTTCTACAATATAATTCCCACAAATTACGCCTGTTCTACAATAAACAGTTCACAAATCATGCTGATCCATATTAGATAATAATTATATCATTCATTTTCATTGATAGTTTACATTTAAAGCTGCATAGTCTGTAACTTTCGATCTTTTAATTTTAGAACTAATGTTTCTATTTTTCAAGAACACAAGATAAAAACTAAAATTCAGGTATACATTTTACCAATTTCGTAAATCTAAACAAATTATCAGTATGAAAACAACGACTTTAATTATTGGAGGGACGCAAATAATTACCAACACGAGAAAAACACACCTGTTTTTATAAGATAATTCACTTTTCCGTGCAGTTTTCAGCTATAGTGAACATACGAGGGTCATTTTTTATGTTCGTAGAATCGGGCTGTATCTATACAAATATAGAATTTACAGTACCATAAGTATATATATTTTAACAGGTCTAGCTTTTGTCTATCAACTGATATAAATATTACATCATTAGCGCTTAGTTCGGTCAAGATATTTAGCTTTGAATAGGGCATGAAAAGGACACTGGTCGAAATCCATGCCATTTTAACCACGCAGCAAGCAGGGAAATTAGACGCTGTTAAGTTCAATTCGCTATGGTGATATAAGCATTTTTCAAGCCGATTTTTCTTTGGCACCATCAAAATTAATTTTTCAAACGCTAGTCGAAGACAAGTGCAGCAAAACTATAAGCATGCTGTTTGCTGTTCTATAACAATTTTAAAACACCCACCAATATACCAAAATAATCACAGTCAAGTGCAAGTTATTATATCTGTTAAAATTACGATAATGAACAAATTTTAAATTTTCTTCTGGTTTTGCATAGCACATGATATACTCAATCATTCGTCAGCAGTTATATTGATGTATCGATTTAAGAGTGAAACTGGTAACTTCCGGTTCTGGCATACCCCCATGTTATAAAAAGTGGGTGGGGTAAATCAACCCCGCGTAGAAAACTCAATAACAATCGGATCTGCATAATTTTCTTATTGCAGTGATTTCAATACCTGTTGAGAGGAACAAAATCAGATTTAATGTATTTTCTAAATATAGTAACGCTCCATGACGTCATTAATAAACAAAATAAGGGATTTTAGCACCCACTAGGCTATTTATTTTGCAGTTCATTTCTAATAAAACAAAAGCATTAACTTTGTTTTGGAATGAAAGTTACCACAATACTTTCATCTACCATATAAGCAAGAAAAATTATAATACTACTTTACAGCTAACATATTAAGCCACATTCAAAAGCCCGTATCCGACTTGCAATTGTGTCAACTTCTTACAATAAAAGTTTATATGCCAACTGTTCACTTTGCTGAGGTTCCAAACAAATCTTCCATATCCAATAATTGCTGCGTATTTGCTATATTGTTTATATAATATTGTAGCACGTGGTTTCCTTGATCTGCAGCCATATTTTCAGAAGCTGTGTATGGCTATAGACCCATTTTCATGCAATTGTTACTGACGTTCTGTCAGAGACTAAGTCCATAAATGTCATATTTCTGTCATATTTCCAGTGTGCGATATATAGGTATGTCTTTGCCCCTTAGAAGACATTAAAGTAACACATTTTGAAATAATTTTAGGTTGCATGTATAGATAAAAGCTCAATCTTTCCAAATATATGCATGACGTATGCATTTACTTTCGCCGTTTTCATTAAATCTACCTTTCTACGAACATAAAAAACGTCCCTCGTATTTATTGTGAAAGCGTAACTTAATTCTACTTTTACAAATGATTTAAAAAGAAAATTAAAAATTTCGAAAAATGTTCATAGTTGCAGACTTAGTCTCTATAAGAACCATATTCAACATCCATCTATTCACTTGATTGTTGTGTTGCCTGCGAAGCATGGTCGACACATAGGGATCATGACATCGTCCGCAGCGTCACACTTTTGGTTTCCAATCAACAACTTTTGAAGGGATGCATCAATTTCATTCAAATTTTACAGAAGGGTAATAAGACATTATAAAATACATACCAAGTTCGAATTTGTAGGTCATCCGCAATATTTTGACAGATTTATGGCCTTTTTTACTTAGTTTTTGGCTAAATTTTGGATTCCGATCAATAATTGAAAGGACGCATCAATTTCATTCAAAGTTTATTGAAGGGTAAAGCATCAATCAGGTAAAGTTTGAATTTTGGTGATCATCCACAAAGTTTTGACTGTGTTATGTCCCTTTTTACTTAGGTTTTGGCTAACGCAAAAGCTACATTGGCTTTTTGTGTAATGATCTTCACATTGCCCCAAAGCTGTTATATCTGACAACTCACTATAGGCCTTGATTGCCCAGTGCCTATAGATACAATTCCATATTGCTTGTATGAAGTAATTCAGCCTTATAACGCTGAAAAAAGAAGAAGAAAAAAATGTGCTATAGGTGCTCACCGGAGAATTGACCCTGGTCCTCTGATTCCATAGTCTGACACACTAACCACTATACCATTAAGGCCAGATTTTTTTTATTAGTTGATTTACGGGATTTTTTTTCAGATCTAGGGTCGGGGGAACGAAAAAAAAATTAAAAAAAAAGCTCTGAAAATGACCAGTTGACCAGTTCGTAAATCAACTAATAAAAAAAATCTGGCCTAAACAGGAAGAATTCGACTGTGAGGTCATTCTAGATCATAATATGTTTTGCTACTAAGGCCATTATTTTTTTATAAGTTGATTTACGAACCCTCCTACTATGATTTTCCGGAAAGTAGGAAAAAAAATCTATTTTTTTTTATTTTATCCGCATACTCTAAATATTATTTGTTTCGTTGAAAAAAAAATGAGGTTCTGTCTGTGTATTTTTGAGAGTGACACAGTAAAAAGAGATTATCCTGTCCAGATTTTTAGGAAAATGATAAAATATTTAAAAATTTAATACAGACTGTTGGTTTGCCTAACTATTTTTTCTGTTTTTTTTCTGGAGTTATTAAAAAAAAGCTCTGAAAATGACCAGTTAACTGGTCATTTTTAGAGCTTTTTTATTTTTTTTCGCCCCCGACCTTAAATCTGAAAAAAAATCCCGTAAATCAACTAATAAAAAAATTCTGGCCTAAATTAAAGTTATCAGTAGATATTACATTTATTGAAAGTGATATCGATTTTGGGATATACCGTACGTCACTATCATAAACGATTTGTTAAATAGTAGCTCTCCCTAAATTGAAGGCTATGTTTACTTTTGTTTGTTTGTAATCAGGTGTGGTTTTGTAAACTATTTGTTGTCAGCATGGATAGCTCAGTTGGTGGAGTCGCCGCCAGCAGGAAATATATTCGCAGGGTCGGATCCCATCAATGCTTTCATTTCTTTTTCGTCATTTTATTGTATAATATTCATAATATTCATATGTATCTTTTAATCATGTTTGAACAACAGTTTTAACATTTATATAAAGTGTCCCTTAAATGGGGCATTAGCAATTACGAAAACGCACATGCGAGATGCAACGGAATGCATCAACTCAATAAGGTATGGGGGAGCGCAGTGGTTCAGTGGTAGAGTGTTTGACTCGAGACCGAGTGTTCGAGCCTCACCGGCTTCACTGCGTTGTGTCCTTGACACATTAAACCTAGCCTAGTACTGGTTCAATCCGGGAAGACCCGTCCCTTTATAACTGCTGGATTGTTGACGGGACGTAATGAATCAAATCAAACAAACAATAAGGTCTGTTTGCTGTCATTAAAGCAATATTCAGCAACCGAAATGACTTGGAATTGATTATGAATTATATTCAAACAATTGTATAAATAAATACATAAATAAAAATATAGATAAAATCGAAAAAAGGGTACGATAACGGGATTCGAACTCGCAAATCCATGACAGTGCCCAAGCGATTCATTCACTATGCTACGAATTTTTCCTTGTGATTGTTATGTTCATATAACATTTTATATATAATAAAATACATGTATTGTTCTAAAAATAGTGTCATTAAGATCTTAGTTACAGATGATAAAATGCAACTGTTGGTGCAAAAATAACCCAGTTTGTTTATGACTAACTTAAGGCAATTGTTATCAAACATACTGTCGTGCCAACCAAAAATGACAGTGACGAAATACTTTGTTTACAATTGCTGAGTAAAATACTAACGTGCGCACTTCAATTGAGCTAACGCGAATCGATAGATCACTTGTGTATTAATTCTATCCTGTGGATAGGATTAATACACAAGTGATCTATCGATTCTAAGTTCCTGATAACTTTGTAAACAAAACATGACGTCACTGTCACTCTTGGTTGGCACGACAATAAAATTATTCAAATCCCATTTAGGGTCGTTGCTCTGAGCTCCTTCAGTAGTCTCTGTACCAAAATATTACCTTCATGGTAAATATTATCATTCAATCCGCTCTTTCAAGCTAAAATATCTTTACTATAAATGGTAAATTGTATGGAGAATTGTTCTTACTTTGTAAAGTCCATACTGAAGGTGACATCGATCTGGACCAGCAGCACTGACTCGCCATCGTGAACTCCTTTAACCAATGGAGGTGGTATTGGAAAGAATTCATTTCCAGAATCATTAGTTGGTGGAGTGTACTGAAAAAGGCAAAAAATAAATCCATACTATATTTTTTGTGTAAGACACATAAAGATCGATCACCTCACCATGCTGCTCGAGCAAATAACAAGTATAAGCTTTTACCTGCTGGGAAAGGGCTGACCTCTTGGCTCTTGTTTGTGGTGTCTTACTGTGAGTTTGTCACTTTCCCATTGGTATACTTGGTCAGGTGTGGTACTTGATTGTATCGATTCCTGATCTTTGCACCCTTACTTACTTTCACAAAAAGCTTGTTCTACGCTAAGCATATTGTTTATGCTATTTTGAACGTCATGTTTTAAGCAACGACAACGAAGGATTGTGACAAACGGACGGGCGGATGGGCAAGCAAGCAGGTCTTGCTGCTCGAGCTCGTAGCCCTGTGAACACTGTCCAGGCGCGTTAACCGACTGAGATATGCGGGTGGTCCAAAATCCCCAGAACCCATTTTCTTTGAATTGGCCGATTCGAGGCGTTTTGACTTTGGGACGTCTCTGTCTAAGGAAGTCATGTTTAAAAAAGGGCGACGTTGGTTAGTGGCTGTCAGGCAATCACGCAAGCTGTCACGCACGCAGACAGACAGATATATCTTGCTTCTTGTGCTCACAGCCTTCGGAACACTGGTCGGGCGAGCTAACCACTTGCGCGGATCCAGAAAGTTTTGTCAGAGGAGGTCCAACTATGTCAATGTTTTTTTGTCTTTTTTGGAGGGAGAGAGGTAGATCTATCGTTAAAAGCGGGCCTATATCGGCCCGGTAGCGAAACGCCATTTAAATGGCGTTTCGCTGGCGGGCCAATAATGGCCCAACATAATACATTGAATGCTCGCTTGAAAGATTTGTTATTTTCAGGGTATCTGGACCAGTATTGCTAAGAAATCGTATATTTTTGTCATTTTCCAGGAGGGGGGGTGTCCGGACCCCATGCCCCCCCCCCCCCTGGACCCGCACATGAACCACCTGAGCTACCCGGGTGGTCCGGAATCACTGCCTATTTTATTTGAGTCAGAAATATTTTCAATGCATGTAGTATTGTCCGTTTCCATAATAAGTTGAATTAATTATTCACAGAAATTGCCTCGTAAACTTTGACAATTGCATGGCCCTTGGGTCTACACTTTAATCAATATGTAAGTCTGTCTGTGGCCAGTTAGGGAAAATGCCCACATGGTATATTTTGATCATATGCATGTCAACATTCCTTAACCACTGACATGTGAAAACACCTGTTTGATTGACGAGGGTTTGCTGAGCATCAATCCAGTGTTGTTAGTGGAATTGATCATAATTCTTATTTGAATCAAATTTTGCATAGTTTTATTTTATTTTAATATTGTCCAGCCACTGGTAAGAAAATGGTGACACGAGCATGACGAGCATCATTTTGGCCGGCCGAGGTCTTTTAGTAAAATGCTCATGGCTCTTTATTAACTAATACATTTTAAAATTTTCGACACATAGGTATGCAAAACGATGACTAGGCTTCGCCAAGAAAAATGTCTTTCTGAACATTTTTTTCATAAATCCCAAGAAACCTTCAGTCAGAACCCACCAAAACTACATGTACTAACTTTTCTATGGGTCAGCAGAATTTGCCGTCTTATAAAATTATATTAGCAAATATATGTTCTTGGCGAATAATTCATGGTAAGCTCTGTGCGTTGTCACCGAGGTGTAGAATTCATGGAAAGCTCAATTGGGACGTAATTGAGAAGCCTTAGACATGAGGCAAGTTAGGCCTCTTGCCCACTAGCTAGCTGCCCATGCATGTGTTTTTTGTTTGTTTGATTTGATTCTTTACGTCCCATCAACAATCTTTCAGTTATAAAGGGACGGGTCTTCCTGGGTTGCACCAGTACTAAGCTAGGATTAATGTTCTTGCTCAAGGCCACAACGCAGTGAGGCTCGAACCCGCGGCCCTTCGGTCTCGAGTCAAGCACTCTATCACTGAGCCACTGCGCTCCCACCCATGCATGTGTAAAGAATGATTTAACGCATAATTATGCTGCAAGTGAAAGAAATCTTGTCAACTGACTCATAATTGAGCCGAAACATGTGATTTCCAACAATGTGGCATTTTGACAAGTGTAGACTCAGACAAGCCTGTGCAGCCTCCTTTTAGGCTTAGAAACTCCAAATGATGTTCTGTCAGTAGCTTAACAATCATAGAATATTCAAGGGACTAGCAAAGGCTCTGATCAGACTGCGCGTATTCCACGTTGTTGGAAATCTCATGTTGCAGCTCATATGTTTTCAACACCCTCATCGAGATATGCACTCTGTTTAAATGGACACTGTTTTGACAATACATTGGTGCAATAAGCTTTGCAAATCGAGCTTCTTCTCCATCAAACTACCAACCAACTTATCCAAAATAAATGAGCCATGACATGTAATTTCCAACAATGAGGCATTTTGACAAGTGTAGACTCAGACAAGTCTGTGCAGCTTCCTGTTAAGCTTAGAAATTCCAAATGGTGTTCAGTCAGTAGCTTAACAATCATAGAATACTAAAGCGACTAGCAAAGGCTCTAATCAGACTGCGCGCATGCGCAGGCTGATCTGAGGCTTTAGTGGTCGCACAAACCACATTGTTGGAAATCTCATGGCACGGCTTAAATGATTTCTTCACCTCTCCAATGAGACAGCACCCCACAAAAACATTAGCTTGTGCTAAAATGTCCTTCCGCCTATGGAGACCAAGAATGCACCATCATAGTTCTCGATTGATTGTATGCATGCATTGCTTACTTCATTCAGCTTATGTAAAAAACACACAAACATCGCAGACATCGGGATGATGTTCGCTTGGACAGCATAGATCTATATACCGAGGGACTTTAAAAACGCACCATTTTACATTCTCTGTCTCTTCCACATGATTCATTTGAGGATGTTTTCTTTATCATTTTTTATCCTCTTGCAAAATGGACCATGATTTTCCATAATTTCGATTTGCTCATGCAGTTCATTCTGACGTAATATCAACGTAAGTGTTTTTCAACAATTGTCGTCTGACAAATGTGAATTTGATTAAATTTGAAAACAAACACTTTGAGGTGGTAGCCAGATGTCTTATCAAATGGAAAAACACAAAAGTTTTCAGAAATAATCGTTTTTTTAAACTCCCACTCGCAGCGTTTCTTTGCTAACGTCAGTCTTAAATTTTCAAACATCAATAACAGACGGGTGACGTCCGCGCATGTCGCGATACTTTTGTCTTTTATGCAACTGATTTAGGAGTATCTGTTGGCAACAAAAAGATTTTGATTATTCCTGATCCTTAGGATATAAATGGCCAATGACGTCAAAATTAATGACGTCATGTGCACGTAATGAACATTGCCAGAGGCCTAAAACTTCATGATTGGATTTTGTCTTTCCTTTTGCTTTCAAGAACAAACATCGGTCCGAGTTTTTTTTCGTTCATTATGGAAAGGTATGGATACTCTGTGACTTTTTGAATTTGAGTTGTCACAGAATTATCGCGACGTCACGGCAATCATAAGCCACAGCGTTTCGATTTTCTTATTGAATGCAAGCTAAATGACGGAACTTGTCAATTTTATTTTTCACATAATGAAAATATCAAATTTTCGACATTAATCAGCATTTAAGCAGGTGGTGCGTTTTTAAAGTCCTTCAGTATAATTATAATAATGGAGTCTCCGAATGCTGCTCATTTTGTAAACACTCCACAACAGTTGAACGGGTTGGAAACACGAGAACGACTAAGCAGAGGTTCTCATTTCGGGAATTGTGACTTGATGTTTATAACTTTTGGGGAAATTACAATAAAGATGTATTTTGGTCATATGTACTTGTAGATACCCCATCGGCTCTTTTTGTCTTAAAATTAATACGAGTATTACCGTTAAAGAAGTGTAATCAAAACGGTTCATATCTGCGCTGTGACAGGTTATAACCCCTGAGAAATAAAATACATGTATGTCTTTTAAGTGACAACACTTACGAGGGTTAGTCAAAAATAACTGAGCGCTACCTCATAGCATTTGTATCAAGTAAAATGGACGTATAATTAGATGATATTTCATTGTAGCTATATGTCACCTATTTAATCACCTAATTTATTTCTGTCGATTGGCTTTTTGTAACGGTTGCTAGGCAATAGAATATGACCTGTCAAAAGGGTGCGTTCACGCTGTGATACATCTAATTCTAAGCGTTGCTATGGAAACAGTAATGTTACAGCAAGGCTTTATTCACTGTCGTCTGATATCTTTAACATGTACCTATTCAGTTTCACAGAGCAGAAACCAATTGAACCCAAATTATAGATGCTGTGGCAGTTTGATTGCAGAATTTATCAAATTTTAACATGCCTGACGTCCAATATTTTACCCCACCCATATTCAAATTTACGCAATTTTAATGGAAAACATAAACTATTAGCCTAATAATGCTTTATTTACCTTGACAGAGTATGAAATGACCGGCAAATACAGTCAAAGGAGCGGATTGAAAAATCATACAAATGAGCGAATTTTCCAGGTTATGACCAGGTAATGACCTCTTCCGTTCGCCATATAGTAATATTACCACATATATTTATGTTGCCCCCTGCTCACCAACGGGGAGGTTATTAAATCATAGAATACCAAGCTCATGTTTATGCGGTTTCCTACAAAAATTGAGACTCCATCCGGCCTGCTCAGCTACAGAGACTACCTAGAATATCTAAAGTATGTGTGTAGCATGTGGAGTCGCTAAACTTATATACCAGAAAGCGAATATGAAAGGCGCTGATCGGACTGCGCGGATGCGCAGGCTGATCTGTGCCTTTGTTGTTCACATGCATCAAAGTAAGAAAGAGGGCAAAGATCAGGAATCGATACAATCAAGTACCACACCTGACCCAGGATACCAATGGGAAAGCAACAAACTCACAATTAGACATCACAAACGAGAGCCAAGAGGCCAGCCCTTTCCCAGCAGTCGACCACAAGGCATCAATAGACAGACGCGCACGAAAGCATAGCAAACACAACAGAAAAGCACGAATGATCCACTATATGATGAATGATCCATGAAGCACCGCCTTTGAACGGTCAGCAAAAATATTTTACTGGAGGGATTAAACCGGTTTCACGTCGCCAACCTCACCCTTAGTTCAGATGTGGGTCAAGACATATAGATGTTTGGTTTGCATGAAATACCCCTAACTAAGTCAGGTTTTCTCATGTCGAGCCCAATTATTACCTCGGGATTGAAGACGGTCAATGTCGATTTCTTTGTCATGTTCAGGGTTGCTGATGCTATGAATGATGAGTCAGCGCCTGTCAAATTAGCACATCCGTCGGAACCATTCATCAGAATCATGCTGATGTCGTCGGCGTGAGCTCGGGCGGCGCACTGCATCACGGAGAAATTCCTCTTTATATCCGACGGAGGATTCAACTCGTATCTTGCGTTCCGCTGTCTACATTCCAAAAAATGCACGTACAATAACAAAAACGCCAACGAAGAGTGAATACTAAAAGCAAACATTGCGTCCGCGATTTAACTGTGAAATTTTATTTAGAAATACCAGGACACAAGAGGCATTGTTTGAGAAACAACCCCATAAGGCATATTAACAGCAACACGTGAAAAGATCATCACTGTAGAACTTACTATTATAAATTTCGATAATCTCAGAATATTAAAAATTTGTCAACGAATATGACGATTCGTAAATTTTTGTTAAATTAATTTATTTCATTGAGAGAAGTGAACTTAGGCGATGTTTATGGCAACAAATATTCCTCTTTTTTTTAAATTTTATGTACATGTATATATATAATTAAAAAAATAGTGAAAATTTTACCATTCAAAGAGATTCTTAAAAATTGCAGTAAAAACAAACAATTTATATTTCACTTTCGAGAAATATAATTAAATTTATATGCAGCTTATACTGATTGTTGAAAGTGATGGTAAAGAGCATCTTGATTCTACAAAATAATTGTATAGAAGGGCATTTGTTCCCTTATAACAAATGCCAACGAGTAGGCTATTTTGACTATTGTGTTTCTATGGTAGAAAATATTTGGGCGAGAAACGCGGTCTGCGGTTGGAATATTCTCAACAGTGTTATTTCAGCTTAGAACCATCGCATAGCGTAAAAAAGTTACTAGTCTGTAAAACGTTTTAGTGTTTTAATTTTGCATTTGCTGAGACCACTCTTTTTCATTTTTTCATGCATTTCAAACTCTGAGTATTTTTTGGTTTTAGTTAACTATTTGTATGCACTAAGTTCTGAGTAGGTGATCCATTGAAAGCAATTAAAAAAGGAAATATGCACATTCCAATAAAACTCTAATATTGCAAACACTGAATAGTGGTAGAGTTCACCACAGCCTCCCCAAGCAGACATTTTAGCGGTACATGTATGTATCCCTATTCCAAAATCTAAATCTGATTAACGAGGCATGCGCATAAAACCTTGGGGCATATTGAAACTGATCCGTCTAAATCGGAGAATTACGTCACACTTTGCGGGGAATATCCAAAGGCCACATGTCTCCAGAGTTAATTGTTGTAAAAAAAGCTTAGAGCATAGAGCATTATTGTAACTAGACAACACTTTTAAATAGTTTTAATTTTGCATTTTCTATAGCCACTATTATCACGCATTTCTTTGACTTGGGGACGTTTTTGAAGTACACACGGATTGAAGGCATAACCGGAAGTACACCTCTGTGGGGAGTTTGATTTCGTCACGCCCAGAGTATCCGAATTTGCTCCAGTGGGGAATTTGGGTTCCGGCTCAGAATATGAAGATCTCTTTACGACCTTTCGTTTTCAGAAGCAAGCCTGTATCCAGGGAAGCGTACTAACGTATATCACCATCGCTGACGCGATGGTGAATAATTGCCATACTCCTAAGGATGGCAACAAATGAAAATGATCCGATATGGTGTACCTTTAACTGGACCTTGTCATATATACAAAACTTGAACAGATGGTTCATTCCGATGGATACATATTCTCTATTTTTTTTGGATTGTCTCTGTTGTAGTCGAAGGCGTCACATGTCGAAAACCTTTCTAAAATATGATGTAAGTATATCTGTCTATGAAGACTTTTTTCTTATCGCAGCAAACAGTGCAAACCCTAATGAAATGCCGCTTTATCATAAGGGTTTTCACTGTATGCCAAGTGCGGTATCCAGAACGAAAATGGTAGACTGATAATGGATTTTAAAAAAAAAGTTCAAGCGTAGGATTACGTCACAAAAATTATTTTCAAATTATGCGTTTTTTTTTTTTTTTTTTTTTTTTTTTTTAAATCATCGTACAGCAAGGGAAGGGGATAACGATATCGGTCCCCGCATGGTGTGTTATAAATAGACACAACAAAGGAATGTAAAAATACCCAGCATGTAAAGAGTTCTGGGGACAATTGGATAATTTAACACCCATCTAATCTAACGATCGTCAGGCATAATAGTACATTTAGCCGTGTCGTGACAAAATGAGTCTGAATGGTTTGAGCTCCGGTAATAATGGAATTAGTCTGCTCAGTTACAAAGCTTAAGAGAATTGAAAATTTGAATTCGGCTAGTATAAACTATCTTGGTATAAAATGATAAAGGTGCTGATAACAACACGCATACGCGTACGCTGACTGAATGTGCGCTAATTGTTCGCGTGCAAAGCAGGCGTCATTTGGCCCAGTGCATGAGATTTAGAGTTTGGTTACTATCTCTTATGCCTAATTTCTGCGTAGCTTTTTAGTGGGACAATATGCGAATTTGAGTTCACTCACTCACTCTCATTCCTGTCGAGTCGCCAGCTACCATTGACGTCTTCCGGTTGACATGGCTTGCCACATATGACGGTCACCCATGCAGTTTGTGGTATACGGTCTTGACCCCGATGTTTTTGAGTATAATGTCAACATAAGCTGTTCGCTATTTTACACTGTTCTTCCTCCCATGCCTCCCATGAGTTGGATTTTGTTGACAGCTAAGAAAGTTGCCATATAGCTCTAGGTTTCCAGCTCAACTGATATACAACTCTAAACATTCTAGTGTAGACACCGTCTATAGCTTTGGCTCCACTGTAGCATGAAAAGTTTGACCTTTCTGTACTCGACTTATTCTCGAACACCGTCTTTTGGTGTGTGTGTTTGTGTGTTTGTGTGTGTGTGTGTGTGTGTGTGTGTGTGGGGGGGGGGGTCAGGTATTAATTTATACCCATGCTCTTTGTGTGTGCTCTAGCGCGTCAAAATTTCATGAACTGGCTCAGTGTCTTTTATAGAACTTTTAACGTTCTGTGCTAATTAATTATTGAAATAATATCCATCCATTAAGGATAATGCGGGTTCTGATCAGCTAACGCACCATATTGCGATCACGACATTGTTTCAACCGGCATTGTTTCAACCGTTGATGATATTGTCAGGATGGCCAACGTACGTTACAGTCACGTGATTTTTTTCAGAAGGCGCACACATATTTAGCGGACAAAAAGCTCGGTTCAGATAAGAAATTATCTCGTGTGCCATGCATACATTACAGAGCTAAATACGGTAAGGCGCAGTTATCCCGCATTGATTTCTAGTTTTATTTGCATGTTTCACCTTTAAATGAACTTTATTCTGACTTTGTTGAGCTTAGACACTGAATGTACTGTCAGTAATTGTTGTTAATCCACAGAATATAATGGCTTGACTCCCACAACCCAGGTATCAACCCCATGTCAGAGGCTTGGCTAAAGCTAGACATTCATGAATGACCCACAGATCTAAATTATAAACTGTTTCGAAATAACATGAGTGACGGAATACGGAGGAGAATCGAAAGCAATAAAGAGGAATTTGATCAATGAGCTTGTCAACAGAGTGGCAGTTAAATTTTTAACGGAGAAAGTTCCATGCGAACGCAACTTCCATATAGTGGCAGCCATGTACAGACCACCCAGCAGCGATTGTCATTATGCTGTCCGACTTGCTGACGTAATGGAAAACATTGCCAAGAAACACCCAAGGATCTCATATGGATAGGTAACGAAACTAACTTACCTGTTAAAATCTGGTCAAGTAACAAAATCAAGACAGTAACAGGAAAATATTAACCCTTAAAGCGCCAATTGCATCAAAAGTCTTCTGCTTTTCTCGTCTGCTGAAATGTTTAAGAAGCCTGTATGGCAAACAGTGTTGACCCAGATCAGACTGCTCCTATAGGAGCAGTCTGTTCTGGGTGCACGCTGTTTGCTTCTATACTTAATTCGTCAGTAATGTTAGGCAATTATTTGCAGCAGACGACTTCAGCAGACGACATTTTCAGATGCATTTTTTCTTGGCGCTTTAAGGGTTAATGAAACCATGATACAGGCATGGGAAAAGTGTGGTATGGACCAGATTGTAGATTTTCCAACTCCTAGACATTTTCTATACCAATCGACCACCACTGAAAGCGACCTGCTCACCATAGCTCGTTATAAGTGATCATAAAAATAGTGAGTAATATCAGAAACTATCATAATGACAAACTGCAGACAAACCCGTGGCACTGCGAGGAAGAGCCACACAACAATCACGAGACACCAGGAAGACAAACAAAGCACAAAGCAAAGCAACAGCTCTCTCTTCCCCATCATGGTGATTGCAAAACTAGTATTGGACACACAGTGACAAACAACAAAACATACCTGTAGAATCTCACAATGGGAGCAACAATCAACAACGAGTCAAAAACAACATAATCACCGCCTTAGAACGTACAGCAGCCTAAGCCACTGGCAGTGTGTGTGTGTGTGTGTGGGGGGGGGGGGGTGTAAATGCATTTTACTGGTACCAAAGTAAGAACGGATGCAAAGATTAGGAAACGATATTATCAAACCTTCGGCCTAGATTCTGTTGTTGTTATAGCACAACAATGTTAAGCTCGCATGGAGGACCCCTAACTATTGCATATTATCATCATAGAGTAACAATCTAATTAACTTAAAACACTATGATGAAACAAAGAACAGGTATTTTCTCATCGTCAGCATCTATTTTACCACCGTCATCATCTTCACCAACATCTTCATTGTTATCAGTAGGTATAATATAAATGAGCCACGACATGTAATCTCCAATAATGTGGCATTTTGACAAGTATAGACTCAAAAGATCCAGTGCAGCTTGCCTACTTTTAAGCTTAGAAATTCCAATGATGTTCAGCCAGTAGCTAGCTTAACTGTCATAAAATATGCAAGCGACTAGCAAAGGCTCTGATCAGACTGCGCATATGCGCAGGCTGATCAGAGCCTTTGCTGGTCAAACATGCCACATTGTTGGAAAGCTCATGTTGTGACTCAAATGTCATTATCATCACTCTCATCATTAAATCGCTAGTTCATCGCTATCATTATCGTCACCAACATCTCCATTATTATCAATAGTTACAATGTTAATGTCATTTTCATCATTTTAATCAATAACTTCATCACTTTCACCGCCATCCTCATTCACATATTCGTACATCCTGACAGACCTTTTCTCATCAATAACAGCATTGCATGTATCATCATCACTTATATTCTCATCAAAATCGTCCAAAAAATGTCATCATGAAGATCACCAAAGTCACATGCATTACTATCAAAACAATCAATGTTCACACCATCATCAGACACGTCATGCTGAAAACCTGTATTGTTATTACTAACATTAATTGTATCATCACTGACTAATAGATTTTCACAACATGTTGCTTCACCAATGTAACTTCACAACAATCTACGCATCGGTATCATTCGTAATGTCATTCACTGAAGTGTTATTATTGAGACTGTTGACAGAATTGATGTATTTTTTATTTATCTGATCTTTAACCATCTCACTGATCGAATCAAGAATACTTTCATTTTCAATGGCCATATCATTGTAACCTTCACTATCTTTGCAACCTCTAGGCGCTTAGCATGCCAGTTCACTTCATACATTCTTTCATACTGATGCTTGATAATCAGTTGTTATGAGAGATAGCTTCCATGCACGAACTTTGAGAAACAGTCCGTTTCTACACAATACCAATATTTTATGCTATGATGGGTTTCACACACATGCCGCTTGAATTTCCTCTCATCGTCATATGCTCTGGGATAAAGGTCACATCTGAATGGTCTTATATTTATTCTCTTAAACAATAGTTGTTCAAAAGTGCGTGTTAGCGAAGACAATTCCTAAAACAGCATAAACTATAAATGTTTAACAAAGCAGTACTACATGGCCACGTAGCGCAGCCGGTAACGTGTCAAAATTACACCCAATGGAACACAACAGAACCTGTACTCCTGAATACTATCATTATCAACTCTAACGTCTTTGCTCCTAGTAAGAAAGGGCTCAAAATCACACCAAATGGAACACAACAGAACTTGTACACCTGAATTATATCACTATCAACTCTAGCTTCTTTGTAATATTTGATCCAAACAAACCCCACTGGTCTACAGCCCTATCTGAAGGAACACATTCTCTATGGCAGTCACTAAGGCGAACTGCTGATGTAGTCTGAATCGCATTAATAGCCCACACAAATCATTCAACATAACTGGACCTCTATAAAGAAACTCATTCGTTCTATCATTTTTTTCTTGATTTAATTGGGGCACGCCATACACTATACGAATTTTAGTTGTAGGCCTGTATGGATTGACCATAGTGTGGCGACACAATCACAAACTCTGATCATTTTGAAGATATTTAATAAACGTGCCACATTAAGGTAATGAAATACTGTTTTTAAATAATGATAAAACAAATGTTAATTTCTGTAACCTTTAGATTAAGTCCGCAGACTTTATATCCATTTAATTGTCCTTTTATCGTTATTCATACATCTCTGTTCTTCTATTGTGCTGCCATTATGTAACTAACGTCGTAACTAACCCGCGACAACGTCATCCGACGTAACGTCATAAAACATCAACGAATGCATAAACAGTACATAAGTAATCTGATACATGGAAGTTAATTTATTCGCGGAGTTCGGCGACACTCCCACCACAAAATAAAATGAAATAAACCATCATAAATGTTCATCAATTGTTTGTTTATACTTGCCATCAGCTATTTTGCATAATGGTTTGTGCAGATTTCTGTGTCATTATCTTTTCTCAATATTTTGCCCCTGTCACAGTCTTCAAAACCGCTGTAATCTTCTCTGCTTTTGTAGCCCTCTTTGTTGTTGAAATATCCACACTTTTTCCGTCTTTACAATGTTTGCTGTCCGTATCGTTAATTTTACAGCTGAAGCTTTCCTCGTCACCTATACTAATTTTAAAGCTATGATAGTCCATAAAGCCCTTGCTGTTCTTGCAGTCTGTTCTGCCTGTGCTGTCCCCACAGCTGTTGAAGTAGTCCTCAGCGCCTACGCTGTCCTTAGGCATGTAGCATTCCCTGCAACCTGTTCGTTTTTCGAAGCCGTCGCAGTCCTCAGCGCCTACCCTGTCCTGAGGCATATAGCAGTCCCTGCCGCCTGTGCTTCCTTCGCAATTTTTGCAGTCCTCAGCGCCTACGCTGTCCTGAGGCATGTAGCAGTCCCTGCCGCCTGTGATTTCTTCGAAGTTTTCTCAGTCCTCAGCGCCTATGCTGTCCTGAGGCATGTAGCAGTCCCTACCGCCTATGCTTCCTTCGAAGTTATCGCAGTCCTCAGCGCCTACGCTGTCCTGAGGCATGTAGCAGTGTTCTAAGTGACCCCTGTCGTGACCTCTGTAGCAGCCTTCATCGCTTAGTTCCACCAATTTTAGCTGTTGCTGTTGGAGCTGTTGTTGGCAAATCAGAATATTTTGCATTTGCGCTGTCAACTGTAATACCTGGTTAAATTTATTCTCTTTGACATACCTCGATGAAACGTTTTCTTGAGATGACCTCTGAAATTGAAGCGTCTGTTGAATATCCTCCAGCTCATACCTACTGTCTACCACTTCTGCGGTATATGACCAGTCCTCAGTAATAAGCTGTTCAACTTCCTGTGCTCCATCATGACCATCTACCACCACTGACAATTTTTCATCTGTCTGTTCCAACTTTTCGATGATGTCATTTAACCTACTGATACAGTTGCTTAAACGTTTGGAGAAAAAACGAATCTCATACTGTTCTTTAGTAGCATCTTGAATCAGAATCCTTCCTTTTTCTAGTTCCTTCTCCAACAAGATTCTGTACTTTGTTCTGCTTCCTTTCAAGAATGAAATTGACATCTTTAAATTCCATTCCTTAAAATCCTTTCACTGGTTTGTATCCGGTTTGTGGGACCAATTAATGTGGCGACACAATCACAAACTCTGATCATTTTGAAGATATTTAATAAACGTGCCACATTAAGGTAATGAAATACTGTTTTTAAATAATGATAAAACAAATGTTAATTTCTGTAACCTTTAGATTAAGTCGTCAGACTTTATATCCATTTAACTAACCTTTTATCGTTATTCATACTCTCTGTTCTTCTATTGTGCTGCCATTATGTAACTAACGTCGTAACTAACCCGCGACAACGTCATCCGACGTAACGTCATAAAACATCAACGAATGCATAAACAGTACATAAGTAATCTGATACATGGAAGTTAATTTATTCGCGGAGTTCCACGACACATAGTACGGTGAGGCAAGTATTGTTTTATGCCTCCAGCAAAATTGCTGTTCACTTTTTCATTAACTACCTTATCTAATTGTTCCTTGATGATCACATCCTATTGTTTCATTATTTCTGGTTTATTTCTCATTCTATACACATTTGGCTACAGAAGCCCTGTTGTAAGCTCATTATTTACTGGCAATTCAGGACTTTCTTCTTTTCATCGCCATGTCACTTGATACCGTCCAGCCCTGAACTCCTGTGTCTTCTTAAAGTTCTGCGTTACTCCTTCATCAGATGTTACTTAGGATTATTAAGAACTCCAATGCTTTCTATGTTCCAATAATCTTTTAAATCTGTTTTGGTTTGAGGAACACTGTCAATACTTTGAAAAAATATTTGTTCGTGTGATGCTTGTTCCATAAGTAAGGATCAACCCAGGAGTCTCATTGACATCTGTTTCAAGTTCACTTGTCCTGTCTGTCAAAAACCAGGCATGCAGTGCAGTGGGTTACGTGTCTGGCTGCAGATGCGTGTCTGACTGCAGATCCAGGGGTTTTGAGTTTGATCCCGGCCTGGTCCCATACTTTCGTGGAGGTTGATCTTGAAATAATTTCTACTCTCCTCCCTTCCGCTTATTCAAGAAGGGTTGTTGTCAGTTACAAACAAAAGTTTGTGCAGGAAGTACTGGTTAACAGCTTAGTCAAGGTTGTCCAGAAAAAAGTGTGGTTAGGTGTACTGACCGTACCTATATGACCATAGCTGTTGACTGGAGCGTAAAGAATAAGACAAACCAAAACGCCTGTCAAAATCCACCAAGCCTTGACGAAAGAAGGTAAAGGCCAGGCTTTACTTCAAATTTTTGTGACCAAATTGTAATAGTCGTTTCCTAGGAGCAAATCAAATGTTGACCACTCTGTAGGAACAGTATCTGCCATATCAAGGCATCGCATAAGATGTTCTACATTTTCTGAGGGATACAATGCTATTGCGTTTCTTTGAACTGTCCCACTAATTAGTAGAACAGTTTACATTAATATCAAGGTACTGGTTATTCCTAAGTTTGATACTCAACCTTGTCTGTGTGGTTTTAACCATCTTTTGCTTGTCACTATCAAACGTATGCAGTGCTATCTCTTTTTTACTTTCTCTTTTTCTGCTAGGTGTATGTAACGTAAGTCCTTTGTGAGCTCCAGTCAAATAAAATTCCAACTCGTCCACTTTTGAAATTAACAGGGCACTTGCAACTTTGGGACCAAACTTATTGGACACAAGCTTCTGTGATGGGTATTTACCTCACCACAATGAACACATGTTTTCTTTTTTTACAATCCTTTGACATGCGACCTAATTTCAAAGCCTATAAGCATCTGTCTCTCAGTTGCTTTTTCTGGTCTTCTACTGTTTGATATTTTGAACATTCTTCACTCCAATGTCTTGATCATAAATCTGTTCATCAATGCATGTTTTGTATTGGCTACTAGAGCTTTGGCAGATCCAAAAGTACCTGTGTTCTGCTCTAATTACTAGGTGCACTTTTTTAGTTGTAATGGAGCCATTTATTGTTTACTACCATCTTTTAGATGATTGGATTTATCACTTAAACTTCATTTGGATCTATTCTTAACTGTTGTTTAATAACGAGAATGGTTGTATTCATATCCATCAGATCGCCTTTCTTCTCTGCATATTCACGAGCAGCGACATACTCATGAATTCTGAGCTCGCTTCTTTCTAGCTCAATTCACCATTTCTAATTGTAGGAGAATGTCTACAGGTAATTTAGCAGGTACCATAGATACATACACATCTTGGTTTATATTTTGTTACAATACGTCAAAAATAGTAAGTGAGTATGATCAGGAAATACCACAATCACAAACTGCAGACAAACCTGTGGCACCGCGAGGAAGAACCACACAACAATCACGAGACATCAGGAAGACAAACTAAGCAAAACAACCCGCTCTCTCTTCCCCATCCAGATGATTGCAAAACTAGAATGGTCAGGAAGTAACATACAGCAAAGCAGACTGCAGATATAGCTTTTTATATTGCCAAGTATACTTCTAAGACCTTAAGTTGTATTGTTTGCCTATGGTAAATTGATCATTTTATTGTAAGTAGGTTAATCACTTCTTGTGATTTTCAGAATTTATCCTTAAGAATATCTATAGCTATTTGATAATTCCCTTCGATAACGTCAACCCTAATATCTCACTCTTAGCTTCAGCACCTACCTTACTTTTCAAACAACTGATTTTTTCAAAGTCTGACAGTTTTTTTATCGTTAATAGTGCACACAAAAGAGTCCCAGAACCCTGTCCGTTTAAGCTTGTTGCATTAGAAAGGCATTATGTCTAATTAGGGTAATTTTAAATTTGCTGCCAAATCTTTTGCTTTTGTTTTCTGCATCTCCATGAACTCAGTTTGTTGTTTCATTTGATTAGCAACGATTGCATTCTTCAACCATTTGATTTAAACCATAATTTTTCTTTTGTTTCTGCCTTTTTCACACTCGTAATAATTGAATAGTTCCTCCTTAATCTGCTTCAAATACCTTTGTCACACTCATTTTAGTCACAAGTCAGTTGGTCGGTAAGGTCTATATCATATGAATATCATATCCCATTGAGGGAGTCTGTATTTGTTCTATGTTTTGTTTTACGTTACTTGATGTCAATTCTAGTTTTGCAACCATCTTGATGGGGAAGAAAAGCTGGTTGCTTTGTTTAGTTTATCTTCCTGGTGTCTTGTGATTGTTGTGTGGCTCTTCCTCGCGGTGCCATGGGTTTGTCTGCAGTTTGTGATTGTGGTATTTCATGATCATACTCACTTACTATTTATCACAGTATAACTGCAAGCGTTCAATACAACTGTTGTATTTTATAAGTAGGTCTGTTTCAAATGTCATACTTGGAGAGTATTCTTAAAGATCACAACCTATATGTGTTTTTCCAATGTATTAACATATTTTGTCCTGGCTCCTTTCAGATATGACGCCATAATATCACTTCACAACTTATCATAGCGCTATTTCTTAAGAAACAAGAAAACTTCATTCGCGGATCCAGAAAATTTTGTCAGAGGGGATCCAACTGAGAAAAAACGTTTTTATTGAAGAGGGAGAGAGGATCCAAATATCAATCTAAGCGGACCATAATTGGCCCACCAGCGAAACGCCATTTAAATGATGACGGCCCTACATTGAATCTGGCTTGGTAGCTTTATAATTTTTCAAGGGATCTGGACCAGTGTTGCTAAGAAACCATATATTTTTTGTGATGTTTTCTGGGTGGGGATGTCCCCTGGATCCACGCATGTAATTGAGCACACGAGTTTTTTCACTGGAGGACAAATGGCTTTATAAATACGAGTAAACTAACCAGGAAAGTGGACAAAGTGTCAAAATATAGTGCTACAATACGAATATGAACTATATTATCAGACAGTGATGGAATTCACTAGGAAAACCGAGAACAAAGGGCGAGATATGGAGGCGAGAGCCGTGATTTCAGGTACCGATACCCCACCCTTCGACCTGCCACTGCCACCACCACCTTCAAGTCCGCCAAGCTTATCGGCAAATCCTTCAGCTTTCGTTCCTACATCTAGTCTATTAAACCAAGCCAGGGATGTTCTATATCCCAACAACCCGCAAGGACCAACATTGGGCCAGCACAGTTCGAACTTTGAACACAATTTCAAACATGGCGTGACTCATTCACAGTCCAGCGAGCATCAGTACACACAACAACAAAAACAACAACAGATTACTATGGAATGTGCGAGTATAGTCTGCCAAAATTGACCTTAGACTGATTAATTTTCGCCAAAATCTTCGTGATATTCGTGCGTTTTCGTGGAGAACTCCGACCTGGGTCACGCTTTTACAGAGAATATGAAGATAATGTCAATTTGTTAATGCAAATGGTCTGATAGCCTAGTGGTTAGTTGACAAATCAAGCATACCTGGATCGAAACTTGGAAGGAACCTTTTTTATATAATTGTCAAATTGCTTTCTTTTTTAAGTTAATATTGTTCGTATATTTTACATCATCTTGTGGTGAGCTTTACATCTTTCATTTGTATTTAGCCGCTTTTGCAATCATTATTCCCTAAGTTCCCCACTCTTTCCTTGTCAGCTGCTAACATTTGCAAATAGTTTGGACCCAGTTCAGTACCAACAGAACGTCGGTTCTGATCTGGACACAGACCATTTGGCACTCTGATAATGTTCCTGCTAAAATCTTTGAAAAAGTTAATTTTGATTAAAAGTCAGCAGATGATATCAAAAGTCTCAAAAATGATTCAGCGTGCAAAGAGTTAATCACATGTTGGCTTATTGAAATTATTCACGGTGCTGTATTTGTTACATAAACGCATGCCAAATTCAAATAAATGTATCCTGTTGTGCACAAAATCAAGAATAAGACAAAGAAACTAGTAAATCGAAAACAAAAAAGAAAAAAATACTTAAACGCTACTGGACTCGAACCCACATCTTTTGGGTGCTAAACCACTCGATTATCCACTAGGCTATCGGGGAATTGTGTTTAAATTCATTCAGATTAGTAATTGTACAACAATCTAAAGCGCACTTTTTACGAAGATTCACGAAGACTGAGTAAAAGGTCATTGAATATTCATATGTCTCGGGTCAATTTTGACAAACAATAGTAGTAATTCGTACACCGGTGTTACTAACGACACGGCTACCAATGCCACGAATGACAACGCCATGATGACACAGCAAACCGAGCATGTTATGGTGACACAGCCTCAATTGCCGCCATGGGTTTCCCAAATGATGTTCAGATTAGCCCAGATTGAATCACATCTGTTAAACCAAAATATGAAATGGCAAAACGTTGACGCGAAACTACAAGATCAAAACAACCGTATGTCAAATATGGAGCATCAAGTCAATGCCTTAGCCAGTATCAAACCAACTATGACGTAAGTACAATTAAACGTCATCTCGCTTAATGAGGAAGTATCCCAACTGTCCCAGAAAATGAATGAGCCTGACACAAATATAAGCAAGTGCAAAGATATGTACCACGAAGCGATTTGCGACCAGGACGCATCTCAACACACGATCAGTGAGCTATGCAAACGTGTTGATAAACTAGAAATGGCACAGTCCAAAATCCACCCAAAACTATCTAAATGCGAAACAGAAGTTACTGACCTGCAATGCAGGAGCATGAGAGACAATTTATTATTCTTTGGCATTGAGGAACCCGAACAGAGAGATGGCGTCCAGGAAGACACTGAACAGGTCTTAAATGAGTTCCTAGAAACAGAAATGCAAATAAGCTACTCCATTCCTTTTCATAGGGTACACAGGATCAAACCCCTTGGTAAACATAGGTACACAGACTACCCAAGACCAATTGTGGCCAAATTTGAACGATTCAAAGATAGGGAACATGTACGTACCCACAAACACTCAAGGAAAAACCGTACAGTATAAGAGAACAATTTCCCAAACCGATTGAAGAGCATCGGAAACTACTGTACCCTGAAATGAAGAGGGCCAAGTTGAACAAAGAAAACAAAGTGCGGCTAGTAAAAGACAAATTATACATTAATGATATACAATATGTACCAAGACCAAATCAAAGTAGGAAATCTTCAACTGATTACCAAAGCCAAAATCAAACTTATCAGTTCAGAAAAAGCTATACCATGGGCTACAGAAACCAGGACTATAACAAACCACAGTCCCCAAACAAGAATTATACAAGAGGTAGAATCTTTGAACGCTCCAAAACAAGTACAAATAATATGGGGAGTTATCAACAACCAAGATCAAATTTCAGTGATACACCCATAGATTTCACTACTCCCAACCGATTCGGTGCTCTGCTCAATGAAACTTTGAATCAAACCGTTCTGAATCGCGGAAAAACAAAGCATCCTCCCCATTGGACTCTGAAGTAACACTTAAAAAGTCACGGGAGCTTGATAGCGGAAATTCAGAAGATGAGCTTAATGTCAAATCAGGTCCACCGTAAGCGAACAAATGGACCTAACGTGCTATCCAGACAAAAGTCTCGAAACGGAAGAACTGAATCCTATCGTTTCCCAACAGTTAGCAAATGATAAACATTTATTGAACGACCCTCTTCCGACAGCCAGCAATAATAATGACGTCACTGAAAACCAATCAGCCAATGAAGCATAGCGGCGCGCAGAGGACAACGGACCCCCTGAACAAAACTGTACAGACGATCATAATAACATAAACAAGTGTGTTAGTCATTCTGCAGATTTTCATCAGGACAATTCTCGGCCAATAACATTTCTGTCATTGAATACATGTGGTCTAAAAACAAAGCTTAACTGCCCTGAGTTTATTAAACTTTTATCGAGGCATGCCATTATAGGCATTCAAGAATCAAAACTAGACGATATAGACGAAATAACTCTGGAAAACTACAAAATAGTCATGAACAATAGAAAACACATTTCAAGGTATAGATCTGGCGGCATTGCTCTCCTGATTCAAGAAACCATCGCACCTTACATCAATTTAATAAAAAACGACAGTAAACTAATTTTGTGGTTTTCTGTATCGAAAGAAATTCTCTCCCTCCAGGAAAATCTTACATGTGGCGTGGTTTATATCCCACCGCATGGGTGAAAATACGCTCACCCAGATCCATACCTTGAAATACAACAAGAATTTGATCAGTTCTGCCTAGATTCTAAACATGTTTTGCTATTCGGGGATTTCAATTCTAGAACAGCAAATTTACCCGACTTTGTCGATTGTGATGCGTTTTTATTTGAGATAAACGGAAATGAGGACCTACAGAATGAGAAACAAGAAATATTGCACTATTTTGAAACCAAAAATATTCCCTTAAATCGACAAAACGCAGACCCAAGCACAAACGCATACGGTTACCAATTAGCAGACTTCTGTAAAAATAACAATATGTTTATCCTCAATGGTAGGCTGGATACTGGCCAACCAAAATTGACTTGTAAAAACAGTAGTACAGTAGACTATATCTTATCCACAGCACATAACTTTGAAATATTAGCATCACTCTACATTCATGTTTGATAGCCTATTCTCTGCCCCCTGTCCGTTGAGCTTTTATCCACGCATAAAGCTATTACCAGCACAAATCCTCTGCAAGAAACAAGTAAGTAATGGTGCAAAACCCCGAATTCGTTAATGGAATGCAGAAATGAAGGATTCCTACTGCGAAAATCTAAACTACGGAGAAATCCTTAAAATTCTCTCTACACTTGAGACTATGTCCGAGAGTCATAACACAACAGCAAGGAATATTAATGATATAATAAACCAAATTGGTAATATTTTTTGACAGCATCAGAATCAACATTCGGTCACACCCGGGCAAGTACACCACCACACGGCAGTGAACCACGTAATGCCAAGCGCAAGAAATGGTTCAATAACAAGTGCCGTCGCGCTCGTAACCTCTACCACACCACACGCAAAACATACAATAGGCACAAAAATACCCACAACAAAGAGCAATTAAAACACGTCAGTAAAGCATACAAACAAGTTATCTCAAAAAATGTACGGAAGCATAACAGCGAAAACATAGCAAAACTAAAAAAGATGAAGCACGCAAAACCCAGGGATTTTTGGAAGATAATCAACTCTGCTACCAAAACAAACAAAAAGAATGCACCACTTGATGACCTATTTCAGTACTTTAAGAATCTTAACACAATCCAAATAGACGAAAATGCGGAAACCCAAACCAGCAACACGTCCGATACAACCCCTGATACAACCCCTATTTTCAATTATTATATAAACCAACCTATCACTGAAAAAGAAATACAAGAAGCTATCAAAAACCTAAAGAATAACAAAAGCCACGGAATCGACAAAATTTTGAACGAACACTTAAAAACCACAATAAATGTCATGTCACCTATATACGTAAAACTCTTTAACATCATTTACGACACAGGCATCGTCCCAGACAGCTGGACCCAGGGCAGTATTTTCACCATTTACAAAAACAAAGGCCGTGAAAATCTCCCAGAAAATTACAGACCGATAACGCTATTAAGTTGCTTTGGCAAACTGTTCACATCCATACTGAATAACAGGCTGAACAAATACATTGAGGAATGTACTATAATCGACTCTTCGCAAGCAGGCTTCCGCAAAGGTTTTTCAACAACAGATAATCTTTTCATACTACAAAGTCTGATCGAGATCTGTAAAGCAAATAAGTCGAAACTCTTTTGCGCATTCATTGATTTCAGGTTTATGGCAAAAATTACTAGAAAATAACGTGAATGGCAAATTCCACAACTTCATTAGAAATCTTTATAGTAACCTAAAGTCTAGAATTTCCACATCCGAGGGTTCAACTGCTTTTTTCCCCTGCCAAATTGGAGTGGGTCAAGGTGAAATCCTGTCACCCATGCTTTTTTCTATATACCTATATGATTTAAAAAGCTTTTTGGTTAGAAATCAAGTTCCTGGAATTAAATGTGAAGTAAACGAAGAAGATGTTTACATTTATATAAAGCTGCTTGTCCTGTTATTCGCAGATGACACAATAATATTTGGAAACAACAAAGAAGACTTGCAATTAGCATTAGACGTTTTTGAAAAGTATTGCACCGAGTGGAAACTCACAGTGAACATAAGTAAAACTAAAATTGTTGTATTTTCAGGTGGCAGACTACCCAAGAATCTCAAGTTTTTCTTTAAGGGTAGCGAATTAGAAATTGTAAAGGAATACAAATATTTGGGGGTATTTCTAGGTCGCAGTGGTTCTTTCACACGTGCAAAAAACATATAGCCGACCAAGCAAATATTGCTGTTTTCTCACTACTTCGTAAAATTAGAATCCTAAATTTACCACTCGAATTGCAATTTGACCTATTTAACAAGGTCATCAAACCCATACTGCTATATGGCTGTGAGATCTGGGGTTTTGGCAACATAGACACAATTGAACGAGTCCAGCTAAAGTTTTACAAACATATCCTTAACCTAAAAAAGTCAACTCCATCTTTCATGGTCTACGGTGAACTAGGTGCATACCCACTCAAAATAGACATCCAAAGCAGAATTATATCCTATTGGGCAAAATTGAACATTAACAGAACAAACGATACAGCCGCTATCATCTACGATGCTATTTACAGCTTAAACGAGCAGGGCAAAATAAAATCAAAATGGCTAGAAAATATTAAAACACTAATCTGTTCTAACGGTTATAGTAACATTTGGGACAACCAATCAAACTTTAACTTAAACTGGTTTACCAAATCATTCAAACAAAAGGTCAAAGATCAGTATTTACTTACATGGAACGCTTTGGTCGACCAGTCGTCAAGTGCCCTGAATTATCGTACCTTCAAGACTACGTTCGAAATGAACTCTTACTTCCAATATTTGCCCAATGATAAATGTAGAATTCTAACAGCTTTTAGAACACGGAATCACCGTCTACCGATCGAAACAGGGCGGTGGACCAGCATCCCTTTAATTGAACGGACCTGCAAGCTCTGTACTAACAGCATAGGGGACGAATTTCATTATATATTACAGTGTGACTATCTAAAAAACCCATCGAAACTACTACATCGAGGTGATCATGAAAACAGTGAGAAACTGGCCGCATGTTGAACACTAAAGTCCTATTCAGACCAAATTCTACCAGCTCGAATTAGAATGCTGGGCGTAGACCGCGGGGGAGCCCAGGTTCGAGACAGTGTCTTTGACCCTGTTGCTCCTGCATTTACGTCCTTGATCTATAGCAAGAAATTACCATATTACTATACCATCAAATCGTCGCCCAATGACTCAATGTTTACACATTTGATCGGCTCTTATTCATTCTCGTAATATACCAAGCATGCTGCATATTCAGGTACGATAGTGTATATGTACGTTTAAGTGTAATGATCGTACGATTATAGTGCATGTGTATGATATGTAACCGCTGGTTAGTACTGGTCCGACCCAGGAAGACAGAAAATGGTCCCAGCGTGACAAGAAATTCGTTGACTGGGGCGTAAAAAATCAAAACATGAAAATGTGTATGGCAACTACGTAGAGAAGGACCATGGGAAGTGTATTTCCCCGTTTTTCAATTCAAAATAGTTGGCATGGCGACCACGGAACCCGTCCCACTGAGACGATTTCCATGATCACCCATGACAAGTATTTTTTTGTCTTAAAATGCTTTTCTTCTATTCAGTTACGCTATTATAGCTTTTCTGTGGCTATGAACAACAGCAGGTATAAAATTGATATATACCAAAAGAAAACATACTGGCAGTCTCCCCGGGAGACAGCCTTTAGGGTGGTTCCCACAAATAATCACATCTAGGCGACTGCCTAACAGAACTGAAACTTGTCCAGCTTCACTAGCAGTGTCAGTGGGGTAAAGGCCCCACTGGCAGTGCTATTGAAATGGTGCGATCCTGATAACATACATCAGGGCGTGATTAGACGAAGTACTCCGAAAAATATTTATACGAGCATACATGTACATAATAACCCATGTACGTGTACTATTTATAGATATACAACGCAATGCAACACAGCGTAATACTTTGTTGTATTTTGCGTTGTGTATAAATAAAGGATGTATACATATTTAGCCCCAAAAATCTGTGAATGGAATAATCCTATACCATTTATTTAGCATTTTCCATTTAACCATTAGCTCCAATATATTTTGGGCACTCGAAAGGACGACTCACTGAGACGGTTCTTTTGAGTACCCACTACATATGGTTTGTCCGAGAAATTGAAACGTGAGGACTGAAACTGTCTTTGTTAAATGTTAACTTTTCGAGAGCTAGAGACATTTCTAAAAGCATCAGCAACAAATGGGCCCAGATCAGCCTGGCCCCTGAGGAGCAGTCTGATCTGGGACTACTTGTTTGCACAAATTGAAGAGCATTTCAACACAAATACTCATCACATAAAGGGATAAGACTAAATAACCTTACGATTTGCTTGTATTCTTATGGCGGCCCAAATGACTCAAAGACAACTAAAAGGCCATAAAAACCAAGTTCTAATCCATCCATTTAACTACTTACCGAAACCTCGTTACTGATGACGGAGTTCGCCTAACGCCGAATCAACGACTTTCGCATTGATACGACGTGCAGCGCACGCTGAGTAACCAGTTGGAAATTTATACAAAGATCAAATGATCATAGCCTACCTTGCTATCCCATGAAGCTAAATAAATCCAAAACAGTCATTAAATAATGAAACAAAAACTATCATTTTCAAGAAGCGTTCAAAACAACCACGCTATCCCACGATTAATTCGTGCATAACACATTGAGTAGAAAATCATTAGGAAACGAAATTAACCGTTGTCCTCCTACTAAGACCACTGTAAAACTCTTTGAGTCACAGTGCCGCCATAACAATATATGTGTGACATTATGCATATTGCTCCTTATAGATCTCACACAGTAAGAGTATTGTCCGTCATGGATAGAGTCCAATAGAAAACAGGTGTAGAAGCTTAATACCGTTATTCATTCATTCAAGTTCATTCAGAAAAAAATAATAATACTGCAGGTAAAACAATTGTATAGGTATTGCTCGATAAGCGTAGAGTTACGTAGGTGGTCAGGTGATGGTGCTTTATTCACCCGATTGGACAAATACAGGGTTTTCTTTCATACTTCTAACTGTTTATCCATTTCGTCACTCTACGCTTACCGAGCACGGACTCTACGGATTTAGCGATAAATAATGATCATGGCATGTAAAGCCTCGGTGGCTCAGTAGGTAGAGAGGCAACTGTAATAATATGCACGTGAGCTATGTAAAAAGATAAGGGAACTAATACCATTGTTTAGCATTTATAGGCTTATTGATATGCTCTATTTTTTTCATTTGTTTCCATTGTGTATTTTCTTATTCTAGATATTTTCTTATTTTGTGTATTATTCTTTATATTTTTAAAATTTCATTTTTTCAATTTTTATATTTTAATTTTTTTAACGAATAGTATTTAATTTCAATATATACATGATATAAAAAGTTCATAAAATAATGCCAGCATAGTGAGATTTTGATCGCAATACTGAGCATCAAAGGATCAGGTGAGCATGCAGAAATACGCAAACTCACCAGAGCGTTTGCCGCTCGCATACACAACGTACTGTGTGAATGTAGATGAAGACTCATTTTAACTTTAATTATTGCATAAAACCCCGTGTCGCACGCTATTAACAGCCATGTTTTAACCGGCAAAACCCATGTATTAATCAGGCAATTTACGTGCTGTTGATGCACGGCTTCTGTACTTTACATATACGCATTCTAGGCCGTCACAAAAGTTGACGTCATCAACAGTAGCGTGTAGAGAAATGAACGTAATTCAGTGGCGTTAGGATGACGTAAGTTTTTGCTCTGGAACAGGCTTTTTTAAAACCTGCGAATACTTCATGCTTTTGCGCGCCATTAAAGTAATGCAAAAATGAGCATTTCGAAGCGTTTTCCCAAAGTTTTCAAGTGACAATATGACTTTATGCGATAATAACGACCAAACATGGTTTTCTGATACGCTAACGTCTGCTAGACCCTTCGTGAGTCGTTAAAACCCTCGCCTTTAACGGGTTTTCCTGTAAAGCCTGAAATATCGACATAACCCTTTTTGTTCAAAGGCGGATCCACGACTACAGGAGAATGGATTCAGATAAATTAGGGAGGGGGTCGATATGCAGATGATCTCTCATTTTTCTTGAATGTCCCTTTACAAATGATATAATCTGTTCCGAAGCCCCCTGAACCCCTACTGGATCCGCCACTGTTTGTTACAGCGCTAGGTAATTCAAACTGTCCACTGAAGGAGTAAGAAAAAGAAAAATAAAAGAAAAAAACACTCAGGGATTCGAACCCTTAGAACAAAATACAGGTTCGAATATGTAAATATCGCTACTTAACCCCTGGACCACTGGTCTGTGACACCCAATGATAGCTTTAATGCATTAGTTCGGATATAACGACCAATATCCTCGTTTTGTTTACCTGTCTAAATGCGGGATTACCTTTTATTGTCAATAGACCTCTCCGATTACAGTTATAATTAGTGACGTCACTGTACTCTATACAAATTTTACCTCTACTGTCCTTACTAGATAAGTTCAAAGTGACGTCAGAGCATGTTTTGATAACTGGACAGTTGGGCTGGCGCGGTGGTAAGATCGTAGACCTCTGTCGCGAAGTTTTGCAATTGAAGGTTCGAACCCCAATCACGGCATATTTTTTTATCTTTGCTTTTTGATATTCTATGTTTGGGAATGATGACCTTTATTATTTTTATCGGATATGACAGAAAACGAAAAGCGGAAAGAAGGCAATGACCTGATGACATGTTTTGTAATACATGTAAGTCTACTCTCCTTACACTTTTTTTAGAAACAGCTGTTTTACAAAAAGGCTTGTCGTTTACCACCCACTTACAAATTTGAGCTTTGCAGCAGTTGGTTTTCTATTAATCATAGAAACATTGATAATCATTTTACCTACGAAAAGGTCAGTTGTCTAAAATGGTTGTAACGAAAAAGGCGATATACACTCAAAGGATACTATAGTAAAAACATTTAAAATATAACAAAAATATGATAAAAAGACTTGTTTAAGCAACAATGATATTTAAAAATATCTCCTTCATGAAAAAAAATCGTGTGGGATTCGAACCCTCCCCCGTTTTAAATCTCTCGATAATAGATATAGATACAAATATTTGCCTCGGCTCAACCGACTGAGCTATGACGGCTTGGTATAATATTTCCGTATTTTGAAAACCTTTGTCAGGTATTAATGTAATTTTTTACCGTTAATAACGGTATAATCTGTATTACCTTCAAGTGTTGGTACGCTCTTTTACGTCACTTTTAACTTATCTATAGGCTACTATATGTTGTTATATTATGTAACCTGAGAGTAATAAATTGATTGATTGAAGCATAACGGTTACAGTTTGCATACTTTGCGACATCCAGAGAGATTTTTTTTAAAACAATCATCCAACATTTTGACATGTTCAAGTTCAAAGCTAAGTATATGGGCTATCATTAAACTGCAATAACATGAAGGACACACATTTTAAACACTTTATATAGACGACTGGAATACATTACCTGAGGAAGAGGTTGAATGTGAAACTGTCTCATGTTTCCAGATTATCTCGAGGTCGCAACCACTGCCGTTGTGCTTCTTGGAGTTAGTAACTTATCCCCATACATCAATATATTTTTTTTCCATTTTCAGATCCTTCAAAAGTATTGGGTGATAGCAGAAAATGTAATACCGCTTAACTCTTTGTGTAATAGTGTCGTCCGCTGATAAACGTTACAAAAAGTTTTCTACAGTTTGGAACCAGTTTATGTACACATAACGTCGGGTGTGATCTGGATAAAAATGTTTTAGATAACACTCTGATGGTATTCCTGAAAGATGTTTTTTGAAAAGTTGGTTTTGAAAAAAAAACAAAAAACAAAAAAAAAACAAAAAAAAAAAAAACAGACAGCATCAGGTAAGTGCAAGGGAGACAAAGCAATGCATTCATTATGTTTGATAGTAATCAGATAGTCTCCAATCGAGCATATGATGCATATTATGGTACAGGCTTTGACTGTCGCAAAACAATAGTTGTGTGTTACCATTATAGTTACCTTATAATTTTTATTTTTATTTAGAAAATACAAAGCATGAGGCAAAATACAATAATATACAGACATTAGCCTGGGCCAATTTACCTTATCAAGCACCAAGGACAATTTGGATGGGTATGGAATCGTTTATTTGGACTCCCTAGTTGCGAATCAATTTCGCCCTTAAATTTACCTATTTGGGCTTTGTGAAAATACATGCGTTCCATGGCAACTCATAACGGATTCAAGGATGGGAGTGTACCTTCAAAATTAGTCATATCTCAGCTGCTACTAATCCTAGACTTCTAAATTAGTATCAAATAAAAGCTTAAACATAGGCTCTTCTTCCATTTGTTGCAAATTATCTCATTTGCATCTATAAATATTTATGAAAACGTTAAAAGATCTGATTCAAGAATGGGGTAACCAATAACATCTCAGCAGCTACTTATCGTAGAGCATTAAAACTGGTACCAAATTAAAGGTCAGACAAATCCCTTTAATATCATTATCAAATATACAATTTATCTTATTTGCATAATGTGTGCATTTTATGAATATTAATAAAACGTTACAAATTGGGGGAAATCATTACAAGCATAAATAAGCTGATTCCATCTCCATATTATTATTGTTGCATGTTTTATAACATCAGTGATACAATTTGACAAGTCTGTTCATCCACTGGTCTCATATGAATGTTATTTCATTTGCATATTCATAAAACTGCATGAAAGCTAAAAAATTGAAGGAAAATCATGTAAAAATTATAAACCCCGGGGGAGGGGGTGATTTGGTTGGTGTTAGACCTACCATGCACCCCTAGGATATTTTCTCATATATCCAAATAAGTAAGTGGAATCCACTGAATTGGAAAATATTCTATGAAATAAGCATGTTTTGGGCTATGTGAAAATGCATGGTTTCCATGGCAACTCATAATGCCATGGACGGCAATTGGAGTTTACCTGCAATACCAATCATGTCTCAGTTGCTACTTACTTATCCTAGAACCAAAGTAAAGCTTAGACGCATGTCTTTCATCCCATGGTCATTTATTCATTTTATCTTTTTTTGTATAATTTGCATATTCGTGAATATTAATGAACACATAAAAATGACAAAATATCATAAAAACATAAATAAACTGATTTCAGCCAAAACCCCATAATTTTTTCATAATGTTTTATCATTGGTTATACAATTCGACAAGTTATTTCATCCAATGGTTCTTTATAAAAAATGACCAAATTTGCATATTAACGAGTATTAATGAAAACTTAAACAATGCGGGAAAATCGTTGGAAAACTATTACCCCCAAGGGGTAGTTAGACGTACCTTGCACCACTAGAAAAAATTCTGATGGAGACCAAATTGTTGAATTGGAACTTTTTTTTAAAAAAAAAATAATTGAGGTCAAAAATAAATCTCATGGCTTCCATGGCAACCCACAATGCAAATTCTTAAGAACTGTGGTATAGATAAAAATACTCATATCTTACCAGCAAATCATTATAGAATACAAAAAGATACCAAATTTATGCTATGGCATAGACGTTTTACCTGATGGTCTGATATTCAAATTGTCTAATTTGCGTATTCATTAATATTAATGAAAACATTAGGAATGAGAGAAAATCTCAGAAAAATTAAGGTGTATCACAAAATTACCTATATTTCAGCTGCTTAGTATCATTGACTTACAAAATTTGCACTAAATTAATGCTAAGACAAGGTAGGAAGAGTGCAAAGATCAAGAATCGATACAATCAAGCACTACACCTGACCCAGGATACCAATGGGAAAGTGACAACGTCATAATTAGACATGACAAACGAGAGACAAGAGGTCAGCCCTTTCCAAGCAGATGACCACAAGGCATCAATAAACAGACGTGCATGAAAGCATAGCAAAAACAAGACAGAAATAACATAAATGATCAACAAAAGAAGCATCGCCTTGGAACGATCAGTAAAAATATTTTACTGGAGGGCTTAAACCGGTTTCACGGCGCGCCAATCTCATCCTTAGTTCAGATGTGGATCAAGACACATAGATGGTTGGTTTGCATATAAGACCCCTAACTTGTCAATGCATCAGCTCCTAGAACATATACATCAAGATATAAAAATGAGATGAAGCAAAGATAAGGACTTAACAGTAAATAAAACTGAATACCGGAGAGGTAAACCTTGGTGGGTCTGACAACAGCCGAAGCACCAAGCTTTGGGAACTTTTTAGCTGATTTAATCTAATCAATTGACTGCTGAGCCCCCAGAGGGATCTGTGTTCCCTTGCCCCTTACAAATAATGCATTGATCTCCCCAAATCCTTGAAAATAATTTTCTTGGCTCTCTAAGAGCATTGTTCCTTTGCTCCTCAAATCCCTAAAATCGTTAAGCTACCCCAAATCCCCAAAAATATAACTAATACTCCCTAGAAAAAAATCATTCCGTAGGATTTAATTCGCATACTTAAAAACTATGAAGCTTGATACCAGCGCATTTCTTAATGTTCACTTACTATTTTGCGTCATACATATTAAGACAGGGCCTAGCAATGTGGGAATACATGGCATATAATTATTTCAATGAAATGCATGAAATATAGCTCAAAGTATGAGGCCATTTTAAAATGATGGTGCTGTTCCTGGTAGAGTAGGTATGGGGGAATGCTTGATTTTTTTTAATTAGGGACAATCCATTTGGTTTTCTGGTGATATTAGGAGAGGGGCTGTTTTCTTCAAATAGTTGAAAATTAGATTTTTTTCTCACGAAGTGAAAGCATTTAACTTTTGTAACCATAAAACGTGTTTTGTATAATTGCAATTAGGCCGTTATTTCCAATTTATCAAGTAAGATCAGCATGTTTCAAGGTTGTATGAAAAATCAGCTAACTAACCAGAGAGAGAATTACATACCAGGCGCGTATGTAGGCCTGTAAGGAGGTGGATTCACACTCGTGCTGGGGGAGGGGGGGGGTCGGAGGCAAAAAATTATTATGAACCTAGAAATCAACAATTTTAAGGATCTTAAATCAACAACAACAAAAAGTATTTGCAATATTTTTTCTGCAATATAAATCTCGATGTACATGGTATTACAGAACTATTCGGTCACTGTATCACCACGTGGTATGCAATGCAAAGCTTATGGAGAGTAGCACCACAAGGGGCGTGGCTACCAGTGACCCAATAGCCGAATAATAGTACGATAGTAAATTTATATATTAACAGTTTACATGGGAGGTCTGGGGGCCCCAATAAGCCAAAGAAATAAAACAAATGAGAATTTATATTTTTTTTTTTACTTTAAATCGCGACTCCCCAAATCCCCAAAGTTATAAGCTTGCTCTCCAGCTCCCCTAAACAGTTACGGGTGCTCCCCAGCTCCTAGACCTAAGATTAGGCCTAAGAATGGATTTTTCTGTTATGTCCCATTCTTAGGCCCAAATATGAGGGTCTGGATGGGGGGGTCTGGTATTCACTATTCATGTAAAATTTAGCCCATTATTCATCTCATTAAAATTTTGGGTTATTCATTAAAATAAGACCAATTATTCATTATAGGTAAGAAAGGTGGCAAAGAAATCTGATTAATCACTATTCATTAATTTTTCCTTCAATTCATTAAAAAAATAGGATTATTCATTATTTTTTAGGATCTCATTATTCACTATTCATTATTTTTTGGCTCATTATTCACTATTCATTATAAAAAAGGGCCATTATTCACTAATCATTATACCCCATCTAGACCCTCAAATATTTTGGGTCACATTTTGTTCAAATAGCAACACTCTAACATTTGACTCCAAAGTTTCTATATGGAATAAAAGTCTGGTGAAAACTTTATTGTAATAGTAAGTCCCTTACCTCTAGTTGGTGCTCACGCAAAAATATTTCCAAAATATTGAAAATCCACTTTTGTAGCAGCAAAAAATGATTTGTTTACAAAAAATAGTTCAAAAACACATATGCTGACACAGTGACATCACAGGTTTATGAATGACTGCAGCATTGTGGGTTAATTTGCATGAAGAGAAACCTGTAAGCCCATTGGCTGATGGTCAATTGACCATAACTGTGGGTCACATGACATATCTGATGATGTGGCTCACTGATTCCTGCCTCCAAATTTATAGCACTAAGAGACAGGGAACCAGTTTGACCCAAATGGAAGCTAAAGGTCAGGAGATACATGTGTTCTGAAACTTTGTTGATCTTTCTGGTTTGTACACTTTTATGTTTAATTATTCTCATGCATTTTATTTCACTTATATGTGCAGTATTTACCCTAAGCTAATAGAATATGTAGAAATGAAGGAACTATGAATAAATACTTACAACTTTATTTGTAAACAAACTGTAGTGTAAACAATTACTAATTTTGCTTCTATTGTACACAAAAACCATAACCTAGTTTGACCATGATGAAACTTACAAACTAGGTTATGGTCCCAGAACTACCCAGCTCCCTGAAAATAAATAGCCATTCTCCCCAGATCCCAAAACCCCTGGAGCCCCACTTCTTGAACTTGAACTAATCGACCTCTTATCCCATAATACAATTAGTGAAATAAGGATATACATAATCCTCAATCAAAAGCCCCAATAAGGTGAATGAATTAATGGACGGTAGATTTTTTCCATACGCGCACCATCAATTATTGAAAATATTGATAGAGTAACAGTCGACTAATGCTGGCCTCATGCCTTCCTAACATAATGCCACTGCATTAGCACATTATCGAAAAGCGGGTGACCCTTTGTTGTGTCTATTGTTTATCAATATTAGAATAAATAAAACATACAAACATCGAACCATTTACTATTTGCCTACTAGTGTCGTCTGCTGATAACCTTTGCAAACGGTTTGGACCCAGATCAGGCCCGACATTGTCGGGCCTGATCTCGATCTAAACTGTTTGACACTCTGATGGTATTCCTGAAAGAAATTTTCGAAAAACTTGATTTTGAAAAAAATCAGCAGACGATTGGCTAAAAGCATGCAAAATTTACCCAGCAGGCAAAGGGGTGACTGTACAGTGCTGTATTGTTCTTTTGTCTGGCCATAACTGCTCAAAACTCCTTTTGAGGAATTAAGAGATTGGGCATTCAAGAGAAAATGTAAATAACAATTTCTGCAATTAAAGCCAGTGGGGCCTTTCTTAAGTGAATTTGGGGATTGCAAAAGCGGCTACATGTTGTACAGTGTTATATTTAATTAACGGCCATTAAATGTGTTTTAGCAATCGAATTAGAAAACTTCCCCGCTTAAAACTTGTGTCCTCGGCGATGCTTTTAGATTCCTTTTCCCATGAGATACGGGTTTAAAACTGAGCTTTCACGCTTGAATAGTCGTGAATAACTAACGGATATCGACGAAGTCACATAAACTGATCGGTACATAGGGAAGGTTGAACGTGACTGTGGATTATCCCACAACAATTCCGACCATCTCGGCATTACGCGTCACATGAAAACGAACATTAACCCAACTCGTATAGCACAAGTTTCATTCACAAAACATAGTTGTATACCATAACGCAACAAAAGCTTGTAAGCAATTGACATAAAAAAGAGTGTATTTCACCGATTGTTTAGCGAAAAGTTAAGGCACTGATCAGACTGCACACCTGAACAGGACATTCGCTGTTCGGATATACGCAAGGCGCCTTTATGGGTGATACAAAACTTCAGAAAAGCGATGCTTCGATGTCTCTTGCATTTATACTATCGTTCTGCTATTCAATGTCGTGTTTTGAAAAGTAAACAAACAGAATAGTTGTCTATTGTAAGTTGTGTTTAACATGTCTCAGCGATCGATCAGCTGACAGATTCAAGTACGACCTGAAATTGTATATCATATATGAAGGAATCTATACAAAATAAATATTGTGGAATATAATATTTCTAGATATATTCAGGGAATATCGATGGTGTTGCTCATTTCTGCAAGTGTAGGCTTCGGATGAAGACTGTGAGGGCGTCAAAGGTAGGTTTTTAGAGATATTTTGTTTTATATACATGTGTTTATTATATAGGCAAACAAATAGTTTTTAATGAATTGATAAATACTTTAATTGGACATGCCCTATTTTTTAAAATTAAAAGTTGATAATTTGAGCCGCGACATGAGATGTCCAACAATGTGGTATGTGCGACAAGCAAAGTCTCAGATTAGCCTGCGCATACGCGCAGTCTGATCAGAGCCTTTGCTAGTCGCTTGAATATTATATGGCTGTTAAGCCACTGACTGATCATCAATTGGGGTTTCAAAGCTTAAAAGGAGACTGCACAGGCTCATCGGAGTCTACACTTGTCAAAATGGCACATTGTTGGGAATCACATATCGCGGCTCATTTGTGTGCATAGTCCTAGCCCGGGGTGCTGCTGCTAAAGAAGTGAAGTTTCTGTCGCTGTGATAATGATCACAGTGCGTGCTTGAGGTGTATGCCGAAGACAGCTGAGCCGTGATCTGTGATTTCCAACAATGTGGCATTTTGACAAGTGTAGACCCAGACGAGTCTGTGCAGCCTCCTTTTAAGCTAAGAAACTCCAAATGTTGTTCAGTCAGTAGCTTAACACTCAAAGAGTATTTAAGCGAATAGCTAAGCGGCTCTGATCAGACTGCGCGTATGCGCAGGCTGATCTGAGCCTTTGCTGATCGCACATGCCACATTGTTGGAAAGCTCATGCACTGGCTCAGTTTATATTAAAGGCAATGTTTGACAGTCGCAACTGCTCAGTGTTGCGGTAAAGCGCAAATTATTATAACTGTTGATAGACGGACGGACGAACGGAGGTTAAGAAATTCTCACGTCTCATCCTGCTACAAGCAGGGAGAAAATGCGATGCTGCTAACTATAGACATGTGTCGCCCCAAAGCTAGCAACATCATCAGGCACTTAGCCTTAGAAAGCACACTTGCTTACTGTCAGCATGGTTTACGAAGTCGTAGGTCACTGTCAGAGACCTAACTGATCAGTAACCCAAGTGGTGCGATGAATCAAGGGCATAAAATCATCATGGATTTCACAAAAGGTTTTGACAAGGTGTCCATGCGCGGATCCAGAGGGGGAGGCAGGGGGTCCGGACCCACTCTGGAAAATCACAAAACTACAGGGCTCCTTAGCAATACTGGTCCGGAATCCCTGGAAATCATAAAGCTACCAAGTGAGTATTCCATTTTGGGCCATACTCGACCAGCCAGCAAAACGCCATTTAAATGGCGTTTCGCTGCCGGGCCGATGGCGGCCCGCTTTTAGTGGCAATTGTATCCTGTCTCCCTTCATTTACTAAACAACAACAAGAACGCAAGAGTTGAGCTTGGCAACCACTCCGACAAAACCAAATGGTCCCGCTCATGAATGTTGCCAAATGCCACCAATGAGAATGATTCAACTACACACTTCATCAGCCTCTGAAACTTTGGGAAATCTTCAGTCTGCAAAATACCATGTGACAATAGTAATGGATGCCATTCTGGGATACACCCATTACTACTTATAACTATAACAGAGTACGTTACTGATATCTCTTCCAAAGCAACTATGACTTTAGGCCTCCTTCGCAGGAATTTGGCTCTAACCTGAGAGTACCAATAATTTTGGTGCGCCCTTAACTGAAGTTTGTAACACCCTTTTAAAAGGGATGACAGCTGAACATGTAGGCGGTGGCGCAACACTAGCCGTGTTAGCGACATGCTCGAGGAGCAGCAATGGCTTTAGGCCAGGGTACCAGTCCTCCACATTTCATTGTGGAAAGCCTAGCATGTGGAAAGCCTAGCACGGACTGTAGTAAAACCTGTGTAAAACGGCCCCTAAAAAATAGAAAAAAACCCTCAAAGATCTTAATGATAATTGGTAGCTTAATGAAGGTCGAAAGTATTGCAGAATGCTCCACTTGGACCCTGAACTACTCCACATTTGGCTAGTCCCTATGTAAATGACCCAGACAGAAGAATCTTAGTCCTAACCCTTTATAGCACATGCGTGTGGCTATAAATCAAGTTGGTTCAGTTTGATGGTCCAGACCTGTGAATTGTGGACACAAATGGATTTATTTTCTATGTCTGCTGATAACGTCGGTACTGATATGAACCTAAACTTTTTGACACTCTGATGGTATTTCTGATAGAAATTTTAAAAAAAGTTGATTTTGAAAAATAAAACAAAATCAGCAGACGAGAAAAAAGCATGGAAAATTGCCCAGCAGGTTCCGCATAGGCTTATGATAATGGGACACACTGGATTGAATTAAGGCTTTACACGCAACAGGGCATATCAGAGCCATTATTTTATGTTGATTAAGTTCATATCGTTGAAGCGCCTATTTTGCTTGATCAATTCAAAAAAGACTAGACTGCAGTCGATGGTACATCATCTCATATACCCGCTTTTATCCCTGACCGAGGTCAAGGCAACACAAACTATTGTCCAGTATCATCTACATCATATGCACCAGCAAAGTTTGAAGTTGTTATGTCTAACGATTTATGATGAGATGCATTTACAAGAAAATACATTATTTGACCTTTGCCATTGGCATCAAGGTCACATGAAATATTTCCCAGTACCCTCTACATCATGTGACCTATGCATCGGCAACGTTTGAAGCTGGTGCGCCAAACGCTTAAGAAGCAGATGCATCTACAAGAAAGTATAGTACTTGCCCAAGATCAAGGTCACATGAGATGTAACCAGTACCCTCTACATAATGTGACCTATGTATCTGCAGAGGTTGATGTTGCTATGTCCAACAGTATAGGAGTTGCATTTACACGAAAATATAGTATTTGACCTTTGACCTTGACCTCTCAAGATGTTGACCAGTACCCTCTACACCATGTGAGATTTGCACAGTTCACATAAAATTTGAAGATGCTACGTCCACCGGTTTGGGAGGAGATGCATTAACAGGAAAATACATTATTTGACATTTGACCTTCACCTAGGGGCCAAAGCCACACTAGAAGTGGGCTAGCCCTGTACCCTCCACATCATGCACCGTTTGAAGTTGCTACTTCTAACGGTTTGGGAAGATATGCATTCATTTAATGACCTTTGACCTTGGGGTCAAGGTCACGGTCACGCAAAATGTAGCGCAGCGACCCTCTACATTATGTGATCCATGCAGCTGCAAAGTTTGAAGTCGTTACGTCTAGCCATTAGGGAGGAGATGTATTTACAAGAAAAAAATATGACATTAAACCTTGAACTTAGGGCCACGGTCACACGAAATGTTGCCTATTACCATCTACATCATCAGAATTATGCAGCTACAAAGTTTGAAGTTGCTAGGTCTAACCGTGTTAAGGAGGAGATGCATTTACAAGTAAATACATTATTTGACGTTTGACCTTGACCTTGGGATTGAGGGCACATGAAATGTTGCCCAGTAGTCACTACATGATGTGACCTATGCTGCTACACAGTTTGAAGTTGCCAGCTCTAACAGTTTACGAAGAGACAAAATTACAATAAACGTGATGGACGGACGGACGCACGCACGTACACACAGACAGGCGGACGACGAACCGACTTTGGTACGAACTAAATATACCATTTTTTTTCATAAAGAAAAAAAGCGTTACTAAAACGTTACAGGAATTACTATAAAATGGATGTTATGCAACAGTCTGCAAGCCTGCCTGTGTTTGTGTGTGCTTGTGTTTAACCTGTAACCAACAGCTAAGGTCATATGGAGACGGGCCACAGCTTAAAGTCTCGTCCGACAGACCGATGAAGCCGGGGATCGAACACGCAAACCCTGGTTGACAAAGCGAGTGGTTTATCCACAACACCAAAGCGTTTTGCATTGTTACTATAGTTTTCTCTTTAATTGCACAACTGCGGATCAGGCAAAACTGACCTAAAACTTACATCTATGGACTGATGCCTGTTTCAAAGCTTGGGTTCACCTTGCCTCAATTGGTGGTTTTCTTCAGCATGTGTCTGTCTTAGAACCCTTATCTTCTGATCAGATTGGGCGGGTGCTACTTCGTTGTTTTTAATTACGAGGGAGGAATCAGTTTGGACCCTGGTTAGACCGGTACTTAGGGTGCATCTTGTTCTTGGTCCACACATTTTGAGTTTTTAGCTTTAACATAATGACTGGAGATCACCAATTTTGATAGACCACTTATTCTGTTATAAAAGCTCTCTGGTCTGTAGGGTGAGACTTTATCCCCATTTAAGCCAAATGGACTTTCCAATCTGGACCAGGGTTCGAACTCGTCTTTTGCAGTCTGTAGAAGTTAAAATACAGCAATGTTATGCCCATAAAAAGCTCAATCTTAAATGCTCCGAACTCTGCCCGAAAGTCTACTTGCGCAAGTTGCACTAAAATGATCACAAAACATATATGTAATTAGCGTATAAACGGTAAAAAGATCAGAAATCCGTTTAAACGCCGAAAATCAAAATCCATTTTTTCTTTTTTGTTTTAAAATCATATTAATTTTAAAGAGACTAGGTCTGTAACTATGAACATTTTTCGATTTTTTTCATTTTCTTTTTTAATCATTTGTAAAAAGAGAATTAAGTTATGTTTCACAATAAATATGTTCAGTACAGCTGAAAACTGCATGGGAAGTGAATTATTATATTTCTTGTTTGTAATTATTTACGTCCCTCCAATAATTCTAGACAGGTGATTTTAAACATAAATGCTGTTGTTTTGATAGTGATAATTTGTTAAAATTTACGAAAATGGTAAAAGGTTTACCTGAATTTGAGTAATTTTACTGTATTCTTGAAAAATAGATTTTTTTTTCTCTAAAATTAGAACATCAAAAGTTACAGACTATGCAGCTTTAAGGGATCTTTTCTTTACGGCGCTTAGCCTGTGTATTGATTTTTCCCCTTCAATATGCAAGTTCAATTATCAAATATTAATTTGATAATTTCTTATGGAAAGAAAATGGTCATTTCGCTCGGACTTTAAACTACTGACTATTGTGTAGCGTCGTAAAATACTTTGTCCACGAAAGACATCCAATATTTGAAATATGCATATGGCCAGAGGATTTCGTTCTTCTATCAATCTTTATCGTCATTTGTCTACTGCTAGACCCATGTTTCACACCCCGGGTGCCGACAGATTCCATAATTGTTCACATCATGCGTCGAACGGCATTATTATTTAAACAGCATGATGTAAACCAGATATAACAGCAGTCCTGGGATTTATATAACTTATTTTGATCTATATTCCGATTCCCCGCAGAAAAGAAGCGTTGAAAGTAGAAAATTTATTGCGTCTCCCAAACCTCGGGTCCACAAAGATAAATGGACGTTGTCGCGAGAAAACCACTGGCCTAGAGGCTATAAAACTTGAGCACAGTCTCAGACTCAAAATAAAGCGCAATGATTGGCTGTTTGCAGACACATGTCTGCAAGCAGCCAATCATTGCGCTTTATTTTGAGTCTGAGAATGAACTCTAGTTTTATAACCTCGAGGCCTGATCCACGCATCTCATCAGCTACGTTGCCGAAGTATGGTATTGGATGTTTGTACGTTGGTACCGCAATACCTGGATGGGTTATCGCACTGCTTAATCGAAAACACACATTGAAGAAATAACTTTCACGTTACTACATGCCTTTAGTGCGTAATAGATTTTTTCATATTTCTCAATCAAAACATATGATGTGGGTACTTAAAAAAACCGTCTCAATGAGACGGTTCTTTTAATCACACAAATCACATGTTATAACTGATGGGTAAGAAAATATTTACAATTTTAAGTTCCAAATTTTGTTTATCTAAACACGTGCACGTATGAAATAAGTACATAATCTCATGGGCTGGCCTAAGTAATTCTTTTTATGACCTTCTTTTCATCAAGTTAATGACAACATCAGCAGCAACAATTTCTTCTTTCTATCTCCACGGTAAAATGAGCAACACAATTTATTTCTTTACATCTCATCCGTTGAGTCAACAGCAAATAAATGTGTTCACCCTATCCATGGATACATCAACCCTAAGTTATTCTCTTTATCCCATCCATAGATACAGCAACAAAAAGTTATTCTCTTTACACATCCATAGATACAGCAACAATAAGTTATTCTCTTCACCCCATCCATAGATACAGCAACAATAAGTTATTCTCTTCACCCCGTCCATAGATACAGGAACAATAAGTTATTCTCTTCAACCCATCCATAGATACAGCAACAATAGGTTATTCTCTTCACCCCATCCATGGATACAGCATCTATAAGTTATTTCTTCAACCCATCATGGATACAACAACTATAAGTTATTTCTTCAACCCATCATGGATCCAGCGACTATAAATCATTCTATTCACCCCATCATGGATACAGCAACTATAAGTTATTCTCTTCACGCCATCCATAGATACAGAAAAAATAAGTTATTCTCTTCACCCCATCATTGATACAGCAACAATAAGTTATTTTCTTCAACCCATCATGGATACAGCAACAATAAGTTATTCTCTTCACCCCATCCATGGATACATCAAATATAAGTTATTCTCTTCACCTCTTCCATAGATACAGCATTTATAAGTTATTCACTTCACCCTTTTATGAATACAACATTAAGTTATTTCTTCACCCCATGATGGATGCAACATCGATTAGTTATTCTCTTCACCCCTCACGGATACAGCGACTATAAGTTATTCTTTTTTCCCCATCATGGGTACAGCAACTATAAGTTATTCTCTTCACCCCATCATGGATACAGCAACTATAAGTTATTCTCTTCGACCCATCATGGATACAGCAACTATAATTTATTCTCTTCACCCATCATGGATACAGCAACTATAACTTATTCTCTTCACCCAATCCATAGATACAGCAACAATAAGTAATTCTCTTCACCCTCCATAGATACAGCAACAATAAGTAATTCTCTTTACCCAATCCATAGATACAGCGACTACATCCCGTCAGGGATACAGCAACTATAAGTTATTTTCTACAACCAACCCGTGGATACAGTGACTACATCACATCATGGATACAGCAACTATAAGTAATTCTCTTCACCCCATTCATAGATACAGCAAATATAAGTTATTCTCTTCACCCATCCATACATACAGCAACAATAAGTTATTCTCTTCACCCATCCATAGATACAGCAACAATAAGGTATTCTCCTCACCCCATCCATGGATACATCAACTATAAGTTATTCTCTTCACCCCATTCATACTTACAGCAAATATAAGTTATTCTCTTCACCCATCCATAGATACAGCAACAATAAATTATTCTCTTCACCCCATCATGGATACAGAAACAATAAGTTATTCTCTCAACCCCATCATGGATACAGCATCTATAAGTTATTCTCTTCACCCTTCACGGATACAGCGACTATAAGTTATTCTATTTTCCCCATCATGGATACAGCAACCATAAGTTATTCTCTTAACCCTTCATGGATACAGCAGCAATAAGTTATTCTCTTCACCCCATCCATGGATACAGCAACAATAAGTTATTCCCTTCCCCCAATCTATAGATACAGCAACAATAAGTTATTCTCTTCACCCCATCCATAGATACAGCACGTATAAGATATTCTCTTCACCCCATCCATGTATACAGCATCTATTAGTTATTCTTTCACGCCATCCATGGATACAGCAACTATACATTATTCTCTTCACCCCATCCATGGATACAGCAACTATAAGTTACTCTCTTCACCCAATCCATGGATACAGCAACCATAAATTATTCTCTTCACCTCTTCCATAGATACAGCATTTATAAGCTATTCACTTCACCCTTTCATGAATACAGCATTAAGTTATTTCTTCACCCCATAATGGATGCAACGTCTATATGTTATTCTCTTCGCCCTTCATGGATACAGCGACTATAACTTATTCTATTTACCCCACCATGGATACAGCAACTAGTAGTTATTCTCTTCATCCCATCATGTATACAGCAACTATAAGTTATTCTCTTCACCCCATCATATATACAGCAACTATAAGTTATTCTCTTCAACCCATCATGTTCACAGCAACTATAAATTATTCTCTTCATCCCATCATGGATACAGCAACTTTAAGTTATTCTCTTCACCCCATCATGGATACAGCAACTATAAGTTGTTCTCTTCACCCACTCCTTGGATACAGCAACTATACGCTATTCTCGTTACCACATGGATACAGCAACTATAAGTTATTATCTTCACCCATCCATAGATGCAGCAATTAAAAGGTATTCTCTTCACCTCTTGCATGGACACAGCGGCTATGAGTTATTATCTTCACCCCATTATGGATACAGCAACTAAAAGGTATTCTCCTCATCTCATCCATGGATACAGCAATTATAAGTTATTCTCTTCACCAAATTTACCTTGGATACAGCTACTATAAGTTTTTCTCTTCACCCCATCCATGTATACAGCGACTACATCCCATCAGAGATACAGCAACTATAAGTTATTTTCTTCAACCCACCCATGGATACAGCGACTACATCCCATCATGGATACAGCAACTATAAGTAATTCTCTTCACCCCATTCATAGATACAGCAACTATAAGTTATTCACTTTACCCCATCATGGATACAGCGTATATAAGAACCTATTCACCCCAAAGTGGATACAGCAACTATAAGTCATTCTCTTCACCCCATCCATAGATACAGTGACTACATCCCATCAGGAATACAGCAACATTTAGTTATTTTCTTCAACCCATCATGGATACAGCATCTATGAGAACCTCTTCACCCCATCATGGATACAGCAACTTTAAGTCAATATCTTCACCCCAGTCATAGATACAGCGACTACATCCCATCAGGGATACAGCAACTATAAGTTAGTTTCTTAAACCCACCCATGGATACAGCGACTACATCCCATCATGGATACAGCAACTATAAGAACCTCTTCACCCCATCATGGATACAGCAACTAAATTTATTCTCTTCACCCCATTCATGGATACAGCATCTATAAGAACCTCTTCACCCCATCATGGATACAGCAACTATAAGTTATTCTCTTCACCCCATCATGGATACAGCAACAACAAATTATAGTCTCCATTCTGTCCATGCATCAGTAAGATAATTGTTCTGTCTATTCCATCCAAGAATAAGGTCTATCTACTCTGTCCACGGATTCAGCAACAGCAATTAATACATTCTTTCCCATCCATGGACTCAGCAACAACATTTAGATCTTTTTGTTCTGTTGTTGGAATCAAATACAGGATTTACTCCTTTTCAGCGTCAACAGATAATTCTTTTTATTTTTTAAAACAGCTGATTCCTTCTACTGAACCAGCAATTCAGCGACATAAATTGATTCTTCTATAATATTCATGGATTTAGCATACAAATTACGTTTTCTTGTCCCTTTTATGTAAAAAGTAACAACAATTAGCGTTTAAGTAATAATAATAGATTATGTATAGGTCATCCTTGTATTCAGCCATAACAACCATTAATAGAATATTTCAATATCATCCATGTATTTGGTCACAACAATATATTCTTTATATTACACTCTCGTATTCATCAGCAACCATTAATAGAATATTTCAATATCACCTACGTATTCAGTAACAGCAATATATTATTTCTAGCTCATCCTTGTATTCAGTCACAACAATATATTCTTTTTATTATATACCTATAAATGGTACGACTTTAGAACTGTCTGTTTTCCGGCCATCTGTACGGAAAGCCGGATCAACGAACTGAGGTTTTGCTGAATCCATATCACTATCCTTTAAAACGAGGATAACGTCGGTTACCTGCTTTTGCGGCGACGTTACTTAAAGTAAATTTCAAGCATGGAACCAGAGACGGAAAACATGATGACGTAACGTATTATTATATTACGTGAATATGACGTGACAAAACGTAATGGCAAACGTTCCTGCAATATTTCTGGATTAAAGACCAAAGCAATTTATAAAATCAAAATAATGTCAGAAAAGGGTATATAATAAACATATTATTATAAAAGTAACTTAATCTGGCGTACAGTATCACGTCTCGTGGACGAGGCCATACCATTGGATCATATGACCTCATCCACTCGACGTGATACAGTACCCCAGATCAAGTAAGTATTATAATAATGTGTATTTATTACACCCTCGTTTACAGAAACAACCGATAATAGAATATTTCAATTTCATCCATGTATTCAGCAACATCAATATATCATTTCTATATCACCCATGAATTAAGGAGCAGCACTTAATCTAGCAGCACTTGATTCTTTACGTCCCATCAACAATCTTTCAGTTATAAAGGGACGGGTCTTCCTGGGTTGAACCAGTACTAAGCTAGGATTAATGTTCTTGCTCAAGGACACAACCCAGTGACGACGGTGAGGCTCGAACCCATTCATACATTTAGAACTGACAGACATAAACGTCAAGTGGACATTACTTTATTGTTTCAGTATAGAAAGAATATCTTGTTGTTGCTGAATACATGGTCGATGTAGAATGTTGTTGTTATGGAATACATTGGTGATATAGAATATTGTTGTAGCTGAACACATGGGTGGTATAGAAACAAAGAATATCTTGTTGTTGCTGAATACATTGGTAATATAGAATGTTGTTGTTACTGAATACATTGATGATATAGAATATTGTTGTAGCTGAACACATGGCTGGTATAGAAACAAAGAATATCTTGTTGTTGCTGAATACATTGGTGATATAGAATGTTGTTGTTACTGAATAATTACAACTGTCATAACATTTATTGAGATCCGCTAATCTGATTGGTCAAGAACGGTCATCTGATCCCATTGACCTGTATTTCATTTTTCAATGAACCCGGTCCGTATTCATGAGGGGCGGGGCCATTCACGACAGAACTACTTTTGTAATACTGTGCAATGTTTCTATGAAGAGAAATGGACAGCCTGCAAACTACTGACACTTTACCTTACACTTACACCTATATTTTCAGGTAGAAAAGCAAAAATTAACTTACATACGACGCCTAAATTAACATTAGTCATGCCGATCAGCCGATCAGCTGTCTGCTAACATGCGCGGATCCAGGAATTTTCGTCAGGAGGGGGTGGGGGGTCCACGTCAATCTGACAAAAAAAGCTCTGACAACGTTTTTTTTTTTTTTTTTTTGCTTTTTTCTTAGTCCTTCGCTTATTTAACAGAAGTCAAATGGTTAATTTCAAAAAAAATATATCATTTTTCAAGGTTCCGGAGGGGGTACAATTTTTTCTTGGGGGGGTGGGGGGTGTCCGACTTTTTCCAGGGTGAGGGGTCCATTGCTATTCCCTATAGAAACCCATATAACTTGTGATTTTCCATGGGGTTTCCGGACCCCCTGTCCCCCCTCTGGATCCGCACTTGGCTGCAATCTATTTAGTTTCCCAGAGTGCAAAATGATGCGATCACCTCTTGCACCTGTGATTGTTTTCCTGCAACTTCGTTGTATGTATTCAGTCGAGCCCCGCAATAAAATCGTTTATTGAACTTACTGCATGACTGTTGCCTGGTTTATTCAACACCTTTTGCATTTCGTCTTTGCTTTCTTCGATCACTCAATAAAAAGATAGCTCAATTTCTTTTTGCCGGGGGTCATTTCTTTTCCTTTCCTAGCCATTTTGACAGATGATGCTTTTCGTCACCAATGTAAACGAATGACGTCATATCCGATGACGTAACTATCGTACACACTAATGAACACCCATGTTAAGTTTTTTCGGTTGACACTATGTAAAAGTGAGATTCTAGTCTCTAAAATGTAGTTGTTTATTTTCAATTGGAGAACGGCCGCCATTTTGATTTTTTGAACGTCGTCGATGTAACGTCTTCATACGCACGTCATAATCTAAATGCGCGAAACGAACTATTAGCTGGAAACGTATTTTTTAAGGAAAACATAATTATAAATACTGAATAAGAATGAATAAAGAAGAAGAATTGAAAGTTATTTTTCTGCGTTTCACTGAGGTATGAAATGTCGTTTAAATTACATCTTATTTTAGCATGAAAACCTTTGGTTTTCATGCAAATTAGATGTAATTTTCCCGACATTTCATACCTCAGTGAAACGCAGAAAAATAACTTTCAATTCTTAAATACATTGATGATATAGAATATTGTTGTAGCTGAACACATGGGTGGTATAGAAACAAAGAATATCTTGTTGTTGCTGAATACATTGGTGATATAGAATGTTGTTGTTGCTGAATACATTGATGATATAGAATATTGTTGTAGCTGAACACATGGGTGGTATAGAAACAAAGAATATCTTGTTGTTGCTGAATACATTGGTGATATAGAATGTTGTTGTTGCTGAATACATTGATGATATAGAATATTGTTGTAGCTGAACACATGGGTGGTATAGAAACAAAGAATATCTTGTTGTTGCTGAATACATTGGTGATATAGAATGTTGTTGTTGCTGAATACATTGATGATATAGAATATTGTTGTAGCTGAACACATGGCTGGTATAGAAACAAAGAATATCTTGTTGTTGCTGAATACATGGGTGATATTGCATATTGTTGTTGCTGCATACATGGGTGATATTATACAATTATTGACTTATGTTGAGGTGGACATGGAGTGTTATTGAACAATAAACATCATATTGACCGGGTGTGGAGCAGAGGTCAATATGATTAAGTTTACTGTTCAATAATACTCCATGTCTACCGAAACAGAAGTCAACAATTGTTTTATTATAAAATAAATGTATGTTCGGTTTTCATGCAAATTAGATGTAATTTTCCCGACATTTCATACCTCAGTGAAACACAGAAAAATAACTTTCGATTCTTAAATAAATTGATTAATTATATGATGTCGCGTATATGAGTGAAATAACGCCATGCAATAAAATCGATAAACCACTAGTGGTTTGTAGATTTACGGGAAACGTTATGACGTCCATAACAATGTACATAATGACAAAACTATAACGTTTTTACGCCAGAAATCATATTTCAAAGTATTTGTCATATGGTAAATAGAATCTAACATTCGTGCTCTTGTATTTTTGAATTTATTAAACTCGTTGCTAAAAAGAGATAAATTGCTCGGCAAGCCTCGCATTTTATCTCTTTTCCCCAACTCGTTTAATAAATTCAATAAAACATGAGCACTCATGTAAGATCCTCGATATACATGCGTCTAAAATTGTTCGGTTTCATAGGCTTATAGAACCAGGACCACTGAGTTTTAAGGCAACTCTTCTTGTTAAAGGTTCCAAGTGACCGTTATATTCTAACTGTGTAAACCTTGTGGAAAACGCTTTTAGCATTACTGTGAATGGGTCAGAACCAACGGTTTGAACCGTGCTATTTAGGCTAAATGTTTTTCATAACCACACATTTTCTCAAGCACACCATGTATTTTGGGTCAAACATTTTCACAAAAACACCGTGTATTTTGGCTAAACATTTTCTCACACAACACCTTGTATTTTGGCTAAAATGTTTTCCACAATCACACCTTGTATCGTGGTTACATTTTTTTCACAACGACACCTTGTACTTTAGCTTAAATATTTACACAACCACATCTTGCATTATGGATTATGTGTTTTCACAACCACACCGTGTATTTCTGCTAAACATTTTCTCAAGCACATTACCTTGTATTTTGGCTAAAATGTTTTCCACAACCATACCTTGTATCATAGTTAAAATGTTTTTCACAACGACACCTTGTACTTTAGTTTAAATATTTACACGACCACACCTTGTATCATGGTTAATTTTTTTTACAACCACACCTTGTACTTTAGTTTAAATATTTACACAACCACATCTTGCATTATGGTTGAACTGTTTTTCACAACCACACCTTATACTTTGGCTAAATATATATTTTTAAAGCCAATTGTAACACAATAAAAATCCGCCACGCTATCATAGTATTCGTTAAGATGTATTAAAGAGTCTAATTATGGGTTAGGGATTCGTAAGAATTTAAATATGTGCTCTTATAGCACGTTCAAATACAGTAATTAAAGCATTTGTTCCATGTATCAACGAAAATTGAGGGGTTTTGTTTGGAATTTATGACGATACATTTCCAAGCAAACTCATATAGAGGCTCAGCGTTGTTTTAAGGACGTGCCAACATATGTACTGACGAATGCTTCCTTTTGATGTAATACCATCAAGCTGGGATGGCCTATTGTATATATGAGGGGTCACATTTGTAATTTGTAAAGCAAATGTTGTTTGTCTTTCCCTGAAGTTTGTTTTATTTAAGCAGATTCTAATGAAATGCGGCATTTCATTTGCGTATTTCTTCAAATTTTACACATCAACAAAATAAAAAGGTTAGGCTCATGTGCTGCCTTATCTTGATAAATACACTGATCTTCCTTGAGCTGTTCTGATGTTTTGGCGTAGCTCCCATTACGCAGTTACGTACTTGCGTAATAGAAGCTGTAACATTCAAGGGAGGTCACCTAATGTGGTAAAAGTGATTTTCCATACCATAAGGAACTGCCATTAAAGGAAAGAATTCGCTCCCTCTGGGAGCAAATTCTTTCCTTTAAGAGAAGTTCCCATTTGGAAAAGGGACACAATTAAAGCGAATCACTGCTTGATCTAGTAGCCTCTCTTTGATGTGCGTAACTTGTCAGCGTTCTTGCTACGCCATTATTAATAGGGGTGGGGGCAATGGGTGTGATGTGGAGAAATCAGGATATATGTAGTCCTCTTGTATATCTTACTCTTCATTTATCAGATGGACGGCTCGATGGAAACGGAATTTGTTATCAAATTGATCCAGTTTTTAGTCCAGCATGTTTTAAACGAAGAACAAATTTATAATTCCAACGTTTAGCTGCACGTATTCACTTCTACTGAAATATTAATGCGCGTTCTAGTAAAAATAGATCGGATGATTAGATTTTATATGCTTCCTTGACAAACACTGAGCTACAGATAAGAAGTAATAATGCATGATTTAAGTGTGTTATTTCTCAGACAAAATGGTTATTTTTGGTACTCTAAAAAGAATCGCCTTAACTTTTGCAAAGAGTCAGACCAATCTTATCCAAATAGCATACATATGTGATGCTTATGTAATAGTTATACCATGGGTTGTCCGCCTGTACGTGGAGATAATCCACGAGCTTTAGCGAGTGGATTATCTTACGTACAGGTGGACAAACATGGTATAACTATTTTATACCACCTACATCAGTGTAGACCTTGCACATCACGAGGTATTTTATGCTAAAGTTGGTAAAGGTGGTATAAATCGGTTTGCCAGCCAGAAAATCATCAAGGACTGAGTAGACTTTTCTCACTCTTTGGTTAACCTTTATCCTGCAAACAAGATTGATAAGTCACTTATAATTTGGTTTTTGTACCACTTTAGTTGCAAAGTTCAATTTATTATGATTGATCCACATGCTACCTGGAAAACTGTGCAGATCCAGATCGGTTGGCTTTTGAAACCGGCTGATATAGATCGTGACTGTTAGCATAAGCTTAGCAGGATTGGGATTCAAGTTTAGTCTTTAAGCTTCTAAATCATTCATTAAGCAGAGCTCATTACTACGACATGTGTTGCTTGTATGGTGGCGCCTTAGAACAGTATATACTGTAACTTCGGAAATTTTCGCGAGAACTTTATTTTCGCGAATAGCGTTAAAAGACATATTTGCGACGTTAAAAATTCGCGACTAAGGCATGATTTACCTCCATCAATAAACGACAGAGTGATTTCGCCATTTCGTGAGGGATTCATTATCACGAAACTTCGCAGTTTCGCGAAATCAAAACCCTCGAAAAAAATTCTGAAATTGCATTCGTATGGTTTGAATGGGTGTGGAAACATAATTAGTATGATATACATGTAGCACTGAGAAATTGCACGACCCACAGGTGTGCGCTATAATCACCGTGCCAGTCCGCCTGTCTGCCTGTCCGTTAGCAGTTAATGAGAATGCTCATAACTCTTGAACCACATGGCATAGTTCGATCAAATTTTGCATACGTATGTATGTCAACATTGTTTAACCACTGACATGTGTAACACCCTTTTTTGATGGACGAGGCTTTGCTGAGCATCAGTCCGGTAAATTTTGATCCAGATATGCATCATTCTGCAGGAAATGACCAATTGGCATTCCACACATTCCTTCTGGCACCAGATACCAAATAATCTACGTTCACTACGGGTGGTGCATATTACGACCAGTTGATCAATATTTTTTTTTTTATTATTATCTGCTGAATTTACGATTTTATTATTATCCTCACGCTCTTCTAAAAGCGCTTGGGGATATTGTGATTTTATGCTATCTCCTCCTAAACCATTGGGCGAAATTCTGCCTAATTTGGTGAGCGAGTAACTCCAATTAATGGGGCATGCAACAGCACTTTTTTTTGCCCTGCTCCCCTGGGGCACTGGGGAGGGGTCAAAAGCTCAAATATCATTAAATTTCAATTATCAAGTCAGTTTCAAAGATTTTTATACCAAACTTTGTGTGTGTTCTCACAAATAAAAGATATAAGACGTATCGAACAGAATTTTTATTCTGTCGCCTGGGTCATGCACCGGGGGTTGGACTTGCGGGTTGGTGGTGGGTGTCAAAAACTTGATGTTTCTGAACATTGTCATGTGGCATATCAAATTAAAGGGGATGATGTATGAAACAGTTTACAAGTAAAAAATTTACCATACCTCACACTGTAGGTTGAAAGGTGCCTAAAACTAGGTCATACATGTAGTCCATATTCAGTAGCCTATCTTTGAAAGCTTGAGGATTTGCAATGGCATCGACTACGCGATCTAGTTATCACCACACCTTTTTAAAAAGCGAAGGGGATATTGTAATCGCCTCCGTCAGTCCGTCCATCTGTACGTCCGTCCGTTATGCTATCATCTCTTTAACGATTGTGCAAAATTCAAACAAATTTGGTGTATGAGTTACACACATGAATGGGGCGTGCAACAGCAAAAATATTTCGGCACCGCCCCTGGGGCCCTAAGGAGGGGTCAAAAGGTCAAATATCATTAAGTTACAATAACAAAGTCAATTTCAAAGATTTTTATACCAAACTTTGTCTGTGTTCTTACAAATAAAAGATATAAAACATAAAAAATGTTTTTTTGTTCTGATGCCTGGATCATGCCCCAGGGGTGGGACTTGGGGGCGCCGGGGTGCCCAGAGGGTCAAAATGTTTTTTTCGAGCATGTTCATGTGGCACATCTAATTGAAGGGGATGATGAGAGGAACAGAATACAAGTAAAATTTTTACCCTTTGGTCGAATTGGTGACCGTGGGATGATGTCAAAAGGTCAAACATCCTAGAATTTTATGTACAAAATCAATTTCAAAGATTTTTATACCAAACTTTGTGTGGGTTTTCACAAATAAACTATACAATACATGGCTAACGGAATTGTCATTCTGGTGCCAGGGGTTGGACTTGGGGTGCTGGGGTCCAAAACTTGAGCGTGGGGATTTGCGATGGCACCCCATCGACTGCGCGTTCTAGTATTGTTTTTGTTGTTCTTGTTGCGTAGAAAACACAATTTCTATCGAAACCACGACACATGTTATTACAGAAAACACTACGATACATCAAGCTATGTGACCCGCTTTAAAGTACAGAAATGTACTATTGGTAAGAAATAATTGTCTTTTATGTGTTTTCCATCGTCCAGAGCAGCTAATCATTAGCTTAATTACTTTCTTTATTTGTTCTAATTTAATCCTTAAAGTTTCGCCCGTAATTTACTGCAGCCGTTTGAAAATAATACCCCACACAAAACAAAAACAAACACTTTGGCTCGACCTGATAGTAAAAAAGTCCTTGCTCGATAAGAGTAGGGTGACGAAACAGATTTATAGTCAGAATTATGAAAGAAAAGCCTGTATTTGTCCAATCGAGTGAATAAAGTACCATAACCTGTCCAACTGCGTAACTCTACTCTTATCACGCACGGACTCGATTGTCGTCTGCTTATAACATTTGGAAACAGTTTGGACTGACCCAGACCAGGCCCGATGACATTGACGAGGCTTCGTGATGTATCATTTTAGCCGGTCAAGGCATTTTAGTAAAAATGCTAATAACTCTTGAACCGCATGGTATATTTTGATTGGATTTTGCATACTTGAATATAATATTGGGGCATATAGAAAGCATAAATGTTTTATGACATTTTGGTACCGGTAGCCTTGTTTTGGGAACTTAGCTGTCAAACATGTATTCTATTTCTTGAATTTGAAGTCAACTAACATCAGGACATTAGAACATATTCTTACAAAACGAATGAAATGAAAAACACATGCACCATAAGAAGGAAGGGAAATAACATCTCCATCCATAGGGCTTAAACGAGATCAATTTCCTTAAACTGTGATTTGCGAGAATAAAGTTCTTTTTCTTCACTTCACAGTAAAGAAATAATTTCCAATTTTTGTTGTTGGTGTTTTGCTGAGCATGCGCTATATTGTTGAAAATTTGTCTAAAATGATAGCAATTCAATTTCAAAGAAACTGGTTGGAATTTGAACATACTTTTGGTACTTTTCTTTATATTTGTTCAATCGTGAAATAAACGCACACACACGAGGGCCATCAAGTAAATAGAGGGATTTTTTTCCTATATGGACAAACTCTATCTACTCTGTCTATTCCAGCAAGCGAGTTTACTTTCCATCAACTTTTGGATATGCTGTTGCATGCTCAACAAGTTATGCAACATATTGGTAACGTTCGTGATATTTAAACGAAATGTATTTATTGGATGACCTTCGTAAATGGAAATATAAGCATGGATACGACGATTTAAAATGTTCCCAAAAGTGGTTGAAACTTCTATCATTGGTTAAAAACATTGTCAACTGCCCCCAAAAGTGTCAAATATAGAAGCTATTTATCAGTTGCTAGCACGTTAGTAATCCTCGTCATGTCCTTTTTGCGTTATTCAGTAATTGTATACTAATTGAATTTGCAATTTAGTATTTTTGTTTTTCAAATTCATATAAATATTTTAGTGATACTGTGTCAGAAATCTATAGGAACTAAACCACAACTGTGAAAAGTGTCATCAACTTCATAAATATTAAATAAAGCTGAAATGAGATAACTGTCAACTGGTTCGCGTTACATATAGATTTTTGATGAACATGGTGATGGGTGACGTGCATTTTCATCTCAAATGGCTAAAAAGCTCTAGCTAAGCTTGAATATCTACTATACAACCCTTAGTAACTTAAGCTCGAAACACCTAGTAATGACGTCAGCAGAACATGGTTGTCCACCTGCACTCACTTAACCTACATGTACCTACGTACAGGCGGACAGACCCTGTCATAACTATTACTTATGATTTTTTTCTGCATTTTTGTGTGAAAATATAACGTTTTTGGTATTCCTTGTTAGCTTCATGGCCAGTTTTGCAATTAGTGTAACGATTGACGACCCAAACAAGTTAGTGTAATATCATACCAAATGTTCTTACATTTAAGGGAGAATTGGCTTATATATATGGGGATTTGGGGAGAAGCTGAATTAATTTTAGGGATTTGGGGAGCAAAGGCAAAACACTTTCAGGGAGCTGAGGATATTTTCAGGGATTTGGGGAGATCAATGCATTATTATTATTAGGGAACAAGGGAGCACAGACACCCCCTTAGGCATCATTTGTGGTAGTGATTGATGCTAATAAACAACAGTCATGATCTGTACAAAAAATTCCAAAAGCATTGTCAGAATGCATGAATTGCATATAGTAAACTGACCAGAGCAAATGATATGTTTTCCTGGGTTCTAGTTCAAATAACAACTAGCCCGGAAATGCTGTTAATGATATTTTTCTGGCGATTGTATTTCTGGTGATTTCTTGAAGTTACGTATAATTGATCTGTCAGAGGAGGAATGTCATACTGTTTTTTGTCTTTTGACTACATGTACATGGAATGTCAAGGGTCATGTGGTTTCTCAGTGAATAATTGCAAACTTCCATAAGCAATCTGGTGAAATGCTGTGACTGTCTGTGAGCTAGGGACCCTTTACTATGTTTCACAACACGTAGTTAATTTAAGTTGATTGTTACATTGAATAAGATAAGTGCATTCATGCGAACTAAACAGTATCAGGCCTTTAGTTAAGAGTGAGTAACAAAAATATTTTTACTTATTTTTCAACCTTTCTTTCTTTCTTTCTTCCAATACTTCTTAACCTCTATTGAGGACTTAAGAAGGGTATTCCGTATGCCATGTGCTAAGGTGGGGGGGGGGGTAGCTGAAATAAAAAGATCAGTAAAATTGGGGGGATGAGTTTGTACAGTGCTGCGAAATAGAGGGATAGTTGAGTTAAAAGATAAAAACAGAATATGGTGATGCACCACCTGGCACACAGCATGACTAAACTGTGCCAAGATAGGGAGCAGGACAATGCAGTTTGGGAGGGCGTTCCGGTGTATGATAGTTCTGGGGAAAAAGCTGTATTTATAGTAATTTGTAGAGGTGGGGATCTGCTTGTATGCCAGAGGGTTGATGAATTTAGACTCCCTGCGATTAGGTATTAGATACTCAGATGCTGTAATTGCAACAAGGTCATACATACGTGACCTTGTACATTATTATAAGGCGACTGTCTATGCGTCTTTGGTCTAGTGGACGCCAGTGTAGGTTTAGCAACAAAAACATACGTTGTGGGTTCTCAAAAGAACCGTCTTCATGAGACGGTTCTTTTATTAGCACCCAAAACTTTTGTTATTACATTTTTACGCTCAAAATTGTGTTTATCTGAATCTGTGATATATATTGTTTTCAACAACAGCGGAATACAGGGCGATACCCACCCCAACGCCTCCAAGTGGCTGTAACTGCTGTCTATTCTAAGGCGATGATTCTGTTGTCGTTGTTGGTTCATCATAGTTTGTTGCTGTAACCAGTGTGTGTGTGTGTGTGTGTGTGTGTGTGTGTGTGTGTGTGTGTGCGTGCGTGTGTGTGTGTAGGGGCCGCTGTTTGGTCCTAGTTTTGTCATATAGTTTTTTGCTTTACTTTAATTGTATTCATGTTTTCCTACGTGTGTGTGTCTGTGTTCTATATAATTTTTCTCAATGTGCTCAGTGATTTTCCTTGTCAAACTCACTTGTTTTGTACCATTTTCAGTAACATATATGAGCCGCGACATGTGATTTCGAAGAATGTGGTATGTGCGACCAGCAAAGCCTCAGATCAGCTTGCGCCTACTCGCAGTCTGATCAGAGCCTTTGCTATTCGCTTGTTTATTCTATGAGTGTTAAGCAACTCACTGAACATATTTGGAGTTTCTACTCTTAACAGTGGACTACACAGGCTAGTCTGAGTCTATACTTGTCAAAATGCCACATTATTGGAAATCACGTGTCGCGGCTCATATACTATAGTGAAAGAAATCTTTGGGAAATAACACACGGCATTATGGTAAATAAACACATATGGTTGACTGTATGTCGAAAAGTTAAACGCAATAAATACAGATAATGGCATTTAGACTTATGGCAGCAGTTTGCAAATGTGGGCATGGATTATCTCTATATTTTATGCTGTGGTTTTACAAGTGTCTAGTAACTGATAAGGCGTACGACTCAAAAGTAAGACGGGGCATGTTTTGTCTAATTTCTCAATAAGTTGAAGTATCCCTGTACTTATCTAGTCTTTCTGTACTCATTTATTAGCGCTTCCATATTTTATGACTGCCATCGGGTTTGCATAATTAATGATGCTTATTACAGTAATATCACCTGAGAATTTAGTGGCAGATTTGTCTAGGAAGACCAATGCAGACAATTCTTATAACAGAGTACACTCCAATGGCTCAAGTCTAAAGTCATTGTTAGCTTACAGGGTGTCTTCCAAGCAATCATGTCCAAGTGGGCCACCGTCGCCCCGCCAGGTTAATGGCGTTTCGGTGGTGCGTCGATAGTGGTCCGAGATTGTATACTGTCTGGGTTGTAACATTGTGACATTTCTGTAATCTATTCCATCGACTAATACACTGTTGTCTAACGCCACCGTTGGTGCTCTGATTCGAAACGTAGGCCCCAGTGAGAGCATGATTAGATTGAGTTTCAATATGGCGGCAGCGTCGCACACATGGTTTAGAAACGAGGAGTTTTAATATATTTACGTAAGTTTACATTTTTATGTCATAATTGTATTTCTTTGAACAACTTATGAAGTTGAGTCTTTTGTTGATTCCAGCATATCAATGCCCTAAAACGAGATATTGACCCCTAAAGTTGTGCTCACGGAAATCAATGAATTTGCACCCAACAACATCCTTCAAAATGTAACTGATATTTACTCGTATTTTGTACCTGTACTCTGTTTCTATGTGAAATTCACAAATAAGAGATAGTCCTTGCTATTTATGCCATTAACTTTGTTTGCTTTTGGTAGTTTGTGGGCAAACAAAGGTTTAAAAGTTGTGATCCTGGCTGTGATAGGCCTGGATTAGCAACCGGTGGACTTAGGATTGGTTTTCTATAGAAATCGGATTGGAATGAGTTTCCCCTGTAAAGAGTGCGGATTAGTCGTCCTTAATTGTTTTCAAAATTATTTTTATGAAGAGAATACACATGCAATTTTCAAGTCCAATATATTTCCTCTGCTCCAGTGATACTGATAGTGATGTTTGCTAACTCATTTGAACATTTAATAAAGACCATGCAGCGTATGCATTATGGCAAAGCAGATATCAGAACAAACGTTGCTCTTCAAGAGATGTCCTTTGATTAAATTTCTCTTTGAAAAGGTAATTGAGCATAATCAGGAAGTACCACAATCACACACTGCAGCCAAATCCAGAGCACCGTGAGGAACAACCAACACCATAAACCGTCCATATGTTGACTTTGCAGCACAGATTAAGAAATCATTGCAGCGAAGATTCGCTTGTGTGTGTGTGTGGGGGGGGGGCAGTATTTGGTCCACTGTTTGAGATTTGGGTACTTATCGCACATTGACTAAAATTGCTTACATGACTGTATATGTCTTGGTGGAGTGGATGTGGGTAGGGGCATGGAATTCCCATTACATGTTTTGTATCGTACGTGTTTTGTGAAAGTTGGACTGCTCCTCTTCCTAATATAGGGAGTTTGTATGTATAAGGGTAAGAGGAAATTTCAGACTGCTTACGTTGACAATAAAAATGGTATAGAGTTTTTATACATCTGTGTTGTGTCTAAGCCACTACTGTACATAATAATAATAATAATAATAATAATAATAATTATTATTATTATTATTATTATTATTATTATTATTATTATTATTATTATTATTATTATTATAAATAGAATGTGCAGTCGATTGGGCATCATCGCAAATCTCCACGCCCAATTCTTTGACCCCCAGCGTCCCCAGGTCACACCACTTGTGCATGACGTGGGCCACAGAATAAGTAGTCCGGTCGATATGTTTTATATCTTTTTTTGTGAGAACACACACAAAATTTGGTATAAAAATCTTGTGATTAAAATTTAATAATATTTGGCCTTTTGAACTGAGCCCATGGACACCAGTTTGACTTTAGTGTGAAAATTTTACTTGTATTCTGTTCTACTCAGTATCCCCGTCAATTTGATATGCCACATGGCCATGTTGGATTTTTTTTTGACCCCCCTGGGTACCCTGGAGCCCCAAGCCCCACCCCTAGCGTCAGAAAGGGAGCGCAGTTGTAGAGTGCTTGACTCAAGACCAAGGGGCCGCGGGTTCGAGCCTCACCGGCGTCACTGCGTTGTGGTCCTTGAGCAAGACACATTTATCCCAGCTTAGTACTGGTGCAACCTAGGAAGACCCGTCCCTGTTTAACTGAAAGATTTTTGATGGGACGTAAAGATTCAAATCAAACAAACAAACCAACCTAGCGTCAGAACAAAAATCACGTTCGATATGTTCATAAGTGCGGATCCAGAGGGGGGGGGGGACAGGGGGTCCGGACCCCCTGGAAAATCACAAGTTATATGGGTTTCTATAGGGAATAAGCAATTGGACCCCCCCCCTGGAAAAAATTGGACCCCCTGGAAAATGTTGGACCCCCTCTGTTACCTTGAAAAAATGATAGATTCCTTTGAAATTGACCATTTGACTTCTGTAAAATAAGCTGAGGACTAAAAAAACAAAAAAAAAAACGTTGTCAGAGCTTTTAGGGCCAGACTGACCTGGACCCCCTGACGAAAATTCCTGCATCCGCGCATGTGTTCATGTGCGGATCCAGAGGGGGCAGGGGGTCCTGACCCCCCAAGAAAAAATCACGAAAATATAGGGTTCCCTAGTATTACTGGTCTGGATCTCCTGAAAATCACAAAGCTACAAAGCCAACATTCAATGTGGGCCATTATCGGCCATGCCAGCGAAACGCCATTTCAATGGCATTTCGCTGGTAGGCCGATAGTTGCCCGCTTATGGTGGTTTTTGGAGCATCGTTCCCGTCGAAAAAACAATACGAAAAAAAACTAACTTATCAGAGTTGGGCCCCCTCTGACAAAACTTTCTTGATCCGCGCATGATGTTTCATATCTTGTATTTGGAAAAAATCTTTGAAATTGACTTTGTTATTCAAATTTATTTATATTTGACCTTTTGACCCCGACCTAGGGGGTGGGGCGAATTTTTTTTGGCTGTTGCAAACCCTATTTATGTGAGTAGCTCACACACCAAATTTGGTTGGATTTCATTCAATGGTAAAGGAGAAGATAGCATAACAGATGATGCGAGGAAATACCTGGAGATTTTTTTTTCGAAAAGTCTTACAAAATCTTACATACCGTTCGCTTCAGAATGCGTTAGCTGGTTTAATTAAGATGTCTTGTAGTATGGCCGATGCTTTTTTCATTGATCTTTGCTGATGTTCAAATCAGACACCCTAGAATAACGACGAAGGAGGAGCTTAAAACCGTACTCTAACTTCCAATTTTAGTTAAACAGCGATGTAGGCGGTAACTATCTAACTATCTAAATAGCGACAAATTTACCCGTAGGTCAATGTATATAATTGACAGCTTAAGCCGGATGCAGAGAGGAGCGCATGTAAATTTCGTCAGGTGTCAGTAGCACGTGTTTATTTGCGCCTGCGCCATACTACAAGCTAAATAAAGGATTCTTCCTCGGCTTTCTGTTTAAACCGCGAGGTGGGCGTACCGCTCAGTGGGCTACGCCCACCTCGCGGTTTAAACAAGAAAGCCACGGAAAAGAATCCTTTATCTATTACTTATTTATATATTCAAAGGAGAACTGCATAATTTGGCACTTACTTGCGAGTATTTCGGCTTTACTTGATTCCTACCGGCAGTACTGGAATACCGGCTTTCACACACCGACTTACCCATTGTTGGTTGAAGGGAGATAGCCTTGAATTCTTGAATTCATAGGTTTTATAACATTGAAATGGTCCAATTTTGCAGGTAGCAGTTCTAGCCACAACATACCTTACAAATTAATCAAGGTGCGTTGATTTGATTATAAATATCAATAATTTTAGCAGGAGATTTAGAACATGTCTAATTTATACCCCTTTTTAAGTGAAATTTGGGATGTGCCACGAGTATAAAAACAGTTGCTACTGTATGAGCAACGTCCGTAACGTAGGTCTACAAGCAAGACCCCTAACGTAGGTCTGCTGGCAGCTACCGCACTTGGTGACTATCAGGTCTGTGGCTTGTGGTGGATGTCTGGTCAGGTCTGAGGATCTCTTGTTGTAATCCCGCACTCACGCATGATACAAATACACGCCTCCATTGTGCTCCATAAAAGCGAGCTCCCCAGTCCCCATGAGCTCCACAAAGGAGTACACCCCCACACACATACTCTTACACACGAAGCCTACAATGGGCGATTCCCTCAGAGATGTCGTTGACAATTAGGTGTCTGGGTGCAAATGGCGATGCTGAATGATTCCTTCCTCCTCAACCTCCCTACAGTCAACAAGATGGATCAACTTGCTGCTCCAAAACAACGGTGGCTCAGTGTTATCAGGAAAAAGCGTATCACCAGTCGGAATTGGCATGGGGATATCGCAATTACTTTTAGACGTTTGCTCAAAAACAAACAACTTTATAAAACGTTTCCTATATTTTAGGCCGAAATTAGCCGCACACTATGGATAAAGCGCGGGTACAAATGTTTGACCCACTTTCAGATCACAAAGGAAACGTACAAAATTGGACGTGCAGAGAGTGTTCAATTCTTAATTCAGTTATGAAGGCCCTGCACGTCCGTAAACGAACTTGAAATAATCGAAATGAGCAACGTCTTAGCTCACTAAATTATAAGAGCGGCAAGCATAAGCAAATAATAATAAACCTCCTGGCCCTTCCAGGCAGAATAACTTATACTTTCAGGAAGAGTAGGGGTGACACTGTGCAGAAGGAATTGTCACGTCGACTCCTACAAGATTGATACCTACTTTAGAACATTTCCAAAATTCAAGCTAATAATGCCCCACATTTTTACTCAATACGAATAGACGTAGGACATTGACAGGATACAGCCATAACTCCTTCATTAAAGCCTCAGTGGGTGCATAAAACTGGGTGTGAGGCGAGCGCTTTATATGCAATTGTGCAAGGGGTCGCGGCACACCGACATTATAACCGAAAATCGTCGTCGATGAGCAACGTCATTATCTCGTTGTTCATGACAGAGGATCGATCTGGCAGATCGTTGACTGTGATAAGTTGATTAAGAAGCAGGTAACCTTTTAGTATTGCACTAAGGGTAACCTGCTTCTTGGGTCGTCTGTTTTGTTTGTTTGATTTACTTAACACTCTTTCAGTTATGTAGGGACGGGTCTTCCTGGGTTGAAGCAGTAGTCTAGCATTGCGCTAACGAACTACTTGTGGAAACACATAGGCTAGAGTTCTAACCAGTTTTTTTTTTAAAAAAAAGCATGGGGATAAAAACGAGTTTGAACATTAAATTATTCCTATGAAGAATATATTTTGTCAAATCTACGTCACTAAGATCAATGACTACGTGAACGAGTCAAGAACAAAGATATGACGTCACGAATATCGAAATCGTGACGTCATGATAAGCAGTCATTGATCATATGACTACTAATAGGCATAATGACCCTTAAGTTGAGATTGGTAGCATCTGGTGTGAATTCAGTGATCTCTCAAATATTAAAGACCCAAATTTTTGATGCAAAGTTACATTAATGCTGGACAATTGCTCCTTTTAACTTAAACCACTCCGTTTCCTTAACCTTCGAATCCGTACTCCTTGCTCAGCTAATCCGTAGTTTAACCTAAATAACACAAAACCAATCCGAGTTCTGACGATTTCGCATATGCTTTAAATTCATTTGAAAAGTCCATATGTGTGGTCCCATTCTTTGGTAAATGTTAAAATAATCATATCAAAGTGATTTAAATCGCTTTATCGCACTGTATAACGTGTCATAGATGCAAAAATGCATTTTTCAATCATCGTGTCTCGATTCAACAAATTTATGTCCAAATGAGCACGCAAATTATGATGGGCAGTGAATCATATGATGAGTAGATCTTACTGGGAAATCCCATATTTACGTAACAAATATCTAAGTTTAATGTTGCTAACTGCAATTACTGCTGAGGGTAAAACAAAGTGGTTAAAAAGCTCAATATTACCTGCTGGCATCAAGCGTTAGTGTTGCATCCGCCATTTTGAAACTCAATCTAATCATACTTCCTTTTGGGGCGTACAGTACCACTCAGAGCACATTCGGAGGCGTTAGACAACAGTGTAATAAGTACTCTGAATCATAAAATTAATGGTAAACGAGATGAATTTTAATGTTGATTTTGCTAATTTCCATATTCTGGATTGAGATGTTTCTCACCCCACTACCCCAGCCTCCCAATCTTATGGTGTATGTGCTTTGCAACTTAATCGTTTGCGAGAGAATGTTCTAATGTAAATGTAAAGTATAAATTGACTGCTAAGTACCTTTAACAAGATTAACACTGTCATAAACTTCGTAAAGTATTTTCTAAATATTGCTGCAAACTCTTAGAGTGTATTGTTAAATATAATGTAAGACAGTACTTTATGTTAATTTCGTTTATAAACTCAAAAGAAGCACTGGAAAGCCTTCTTTTTTTCTCATGAATTCATAATGATAATCAAAAGTTATCAAACCGTATGCTATAACACGTATATCGCACGACAGCATGTATGCCTTGCTATAAACCCATTCACGATATTCTCTTTATCGCGCGATGTTAGTTCGCCCCGGGGTTATAAAACTTTTTTCATAATCAAATCAGTTGAGCATAAAATTTATCCTGCTCATAAATATTAAAATGTCAACAATTGTTGGCATTTTCACATTTATTAGCATGATAAATACAATATCTGAGAGACTTAAAACAAGAAACTTCTTTATTTGTCGGTATTTTAGTTTTTATGAGCAGTTGAAATTTCATGCTTAGCTGAGTTGAGCATGAAATAAGTTTTAAAACCTAAGGGCCAGGCCTCAGACTCAATGACCTGAAACCTTCATCGGTGGCTTGATGCCTGATGCTTGTCTTTTGATAAGCCCATCTCGGCGGCTCATATAGTGGCTTTCTTTACTGTCTATTTGTTTTGACTCATTTTCTGTTTTACACAGTTAGTTATTTTTCATTTGATTATTTCTCTGTGACGATGCATTTGATAATTTAGGAAGCCAGATTTTACCAGAAGTCAAAACTATTTTGTCCTAATCATCACACTACTAGTAGGAAGAATGCTTTAATTGTGTTCTTGCTTTTATGTGTGTGTGCTCAAAGCACACTATAGATAATTCATGTTTATGTGCATTCTGCGTTTACTAGCACACTACATGTATAGATAATTCATGTTTATGTGCATTTTGCGTTTACTAGCATACTACATGTATAGATAATTCATGCTTATGTGTATGTTTCAAAACTAATTTTGTGTTTAATAGCACACTATAGATAATGTGTGTGTGTGTGTGTGTGTGTGTGTGTGTGTGTGTGTGTGTGTGTGTGTGTGTTTCAAAACTAATTTTGCGTTTACTAGCAGACTATAGATAATTCATGTATATGTGTATGCTTCAAAATTAATTTTGCGTTTATTCTATAAAGCCTGTATCAAGTAATTGTGACAGGACATCATTTCTCTAGAACCGGAAGAATGGATGTGTAATTAATCCAATCTGATCAAATGCTTGCAGTGTGACCACGATAGAGAGCTAGAAATGTGGTATTGTCGTCAGTCTTGTGTCCCTTGAGAAATTTCCTACTTCACAAATTATAACTAGTGTTTATATAACGAGGTTCTTCTGTAGAGCACATAGACACAGGGAATTCATTGTCAGTTAGACCAGTAAATTATGTTGTTCGATTATTTATCGTCTGTGCGGTGGCCAGATTGGTGGTGAATCGCGCTCGAGAGAATAAGAGACGCCAATCAATTTGGCAGATAAAAAGTTTGAAACAATGTTTGATACTTTTCTTTATTACATGTTTTGTGCGACAATTGGATCTTTTTTAAAACTAGAAAGTGCGGTCAAATATATGAAACGCATACAAGACAATTAGAGGCACATCTTTTAAGTGTTATATATATTTTTTATTTGCTCGAATTTCTTTACTATATATATGTTCTGGCCTTGAGGTTATGAAACTTTTTTCTTGCGCAACTCAGCTGAGTAAATGCTCATAAATGTTAAAATTCCAACAATTGTTGGCATTTAAACATTCATTGGCATAATAAATATAACTTCTGAGAGCTTGACAGCAATAAAAGTCTTAATTTTTTAGTATTTTAGTATTATGAGGAATTGAAATTTCATGCTCAGTTGAGCTCAGCATGAAAGTTTTATAACCTCAGGGCCTGTGTTCTCAACTAGTTCTTTGAATATTGAATAATTTTGCATGTCTATTCTCGTCGAATTTTAAAAATCATTTTAAAAATATCAGTACTATCAGAGTTTTATACTGTTTAAATCCAAACTGTTTTCAAAGGTTATTGGTGGACGACCAAAGTCATGACTGAGAAAGAGATATAAATTTTATGAGACGAAAGTGTACAGTAAAACATGTGTAAAACGGCCACTCTATAAAGACCGAAAATAGGTTTTCAAGACTAATTATCGCTTTATGCAGGTCAAAAGTATTGCAGAATGTTCCAACGGGAGCATTCTGAAATACTTTCGACCTTCATTAAGCTACCATTTGTCATTAAGATCTTTGTTTTGTCTTTTTTGAGTGGCCGTTTTACTCAGTTTTTACTGTATCATGTCTATCAAATGACTTCGCGTCCGAGAGTGATACAACGCCCATGTTTTAAATCAAAATAAGTAAGTGTCGTATTATAAAATAGAATCTAACATTCGTGCTCCTGTATTTTTTGATTTATTAAGCACGTTGCGAAAAAGCGATAAAGTGCGCAGCAAAGCCTCACATTCGATCCATGTTCCCAATGCGTTTGATAAATTCAGTAACATTATGTAATATCCTCTATTTACTCTATCATCTCAAAATTATGCTTGTATGTACTTTTTCAATTGGGATAAGATCGAAGGGTCGCTGGTTCTATCTTCCAGGGGCGGATTCAGGATTTCTGGAAAAGGGGTTAATATGTATAAAGGTGTGGGATATATATAGCAAAAGTTCTCGTCGGCTGTAAAACTTAATTGGCTCACAAAACATCTAAAAAATGTCTGCCGAATTTTTCTCTGATGGGGGTCTTTTGCTGCTAAATGATTTGGAAAAACCAGATCCTTGCAATCTATTTGGACCCACGACAGTATCGACAAAAATGATTTCATCTTGGTCTTTACGTCTAATCCCATATAAGTACACTTTGTGCACAACTTTTTTTCTGATGGTAGCCTTCGAAATAAAAATGATTTGAATGAAAAAATCAGCAGACGACAATTAGGGATAGAGCTAGTTATTGGTGCCTTAGGAACTGAAGTTTTGTTCTGTTATATATTGGATTATAAACTTCTGTTTGCCATTACAGGTCAACAAAACAGTCGGGTAAGTTTTCAGATAGATTGAAGCTTTTGTAGTTGAGCCTCGCCACAAGGATTCTTGATTCGTGTTTAATACTGGTAATGTGTCCCTCATCTCTCTGGAGAAGAGAGATCTGATTGCTCTTCTTGTTACGTTTTCGATTTGATTCTATTTGTAAGTCTTTGTGTATGTGTAGAAGTGTCGCTTATCTTGGTACTATGGGTTGAGCGTTTCCTGGGTACAAAAAGGAAAGCACAGCGCTGTCCCATGAAGGTCATGTATTAAACATCTCAAAATAACTTGAACAATCTTGGTAAACTTTAAAAAGGTCGCAAACAAGACATTCCAAACATTAACCTGTCACATGAAGTTGACCTGTATTATATATAGTATGCACAGGTAATTTACTTGATTAAGGTCTAATGAAATAAGCTATTATGCACTTAAAATGCCAGATATAGCATGTAAACCAAACAATGATAACGACAGAAGCACATCTAATACAGTTTAGATAAGCTAAAATGATAAAGACAGAAGCACATCTAATACAGTTTAGATTAGCTAAAATGATAACGACAGAAGCACATCTAATACAGTTTGGATTTGATAAAATGATATCGATAGAAGCACATCTTATACAGTTTAGATTTGATAAAATGATAACGACAGAAGCACATCTAATGCAGTTTATATTTGATAAAATGATACCGACAGAAGCACATCTTATACAGTTTTGATAAAATGATAACGACAGAGGCACATCTTATACAGTTTAGATTTGATAAAATGATTACGACAGAAGCCCATCTGATGCAGTTTATATTTGATAAAATGATAACGACAGAAGCACATCTAATGCAGTTTATATTTGATAAAATGATAACGACATAAGCACATCTTATGCAGTTTAGATTTGCAAAAATAATGTCGACAGAAGCACATCTAATACAGTTTATATTTGATAAAATGATACCAACAGAAGCACATCTGATACAGTTTAGATTTGATAAAATGATTACGACAGAAGCACATCTAATACAGTTTAGATTTGATAAAATGATTACGACAGAAGCACATCTTATACAGTTTAGATTTGATAAAATGATACCGACAGAAGCACATCTAATACAGTTTAGATTTGATAAAATGATTACGACAGAAGCACATCTTATACAGTTTAGATTTGATAAAATGATAACGACAGAGGCACATCTTATACAGTTTAGATTTGATATAATGATCACGATAGAAGCACATCTGATACAGTTTAGATCTGATAAAATGATACCGACAGAAGCACATCTAATGCAGGTTAGATTTGATAAAGTGATAACGACAGAAGCACATCTTCTGCAGTTTATATTTGATAAAATGATAACGACAGAAGCACATCTGATACCGTTTAGATTTGATAAAATGATAACGGCAGAAGCACATCTGATACCGTTTAGATTTGATAAAATGATAACGACAGAAGTACATCTAATACAGTTTAGATTTGATAAAATGATACCGACAGAAACACATCTAATACAGTTTATATTTGATAAAATGATCACGATAGAAGCACATCTGATACAGGTTAGATTTGATAAAATGATATCGACAGAAGCACATCTGATACAGGTTAGATTTGATAAAATGATATCGATAGAAGCACATCTGATACAGGTTAGCTTTGATAAAGTATTGACGACAGAAGCACATCTAATACAGTTTAGATTTGCTAAAATGATATCGATAGAAGCACATCTGATACAGTTTAAATTTGATAAAGTATTCACGATAGAAGCACATCTAATACAGTTTAGATTTGATAAAATGATATCGATAGAAGCACATCTGATACAGGTTAGATTTGATAAAATGATATCGACAGAAGCACATCTGATACAGTTTAGATTTGATAAAATGATAACGACAGAAGCACATCTAATACAGTTTAGATTTGCTAAAATGATAACGACAGAAACACATCTAATACAGTTTATATTTGATAAAATGATCACGATAGAAGCACATCTGATACAGGTTAGATTTGATAAAATGATATCGACAGAAGCACATCTGATACAGGTTAGATTTGATAAAATGATATCGATAGAAGCACATCTGATACAGGTTAGATTTGATAAAATGATATCGATAGAAGCACATCTGATACAGGTTAGATTTGATAAAATGATATCGACAGAAGCACATCTGATACAGGTTAGATTTGATAAAATGATATCGATAGAAGCACATCTGATACAGGTTAGATTTGATAAAGTATTGACGACATAAGCACATCTAATACAGTTTAGATTTGCTAAAATGATAACGACAGAAGCACATCTGATACAGGTTAGATTTGATAAAATGATATCGACAGAAGCACATCTGATACAGGTTAGATTTGATAAAATGATATCGATAGAAGCACATCTAATACAGTTTAGATTTGATAAAATGATCACGATAGAAGCACATCTGATACAGGTTAGATTTGATAAAATGATATCGATAGAAGCACATCTGATACAGGTTAGATTTGATAAAGTATTGACGACAGAAGCACATCTGATACCGTTTATATTTGATAAAATGTTACCGACAGAAGCACATCTAATACAGTTTAGATTGATATAATGATAACGACAGAAGCACATCTTATACCCCTATTCGACACAGACCACGAATCGCCCGAATCGCTACAAATTGATTTTTTTTCTTATTCGGGGGGATTCGTGAGGTTTCATTATTTTTTTTCTCCAATCGTGATGAGCTACGAGTCATTCCCGATTCAGATACAATGTCGTTACGAATATTCGGGGAAATTGGCTCAGTTCGGCTGGAATTGCGCAAGAATTAATTACGATTAGCACAATAACATTAGAACATGCTGCACGAAAGTTAAGGAACAAATTACGAATCAGTTAAGAATATGCGGAATGCAGCACAAATTGGGCACAAATTAACAGAAATCCGCGACGATTCGACACGATTCGCGAGATTTTCCCTCACGATAGCTATAAAAAAGGCCCGTACATGCTTGGGGCATCAGTTCCACAATGAATGTTCTTCGTAAAGCAGCAGTAGAATTGATCCTGCAACTTGAGTGTTGAAAACGGCTTCTTATATAGCTAGAAGAAAACAACTACGTTAAAGTTGAGAGGCCCTGATCCAGACTCTTTGACTTGGAAAAATATGGCAGTTCGCCATTGGCAAAATGGCCCGCCAGGAGCTACTTACTGATCCTGATTGTGCTCCAGAATCTGCAAAATTTGTTTCAACTTCTAGGACTGCTCACATGCGCGAGACGGGGTAATTAACCTTAGGGAAAATCCTTCTGCTATCTCTTCCTTGGTTTTATTGCTTGGCTTAATCTCCCGATTCCCCACGAATGAGCTAAGAGTAGCTACGATTGCCCCAAACAATGCAAAAACGCCCTCGAATCGATTACGATTCAGTTACGATATCCAAGAATGCCTTAGGAATTGCTACGAATTACGCATGATTTTTCGAATCGGGGAATTCGTGGCCTTGAACAGTTTCTGCTTCTGTCGTTATCACTTTATCAAATCTAACCTGTATCAGATGTGTTTCTGTCGGTATCATTTTATCAAATATAAACTGTATTAGATGTGCTTCTGTCGTCATCATTTTATCAAATATAACCTGTTTAGATTTGATAAAATGATTACGACAGAAGCACATCTAATACAGTTTATATTTGATAAAATGATACCGACAGAAGCACATCTTATACAGTTTAGATTTGATAAAATGATTACGACAGAAGCACATCTGATACAGTTTAGATTTGATAAAATGATACCGACAGAAGCACATCTAATACAGTTTAGATTTGATAAAATGATACCGACAGAAGCAAATCTAATACAGTTTAGATTTGATAAAATGATACGGACAGAAGCACATCTGATACAGTTTAGATTTGATAAAATGATAACGACAGAAGCACATCTAATACAGTTTAGATTTGATAAAATGACGACGACAGAAGCACATATAACACAGTTTAGATTTAATAAAACATTGACGACAGAAGCACATCTGATACAGTTTAGATTTGATAAAATGATATCGACAGAAGCACATCTAATACAGTTTAGATTTGATAAAATGATCACGATAGAAGCACATCTGATACAGTTTAGATTTGATAAAATGATAACGACAGAAGCACATCTAATACAGTTTAGATTTGATAAAATGATACCGACAGAAGCACATCTTATACAGTTTAGATTTGATAAAATGATTACGACAGAAGCACATCTGATACAGTTTAGATTTGATAAAATGATACCGACAGAAGCACATCTAATACAGTTTAGATTTGATAAAATGATACCGACAGAAGCAAATCTAATACAGTTTAGATTTGATAAAATGTTACCGACAGAAGCACATCTGATACAGTTTAGATTTGATAAAATGATAACGACAGAAGCACATCTAATACAGTTTAGATTTGATAAAATGTCGACGACAGAAGCACATATAACACAGTTTAGATTTAATAAAACATTGACGACAGAAGCACATCTGATACAGTTTAGATTTGATAAAATGATATCGACAGAAGCACATCTAATACAGTTTAGATTTGATAAAATGATCACGATAGAAGCACATCTGATACAGTTTAGATTTGATAAAATGATAACGACAGAAGCACATCTAATACAGTTTAGATTTGATAAGATGATTACGACAGAAGCACATCTAATACAGTTTATATTTGATAAAATGATACCGACAGAAGCACATTTCAGATTTAATAAAACATTGACGACAGGAGCACATCTGATACAGTTTAGATTTGATAAAATGATATCGACAGAAACACATCTAATACAGTTTAGATTTGATAAAATGATCACGATAGAAGCACATCTGATACAGTTTAGATTTGATAAAATGATAACGACAGAAGCACATCTAATACAGTTTAGATTTGATAAAATGATTACGACAGAAGCACATCTAATACAGTTTATATTTGATAAAATGATACCGACAGAAGCACATCTTATCCAGTTTAGATTTGATAAAATGATTACGACAGAAGCACATCTGATACAGTTTAGATTTGATAAAATGATACCGACAGAAGCACATCTAATACAGTTTAGATTTGATAAAGTGATAACGACAGAAGCACATCTTATACAGGTTATATTTGATAAAATGATATCGACAGAAGCACATCTGATACAGTTTAGATTTGATAAAATGATAAAGACAGAGGCACATCTAATACAGTTTAGATTTGATAAAACGATAACATCAGAAGCACATCTAAGCTGCTGGTTCCAATTTGATAAAAAATGACAACAGAAGCACATTCAAGCAAGTTCAGATTGTATAATATTATGACGACAAGAGCACATTCAAGGTAGTGCAGATTTGATAAAATGATGGCGACAGTTCAAAGCACGTCTAATCTGGTTCAGAGTTATAACACGATGACGACAGAAGCACGTTCAAGCAAGTTCAGATTTGAAAAAAAGGTGACGACAGAGGCACATTTAAGCCAGTTTAGATCTGATAAAATGTTAACGACAGAAGCGCATTTAAGCTAGTTCAGATTTGATAAAATGATTACGACAGAAGCACATATTAGCTGGTTCAGATTTAATTAAAGCACATCCAAGCCGGTTTAGATTTGATAAAATGATGACGACAGAAGCGCATTTAAGCTAGTTCAGAGTTAGTAAAATGATCAAGACAGAAGCACATATAAGCTGGTTCAGATTTGATAAAAGCACATCCAAGCCGGTTGAGATTTGATAAAATGATGACGACAGAAGCGCATTTAAGTCGGTTAAAATGATGGCACAAAGACAACCTTGGTGGCAAATTCGAAAAACAATCTTCCAAACTACTGCCCTGATTTGTGAATATTTCAACTTCATCTTCTGAACCACTCATCAGATCAAGCTGGAATTTCGTACTGGACATGGACTTTAAAGAAGTTTAGGATTGAAAAATCGTTGGCGTCACATGAATCACTATGGCTTCCATGATGGCATATTTTATTTCCTTAATTTGTCTGTCAAATAGCTTATTGGGTCAAGCTGAAATTTTAAGTTAGCTATTAGATCGTAACGCCGATACAGATATGTTCAAATGGTGATATCATGATGTCCGATTTGACTATCTCCCAAATCGCTTATCAGAATTAGCTAAAAGTTTGTATGGTACACCGAAACATAATGGAAGTTCAGATTTGTTCATATGGTGGCGGCATGATTAAGAATAAGACTGCAGTGGCAGCCATCTTGAAAATTGATTTTTAATTTGTTTCCCTAACCATAAGTCCTACTTATTGTTTCATGTCGACTTTCAGATAATTCCATATATTCATATTTGGCCAAATAGTTTTGATTTTTTGCTTCTCTTTAACCACATGTCAGCTTGAGCTGGAAAATCTGCTGAAGCATGTCATCAAGCTTAAGAAAAGGTTTTCGATTCATTCTGCGACTTATTCTATAGAATAAATTGAAAATCTATTTTAAGCTTGACAGCTTGAAGGCTTGACAGACTGGGTTGATCTTTTTGCGGTGAACAGCAGATCATCAAGTATATTTAGTCTTTAAATCGGGACATCAAGACATCCAATATGGCAGCCATATTGGCCATCTTGAAAATACATTTTTGACTTCTCCTCTCTTGGTTAAGCTGTGTAACATCAACTCATTTATGATACACGGTGGATCGGTTTTTGACCGTTGGGCATCTAGTTCTATGCAGATTTATGCCTATCATTTTGAAATTTATATCGTCCGCAGAACCGTATCGTGCCTTTCACATCGAATTTAAAAGGTTAACTTAGTCACTGTTCTGTTAAGGATTAAAATGCCCATGCCTTTCTTTACATGAAACAGTCTATAAGGTAATGGCCATCCAAAGCATATTCGCAACGATAGGACTTGATATATTTTAATTTTCAACCCTCATCTTACATGTACTTCATACTCTGTATATGTTAGCAGCAAAGGCTCAGGCGAGACTGCGCATATGCGCAGGCTCTTCTGAACATTTGCTGCTCTCCCTTGAGATAAATACTAAATTTTCATTTGCGTCACATCTACTCTTTCAGTTTTATAATGATCGTCTTGCAGTTTTGCATGTGGTTGATTAATTGTCTGGATATTTGCATTTAGTCCATATATAATCACAGATAGACTTTTCTTACCTCTTCCGAATTTTTGCTTTGTCAGGTTTTGGTACATTTAAGTTAATTCACCAAGTACAGAGGCCCGATTGATTCGCATTAATTGGGTTCTTGCTGTGATGCGGCTGTTAGCAATCATGGTACCGTGGGTTGGTCTGCAGTGTGTGATTGTAGCAGTTCCTTGTCATACTCATTTACTGTTTAGGGGTATATAATTCACTGGCTCAATGATAATGTGATCTGTCGGACAAAGTCCTTAAACTAGTTGTCGGATGCTTCATTATTGTACGTCATGAATGATTTCTAAAAGACTATAATGATATCCCAATTACTGGATAAAAGCAATTCAGTGTAAGCTAATAACTATGTCACTGCTGTCTGCGGAAGGATTGAGCTCAGTTTTTTTGTCTGCGCTAAGAAGCTACAAATTACGACGTTGAAAGTATGAAATGACGATGGCCTGATCAGATGAATCTTCTTAAAGAGACTAGGTTTGTAACTATGAACATTTTTCGAAAAATGTTCTTTTCCTTTTAAATCATTTGTGAAAATAGAATTAAGTTATGTTTTCACAATTAACATGTTCAGTACAGCTGAAAACTGCACGGAAAAGTGAATTATCTTATAAAAACAGGAGTTTTTCTCTTGTTTGTAATTATTTACGTCCCTCCAATACTTCTAGACAGTTGATTTTTAACATAAATGCTGTTGTTTTGATAGTGATAATTTGTTAAGATTTACGAAAATGGTAAAATGTTTACCTAAATTTGAGTATTTTACTGTATTTTTGAAAAGTAGAAACTTTATTTTTAAAATTAGAAGATCAAAAGTTACAGACTATGCAGCTTTAACCAGCACGTGATGTGTTAAGGTTTATCGCATGGGCGATCAACGAAGTATCAGAAGAGACTGCGCTTATGCGCAGTCTCGTCTGAGCCTTGGCTGATATATGCGCAATCTCGTCTGAGCCTCCTTCGCTGCTATATGCGCATTCTCGTCTGAGCTTGCACAAAGTTTGGAATAAGATGCAGGATCAGGCTTAAATGTATGCTTCTAGTCCCACTAGATTGATTCGACTGCTTGTTTAAAAAATGACATTACGCTACATGGAAACGTTAATTTCCATAATTTTCGTGAGCTGGCCCTTTTCTTGTTTAACCGATTCTGGCCGAATGGAATTCCCTACTATTATCAATAGGATCGGTCTATTTCCGTTTTAAGGGGTTTTGGGTGATTTATTTTTCATTTATTCAAATTTTAAAAGAAACTTCTTTTAGCAAAACACTGGAGAACCTGATAAAACGCCGCATCTTGCGGCGTCTGGTCTGGTTTTGCACTGTTTGCCGATGTCCCACAAAAAGGACGTTAGGCTTATTTGGGTTAACCCTTCATATTGTGGTTGAGTTTCCCATGTATATTGATACAATAAGTATGGGACTGACCATTGTGTACTTTGAGAGGTCACAGATAGAATTTTCTAGAATATGATGTATTTCTGTCCCTGAACATTGTTTTAAACTTAGCAAACATTGCAGACCTTGATGAAATACATCGTTATGTTGCATTTCATCTGTGTCTTCACTGTTTACCAAATTATCCGTTTAGGGGGTTTCCCGTATACATTGATATGTTTTTTTCACGGGTGGAAAACCTAGTAACTACCACGAAATTGTGTTAACGTAATTTTGTTCCCAAGCCACATCCGGGATACGTCGTGGTAGTTTCCAGGCCGAAAATTGGATAAACAAAGGTTCATTTTCGTTTTATTTTTCCTATTTAGAACGACTTGTGGTAAAATCAGGGAATGTGGTTCCGTGTTAATATGTCTCAGCGTCCCATCTAGCCCAAAATTTTGTATGAAAAGTTACTTTATTTCTTTAGATGTGTGTTTCCCCACTGACCATCGGACCAACTTTCTCCAAAGTACAGTGCCAGTTCGAAGGATTTTAGCCCACATCTGTCAAATTAAATGGAATTTGATATCATTTGACGATGAAAATGATAAAAAGACCCTCAATTAATTTTCCTAAACCGAAAAACATATCTGAGAATTTACTCGTAAAGGATTAATGTCCCGTTCGTCCTGTGTGGTAGTTTCTAGTGCATCGTGGTAGTTAAAATGCTATCGTGGTAGTTGCCAAGACTTTGTAGGATTTTAGTAGTAGTTCCCATCAGCAGATGTTCACTTATCAGGGGCTTCTTTATTTTTTAGTTCATCTGTCACGTAGTGACAATGTGAGCTTTTGTGATCGGTCTTCCTCCGTCGTCCGTAGTCGTCGTCATTTAACAATTGACTCAAACGACATCTCCTCCTAAACTTGAATTTGACCAAACTTGGCAGGTATGATCCTCTTTAATAATTGTACATGTTTGAATGGTTTAGGTCCGTTGCATATCTAGGTCATAGAGGCTAAAAATAGATTTTTGAGATGAAAACTTTAAAATTCTTCTTGTCTGAAACCACAAGGCCTAAAGACTTGATATATGACATCACCTAGTGGACTTCGAACCAAAATTGTTAAAATCATGCCTCTGGGGCAAAATATGGATCCGCCCGGGGGTCACATGTTTTACATAGGCTTAAAAAGGGAAAGCATGAAAAAATCTTCTTGTTTGAAACCACAAGGTATGAAGCATCATCTAGTGGACCTTTACCAAGTTTGTTCAAATTATGCTCCTGGGGCCAAAAATTTCCCCGCCCTAGGGGTCACCTGTTTTTAATTGGTTTATATAGGGAAAACATAGACACATCTTCTCATCTGAAACCACAAGGCTTAGAGCCTTGATATTTGGTATGTAACATCCCCAAGTGGACCTCTACCAAAATTGTTCAAATTATGCCCCTGTGTAGATGCCCGTTTAAAACAGAAAAAGTAATTTACCCTTTGGACATAGCGATTAAATCTCCATGTCATATGCCTTAGCGATAGATAAGCTCTTCTTCGAATGATAATAAACCTATTAATATCTTCAACGAAACAGTGTATTGCATCACCGCTGCCAGTCATAACTTAGTTGAGCTATGACAACCATTTGAGCCCTCCAGAAAAATATTTTTACTGACCGTTCCAATGCGGTGCTTCTTTTGTGGATCATTTATGTTATTTTATGTCTTGTAAAGCTATGCTTTCATGAACGTCTGTTTGTTGATGCCTTGTGGTCACCTGCTGGGAAAGGGCTGACCTCTTGGCTCTCGTTTGTGATGTCTAAATTGTGACGTTGTTACTTTCCCATTGGTATCCTGGGTCAGGTTTGGTGCTTGATTGTATCGATGCCTGATCTTTGCCCTCTTTCTTACTTTGTGGTAAAATGGCTAATTTTGAGTAATTTCATAAAACTACGTCTGTGCAGAAATGTACTGGTTACACTTTGAACATGAGAAAACCTGCACAAAACAGACACCTTAATCAAAATTTCACTGTTTAGATTTTTTTAATGTTATAGTTCTGGAGTTGTACTGTTTCAAAAGATTTGGTCCCCAATCAGGGTTAACTTGATATTTGTCCCAGATCAATTGGGGTCATATGGTGTAATAAATACTATATAATTATTCATTTATGTGGCAAAGTATAAAAAATTGAATGACTTAAAGTCAGAAACGAAGTTGATTGTAAAACATATACAGATAATAAACTTGATTATTATGAAGTTGAGATTACGACCCAATGTCTATATTCTTTTTGTATGTCTATGTTTAGGACTAGTAATTCAGTTGCAAATACCCTAGTTTTCATGTGTCTTTAACAGTATATAATACAATGTCAAATGACCCACATCGAGGAATAATATGTCAAATTACATTCCATTTGGGGTCATAATTGTTTGAAAATCATAACATATCAAACATACTGAACGGTTAAGGTTAAAATTGAATAATTTTGTCCTTTTGACAGCAAGTGTTCTCACTTCATTAACTTTTTGCACAGGTGTCTGAAAATACACAAAAATAGCCATTTTACCTCCTGCAATCGTGGTACAAATGTCTAAACATGGAAACAAATGCGGTAGGTAAATTCTATTCTACTTTACTGTGGAAAATATAAGTGATGACAAGCAAACATTACAATCAGACGATGCCAAAACAGGAAAATATGAAATTATGAAAACTGTTGTAAACACGTTTTGGAAGGGGGCTGCTCGCTACAACTGTACAAGCCATTAATTGTATGGGTATTATTTCTTTCGGTGAAACGCATATCAATTATAAAATTGAGTCACGATTGATCCCAAAGCACCTTTTAATGTTTCCCCCCAGAGGGAGGCTGGGGGATACCCATGGGGAATAAGACACTGTTGAAAACTTAGCTGGATTCCCTACCCATAAGCAAATATTTGGTGTCCAAAATTCTTTTGGGACCATCATATTTGTTATAAAATCTCATTAGAACTTCCAGAAAAAGTATCAAATTTCCCAACCGCGTGTTTAGGTGTTCTATCTGATTCCTTTGGGTTGTGATTTTGGGCTGTCTAATCCCATGATATCCCCCCTTTCTGGGTGGGGGTATGATAGGTGCACTGGTATTGCCGATTCTTAAAAGAGCCGAAATCTGTTGATGGGAACTACTTCATGGTCTTGGCAACTACCACGATAGCATTTTAACTACCACGATGTGCTGGAAACTACCACACAGGACGAACGGGGCATGAATCGTTTACGAGTAAATGCTCAGATATGTTTTTCTGTGTATGAACATTTATTGAGGGCATTTTTATCATTTTCATCGTCAAATGATATCAAATTCCATTTGATTTGACAGATATGGGCTAAAATCCTTCGAACTAGTACTGTACTTTGGGGAAAGTTGGTCCGATGGTCAGTGGGGAAACACACATCTAAAGAAATAAAGTAACTTTTCATACAAAATTTTGGGCTAGATGGGCCGCTGAGACATATGTACACGGAACCACATTCCCCGATTTTACCACAAGTCGTTCTAAATAGTAAAAATAAAACGAAAATGAACCTTTGTTTATCCAATTTTCGGCCTGGAAACTACCACGACGTATCCCGGATGTGGCTTGGGAACAAAATTACGTTAACACAATTTCGTGGTAGTTCCTAGGTTTACCACCCGTGTTTTTGTAGTTTTTTTTCTACGATAAAGTTTTGATGGTCCATTGAATATTTTGAAGATTACAATTTATTTTCAAACCTGTCCACAAGGATTGTATTTTCAAGCCTAATAAAATGCCGTGTTCTGTTACAGCTCATATGGGTCTACACTGATTCATTAGGCAATGGAAACATTAAAAAAGATATTTAGGCGTGATTAAATTTGGCATACTTTGAGGCCAAACACCTAGCGTACAATTTTGTTTCTGAATTGCTTTCTGAAATGGAATTTTCCGCGAGAATCATTTTGCTGATGGAAAAGGTGAATATTCTAACATGGTATGCATGGCTAGTTATAAACCCGCGGTTAATTTGACTGAGTTGCCTCTATGCGATGCCCGCTTATAGTGGTATTTAATTACTCTCTCCTCCCCTCATCAATAAAAAAAAAAACGTTGTTAAGAGTTGGACCCAATCTGGCAAAACTTTCTGGATCCGAGAATGAACTTGTTACAGTTATAGAACCTGATTAAATCGCTTCTAATTATCCAAATGCTTTTTTAAAAAAGCGAAGGGGATATTGTAATCGCCTCCGTCCGTCTCTCCGTCCGTCCGTTATGCCTTCTCCACCTAAACCATTGGACGAAATTCAACCAAATTTGGTGTGCGAGTGACTCACATGAATAGGGTGTGCAACGTCGAACTTTTTCTTGGCCCCGCCCCAAACGTTGTGTGTGTTCTCACAAATGAAAGATACAAAACATACCAGACGAGATTTTTATATTGTCGCCTGGGTCATGTCCCAGGGGTGGGGGTTTTGGGCGCTTGGGGTGCCCAGGGGGTCAAAAAATCTTTTTTTTCAATCATGGTCATGTGGCATATCAAATCGACGGGGATCATGAGCAGAACAGAAAGCAAGTAAAATTTTCATCCTAGGGTCAAACTGGTGACCTTGGGGTGAGGTCAAAAGGTCAAATATAATTAAATTTTGGCTACCATGTCAATTCTAAGATTTTTCTACCAAATTTTGTGTGCGTTCTTACAAATAAAAGAGAAACCATATTGAACAGAATTTTCATTCTGTTGCTGGGGTCATGCCCCAGGGGTGGGACTTGGGGGTGCTGGTTGGTCAAAAACCTTAGCGTGGGGATTTGCGATGGCGCCTCATCGACTGCGCATTCTAGTTTCCTTGTAAATTTAACTTTGACAGTTTGGCATACCCCTCCAATCAATGTAAATGACGATAACCCATTGAGAGTATTTCCACAGCCGAATCATTTCCCTCTGTCCGTCATTTTGTGAAATTAAACGAATTGTATCTGCCCTCTTTGAAAATACAGGTTTGACCAGACAAGGCTGGATTTGTGGATGAAAGTTTCTTAAGACGAAATGACAGAGCGTCCATTTTTAAGCTTAGTTGGTTATATATAGTCTGGACATCGCCGATAAAAACAGGCTTCTGACAGAATTAGATAAAACAAGCGTCAAAGAGAATTTGGGATTTGCAGTTAATTACATTTGTCTGATACTTTTGCAGTGAAATGCACACTTCTGCTTACCCACTAGGCATGGATCTGTCTTCCCTTTGCTATTTATAAAGGACACAAAAGATATTTGAGCCAGTTCGTGATATTAAAGCCTAGTTCTTGTAGCATTTGCGTGAAATCATTTTATCCAGGAGCGTAGCTAGCCTAAAATTCAAAGTACGCACGTGTGGAACAGGCTGAATGCATTCAAACAGGGATATATACAAACAGCGTAGATCCAGATGAGACGCCGCAAAAGGCGGCGTCATATCAGGGTCTGCGCTGTTTTGTCAAGATAAACACACTCTTGGTACATGTAATGTTAGATTACAAAAATCGTATATGATCAGGCCCTCATGCACTTAGCGCTAATTTGTGATAGATTTTGACAATATCATCACAAATTCTGTCAAAAATGGATTTAGAGAGGTTAATATTGCTTCTACGCACACGTTTTGTACAGTAAAATCAAGAATCCATCAGAACTGTGATAGAATTATTCCATATTTTTCGTCCAAATGTGTACGCACTTGCGTTTTTGCGTGTATGTAGCTGATACGCCCCTGATTTGATCAATCTTTGGAAGCTATCTCGTGGGACTAGAGACCATAATTTTGGCCCATGGTTCTTCTTTATGTGAGCGAGCAGCAAACCAAGCAGGCACATAGTCTTAAAACAACGTTGTATCGACGTCAATGTAACGACAACGTCGTATCGACGTCAGTGCGATTGACGCCGATACGACGTTGTTCAAGGCTATGACGTTGTCACATTGACGTCGAGACGACGTTGTTTTAAAACTAGTATATTGTGTGTTTGTTGTCACGTTTTCATTGATGTTACCATTATCCTAGCGCAAGATACGAAGACTGTATTCACGCTTACAGCAAATACAAATAATGGCAAAAACATGGATTTTGACCGGAAATCAACAAAGTACAGTAGTCACTGTCTTGTGTCCTTGAGCAAGACACATTAATCCTTGCTTAGTACTGGTCCAACCCAGGAAGTACCGTCCCGATATAACTGAAAATTGTTGACTGGGACGTAAAGAATCAAATCAAACAAACAAAGTACAGAGGTATAGTCTCAAACGTATTTTCTGGACTAATTTGTCAGATTTTACTATTCTAATGTATGTGGTGGTGATCTAATTCGTTGCCCTCTGGCTTGATTCTCCGCCACATGTAATTTGGTTATGTTCAATTTTTGTTAATCCGTTGAACCATTTAAAAACACAAGAAGCAAATCATATGAATGGTATTTATTATTATTAGCTACACCTTATTTCTTATTCATATTCCTTCGGTTTCCTATTTTTTTCTGACCTCTTCTTTGTTTTATAGTGCCACGAAGCTCCGCCATAATTCATGAAAATCACGATCTGCATGAAGTTTTCATAACTTCATGCAGCACGTGAAAGCTCCGCTGGAGCAAAAGGAATAGAAAGGAGCAATAGGAGCAAAAGAGCTTATCAGGCAATACAAAAATCGCGAGCTTCGCGACACTGCGCCTCAAAGAAAAGATCAAAAATGTTTTGGTTATTTGTTCCAATTTTCGTAATAGTCCCTCTCCATAGTAAATATCGCATTCATTTCATGTCCATCAACGTACTGCGTCTCCCGTCTAATTGTAAAAACAAAAGTTTGTGTTCTTGTCATAAGTGTTGAGGGTACTAAGGCAGTATCATCGTCACTGTCAATAATGATAACACCGTAATCTTCTTCGCTGTCTGAGATATTCCAGGAATCGTCTGTGGAAAAACCATCCTAAGAGACGTCGGAATAACTTTCTATATTGTACCTGTCCACAACTTCGTCTTCAACATGATCATTAATCAATACATTTCCACCATTCACAGAGTTATCGCCGACAGACGCTGCCTCACAATCGCTATCAAAATTCCCACCATTCGCTTTATCACTGACAATCGCTGCCTCACAATCGCTAGAATTTCCACCATCCACTATATCACTGACAATCGCTGCATCATCATCGCTAGAATTTCCAGCATTCGCTATATCACTGACAATCGCTGCATCATTATCACTAGAATTTCCACCATTTGCTATATCACTGACAATCGCTGCATCATTATCACTAGAATTTCTACCATTTGCTATATCACTGACAATCGCTGCATCATTATCACTAGAATTTCCACCATTCGCTATATCACTGACAATCGCTGCATCATTATCACTAGAATTTCCACCATTTGCTATATCACTGACAATCGCTGCATCATTATCAATAGAATTTCCACCATTCGCTATATCACTGACAATCGCTGCATCATAATCGCTAGAATTTCCACCATTTGCTATATCACTGACAATCGCTGCATCATAATCGCTAGAATTTCCACCATTTGCTATATCACTGACAATCGCTGCATCATAATCGCTAGAATTTCCACCATTCACTATATCACTGACAATCGCTGCATCTTCAAGATTTCTAAGCGTAATATCATCAAAATAACCCAGCTCAAAATCAGCAATCGTCTCATCATGACTTTGTATCCTTTGCATGTCATCTATAAGCTCAAAAACGCTTTCATCTTCACTAATGTCCTCGTAATAAGTTGGCCTTACTCTGTCGCCACGAGGTGCAGTACAGGCCAATTCTCTGCCTCTAAGAGATGAGTACCCATGGCGAGAAATCAAATGCTTCGAAAGGTAAGACCTTCTGATAAACTTTGCCGTACAGTTAGCTTCTATGCAGTTCCAGTATTCCATGTTACCATGCTTTTCAGTTTTGTGCATTTTTAAGTTACGCTTGTAACTGTAGGATTTAGAACATACGTCGCACACGTAAACTGGCATTTTCTGCAACAAACGGCTGCTTCAAAATTTCAATCACAACTAGCTTTAACTCTGAATTTACGATTTAGCTGCGTATACATTTACATTGTGCACGTGCAACATATGCAGTTTTGGTCAACTCCGCTGAAAAAATACTATGCTCCGCTGGCATTGTACATTGTAAACATAAGCACGTGCTTATCAACACCAAATATAGCAGTTTGCTCCGCTAGGTCGATACCCAGGTAAGTATGTATGACTGGTAAACACACATATAATAATGACACTGAAACTTTGCTCCTTCAAACCACAATACAAAGATGAATATTTGCACGAGTTGCTCGATGTTAATATACATTCAAGAGTCTGGTATTTATGTCAAATATTTATAAGACGATAAAGATGGGTGCTATTTTGACCTTAAAACTCGCAAGTATGTAATAGTAACAGCTATGTACACACAAATGGTAGGTAGGCACACACACACACGAAATGGCACTGTTAACTTGTTTTCCATTTGACCACATTGCGAATCTAGATATTGATAGATGAGTTGTTCTACGATAAAACACACAGAGGCTCATAGCTGGGTGAGACGTAAATGACGATGAAGACGCATTCTTTATGATTAAGTTATAGCATTAATTATTCACTAATCGGTAGGTGAATTTTTTTAACATAGCATTAGTTTTACACTAAAGTTTTACACTATATACACATTTTTTTTTATTACACTACATTTCTTCTTTCATGTCACACAAAGACTCTTTTATTTTTATCTTTGCATGTTTTGCTGCGGTCCGCTTTGTTTGTCCAACACCCTGTTTGTTTGCTGTTATCGACTGTTGTGGTTCATTGTTCCCACGCTGTTTGTTACAATTTTCAGATATCTCTATGGGGCACAGGAGATTTATAGGACGACCAATGGTTCGTCCAGACGAAATCAACACTTTCGCTGACCTTACCAGCCCATCACAAATTGAGACTAACTTTACCACTTTACCAAGTTTCCAGCAGCCACGTGGAAGGTTATCTTTCAGTAAAACTACGTGAGAAATGTGATTGTACTCGTCCAGATTTAAGGGTGTTTTGTGTTCTTTCACGCAAGCTCAGCAGATAGTCATCACGCCACATTTTCCAAAACATGGCTAATAACTTTTGCCCTTTTTTCCATGTTTGTAACAACCTTTCTGCTGTACTTTGATATGGGTTGTAGTCAGCATCACTTTCATATTCTAATACTGGAACTCCAGTAGCTGGATTAAGTGTTAAGAAATGTCCTGGTGTCAGTATTAAGGTTGAGTCAATATCATCGCACACGTAAACAAGAGGTCTGGAATAAACAGTAGACTCAATTTCCTTCAGAACTGTTTGCAATTGAACGTATGTCAGTAACTGTCTATTAACTGATTTTCTTAGTGCCCTTTTCACAAGGCTCACTAATCTTTCGTAGAACCCTCCCATCCAGGGAGCCAGCTCCACGATGAATAACCATTTTACACCTGTACTCGAAACGTAATTTTGAACATCATCACATGTTATCACATTTTTCCAAAGTAAATCCAATGTTTGACTCGCTGTTTTGAATTGCAACGCGTTGTCACTAATGATCTCTATTGGGGAACCTCTTTGTGAAATAAACCTTCTAAATCCAAGAAGAAATTCCTCTGCTGACATATCCTGTAAAAATTCTAGGTGTATAGCACGTGTAACCATACATGTGAATAAACAAACCCACTCTTTCATTTGTCCTTCAGGCGTTTTGATAATCATTGGTCCAAGATAGTCTAGACCTGTCCTTGTAAACGCTATTGCTTCAGTTACACGAGTTCCAGGTAAAGGAGCCATAGTAGGCATTCTATACGAACCACCTTCGTGACGACGACACACTATGCATCCCTTCAATACTGATCTTATTGTTGCTCGTCCTTCAGGTATCCAGTATTTGTACCTTATCTGACTTAAACACTGTGACACACCACTGTGAAATCCTTGCATGTGCACCTTTTCTATCAACAGCTTTGTGAACCTTTCATCTTTTGGTAATAACACAGGTCTGCGCGCACTTTCAGTTAAATTGGCTTGATCAATCCTTCCTTTGCATCTTAGAATTCCTTCATCAATGTACAACCCTAATTGTCTTTGTAAATTGTTTGGGCTTTCACTAGATATTGATCCAAAAACATCAGAGAAATTCTTTCTTTGTATGTACTTTATCCACATTTGCTCTGCTTCGTTTATTTCAGAGCAAGTTATAGTACCTCCTTTGTATTTTCGATCCTTTAATTTCTTGATGAAACGAAGAGCAAACGCATTTACTCTTATCATCTTGGTAATTGATGAGTACTTTTCACATTCTATTCCAAATGGCGCACACATACCTGAAATATATGATGGCAGGTCTGAATCAACCTCAGAAGTGTTTAGTACTTCTGTATGTTTGACTTGTTTTGATTTCTTTATTTCTGAATCATATTCTGAATTTGTCTGTTCATCTTCATCTTTGTTTAAAATTCGCCATTCTTTCTCTGGCTTCTTTAACCAAATCGGGCCTTGCCACCATAATTGATTTCATGACAAACTGTGCATATCAGATCCACGGGTCACTATATCTGCTGGATTGTCCTTTGATGTGATATAATGAAATGTTATATCACGATGACTGTTGATTTCCTTGACTCAGTTTCGTACGAATACTGATAAATCCTTTTCTGACTTCAGCCATTTTAGCACACATTGAGAATCTGTCCATATATGTATGCCTTCCACTGAAATTTTCAACTGTTCTTTGACAAAGTTCACACATCTGACACCTATGAGAACAGCCATTAATTCTAGTCTTGGTATGGTCATTTCTTTCAGTGGAGCGAGTCTTGTTTTAGAGAATAGAAGGTCAGACCTTGATTCAGATGTTTCACTCCTTTGAATCAGATATACAGTTGTAGCATATGCACGTGATGACGCATCACAGAAACATAGCAGTCGAGTCTTGACATTCTCTGAAGACTTAACAGCCACACATCGGTTAATTTGATAGTTGGATAGCTTTGAAAATTCTGAACGTATCGCTTGCCAGGTTGTCAATTCATCTTTGCTGATAACATCATCCCATTCAAGATGTTTGTCCCATAATGATTGAATGAAAATCTTTCCTTTGAGCACAATAGGTGAAACTAATCCAAATGGGTCAAACACTGATGCTAATTCTTTTAATACATTACGCTTTGTTGGACTTGCTGATTCCAGTATATTTGTTGACCTTTTCAAGGTAAATGAGTCATTCTCTAGATTCCAATTGTGACCTAAAACTTTCACTGAATCACAGCTTGCTCTGTCATTGAAGTCAATGATTTGATTCACTTGATGACTGTTTGATGACCACTCACGAAGATTCATGGATGCCTCCTTAAATATGGTTTTGGCTCCATGATATAACTTTACAGCCTCTTCAACATTGTTTGTTCCAGTAATCAGATTGTCCACGTAAATATCATCTCTGAGTTTTGTGGCCAATACACTTTCGTATTGTTCTAAATGACTATCAAGTGTTGCTCCTAGAAGGAAAAGGCTTGATATAACACCAAATGGAACACGACAGAATCTATATTCCTGGATGTTATCACTGTCTACTCTAGCTTTTGTGTAGTCCTTTAGCCAAATACACCGTGTTACATCTCTCTGATCTTGCTGTAAACCTATTTGAAGGAATGCTTTCTCTATATCAGCAACAATTGCAATGTTGTTAAGGCGAAATCTCATCAATAACCCACACAAATCAATTAACATAACTGGGCCTCTGTATAAACACTCATTCAGACTCTGATTCTCCTTTTTTGTCCTTGCTGAAGCATTATACACTATTCGAAGCTTAGTGGTTGGTTTCAATGGATTGATAACCGCATGGTGGGGAAGGTAATGTGTCGTTCCACCTTTTGAAGTACTGTTCACTTTTTCTATAATCTCCTTATCAAGCTGGTCTTGTATTATGGCATCATAATGTTTCATTAAGTCTGGCTTGCTTCTCATCCTAGCTACAGTGGACCTTAATCTACCCATAGCTAACTCTCTATTGACTGGCAAATCAGGAGGTGTGTCCTTCCAAGGCCATGTCACTTGATATCTTCCATTTTCAAATGTAATTGTATTCTTAAAGTTTCTCATAACCTTTTCATCATTTGACATTCTGGGATTATCATAAACCCCAATAGACTCAATGTTCCAAAAATCTTCAAGATCTGGTTTGGATGGAGTAGCATCGTCTATACTTGTAAAAACACTTGTGTTTGAGACGATTGTTCCATAAGTCAGAATCAGCATATTGGTTTGATTGAACTCTGATTCGACTTCACTTGTACGACCTGTCAGTATCCAACCTAATTTTGATGCAAGCAGATAAAGACCAGGTTGGACTTCAATTTTTTGGGTTAGGATTATGTCAAGGTAATAGTCGTTTCCTATGAGTAGCTCAACTGTAGATGTTTCTGTTTCAGAAGGAATAGTTTCTGCCATGTCCAAACTTCGAACAAGATGATCCAAATTTTCAGAGGAATGAAATTTGCAGGCTTTCCTTTGGACAGTACCACTTATAACAGGCACAATGTTAGCACTGATATCAAGATACTCTCCGTTGTTTAGTTTAATACTCAACTTTGTCTGAAAAGTTTTCACTGTTTTGGGTTTATCACTACCAAAAGTGACTAACTTTATTTCTTCTGCACTTTCTCTTTTTAGCTTGATCTTTTCAGCTAAATGTTCCGTCACATATGTCCTTTGTGAACCTGAATCAAGAAGAATTCTCACGTGTTCTCTTTCAGAATTGTTGTGCCCTTGTATCTCCGATTTTGCTGTTTGCATTAAAACCATTTCTCCTGAGGATACAAGGACGTTTTCTTCAGCACATTCACTAATTTCCACTTTTACATCAGTTTCTTCAACTAGATGGGCTGTAGAAACATTAGATTTATATTTCTTTGGACACAGACTTCTGTGGTGAGTGTTTATCTCTCCACAGTGTACACACGCTATACTGCGTTTACAGTCTTTGGAAATGTGGCCAGCTTTTAAACACTTGTAACAGCTGTCTCTCAGCTGTCCTTTCCTGTCACTGATAGTTCGATACTTTGGGCATTCATCACTCCAGTGCTTCTGTTTGCAGTACCTGCATTGATAATAAAAACGTGTGACAGATGATTGACTGGTGTTAGCTACTAGAGCTTCTGCTGACCCTGTAAGTGATTTTGCTCCACCCCAGCTTTCCTGTTTTACAAAAGTGTTATAGCTGGCAGGATGTCTTCTATCAAAATAAGTTTGCTTTGGTCTAGTATTCATACTATGACTGAATCGTGTTCTTCCTTTCAGACGAGACTGTCCACTTTTCTTGAACTTTGTATCATCTTTATCATCCTTTCTTTCTGCATGCTCACGAGCAGTTACATACTCATCAATCCTAGCACGTAAGCTTTCAACAGTCCACTTGTTCTTTGCTCCGTTAAGAATTTCAAGTTGGAGGAGAACCTCTTCAGGCAACTTAGCTCGAATCATTGAAACAAACACATCCTGGTTTATATTTTGTTTCAGAACTTCAAGACTCCGAATATGCCTTTTCATAGTATCAAGTAAAATCCGAAGGCTACTGGTTCTATTGGCTGCTGGTTGTAGGTTAATCATCTGATTATAGTGTAGATCAATTACTTCTTGTGAATTACCAAACCTTTCCTTAAGAATATCGATAGCTATGGTGTAATTTTCATTTGATAGTGCCAACCCTGATATTGCTCTTTGAGCATCTCCACTAACTTTACTCCTTAGGTAATTGAATTTTTCAATGTTTGATAGTTTTTTTGTTTTTATGTATTGCACACTCAAAACTGTCCCAAAATTCTGTCCACTTTAGTTTATTTCCAGAAAAGGTCACTATATCTATTTTCGGCAATTTTACTTTTGTAGCTGATTCCTTTTCCTTTTTATCTTGTTTTTCAAGAAAATCATGTTGTTGCTTCATTTGATCCACAACAATAGAATTCATTTGCTTCTGTAATTCGACAATATGGCTCATGCCAACCTTTTCTTTAACGTCAGCTTCTTTTACTTTAGCGAAACATATTTCATCCTTCATCTGTTTGAGATTCAGGGCACATTCCATTGCTTTATCACAAATTGAACCATTTTCAATGACTAGCTGTTCAGACAATTCCTTGTTCGTATCACCAATTGCCTCAGCTAGCTTGTCAGACTGATTTTCTACTTTGTCACAATATATTTGTAATCTCTCGACACAATTATTTATCTTTATTGTCAGGTCTGTCTTGTCAAACAACTTAACATCACTTGATAGAATTTCCAGGCCACAATCTGTTTCCTTTTTCAAGATATTTATATATCTTGTCCGGACACCTTTTAAATATGGCAAATTAGACGCCATTATGTTGGAACACAAAAATACTAAAACTGTAACATAAATGTTCTATCTACCTTTTTTCTTCTTTCTTTACTTCAGTTCCCGGGTTCCGGCGCCAAACAATGTGGTGGTGATCTAATTCGTAGCTCTCTGGCTTGATTCTCCGCCACATGTAATTTGGTTATGTTCGATTTTTGTTAATCCGTTGAACCATTTAAAAACACAAGAAGCAAATCATATAAATGGTATTTATTATTATTAGCTGCACCTTATTTCTTATTCATATTCCTTCGGTTTCCTATTTTTTTTGACCTCTTCTTTGTTTTATAGTGCCACGAAGCTCCGCCATAATTCATGAAAATCACGATCTGCATGAAGTTTTCATATCTTCATGCAGCACGTGAAAGCTCCGCTGGAGCAAAAGGAGCAGGAAGGAGCAATAGGAGCAAAAGAGCTTATCAGGCAATACAAAAATCGCGAGCTTCGCGACAATGTAAAATCCAAACGAAGACGAATCTAGAGCACCCATCCCCAGCCACCACTGCAACCATCACATCCAGCATGTATCGGGGCTCTATCGATAGTGACCTACTTATACTTGCTTACTGGGTTGGAAGTGGCAAAAGATGATAGCTGCGTGAGAACCATGCGAATGATGCAGACAAGCTGTTGTTAAACAGATAATGTGTTATTGTGAAGCCATTTTATAGCACATTAAACATCAATTTATACAGAATTAATGCCATTGTCTTTTTTAAACGATTGTGTCAATAAGGCTACATCTCTCCTGGGCGACACAAATCCATTTTAGATAAAAAAAAATGCACTGGAATCTCTAACAGCAAACGAAGCGCTGACACGAATCCGTCATTGGTGCTGATGACTGTAACAAATTATGCAAACTTGGGTTTACCCAGAATATTAGGGATTTTGCTACTTTATTTGGGACTGGATCAGTATGAGTTAATTGCAGTACAGAGTTGGTAGAAGTTCTCCCCGTACATCGATATAATGATGATATTATTTTCATATTCTAGTTCTTCATATGTATTGGGTTCTGACAGAAAACAGAATACCCATTAAACCGGTGCTAGGGGCGTGTGAGTTGTTTCTCTTTTAAGGTCTCATCAGACTTGGTAGAACTTCTTCCCATACTTTGATGTAGTGTTGGTATTTGTTTTCATATTCTGGTCCTTCAGGAATATCGAATACTGACAGAAAGGAAAATACCCACTTAAACCGGTGTTAGAGGGCATGTGAGTTGTTGCTCTTTCCAATAATTTCCATTGTTATATGATTGGAGAGAATCCTGTCAGCTGATTGGCCCAATTTGTCTTTATAAATCTCTATGTCTACCTGAAAACTGGTCTAAACTGGCCAAGAAGGTGATATAGGAGGATGAAAACCAGCTCAAACTAGTTTCCAGAAGTCAAAATTTTGACACTTATCCAATATCACCCTCTAGAGAGCTAAAAATAGCATGAGTATGAATTTCGCATGGGCTGCATGAAATTGACATGATTTGCTGTTTCACCTCCCAACAGGTAAATTAAATACTTTCATGAACTTTAACAACAGTTTTGTTTTGTTTGTTCATTTTCTTTGTTTGAATAAACAAAATGTAAAAAAATGTTTCATGAGTAAATCTTACATTCCACATTCAGAGAATTTATATACATTTCAAAATACAAAATACTACATAGTTTAATAATAGTTGCCGCTTGTGTAAAGTCCTTAGGTAGAACGTGACTTCACCAATAAAAGTGAAGTAGAAAATTTTCATTCATAGTTAAAAAGTCATTAAATAAAACAATTATTGAGTTAAATTTCGGTAGACATGAGGATTTATCTACCCTTAAAAGTGATGCTCACTTTTGCCTTGCGGCCTCGGTGAATATTACTTTTTCGGGAAGATAAGTCCTCATGTCTACCTCATTGAAGTCAATAATTGTAAAATATAATTTTGTTTGTTTTCTTGCTTTCATTATGTGTGTGGGTCTCGTAATGCGATTTTTTTCTCTCTTTACATTTCAAATACAGGCCTCTAACGAATGTTACATTTATAAAAAAACCTTCAAAAACTCATGAACAACAACAATATTACAATTTTCCATTCATATTGGGACGTTTTTTTCCTGGATTGAAGCAGTATGATATAAAGCATGTCTTGCTCAACGACACCCCACCGAGAGATTCGAATCTGTGACCTCTTGGTCATGTGTGTCTGACCCTCTACCAACTGAGCTATTCTGCTCCCTAAATAATTTTCAATTACCTGGTATGTTCTACATTAACCTCAGATTTAGTGACTTTCTTCGCAAGCCAAAAACTACTGAAATGTAAAACCACACACCATAAGACCCTTTTTGATGTCAATTTTTGAAGGCACGAAGTTAACAATTTAGAAAGTTCTGTTGTCGTACAAGAGCTAGAATTAACAATAAATCTTGCTTTATAGGGTGTTCTACTCTCAATATAATACTAATTTACCTCATATTTTAAGGTGTCAAAGCTAGAGAAAATCAAGACAAAGTTCCCACGTTATACTGGTGCCCTAAACTCCATAAAAACCCCTATAAAGCAAGATTTATCGATAATTCTAGCTCTTGTACGACCACAGAACTTTCTAAATTGTTAACCTCGTGTCTTACAGCTGTTAAAACATGTTATCAAGTACTGTAATAAGGTATATGAGAGATCTGGTAAAAACCTATTTTGGTCTAATAAAAATTCAGGTGAAATTTTTGATAAACTTAAAGCTCGAGATTTCAATGCGACATTTTTTGTCTACTTACGATTTTCCTACTCTTTATACTACTTTACCTCATAATTTAATTAAAAATAAACCTATTGATCTTATTGAAAGAACATTACAGAGAGAAGGCTCTCCTTACCTTGCATGTAATGACAGAAATGCATTTTTTACTTAGGAAAAACCTAAAAATATCATGCATGGTCATGTCAAAATGTATGTGATGCTTTGACATTTTTAATGGACAACATTTTTATTCGACTCGGCACCAAGCTGTATAGACAAGAAGTTGGGGTCCCTATGGGCACTAATTGTGCTTCCCTGGTTACCTATTTATTCCTGTTTTGTTATGAGAGGGACTTTATGATGTCTCTTTCTGATGATAAGCAGGCTGATGTTATTGATGCGTTTAACACTACTTCTAGATATTTTTGACAATATGGTAGGTCAAATATACCCTTTAGAGCTCCAACTTAATAAAGCTAATACCTCTGATACCGAAGCCGCATTTTTAGACTTGCATTTGTCAATTCTAATGATATTGTTTCTACCAAAATTTATGATAAACGTGACGACTTTGATTTTGAAATTGTCAATTTCCCATTTTTAGGTGGTGATGTTCCTCGTTCTACATCCTATGGAGTCTATATCTCTAAACTTATTCGTTTTGCGAGAGCATCTGGCTATGTTATTGACTTCAACAATCGCAATAAATTGTTAACTCAGAAACTCCTTAAACAAGGCTATTGGTATCATAAAGTTCGCAAAAAAACTTTTCTAAATTTTATAGACGATACTATAATTTGATATCTAAAATCCAAGTTAGACTTAAATCTCTCTTGCGTCAAGGACTTTTGGAACCTGAATTCTATGGTAACTTGGTGTATAAATTGAAGAAGATTGTTGGCTCTAATAATTTTTCAGTAGAGTTCATTAATGATTTCCCATTATAGAAAGATTGGCTTAACATTAATGTATTGCAACAGACTGCATGCTTGGCGGTCAACCCAATCACGGGTGTCAACTTTGCTTTCCTCTTTAATTGCACGCCGGTGGGTCGGACTTCAGACTCTATGACGGTTCCGACTTAAAATCTTGTCTATTGATGAGATGGTAGGGGCCTAATACTTTGGCTGTTTGTCGGGCCCACCGGGGTTTACCTGTTGGATTTCTTTTGCTCCGGTACTGTTGAGTCCTTATCTTTGCTTCATCTCCTTGTTATATCTTGATTTATATGTTCTGGGAGATGATGCATTTATAAGTTAGGGGTCTTTCATGCAAACCAAATATCTATGTGTCTTGATCCATATCTGAATTAAGGGTGAGGTTGGCGCCGTTAAACCGGTTTAAGCCCTCCAGTAAAATATTTTACTGACTGTTCCAAGGCGGTACTTTTTTTGTGGATCTTTTATGTTTTTTTCTGACTTGTGTTTGCTATGCCTTTGTGAGCGTCTGTTTATATGTGCCCTGTGGTTACCTGCTGGGAAAGGGCTGACCTCTTGGCTGTCGTTTGTGGTGTCCAACTGTGAGTTTGTCGCTTTCCTATTGGTATCTTGGGTCAGGTTTGGTACTTGATTGTATCGATTCCTGATCTTTGCACCCTTACTTTTAAATATTTAAGTATTTCAGCATGACACTGCACATTTTAACACTGACATTTTTCCGCGTCAAATTGTATATATACTTATGAATACTTATATCATGTTTTTACTGTTTTTGAGACCGCAAGATAGAATAACTCTTTATTGTATAAATAAATACAATATCAAAAACGCAACATTCTGCAGCTATATCAATTTGGACATTTCGATCTAAAACCTGATTGAAACGAATAATCAGCAATTCCGGTGTACTAAAACACAAGGATGGAATATTCTATTTGACATAAACAGGATAAACAAGCATTGCTGCAGGCATCATGGAAAAATGCAGTTATTTCTGTCCAACTAAAAGTAATATTTAATGTTTCATGAAATTGCATTTATAAAAACAAATTGTCTGTTTTACAACAGCCTGTTTGGTGACAGGAGACTCGAAGCATCAAGTAATTCTATATAATACACACAACGAGAAAACGACTCTTAGAGTTTATGGGTTTATCATTATCAAGGCCAAATCAAATTCTCATTCGCAAACCAAGGATAGAAAGCAATGGACGTGCACTTAAAAAAATAGCCAAAGGGGGAGTTCCAAATCTGCCCATGCATGTATTTTGATTATATACTCAACAAAAAAAATTAAGGAAATGGTGTTTGAGGGGCTATGACAAAAGATCTAAAACATTTAAAAACATTTGAATTTCACAGTAGTATAATGTGACCAATTTTCTTTATAATGACGCTTTATCTGGGTCTGTAGCGCCCATAGCAGCTTAGTAAGTTCATTTCAAAGTTGACTGGTCTTCACTCCATTTTTCGCAAAAATTCAATTTACGGAGGTTTTTAATACATTAACGTTCAAAAGGTCCCTTGGGAGATGGAGATGTTTAAAACCTGGGACGACAGATCAGGTGCTTATAGAGGGACACTTGTTGAGGTCTGCTGTCCTGCTTTTTTTGTGCGAAAACAAGTGACAGTACCAGGCCTAGGATGACAATGCCAGAACACACCTCACTAGAATCAGCAAAAACAATGTTGTGCGCATTGACTGGTCAGTTCGCTCATCAGACATGTCTAAAATTTTAGCATGTCTATGACATTTTTGGACAGAGGATCCAACGCATAATAATGGCATCAAGATACCCCCAGCTTTTCGATGCAGTGTTGCATGAGATATTTTAACTGATCCCTCAGCACCAAATCACCAGAATTCAGAGTATGCGAAACCAGTGATAGTCCTAATTTGCCACTGACTGGGGACACACTCGTTACTGATGAAGGCATTCTCATCTTCGAAATGTGGTATTCAAGGCTATCAAGTTAATTTCATATTGCATTTCAAGTTTTGAAAACTTACATGTTTTTCATGTGTTTATGAGGGATTACTCTGTAGTCATTTTTGCGAAAAATGACTTTGATCCCTGGGTTACTTGACACTGTGCCACAACAAAGGTATTGGTGCTAGCAAACTAAATTAAACATTTTTCTCTACCGATGACATGTATCTAAACAAATAAACAAAAATTGAATAAGTGTTTGCTTTGGCGTTCTTAAGTTGTATGGTTTTCTGAGATTTCCTTAACTTTTTTGTTGAGTATATTTTGTATGTTGAATACCTTAGTCATAACAAAAACAAAAATAAAATTATTCTATTCCTTGAAGGCTGTTAGGCTACATGGGGGCACCTTCATGTACACCCACTTTTGTGCTAATATATGAACTATTAAATATCAGTCTCAAATCATTAGAATTAATGACTGCTACAATCTTTGATTGAAATACGAAAGACGACTCCCAGGGTATACCTTACTACCTTTGTTGCTGACGTAAAGCAAAAAAACAACAACAACAAACAAACAAATATTTTTCTGACCCATCAAAATTTGAAATATCCTCAGATTGAACACTAAAATTAGTATCAATATGGGAGTCTGATGTTCCTGTTCTTGTCAACCCATAATATTTTTAGCAAAATAGGCCACATACATCCTCTTTGTGTATGTTTAATTTGCATAACATTTGGACACTGGTAAGGGTGTCATAATCTGCATGAAATGAGTTAAAGTCGGGTTTTATTTATAAGTGATGTCAAATAAAATATTCCAGAAGGTCTTACAAACCACAGTTTTTCCTCTAGAATTATTCTAAAAACGCAATGACTATCACAATTAAGTATCTTTATTCAAATAGTTCCAAAATATTTTCGGTTTCAGAAGATATAGTTAATTCAATAGCTTAAATATGGCATTTTTGTAAGTAACACTTGATAAGTAGCACTTGGCCTACAACTAAGTTCTAGTTGTCCGGGAGCTATAATTTGTGAATTTATCTTCTGTTGGTTTCATTTTTTTGGAGGGGGGGGGGTGTGCGAAGCAAACATGTGTTTATATTTTTATTTTCTTGCAGCCATTGAAAATACTCAGATAGTATGAGATTTATGCTAGGTAATTCGTAGTCTCCATGTACAGTCCATGTTCCTGTCGAACCTAGGATTTCCTATATTTTAATGCCCCTCCATATCAAATTGGCTCAGGTCTATGTGCATACTTTTCATGAACTCTTATAAGCGGACTAAGTGAAACAAGGTAAGGTGTTGTAAATTCACACTCTTTTGGTGGGGCTTTTTCCCCCCATTTTACATCAGCTGTCTTTTATGCACCAGGTTAAACTTCTCCCCTGTATATTGATAAAGTGTTGTCATATTTTCATAGTCTAGTCCTTCTGGAATATTGAGTTTTAGCAGAAAGTAGAATACCATTTAAGCCAATGCTTTGAAGAATGAGAGCTGTAGCACTTTTAATCAAGTCTCGTGAAGCGACTCAGCGAAACTAAGTCTGAAGTTGTTGTTTTAAAGATTATTTTTATTATGGAAGGATCCGTTTTTCCAAATTATTTAAATAGTATTCTTATTTTGCAGTCTCTTAGTCATTCAATATGTACGTTTAAGGAAATAATTTATAATCACCTTATTTGAATTGCATAGTATTTTAATTAGTTGTGTTTGTGTTCACTTCTCCTGCATTAAGTGCACTTCACGAGAGTATCTAGAAACTAATAACACATACTTATCATAACCCCATTTAAAATCAGTAATATTCCAACAAAAGCTTTTAAACTGCTCTAATATATTAAACTGGAATTGATGCCAATAAAATGGATACTTTTAAAGATTATAAATAGGATTTTCAAATTAGAAACATTTAGCGAATTGTTGAACTTGTACATATTGAACAATTTCGTAAAACAAAATTTGTGCAAACTAGGAGCTTGATATTTGGTCCTTATATCAGTTCTATAGCCTCAAAACCCAAAGCTCAAATGTCATTACGTAATGACATTGTGGGCGTTTGGTTTTTAAGGCTATATGAGTGATGCAAGGACCGATCTTCAAGTTCCTGTGCTGGAATGTCAACGCCATAAACGCGCGAATGCTTGTTTAAAATCATGCAACATGTTCATAAGAAATTCCAATGATTAAAATACGTCTGGAAAGAGGTGTTAAAAATGAGAGAGAACCTTTGTGGTTTACCTTTTGAGGAAGAGCATTCCAAAGCATTGGTGCAGAACAGGAAAAGGGACTCTGGTAGACCACAGTTCTGGCTTTCAAACATACAGCAAAACCTGTGTTACGGCCACTCTAAAAAAGACCGAAAATTTGTTTTCAATACCAATTATCGCTAAAATGCAGGTCAAAAGTATTCCAGAATGCTCAAAGGGGGCATTCTGCAATTCTGTCGACCTTCATTAAGCTACCATTTGTCATCTAGATCTTTGTTTTGTTTATTATTGAGTGCATCAACGTGGATTCCGGGAAGTTTTGTTTTGGACACACAACCTGTGTTTTCAACATCCGCTGGTATACAAAATGGATGCGATTCTTTTGTTTGTTTTCTTGTCCCAATAAACAGGCTAGAAGTTTTCTTCATATAAATGATCATTTTGTTTTGCTCACTCTTTTTTTGAGCATAACCAAATAATCAGTTTGCCGATCTTCTTCTATGATATCTTGCTGTTATTGTGTAGGCCTATATATGTGTTAGGCAAAACGTATACTCCCTGATAAGATTCCACTTCCATGCAAATTTGCTGATGTCCAATTTCATTGACCAATATTTACATTGTCAGTGCAGTTACCTTAGATGAGTCCAACATTTCTAGCTGCTTGCATTTCTCGATGAAAAACATTTCAATGTTATGTGATCTAAATCGCGCCTCTAGTCGGAGTAAAATAATCGTCAGCCAATAACTTGCTTTGTTTATCGACGTTTGCGTGACGTAATTCACGTATCGTCACGACGTTATGTTCCCTGGCTGTTTCAACACCACCGTTACAACTTAAATATTACATTTTATAAGGATAACTAGCGGGGTTGGGTGGAAGATAATTAAATTTTGATTGATAATATAGAATGTAAATATAAGGATTGAAATTCAAATTTTAAGCTTGCACTGGATGATGAAAAAAACAAAACAAATAGCTACATTGTATTTTAATGTTTCCGAGAAACCCCAAAGGTTTCATAGATATTAAAACCACACCTGCTTTACAGACATTAAAATAGCTAATGTTTTTCATCATCCAATGCAAGCTTAAAATATGAATTTTAGGTGGGGTTTTAATGTCTGTGAAGCCTGTGGGGTTTCTCGGAAACATTAAAATAGCTAATGTTTTTCATCATCCAGTGCAAGCTTAAAATATGAATTGAACCAGTGCATGAGATTTCCAACAATGTGGTATGTGCGACCAGCAAAGCCTCAGATCAGCCTGCGCACACGCGCAGTCTGATCAGAGCCTTTGCTAGTGGCTTGAGTATTCTATGATTGTTAAGCTACTGACTGAACACCATTTGGACTTTCTAAGCATAAAAGGAGACTACAGAGTCTACACATGTCAAAATGCCACATTGTTGGAAATCTCATGCACTGGCTCAATTTCAATCCTTAATGCCCAGTGAAAATAAGCGTAACTTTACATAAAATATGGTGGCAACTAAGGTGCCACTGATTTTGGTGTAACCTTTCACCTGCATCAAAAATACAGCCCCGAGTTGTTTCAGTAGGAAGGTATGTAAGTTAACACCAAAATAGGTGGCAACTCGGCCGCCACCTTTTTTGGTGTTAACTTACACTTATTTTGTACAGTGTATACATGTGTTTGAATAGATCAGCGGTCCTATAGATCATATACTCAACAAAAAAGTTAAGGAAATCTCAGAAAACCATACAACTTAAGAACGCCAAAGCAAACACTTAATCAATTTTTATTTATTTGTTTAGATACATGTCATCGGTTGAGAAAAATGTTTAATTTAGTTTGCTTGCACCAATACCTTTGTTGTGGCACAGTGTAAAGTAACCCAGGTGTCAAAGGCATTTTTCGCAAAAATGACTACAGAGTATTCCCTCATAAACACATGAAAAACATGTAAGTTTTCAAAACTTGAAATGCAATTCATTTGAATGTCACATGAAATTAACTTGATAGCCTTAAACACCACATTTCGAAGATGAGAATGCCTTCATCAGTAACGAGTTCGTCCCCATTCAGTGGCAAATTAGGACTATCACCGGTTTCGCATACTCTGAATACTGGTAATTTGGTGCTGAGGGATCAGTATCAATAGTTCATGCAACACTGCATCGAAAAGCTGGGGGTATCTTGATGTCATTATTATGCGTTGGATCCTCTGTCCAAAATTGTCATAGACATGCTAAAATTTTAGACATGTCTGATGAGCGAACTGACCAGTCAATGCGCACATTATTGTTTTTGCTGATTCTAGTGAGGTGTGTTCTCAGTACTACACACTGTGCAGATAAACTTCCACGCCGTGGATGTAAACAAATACAGATACATACAGACTCCCTTTGGGTTATTGATTTTTTGAGGTCATAGGTCATGTTAACACTGTACAATGTGAGGTACTGTTCTGGCATTGTCATCCTAGGCCTGGTACTGTCACTGGTTTTCGCACAAAAAAGCAGGACAGCAGATCTCAACAAGTGTCCCTCTATAAGCACCTGATCTGTCGTCCTAGGTTTTAAACATCTCCATCTCCCGAGGGACCTGGCGAACGTAAATGTATTAAAAACCTATGTTTGCTCCGTAAATTGAAAATTTGCGAAAAAGGAGTGAAGACCAGTCAACTTTGAAATGGATTTGCTAAGCTGCTATGGGCGCTGCAGACCCAAATAAAGCGTCATTATAATATAGAAATGGTCACATTATACTACTGTGAAATTCAAATGTCTTTAAATGTTTTAGATCTTTTGTCATAGCCCCTCCAACACAATTTCCTATCTTTTTTGTTGAGTATATTTCGGAGGCATTTGCTTACTGTTCAATGTCGCCATATCAAGACTGTAAGGAAGGTGTCTATACTATGTCAATGAAAGGAATCGCATTAGAAATGAGAATAGTTATAGTAAAATACATCAGTCAGATCCTTTTTACAAAATTGTTCACTTATGCTCATCCACCAGCCATGGATATGTCTGTTTTGCCAATTATAATGCTGTCATTAGATTTTTCTGTCTCGTGGTAAATGTGAGAAGCTTGACCAATAATGAACCATACATCTGGGTCTGATTTTCTTTTGTTTTTCGCACATGCTATTGCTTTCAAAACAAGCTTTGTATTGGATTTAGAATTTGGTGTTTTACTCAATTTTCTAGAGCGTCACGAACAATCTATTCAAGTCTCTGGATGCCAAACTGTGAACTTCAAGACAGATAGTTCTTCCTGCAATTCAAATGCATCATAGAGACTTCCTGCAGTTATGCAGGTCGGCTGAAAAGCTGAAAAAACATGGACTAAATGCACATGACGTTTTGTATTAATTGGTATAGCATTAATTGCGGATATAGGTCGATAACTCCCACCGGATAAAATTTATAGTTTTTTGATGGAATGCTGTTCGCCTACAGTAAAACTCGTGTTGTTAATTGAATTAATCCACAAGCTAAATTGATGGAACTGATAAAACAAATGTGAGAGTGTTTATAATGAATCAAGTTGAGTGAAAAAATGCTATTTTCATAAAAATGTCAATGTTGATGTAATGCCACATATCTGAATATTCACTCTTTTAAAAGTTGCGTATTGAAGCACATATCTACCCGAAGTTAGTACCACGCGGATCCAGAAAGTTTTATCAGAGTGGCGTCGAACTCTGATAAAAAAAAATTATGTTGTTTTTGATGCGGATCCCGTCATTATCGGCGTTTTCGTTTCTTTTCGTTTCCGAAAAGCACTTCTAAACTGGCATACTAGCCGAATTAAATTCTTTGTGGTATTGACTGATTTTTCCCTTTGAGACAAAAATGCAACCAACTATTTATTTTTTCATTACGGAAGCGACATTAACTGTCTTGTCTCCGCTTACGGTTTTTCAGAATGTTTTATTGGACAAAGGCTGTTGCTTGCAAGAACAAACAAACCAGCTCATAAGAGTTTGGTACATATCGCATTTTCGAGCAGCGAAGGCCCAGGCGAGCCTGCGCATCTGCACAGGCTCGTCAGAGCCTTCGCACCTCGCATTTGCAAAGCAGGAACATAGACGGAGGCTCATGTCAATTTCCAGGCTTATAGTCCCACTAGATTGCTGCGCATGCATGTTTGAAGAGTGATTTGGGCCATATGCAATAAGAACGAAAGTTTAATGCACTGGCTAAATTGAGAAGAAATACGACTTAGTCAGTTCACAGCAAAACTAGGATTGGAAAATACCTCAGAGACATTTTGATGATGAATAATTACTTTTGTTCACGTAAAAGGACAGAAAGACAACAGCAACGAAAACAACAAACTACGCAGAAGTAAATACAAAACATTCGGACAAAGCAGATCTAGATCAGACTGCTTCTGACTGAAGAACTTATTCAGCTTTTGGTTATTTAACTTGTTATTTTCGGGGTCAAATTCAATTACATTACAGTTACTTTCCCTGACCAATGATAACGATAGCATTACAATTACAGGACCTGTAGAAATGTAATGATTACAATTATTTATACTTTAGAAATGTAATGATTACAATTACAAATATAGCAAGAAGTGAACACACATCCCCGGCGGTAGCCATCAGAGGTTGTAACACTTTCAGAGAAAAGACAAAATTGTCAAAGATTTCATAGTCCTAAATCAAGTAGTTTCTGAGAAAACTTTGAGGAAAAATGTCCATATGTGTTATATATAAGTGTGACAGAAGGAAAAATTTGAAAAAGAAGGCAAACTGAGGATTAGCACCTTAATTTTCATTTACACAGTACACTTTGCCTACCTGAAAGTGTGCACAAAATTTCATAAACCTAAATCAAGTAGTTGCTGAGAAAACTCTGAAAAAAATGTCTATATGTGTTATATAGGAGTGACAGAAGAAAAAAAATTGAAAAAGAAGGCAAAATGAGCTTTAGTTTTTATATTTTCATTTACACAATACACTTAGCCTACCTGAAGGTGTAGAAAAACACTGGCTCCAATAGGATCCAAGAAATCTGCGACAGAAATTTTCATTGGAGAGAAAGAAAAAATGAATAAATAAAGAGACTGATGAGCAATATGTGGCTGTTCTTTTGTTACAAAATACAACTTGTCACTATCAAGCTTTGTATCAAATTCTAGAATCCTAACTCAAGTAGTTGCTGAGAAATCTTTGACAGAAAAATGTCCATATGTATTATATAAAAGGGAAAGAAGGGAAACATGAAAAATTGAAACAAGAAGGCAACATGAGGATTAGCAACTTAATTTCCATTTACACAGTACACTTTGCCTTTCTTGAAAGTGAAAATTTGAAAACACTGGCTCCAATAGGAGCTTAGAAATCTGTGACAGAAATTTCCATTTGAGAGAAAGAAAAATGAACACATTAAGGGACTGATAAGCAATATGTTGCTGTTTATTTTTATTACACAATACAACTCATCACTATCAAGCTTTGTACCAAATTTCAGAATCCTAACTCAAGTAGTTGCTGAGAAATCTTTGACAAAAAAAATTAAAGACAGACAGACAAACAAACATAATTACAGAAAAGGCAAAACCTATATACCCCTTATATACTTCGTACCGGCGGTATAATTACTTTAGAGACATTAAGAATTTTACCTGACCAAATCACTGAAAGATAACTCTTTCTTTTCGCTATCTGAGGAGCTCTTATGTCTCAGTGAGATGTACACATCTTTCTGTAGCCTCTAAAAAGAGAGAGTGATACTTAAATATTTGCATGCTAGGTAATTTTTCATGATTTTGTTGTGATTGAAAGAAAACTTGCAACTAGCTATTGGATGGAAAACAGTTATTTAGTCATTATGCAAGAATGTGCATTTTTGTGTCATAATCTTGATTCAGCTCACACACATATATGTGTACAGATAGCTATTTAGAGTGTCATAGGTACTTCTTCACACGAGCAAGCTATATTTGATGGTCTAATAAAAGTTTTCTACACCTTTAACACACCGGGTAGGCGGCAATCGAAAACGTTAATACTATTGACGAACGAATATAAAAAATTGCTAGAAACAGAGTTTTCGATTGCCATTTGTCGCCAGTTGGGCGACAAATAGCAATCGAAAACACTGTTTCTAACGTTTTTTTATCCGCGTTCGTCGATTGTTAAAAGCGTTTTTCGATTGCCGCCTACCCGGTGTGTTTAAGAAGTTGATATATGAAGCAGCAAAATGAATAGTGTGGTTAATGTCAATTTTACCCATAAAATGATTGCAAACATTACAGCTCCTACCCAGCAGGTACACATCGCTGCCTAAACATAGATTCAACGTTGATTCAACCCAATAACGTTGAATCTACATTGAATCATTGTTGAGTAAAGTTTGTGTGCCTGCTGGGTAGTTCTTTATCAGGAGAAGGCCATGTCTGGTCCTAATCTTGATGCCTACTCTCTTCTGCAGAACACTCAAAGGCTACAAACTAGTGAGAAACCACTGGGTCCATTACACCATGGTCATAGGCTTATAAAGGGAAAACAAAACAAACATCCTTCAGCCTGGAACCACTGGGTCTATTACATTGGTTTATATAGGCCAGGAAAAACAAAGGTCTTCAAGTCTTAAACCACTGGGTCCATTTCATAAGTTTATATAGGCCGGGAAAAACAAAGGTCTTCAAGTCTTAAACAACTTGGTCCATTGCGTAGGCTTACATAGGGAAACACAAAACTTGTCAGGGTCAGTTACATATGATACTATAAGGAGAACACAACGTTGATAGTCAGTATGTAGCAGCACCTTTTCATTGGCCCCCTACCGAGTATGTCCGAATAATGATGGCTCCTGGGCAATAATGTCAGATCATTTTTATATCTTCACCACTTAACGATCTAATATATTTTTCCGTTAAAGTAAGGTGTATTGGCAGTGGATTCCCCTTAGAGCTATGCCCCACCCCTACCCTTCATCGAGGAAACCGTTCAGATCCCCACACCAAACCACATATGTTATAAGATACATCCATTGACCATAAGGCTTGATACACATTTGAGCCGACACATCAGATTTCCAATAATGTTTAATGTGCGTCCAGCAAAGCCTCAGATCAGCCTGCGCATACGCGCAGTCTGATCAGAGCCTTTGCTAGTCACTTGAATATTCTATGAGTGTTAAGCTACTTTTCGAACAGTTTTTGAAGTTTCTAAGCTTAAAAGGAGCATGCACAGGCTCGTCTGAGTCTAGCCATGTCAAAATGCCACAATGTTGGAACAATCACATGTCGCGGCTCATTTCATGTGAACCCATGTTTTCACTTGTTTTATTTTATTCTTATTTTCAAAATACCGTTGGCTGCAAATGTTAGATGATGAAATCTTGTTTCAGTAAAGCTATCGTAAGCCGATTTGCAGATTTTAATTCAGTTTGCTTTGTAAAGTTTCGTTTTCTGTTTTCTTCAAAATTAATTGAGCTAGCCCAGGGATTTTAATTCGTATCGCATATGCGATTAGCGAATGCCCGAGCGAGACTGCGAATCAGCACAGTCTGCACAGAGCCTTATCTGCTCGTGCACAAATAGTATGAAAGTAGATAATGTTTCAGAACAAAACATAGCTATCTTGCTTCACTGGGTACGTTTACGTCGTTGCATGCTGGGTGATTTTGCATGCTTTCGTCTGCTGATTTTTTCCCAAAGTCAACGTTTTTGAAAAATTCTTCCGAGAATGCCTTCAGAATGTCAAATAGTTTGGATCCAGATCAGGCATGACGTTTTGTCGGGCCTGATCTAGGTCAAAACTGTTTGCCAAGTTTATCAGCAGACAACACTGTCAGAGTGACTTTTCGTCTGCTGATTTTTTTTAAAAAATCGACCTTTTCGAAAAGTTCTTTTTGTAATCATGGTAATACCTTTACAGTGTCAAACAGTAAGAATAAGATCAGGTCCGACATTTTGTCGGGCCTGATCTAGATCCAAACTGTTTGCAAAGTATATTAGCAGACGACACTGTCAGAGTATGACTTTTCGTTTGCTGATTTTTTTCTAAATCATTTTTTTTTCGAAAAATTATTATGGGAATACCCTCAGATTGCCAAACAGTTTGGATACAGAACAGTACCGACATTTTGTCGAGCCAGGTCTGGGTCCAAACTGTTTGCAAAGTTAATCAGCAGACAGAAAGTCAGAGTGACTTTTTTTTGAAAATCAAATTTTTCGAAAAACTATTTCGGGAATACTTTCAGTGTGTCAAACAGTTTGGATCCAGATCAGGCCCGACGTTTTGTCGGGCCTGATCTAGGTTCAAACTGTTTGCAAAGTTTATCAGCAGACGACACTGTCAGAGTGGCTTTTCTTTTTACCCCCCCCCCCCCCCCCCCGACTTTTTCGAAAAGTTCTTTCTGTAATCGTGGTAATACCTTAATAGTGTCAAACAGTTAGGAATTAGAAAATTACGGACCTGATCTAGATCCAAACTGTTTGCAAAGTATATTAGCAGACGACACTGGCAAAGTATGACTTTTCGTCTGCTGATTTTTTTCTAAATCAACTTTTTCGAAAAAATTATTTCGGGAATACCCTCAGATTATCAAACAGTTTGGATACAGAACAGTCAGCCAGGTCTGGGTTAAAACCGTTTGCAAAGTTCATCAGCAGACAGAATGTGAAAGTGACTTTTTTTAAAAATCAAATTTTTCGAAAAAATATTTCGGGAATACTTTCAGTGTCAAAAAGTTTGGATCCAGATCAGGCCCGACATTTTGTCGGGCCTGATCTTGGTCCAAAATGTTTGCCGAGGTTTACAGCAGACGACAATAACAGACATTTTATAAGGATCTATATCACATGGAGTGGCCCATTATAATTCGTATTGATCAAAACGTCCATATTTCGTTGACATGCACTTTACAGCGCTTGTTTTATCTCGAGATTTACAGCTTTGAGTTGTCAAGATCTCTCTAAGCTGTTGTAATATGATGAAACCTCGCTAACATCTCAATATGGCATCAAACACATTATAAGCCAGCACACGATGGTTTGGTACTTTTCGCACATGCGCAAATGACTTGTATAAACGCACATGCTTAAGTACCCAGCAGGGCTAGAGGTTAAAAGTTTGGTCTGAGCATGCGTCTACATCCCTACTTTGTGTATGCGAGCAGCGAAGGCTATGACGAGTCTGCGCATATGCACAGACTCGCCTTAGCATTCGTTGCTCGCCGATCTGATAAGTATAAAAATCTCCTTTGCTGCCTCAATTTTATTTAGTATGCCCCAAACTTTGAAAAAGTTGAAGAGGCATATTGCTTTGGGCTTGTCCATCCGTGCTTCCGTACGTGCGTCCATCCGTCCGTTACGAATTTAAGACAGGGTTTTGAAATTACATAGATGGACTCAGCATCAAAAAATAACTGACCCGTATTTTTTTTAATCTAAATTATCTCCCTTTGTGGAGTTATGCCCCTTTTAAAGGGTCATAGTGAAATTTTGTAATCAGGATATTTCAAAAACTATAACAGCTAGGCGCTTCAAACTTGGTCAGCTTATAGAGGATAATGCGTATAATACCTGGTGAAATTTAAAAAACAAACATTCATTTTTTTGAGTTATTACCCTTTTCAAATATTGACAGAGAAAACTTGATATCACAAAACGTTTACAGCTAGGAGCTTCAAACTTGGTCAGCTTATAGAGGATAATGCGTAGACTGCCTGGTGAAATAAAAAAAATCATTTATTTTTTTTTAGTTATTGCCCTTTGCAAATTGCGACAGAAAACTTGATATCTCAAAAACCATTACAGCTAGGAGCTCTAAAGTTGGCAGCTGATAGAGGGTAATAAGTGGATTACCCGGTGAAAATTAAAAACAACTATTTTTTTATTTTTTAGTCATCGCCTTTGCATTTTTTAGTTAATGCCCTTTGCAAATTTGGACAGCGAAAACTTCCAATAAAGATGCCCCCAACCATCAGTTTGTCCACCATCCTGTTCACCAGGTAATCTATTCATCATCCTCTTTCAGTTGACCAAATCTGAAGCTACTAGCTGTAATAGTTTTCAAGATATCTTCATTGGAAGTTTTCGATTTCCAAATTTGCAAAAGGCATTAACTCAAAAAATGCAAAGGGTGATAATAGATAAATAAAACGAGATACATGTATACCCAAATTAACTTTAAAACTAAAATGGCACTTTTTTTTTTAAATTTTCACCGGGTAATCTACTCATCATCTTCTACCAACTGACCATGTTTGAAGCTGCTAGCTACAATAATTTTTGAGATATCTTGATTACAAGTTTCCAATGCCAAAATTTGCAAAGGGCAATAATTAAAAAAAGTAATATAACTTTTTTTTCAATTTTGACCAGGTAACTTACTCATTATCCTCTATCAGCTGACAAAGTTTTAAGCTACTAGCTAGTTTTTAAGATATCTTGATTACAAGTTTTCAATGCCGAAATTTGCAAAGGGCAATAGCTAAAAAAATAAATAACTTTCTTAAAAATTTTCATCAGGTAATCTCCTTATCATCTTCTGTCAACTGACCATGTTTGAAGCTGCTAGCTTTAATAATTTTCCAGAGATCTTGATTACAAGTTTTCAATGCCAAAAGTCGCAAAGGGCAATAGCTCGACAAAATATATTTTTTTAAAATTTTCACCAGGTGATCTACTCATTACTATACCTTCTATAAGCCGACCAAGTTTGAAGCTACTTGCTGTAATAGTTTTTGAGATATCTTAATTACAAGTTTTCAATGCCAAAATTTGCAAGGGGAAATTACTCGATTTTTTTTTTATATTTTCACCAGGTTATCTACTTATCATCCTCTATCAGCGGACCAAGTATGAAGCTTATAGCTGTTATATAATTTGAGATATCTTGATTACAAGTTTTCAATGCCAAAATTTGCAAAGGGCAATAACATTTTTTTAATTTTTCACCAGGTTATCTACTCATCATCCTCTTTTACCTGACCAAGTATGAAGCTCATAGCTGTTATAGTTTTTGAGATATCTTGATTACAAAATATCATTATGACCCTTTAAAAGGTGCATAACTCCTCAAAGGGAGATAATCCAGACTTAAAAAAATACATGTCAATTATTTTTTGGTGAACAATCCATATATGAAATTTCAAAACTGTATCTTAATAAATTTTGAACGGACGCCAGGACGGACGGATGGACGGACGGAAGGACGCACGGACAAGCCCAAAGTAATTGGCCCCTTCAACTTTTCCAAAGTTGGGAGCATGAAAATTAAACTTACTACAACATAGGCTAAATGTTTAGAGTAGACCAATGTATGATCCCATCTTTACTCATAACGACGTCTTTCCTGTCCACAGCTCCTTTCCTCAGACAATAGTTTCGCCCTGATTCGTAATTTCTTTTCTTCGCCTTGTCGTTTTGAGCTACCAACAACATGAACAACGCCACTAACAGACAAAATGTAGCGGTTTTATTAACCGTTGTTGAGTTTTTTTCTGTGTTGACAAAATAGCGGACTTGTGTGTATACACAATATGACGTAGGATGACGTCACATAAAATACGGTTGTTTAGTCCACAGCACATGGAAAACACATGGAAACGCCTGCGTTTTCCGTCTTTTATAGGACGCTAAGAATGTAAGTTTTGTGATAAAAATTATGTTAATTCGGGCTCATTCGTTTTATGTACGACCTGTCCATTACAGTTGCATGATTATAACCCATTATAAGTCATTAGATAATGTAAAACATGTTCTCAGATAGCCTTTGCCACCACTTGAAAACACAAGCATTTTCCAACCAAGAAGCTCGAAACGAATGCAAAATATTACTGTTTACTCTGAAAACACTTTTAAAACGTTGGTACGAGGGGTGTGCATTTAATTGTGGCACTGAGGTTCTTCAAGGCGCATTATAGGACTTATCCACATTTCACTCATTTCAACCAGTTGATGTGTTCTCCCTTGACAGAAACACAGTTTCTAGTCTTAAAATCCAGGCCATGGATGCAGATAAGTTGACTTTTTGGAACGAAGCCTGCAGACACTGAAAAATAGGCCTGTCAGGAACACTTAGAGACTAATATTGACGTCTTGAGATATTGTTTTTCAGTACAGTTAGCAGGAAAAAACCGCAGGGACTCAGGTCTGCTGATTAAAACGGATGGTGGAGCTGTACCAGAGTCCCCGTCTCCAGGAAATCCTGAACAAGTTTCCACTTGTGGGCAAATGCATTTGTTATTAATAAAGCACACGCCTCTTAGATAGGATGCATGTTTTTTTCCATTTTTAAAACCAAGTTGTTCTTATAGAACTTTACTGTAACTTGTCGAGCTTTGGCACTTAAACCTGAACAATTGGCCAAATCAGAATTCCAAAATAAGGCATATGATACTTTTTGCCATGGCTTTTTGTTCTTTTACGATGGCAGGCCTAGTTTGGTCTTTGCACAACCACTGCTTATTATTGACACGTCTCTGTGGCTCAAACGTATATATCCAGGTTCCATCAACTGTAAGTAATTTTGATATTCTAGGTATGTATGTCACCATGGGGTCACGTTATAAAAAATAAATGGGCATTTTCATACTATTAGCCTTTTTGCACTTTTGTCAAGCGACGGGGGCCCACCGAGCACAGACCTTTCTAAGTTTTAACTGCTGCGTCAAAATCTTATGAGCTGACCCCGATAATATGCCAACACTATAAGCAATATTTTGCAATCAAAGTCTAGCGTCTCGTTTACTCATGCCTGCAACAGCAGCAATAAGCGTTGGTAATAATAGTTTTGGGCTTACCAGGATGGGAACCATCTTTGTGGTTAGTGAAACCATCTTGAAATTCCTTGTGTCACCTACGAACTAAAGTTTTGGCCACTGTAGATGTTCCATGTATCTGACACAATTATGTCTGTGAACCTGAAGCGTTCAGAGAAACGTGACTTTTAATATAGGTCCTTATTTCAACATTTTCTTGAGTTTTCATTAAACCCACATTATTTTAGCCAGACTATTAAGACTGCGCATGTTTGAACTTTCAATAACTTTTGAAAGAGTCAACGGATTCACACGAAATTTCGTTCCATTATTCGAAACCACTCCTTCCTGACACTCATGTTATGTGGTAAGGAGGCGCATTAGTGCCAGAATGAAATGAACGCACCTCGTATTTTAGTGTGAAACACGTGTAGTGTTTCATACATTTACCGTGTAGATTTCCCTAGGAATACTGGCCTGGACCTCGAGGAAAATCACAAAGTTACCCAGCAGGCAATCAATGTTGGACCCTATCGCCCCGCAAACGACTCGCCATTTAAATGAGGTTTGGATTGGGGCTTTTAGTTGTGTACTGGCTTTTCTAGGAATAGTGGTTTCTCATGGATAAACAATTGGAGCCACTCTCTCCTCAGTAAAATAAGTTGATGACTAAAAACGTGATCAGAGCTGAAATGAAATTTTCTGGAACCGCGCAATTAAGGAATAAATTTGAGAGCCCATCTTGCTTCATTTATAACATGACGTCACGCCTTGGAGTGATATAACACCATGTAATTAGATTTCGTAATGACGTCCATTATAACATTGCGTTAAAGATGGCAAAACATGACGATTTTACGCCAAAAATGTGATTTTTAATTAAATTTGATGTCATGTGATAAATAAAATCTAACATTCTTGTTCCTGTTTTATTGAATTTATCGAACTCGTTGCGAAAAAAGCGATAAAATGTTCGACAAGCCTCGCATTTTATCCCTTTTCCCAAACTCGTTTTATAAATTCAATAAAACATGAGCACTCATATAATATCCTCTATGTATGGCGAATAAAAATGGCGCTGATCCGCTTCATTGTTTTTCGTATACAACAAAATCAGGTTTTCTCATGGCGTTGCTTCTATATGATATGATAAAAATTGCGACACACACGATTATCAATCAAAGTCTCTCTAAACTCCATTACTAGACATAATTGAAGTCAGCTCTCCTGCAGGCTCTGCTATAATCAGTTTCCGCACAGTACTAATATTTGATAGCTTTCTTCATAAATAATCGAAAAATGTCGCCAGAAATAACTTGTTAGTCAATGAAGATTGCTGCGCTCTGTTATACAGTCCAAAGACTGATGGTCAACTGTCACTAACACAGTAAGTCGTTAAAATGCAGTTCTCAGATTATAATCAGTTTCCGCACAGTACTAATATGTGATAGCATTCTTCATAAATAATCGAAAAAATGTCGCCAGAAATACCCTTCTTAGTCAATGCAGGTCAATTCAGACCAGGGAATTATGCTCAACCGTCACCAATACAGCGAGACATTTAAAATCACGACTGCTACAGACGACAAATTTTGCGATATCTTTACGAACTTAAAAAAAACAAATATATAATATTTTACGAGAATCGTCTGCCAGACGATTCTCAGGAAATATAATGCCTTGTTTGTTAATTTTGAAAAAGCAGCGAAATTTGAAAATTGTCGTCTGCTGCAAATTATAGGTGGCACTTTATTGGTTAAAAGTCAGTTCTCCTACAAGCAGGATTATAATAAGTTCCCATGCTGTCGTCAGAAGTAAAAAAATGGTTGATAGCTGTCTTCATAAATAATTGAGACCTGTCACCTGTATAAATGAAGGATGCTGCGCTTAGTTTCATAGTCTGGTGGCTGATGGTCAACCGTCACTTTCACAGTGACTAGTTAAAACGTAGCCTACTGTATGTCGGAATTTAATCAATTTTCATGTACCACTAATATCTATTCTAATGTACTTTCTTTTGTAGCGCGACCTCTGATTATCCTGCGATATACTGTCGTAAATAGTTTGACGTCATTAATTACGTCACCTTTCGTTGGATGACATGTGGCTTTATGCGGCTTGAAACGCTCCAATTTAGAATGGGGATAACCATATTCAAACTCGTGCCTTGCCGTAAAACTAAATTTCCCACCGTATATCCGACGATATAGCTCCACAAATAAAAAATACAGTTATCCCCTAAGTAATTTTCTTCGCAAATGGTCGAAAATAGTTCTAGGGTCGCTCTTCTCTAATAGTCTGAATTTGTCACTTAAACAGTGAGTCTAGATTTCTTTCAGTTCTCATATTTGGTTGCAGTCATCTTCATAAATAGTGGGCCGATATTGCTTTTCATTACCATGTTCGCCAAAGTCTTTTTTATTGAAATAGAAATAAAATTGAAATAGTATGATGACTGAAATTAAAATTGAAAGGACTAAAACTAACCATTTTGTCAAGCATGTCCCACAAAAATTGGTAAAGTGACGTGAGTTTGACAAAAACAATGAACATCGTATTTGTTTGTTAAAGAGCATTTATTTCAATGCCGAAAAAATGCCGAAAAAACACCGAATATAACAAATATTTCATGATATTGGATAACTCAAAAGTCACCCAGCTGTAATTTTCAATAAAATGTTACTGATCGAAAGCCAAGTCTGTGCCACCTTTGGATTGCGCTAGTAAACCCAAAACGCCCAGACATTTATTTGAGCAGTGTTATGTTTGTCCCATTTCAAAAGCAACATTCATTTATAAAAGACCAACCCATGGCACCATGGGACCCGCATGGGATTAGAACACACACGTACATACGTCTGATCTAGATTCAAAGTGCTTGCTTCCAAATAAAACAATTTTAGAGCACATTTGAAGTTATGCAGCAGAAGCTATAATTAGACAACATTTTCAGGACAAATACAGTGTTCACTGGTCATTTTCAGAGCTTTTTAATATCTCCTGGACAAACGGTAAATCAACAGTCTGTATTAAATCTTTAAATATTTCATTATTTTCCTAAAAGTCTGGATAAGACAATCACTTTTAACGGTGTCACTCTCACAACTACACAGACAGAACCTCAAACATATTTTTTTCCACAAAGCAAATAATATTTAGAGTCGGCAGATAAAATAAAAAAAAGATGATTTTAGAAAATTAAATTTTATTTTTTCCTACTTTCCGGAAAATTACAGTAGGGGGTTTGTAAATCAACTAAAAATAAAGTCAGGCCTTAGCAAGCTATATTGGTCATGCTCATGCGTTTAGGTACTCTTTTGCGTGGCGTCGCTCAAATAATCAAATCAACAGCTTTAAAGCCCTAAAAGAATTATTTCCGTATAAAATTGTCTGTCATGTATTTGTTATTGGAGGAGCTTGACATCAGTACAAACTTTTAGCCAGACTGATAAAACTGACAAGAAAAAAAGTCGTTCATAAGGATGCCTTGTACATAATGCGACCGGTCAATAGATCGAACATGCTGACAAAAAGAAACCAGTCCCAAGGTTAAAATATAAAAATCTACCATGAGTGTGAGGGTGGTATAGAAAATTCCATCCTGAGGATCACCGTTTGACACCAGGAGGCTTGCCAAGTGATGAATAAACGGTGATTCTGAGGGACGAATTTTTCTATCCCACCTATACACGAATAATGTAGTCCACTAAATACCACACTTTTTGTTAAGAAAGGCTCCCAGAAGTTCCTGAATACGCTGAGATGCGGCATGACACGATGATGTCACTTAACATGACTATGAAGTACTTGAGTTCCAACACAACCAATGTAAATGTACATGCCTCACGTGACAGCCTGGATAAGATAGTATGGATAAGATAAGACTTTCTATCCCAGGATAAAATCTCAGATATCCTTATCCTGTGTGCAAGAAAACTTGATCATGTCGCATCTCTGCGAATTCAAAATTTTCTGGAAGCCTTTTCATGTCTTTCCAATATAAAATGAGGTACATGTATTTAGTGGCGAGCAAGAAAAAGAATCCAATATTCGAATGAGGGTGGGATAGAAAAACTGGTCCCTTGCGACCACCAATTGTCATCACTTGGCAAGCCTCGTGATGCCAATCGGTGATCCTCGGGACGGATTTCTCTATCCCAGCCTCACACTCATGATGAATTCTTATATAATAATATTACATATAATAATATTACATAGCATTACTATTCACGAAGAAAATTGTTAGAGGCTGTCCGTTCTAAGGCGGTGTTTCTGTTGTTGTAAGTTCATTGTTGTAGCTCCCATAATAATCCGTTTTTGTCTTTTGCCCTGGTTTTGTAATGAAGATCTTTGCGTTCATGAGCGAAACCAGAGGGGGGCAGAGGGTCTGGACCCCCTGGAAATACTGGTACGGCCCCCTGGAGTCAGAGGGAGGTCGGTCTTCTCGAGGGAGGTCCGTAATGTACTCTGTTAAATATATAGATGACTAAAATAAAAAAAAGAAAAACGAAACAAAACAAACGTCAGGTCCCCCACACCCCCTAATGGAATTTTTTGAATCCTCTCATGGCGTTCTTCTTCTTTCTCGCAGTGCCATAAGTTGGTCTGTAATGTGTTATCATAACTTTCCTGGTCATACACATGTCAGATTGTTTTTAGATTTGTTTTCTTATTTCTCAGCAAAAACAAATTATGTTGGTACTCAAACGATCCGTCTTATGAAACTGGTTGTTTTAATGCCAACTCAATACCTATGATGACAAACTCATACGCAAAACACGTGTTTTGAATAGATCTATTTGATAAAAATACTCGAAATATTTGCTTATTTTTACGTGTAATATTGTAAACGTGTCCTCTTTATTGCAGGTGGTTGGCGATGGTTCCACTCACAGAAATCTTGCAAAGAATAGGACCAGAAAATACATTATATCCTACATGGTATTCCCATAATTCATAAATAGCATGGAAGCTACAGGGAAGCATCTATATTCAATACGGTTGTGATAATTGTGATACACTGTGATATTATCTTATTCCAATATGGATTCCAAAGTAGACCCAAGTGAAGAGGAGATGACTGAGTTATCTCCCTTGAAAGACACTGGTTCCCCGGGTGAAAAAATAGTTCCGGTTGACAATCAATGGCGTCAAGATTCGTTTGGGACATGGAATATAGAAGACAAACCTGATGTTGACAAGTTAATACAAGACAAATATAAGCTCAAAGTACGAACTACCATTAAATCAACATTACAGGGTCGTGTGTACAATTTTCTAGAGAGGCCCACAGGCTGGAAGTGTTTCATCTATCATTTTACTGTGTAAGTTGGCTTTTTTACCATATTTTCTGTTTTAGTAGGTTTTGCTATCTTTTCACTTTGCAAGATAAATAAATAAATAAATAAATAAATAAATAAATAAGTAGGATTTACTATTATTTAATTGTGTAAGTAGGATTTACTATCATTTTACTGTGTAAGTAAAATTTGACAATCGTTTTACTGTGTTAGTAGGATTGGCTATCATTTTACTGTATAAAGTAAGATTTATTATCATTTCACTGTTGAGTAGGATTCACTATCATTTCACTGTGTAAGTAGGATTTACTGTTTTACTGTGTTAGTAGGATTTACTATCATTTTACTGTATAAGTAAGATTAACTATCACTTCACTGTTTTAGTAGGATTCACTGTCATTTCACTGTGTAAGTAGGATTTACTATCGTTTCACTGTGTAAGTAGGATTTACTATCATTTTACTGATCAGATTTTTTCTTATGATGTCCCTTCGTGATGATAAATAGGCTGCTATTGTTGACGCTTTTAACACTACTGATCTACCAAACGCTTTGAAGCGTGACTCTATTTACAATATCGATGTGTTGTTCTAGAAAAAAGGGTTTCAGGCATTTATTTATATTTATTTTAAAGCTTTGGCATACACATATATTCCATCTAGACTGGCTCATTTTACGCATTTTGCATCAATCGTTTGAAATAGAAAGACCCAAAGGTCATTGGTCAGAGGTCGTGGTACATCTATACATCTAGATATTTGGATGATATTTTGAACATATACACTATTTACTTTGACAATATGGTAAGTCAATATACCCTTCAGAGCTCCAACTTACCAAAACCAATACCTCTTATACCAAAGCTGCGTTTTTGGACTTGCATATGTCCATTTCTAATGATATTGTTTCTATCATAATTTATGATAAAAGCGAGGATTTCGATTTTGAAATAGTCAATTTCCCACGTTTTGATGGCGATGTTCCCCGCTCTGTATTCTATGATGTTTATATTTTTCAACCCATCCGATTTGCTAAAGCATCTAGCCTTAGTGCTGACTTTAACACTTATAATAAACTGTTAACTCAGAAACTTCTTAAACAAGGCTATCGGTATAATAAACTTCGTAATTTTTCTTTTTTTAAATTTCTGAACCACAGTTTTATGGCGACTTAGTGTTTAAATTAAAGACAATTGTTGGTACTAATATTTTTTAGGGCAGTTTATTAAAATAATTTTTCATTATAAAATATGGTCATAACATTAATGTATTGCAACAAACTGCATGCTTGGTGGCCAATCCAATCATGGTTGGCAACTTTGCTTTCCTCTTTAATTGCACGGTGGCAGGTCTGACCTCAGACTCTATGACAGTTCTGATTTAAAGACTTATCTATAGATGAGAGGCTTTGGGCCTGATGCTACGTCTGTTGTAGGGCCCACTAGGGTTTAACTGTTTGATTTTTTTGCTCCAGTATTCAATTGCATGTACTGTTGAGTCCTTATCATTGTTTTATCTCCTTTTTATATCTTGATTTACATGTTCTTGGAGATTATTCATGGATATTTTAGGGATCTTTCATGCGAACCAAACATCCAAGTGTCTAGCTCCATATCAAAAATAAGGGTGAGGTTGGTACCTATAAGCTCTCATGTAATTTTTTTCCTCACCGTTCCAAGTCGGTATTTTTTTTGTGGATCTTTTTTTATAAATTTGTGTTTGTCTTTGCCATATTGTCTTGTCTATGGCATACAGCCTTGTGGTCACCTGCTGGGAAAGGGCAGACTTCTTAGCTCTCCTGTATGTGATGCTTTCTTGTGATTGGTTACTTTCCCATATGGTATCCTGGGTCAGGTGTGGTTCATGATGTTATCGATTCCTTATCTTTGCCATTGTCCTTACTTTTACTACCATTTTACTGAGTAAGTAGGATTTACTATCATTTAACTGTGTAAGTAGAATTTATTATCCTTTTACTGTGTAAGTAGAATTTACTATCATTTCACCGTATAAGCAGGATTTACCATCATTCTACTGTGTATGTAGGATTTACTATCATTTCACTGTATAAGCAGAGTTTTTTTTCCATTTTACTGTGTAAGTAGGATTTACTATCTTTTTACTGTGTAAGTAGGATTTACTATCTTTTTACTGTGTAAGTAGGATTTACTATCATTTTACTGGGTAAGTAGGATTTATTATTTTACTGTGCAAGTAGGATTTATTATTTTACTGTGTAAGTTGGATTTACTATCATTTGACTGTGTAAGTAGGATTTATTATTTTACTGTGCATGTAGGATTTATTATTTTACTGTGTAAGTAGGATTCACTATCATTTTACTGTGTAAGTAGGATTTATTATTTTACTGTGTAAGAAAGATTTATTATTTTACTGTGTAAGTAGGATTTATTATATTACTGTGCAAGTAGAATTTATTATTTTACTGAGTAAATTGGATTTACTATCATTTTACTGTGTAAGTAGGATTTATTATCTTACTGTGTAAGTAGGATTTATTATTTTACTGTGTAAGTAGGATTTATTATTATACTGTGTAAGTAGGATTTACTTTCATTTTACTATGTTAGTAGGATTTACTATCATTTTACTATGAAAGTAGGATTTACAATTATTTTACTGTGTAAGTAGGATTTATTATCATTTTACTGTGTAAGTAGGATTTACAATTATTTAACTGTGTCAGTAGAATTTACTAAAATTTTGCTATGTAAGTAGGATTTACTATCATTTTACTATGTAAGTAGGATTTACTACAATTTTACTATGTTAGTAGGATTTACTATCATTTTACTGTGTAAGTAGGATTTGCTATCATTTTACAGTGTAAGTAGGATTCACTATCATTTCACTGTATAAGTAGGATTCACTATCATTTTACTGTGTAAGTAGGATTCACTATCATTTAACAGTGTAAGTAGGATTCACTATCATTTAACAGTGTAAGTAGGATTCACTATCATTTAACAGTGTAAGTAGGATTTACTCTCATTTAACAGTGTAAGTAGGATTCACTATCATTTTACTGTGTAAGTAGGATTTATTATCATGGTGTGTAAGCAGGATTTATTATTATTTTACTGTGTTAGCAGGATTTACTCTCATTTAACAGTGTAAGTAGGATTCACGATCATTTAACAGTGTAAGTAGGATTTATTATCATTTTACTGTGTAAGTAGGATTTACTTTCATTTTACTGTGTAAGCAGGATTTACTATCATTTTACTGTGTAAGCAGGATTAACTATCATTTACTGTGTAAGCAGGATTTACTATCATTTCACTGTATAAGCAGGAGTTACTATCATTTACTGTATAAGCAGGATTTACTATCATTTACTGAATATGTAGGATTTACTATCATTTTACTGTGTAAGTAGGATTTACTCTCATTTAACAGTGTAAGTAGAGGATTCACTATCATTTAACAGTGTAAGTAGGATTAACTATCATTCAACAGTGTAAGTAGTATTCACTATCATTTAACAGTGTAAGTAGGATTAACTATCATTTAACAGTGTAAGTAGGATTCACTATCATTTAACAGTGTAAGTAGGATTCACTATCAAATCTGTATTTCGATTTGATTGCATTGTATCATTGTTCTCTATATTTCTTTTTGAAACATAACAATGGACTAGTTTTCAATTACTTCTCTGCAAATGTCATTTTCCTAGGGCTTCTAGCACTCGATCATTTTTCTGACGTGAAATTACTGAAGGTCATTTTCTAAAATGTGTTGAAAAATTGTCCTTCTTTAGAAAAAAGGCAAGTCGAAGTTAGAAATTGTTATTCTACGAGGTTCAGTCAAAAATAACTGAGCCCTACCTCATAACATTTGAATTAAGTAAAATGGACATATATTTGGATAATATTTCATTGAAGTTATATGTCATCTATTTAATCACATAATTTATTTCTGTTGGCAGGTTTTTTGTAACGGTTGCTAGGCAACAGAATATGACCTGTCAAAGGGGTGCGTTCACGCTGTGATACATCTAAATCTAAGCGTTGCTATGGAAACAGTAATGTTAAAGCAAGGTTGTATTCACTGTCGTCCGATAGCTGGAACATGTACCTATTCAGTGTCCCAAAATAGAAACCAACTGAACCCAAATTATAGATACTGTAGTAGTTTCATTTGAGAATTTATCAAATTTTAACATGGCTGAAGTCCTATAATTTACCCCACCCACATTCATATTTACACAACTTTAATAGAAAACATAAAAGATTAGCATAATAATGCTTTAACAGTATTGCATACACAAACCAACCCTCAGGCATATTAAGTTCCTTGATTTAAATGCACATTTTTGTTTCCATGGCCACACAATCCTCGTGTATTTGAAAAATAGCGGAATTTTGGAGTTTTTTGTTGCTAGGCAACACATACACTCAATGTTCACCTAAACATTAACGAACATAGTGTTATGAAAAGACAATATGATATATGTTATTCAAATAAGTGTCAAATATGACGTTCACAAAAACTATCAAGCACACAAGCTTTTTAAAGACATACTGTAAATTCCTGGTGGCTGAGATCGTGAACGCAATGATCTGACTGACGATCTTTAGTTGCCTAGCAACCATAATATAAGCTTCACTAGGGTATTTCTTTAGTGTTAAAACATCTATGACATATTATACTTATAGAACATATTCACATTGGTTTTCTACAATAACAAACTAAAATGTTATGAGGTAAGGCTCATTTATTTTTGACTAACCCTCGTAAATATAAGAGATGAGCAATAAAATATTGAGCCCACGTCAAGTAAAGACAAAACCCATAAGTCTACGCTTTAATTATAAATGCAATACTTTGATGGCATTTAGTAATTAGTGCATACATTTTTTTATATCTCAACATAAACATGTTGTGGGTACTCGAAAGAACCGTCTCAGCGAGACGATTCTTTGAGCAACCAAAGCAGATGTTAAAACTGATGAGTAAGAAATTATTTATAATTTTCACTCAAAAAATCGTGTTCATCTAAACCCATAGTAGGCGATCACAAATAAAAAGGGCAGTTTTTTTTTTTAAAAAAATGCCCTCAGTTTATAAGTGAACTTGCAAAATTGAGACTAAAACAAATATATATGGGCCGCGACGCGAGAAAACCTGTTTTCGGGGTTTGCGAACAACAAAGGCGCATACCAGCCTGCGCGGATGCGCAGGCTGATCAGCGCCTTTGTAATTCGCTTTTTGGAAAGTATCTAAAAAAGAAACTTTAATGCAGGTGAAATTTCATTTTTCTAGCTAGTCTCAGTAGCCGAGGAGAAAGGTTTCAAACTCGCTTTAATCGAAACCCCGAAGACAGGTTATTAACTGGAATTAGCACACATAGAGACCGCAGACCAACGTATGCCACCATTAGGAAGAGACATAAGAACACAACAAATCAAGGACACATTCATGTACAAACACAGGTTTAGATAAACATAACGTTTAAGCGTAAATTGTTAATGTTTTCTTACCCATCCGTTTTGACAGATGAGTTAGGTGCTTAAAAAATCCGTCACATTGAGACGGATCTAATGGGTACCCACAACATACGTTTTGGTCGAGAAAAAAGAAAAATATTTTATAGCACTTTGTATTCAAGAAACTCCTAAAAGAACACTTTCGCAAATAGTGAGGACCCAGATGAAATGCAGCTTTCTGCTGCATTTCATCAGGGTGTACACTATTCGGCAAGGTAAAACAAATACAACAAATCAGACAAAAATACAATGTTTTTTGAAAAGTATAACCTGATACCCCTAGATATATAAAATGGACTTTCCCAAAATTATTGTATCAAACCAGAAGGAAGAATCCAATCCTAATGTTTACAAAGGATTAGATAAAGACCTGTACAAACAAGCATGAATACAACAATTAAAGCAACCACCAACTCATTCAAGTTTCCCAATCAAGATGATTACAGAACTAGAGAGGACACAAAAACTACAGTAAAACCTGTCTAAAGCGGTAACTCAAAAATAGACAAAACAAAGATCTTAATGACAAATGATACCTAATGAAAATAGAAAGTATTGCAGAGTGCTCACATTGGAGCATTTGCAATACATTTGACCTGCATTCAGTGATAATTGGTCTTGAAAACCAATTTTTGGTATTTTTTGAGAGTGGCCGTTTTACACAGGTTTTACTGTACACTATAAACGTGAAATATGACACATCCACGAACAATGCGAGCAGCAGAAAAAAATAGCCACAGTCCTATCGCTACATGTTTGTGTCAAATTGCATCTCAACAAACCAGTGATGAAATATCCATTCCTTAACCTTGGCTAAGGGAAGACAATTGACCCAGAATTTTTGGCTTAAACCGCTACTTGCCTACAATGTCATCATAAACAGACACGATGAACCAACATCGCTTGCTTTATTTTGCTGCCATGCCATATGCGGATCGAGAGGGGTGGGGGCAGGGGGCCCAGACACCCCCCTGGAAAATCACAAAGCTATAGGGCTCCTTATCGATAGTTGTGTCCCAGATCCCATGAAAATCACATAGCTAAGAAGCCAGAATTCAATGTTGGGCCACCATAGGCCTTCAAGCGAAACGCCATTTAAATAGCGTTTCCGATGGCCCGCTTTCAATGGTATTTTGGTCCTCTCTTCTACCCATCAACTAAAAAGACTTGTCAGAGTTAGAACCTCTCTGACCAAACTTTCTGGATCCGCGCATGCATGTCCTTGGTGCCCAGGAAAACATGTCAAATTGAGTCCATCCAATTAAAGCAATTTCATTATTTATACTGGTGTTGCCTGTTGCCTCTATGAAAAAACAACAAACGATGCTATTTTTGAATAGTTAACCCCCGAGAGAGGTGCATGAAAAGGATGCTGATGTATTATTAATGCAGCATGTTCTGACACCAACTATAGTGTACATTCAGTCATACTGTCAAGATAAACAAACATAGCATAAAACAACTTATTTATCCTTATCCATCAATTTTTTTTTGTTTTTGGTGCTCAAATAAACGTCTCATTGAGACGGTTCTTTTGACCATGTCATTTAGACGGTTCTTTGGAGTGCTCATCGTATATGTTTTGGTTGGGAAATAAGAAAGGACCTTGGGCAAGGATATATAACGGTTCAGCCCTCAAATTATTTGCAAAAATATTTTTTTTCATTGGACAAGAACCGATTAAGAAATATGGATTGAAAACTATATTCAACATATAAGGAAATAGAACAAGTTTTATAAGTGCTTCCCCCATGACTAAACTAATCCTTTTGCATATAGTTGTAGGTTTACATTACGCACATCATATAAAATGGCATGCTTGGTCAAAGGGGAGAAGCTGCCAAAATGCTCAAAAACTATTTATTATAAAGCAAGTAAGGGTGCAAAGACCAGGAATCAATGCAATCAAGTACCACACCTGACCCAGGATACCAATGGGAAAGCTCATAAGTCGCTAATTTTGTACAAAGCTGTAGCTTAATAATAAATTTACAATGGCCATATACAGTAAGTTGGTATGATACACCTCAGTGAACTGGTCAGACTGATTGAACTTGAAACCTATGTGTATGATATTATGTGTAAGACATTTACAGAAGTCATGGGCAGCAGACTTATTTTCAAAAAAACACTGAACTCTTCTAGACCCTAATTTTATGCAAATATATCACTTCTGCTTCAAGCTTTATGCTGCAAACAATATATTTCCATGTATCTAGATGAATAACTGCCAAAATGTTGGCTTTCTGCAAAATAAAATTTGGTCACAAAAATACTCCCACTCCCTAAACCTTAAGTACTTGGTATTTATATGGAATATTTTCCATTTTTACTTATTTTGCTAGGTACACTAAATGTAATAAGGTTTTGATTTAAGCACAAAAAACAGTTGTCAAATATACATTATCCTTGCCCTTGGCTTTCAAATTTGGCAGATTGAATAGGAAACTGTCCTGGATCTTTTTTTAATTACGCACTACTATTTAAAGGCCTTTAATTTTTGATGTGTATATTGCATGTTCTGATAACAAGACCATTCGATATAATAATCGATATCCAATATAATGTTATTTTTTATGCAAGATATTAACATGAGCTGGCCCTTGCATTTATGTTGAAACTAATGGTCATAGGCTCGATCCCTGCTTCTTTAAAACCATGTGCTTGACGATCTTTTGATCCATCTTTTCCCATAAGATACTAACTGTAGATGAGATTAACTCAATTAATAATCAACTGATCGAAATGTGCATGATCCCTGGTTAACGTATCTCAATTATTCAGTATCTGGTACCAGAAGGAACATGTGTAAAGCAAATTGGTCATTTCCTGCAGAATGATGCATAATTGGATCAAAATATACCATTAGAAATTTTTTTATTCATTAGAAACCTGTTTTTCGAATTGCAAGCATGAACACTGATAAAGTTCTGCAAAATACCTTCCAAATAATGTTAATATGTAAGATCAGCAAACATGCTGCATACCAGTGTCTTGACTATGTTAAAACGTAATAGTATGCAATATGTGATCAAAATAAGTAAGTAAGGGCGCAAAGATCAGAAAGCGATACAATCAAGTACCACACCTGACCCAGGATACCAATGGGCATGTGACACCACAAACGAGAGCCAAAAGGCCAACCCTTTCCCAGCATGTTCAAGAGTTATGAGCATTTTACTAGAATACTTTGACCGGCCAAAATGATGCTCTTTGCAGCCCCATCACCATTTTGCATATCAGTTGCTGGACAATGTTAAAATAAATAAGTATGCAAACTGTGATCCAAATATACCATGTGGTTCAAGAGTTATGAGCATTATAACCAGCCCTGCTGGTGCTCAGGAAAGCGATGTCCATTAAAAAAAGGTATTACACATGCCAGTGGCTAGACGACGTTTACATGCATACATGCAAACTATGATCAAACATATCATTTGGTTCAATAGTTATGAGCATGTTCACTTACTGCTAACTGACGAACGGAGAGATGGACAGACTCACACAGTGATTAAAGTGAACACCTGTGGTTCAAGGTCTTTTATTGAAAAAGATCATAGCTCTTGAATCAGATTGGTATATTTTGATCAAATTTTACACACTTATACATTTTAACATTGTCTAGACACTGGTAGGCAAAAACGTTTTCTGATCTCTACAGATTAGCATTATTTGGAATGTACATATTAGTTGAAGCTTTGCAGAACTTAATCAGTGTCCATGCTTCAAGTAACATGGGTTTCTTTACAGAAATTTCACCATCTTATAAAATAAGACCATCAATAAGACTAGTCACTCTATTAGACATTTGAGAATTGGAAAAGCCAACCCATCTTATAAACAGAAACATGTGTGAGTCCTTCAGTTCGTCCATCCGTGGTCTATAAGTGAAAATGCTTATAACTCTTGAACAACATGGTATATTCTGATCCTGTTATTTATAATTCTGCACAAAATGGCCGATTTACTTTCCACATATTCCCTCTGCCACCAGATACTGATTAATGTACGTTTTTTACGGGTTGTGCACATTACGACCAGTTGATAAATAATAGTGTGACAGGGCTAGGTCTATAAAACACTTTTACTGCCTTGTGGTAGAAACCTGCTTTTACAGCGACGTGATTGCCTGTGTTTGCTTGTAGATCCAGTGAGTATCTTTGTGAAAATACCAAACCATGGCAGTATCTGAAGTTTAATCTTCACATGGCTTTATTACCATCATCTGACCTTTTAAGGCTTCCCTAGGTTAATATTACACTATAAACTTCTGTGTTTTTTTTTCAGAGAACAATGTTACAGTGTCGTTGTTACATTTTCTAGTCACTAAGCACTTCTATAAGCATTGTTCACATACATAGTTACAGCTCTATGGTGTCACTTTAAGGCTTCCATAGAATTATACTGAACTATAAACTACTGAAAGTACAAACATCACTACTAAATGACCACTATGACAATCTTTAGTCACTGAGTACTAAATTCTATATAAATTGATATGACTGCTCAATTCTCAAATAAAGTTACCACTCAATGGTGTCACTTTAAGGCTTCTATAGATTAATACTGAACTGTTAACTACTGAAAGTACAGACAACAATACTATATTGCTGCTATAACAAGCTCTAGTCACTAAGTGCTCCTTTCTAAACAAAATACTCAGACTGCTCAATTCTCAAATAAAGATACCACTCTAAGGTGTCACTTCAAGGCTTCCATAGATTCATAATGACCTGTTTACTTGCTGTTATGATAATAACAAACAACTACAATTTAAGAATATAATGCTTTAACCGTTCAAACATGTAATGGTATAACTGTATGCTGACCATATGAGGTTCCTATGGGTTACGCACACCTACACACACACATACACACCAATAAAAGAACATCTAACAGAAATGTTGCAAGCAGGTATAATCAAGCACAGTCAAAGTTCTTACACATAAAATATAGTTATAGTTAAAAAAAGGATGGATCCATTCGATTTTGTGTTGATTTTAGGAAATTTGATAGTAAAACAGTATAGGATGCTTACTCAAAACAATTGATTGAAGACTATACATTTACTGACTGGATCAAAATATTTTAGCAAATTGGACTTTGATGTCGATACTGGCAAGAAGAAATTGATTAGAGGATAAAGCTAAAACAGTTTTCAAGTAGGTTCACTCAGATTCTTTGAATTTTATTGCATGCCTTTTGGTTTGTGTAATGCGCCTGCTACATTCTAGAGATTGATGGAACGTTGCATGGGTGATAAGACCCTGCCTTGGTGCTTGATTTACCTTGATTACATCATAATATCATCATCTTCTTTTTGGGAGCGTAAAGAACGTCTAGAGGCAGTTTTCTCAAGACTACAGGAACACAACCTCAAAATCAAGGCATTCAAATGCTAATTCTTGAATTATGGAGTGACCTATCTGGGTCATATAGTGTCAGAATCTTGAATAGAAACAGATCAAAACAAAGATAGAGGCAATTGAGATATAACCGGTGCCAAAATCCACCAAGAATGTTGGCTCTTTCTTTGGATTCACTGGATACTATCAATGCTTTATTAAGAATTTTGCCAGTATCGCAAGACCCTTGAATGACCTACTTGAAGGCCATGGAACTACTAATAAAAAGAAAGGTCAGCAGAAATCACATAAAAACACTATTTGTTTGGACAGATAGATACCAAAAGAGCTATGAAACCTTAAATGAGAACCTATCAAATCCCCCAATTCTAGCGTATGCAAATTATGGCCTTCCGTTCTTTCTGCTTCATCTGTTGGTCTTTGGGCAGTCCTTTATCAAAAGCAGGATGTGTTGTTTCCTTCCCAACTGTCCCAGCAGGGAATCGAACCTGGGCCACAGGATCTAAAGGCAAACACTATACCATGTCGCTGTAAAAGCCCACATCTACCGCAAGGCAGTAGAAGTACCGCAAGGATTGGTTATTGCTTGACAATAACGTTCCGTCTCTCTGTTGTTTTCAAGAAAGCTTATTCAAAAATAAAACATTATGACAAACAAACACAAATGGGAGCCCTGTTTAAAATAAGATTAAAGCTTTATCATTGGACATCACAGACAGTTTTAGTTGTTATATCCTGAACCCTCAAAGCGCCAATCACAACTGCAGCAGACGACAAATTTTGTGACATCTTTCCCAATTTTCGACAAAAATAAGGTATGATATTACATGAGAATCATCTGCCAGCAGAAGATTCTCATAAAATATCATGTTATTTTTGTTATTTTTGAAAAGGCGGCAAAATTTGCAATTGTCGTCTGCTGCAAATTATAGGAGGCGCTTTAAGGGTTAAAATGTGATTGTTATATATTTTTGATATGGTTTCAAAAGCACCTATTATGGTCTCTATCGATTTTGAGTGCTGCCTTGTTTCAGAAGAACAATTGGTGCTAGCAGTGCCTTTTATCCTTAAAACGCAACCAATATTTGCAGCAGACAACATTTTTGGTGTCATTGTTTTAAATTACCCAATAAGACTTGATATTTTATGAGAATCTTTTGCTGCTGGCATACGATTCACATAAAATATCAACGCTTATTTTCTCTGAAAATCAAGAAAGAATACACAAAAGTTGTCTTCTGTTGCAATTTGATAGGCGCTTTAAGGGTTAATGATAAATTGATTATTTTTCCATGCAGAGGCATTGTCTTCTGATAGTCTGTTGATAAAGCTGTCAAATTATTTACTTTGTTGTTTAGATAGATAATCTTTTATAGCATTTTTTAAAGCAATCTGAAAATCAGATCATTTGGAAATAGAGATAAGATAGCATCATACAAAAAATACAACTACAGCACAAACACAGCAAAACAGCTTAGTCTGTCCATGGGAGTTATGCCCCCTTCGTCTGGCTTATGCTGTAATTTGACTTCACTTTTAGATGATGATATTCCTCGCTTTACAACCTGTGAAGAATATATTTCTCAACTCACCCAATTCGCTAGAGCACCTAGCTATGTTGAAGCCTTCAACACTTGTAATAAACTATAACAGAGAATTTTCTTAAACAAGGCTATCGGTATTATAAACTTCCCAGAATTCCATGTCAGACTTTAATTTCTCCAGCAACAGGGGCTAGCCGAGTCAATTCTATGGCGACTTAGTGTATGAATCAAAGAAAATTGTTGACACTTATAATTTTTCAGCGCAGTTTGGTAAAATAATTTCTCATTGTAAAAAGTATTGGTTACAACATTAATGTATTGTGACAGACTACATGCTTGGTGGTCAGTCAACTTTGCTTTCCTTTTTAATTGCACACCAGCGGGTCGGATTTCAGACTCTTTGAGGGTTCCAACTTAAAGACTTATCTATAGATGAGTGGGTTTGGGCCTGATGTTGTGACTGTGGTCTGGCACACCGGGGTTAAACTGTTGAATTTTATTTTGCTCTGGTATTCAGTAGTATGTACTCTTGAGTCCTTATCATTATTTTGTCGCCTTTTTTATCTTGATTTTTATGAACTTTGAGATGATACATCGATAAGGTTTGGATCTTTCATGTGAATCAATAATCTATATGTTTTAATCCAATTAACTAAAGTCGAGACTACCGTTATACATATTTAAACCTCCGGTATTTGTTTTGCTGACTGTTCCAAGGCGGTGCTTCTTTTGTGGACGCTTTTTTGCTATTAATGTTTCGTGTTTGTCTTTTGTATGCTGTCCTGTCTGTTTCTAGCAGCGTTGTGGTCACCTGCTTGGACAGGACCGACCTATTGAGGCTCTTGTGTGTGTTTGTTGTGTTTTTGTCACATGATGTTCCGGGTCCAGTGTGGTGTATGTACTTGATCGTATCAATTCCTGATATTTGCCTTTCTTTGGTGTGTGTACCTTTTCCTACCTTTAATTTTGTAGCACGCGAAAAACAAGGTAATTACACAGACTATTCATGTCTATTTATTTTACACAGCGTTCCACAGTATAGCATAATATATCTACTGTCTATTATATACTAAACCTAATTATTCCGCAAATATTGTTTTTTGTCCAGAAAATATCACCTTACTTATTACGTGCATACAAATGTACTCCAGACTAATGTTATCCTAGATGCAAATGCTATGAACCCTGATCAGACTGCTCCTAAGGGAGCAATCTGATTTGGGCTCATATTTTTTTTGCAATATACGCTTTCAAAGTACATAAACAGACAACAGGTGTCGTGAATGGTGGGGAAATGCTTCAAACATTCAAGGGTATAGCCACGAAAACTAATTACCTTCTGTTAATATGGACACTGATATATGATCACGTGATATAATGTCTATTTTTAGCCTCATGGTGCTGCTAATCTGTCTCATCTTCAGCGTTCTTACAAGAATTGACCAATAGGAACTGATATATGATCACATGATATAATGTCTATTTTCAGCTTCATGATGGTGCTAATCTGTCTCATCTTCAGCGTTCTTTCAACAATCGACCAATAGAAACTGATATATGATCACGTGATATAATGTCTATTTTCAGCTTCATGATGGTGCTAATCTGTCTCATCTTCAGCGTTCTTTCAACAATCGACCAATAGGAACTGATATACGATCACGTGATATAATGTCTATTTTCAGCTTCATGGTGCTGCTTATCTGTCTCATCTTCAGCGTTCTTACAAGAATTGACCAATAGGAACTGATATATGATCACATGATATAATGTCTATTTTCAGCTTTATGATGGTGCTAATCTGTCTCATCTTCAGCGTTCTTTCAACAATAGACTAATAGGAACTGATATATGATCACGTGATATAATGTCTATTTTCAGCTTCATGATGGTGCTTATCTGTCTCATCTTCAGCGTTCTTTCAACAATCGACCAATAGGAACTGATATATGATCACGTGATATAATGTCTTTTTTCAGTTGGACTTTTATTCAAGTTTAGAAACGTTTCATACCTTTTGGGACACCCTGTATGATCACGTGATATAATGTCTATTTTCAGCTTCATGATGGTGCTAATCTGTCTCATCTTCAGCGTTCTTTCAACAATAGACCAATATGCAACCTTTGCCAATGCTACGCTTTTCTGGATGGTAAGTACGGCCTTAAACTTAAAGATTCAACAATATTTTTTTGCTCTACCGAGGAGAGCAGATCTTTATAGTTGCACCCATTCTTAGTTTGTTTATCCGCTTTTTATTAGCTAACTCATTTATTATCCTGTTAGAAGCGATACATTCATGTTGTATGTGCCACCATTCTGTAAGAAGCGATATATTCATGTTGCTTGTGCCAAACAACTACAAAAATAAAATATAAAAAAAAACCGTACACATAACATTCTATCACAAGTGATAGGACAACTTCGTTTCCATAGGTTCAGAGCCATTTCAGTTACTACAGCGTTGCCCATATTTTGCAACCAGGTTATAAGCCAAAGGAGATGGGAGTCAAATTGTGAAGTCACATCAAATTTGTGTATTTCTAATTATTAGCTATCGCGATGGGAATCGTCTCAGTAGACCACACAGACTATTATTCTTTGCAAGTACTGGCCGCTTGGTAGCCAATATTGTGTAACTACCCTTCGATTAACGATTCCATACTCACACTGGTAAATGTATACGTCGATTTGGTGGTATTTACGCGTATTGCCGGTACTTCATAGACCGGAAGTGGTAGATATTGGTGTTAATACTATGTAGAAAAACATGCCATATGCCTAAAGGACTATAGAATTAGATCAGTTTTAAGTATTCGGAATGCACATGGCGATTTATGTAAGCATTTAGGAATAGATTCGAGTACCGATCTGTATGATCAACAATTGTTGGCATTTCAACATTTGTGAGCAGGATAAATTTCGTGCTCAGCTTATGTGAGCACGAAAAAAGTTTTGTAACCTCGGGGTCTGATATGCGTGTCTAACCATTTTCCCGCCAGTCACGACGTTTACTGTCTGCTCTCTCGGCTGCTTATTTTCTTAGGTAGTCTATATTGCAAACTTGGCAATATGGACCCCTATCAGACTGTTCTCAAAGAGAGCAGTCTGATTTGAGTTCACATTGTTTCTTCCTTGATAAAATCTGGTCTGAAGTGCACTTGAATATATACAACAGACGTAAGAAAACCGACGACATTTTCAGGACAAATAAGGGGTTAAATAAGGGTTTAACTTGAGGCTCAACTTGAGGTTTTCTTCATCTCTGACTATGTGTGAGTCGTGAGCCCTTTTCTCTGTTTCATCATAGTGCGTTAATTTGATTATATTGTTTCTCTATGATGATACATTGTAATAGTTAGGAATTCTCAATGCGAGCTTAACATTTTTGTGGTTCAACAACAGCGAAATCTAGGTCGAGTGGCTTCGGCTGCTGTCTGTTCTAATGCGGTGGTTCTGTTGTTGATTCGTTGTTGATTGTTGCTCCAATTGTGAGATTCTATTGTTCTGTGTTATATTGTGCGTTACTTTGTGTCCATTCTAGTTTTACAATCATTTTGATGGGAAAGAGAGAGCTGGTTGCTTTGTTTTGTTTGTCTTCCTTGTGTCTCGTGATAAGTGTGTGGCATTCCTCACGATGCCACGGGTTTGCCTACAGTTTGTATTTGTGGTTTTTCCTGATCATACTCACTATTTTATGCAAATGAGATATGTACTAGCATTACCAATGAATCGGCAAAACGTTTAATTAACATTGAATTAGGCTAATTATCTAGTTCTGGAAAGATGAAGTAATTTAGTACGTTCTTTGTCCATTCAGTAATTAGTCGAAACTCATCAATAACTTCCATATTGATTACCTTTTAGAAATCACATATCATTTAGATTGTGGCACGTTTCGCACATTCGTGTCACGCGTATAAAAGCATAGTTCGATCAATGGACATAGACAAAGATCAGACGCCACAAAATGTGGCGTCTGATCATTGTCTTCACTGTTTGTTTACAATATCAAACTATGAATGAAAATGTTAAAATACAACTCAACAACCCTTAAAGTGCTTAGCTAAACCGGATGTATCATAAGTACAACTGTAAAAGTATGCAAATATCAAAATTGTTCAAAGGGCTTGAGACAAAAAACAGATGTTGTGCTATTGGGCACAAACACACTCTGGAAGTCAATTCCTGAAGCTTCGAATGACTTTTGTATGATTCGTCAATTTGACCAACTCTACCAATGATATATATAATTATATGGCATATGCCAGGTCTCTAGAAAAGACTGTGTGATTAAAAACAAGTTTCTTATTTCTAAACCAAAACATATATTGCTGGTACTCAAAAGAATATTCTGAATGATACTTTTTTGGGGCACCCAAACCCATGTTGAAATTAAAGGATAAAACATATTCACCATTTTATGCTAAAAATTATTTATCTTGGCCTTTAAGTATTAATCTGTATTCCTGACATTCTTTCTGTGAGTGAGCATATTTTCTTGCCGACAAAGCTGTCTTGGATGTAGTATATTAACCCTTAAAGCGCCAAGAAAAAATGCATCTGAAAATGTCATCTGCTGAAGTCGTCTACTGCAAATAATTGCATAGCTTTACTGACTTTTTTAAGTAAAGAAGCAAACAGGGTGGACCCAGATCAGACTGCTCCTATAGGAGCAGTCTGATCTGGGTCCACACTGTTTGCCATAGAGGCTTCTTAAACATTTCAGCAGACGAGAAAAGCAGACGACTTTTGTTGCGATTGGCGCTTTAAGAGTTAATCAAGACACTTAGATTTCCGGTCATGAAGCCTGTTGACACATCGCAGAAACTGATAAAGGACTCCCACATAAAGACGAAGAAGTACTTATTTAGCGAGTTTCTGCTTGCTTCCCTCCCTATATTGATCACCTCCTCGGTCAAAAATAGTTAAAGTGTAAGTTATTGTATGGATTGTGCGGAATTAAGTGGGAACGAGCGCAGCGACTCAACCACTTAACTTCTTTAAAATTGTAATATATGATAAATTACCTACTTATAGTTTACCCCGTTCCTTTGGAAAAGGTCTCATTGACCGCTTCACGGATTTACTTAATGATTTACTTAATAGATATAACAAATACTGGCAAAAGATGTGATTAAGCTGTCCAAAAATTTAAAGGGGTGCGTGCATTAAGGGACTATTATGGCCCCCTATAGAGCCAAAAACTGAAAGTTGCTTTTCACCAATTTCATCTTATGGGTTTATTAGAAGAATAGCCCAAGTGTAAAATTCTGTCATTTATTTTGCTTTTACCGGTTGCTATGGTAACCAAAATGGCCGACAAAATAGGCTTAAAATAGAGAAATTGTCGTTTTAGGCTAAATTTGAGGCTTTTGGAGACCGATTTTTTAGGAATTAGATATCAGCACAAGCAAATACCAACAACCTTTTAATATATTGTGTGTCTTGATAATTCTCATCATCTGTTAAAATCTGTTTTTGGTATTTGCTTGTTCTCTATATTAGTTCCTCTGTTACATGTCTCAAATTAGCTCCAAAATGGTCATTTTCCTATTTTCAGCCTATTTTGGCGGCCATTTTGGTTACCATAGCAACCGTAAAAGTCAAATCAATGCCAGGCTTTTACATTTTGGCTATTGTTCTAATAAACTAATAAGAAGAAACTTCTGAAGAGCAACTTTTATTTTTTGACCTCATAGGGGGGCCAAATTAGTCTCTAAACGCGCGTACCCCTTTCTGTGCGAACTGGTTGGTTGTGAAGCACACGAAGGGGCGGAGTAAACTATAAGGGAAGATAATCCACTCGCAAAAGCCGTACAGATGCAAAATCATACAATAACATGCTTATTGCAGCAGTATGTATTTGTACTTTGTGCATTGCGAAATATTTGACATTAAACATTGGACTATCAATGAAAGGTGCAATAAGTGCAAGTTATTGTATGGCATATGCGTCTAGCTATCACCCGCATAGACGCAAAAGCATGCAATAGCATGCTTATTGCATCAGTATGTATTTTCACTTTGTGCATAGCGATCTATTTCATGTTATTGCAACTTTGAGTGACTTTTCAGTGTTTTACATCAAATACCTCACAATACACAACGTGCCAATGCATGCTGGTACAACAAGGCAGTTACTGTATGGCTGTGCGAATGTACGAGAGATAATCCACTCAATCGCTAAAACTCATGGGTTATCTTCCCGTACATACGCACAAATCACAGAATAACTTACATTTAAACATTGGAATATCAAGAAACGGTGTAATACTATTTTTTGTGGATATTCTATGACCGGATATTCTACGATTTCCTTTTATAACATACATACATATCAAATATCGGTTTTGGTTAAATGACAACACTGATATATCCGTACGCTAAATAAAAAAAAGTGTAAATGAACACCAAAAGGAGTGGCAGCTGCGCTGAGCCGCCACCCCTTTGGGTGTAAATTTACACTTAATTTCTTGCTAAAACAACTTATCCAGTGATAAATGTTAAAACATTTCTACCTATCGAAAAAGAGCATAGCCTTTACAGCAGTTGAAACGTTGCACCAAAACCAGTGGCATAAATGTGGTGTTAAGTTACATTATACTTGTTACAGTGTATTCACAAAATATTTTTGAAACATACTTAAATGAAAGCGTACAGGTTTATATTAGATATACAATTGACTGTTTAATCAGGGCCTCCATTATGCACGTGAATACATATCGCACCTCTGTGAGTTGGGTTTACCATAGAACGCACGCTTAAACGGTTTTGATAGTTTAAATGATGGGGTCCACAAATGAATGCACACATATATATAGTCAAAATATGTCATGCTAGGAATAGTGCTACTAAAACAAATATCAGGAGAATGGATAATTTTAACTTCTGTTATGCATTTTCATTAGATGAAAAAAAAGTGAGCATGACCAGGAAATGCCAAGTATCATTTTAAACGAAAGTTGCTATATCCGTGACAGTAAGATCTCAACTTTCGGTGTCAGCTACGTATATACTCGGAAAAACAATATATTGAAATTCTATTCCGTTTCTAACATTTAATAAGACGTAAACTAATTTCAATATGCCTGCATTTAAAAGTTTAAGATATCTGCTATCATTTCAGCTATGCTTCAATGATAAAAGTAAAGTGCAGTTCCAAACAGTACACACACCCTCTGTACTAAAAAGTTCGCAAACGTTTAAACCCTATTTTATTGCTTATAATCTTTAATGACTGGCTGCAAAAGCATTGCTGGCTCTTGTTCATAAGTTTGACACTGTAGGAAAAAGGTGTGCGCATTATCAGGTGTTATGACTGTTAAAGGGATGCTAAAATTAGCATGTAGTAAAAATATTAGTTAAGCAATGATGATGGAGGGCGTCACAAAATTTCCGATATGACCACACTTTAAATCTTTTGGGTTGTTTAGACGTAAATAAAATGCGCGCTTCTCGTTACAAGCCAAATAAAGCGAGCCCTCTCTGTTAAACATTTGTTCAATTGATTCGGTTAGTTTTTCTTTGAATAGATTTAAAGGTAATGTAGTATAGAGATTAGAGAAATCATATTATGCAAACACACTAGATGTCAGAAAACCTAAAGATTTTAATTTGTTAAGAATACCAAGTAGCATTTGAAGCTTAAGCTTTGAATCTTATTTTGTCTTTTGCCCCTTATTCCTTATTCTTGTATTCAAGCTTGTATTTATCATATATATTTGTTGACACCGCTATTCTTACATACTATTGTATGATCCAAAATAGAACTTGTTTGTGGCCGTGTTCCTTGGCTATAACCAGTATAGGCCGGGTGGGTTTATGGTTTTGTGGGGGGGGGGGGTATGTCCAGGAGCATCCAAAGGCTAAACCGGCAGTGGTTCTGATTTTAAAGCGTCTCTGAAGACTGGGTCACGGCTTAAAGTCTCAACCCACAGACTCAGAGAAGCTGGGAATCGAACCTGCGACCCCTGGTTTACAAGACATAGGTTTATAAGCGATTGCTTACTGTCAGATCCTGTACCATTATATTCTTGTATTGTAATATACATGTCTAATTACAAATAAAATATGGTTTAAACCAATGACGCAATCTTAACTTTTTCCGCAAGAAACGAGATTTCATAGTCAACATTCGTGCTCTTGTATCATTGAATTTATTAAACTCGTTGCGAAAAAGCGATAAAATGCTCTACAGGCCTCGCATTTTATCACTTTTCCTCAACTCGTTTAATAAATTCCATAATGAGCATGAGCACTCGAGTAAGATCCATCTATTTACTTATCATTTCAGGAGATCGTTCTTGTGGTATTTTTCGGTCTTGAATATGTGGTACGACTGTGGTCCGCTGGATGTAGAAGTAAATATATAGGTGTCGCGGGCCGCTTTAGGTTCGCACGTAAACCTATCTCTATTATTGGTAGGTGTTCTCTGGAAATAAGCCTGGCACTAAGGTTAAAATCTTTTTTCATGCTCAACACAACTGAGGACGAAATTTATCATGCTCATAAAAGTAAAAATGCCAACAATTATTGACATTTTAACATTTATTAGCAGGATAAATACACCAACTATGAGTTTGACAGCAAGAAAAATCATTATTTTTCAGTCTTTTAGCTTTAATTAGCAGTTGAAATTTCATGCTCAGCTGAGTTCAGCACGAACAAGGTTTTATAACCTCGAGGCCTGGTCAGAAAATAATGCTCTAATTGAGTATGACCAAGAAATACAACAACCACAGACTGGCACCGTGACAGAACACAGAGCACAATACAATTAAAGTGAAGCAACCAGCTCTCTCTTCCTCAGCAACAAGATGGTTGCTAAACTAGAAAGGACACCAAGAACCATTCCACAAAACAAGGATCCAACTCACCCCCGCCCCCCCCCCCCCCCACAAAAAGGGGAGCAACAACAAACAATGAATAAACAACAACAGAATCATCGCCTAAGAACAATCAGCAGCTAAGGTAAACAAAACTGTTAAGCTCACATGGAATGTTTCACCATGTTCACGACAGAGAAGCAATCAAATCAAATTAACATAATAAATTTTGAGCCATGACATGAAATTTCTAAAAAATGTGTTATATGAGACGAGAAAAGGCTCAGATCAGCCTGCGCAGTCTGATCTGAGTCTTTGCTAGTCGCTTAAGTATTCTATGGCTCTCATGCTACTGACTGAAGATCATTTGGAGCTTTTAAGCTTAAAAGGAAGCTGCACATGCTCGTCTGAGTCTACACTTGTCAAAATGCAACATTGTTGGACATCAAGTGTCACGGCTCATATATTATGATGTCCTCAGAAAAAGGGTGTCTGTTAGTGAATTGTACTATTTTACTCATTCATTGACTATTATACAATTATTGACTAATGAGGCATTGGATATGATGTGATATCGACCAGATAATACCAATATTGACCGAGGCGAAGCTGAGGTCAATATTGGTAATCTCTGGTCGATATCACATCATATCCAATGCCTCATTAGTCAATAACTGTTTTATTATATAACATTTAGCGAAAGATGTACAGGTATTATTGCACCTGGAAAAAAATACTGAACTTATATACAAGTTTTGGGACAGACAAGCATTTAGCAGAAACAGTGCAACCCTAAATAAGACCACCCTTTTACAAGAGTATATATGTTGTGCATGAGTGTCATCATTCAACATTTACAAACAAGAATTCTAACACACTTCGCATGTAGAGCCAATGATAAAATAAGTGTGATATGCCAAACAATAATTCACAGCTTTGAAAGCGCAGGGAATATGTGTGATAGCTGACGTCATTTGTTACTGGTAAATGACGTCATTCATGGCGTTAGACGGTGTAACGTCTTTTTACGCTTGAAAGACGTTACAAATACATGTAAACGTATGCGACGTGGTCTAAGTATTGACGGGAGTTCTTCAGTGTAAAGGCGGAAAGTAGACTTCAAATTTGTTTTCGCCGTTTATTGTGCATTAAAATCGAAATATATCAGCTACAGTGTGTGATTTGTTGCGTTCTCAGCATCTACGATATGATTATTAGCCACGCTTTAGAAAAGCAGAACCAGAACGGAAAAAAACAGCAAGGAGTCTAATTTTAGTAACTAATATACACTGGCAAGCGCGCGCAAGCCAGTGAATATGACAATTTATTATATAACTAAGTAAAAAGACCGATTTTCATTGGCTGAGAGCGCTCACGTGGCCAGTCTATATATTGTCATATTCACTGGCTGGCGCGCGCTTGCCAGTGAATATTAGTTACTAAAATTAGACTCCTTGTGTTTTTTTTCCGTTCCGGTTCTGCTTTCTAAAGCGTCGCTAAGAATCCTATCGAAGTTGCCGAGAACGCAACAAATCACGCACTGGAGCTGATCTATTTCGATTTTATTGCTCAATAAACGACGAAAACAAATTTGAAGTTATCAGCATCTTCCAACTTTCTGCCTTTGCACTGAAGAACTCCCGCCAATACTAAGACCGAGTTGCATACGTTTACATGTTTTTGTAACGTCTTTCAAGCGTAAAAACGACATTACACCGTCTAACGCCGCGAATGACGTCATTTACTAGTAACAAATGACGTCAGCTATCACACATTTTCCCGGCGCTTTCAAAGAAGTAAATTATTGTTTGATATATCACACTTTTTTAACATTGGCTCTACAGGCGAGGCATGTTAGAATTCTTGTTCGTAAATGTTGAATGATGACACTCATGCACAACGTATATAAAATAGTAAACGGGTGGTCTTATCTAGCTCTGCACTGTTTCAGCTAAATGATTGACTGTCCCAAAACTTGTGTATAAGTTCAGTATTTTTTTCCATGTGCAATGATACCTGTACATCTTTCTCTAAATGTTATATAATATAATAAAACAGTTATTGACTAATGAGGCATTGGATATGATGTGATATCGACCAGAGAATACAAATATTGACCTCGGCTTCGCCTCGGTCAATATTGGCATTCTCTGGTCGATATCACATCATATCCAATGCCTCATTAGTCAGTAATTGTATATTATTATATAACTAAGTAAAATGACCGATTTTCATTGGCTTAGAGCTCTCACGTGGCCAGTCAATATATTGTCATATTCACTGGCTGGCGCGCGCTTGCCAGTGAATATTAGTTACTAAAATTAGACTCCTTGTGCTTTTTTCCCATTCCGGTTCAGCTTTTCTAAAGCGTCGCTAATAATCATATCGTTGTTGCCGAGAACGCAACAAATTACGCACAGGATCTGATCTATTTCGATTTTATTGCACAATAAAGGACGAAAACAAATTTGAAATCTTCAGCATCTTCCAACTTTCCGCCTTTGCACTGAAGAACTCCCGCCAATACTTAGACCACGTCGCATACGTTTACATGTATTTGTAACGTCTTTCAAGCGTAAAAACGACGTTACACCGTCTAACGACATGAATGACGTCATTTTCTAGTAAGAAATGACGTCAGCTTTCACACATTTTCCCTGCGCTTTCAAAGCTGTAAATTATTGTTTGATATATCACACCATTTTAACATTGGCTCTAAAGGCGAGGCGTGTTAGAATTCTTGTTAGTACTTGTTGAATGATGACACTAATGCACAACATATATAAAATAGTAAATGGGTGGTCTTATCTAGATCTGCGCTGTTTCTGCTAAATGTTTGACTGTCCCAAAACTTGTGTATAAGTTCAGTATTTTTTTCATGTGCAATGATACCTGTACATCGTTCTCTAAATGTTATATAATAAAACAGTTATTGACTAATGAGGCATTGGATATGATGTGCTATCGACCAGAGTAAACAAATATTGACCTCGGCTTCGCCTCGGTCAATATTGGTATTCTCTGGTCGATATCACATCATATCCAATGCCTCATTAGTCAATAATTGTATAATATTGACTGGCCACGTGAGCGCTCTAAGCCAATGAAATTCAGTCTTTTTTCTTAGTTATATAATAATATCTTATTTCTTCAAATTACCATTGTTGTTGATGCATGAAGTATTAATGTTGCAAAACAGAGGATAAGAACAACTTGTAATTCAATTGGAAGCATTCAATATACAATAACATTATATTCAAATTAGATATTAAAACATCTCAATATAACTGCATTTATTAACTCTTTGCCTACTTGTGTGATCTGCTGATAGCTTTTGCAAACAGTTTAGACCCAGGTCAGGACCAATAAAACGACAGGGCTGATCTCAATCCAAAATGGTGCCATTGCTGAACTTATTTTTCGTAAGATACGATTTTGAAAAAAAAATCAACTGACGCTATGACGTGCAAAATCACCTAGTAGGCAAAACGTTAAAGTTGTGAAATTATTAGTTGATTAGTTAAACATTTTCAGCACTACCCCCTATGCTGGTATATGTTATTCTAAATTATTTATATCTGGTAGATAACATCCAATGCAATGTACTGTAACTTAATATTCCTGTCTCAATGCTTAAAGGGTCAATGTGACATATTGGATGCTCGCAATATGCTGGTAAATCTCCCTGTTGCGACAAAAATGCTACAAAGTTGATTATGTGCGCATGTCATTGTTACAATATTCTATTTTCTCCTCTAGTAATTAACAAATTAAATTATTGTCACTGATTGCTATTTCGACATGGAATAATGTATTCTCTGTGGAGGACATTGCTTTAGAAACTGACATAGTTGCTATGACACCAGTAGTAGTTGGGCAACATTTACCAGATAATTCATACAGATCACGAATTAAAAAATGGACTAGCTACTTCAGCGCTGTCTTTCATGTTCCCAATTTGATTAAACTAAACTCTTGCATGCTGGGCATTTTTCTTCTTTGTCTATCCTGATTTGAATCAAAACCGTTTGACACTTTGATAGTATTCCTGAAACTAAGTTTTTGAAAAAGTTAATTTTCAAAAAAGCCAGCAGACGACGACAGCAAAAGCGGAAAAATAACCCAGCACGCAAATGGTTAATTTTCATATTGGAGTCATTGTCAAAATTCGTCAAAATTCTTGTCCGTTTCATATCTTATGAAAACCGCTGATGGGATCATGAATTTTTCTTCTTCACACAATACTACTGATCATACTTAATAAGGCTAGCTGATAAAACTGAAAAATGTTGGTGTGTAAATATATTTTTTATTGGATTTAAAACCCCATTTTTTGGCATTTTTGCCCGTCCAACGGAAAAAATTGAACTTTCGACAAGAATTATTAACAATACTGTTATTTTCTCAGGAATTTTAACTGGCTGTATTGATAAAAGCATTATCAAAGTAAATGTAGGAGGTTTCAATATGTCATTTTTCATTACGTTTTTTGCATTTTTTTGCCAAAAAAACTCTGTCCTAAGCGTTTATGTCAATATCGTAACACTTGATAAATTGCAAAAATAATACTGGATCCCTAATGGTGCTGAATCTGGTTTTCTGTCATACTAATTTGACACTTCCTGTTTACTAAGAATACATGTGTTCTGTAAAGCATCTACAGAACTGGCAAAAGAAAATACTGTTTCGGTCAGTGAAATTGTTATAGTATATTTTTTTTTGTGTCAAATGACCGTAACACAAAAATGGACAATGGAATTTGATAACAAAATTCTGGTTTTAACATCTTGACCAAATAAAATTTCTCAACAAAAAATCACTCTTGTTGCAATGTTTTAGGGAGTAATCATTATTTTAGGTAAAAAAATATGTAGAATATATCAATACCGTAACAGTCAATACCGTAACGATGAAAATGTTGCGGTATTGACGCATCTTGTTACGGTTTTGACATATGCTGTCAAAAAAGTACAGTTTTGAATGCAAAGATATTAGTTTTTAGTCAAGTTTATTAGTGAATTTATGATAAGAATGCTTTATCAAATTTAAACAGAAGCATTAAACACAAATTGAATGATGAATTTGAGTTAACAATTTGTTACAGTATTGACATATTGTTTTGTTTTCAGGCAGGGTTTGTCAATACCGTAACGGTTTTGTCAAACCCGTAACAATATTTTGAAATAAATACAATCTACCATATATTCCAAAATTCTTTCTGTGCACATGTGTCAAGAGTATTAACATTGCAATCTGGTCAACAGTGCTCTACACCAAATCTTAAACAGAAGGATTACGCTAGCATATATTCTTTAAAGGTCAATACCGTAACATTTTTGTCAAGTACCGTAACAGTGATATTTTTGGGAAAAAAGTATATCAGACAGAGACAACATGTAAATTTTAAGTACCTGATCAATTCCTTTGGTTGATTACAATCATACCAAAGCATTGTAATTTTCTAGACATGTGGTTTTAAACAAAATACTGAGAAAATAGTATGCAAAATTACTTAAAATATAAAAAAATGTATTTTACGTTTGCTCATTGTCATAAATAATCATTTTGTTCAAATTTTACCTTTTACACAATTAAACACATGATTTATTGAACTTATCCAATGCAACAAAATAAATATCCATGACGAGATTTGAAGAAAAAACAGGAATTAAAGTTTGTTATGGTATTGACATTTTATCTGGTCATGTGATCTTTGAAACTTAATTATAAGGATCTGATTCGCTGTAAAGGTTTCTTTTCCCCTTTCATAGTATTTCCAGAAACAACTTGTTACTTTCATGAAAAAAAGAGTATCATTTTATGTAATTCATATTTTTCCTTTTACTTCTTTCAAAATTTGACGAATTTTGACATTGACTCATTGATGAAATAAAATGTTATTCCGATGCTAAACAAAAAATAACCCAAAGACAATTACATAAAACCAGTGAAAGTGGTGACAAAATGGCACATAAAACAAATGAGTTAGGTCAGGAATTGGCACAGCCATAAGATAATTACATAAAGCAAGTGAGTGTGGTCAGGAATTGGCACAGCCATAAGATAATTACATAAAGCAAGTGAGTGAGGCCAGGAAATGGCACAGCCATAAGATAATTACATGAAACAAGTGAGTGTGGTCAGGGCCATAAGATAATTACATAAAGCAAGTGAGTGTGGTCAGGAATTGGCACAGCCATAAGATAATTACATAAAGCAAGTGAGTGAGGCCAGGAAATGGCACAGCCATAAGATAATTACATGAAACAAGTGTGTGTGGTCAGGAATTGGCACAGCCATAAGATAATTACATAAAGCAAGTGAGTGAGGCCAGCAAATGGCACAGCCATAAGATAATTACATGAAACAAGTGTGTGTGGTCAGGAATTGGCACAGCCATAAGATAATTACATAAAGCAAGTGAGTGAGGCCAGGAAATGGCACAGCCATAAGATAATTACATTAAACAATTAAGTGTGGTCAGGAAATGGCACGACCATAAGATAATTACATAAAACAAGTGCGTGTGGACAGGAAATGACACAGGCATATGATAAATACATAAAACAAGTGAGTGTAGTCAGGAAATGGCACAGCCATAAGATAAATCCATAAAACAAGTGAGTTAGGTCAGGAAATGGCACAGCCATAAGATAATTACATAAAACAAGTGAGTTAGGCCAGGAAATGGCACAGCCATAAGACATATACATAAAACAATTGAGTGTTGTCGGGAAATTGCATAGCCATAAGATAATAACATAAAACAAGTGAGTGTGGTCAGGAAATGGCACAACCATAAGATAATTACATAAAACAAGTGCGTGTGGACAGGAAATGGCACAGGCATATGATAAAAACATAAAACAAGTGAGTGTAGTCAGGAAATGGCACAGCCATAGATAAATACATAAAACAAGTGAGTTAGGTCAGGAAATGGCACAGCCATAAGATAATTACATAAAATAAGTGAGTTAGGCCAGGAAATGGCACAGCCATAAGACAAATACATAAAACAATCAAGTGTGGCCAGGAAAATGCAAAGCCATAAGATAATTACATAAAACAAGTGAGTGTGGTCTGGAAATGGCACAGCCATAAGATAATTACATAAACGAGTGAGTGTGGTCTGGAAATGGCACAGCCATAAGATAATTACATAAAACAAGTGAGTGTGGCCAGGAAAGATAATTAGATTAAAATAAGTGAGTGTGATAAGGAAACGGCACAGTTATAGATCACAGACCAACCTATGACACTGTGATGAAGATAAGAACACAGATAGCGCTGGTTTAGATAAATATTTTTTGAGCGTAAATTTTTTTTTTCTCCCCCCCACAAACAGCAGAAAGAAATATTTTGGGTACTTAGACTATACATATATTTGGCTGCCAATTCCAGCCCTAGTTGTTGTTAAACCACATCAATTTTTTTATTCGCACGGGGGCTTCCCAGAGAAACATGAAATTAACTATCTGTGACGAAACAAAGAACAGTACTGATTACCCACATGCAGTCAGAGTACACACGTTATCTGGAGGCATAAACTTTGATTTCAGTGATTGAAATGACACACTCAACTTATCTCTCTTTTGATCATGTCTGTTTGTGATGCATATGTGTGATTACATTGATATGCACCATTTCAATTAACAAATCCACAAAGCTTTCAGCTTTATCAGCCATTAGATCCGACTATTAAACAAGGAGTAGGAACGCATACACCATATAGGCCAACACATGCGATAATGAGTCTTATCACGCATGCGTCATTCTTTTAACGTGCCGAAAGAGATATCAAGTGCAGTTCTGGGTCTAATATTATTTCAGTATGTGCATGTCTCGGGCCAATGATTAAATCATTGGCCCGAGACATGCACATTTGGTAATAATTTATGCATGTGTGTTGCAAAGACTGTTGAACTTGTAGAAACGTGCAGGTTTGCCAGTTTGTTCATTTCTCGCCCATGTGATAAGAACTGATTTTCATGTTCTGGTGTATATGATTGTCTGCAGTTGATTAATATTGCCATATTTACAACAAAAACAACCAAATTAAGCAGAAAGTTGTACAGTATGGAAATATCATGAAGGATCATTGACATTTGCTATGGGTAAACGCCTATGGTTTTCAGTACAAATAAAAGTTTGTCAATCGTCCCTTTCTTCACCTTGGAGCTACCCTGACCCACGGATGTAAACTACCTGGATAGGAAACTGCTATAGATTTGCTAGTAATTGTTTCCCGATGATTGCCGCGTCGAAATACAGGTAAATCCGATAATTTGACTGACCACTTTACAAATATCGAGATCCATACGTGTTAGGATACTTTTTCCTAATGTTCCAGGAACTTGGGGGAAACGGTAGTACATTGAATTTAATGCCAATAAACTGAGAATTACTCCAGCTACAATTTGATACCAAACTAGCTAGTGTTCTCGAGAAAAAATACCCAAGAAAAAATAACACGCATCAGGCTTTCCTACACTACGCGGACATGGAAAACAAAGTAAGGAAGAAGGCAAAAACTCTTTTCATATAAGTCTAGCGTCCTTTTTGTGAGACAGAGGCAAACCGTGCAGACCCAGATCAGACACAGCAGAACGATGCGTCTGATCAGGGTATCCACTGTTTGCTTTCAGAATGTTCTATGAAAATTCGAATAAAAATGAAAAATGCCACCTAACACCCCTTAAAACGAAAATGGACTGGTCCAATTGACTAGAGTGTGACATTCTATTGTGCGTAAATGGGTTTAATAGTGTGATTTAAATAGAAATTTGGTATCTTTTGTTAAATTCTTGTGGTGACATAAATCTGTTTATTGGCTATTAATTTATTGTCTCACTTAAAAATTAGACGGTTTGGTTAAAGAGATAATAATAATGCGGAAATAATTACGGCTCATAGACACCCTACCAACTCCTGAGTTAATTGTTAAACAAACACTTAAGGGAATTAAATGAAGTGTATCTATGGTTGACAAAGCATCGTTTATTATTAATTATTATTATGAACTCTGCAATGTGTTTAAATTCTAGAGGCAAGCTTAGGTTTCTGACATTTCCGCCATTTTGTTATGTGAAAATACGAAAAAAAGACGAATTTGCCAGCATCTTTACTGCATGGCTTTATTATGTTTTTGCTAAAAAATTCGATATTCCAGTTAGAAAATATGTGCACTTCATGTATCAAGTGTCAAGTATATCCAAATTACTCACATTAATTAGCTTTAGAACCGACAATTTCGGTGGTAAAATCGGATGTTTATCATTTTACCTCTTTTTCATATCGTCTCTGCAACCTAAGTTCGCAATATAACGATATTCTACAAAGAACCAATTAAGGACAACTATATTAACGTTCAGGAATTTAAAGAATTACGAAGGGTGATCAGAAAGTTCGCGGAAAAGTGCTATAAAATCACATTGCTTTTATCGATTGCAATGAAAATTCAAAGATATAAACTACCACTCATAGCAAGTTGACTGAAAATGAAATTTAGAAAATGTGACGTCAGACATATGAGCACGAGGCGCAGCTGTGACGTCACTTCGCTGGAACCGGCCCAATTGTACCCCTGAGTTGCTTCTAGGGGCTAAAACTCGTAGTTGGTTTAGAATTGATTGGTATTTTTTAACGGAAAGTAATGTTCCATCATTCTTTGAACATAATATGAGGTATTTATGTTATTCCGCTGCGCTATGTATTCCAATTGATAGGTTTCAGTCCGAAAGGGCAGGCCAAAAATGCGTCAATTTTTCGAGTTTTTGTAAATTCTAAACAAAAAAACTTATTTTTTGTCAGTGTTCATCAAAATCATTATAATATCGGACTTAACTATCAATATTAGACCTACTGTCCTGAAAACGGGTGTTTTCCGAAGTGTGTAAATAGTTTATTATAAAGAATTGACATGCCAAAAACAGGCAATGGGTTCATAGAAGTCGAATGCTTCGCTTTTTGACAGTACTGTTATTCTTTTTGATTTAGAACACCATCCGTTAGATATAAATCTTCGAAAGTTTGCATAGAAGAGGAGTTAATATGCCCTTAAATATACATGGAACGCAATATGGGCCATAACAGCATTACAAAATTCTACAAGACTTTGAAGTTTAATTGGTTGTGTAGTAAAACGTCAAAATGCAACGTAAAATGGGCCGGCCGGTTTGCGCTATATAGTGTTGCCTTGACGACAGCTGTCACGCATGTAGACGACTAACATCAAGCATATTGTTACCGATCAACTGCATATGTTTTGCAGTATTTTGTGCTGTTATATCAGCCCTTTTGATCAAACGATGTAGAAATGGCAACTATTTTCCGCGAACTTTCTGATCACCCCTCGTACACTCATTGAACTCTTTACATTGTCACAATTAAAGTGACAAATGCCTCTGTAAAATTCTGATTTCCACCATTTTCAAGATGGCGGATTGTACCTGATTTACGCGTAGGCAATAATATTGGTGAAACATGATATGTGCCCAATCCAGGTAGTATACATCCGTGCCTGACCTGAATACTTTATGGCAGTGCAATCCATTTTCGATATGAAATGCTTCAAAGATGTAAAATTTTTGGTAGAACAATCAGTTTTACATTAAACTATATAGAAATCAGAAAACACTTTTAACATATCATTCCCCCCCCCCGTGTGCCAGCAAAAGCTTTTGCATGTATATGTGTCACCATATTTTACATATTGTATGGAAGTGGCTTGCTGGCACAAGGGGGGGGGGGATTGAGATGTTCAGCAGCCCAAAAACCCAGGGCCTTAAGCCCATAAAATGCCTTTTCTACCGAATAAGAAATAAAAGACAGTAAATGAAGCTCTCTAGAACCAACCTCCTAAATTGCTTTGTATTCTGTTCTAGTTTAATATAAAGAACATAAAGATTGAAAGTAGAGTCAGCTGGGTTTAGGCTTTTTTTCTTAGGAAAAAACTCACTGTTTTTTTATGACACCTTCTTTTGCAAATGTCCTGTACTTATCTATTTGCATGCTAGGGAATTGTTCATGTTTTTATTTTCGTCTGTTGACTTTCTTTAAAATTAAGTTTTTACAAATAAACCACCCAGGACAACCATCAGAGTGTCAAACAGTTTGGATCCACATCAAGACCGACATTCTGTTGGTCTTCATCTGGGTTCAAACTGTTTGCAAAAGGCTATTGGCAGACGACAAAATTATCTGCTGGCATGCTAAGAGTTATAACAGGTAAAATATATTGCCTCATATAGGTAGCTTTCAACCTGGATATACATGTACGAGTATATGTATACCATAAATATTTGGGCGCTTTAAGTACATGCTAGCTATGCCCTTTAAACAAAGTAAGTAATGGTGCAAAGATCAGGAATCGATACAGTCAAGTACCACACCTGGCCCAGGATACTAATGGGAAAGTGACAAACACACAGTTAGACACCACAAACGAGAGTCAAGAGGTCAGCCCTTTCCAGCAAAACTAATATTCAAAGGATCTAATTAGAATCAGTTTTACTTTCCAATGCTATATGGGATACTTTCATTCATTCAAAAGTATTTATTTCATTTGTTGAGCTTTCAGTTTTGTATTATTTACGGTACATGTGGTCAAAAATGTACAGGTAACTTCTAAAGTATCTCCCTAAAATCATTTTATTACAAAACATATTTTGTTTTTAAACCAATTTCATCAATTATCGTGATTCGTTAATACTCTGTATATGATATGTTCAATGGATATCACCATGCCTACCAAATAAATCAAGAAAACGTGCGGAAATCACTTTTTAAAGCACTTTATATTGTCATGAAATTTTAGACCCCCTCCCCTTTCTACGTGCGATAACTCTCGAGTGCGTAGGAATTTTGAAAATATTTTGCTAGCTTGCTCTTGCCATGAGATTCACCTATTGCACTGATACTACATGCACCACACCAGATGCTCAAAAGCAGCGTTCTGGGAATCAGAAAAATAGGCGTATAAGGCCCAAACCGCCAATGATCCTTTAAGACCATGCCGAATATTAAGTTTTTCTGTATTTTGTGTCAAGGCAAGTAGGTACTTTGAATTATCAGAATTTGAGCTATCGAGAGTCTATTTAATGTTTTGTTTCAGATTTCCTTGTTGTAGTTGCTTCCATAGTAGTATTAGCTGTTGGTTCTAATGGCCAAGTGTTCGCCACGTCAGCAATAAGGTAGGTGTTTACACATACAATCATGCTGGATATTGTGAATAACGTGAACATAATACGTTGGTACAATGTACTAGATGTACGATATGCAAATTAGAAACCCTGTTGTTTGTGATGCGAGGAAATGTAGTCTTTACCCAGCAGGCACACAACCGTAATACAACGTCATATCAACGTCGATGCGACGCCATGACGTCGCATCGACGTCGATACGACGTTGTTTTGACGTCATGTGCCTGCTTGGTATGAACAGTTAACCACAATATGCCTGCCAGCGAGAGAAGATTAGATGGGAATTTATCACAATCAGATCTTCACGCAAATAAGTTATCCACAGCACCCAGCGGAGGACAGACCAAAAACCTATCACAGTCATAGACGAAACAAAATATCCCTAAATAAACTAAGTTATTCTCAGCAGCATAGGACCAAGAAACTATTACAATAATACACCAGTCAGAATAGCCCTCAAATAAAGTTATTTTTATATCACCACAGCCGACCAGGGCCCGGAATTACAATGCCTCCTTAAGTTAAGTAGACTTTTACGAACTTAACTCCAATATTTCTTAAAGTTAAGATTCTATCTTAAATGTGCATTTATAATGCACCGTTTTTGTGAACCTATCTTAAGTATAAATCCTCGGCTAAAATCGTTAATTTGACGGAAAGGCTTACGAGGACATACGAAAAATATAGAGTTTTAATGACTGTAAGCGACCCAAATGTTTCGCGCGTCCTCTAAATTAATCAGCGGACTCTAAAAATACTACAAAATAGAGTAATTCCTGCTCATTAAAACCCTCCCCTCGACGCAGAATTACTTGTGTTAATATTTTCCATTTCATAAAAGAGAGTAGGCGTCATTTTAGAGGAGACGGGGAGGGAGGGCAGGTGGGGGTGATCTGTGGCGGGTGGATAGGGGGAGTACACACGAACTCGCTCGCGATGATCATGTTTTCGTGTGTTTGTGGGAGCAGTCAACATGCATCTAGCTCGTTGTAGACTATTAATGGGCTAACCAATGATACTGTGTTGCTTATCCCATCCGTATAACCTAACATAAATGATGCATGATCAGCTATCCAGTGGGGTTAAGTTTTTTTATCCTTTTTTCTGTACCATCACACGCGTGCATATTTTGAGTTCATGTGGATTGGCAGGTTATGTGGATCCGAAATAATATCGTGCTGGCTCGGTTGCAGTTTGCTCATACGAATGTTTAAAGTTAAGGTAAACAGTACAATATCAGTTTTGTTTGTTTGTTTGAATTGATTATTTACGTCCCATCAACAATCTTTCAGTTATAAAGGGACGGGCCTCCTGGATTGAACTAGTACTAAGCTAGGATAAATGTTCTTGCTCAGTGACACAACGCAGTTACGCCGGTGATAATCGAATCCGCGGCCCCTCGGTCTCGAGTCAAGCACTCTACCACTGAAGCACTGCGCTCCCAAGCAATATCAGTAACTTGTGAGACTTCGAGGTCTACGTAAATTCGGGATTTTCATCCGACTTGAGCTGTACAACACTGATGTCATGCTATAAGCTACAAATATCTCTGCCAAAGTGGCACCCGGTTACCCATCTATTTCGCGAGCCCTGTCGAGTCATAACTAATGACTTACATGGCGTACATGTACTCATTTTGGACACATAAATTCCCAATGGCAAGCCAGAAATTGGCTGATTATCAGATACTTAGCTAGTTTATTTTAATTTAAAGGCGCCAATTGAGCCACGACGCGCTTCAATGCGTACGTGATAATTCCAAATGAAAAAAAAAACAAAAACACTCCCATATATGGTAAAACAAAATATGTTTCAATAATAAGCCTAAGTTGACCTTGACCTATCTTAATTTAATCAATGAGATCAGGTAAGCGCTACATGACCTTCAGATCCTCTAGTTTGTTCATCTGCTTAACAACGGGGGGGGGGGGGGGGGGCGTAGGGGGTAGTTATAGAATACTCGCAGACTTGTTGATGTGGTGAACCCTTCAACCTTATTACTAAAAAATCGTACCTGATAGGCAGCGATACGCATTTTTTAAATACAAAACAGCGTTTCTAGCAATTCAGTTCATTTGTGGTCGCCGCATACAGTGTGGGACAAAGCATGTGGGTAATTATGTATTTTATATGTAGAGAGTCCCTTCACATCCGACGTTGGGAATAATACAATATCCCATAGCACAAAACGCCTTTGATACATGGTGAAATACCCTACTCATGGCATTTTTTGATACCCCAATCGTATCTCCAATCACTAAACAGTAGGACCCTGTCGTTGTTTACCAAAGCCGCACAGAGCTTGCATCAATGGAGTGAGTGTCATGCTAAGTCTTTTGGCCAAGACGATGTGTCGACGAACCCAGTTAACGATGCCACGCGCGGATCCAGAGGAGGTGGCAGGGGTCCGGACCCCAGCCCCCTGGAAAATCACAAATTATATAGGTTTATATAGAAATGTGCAATTGGACCCCCTCCACCTGGGAAAAGTTGAACCCCCTGGAAATGTTAGAGCGCCCTTCTCCATGGAATAGTTTAAGGATAGTTTTCTTTGAAAAAGCCATGATCACTGGACTCCCTCTGCAAAATAAGCTGAGGACTTACAGAAAAAGAAGAGAAAAAACAACGTCAAAGCTTTTTTTAGTCAGTCGGGCTTGGACCCCCCCCCTTCCACCGCCAAACCCGACGAAAAATTCCTGGATCCGCGCGTGGATAAACGTTATCGTGGTGGTATAGAAACGATATCGCTATAGTGCTGCCAAGATCTAATGACCCTGTTTACATTTGCTTGTTTGTAAACATTGAAATCAAAACAGTATAATCCGTTTCTTGTTTACTGTCGTGAGTTGGCTCCCGGTACCGTTAGTTTAACAGGTGACCGGGCCCAGGGCGACGACAGTAAACATGATTCGCACTATAGGCTGGCATATTCAGCAGTCAGGTGTAGTTTTGAAAACTGTTTGATATCATAAAGCTCAGAAGGTAGAGTCGCTGGTAGCAGAACATACATTTATTTTTTCCATTATGCGCGGGTTCGAATCCCATCAATGCTTTCATGTCTTTTTCTTCTTTTTTATTGTATCATATTTTCACATGTGTCCTTTAAGCATCATTGGAAAACAGTTTTAACATTTATACAAAGTGTCCATCAAATGGGACATTATCAAACACGAAAACGCATATGCGAGATGCCACTGAATGCATCAACTCAATAGGGTACGCATTGTTTGCTGTCATTAAAGTAAGTAAGGGTGCACAGATCAGGAATCGATACAATCAAGTAAAGTGATATTAAGCAACCCAAAAGGTTGGGAAATGCTTATGAATTATATCTTTAAATGAGCCGCAACATGAGACTCCTAACAATGTGGTATGTGTGACGAGCAGAGCCTCAGATCAGCCTGCGTATACGCGCAGTTTGATCAGAGCCTTTGCTAGTCGTTTGAATATTCTATGAATATTTAGCTACTACCCAAACAGCATTTTGACTGTCTAAGCTTAAAAGGCGGCTACACAGGCTCGTCTCAGTCTACACATGTCAAAATGCCACATTGTTGGAAATCACATGCCACGGTTCAATAAATAATTGATAAAAAAAAAATAAAAAAAAAATAACATGGTTCTGTGACGGGGTTCGAACTCGCAACCCCGTCAAAAAGTTAAATCTTAACTTTAAGGTAGCCTCGCTGCTACCTTAAATATTTAAGTATTTTGTCAAGATAAGGAGACATTTAAGATAGGGAAAATGATTGTAATGCACTTTTCGTGAAATTTAAGAAAGTTCGTCAATTTAAGTCTACCTTAACTTTAAGGAGGCATTGTAATTCCGGGCCCAGGAGACTATTCTCAGAAAAACAATTGAAGGATATTAAAATTCTTTCGACTACTCGTTTATAACAGTTGAGAAAATAATTTCCATACAAGGCATGTTCGTATCTGATAGAACTACCAATATGCAATTCAACAGAATGCACAAAAAATACGGGTCATTGGTAACGATACAGTACCACACCAAATGAACCAAACCTCTTTACACAAAGTACTTATGTTCTTATCCTGACCACAGACAAGTGTTCACACCCATTTGTCAGTAATTGCACCTAATAACATGACAACTTCAACAAAAATGCACAGATATGGCTTACCTCAGCCAATATGACAACAAATTGAAAGTAAAACACTAAGCAATGATTTTGGAGCCAGCCATTATGGAATACAAACGATAAAAATGGGTTTCAATCATTTTTGAATGCTTATGACTTTTCAGTGTAGAGTGTTGCACCATTCGGACATGAACTGTACTTTAATCATTGAAGCGTGACTTAAATCAAACATAAATTTCGATTGCAGATATCTGGAACTATGAAATGCATGCATAATTAGTTTAGCTTTTATTTTATTAAATGTTAGTATTCTTTAATTGTTTTTCTGAGAATATTACAATTATCCAGTGGATATGACCAGAAAACTATCACTGTATATCATTGACGAGCCAGAATAACCCTCAAATAAAGTTATTCTCAATAGCCCAGGCCCAAGAATCTATCAAAATCATACACAAACCAGAATATCCCTCAAATAAACTACACATTTTTTTTGTTATTCTCAATAGTCCAGGACCATGAAACTATGACAGAGCAGTCGAAATAAATTAGGTTATTCACAGCTTGTCAATAAAGCTTACCAGGATAGGCATCTATATGGAAATTTATCCCGATTTTTTAAGTTCTTTTCAGGCTTAAAAATGACCCCAAAGTGCCTTCCATTACTTATAAAAGTTTCTGTACTGTTTTCAGACTCCAAATTAGAACTATGTTCCATAGTGAAAGAGTAGGTCCTGAGATAATAAAACATTTTTCATGCTTAACTCAACTGAGCATGAAATTGCACCTACTCATAGAAACTAAAATGCTAAAAAATAAAGATTTGTCTTGTTTTTAAACTCAGATGTTGTATTTATCCTGCCAATAAATGCTAAAATGCCAACGATTGTTGGCATTTTTACATTTATGAGCAGGATAAATGCCATTCACAGTTGAGTTGAGCATGAAAAAAAGTTTATGATCTCTACCGATATTTCAATTACTAATAGAAACTAAATTGCTATAAATAATGCCAAAACAAAGATGTTGTATTTATCCTGGTAATAAATGTTAAAATGCCAACGATTGTTGGAGTTTTTACATTTATGCGCAGGATAAATGTCATTATTAGTTGAGTTGAGCATGAAAAAGGTTTTATAATCTCAATACCTGGTGGTAAAATGACATCATCTATATTTTCAGAGGCGTTCGTTTTTTACAGATTCTACGTATGCTACATGTTGACAGACAAGGCGGCACGTGGCGACTTTTAGGTTCTGTAGTATATATACATAGACAGGTAAGAATCTTCTCTATCATGTATTATCCTGACTTTGCGGGATACAACATGGATATCATGCGACAGTCTGTATGCCTGGATGTAAACATAATCGTTGTTTATAGCTATGGTTTCCTCTTTAATTGCACGACGGTGGGTCGGGCCTCAGACTCAATGACGGCCTTGACATAAACGTTTAATCCATTGGTTGGTGCCTGATGCATGTCTTTGGCTGGGCCCACCGTAGCTCAACTTGAGGTTTTCTTTAGCTCTGACTATCTATGAAACGTGAGCCGTTTTCTTTGTTTCACCATAGTGTGTTAATTTGATTAGATTATTTTTCTGTGATGATGCATTGTATCAGTTAGGAAGCCTCCATGCGAGCTACAACAGAATCTTGGGCGAATATTTGGCGTCAGTAAAATGCATCTAAGCCCCCCCCCCCCCCCCCTCACGATGGCTTAGGCTGCTCTCAGTTCTAAGGCGGTGGTTTTGTTGTAGTTAATTTATTGTTTTATGTACATCCCATTGTTTGTGGGGGCTATATGTTGGTCTTTGTTTCAGTATGTATTGTTTTGTGCCCTTTCTAGTTTTGCAATCATACTGGCTAGGAAGAGAGAGCTGGCTGCTTTAACTGGCTTTCTGATGTCTTATTACTGTTCGGGTTTTGTGGCTCTTCTCGCGGTGCTGTGGGTTGGTCTGCAGTGTATGATTGTGGTATTTCCTGATCATATTCACTGACTATTTGATGGTTAATAAATAGGGTCAAGTCGGGTAACTTCGGAAATCAGGTAAATTCGGATATACATTTGCAAACAGTGGAATCCAAATGAGACGGCTCCTTGTGAGTCGTCTCATCAGGATTTTAACTGTTTGCTTAATTTATCTTTTTTTCTATTCCAATAATAAAAATATGAAACAAACAAGGTCGCTGTCCGAATTTACCTGATGTCCGAAGTTATCCGACTTTACCATACAACCACCTGGGCATAAAACACCAAGCCTGGATGTGGTATTCCATTTGTGTAATCAGTGTTTGCCGAAGTACTCATTTAGGGGTTTCTAGTATATAAAGGGGTTAATAAAAGTGGATAAAGTGGATATATTGCAAAGGACAATGAAAGACAGCCTGGAACAAACTCTGGCACCAAATTCTAACAGTCTGGCGTAGACCTTGGACTTGGATTTTTTTTAAAAAAAACCTAAACATACCGATGCCTCACTTTTATCTCTTGTCAGACCAATGGACTTTTTCATCAACCTACATGCAATAAAGTCATGATGGCCTATTGTATATATTGAGGGGTCACAGGTTATACTTAAAACAATATTGCATTTTGGCGAACAGTGAAGACCAAGATAAAATGTCACGTTTCATCTGGGTCTTCTCTGTTTTCAAAAGTACCTGTTTAGGGTTTTGTGTTTACAAAGGGTTAAAACACTTCATATTAAATCGTGTAGTTCTGTAACTGTGAAATGTAAATTTATAGAGTATATTAAAGGCGAATTTGCCTATAGACACTGCCTCATATTATTGGATACTGTATTGTCTATTGCAATAGCTATTTTAGCCAAATGCGGCTAAATTGTTGTTCACTTGAGTCGTTTCCTGCAAATGTTCGTTTATACAACGGACATGTTTTGATTTGCATGCAAACAATTTCATCCCAGATTTGACATCTCTATGGAGATCAGTCTGACCTGGGTTCACACGTTGTGCACAGTGACTTATAAGATACAACAACATACGACAACGCCTACAGATGTAGACGCAAATTGCACTGAAAGCCTTCATGGTTAACTAACTTTTAGTTGGCACCGTCGATTCGAGGCCCCCATGATCATAAGCTGTCAAATTACTCCCAGATTTGACAATGCTTGTCTGACTTTTTGGTCGCCTTTGATCTGTAAGGTTATTCCTACAGACATGCTTTCTATAGAATGAAGTTACATAAAACACCTGCCATACAGATATGATATACGTTGATGGTATGTATCGAATCTTAGTTTCCAAATCCGCAAAAAGACAACACAAACTTGGGAGCGCAGTGGCTCAGTAATAGAGTGCTTGACTGGAGATCGAGGGGTTGCGGGTTCGAGCTTCACTGGCGTCACTACGTTTTGTCCTTCAGCAAGACACATTAATCCTTGCTTAGTACTGGTTCAACCCAGGAAGACATGTCCTGGCATAACAGAAAAAGTGAGGACTTGGACGTAGAGGATAGAATCAAACAAACAAACAACACAAACCCCATCATGGCAATCGTCATCTGGTTACGTAATTCATAGCATATATTGCTACCAATATGGATCCAATTAGTATCGTTTGCTTCAATGGTAAAAGTGTTCTAGAGTGCCTTTGAACATATGAATCAGGCCTCGAGGTAATAAAACTTCAGTTCACTCTCAAAAATCAAAATAAAGGGCAATGATTGGCTGCTTGTGGACACCTGTCCGCAAGCAGCCAATCATTGTGCTTTTATTTTGAGTTTGAGACTGTACTCAAGTTTGATAACCTCGAGGCCAGGCATTTTCAGGGTGAAATTTAATTGCTGTATAAGGGTTAAGGTCTGGACGAAAACATCACTTGTCATTAGATAATTTTCACATTTGTACATTAATACTTTAACTGCCAGTCAAAAATGTCATCTACCGATGTCGTCTGCTTACAAACAGGTTAGTTTAACTAGCATGCATATTGCACGACCTGCAGGTGGTGCGCATTGTGTGAGTCCGTTTAATAATTGTGTGAGTCTGTCGGTCCGACAGCAGTTAGTAAAATGCTCATAACTCTTGACCCACATGGACCTTTGTGTACAAGGGTGGCTTATTTTAATTTTTAAGTTCCTTGCCGATTTCAGTATTATGTAATTTAGAGTTAGAGGCTAATAAACTTTACGATAGAGCAAACAAATTATATAAAGCAGCACTCCTTACAAGGTGTTATGTTCTACATTTCCTTAGTCCTTATATCGATTCTGAGGTCAACCATAAACGACATTTTATCAAAATTCCATTCATTAACAAAGGTATTGAGTTTATTGATTTACATAGTATCTTCAAGGATAATTTAGTGATTTCATCTATTCCAAATTACTTTAATGATTCTGAAACTCCTATCATTTGTTATAAATATAACAAGCCAATTAGGTCTACTATATTTAAATTTAATAAAATTGTAAATGACATAGATATAGATTCCAATACTCCTGTCTCCTGAGATTGTCAAAATTCTAATTATTTATATCCCTCTTCAGGGCATGTTATTACAGGTAATCTAAATGTCATTCCTGACGCTAGAGTTCACAATATTATTTCGAAAGGTCCTAGATATAGATTTCCCTCTAATATTGATTTCTCTCAATGTCGTAGAGAGATCGCTGCTTCTTTAGATGACTTAAGTAATCGTTGGTGCAAACGCGAAAATGTTGAACCTGATGCTTTGAAGGAATGGAAGATTAACATTTTTAAAATTATTGATAATCGTATTTCATTTTACTCTCGTAATACACATCTTTTACCCCCTAAACCTAAATCTTCTTTTCGTTATCTTAAACGAGCTATCCAGGATTTTCATATGAACTATGTTTTTGGTTCCAGTAGATAAAGCTGCTTACAATGTTGTAGTTATTTGACGATTATATTACATTAATACTTTTAAGCCTGAGCTTGTTGACACTAATGCCTATAAACTGCAGCCTTCTTTGAGAGAGAGGGTGATTGTTGATGGGCATGGTTGTCATACAGCCCTACATTTTGGTTTCAAGGCTAAAGAAAATCAAGACAGAGTTCCTACGTTGTACTGGTTACCTAAACTCCATGAAAAACCTATAAAGCAAGATTTATTGCTAATTCTAGTTCTGGTACGACAACAGAACTTTCTAAATTGTTAACCTCGTGTCTTACAGCTGTTAAAAACATGTTATCAAGTATTGTGAGAAGGTATATGAGAGATCTGGTAAAAACCTATTTTGGTCTGTTAAAAATTCAGGTGAAATTTTAGATAAACTTAAAGCCAGAGATTTCAATGAGACCAGTTTGTCTACTTATGATTTTTCTACTCTTTACACTACTTTACCTCATAATATAATCAAAGATAAACTTATTGATCTTATTGAAAGAAACTTCCAGAGAGAAGGCTCTCCTTACCTTGCATGTAATGACAGAAATGCATTTTTTACTTCAGAAAAACCTTAAAATATCATGCATGGTCGTGTCAAAATGTATGTGATGAGCTGACCTTTTTGTTGGATAACATTTTTATTCGATTCGGCACCAAGCTGTATAGACGAGTAGATGGGATTCCTATGGGCACTAATTGTGCTCCCCTGGTTGCAGATTTATTTCTGTTTTGTTATGAGAGGGACTTTATGATGTCTCGGTATCATAAATTTCGCAAAACATTTTCAAAATTTTATAGACGATACTATGATTTTTAAATTCAAAGTTGGTCTTAAATCTCTCTTGCGCCATGGACTTTCGGAACCTGATTTCTATGGTGACTTGGTGTATAAATTGAAGAAGATTGTTGGCTCTAATAATTTTTCAGCGCAGTTCATAAAAATAATTTCCCATTATAAAAAGATAGGCTATAACATTATTGTATTGCAACAGACTGCATACTTAGTGGTCAACCCAATCACGGTTGGCAACTTTGCTTTCCTCTTTAATTGCACGCTGGTTGGTCAGACTTCAGACTTTGTGATGGTTCCGACCTAAAGACTTATCTATTGATGAGATGGTGGGGGCCTGATGCTTTGGTTGTTTGTCTTGCCCACGGGGTTTACCTGATTGGATTTCTTTTGCTCTGGTATTCAGTTTTATTTACTGTTGAGTCCCTATCTTTGCTTTATCTCCTTGTTTTATCTTGATTTATATGTTTTAGGAGATGTTGCATTGATAAGTTAGGGGTCTTTCATGCAAACCAATTATCTATGTGTCTTGATCCACATCTGAATTAAGGGTGAGATTGGTGCCGTTAAACCGGTTTATGCCCTCCAGTAAAATATTTTACTGACCGTTCCAAGGCGGTACTTCTTTTGTAGATCTTTTATGTCATTGTTCTGTCTTGTGTTTGCTATGTCTTTGTGCGCGTCTGTTTATATGTGCTTTGTGGTCACCTGCTGGGAAAGGGCTGACCTCTTTGCTCTCGTTTGGTGTCTAACTGTGAGTTTGTCACTTTCCCATTGGTATTCTGGGCCAGGTGTGGTACTTGATTGTATCGATTACTGATCTTTGCACCCTTACTTACTTTGTCAAAAAAAGTCGTAGACTCTTGCTATAATACCAGACTGTGTATCAGGAATTCTAAGAAATTTGTACGATATTCGTATATACAACCCATAAACACTGTGCACAAATATGGGTGGAAACACAGTTAAGATAATAAAGTTTTGAACCTTTCCTAGGCTGTGTGTCCGCATGTGCAGAGCACGTCGAAATTTTTGTAATAAAATTCATCTAGTCCAACTATAATTGTATATTCAATTAAATTTTGCAGCTGTATTTCACATAATGTATAACCACCTCAATAAAGGCTATTCAATGTATAGTGTTGAAAATTTGAAATGATTCCAATCGACGGCATTGATTTTATAAAAGATTTATCATGCCTACAACATTTTTATTTTTCAGAATATACTTACGTTATAGGAATGGCTCGGCACAAAAAATAGACTTTCAATATATTTTGGCTAATTAAACTCACAAAATGACGTTCTTCAAATGTTAACTTATTGGCTGAGTAATCACAAGTATGGTTAAACGGATTTCGTGCAATTTGTTTTTAGTAATAGTAAGTAAGGTTCCAAAGATCAGGAATCGATACAATCAAGTACCACACCTGACCCAGGATACCAATGGGAAAGTGACAAACTCACAGAAGACACCACAAACGAGAGCCAAGAGGTCAGCCCTTTCCCAGCAGGTGACCACGAAGCACATATAAACATACGCGCACAAAACATAGCAAACACAAGACAGAACAAAAACATAAAAGATCCACAAAAGAAGTACCGCCTTGGAACGGTCAGTAAAATATTTTACTGGAGGGCTTAAACCGGTTTAACGGCGCCAACCTCACCCTTAATTCAGATGTGGATCAAGACACATAGATATTTGGTTTGCATGAAAGACCCCTAACTTATCAATGCATCATCTCCTAAAACATATAAATCAAGATATAACAAGGAGATAAAGCAAGGATACCGAAAAAACACGCCCCTTTTCGTCATTTTAACTGTACACGTTATTTTGCCATCAAATATTTTAATAGTAAATATGTTGACTGGTATGAACTCTGCTTTTTTGCTAAACATACCTAAGCTACATATTTAGTCAATACTTGAAACTAGGAAGACTTACTTAACAAACCGATTGCAGTATTTGATACCAATAGAGCTTATATAAAAGGAGCATAGACAAAAAATTTGACCACCCCTCTCTGAAGATATAGCAAAATAATTTGCGACGTTTTCCGCACACGCTGACACACAGTCAAGCAAACGTTCATAACTTTGTTATATAAACTGTGATCCCACCCATATTTATACAAAGTGTTTATGAGATATATACTCCTCAAAATAATTAAAGGGCCAAGGTTTTAGAATGCGGGTATAATTAGCTCAAACATTTAAATTCTGTAAAACTTGGCCCAAAGCTTTCTAATCTTTATGCACATAAATCAAGAATCATTATTACTGATTTCCATACGTAATTCTGCCATAACTGTGTCTCAAATTCACATACCCTCAAAAACACACTTTCAAAAGGCAGTGGGTGGGGTAAAGAAATTCTTCTGTGGTCAATCGAGTAGAACGAATGTGAAATTAAATTAAACTTTATTTCAAACACTTCAGCTTACATGCAAAAAAATTCTTCAACCAGTTTCGATATACTGGGAAGCAAGCATTTTCATCTCTGACAATGGAGTTTTGACATTGATTTGTTTTCTGAAAACAATGTGTGTACTTGGCCATTAAGAATCAGATTTTCAAGCGTCATTCTTTGCCTTTGAGAGTTAGAAAGATGTCCCGGCAAATTGTTTAAAGATTGTCACAGACAAACGCCAAAACAAGTTGTCTGAACCCATAGACTGGCCATTACGCCAAAGCCAAAAGGGGTAATTTTCGCTCACAAGAAGAGGTGGATGGAAACACCGAACAATCATGTGAAAACAGAGATTTCAGCATCTAAAAGCATTTTTCATTCATTTCATACAGTTCTATGGTCCATGGATCACACACAAAAAATGACATTTCAATGCATTTAGGTCAAGTTTCAAAATGACAAAAAAATCCTTGTTGGTAACATTTTCTACCATTTTCTTTTTGTCGTTTTACTTGGCAAGTGAGCGCTTAAGATGTCCAAATATTTTAGGCTAGATCGTAAAATTGGATTTCAAAATACGTTCTACACAAAATGCATCAATGTTATAATTGATATCATTGGTCCTTCAATTATTTTGAGGAGTATATATAAAAATTTAATACAAATTTTATAGAATTTCTTATACACAGTTCCCTGTTATAGCAAAAGTCTACGACTTACAGGAAGAACGCTCGTATTTTGATCAAATTTTGCATACATTTGCATGTCAACATTTGGGAACCACTGGCATGCGGTGCAGACTTTTTGATGGACGAGGCTTTGCTGAGCATCAGTTTGGTCAGTTAGTGAAAAGGCCCATAACTCTTGAACCACGTGGTAGATTTGGATCTTATACATTTTAACATAGTCCAGCCACTGGTTTTTAGACTGTCTTATATTGCACTATAATCACTGTGTGAGTCCGTCCAACCGTTAGCAGTCATAACTCTTGAAACACACGGTATACTTTGATCAAATTTTGCATAGGTATGCATGCAAACATTGTGGAACCACTGGCATGCGTAACAACCTTTTTGGATGGACGAGACTTTGTTAAGCATATGTTTGTCTGGTCGTGGTCAGCTTGTGAAAGTGCTCATAGCTCTTGGGCCACATGACAAATTTGGATCAAATATTGCATACTTATACATTTTAACATTGTCCAGCCACTGGTGTGCAAACTGGTGACGAGGCTTGGCCGAGCCTCATTTCGGCCGGTCGAGGTCTTTCAGAGAAACGCTCATCTAATATTTGTCAGTACATTGTATTTTGTTGTTGTACTATAAGTTTCAGTACATATCGAACACTCGAGCAGATCCTCTTTTTAGTACACATGCTGGCAAGAGACGCACGTTAACATGAATTTTGCAAGTTACACAATTTCAAATGATTAGAACTACTGTCGTGCCAACCAAGAGTGACAATGACGTAATATATTGTTTACAATTGTAAAGTAAAACATTAACTAGTCCACTCCACTTTTGCGGATAGGATTAATACACAAGTGATCTATCGATTATAAGCCCCTTATGTTACTACCAATACGGGAAGGGGATAATGACAACGGTCCCCTCATGGTGCGTTTCTGCGATAACATTGTAAACAAAACATGACGACATTGTCACTCTTGGCTGGCAGGAGATTGAAGCTTATATTGATCTGTATTGGCTACTGATTTGACTGTCACATATCAGATTTGAAGTTTGAAAAGTCTCGCAATTCCACGTTTTCTTTGTCTTACCTGATACAGACACTAACACGTGTTCTATATATATCGCTATGTGGGTCATCTAATGCCATTTTCTAGATAATCTTATCGTTGTCTGTAATTACGAAACTGAATATTGGCAGTTTAATGGAAGCTCTTAAGGAAGCGTCGCTCACTTGATTGTACGTTGACAGTGGCTGAGTAACAAAGTGTTCCTTAAATAGGACATATCACGTATTTATTGATTACTGTACTTGATTAACAGTCTGGACGCACATAATAAAATGAGCCGTGACATGTGATTTCCAAAATGTTGCATTTTGACAAGTGTAGACTCAGACGAGCCTGTGCAGCCCCCTTTATGGCTTGGAAACTCCAAATAATGTTCAGTCAGTAGCTTAATATTCATAGAATATTCAAGCGACTGGCAAAGGCTCTGATCAGACTGCGCGTATGCGCAGGCTGGTCTGAGCCTTTGCTTCTCGCACATACGCACAGGCTGGTCTGAGCCTTTGCTGCTCGCACATACCACATTGTTGGAAATCACATGTTGCGGCTCATTATTATGTTTGTTCTGAATAGGTTGTTTAAGAGGACAACGAGGCAAAAGCATACTGTATTCACCTTGACCAGTGCTTATAAATCACATTTCGCCATGTCGAATGACCCCAAAGATGCTGTCATATATGTTACTTAACATATACACAGGTCTACATACTCAAACATTTTGAGCGAAAATTGAAATTATTTTTTTACCAACTGATTTAAACATGCGTTTTGGTTGCGCATAAAAACCGTCTCAATGATACGGTTATATTGAGAGCCTACTACACAGCATAGGTTTTGGTTGAGAAATAATAAAACTAATCTCAAGTAAGCACCCATATCTGGAGGCCTGAATTATATGTATATTTGTTTTAGCCAATAAAGCAATTAATTAAGCTGATTGCGTTACTAATTAGGGTAAACCATAAGACAAAATACTTAGCAATTGTAGGAACAAAAGACGCTTATACCCAAAATAAAATACTGCTTAAAGTCTTTGCATGCTAGCTAATTTTTCATGCTTTTGTTATCGCCTATTGATTTTTTTTTTAAAAAATTAAACTTTTCAAAAAATTCTTGCAGGAACACTACCAGAGTGTTTGAAAGAATGTATTTGAAAATAAATCAACAGACGACAAAAAGCATGAATAGTTATTCAGTATGCAAAGAGTTATTCCATAAAGAAGATTTATCTGGAGTAAAATATGGCTTTAGATTCAGCCCATCGATGTACTATATTAGGCCAGTCTAGCTGCAAAAGAATCTCCTGGAAAATCTTCTCATACTGTCAAGCAGGCCTTCAGTTAAGAGTGCGTAACAGGAAAATGTTTTTCTTATTTCTCAATTAAAGCATATGTTGTGGGTACTCAAAAGAACCGTCTCAATGAGACGGTTCTTTTGAGCACCCAAAACATATGCTAAAAGTATGGGTAAGAAAATATTATCAATTTTATGCTGAAAAATGTTGTTTATGTAAACCTGTGCTGTCAAGTTTCATTAAGTATGGCTACGTCTGGAACACACACACCCCCAACACACACGCACGCACACGTGCACACACGCACACACCACCACACACACACGAGCTGCAGCAGTGGTCAAGGTATACCAGCAACACACCATACCTGCCTTGAAATAAACCCAGCCTGATTAAATTCTTTACCTTATTCTCAAAGGTATTCGAGGTTCAAATGTTCTCTCATGCGGACAGTGGAGACTCAAATGACCAGTCTGATACACGTATTTGCTGGTCGCACGTGTCGTTTCACTACTTAACAACTCAAAATATTGCATCAATATTCATCCATCAGTTCATCTTCGCAAGCCATCGGTACTAGCTCCTCTTCGTGCGAAGTGGAGTTAGTACCATTAGCTTGCGAAGATGACATCAGTTTAAAAGAGCTGAACATTGGGTTCTTTTTGCAATGTATCTCATGAACAGACTGGGGACGGTGGTCTAGTGGTAAGACTCAGGTCTCGGGATCGAGGGGTACCAGGTTCAAAATTCGTCCCGCGTTTGCTCCTCTTAACACAGGTGTATAAATGAGCACCGTGATAGGGCGGTGTTTGTACAAGTCAGCGCAATATCTTGATATACGCTGCCTAAAAGGGGGTGGGGGAGAAATAGTTTCCCAAGGGAGACTCTACCGTAAGTTTCACAAGGTAGCCCAATGATCAGAGGGAGTTGTGTTAAAGGGTGGCTGAACAGCTGAAGAGCTGAAAGTAGCCCTGAAAAATTGGCATTTAACTCAGTCTTAACGTGTTAGCTGTTTCCAGTTTGGTAGGTTCCTTCTTCTTCCAAAGTAACTATTCTAACAACTTTTTGCATGCTGTGTAATAGTTTATGCTTTTATTGTAATCTGCTGACTTTTTTCAAAATTATTTTTTTTTCAAAAAAAAAAAATCTTTCAGAAGCGCAATCAGAGTGTCAAACAGTTTGGATCCAGATCAGGACCGACAAAGCGCCGGTCCTGATCTGGGTCCAAACTGTTTGCAAAGGTTATCAGCAGACGACAAAAGTCGTCACTATTTAGACACAGAAGCGAAATGATTGAGATTGTCGCTACAGTTTGCTTTCAGAAGCGCAATAAGAGTGTCAAACGGTTTGGATCAAGACCAGGACCGACAAAACGCCGGTCCTGATCTGGGTCCAAACTGTTTTTAAAAATTATTAGAAGATTAGAAGACAACAAAAGTCGCCACTTGTAAGACAATAAAGACATAATTGAGCCGTGACATGAGATTTCCAATAGTGTAATATGTACGACCAGCAAAGCCTCAGCTCAGCCTGCGCATATGCGCAGTCTGATCAGAGCCTTTGCTAGTCGCTTGTATATTCTATGACTCTTAGGCTACTGACCGAAATCCTTTGATTTGGAGTTTCTAAGCTTAAAAGGAGGCTGCACAGGCTCGTCTGAGTCTACACTTGTAAAAAAAGCCACATTGTTGGGAATCACGTGTCGCGGCTCACATATAAGCTTAATGATTGAGGATGGCGCTACAGTGTGTTGGCGCAGGTGTCTTAGAATTAGCTCAACTGAATCTGGGGAATATCATAATTAGTTTGTCAAGGAACTTGTACATCAACATTTCAGCCACGACGTGAGAAAACAAACCCAACATTATGGCTATAAGTCGCGAGATGATTCAGACCAGCCTAGACATAAGGACAGTCTGATCAGAGTCTTTGATGTCCACGTGCAGAAGGCTTGGGTTCTTAGTTACCCACTGGGCCCCGACTGATCTGAGTTTAACTTGGTGTACACTCATTTTCTTCGTTTTGCCATGGTATTGCTCATTTACTCTTTGATTGCACCAAGTGAAGACTCAGATCAGCCTGGGCATCAATCCTAATTGTAAAGGGACACAGACAAACAAAGATCATAACATTCTAATGCACTTGGGTTTGTAACGCGACCTCTGGTTGGATAACGTCTAAAATTTGCGAAGGATACAGTTTGACGTCATTAATTACATAGAGGATCTTACATGAGTGCTCATGTTTTATTGAATTTATTAAACGAGTTGGGGAAAAGAGATAAAATGCGAGGCTTGTCGAGCATTTTAACTCTTTTTCGCATTGAGTTTAATAAATTCAATAAAACAAGAGCACGAATGTTAGATTCTATTTATCATATGACAAATACTTTGAAATCTCATTTCTGGCGTAAAACGTTATACTTTTGTCATTATGTACGCAACGTTGTTATGGACGTCATAACGTTTCCCGACAATCGATAAACCACTAGTGGTTTACAGATTTTATTGCATGTCGTTATTTCACTCCCAGACGCGACGTCATATGATAAATCACATTTCATTGGATGACATGCAGCGATTATGCAGCTTGCAACGCTCGCATTTGGGAAGAAACTGCAGAAGTGCATTAGAATTGGGATAACCATATTCAAAATTTAATTATGGGAGGTATATCGTCGGATATACGTTTCTGAAATCACGTTTTACGGCTCCACTCGCGCGTCGCCATAAAACTAAATTTCCAACCTTAAATCCGACGATATACCTTCCCAAATGAAAATTTTAAATACAGTTATCCCCTAAATAAAAGGACTATAAGCAGCCACATTTTTCTCTTCCTCAGCTAAATGATTGTCAAATAAGAATGGGCAAATATATCGCAAAACTATGACAAATAAGACGAGATCAGCATATTGTACAACACACCTAGTGATCCCTGGTGTATTTTGTGATGCAATTATTGATTTAAGTCTCTTAGATGTTGTACGTATCAAGCTATTAAATATTAAAATGCCAACAATTGTACAAAAACAAGTGTATTTGTGAAAAAATAGTGTAACTCGTATTGTTGAATGAGGAAAAACGTATTTTGTGACAAAACCAGTATAATGTACAAAAAATGCATTTTCTGACGAAATCATTGTATTGTACAAAGAAACTAATGTATTTTATGATGAAATATGTATATTGTGCAATAAAAATTCATTTTCGTCATTCCGAAATCAGTATATTGTACAAAAACAAATGTATTTTATGACAAAATCAGTGAATTGTACAAAGAATCAAGTGTATTCTATGACAAAATATGTATTTGTACAAAGAGACAAGTGTAATTTATGGCGAAATAAGTGAATTTTACAAAGAATCAAGTGTATTTTATGACGAAAAAAGTGAATTGTACAAAGAAACAAGTGTATTTTATGACGAAATAAGTAAATTGTACAAAGAAACAAGTGTATTTTATGACGGAATAAGTGAATTGTACGAGGAAACAAGTGTATTTTATGACGAAATCAATGTATTGTACAAAGATACAAGTATATTTCATGACGAAATCAATGTATTGTACAAAGAAACAAGTGTATTTTATGACGAAATCAATGTATTGTACAAAGAAACAAGTGTATTTTATGACGAAATCAATGTATTATACAAAGAAACAAGTGTATTGTACAAAAACAAACAAGTGTATTGTACAAAGAATCAAGTGTATTTAATGACAAAATCAGTATATCTTACAAAGAAACTTTTATGACAAAATCAGATAATTGTATATTTTGGCTAAATCATTATATTGTACTAAGAACACTTTATTTTGTAAATGCGCAATTGATATTTTCATAAATATCAAAATCGAGGGTATAGCAAGACAAACATTTAAGGGGGGGGGGGGGGGCTACATAACCAGCAGGTAGCCTCTCAATGTGTTTCTTTCTTTAAAGTGGGGATTAATCTTTAAGCATACTATTTGCTACCAAAACGAGCAAATTCTTTCCTTTAAGAGTAGAAATGTTCGAGATATGATAAGCAATATATCCACAATAGCTGAATTCTCTGGTAGGAGTACATTTTCACAAGTTGGGCTCTGTGTGTACTTGTCGTTTATCCAATACAAAGGGTGATAGAAACAGTTAAGCCCATTTAAGCCTACCGTTTTATAGGACATCGTCAAGCAGTGAAGAACCTAATCAGACGCCGCAAAACGCGGCATCTGATCAGGTTCTGCACCGTTTGCTTACAGAATGTACTTCCAAAGTTTTAAGTTGAAATTTCTTACCCAACAACCCTTAATTTCGAAATGGATTCGTCTAAATGATAAGAGTGGGCAATCCCATTTGCCATAAATGGATTTATTATTTGATAAAACGTAAAATGTTATTATGTGTTTACTTCTTTTTCAGGAGTTAATCACAACGCTATATATAGGTTTTCTTGGGCTAATTTTCTCTTCCTATTTTGTCTACCTCGCTGAGAAGGACGCGGAACCAGACTCTGGTTCCAAATTTAACAGCTATGCAGATGCCCTCTGGTGGGGTGTGGTAGGTATTCCTTCTAGCCCCCAACACAGCACATGCTACATATCACTTAGTTTAACATGATCCCTTATAAATTAATATTCATTTGGCAATTTGGAATGTATATTGGCCTAAAGCTTGTCACATATAGCGCTACCATCTAAAATCTTGCCCTATAACAACACTGGTAAATGTATACGTCGATTTGGTGATATTTACGCGTATTGCAGGTACTTCATAGACCGGAAGTGGTAGAATTGGTGTTAATACTATATAGAAAAACATGCCATATGCCTAAAGGACTATAGAATTAGATCATTTTTAAGTATTCGGCATGCACTTGGCGGTTTATGTAAGCATTTAGGAATATATTCGAGTACCGATCTGGATGATCGGTACTCGAATCTATTCCTAAATGCCTACATACATGTAAACGCCATACACATACTGAATACTTAAAATGATCTAATTCTATAGTCCTTTAAGCATATGGTATGCTTTTTTATATAGTATTAACACCAATATCTACCTCTTCCGGTCTATGAAGTACCGGCAATACGCGTAAATACCACCAAATCGACGTATACATTTACCAGTGTGATAACGATATCCTGACATATTATTTTATGCTCTCTGATCACCCCATTCGCTGCAGGGCATCATTTATCCATGATGCTTAGTATTGTTACCTTGGGAAGTATTGCACGACCCTTTGCATATTTCGTGTAATACATTTTAACATTATCGAGATACAGGTATGCAAAACGGTGATCAGGCTTTGCAAAGAAATATTTTTGTGGCAAAGCCTAGTCACCGTTTTGCATACCTGTGTCTCGATAATATTAAAATGTATTAGAACGCACGTTCATACGGAACCTATTTCAGAATAGCTACTATGCTGAAACACTCAGTACAGCTACACGAACAAAGCTTTCAATTTAAATACATAGAGTTGCATTCTATTTAGCAAGCGTTCAACATGGGTCGTGCAAATTACTGTCAGTTGAATTTTCCTTTTAATGTCACATCATATCATCACGTGGACATGCTAGTTATAAAATTATGTATATAATTAAGTTCTACATTAATATTTGATGATGAATTTTATTGGAATAAAACAGAAACTTTTCAATGTTAAGACGAAGCAGACAAAATCAATATGCAGTTCTAAAAGTTGCTTTGTAACAGAGGACGGATTTTAACATTTGAGCCAGTGCATGAGATTTCCAACAATGTGGCATTTTGAAATGTATAGACTCGGACGAGCATCTGCAGCCTCCTTTAAAGCTTAGAAACTCCAAATAATGTTCAGTCAATAGCTTAACAATCAAAGAATACTCAAGCGACAAGCAAAGGCTCTGATCAGACTGCACGCATGTGCAGGCTGATCTGAGGCTTTGCTGGTCGCACATACCACATTGTTGGAAATCTCATGTACTGGCTCATTTAATTTATGCCGTAAAACTCGATCAGTAGAAATAATGATAGCATGCATGCTTCATTCCTCAGCAATGGTGTTCACACGCAATAAAATATCTTGAAATATGAGCCAAGTGAAACAATAATGTCTTCAAATTACTACTTTCCGACTAACTTCAGTTAATAATGACATAGTTGCAGAGATTTTATAGCTTTTTGTGCTTTATCCATGTTCTGCTGATACAGATCAAAGTATACTGAGGGAAAAAAGCTTAGCAATATACTTTGAGGATTCACAGTTTAGAAAAATAGGGCTTTAAATTCATAGTGTCAAAAATATATGTTGACAAACGTTCACGAGTACGATGACATTAACATGTTTACATTACACATTATGTAAAGTCTGATTGTATGTCCCTTTGCTAAAACAACTTATCTGGCAATAGTGCGAATAGTTTTCGACAAAAAGTTTCATTTTTCTGTCAAATATTGAGATCCAAAAGCAAGAAAGTGAAAAGCGGTATAAAACTGAATGTTATGTGTTCACCCTTTTCGTACAGTTTTTAGTTGAAAATCGTATTTTCCAAATAACCTCCCTTTCAACTGAATAACGTTTAAAATTAAAATGCACAGCAGATCAAATCCTCACTATGAAGTCGGATTTTGTTTCTTTTGACCACTTGCGGGTAGCCATAAGTCATTTTCAAACAACTGACATTTTTGAGAACCTGCCAATTCAAAAGATCTGATGCTTTGAAGATAGCCTATGGAAAACCTCATTATAAATAATTGCTAAACATTTTTCCCCTCAGTATAGTTACGTGAAATAAAAGCTCAATGTAACATTCCACCAAACCAGCACATGCTTTTCTGAGGCACTATGTTAGTCTATTGAAATAAATGAATCAGTATGACCAGTAAATACTCCTTCTTATAAACAAATTTATATGCTATTCGGTGAAGATCTTAAATTGCGCTGTATATCTTTGACAGCGTGTTTCTATTTCAAGATAACAGTAAACACAATAGCGTATGGTGACACAGTGCCACAGACTTGTACATTTTCAACATTGTATTTCTATTTGCAGATAACAGTAACCACTATAGGTTATGGTGACACAGTGCCACAGACCTGGATGGGGAGAATAGTAGCATCATGTTTCTCAGTATTTGCTATATCTTTCTTCGCACTACCTGCTGTAAGTCTACAATTATTTACCCGTTCAAGCTGAATGTACACTCCCATCCTTATTGAATGGACGAGTCATCATTCAATTTTAGGTTTGTCAATTACCTTCAGTAAATTTATTATTGTTATTGTGTCCAATACACGAGAATCTGGTACTTATTGCATCGTCAAGCATCAAAAGAGGAGACTTCGCTGCTCGCCTACACAAGGTATGGATGTAGAGGGAGACTCGGACCAAAATTAAACCTCTTGCCTCGCTGGATACGTTAGAATTTGTCGTGTGCTAGCCCATAAATATATCTCGTTTTTCATGACAAGACTCAAATATAATTGGGCCTCGACGCGAGAAAACCTGTCTTCAGGGTTTCTGATCAGGTCATACCAAAACTAGACTACTCATCTACAGAGACTAGCAAGAATCGTGAAATTTGCCTTTAAAAAGTTTGATACTTGTCAATGAGCTAATAACAAAGGGGATGATCAGACAGCGCGAATGTGCAGGCTGATCTGCACCTTTGTTATTCGTAAACCTCTGAAGACAGGTTTTCTCACCCCGAGGACCAAATATAGTCCTGTTCCTGAGACAAAAGAATTGCGCCCAACAAAATCTTATCCTTACCTGCGCAAACACCTAGACTGGTCAGAGTCTTCATTGGGAGAATAAAGGAACCATGAATCCTTATATGCCGAGGAGCAACTGATATGACTGGGTTGATATCTACGCTGGTCTAGGTCTTTGCTTGGCGCACATTTTATTTTGATGTTGATTTTTTCGTGCAATGGTTCATATTCGGATATTGAAAACCTGCTATATTGAACTAGACAAGGATGGACCAGATATATAAACGATATTGTCTCCTATTTCTTCATAAAAACAATGATGATGATTTTTCCCTGCTAGTGAAAGGCATATCGTTTATCTGCTGACAAAGCAAATAAACATATTAAATTATAGAAATTAAGAACCATGCCATACTACATGCAGGGAAAACGCGAGCATTGAGGCCCTCCCAGGAGTTGGGGGTATCTGTTCTCTTGTTCCCCTGAAATAAATTTGGCTTATTCCCCTGTTCCCCCAAAATCAAAAATTTGTTTTCTTTATGTTCCCTGTTCCCCAATATTGTCTTTGTTTCCCTGTACCCCTCAAAATTTGGCCTTTATTTCCCTGTTTCCCTGAACTAAATGCCCTTTTCCCCATGTTCCCCTAAACACCTTGGGGCCTCAATATTACAAAGGAAGGCAACAATCAGAAATCACAGCCAACCCATTTCACCAAGAGGAAATGACACAAGAACAAAGCTAAGCTTGGAAGCAACTTATCTCTTCATCTTTGTGTCATTTGATGATTCTGACGTCTTCATCATTCATTAAAGTTATTCTTAATACCATTATCAACTCAAAAGACGTTTGTCATTTGACCCTAGGGCCCCCTTTTAATTTCGACCTGTTTATGGTAAATGTCAGGTTCAAATAAAATTTATGATGAACGAATTGAGTAAAATTTTGAAATAAAAATTTCCTGTTCCTACATGGAGACTTTCCTTGCTGTCCTTCTTATGTATGTTGTATGCATTTTGCAGTTTATTCGTTTTGCGAGAGTGTTTTAAGAGTTTAAATAAAATTGTGAATGCTAAGTTTGAAGAAAGATACCCATTACCAATAAAATGTGATTTGTACGGTATTTAAAATTCTGAAAAACATTAACCAGTATTATGTATGATACTTGTCATGATCTTCATCAACGAACACAGCAAATCTAGCAGCCATGTAATAGTTATACCATGGCTTGTCCGCCTGTACGTGGAGATAATCCAAGAGCTTTAGCGAGTGGATTATCTTACGTGCAGGTGGACAAACATGGTATAACTATACCACCTACATCAGTGTAGACTTTGCACATCACAAGATATTTCATGCTAAAGTTGGTAAGGGTTGAATAATGGCACTGGTTCATATCAACAGACCTCTTATCAAGCAATTGTATTTTTGTTTGTTTGAAGTTGTTTCAGACTGCTGGGATTTAAAAGGAGCAAACTTCAAATGATTTGCTTCACTCGGTCTCCTTGTTTCTGTTACGTAATAGCATGAAGACAAACACTATGAGCAGTTGAAACATAGAAATTCAGCTTTATGCATGCAATTTACATAGGAAGTTCACACTGTTCTGTACGCCTTATTATCTGCCACACGGCATTGAAATTTTCAGCGTTTATTTATTACTACTAGACGTCACTGTTTAGTTTGAAAAATGAAAAAAAAACATTCAAAGTGCCGACAATTTGATTTTTCAAGTTTTACATTCAAACCGGAAGTGTGCAGTAGCAGTGAAATGTTTGTCATAACAAAATGAACAAATCAAGTTCTTTTCTCTAAGGCCATTCTTGTTCAGATAAATAAAATGCAAACAACAATTTTAGCACGAGCTACTGATGAATTTCAAAAATCTCAATAAATGTGATATTCTAAAAAATTCGTAAAAATCTACTTTAGTCAAAATTTCAAGTGTTTGGTATTTTTTGAAGTCGGCTAGACCAGTTTATTACCAATTGTACTTAAATTTGATATACACATCATTTTTCGTCAGTGGGTTGGTACCTGATGGTTGTCTTAGGCTGGGCACACCGTAGCCAAACATGGGAATTTCTTTATCTCTGAAAATCTGCGAGTTGATAGCCTCTTTCTTTGTTTCAACACAGTATGTTAATTTGATTTAATTGTTTCCATTTGATGATAAATTGAATATGTTGGAAAGTCTCAATGCGAGCTAACATTTTTGTGCCTTAACAACATCAGAATCTAGGGAGAAAATTTGGACAGTCAAATGCATCTAAACTTCTCTGCTATACGTTCTATGGTATTTTTTTTGTTGATAGTTCATTGTTTATTGATGCTCCCATTATGTTGGGCCTTGTTTCTGATGTACAGTAAAACCTGTGTAAAACAGCCGCTCAAAAATAGACAAAACAATGGTCTTAATAACAACTGGTAGCTTAATGAAGATCGAAAGTATTGCAGAATGCTTCCTTTGAAGCTTTCTGCAATACCTTTGACCTGCATTAAGCGATAATTGGTCTTGAAAACCATTTTTTGTCTTTTTGAGAGTGGTTATTTTACACAAGTTTTACTGTGGTTCTTAGTGTCTTTTATTTTTAAATTTTACAGTCATCTCGGTGATGTAGAGAGATCTGATTGTTTTATTGTAATTCTATTCTTGCTGTAGCAGGTGTCTGAGTTCTATGTATCTTCCTCCCTGTGCTGTGGAAAGGTCTGTTATCTGTGATGTAGCATTTTCAGCTATACTTACATATGGGCCTCTTGTGGTTTCCGACAAAACGAGACTAAAATCAGTTTCCTCAGCTACAGAGACTAGATATAAAATTGAAATTTCACCTGCAGCAAGTTTAATTGTGATACTTTCTAAAAACGAATAATAAAGGTGCTGATCATTCTACGCGGATGCGCAGACTGGTCAGCGCCTTTGTTGTTCACAAACACCGTAGGCAGGGTTTCTTGCGTTGAGGCCCAGTTTTCTGGTTCTGGTGACATCAAGTAATGAGAGTCAACTTTACATTAAACTATTGATTAAAATACGCTTAACAAAATTCAAACAGTCCACTTATATTTTATTTATTTTTTAGAGAGCGATAAAGCATTCTAAAATTCCATTTGCAGTCCCTATCCCTAATAGACCAGTATCTCAGTAAAAGTTTACACAAAACAGCTAAGCATAATTAAGAAGAGGCTTTAAGAAATATACAGGTATACTCCCATTTCAAAAGTCACAATAATTTACATTGGGTATTGGGGGTATAAATCATGGTACGATGACATCAAAAAGAAAAGAAAAAAAAATCTAAGTGGAAGATTGTCATTATTGCTGAGTATAGTGAATGAGTTAATGCGATTCAATGTTCTATTTCCAGGGAATTCTAGGTTCCGGGTTTGCCTTAAAAGTACAACAAAAACAGCGACAGAAACATTTTAATCGTCAGATTCCTACAGCAGCGTCATTAATACAGGTATTTCATGCCTCTGGATAGTCTTATTTCTCATCCAACTCAAAGCTGTTGGCTCTAGAAAGAATCATTTTAAAATGAGGGTTCTTAAACGTATGTTTAGAATGAGTGCTTTAGAAGAAGAGAATCACGATTTTATGCTAAGTTGTTTTGCTTATCAGGCCCATTACTACGTAAATTTTAGGGAGTAACACTGTGTTGGCGTTACATGCGCGGATCCAGAGGGGCGGGACTGGGGGTCCGGACCCCACTGTTAAATCACAAAAATATAGAGTTTCTCAGCAAGACTGGTCCAGATCCCCTGAAAATTCACAAATCTGCCGAGCCAGAATCCAATGTTCGGCCATCATCGGCACGTTAGCAAAACGTTATTTAAATGTACTAGGCACAGTCACTGCCCCATTGTATTTCTCTACTTTGTTTGTGTACCTTGAATTATGACCAGCTATGTGATGGCCCATTTACAGTGGTATTTGGATCCTTCCTTCCCTCATCAACTAAGAAAAAAAACAACAAAAAAAAACAAAAAAAAAAAACGTTGTCACAGTTGGATATCTCTGACGAAAACTGTCTGGATCCGCGCATTAGCCATTTTAGCTTGATGATTCATAACGGCTGCAGTACCATCTCAAGTAGGTCATCTCAAGGTAAAATGTCACTGATTTTCATGGTACAGTTTAAATAGCTCCGTATTTGCAAACCCCATAATTGGATTGGTTCATCTCGAAAATGATGATGCATTCTGGGCTAACGTTTTCTACAGTACTATCACTGTCTCCTAGGTAATCTTAAGGTCAAGGTCGCAGACATAGGATTTCCATGTTAAAGTTTTGCGTTAAAGGTTTTAAGAGACCTATAAACGAATGGGTTCATGTATGATGAAACATACTGATCTCAATCAGGCGAGATTTCATGTCTGGTGACAGGTATTTTATCTATCTGCTCAAACGATCAACAATTTGATTATTATCTGTTTTAATCATACACTTTTTAGGTCACCTGCGCCGAAGGCTCAAGGTGAGCTATTGTGATCGGTCTTTGTCTTGAAACTTTTTCTTTAAAAATCATCCCCTCCCCAAATTAAAAATAACTTCACATGAAGGTTTCCCATAATGCCCTCTACAAATTGCATAAATGGTTCTGCTCCACCGAACACAAGGGCAGCAATAACTCTAGACAAGAAATCTTTTAAATGACATCTCCTCCTGAACCACTGGTCCGAATTCACAATAATTTCACAGAATTGTTCCTCTTGATACCCTCTACCAAAATTGCACAAACGGTTTCGCTCCCCTGAAAAAAGGGCCGCCAGTTTTTCAGATAAGATATATCTTTAAAAGACATCTCCTCCTCCTGAACCACTGGCCCAAATTCAAAATAATTTCTCAGAATTGTTCCTCATAATACTCTTTACCAAAATTGCACAAATGGTCCTGCTTCGCTGAACAAAAGGGCTGCCAGAGCTCCAGTTAAGACATATCTTTAAGCGCATCTGGTCCAAATTCAAAATAATTTTATAGATTTTTTTCTCATGATGCCTTTACCAAAATTGCTTAAATGGTTCCATTCAACCGAACATAGGGGCTGCCAGAGCTCTAGATATGAAATGTCTTTTAATGACATTTCTCCTGAATCACTGGTCTAAATTCAAAATAATTTCACAGAATTGTTCCTCATAAGGCCTTTTACCAAAATCCCACAAATAGTTGCACTCCGCTGAACAAAAGGGCCGCCAGAGTTCAAGATAAGAAATATTGTTAAACAACATCTTCTCCTGAGCCACTGGTCATGATTCAAAATAATTTCACAGAATTGTTCCTCATGATGCCTTCAACCAAAATTGCACAAATGGTTCCGCTCCATCGAACAAAGGGCCATCAGAGCTCTAGATAAGAAATGTCTTTTAATGACAGTTCCTCCTGAACCACTGGTCCAAATTTTAAATAAATTCCACCAAAATTTCACAAATAGTTTCGCTCGGCTTGATACTTAGGTCACCAGAGCTCTAGATGAGAAATGTCTTTAAATGACAGCTTCTCCTGAACCACTGGTCCAAGTTTTAAATGAATTCACAGAAATGTTACTCATGATGCCCTATACCAAAACTGCACAATTGTTTTTGCACCGCCGAAAAAGGGGTTGGCAGAGCTCTAGATAAGAAATATCTTCAAATGGAATCTCCTGAACCACTGGTCTAAAATCAAAATTCTTTCACAGAAATGGTCCTCATGTTGCCCTCTACCAAAATTGACCAGAAGGTTCAGCTTGGCTGAACACCATGTCTACCAGATCTAAAAATAGAAATAACTTTAAATCATATCATATCTCCCTAGCCACAGGCCGATACATCATCTACTCATGTGCCAGGACTCTGGTGAGCGATCCAGGGCTCTAGGACCCTCTTTTTATTATGGTGTTTTTTCTGTAATGAAATATTAAATATTTAGGTCTTAGATACACTAGAGAAATATCAGTTGCCTATGGGCAACAATGAAGCTATGTTAGTTTAGTTACCCATAGGTGTATCTAACATATAGACTGGAAAGATTAGAATTTCATCACAGTTTTGGCGAAAACTCCTTTTTGTATTTCTGTATATTATATACACACTGTTTTGTTGATAACAATTGTGAACATATGTGAGCATTTATATTGCTTTAATTCTGAGAAATTTGATTAACAAATATACAATTTTAAAGTAACGTGGACAAAAAATTATCAATAAATTTGTATTTTCTGTATTTCTGTTTATTTCAAAACATCCCAAAATGTTAAAATTCAATAAAAATTGATCTAACTTGTATTTATTGATGGGTCAAGGGTACCAATTATTCGGGCAATTATTTACTAATAGTGACAGCATTGATAACAAGCAAATGAACTAAACACTATATTTTACCATATAAAGATAGCTCTATTTCTGTTACTAAGAATCAAAAAGTTATAGGTATGTAATGTTTGTATTCTCTGGTCGTACTGTACACAGACACAGTAGATAAATACAATGGGGGCAATGGCTGTACCTAGTACATCGTTTAGACCAGAGTCCAAGATCAAATTTAAGCAAAAAGGGAATAATTTTTCCTGCTGTAACATTGTTTTCTAGAATTTTTATTCATATGAGAATGGCTTCAAACAGCTGTATGGATATAAATTTATGCGAGAATATTTGTTTGACACATCAAAACGATTAATTATTCTATTCCAGAGTTTATGGAGATGTCACGCCGCTGATCCTGCCTTTAAATCAACAGCCACATGGAAAATCCATTTTCATCATCACCACCATCATCACTTACACCACATGTTCCGCTCAACTACGGGCCATAACTCTGCACTTGGTAGGATGGCTCGTCGTGCTAGTCTGTTGACCCGACGTTTCTCCTCACAGAAGTTAAACACAGCAGACACAGGCACTCATGAAAGTTTAGGCAACATCTCAGGGAATACAGAACAGAGGAAATATGGTAAGTATATAAAGACATAATGTCCACACCAGATAGGCGGCAATCGAAATGCTCTTAACAATCGACGAACGCGGATAAAAATTTCCTAGAAACCATGTTTTCGATTGCCATTTGTCGCCAATCAGGCGACAAATGGCAATCAAAAACTCTGTTTCTTGCGATTTTTGATCTAAGTTCATCGGTAGTATTAACGTTTTCGATTGCCACCTATCCGGTGTGTTGTCGCTACTCTAATCCTGCTGCTGTGATCATTTTAAGCATTGCCAGATAAAAATTTCTGTTTCTGACTATATAAGCCTTATTTTTAACAAAAGCTACCTCAGATATATCTCGATGAACATCAGTTAAACAAAGCATTTTTTATATTTTTTACTGGGACTTGTACATAGCAAAGAACTCATATTTAGAAAATGAAAAATACTTGTGTTTAGGGTAACCCAACCCTACCTAAGTTTACTGTTGTTTTAGGTTTTCTGGACAAAAATATAATTTTATGCATTTCGAAAGGCTAAATTATCATATTCGTTATGCAAGAGTTTTGATAGCTTATGAATAAAAGAAAGACTAATGCCAATAACTTTGTAAAATCTAGCACACTCTCCAACATAATCAATAATTTTTATACAATGTTGGTTTTAAAACGCGTCTGCATCACGGCATACTAGATCAAGTATTTAATTGAAATTTAGGTGATAAATTCAAAACAATGATTTTTGCTGATCAATAAAAAAATATAATCAAACATTATAAAGGGGTCAAGATGTTAATTGTCAGTCTGTATGAGTGGATATTAACCATATCATAGCCATGTGTTTTTTTTTTAAATTTGATTCCACAATCTGAGGCCAAATGGCAACCCTGACCTAAAACTTTGATTGGATAGTGGGAACCTGATGCTTGTCTAAAATTGCTTGGCACACCGTAGCTCAACTAAGGATTTTTATTAGCTCTTAAGATCTTAGAGGTAAAGCCCCTTTTCTATGTTTTGACACTGTAAGTTTTGACTGGGTTGTTGTCCCGTTATAACACACTGCATAAATTTTAATGGCCTCTACGAGAGCTAAACAATATCTATGTTTTATCAACAGTAGAATCCATGGAGAAGATTTGACAAGTAAAATATATTGAAGTACCCACCTCCCAGTGGAGTTGTTACGTTTCACATTAGTTCTAGTGAATAGACTCAACAAAATCAAGTCTGCTGTTTTTAAATCTTAAAAAGTCCCTATTTACAGAGAATTTTATGATATAGGAACAACAGTGCAGATTCATATTAGGTACTACATTCTGATGCAACTAGTCAGGCGCTGTACTACTTGATGTTGTCCCATTTAAAGGACTCTAGTCATAAATTGGCTTTATAATTCAATTGATGAAGTACTAATTGAATAAAAGCACATTATCGTTTGTTATAGAATGTGGGCCATGTGAAAAGATACCACATACAGTAAAATTCCAATGGCTCGAACAAACATGTACTCGTATATGACTTGTTTACCACTAACTCCCTTTTGAGTCCCTAAAATTATTCCATAGCTCCACATATCTATATGTTTATGATGATTTATGAAAGTTTGCCCAATGTCAATATTCAAAGGGTATGTTGGGTGTTATCATTAGAATCGCCTCGTTATCATTAGAATCGCCTCATTGAGGCGATTCTAATGATAACACACAAAATACCTTTATTTAATGGAAGATCAAAATGCTATCCTCATTAAATATGCTCCAGATCTGGGCCCAAAATTACAATGCTTCCTTAAAGTTAAGGACCACTTAAGTTAAGTATTGAAATTTCAACATGTAACATTTAAAGCTGCATAGTCTGTAACTTTTGATATTTTTCGATTTTTTTTATTTTCTTTTTAAATCATTTGTAAAAGTAGAATTAAGTTATGTTTTCACTATAAATCTGTTCACTATAGCTACAAAAACTGCACGGAAAAGTGAATTATCTTATAAAACAGGTGTGTTTTTCTCTTGTTGGTAATTATTTGCGTCCCTCCAATAATTATAGACAGTTAATTTTAACATAAATGCTGTTGTTTTGATACTGATAATTTGTTTAGATTTACGAAATTGGTAAAGTTTTTAACTGAATTTTAGTTATTCTACTGTGATCTTGAAAAATAGAAACATTAGTTCTAAAATTAAAAGATCAAAAGTTACAGACTATGCAGCTTTAAATGTTTAATAAATTGCCTGGATCGATGCAGTGACTTATGGTCAAAGATATCATTGTGATCTACAGAAAAAAATGAGACCATTTTTATTTTAATAAGTTCGAAATGTTATTTTAGCATCCTAAAAATCAATACTTATCTTAAAAAAAAGTAAATGAGTATGGCCAGGAAATACCACAATTACAAACTGCAGACAAATTTATGTCACCGCGAGGAAGAGCCAGACAACCACCATGAGACACCTCCTTAAGTCTTCTTTAAAAAGGCTTTGTAATTTTGGAGCCCAACTCTCAATGGCTAGAACTACCCTCATCTCAAACAAATGTACATGGATCCAAAGGTATTTGAGCCGTAGAAGTTTGTTCGTATATAGGGTTTTGACGATGTGGGCCTCAAGGTAGGGTACCCAGCTGATGCGACTATCTCAAGTCCCGTTTTTTCTATATTATCTTAACAGTGAAAAAAGAATGTGCTGTTCAGAGCATCAATGTTGATTGTGTATGGTATAATCACATTTTGCACAAAATATAAATTACAACTTATACCCCTATTCAACACAGGCCACGAATCGCCAAATCGCCACGAATTGATTTTTTTTGGATTCGGGGTGGGGGGGGATTCGTGAGGTTTCATTATTTTTTTTTCCAATCGTGATGTTGTACGAGTCATTCCCGATTCAGATACGATGTCGTTACGAATATTCGGTGGAATGGGCTCAATTCGGCTGGAATCGCGCAAGAATTCATTACGATAAGCAAAATGACATTAGAACATGCTGCACGAAAGTTAAGGCCGAATGCAGCACGAATTGGGCACGAATTTACAGAAATCCGCGACGATTCGACACGATTCGCGAGATTTTCTCTCACGATAGTTATTAAAAAAGGCCCATACATGCTTCCGGGCATCAGTTCCTAAATGAATGTTCCTCGTAAAGCAGCAGTAGAATTGATCCTGCAACTTGAGTGTTGAAAACGGCTTCTTATATAGCTAGAAGAAAACAACTACGTTAAAGTCGAGAGGCCCTGGCCCAGACTCTTTGACTTGGAAAAATATGGCAGTTCGCCATTGGCAAAATCACCAGCCAGGAGCTACTGACTGATCCTGGTTGTGCTCCAGAATCTGCCAAATCTGTTTCAACTTCTAGGACTGCTCACATGCGCGTGACGGGGTAATTATTCTTAGGGAAAATCCTTCTAATATCTCTTCCTTGGTTTTATTGCTTGGCTTAATCTCCCGATTCCCCACGAATGAGCTAAGAGTAGCTTCGAATGCACAAAAACGCCTCCGAATCGATTACGATTCAGTTACGATGTCCAAGAAAGCCTTAGTAATTTGGTATGAATCACGCACGATTTTTCGAATCGGGGAATTCGTGGCCAAAGTTTTGAACAGTTCAAAACTTTTGAGCCGAATTCCCGATAGACCTACGAATTGCGAGAACTCACTACGGACTGTGCGAATCAGTTAAGATCTTCACGAACTGAGTACGATTCAGCCACGAATCCAAATATTTGTCAATTCGTGTCAATTCGTGGGATTCGGGGCCTGTGTGGAATAGGGGTATTATGGAAAAAAACTCTTTTTATATTGGGGCTTTTGTCATTTGAATGTCTTTTTTGTAATTTAAAACGTTTTCAAAAACAAATTTCAGGAAAATTATTAGGCTGTAAAATAGTATTATCACCTAGGGTTCCACAAATATTGCTTATATTCTCAACATGTGACAAAAGAGGGGAAAGAGGGAATTAAATCAATATGACTAAGAAAATCAGGAAAAGCCATCATATTAACATTAGCTGATTAAAGAATACATTCATATTCTATATTCGTATTCTTGTAATGGAGCAATTTAAAATTATGTGCGAAAAATATTGAAAGTGTATTGGATAACTGGTAAGCCCTAAATTAAAATTTTATTTGTTTCCACTTACCCTACTGACCCTGAAAAAAGGCTCTACCCCAACATTCCCCCCCCCCAAAAAAAAAAGTCAGTCATTTTTTTTTTTAAAATTTCATTGCAACAGAAAGGACCAATGTAAACAGTGTTATCTTTATAAAAAATATTCCTAGTTAACAAATTTATTGTGTATTTAATTGTATTGTCTATAGTTAGACTATTGACTATTAAGTATAATGGGTATCGCATTTGAGAAATTAAAAAAAAAGAAATTCCTACCCACTGACCGACCCATACAAGTAAAACAGGGCCGGGTAAGGGGAAACAAAAATATTTTAAGGTTGGCCTAAAGATTTTTAAGTGTCAGTGCTTTTCTCTACAAGTTTCTCCAGTTGATAAACTACAGTCATTCCTCTCTAGAGACTTTCAAGATTATTCAGTTGTCTTCTGCCTGTGTCTCAAATTCGTTTTGAAAATGTATTTAAAATTCGCAAATTGTCTTCATTATACTGATTAATTGTTATTACTTGGAAGATTTCTGGTGAAGCAAATTTTAAACTCTTCTTTATTTTCTCAGACCATATTTCGTGTTTTTGCTACTAAAATGTAGATTTAAAATATATTCTCTTATGATAGCATACATTGCATATCATGATGGGAGGCCTATTGCTGAGGCCAGAATTTTTTTATAAGTTGATTTACGAGAATGTTTTTAAGATTAAGGGTCGGGGGACAAAAAAAGAAGCTCTGAAAATGACAAGTTTACTGGTCATGTTCAGTTTTTTTAATATCTCCAGAACAAACAGTAAAATTTGTAAGGTAAACTGTATTAAATCTTTTAATATTTCATCATTTTCATAAAATCTAGATAGGACAATCACTTTTAACAGTGTCACTCTCAAAATACAGACAGAATCTAAAACATTTTTTTTCAAAAAAGCAAATAATATTTATAGCTGGTGGATAAAATAAAAAATATTATTGAAATTAATTATATCTTACTTTCCGGAAAATTACAGTAGGAGGGTTTGTTAATCAACTAATAAAAAAATCTGGCCTGATGAATCTTATCTGGATGCTCACTGCCACCAATCAATCACTCATAAGGCATTAGGTATACAGGGTTCAAAAATTTTCTCACTTGCCATGTCCTTGCTCATCTGCTTATGTACTTAGGCCAGAATTTTTTATAAGCTGATTTACGGGGGAATTTTTTTCAGATTCGGGGTGGGGGGTGGACAAAAAAGGTCTGAAATTGACCAGTTGACTGATCATTTTCAGAGTTTATCTTTTTTTGATAACTCCAGAAAGATAACAGTAAAATGAGTAAGGTAAACCAACAGTCTGTATCAAATCTTTACACATATTTCATCATTTCCCTAAAACTCTAGACAGGACAATCACTTTTTAACAGTGTCACTGACATACCCTCAAAATATTTTTTTTCAACAAAACAAATAATATTTAGAGTAGACGGATAAAATAAAAAATGAATTAGATTTTTTCCCTACTTTCCAGAAAGTTACAGAAGGAGGGTTTGTAAATCAACTAATAAAAAAACTTCTGGCCTTATGTAGCCAAGTCCTGATCAGACTGCTCCATGATTCGTATTGTTTGCTTCAATGACAGAATCTTGTCTGGAGTGCTCTTGAAGATATGCAACTCACATAAAAAGTCGAGTAAATTTTCATGACAAAAATGTAGCGGGGACAGGAATTAATGAGCCATGGAATGTGATTTCCAACAATGTGGGATTTTGACTAGTGTAGACTTAGAATAGCCTGTCCGGCCTCCTTTAAGCTTAGAAACGCCAAATGCTGTTCGGTCAGTAGCTTAACACTAATAGAATATTCAAGTGACTAGCAAAGGCTCTGATCAGTCTGCGCAGGCTGGTCTGAGCCTTTTCTGGTCGCACAAATCACATTGTTGGAAATCTCATGTCACGGCTCTAATGTAAGAGTATACATGAATTTTAGAATTCAATTTCCCTTATTGTCACTTTGTAAGGATTTTAATTTCGTGGTAAGAGATGAAATCTAATTATAGATATATTTAGAAAATTGTGCTCTAGAATAATTATGTTTATTGTTTGACTTCAACTCTTTCCTTGCTGCGGGGACGTTAGTCACCTGTAGGCAACCTTTGCAAACAGTTTGGATCCAGATTAGGACCGACAGAACGTCCTGATCTGGATCCCTACCGTTTGACACTCTGATTGTATTCCTGAAAGAATATTTTGAAAATTATAAATTTGAGCAAAAGTCAGCAGACGACAAAAAAGCACGAAAAAGCCCAGCATGCTTAGAGTTAATGTTAGTTTTGTAGCATGATTATATGATCCGCGACATGTGATTACCAACAATGTGGCATTTTGACAAGTGTAGAGTCAGACAAGCCTGTGCAGCCCCCTTTACAGGCGTAGAAACTCCAAATGATGTTCAGTCAGTAGCTTAACACTAATAGAATATTCTTGAAAGCGGCTAACAAAGTATCTGATCTGTCTGCGCGTATGCGCATGCTGATATGAGGCTTTGCTTGTCGCACATACCACATTGTTGGAAATCTCATGTCACTACAGCAACTTGACATTTGCCGAGTTTTTAATATCCAATTTCTGCTTAATCTGGCACAAAGGATGCACGAGGGTTGATACAATTTAAATTAACTTTCAGAAACAGATTAAAGTAAACCAAGTTTTCTTTTCAAACTTTATTGTGTTAACTATATTGCTTGAGTATGTATCCACTTAACAGAAATAACTTGACCCTTAATGCGCCAATAGCAACAAAAGTCGTCTGCTTTTCTCGTCTGCTGAAATGTTTAAGAAGCCTCTGTGGCAAACAGTGTGGACCCATATCAGACTGCTCCTATAGGAGCAGTCTGTTCTGGGTCCACGCTGTTTGCTTGTCAACTTAAATCGTCAGTAATGTTAGGCAATTATTTGCAGCAGACGACTTCAGCAGACGACATTTTCAGATGCATTTTTTCTTGGCGCTTTAAAGGTTAAAATTGTTTCAGATGTGGATGCTTCACAAGGAGTTGGTAGAATATCTCCCCAAATATTAATGCATTTCATATTTAGTCATCCCTTTTCACGCAAGTCACGACTTTTGTCATCTACTGTCTTGTATGCTTATGTTCTTACATTGCCAATATTGCAAGCAAAATGGACCAACTTTGGGGTGTTCTTAATGTTTGCTTACCATAATTAAATCTAGTCTCAAGCGCATTTGAATATACTAACCAGACAAAATTTTAAAAGCAAAAATATTGACCAGATAAGGTGAAAACAGACTTCCTCTACATCCCATGCTAGAGGTCTTTCCAATAACTGTGGAATCTCATCAATGCACTAGCTATTGGCACACTCAAAGTTGGCAAAGAAAATGGTAATTCTGATAATTTGCATGCGCGGATAGGAAAAAATTCGTCAGGGAGGGGTCCTGATATTTTTTTTCTTTTTTAGTCATTAATATATTTTACAGAGTGCCTTGCGGAACGCCCTCGAGAAGCAGTTGGACCCAAGGGGCCAATTGCTTCTCGAGGGGGTCCGTACCAGTATTTCTAAGTAATTTTCCAGAGGGTTCGGACTCCTGTCCCCCTTTGCATCCGCCCATGATTACATAGCTGGCTCATACTGATAGCTTTAAAAATATTTTCTTTTAGCCACGCCTCCAAGACACCAGTCTATTCATGCGCGTGAGATGAGTGAAATGTCAGGAGACGATGATACTTACGACTATCACACAGTGACCAAACCAGAACAGTAAGTTAATTTTATTACCATTTAACCAACCATAGTCTAGTGTACACTGATCTCTTTCAGTTTAGGTAATCTCTTCTCTTTGTCAATTTCATATAATTGCAGATGACGGCGCGCATGGTATTGGCGTACAAAACGTAACGTCGAATTGTAACGTCGCGACGCTAAATTCTTTTTTCTTCTCCTTATATTTAGCTAGGCGCCTTGCATCTAGAGAGACTTTCATCATTGGTAAACTATATGAAAACCGCTTTCTAGCTTTCAAACATCAATACACGTCAGAATAAGTATTTCCAACTTAGTATACACGCATATACAAGAGAACTGAAAACGGCAGCTTTTTTCCAAATTGCCTCGTTTGACGTCTCTATGTTTAACGTCATTTTTACCGCCGGTAACAAAATTTAAGACTGAGGTAAATGTTCACATTTTCTTTATTTTTCGGCGGATAAACTTCATATATTGCATTTACAAGTAAGCAAGCAAAGTACATTGTGGAGATATAATTTTCAAATGAATTTAATTTTCAACGTTAAAGCTATGCTTAAATTTCAAGAGCTTGTGTATTTATTTTGATGAAAATAGTGTTTTGGTAACAAAATTTAAGACTTGGGGTTTTCATGAACATTTTTAAATGGTAAGCGACAATGTAAATATTTTTTAATTTTCTTTCACAACGGGAAAAGTACATTTCGAGCAAACAAATAGTTTGTCAATAAAACGCTATCAAGATTAAAAAATCACATACCGAAGAGACCATGCCTGTATTTTTCGCGCGTTTTTTGACACGAGTTACAGATTTTATTTTACAAAACTTAACTTTCTGAGACGCCGTTATGGAGAAATAAACAACAAACTGGATATGACGTTGAACAGTGACGTTTCAGCTTTGACGTAGACTAAATTCCGTAAAAAATGACGTCAAAATGGCGTTGTAACACGCATTTGCGCATGCCTACTACAGCGGTATTGTTACAGAGTTACAGACGTTTTACCTCTAAATTTTGAGTTCTTGAGCTCTCCTTTAACTGTTTTGATAAATAAAAACTAAGAATCAATAAACTCTTTACAAGGTAAACGTACACCCCTAGTTTCAAAATAAAAAATATGACCAGAACATTATTAATCGGTTCCTGTAAACAGAAAAAAGGCAAAATCACGTTTTGTACGCCAATACTGTGCGCGACGTCATATGCACGTAAAGATTCATCCTTAGAAATATGTCGGCTATTTCGCTAAATTTTTGGTTAGTTTCCTTCTTCAAATTTACACCTAATGCTGGTAATAAAACCAATTTTGTGTAGTTCAGCTTCAAAAATAATTCCTTAAAAGCATAATTATATTTGCCTTACTATACCAAACAGAAAAAGAAACGCATACAGTATACAATTAAATTACCAATTTTCAGAAAGACTACAAGTGATAGGCAATGACGTTTATATCAGCTAGCATTTTACCTCATAGAGACGTCTCTCAACGCATTTGCAAACAGAGCAGACCCAGAGCATGCAGTTCTTGTCTGATTAGGGTCTACTCTGTTTGCTTTTGAAATATTCTACTCAACTCAAATATAGAGCACATATATGATCATACTGTAGTGGACCTGACAAGTTATTTCTTTCTTCTATGTACCAATATATAGAGAATACTAGGTGAGTGTCTTTTGATATCAAGTTTACCAGGCAAGGCTTTGAGAACGCATGTTGACATCGCGAGGCTTGCCAAGCGATTCAACATGCGTTCTCAAAGCCAAGCCTGGTAAACTTGATATCAAATGACTCGAACCTGGTATTCTATTTATCAGTTTACCCATTGTCGAACACTCTTCAAATTAGCGATTATGATGTAATTTTAGATTTTGTGTTGATTCAGCGTCATTAGCGACGTCATTCAAAAATGCAACGTCAACATGATCTGATAAAGGTAACATGCCGTGAGATAGGAAACGTTTATTAGGTTATGTTGAAACAGTTCAGTTAATATTAGGGGTGACTGATAAGAACGTGTATTATAACCAGGCATTTATGCCAAGGGGTATATAGTTTTTGTCCTTCCATTCGTCCATTCATCCGTTAATTCGTTTGGTGGCGAGTTCGTTCGTACTTCCGTTACGTCAGTTTTGGTTAAAATGTCTCTAACAGTGCTTAACTCAGTAAACACTGATCAGAAAACATTCACCATAGACCATAGTTACCCTGGATAGTTAGCATTAGTTAGCATTGATATAATGACTTCAGACCTAAGGGTCCCTGCCCCTGGGTGAGGCTGTAGGTCAAAATCTAGGACACCATTAAATTGTAAGACAAAGTTAAGGATAAAGTTTCTCCAAAGGTATACATCTCAATAACTACATATCAGAAATCATTTAATTTTTGAAATTATAGTTACCCTGGAGGGTTGGCATTCATATCGTGACTCCAGACTCCAGGGTACCTGCCCCTGGGTAGTGCTTGAGGTTAATGTCTAGGGCACCTTTAAAAAGTGCTATCTTGTTTTTCCTAACAGTTCAGATATCTAACCAACCATTTATTAGAAAGCATACATTCTTGGACAATTAAAACCCATTTATAGTTGGCCTGATGGCTTCAAACCCTTGGGTTGATGCCCCTTGGAGGGGGCTAGAGGTCAAAATCTAGGACACCTTGATTTTTTTATATTTTTTTTTCTTTTCTATTATAGAATCATTATTTTTTTAACAATAGGTACCACTTATGACTGACTTTCTCTGTTTTGGCTCAATGGCTTCAGACCCTTGGGTTGATAACCCGGGGTGAGGTTAGAAGTCAAAATCTAGGACATCTTATTTTGTTTCTTTTTTTATAGAATCATTAGGGTACTATTTAGCAGGGTGGGTAGTCACGTGGTTTTGCTTGGATACACTGTGCGGATGTTCGAATACACTGTACGGACATTCTGACCGAATGTAGGTAGATTTCTCTATGTTTCCTCATCTATACCCAGAAAGTTATACACCATTTTCCAGCCCACATTTTCCCCTATCAAACGCTACCAGGATAGCATCTTTAAGCTTCTTACTTTGAGCACTAACTCCGTCACAAATGTTGTCCATACAGCTTATTTCCAAACTCAGGCCCGATCTTCGCCGCTAAAAATTTTGTGACAGAGTCTGTACTCAAATCAAGAAGCTTTATGAGGATATCCTGGCATCGTTAGATCGGGAAAAATGGGGACTGGAAAATGGTGTATAACTTTCTGTATAAAGATAAAAAAAAGACGCAGAATTACCTACTTACTTTTGCTTAAAACATCGGTGTGGAAAGAAGTCCGCCATTTTTTCCGTACAGTGTATCCAAGCTAAAACCACGTGACTACCCACCCTGATTTAGGACTGACTATCTCTGTGTGATTTAAGATTTTAGGGATCATGACCCAGGGCGGTGCTGGAGGTCAAACCCAGGGCGCCTTTAAAGTGCTTTTCTATTTTGTTTGATAAATGTGGATACATTACCAAGCATTTATTATAAAGAATTCATACATGGACAATTGGTACCATACATAGTTGGCTTTGACTCCATGGCTTCAGACCCTAGGGCTCAATTGGTACAATTCATTGCAGGTTTTCACTCAACAGCTTCAGACACCTGCGTCTACTTGGGACATCATAATTTTGTTTTCTTTTATACAATCTGCATTTGAACAGGTAGTTATTTGGGCCGGCTTTCTCTCTTTGATTTCAGACCTTGTACACAGTTTATGAACCAGGGTGGGACTAGAGGTCAAAATCTAGGACATCTTTAAAAGTGATATTTCTTCTTTCTGACATATGCAGAAATCTTACCAACCATTTATTAGGAAACATTCATGTTTGGATAATTAGTAACGTTCATGACAGGCTTCCACTTGACTGTTTCAGATGCATGGTTACATGCCAAAGCTCTTTAGACTTTTGGGCACAGGGGAACCTTTTAGGCGCAGGGGGTCGTGGTTGGGAGAGTAAAGGCATCAGCTGGGGTATACATGCCTCTCAGGGCACTATTTCTACCTTATAAAATTATCTTTATTGGTGGAGCCTAGCACGAATATCATAAAGGAAATGGTTAAAATATGTACTGCTGTATTGCATTATATTTTGTAACCAGGGGTCTAAACTTTGATCAAGAAAATGGCAATAAATCAGATTTATGTCAAATTGTGAAATAAAAGTTGCGTCTTTTTGATGCTCAGTCACTAGATTACCTTATGCAATGAGAATCGTCTTAGAAGGCTCAATGGTACCCAGACATTAATTATTTACAAATAATATCTACTATTTAATCATATGCTGGTAGCCCCTATAGTGTAATATCCTCTGATTAACGATTCCATACTGGCGATAAACCTTACAAAATACCAAAGATTTGCGCATTGTAACAATCTTGTGATAGAAAAATTGATTTGGGAAAATAGCATGAATAACCTTTCTATAAAACACATTTACCTTTTGCATTGGTGTATTTTGTTGATGCACATGGAAGATACAGCTACTTTTCTAAACCATGCTGATGCCATAGTAAGGTTTGAATCGAACTTAGTATTTAATGATAATTAGCATTTTTGCAATTAAATGAGATTTTAAAGAGTATCACAGGGATTTCCATAAGAATTATGTTTTGTTCAATCAAGTTACTTCTAACGTTTTCTCATAGATAAATAACACTTAAAACAGTTTTACAGTCGTAGGCGTTTAATTCTCTAGGAAGTATACATATAAAAACTCTTTAATATAATACCTGTTAATTACCATTTCCTCCATTAAGATAAATTCAGTAAGATTGTTGAAAGCTATACTACTTTAGAGTAAAGTAATGATTGACTAATCTGTTAAACATTAGTTTAGATCTAGTAAAGTACAAGAAGACACAGGCAGAACATGTAGAAGTTAAAATTGTTTTAAGTAGCAATGGCTTAATGTAAATAAACAAAATGTATACTATAGAAGAATGACTTGCTCTTTCTATGTGATAGTTAAAAAAACGCATATATTTCAAACTACAAAATTCCTTTCATAAGGAGGACGAATAGGAGGCAGAAACATTTTGGCTTTTTTGTGTGTTGATATTTTTCATATTCTGGCCCTTCAGGAATAATGGGTTCTGACAGAAAACAAAAATCTGCTTTAGCCAGTGCTGGGGGCGTGAGAATTGTTGCACTTTTCATAAACAGACTCTATAAACCAAAACTGAGTCTGCTGTTTTCTTATATTGAAGGTCCTTTTTTTATTTCTAAAGATCCGTTTTTCCAGATTATTTTTCTCCATCCCAAAATATTGAGAAAATTAAAACAGAACAAGAGAATGGAACCAATTAATAGATTTATATACAATCGACTGTGTCTAGAAAATGCATTTGGAATTACCCTGGTGGATATGAAGCAGCCATACTAGATTTAACAGATGGACACAATTTTTTTGGAAAAAACTTTGGACTTAGAAGTGATAGAAATGTGTGAATTGGGAACGTAATACCTTTATATAAACTGGAATAAGAACAAGTATATCATGTGACTTGACCAAACAAAAGGATTATACTGCAAAAGTCAAAATTATGGCGTTTGCCAGTGTTTGTTTAAATACCAAATGTATTTATCTACCATGTTTAAATGCAAAACCTTTCTAAACGATATCCAAATAGGGGAAATTTGATTTACCTAGTTAAATGATTGAGTCAAAAACACCTTTTCTCTCATTCGAACTGAATGACTATTTATTTTTTAATTCCTTCAAGAAATACTAAAACAAAGAAATTAAAGTAGTATCTAAAAATGTTTCATCTAAAATAATGCTTTCGTTGATCAAAAAATATAATAAATCAGGGAGTGCAGTTGCTAAGTGGTAGAGTGCTTGACTCGAGACCAAAGGGCAGCAGGTCTGAGCCTCACCAGCGTCACTGCGTTATAATCCTTGAGCAAGACACATTTATCCTAGCTTAGTACTGGTTTCAACTCAGGAAGACCTGTCCCTGTTTGACTGAAATATTGTTGATGGGACGTAAAGAATCAAATCAAACAAACAAACAAAAACAAAATAAATCATAATATTAATTGTCAATAGTGTACCTCTCTAATTAAATGAGTTCCCAAAGATAATGTTAAAAGAGAATTTAATTCTTAATAATTGAATGGGAGCGCAATGGCTCAGTGGTAGAGTGCTCGACTCGAGACCGTAGGGCCGCGGGTTCGAGCCTCACCGGCGTCACTGCGTTGTGGTCCTTGAGCAAGACACATTTATCCTAGCTTAGTACTGGTTCAACCAAGGAAGACACGTCCCTATATAACTGAAAGATTGTTGATGGGACGTAAAGAATCAAATAAAAAAAAACAAAAAAAAATTAATTGAATACTAGTTTAATCAGTCAAATTTCATGCTTATCCATTAAATATTGCATACTTAAATATAGAAATTATAAAGAAAATGTATGTTTATATTTCAAATAATAGTAAATAGCAATCCAAAATGTATTTCTTTTATGCTGTAAAAGCCTGTAAAATAGTAACGAGGTTTTGTAATTAAATACAAAGGATCATACTCCTGGGACTGTAAAGAGAGACTTTTACATGAGAAAGAAGCTGTGAATAGAACGAGCGAAAGGCAATAAAAAACTTAATAACTGAAATACAAATAATGTACGAGGGTCATTCAAAAAGTAACCAGCCTACCATATTTCTGTTCAAGATAGATCTATTTTTCTTTTATAAAATATATCTCTATCAAGATACTCTTCGACATGATGTTTGAAAATAACATTATCTGATATTTTAAAACAAATAAAGGTAACATTGAAAGTGTGCTAAAATGACTTGGAAATATGCAACACTACTATTTTCAAGTGTCGTTTACAAAAAGGAAAGTGCATGTTACTTAAAACTAAGCTATAATTAAAGCCAATAGGATAGATTTTTATTTTTAAAAATGAGAAGACATTTCACTGCTCTTGAAAAAATTCACAGAGTTAAAAATTAAGAGGTACATTTTTCCTAAGAAAAAATAAAAAAAATATTTTAAAAATTTAAGAAATCAGACATTTTACTCCTTTCTATTTTGAGAAAATGTATTTATGATTATATTCAGCAGTTGATTGATATATACTTACCCACACTTCAACCGTAAAATGTTTCAGGAATGTAACTTTAATTTATATAAGAGGTCTTGCTGAAATCATAATGTACCGTTCAGGGGTTATGACAGACATTCAACAAAGCAGGTTATGATTAAAAGGGTATGATTGACTGATCAAGTTCTACTTTCATTTTTATAAATAAACGTTTTAAATTTGGATAAAATTGGGTTACAATGGATGAAACAATATATGTAATATTTAAGGTTCAGTTTGATTTTGCGTTAGAAATGTGGTACAGTATATTACCTAAAAGTCGTTGGAAGTTTTATGAACTGAATGCTTTCAACGTGTCTGAAAAGCTTTATGTTTATGTGTCATTAATTATGGTAACTTAAGTTATTATTGTGATTTATCAAATTAAGCAATCTTATCGTTTTTTATATCACAATGTAGGCGACAAACTTGCCGTTCTGTTGACAAATTACAAATGCGCACTTTATTTTCCATACTAAAGATATTTATTAATAGTAACAACGTTTGTAGTGTAATCTTGACGAAATTTTTTTAATAGTCTCACTGTTCCTACTTGAAGACGTGATAAATTGTCGACTAATAAACCAAAACTGCCAAAATTTTGTACAAATGTCTAATTATGGTAACCAAACACGCTGTGAAAATCTTGGCAGTGCCAGTCAGTTAGAAATAGGCCAGGCTGTTTACTTATTGAAATACCGTCGTATAGTACAGTCTGCCAGGGTTATGTTGTGTATAGGATCATATTTTGTTTTACTTACATGGTTCTTGCTGTAGTATTCTTTGGTATAAGGATAGAAACAATCCCGCTCATTTTCACTCTATATGTGTGATGACTTGCGTGAGGTAATAATTTAAAGCATATTTTAAAAGATGAAATAATCTGGCCGGTCTACTAGGTATGTCCATGTATAAATTAACTGCTTATCAGCAAAGAATAAACTGGTGAAGGAATTACCTATCTGCTGATAAAATCACTAAAAGAAACGAAGAAAATATGAATCAGACAGATATGATAAAAGGAGGCATTCATGAGATAGAATGATAACGTATTTACACAGGGAGGGAGCAACATTTAAATGAAATGGTGTACTTACACAATTAAAGCATTATGATTAATAGCGTATAATGTTATCAAAATAGAAGATCTTACACGAGTGATCATTTTATATGAAATTAATTAAACAAGCTTTGGCGAGTTAAATAAATTCAATATGAAATGATCACTAGTGTAAGATCCAAAGGCTTGTTTATTAAATTTCATATAAAATTATCACTTGTATAAGATCCTGTTTATCATATGACCTTTTAAGTGTGATTTTAACGCCTTATCCTTCAAAAGTTGTTTATTTCAATAAAAAGTTGCATTGTTGTCGCGGACGTCGTCATGACAATACTTGTTCCCGCCAAAAGTGTTATCTAATGTGTGGTCATAACATTATTTATGACATGACGTTATCCACTGAATAACAAGATTTATATTAGTCAATAAGATAAAGTTCATTATAAGTAAATGAGTAATCTGAACACTATTGTGTCATAAAGAGTTATTTGATTTAAAAATTGCAATTCTGAATTATAGCGTTTGTGATGGATACATCACAATTTAAATGTCAGGGGAATACTATCACATGGATGTTCAAGAGAATTTTATGTTTTGTTCAATCAAGTTACTTCTTAAGTTTTCACATGGATAAGTAACACTTAAATTAGTTGTCAACCGTTGGTGTTATTTTCAAGGAAATATGCATCTAAAATCTATCTAATATTATAACCGTTTATCATTATTTCCTTTATAAAATAAATTCAGTTAGATTGTTGAAAGCTATATTACCTTAGAGCTAATTTATAATTGACTGATTTGTTAAACATTTATTTGGAGTTGAGAAAGTGCACAAAAATACAGGCCAAATAATTTAAACCTTCATAAATAGAACATCTAAAACATCTAAACTTTTTTATCGGTGACTGTGGAGGAGGCAACATGTAGAAGTAAAAGATCGTATTGAGATGCAGGGGTGTGTACCCCCTGGCTAAATGTAAATGAACAGAATGTATAATATAGAAGAATGACTTGCTGTTTCTATGTGGATAGTTTAACAAATAAAAAAAGAAAGTCATATCTCTCAAACTACAAAATTCCTTATATCGTAATTAAGAAAATGTTACTTGTGCGTTTAATGTTAGCTTGGTATGTGTAATTATACACTGGAACCTAATCACAGTTTACCAATTAGGGGATAACCATATTCAAAATTTTAATCGAATGTGACGTAATTAATTATATCAAACTATTTCCAACAATGTATCGCAGGCATGGTATACTGTGGCAAATCTTTGACGTTATCCAATCAGAAGTCGCGTTACAAAAGCAAGTGCGTTAGAATTATTTTCAGACTGAGCTGACATCATATTTGAAACTGCTTCAATGGGTCTGATAACTCTACGTAGCTGTTGCAATGGGAGGAAATGTACAAACTACAGTAAAACCAGTGTAAACTAAACACTAAAAAAAAGACAAAACAAAGATCTTGATAACAATTGGAAGCTTATTGAAGGTCGAAGTTTTGGAGGATGCTCCAAGGTCTGCAGTTCTTTTGATCTGCATTAAGCGATAATTGGTCTTGAAAACCACTTTTCTGTCTTTTTGAGAGTGGCCGTTTTACACAGGTTTTACTGTACTCGTACGAAATCTGTACAAATTTGTACATTTCCAGTGGTTGAGTGACTTTAACATTTAGCTGTCGTATGAAATATCACAAGTTAATTGCCATTATCGTATTTTTATAGTCATTAAAGAGCACCAATACATGACATAGACGGTATAACTATACTAAAACAGACCCTGTAAACATAGTTTATTGACAATACATGTTAATATACAACTATAGTGCTAACCAAAAGTGACAGTGACGTATATTTTGTTTACAATTGCTAAATGCAACACTATCGTGTACACTTCACTTGAGCTAACGCGAATCGACATATCGCTTGTGTATTAATCCTATCCTGCGGATAGGATTAATAAACAAGTGATCTATCGATTCTAAGTCCCTAATAATTTTGTAAACAAAACATGACGTCACTGTCACTCTTGTCTGACAGGACAGTACTGTCCAACTATCTAAATTTGTGGCTGCTCTCTTATAGAAACCAGTAACCATGTAATAATGTCATTAGGGCTACAGATATGTGTGTGTAATTAAATTGATTTTCTTTTTGCTCAATTGGGGGACATACATAGATATATTTTACGACTTCATATTCACCCTACATTCTGCTGTTGTTAAAACTAAAAAATGTTTAGCTGGCATGGAGATTTGCTATCTTTTGCAATGCATCATCGCAAGATAAACAATCAACTCAACTTTATTTTATACTGTAATGGAAGGAAACCTCTAAATGTTACTTTGCAAAAAAATCATATTTCGTACATTTCCAGTGGTTGAATGACTTTAACATTTAGCCATCATATGATATATCACAAGTTAATTGCAATTATCGTATATATAAGCATGCTGTCGACTGCCCAAAAGCTGTATGTTGAGGCGTTAAGTGATTTACGTAAGATGTATAAATTGTTCATACAACAATATGGCCAAAGGTATCTGTCTCCTTGATAAAAGGGCCAATTTTGTTTATACAGGAAAAAATTCATACAAGTAAGAGTTTTTGAAAGCAATATCCCCTTAAGTTTACAGAACAGAAAAAAGAAACCAATTTTAATCTGAGAATTTGATCCTAAGCACATTCATATCTACAGGCGATGACATAACCACATGCAAATGTTTCACAAAGAAATGTATAAAGCTGCAGGAGTTTTTGCACTCATGAGGTACTACCTATATATAGACATTGGTAAGCATTGATAGCACTGAAGGCACAAAAAATAAAAAAAAATGTCTAAGCTTACATCCTGGCAAAAACTGATAAAAAATTAATCTGATGATTATATGCAAACCACATGCACAATTTTAAACTGTGACAAATGATAAAAGCACCCTGAAGTCTCAAAAGAAAAATTGCAGGGGGGGTTGGGAGGGTTGCGTAAACAAGGTACCCGCTATCTATTCATCTTGAATGTAATACTACCTGAAAAATAACTAAGTTCAACTTGTAAAAAAGTGACAAAAATAATCTGAGGATTATATCCAAAGTTGAAACGATATGCACATCTTCAAACCGAAGCCAAAATTCAAAGATCGGCAGAGGGGGAGTTGTAGGAGGAGATGCCAATACAAACTACCTTAAATCTGTTCACTTTGGTCGTAAAAATGACTAAGTTTAACTTGTAAAAAAACAGGGACTAAGAGTATCCTTCATATGTATTGTTGTGGGACAAGGATATCCCACCCGAGGACCAGAATAATTGGTCAGAAACGAGGCTCTGCCGAGTTTCTGACGAAATTATTCAGGTCCGAGGGTAGGATTTCCTTGTCCCACAATAATACATCATGATGGATACTTTTTCGCACCCAATTCGTGACTTTTTAAGGTTTTATATGAATTCTGTCAGTTCCGCATATTTTTTTTTAGATTTTTTGCGTTTGTTCCAATCTAAAAAATAAGTTCACCAAGAATTTTCCAGATGCAGAAATGGGTTTAAACATAGTTTAGCACCTAAAAACGGAAGCGAAATAGCATTTCAAGCGTTGGTTTTGTTTTTATTGGGGTTTGGAACTAACGTTGGTATCAGTATCTATTGACAAAGACGTCGTGGCGCCAAACTGTGACAATAACGAGCGTCACATTGTTGTTGCATTTTAGTGACGTCAGAAATGTTTTGACGTCATTCAACAATGCGAAAATGGCGGACGCAGTAAATATTGCCGTTTGAGATTTCTACATAATTTTTACGCGTAAATTGACCTGAAAACAGCCTAAATTGTTATAATTTGAAGTCACGTGGATGGGATAAGCAGGTCATGTGGATGGGATAAGCAGGTCACGTGGATGGGATAAGGAAATTCCGCACGGCGTTTTGCCTATGGAACAGCTTGTCTTGAGCGATAAGTGGGCGAGAAAAACTGTTCTGAGGGGTATATACAAACAATATACACATCTTTAGACCATGAACTTAACATCTGTGAAGTTTCAAAAGAATAAAATAAAACTGCAGAAGTTGTCAATGCGAAATACCTTTAATAAAGTGACTTTGGCTGTTAAATGATTAAGATCAACTTGTAAAAAAGTATAAAAAATATTTGAAGATTATTTCCATACAATATGCTTATATTCAGACCATGGCCTAAACATCTCTACAGTTTGAAAGGAATTGGCATAAAACTGTAGGAGCTGTTGCCGACACAAGATACCTACTACTTGAAAAGGGAAGGAAGGGTGGATGGAAGGATGGACAGAAAGATGAAATGCCAAATATTATTTCTCCTAGCTTTTCTTCTAAAAAGGTGGAGGACGGATAGCATATTATGCTAGCGCAAATATGAAGCTGACTACATATAAAAATGATATTATAACCTTGGGGTCTGGTCTTTTGTGATTAATGGGTTCAGACATCCCGAAACAGAAGCTGGTTACAAGAGGGTCCATTAACTTTCATGAACAGCCTCATTCAAACCGAGTCTGTGTTTGCCATTTTCATAGCTTCTATCTTTTTCCAAACGATATGTTTTATACTCCGTTTATTTTTTTATCATTCTGCTTTACTTAATGTGTCCTCTTATGATTTGTATTGGCCTGTTTTAGTCTGCATTTTGTCTTTAACGCTTAATGCGCCAATCACAACAAAAGTCGTCTGCTTCCTCTTCTGCTGAAATGTTTAAGAAGCCTCTATGGCAAACAGTGTGGATCCAGATCAGACTGCTCCTATAAGAGCAGTCTGTTCTGGGTCCACACTGCTTGCTTCTATACTTAATTCGTCAGCAATGTTAGGCAATTAGTTGCAGCAGACGACTTCAGCAGATGCCATTTTCAGATGCATTTTTTTCTTGGCGCTTTAGTGGTTAATTTAGAATCTAATCACTGATTGAAAACACAGATTACATTTTGTGTAGGCTTGTCACTCTCCTGTATCAATACTAACCCCGAAAGTGTCACTGGCGACACTAGCGGCCAATATTAACCATTTTGATTCTGATATATTGATACAATAAGCATGGGATAGTCCATTTTGTGTTTTAAGGGGTCACAGGTCAAAATTTCTGAATTATGGTGTATTTATGTCACTATAGATTGTTTTTATCTTAGCAAACCGTGCAGACCCTGATGAAATACCGCCCTGTGCGATAAGTACCAAACTCTCAGGATCGGGCTCATTTTCATATTTGAGAATTATTGAATAGACTGTACCATGCTGTGCAGCCTAATTAATGTGGTAATGTGACATTGGTCCTAGTTTTCTGCTTTATATTTCAGTTTGACAGAAGATCATAAAACAATGATACGTGTGATACGAAAGATTAAATTTTTTGTTTCAAGACGAAAATTCCAGGTAAGTAGATTTCATTTAGACAGGACCCAAGATAAATATTTTTCTTATTTCTCACCCAAAACAAATGTTGGGGGTACTCAAAAGAACCGTCGCACTGAGACGGTTCTTTTGAGCACCCAAAACACATGTTGTATAAGAAACAAACTAATGTATAAGAAAATAATCGCAATTTTACGCTAAAAAATGTCACTTAACTGGTCCTATGTTTAGAATTTATTTTGGAGCCTACTCACCCAGTAAACATTCAAAATTGATCTCAAATTGTTTACTTGCAATTTGCCAAGCATGCAATGCATTTTCGTTTCATTCGTAACGGATTTGTAATATTCTACATTTATTTAAGCATCTGGGATCAAATTTAGCACTTGCTAACTTGCTAAATGCTAGTAGTTATTCCCCAAAAACAAGTTGAAATTACAATCACTTGCTATTTTTAGCAAATGAATTCAAGTTGTTCTCATATCTACTTATTTTCAAATTATGCATAAACTGCTTGAAAAACAGTGTAGATCCTGATCAGCCAGCTTCTGAAGAAGCTGGCTGATCTGGATCTACACTCACAAGGTACACAAAGTGTGATTTCAGAAAGGCAATAATGTTTAAATAAAATTTTTGCCACGCATCTTGTCAAACACATATGCTTATTGAATTTGTTCAATTTTTTAAAAAGTGATATATGAGTGAATAAGCAAGTTCGTTATCAACTTTAGCAAGTAAGAAATATGATGACTTGCTATTTTTAACAAGTGGTTAAAATTCTAAAATTTTATCCCTGAGCATTTCAAGCATTTGCAAACGGTTAAGAAATCATTTCGCAAGCATATGTAAGGCCTCCACTTCTTCTTGGTTGATAGTATCATGTTGGGCGATTTCGCATTGAATTTCAAATTTTTAATTTCATATTCGCGAGGATATTCGCTCTAGCTGGATATATGAGACATGAATGTCTCGATAATCATATAAAAGCTTGCGACTACCATTAAAATGGCGTTTCAATTGTTGACCGATAATGGCCCAACATTGTATTCTGTTCTTAGTGATAGTATTCTTATTCTTATGAAATGATACATACCAATATACAATTGTAATATATCTCATGCGTGGATCCAGAAAATTTTGTCAGAGGTGGTCCAACTTTGACATTTTTTTTATATATTTTATCTGATTTTTGTACGTTGATAAGGGGAGGTAGAATCCAAATATCACTATAAGCGAGCCATTATCGGCCCGCCAGCAAAACACCATTTTGCTGTCTGTTGATTATGGCCAAACATTTAATACTGACTTGGCAGCTTTCTGAAATTTCAGTGGATCCGGACCAGTATTTCTAATAAACCCTATATTTTTTGTGATTTTTCAGGTGAGTTCGGACCTCCTGTCTCCCTCTGGATACGCCCCTGCATCTATCTCCCTCTTAAGGACCTAGTAGTGCATAAAGTGCTGAACTATCTCGGACTGTGCTATTTTTGTTCTTATGTTTTCAGCAAGCTAGGAAGCCCTATGATGTGCGTGATGTGATAGAACAATACTCTCAGGGCCACTTGAATATGATGGTCAGAATCAAAGAACTGCAAAGAAGGTAATTTCAAGATCTATACTATCCTTGGCAACCCACGTATGACCCATTACTTTACTCTTTTTCATCATCACCATGATTAATGAAGAGAAGTGTTTTTGAGCTATTTGAGTGATCTCAATGATAGATCCACTTTGGTCACACTTTGGTAACGGAGGATGGGTGGATCCCAGTGAAAATTATTTATACATTTTTACCCTGCCGTATTAGCTTCCGGGCATAATCTTGGCATAAAACTGGGGCAAAATATGCAAATTAGATGGAATTCTCTAAAATTACAGGCATAATGCAGAAATTTTACGAGCATAATTGAGAAATATTAAGGTAATTCAGAATAGGTCTGGGCAAAAAACAAAATATTCTGGGCATGAGATTTCCAACAATGTGGTATGTGCGACCAGCAAAGCCTCAGACCAGCCTGCGCATACGCGCAGTCTGATCAGAGCCTTTGCTATTCGCTTGAGTATTCTTTGATTGTTAAGCTACTGATTGAACATCATTTGGAGTTTCTTAGCTTGAAAGGAGGCTGCACAGGCTCGTCTGAGTCTACACTTGTCAAAATACCACATTGTTGGAAATCACATGTCACGGCTCATATGCAATGATGGAATCTTTAAAAACAACATTTTTACAGCTGGAGATCTTATTTTCTAATTTTTGGCAATAAAAAAATCTACTTAAAATGCAGAGACCCATTAATTGCTTCAAGCTAGAATGTCCGATGTGAATTCAGTACATATAAAATATTTCAAATTTGATATAAATTCACTGGTTTAAGAAGTAAAGAAGTAAGCAAGTAGTGTTTCATAAAAATTATTACAGCTATCAGAAACATAAAACCCTCGGCTACGCACTGAGAGCATTATGAAGCCTCTGTCTTGACTCGAGTGACGAACAGGCTGATATATGTCTTTGTTCAGCCGACAGTTATTTCACATATAAGCCAGTATATTTTGAGCCTTTAGCTTTTTGAGTGATCTCATTGATAGATCCATTGCGATTGAAAAGAAGATTCTTTATACTGTTCAAACCGAAAAGCATCACCTTTACAAATGAAGTATTAAACACTGAATTTCTCTTACACAAAGAATGATCTAGAGCCAAATCTTACTGTTGTAATTGTGAATGATGCTTTAAGGGTTAAGACATAGAGAAAAGAGATTGAAATTTCAAATTAGTTTATTTTCTGCTTAAAAGCCACTAATGGACATAACACAATGATGATGGCATTTTCTTTTTATTAGTTTTGCGGTAACAAAATTAGCCATAGCAAACAACTGCTTCTGTCAAATTAACGAAATGGTGTTTGTTTTGACAAACCGAATACTGGTAATGTTTTGTTTATACTTTCCACAATCTGATAGTCTAAATTTCCAACAGGGGTAACCTTCATATTTCAACTGATATTCACAGAGACATGTTACATAATAAATCAAAGATAAGAATGACTAATAATCTAAGTTGAGGAGCTTAATGAGTACCTAAATAGTGGGGTGCTTGACTTTAGATTGAAGGGTTGCTGGTTCGAGCCTTACCAAAAGCACTGTGTTGTGTCCTTGATTGATTCGTCAATTGGGTTACCCTCACTAAATAAAGTCGTTACTTACTTACTTACTTACTTACTTACTTACTTACTTACTTACTTACTTACTTACTTAAGAAACTCAATTTATCCTCAGCTTATTACTGATTCAACCAAAGAAAGGTCCAGATATGGCGACATAAGTTTTCCAACAATGTAGTATGAGTGACCAGCAAAGTAAGTAAGGGTGCAAAGCCTCAGACCAGCCTACGCGTACGTGCAGTCTGATCTGAGCCTTTGCTTGTCGCTTGAATATTCTATGAGTGTTAAGCTACTTTCTGTGATTTTCCCCCTCTCTGGATCTGCCCATGCACACAGTCATTAAGCATGACCTAAAACTGTCATTGTGTGCGTCTGTTTATATGTGCCTTGTGGTCAATGTGAGTTTGTCACTTTCCCATTGGTATCCTTGGTCAGGTGTGGTTGATTGTATCGGTTCCTGATCTTTGCACACTAACTTACTTCACTCAGATGCGAGATGTTTGTTTTGGGCTGGTTGATCAACATAATTCAACTAGAGGTTTTCTTTTACTCAGACTGTCTATCAGTTAAAAGCCATTTCCTTTGTTTGATTACCTAAAGTTAATTTGATTGTTTCCGCAATGATATTTGCATAAGTTATGAAGCCTCCCAAGAAGTTCATAGGTTTAGATAAGCAAAATTTTGTCAGCGTAAAACTGTAAATATTTTCTTACCCATAACTTTTAGCATATGATTTGGGTGCTCAAATGAGACGGTCAAGAAATAAGAAACCTATTTTTCTGTTACACACTCTTAACAAAAGGCCTGGAGTTAAACACTTTTGTGTTTTAACAACAGCAGGATCTAAGACAAGGATCTGGCTAGTAATTTAGCCGCAACATGTGATTCCCAACAGTGTGATATGTGCGACCAGCAAAGACACAGACCAGCCTGCGCAAACACGCAGTCCGATCACAGCCTTTGCTAGTTGCTTGAATATTCTAGGAATATTAAGCTACTGACCAAACATCATTTGGAGTTTCTGAGCTTAAAAGGAGGCTGCACTGGCTCGTCTCAAATGCCACATTTTTGGAAATCACATGTCACGATCCATGAGGTTTTATAGCCAACAGGTTACCCTGGCTACTGTACATTCTAAAGTTGTGATTCTGTTGTTGTTGATTAATTGTTTATTGTTGCTCCCATTGTATTCGGTCATTGTTTGTGATGTTATTACTTTTACCCTCCTCGTTTTGCAATCACATCAGTTTAAGTTTTCATACTATCATGTTGATGTCTGTATTCATTGTCTCTGACTCTAGACATCCTTCATTGGTCTATGGTCTGTGATTGTGTTATATTTTGGTCATACTCTTTCATTTTAATGATATGTGACATTTAGTTTTATTCTGATATTCCACCTGTAGCAGTTCAATTTCGATTTAATAGCAAACTTTATAGCATACAAAACTTATATTTGTCATTTAAACATTTCTCTTTATCTTTTAGATTAGACCAGACACTTGGCAAGCCTACATATCAAGGCAACGTAAGAGACAAAGATAAACTCACTCTATGTTCACGAATGCATTCCATGGAAAACCAGGTAATTTATATATAATTTTTGCAAGATTGCTATCAGGTTAAATGATTAATCTAAATGGATTACTGTTAATCACTTATATTTGGGATGGTATTTTTATTTGGCTCTTTGGCGAAAAAAACAAAAATTGCCAAATTATGAGATGGCGAAATATAGTTTTGAATTTAGTTATACAAGAAGCAATAAATGGACACACGCCCTTAATTTGATGGTATCTGTATCATTAAAAGAATCCAGCGGTAGAGTATGTTTCAACGTTGAGAAAACCACATCTTAAAAGGGGTTACTTTTAATGGAAAGAATATGCTCCCGAATGGGAACATATTCTTTCCTTTCAAACGAGCCCCTATTAGAATAGATCACATCTTTAAAATAAATGGAGAAACCCCCAAAGTTAAACTACGCCAATATGCCAGTCTTTAAAATCGCCAAATTTTGATGCCCTGAATATCAAGTGGTCTACAGTTAATGGACAGTGGAAGGCTAGTGAAAATGAGTATGACCATATGGGCCTCGACGCGAGAAAACCTGTCTTCGGGGGTTTACAAACAACACAGGCGCAGACCAGCCTGTGCATCCACGCAGATCTGACCAGAGCCTTTGTTTTTCGCTTTTTGGAAAGTAATATATGTAAACTTTCTACAGGTGAAATTTCAATTCATTAGCTAGTCTCTGTAGCTGAGCAGGCTGCTTTGAATCTCAATATATCGGAAATCCGGAAATCTAACTTACTTAAGCAAATAAGAAATCAAACACATGTCAATAAATTCGTCTACAATAATTTTATGTGATAAAGTAAAGGTATCGTAAGTAAAACAGAGATCAAGTGAAATGAAAAATTCTCACTTAAATGCTTCTTTGGAAACTGTTTTTAAATCAACGAACGATATAAAATTGCGTAACTCTCAGTATAGATAACTCTCGTAACTCTCAGTATAGATATCTGATGCGTATTGTACCATCCAACCAGTCCTAAACAAAATGCAATATTGTTAGTTCAGCCTTGTGCACTTTTTGCTGTATGGAGATAGAAACTGTTTAACATCTGTTCTGGGAATGTGCACATGTACAACAGTTTTAGACACCAGGGTTAGACCTTCTGCAAGTATGTGATAGAAGGGTCGAAACTAATGTTGTGAGAACTTGTGACCCAACCCAATTGCTGAAAATTATTTGGCAATAAATTATGTTTAAACTAATGTGATAGTAATATAAACATAACAGTTAAAACAATAGCATTTGGAATTTGCCACTCACAACCTAAATGTGATGCCATAGTGATAAACTGTATAATCTTTTTGGCAAAATATTTCATTTTTCAAAACAAGCCAAACAAAAAAAAGTTCCAACAAACATGTTTTCAAGTTCTACTTGTCTAAAAGAATTAAAATAGAAATACAGATAGCCGTGCTTAATGATTAGCTAGCCTTTTTTAAATATAAATGGGGATAAGTTTTAGATAAGCTTAATATAAAATAATTCCAAAGGGCGTGTGGTCGGTGGGGGATTTACTTTCTCTCTCTCTTCATTTGTTTTTTTAAAAAAAGTTATTCTTGTACTTTGTGCAAAGGTTGTTATACAAATCAAGACCGTCACTATGTTAAGGTAAACTCATGAATGTTGGTTAAGATATGTCTAGGCGTTTCTTACCAATGATATATAGAGTAATTTGTGTTGTACTTGATTGTATCGATTCCTGATCCTTGCTGTCTTTCTGACTTTGAATTGGTTTTTGTACATTGTGTGAATATAATAAAAAAAGTAAATGATAAAACAACAACAAACAATGAACCAACAATAACAGAAACACCGTCTTAGAATGGATAGCAGCTGAATGCACTGGGGTATTAAATATATTTTGCCGGTGCATTCGTCAGCCTCTATTCTACTGTTATCCAGTGGTGAAATTCATTTTTATCATTTAACATCACATCTGGGAGTGATATAATGGCATGTGATAAAATTGATAAACCACAAGTGAATTGAAACTCTGTGACATCAGTATAAATACTGACGCCAATGACAAAATTGCATATATGTTGGGAAAATCTTGAAGTTTCGACAGCAAAAAGAGCGATTTCTATATAATTTTAGCGCCATTTGATAAAATAGAATCTAGTATTTGTGCTCATTATGTTCCCCCAGTCAGGGTTTGGAGATATATTGTTTTCCCTATGCGTCTGTCTGTCAGTCTGTCCCTCTACTGTGCTCCACAAATAGAGTCAAATCTTGTAAACGCAACTCCTCCTACAGTTTTAGCTGATCGTTTTGAAACTTTTGCAGGTGTTTTTGTCTCGGCCTGAAGATATCATGTGATTTAGATATAACATTGAGTTGCCATTATTATGGAAACAATATATAATAATTAACGTTTTTGCAAATGATGGTTGGGCAATAGTTTACTGCCTGCATTAGCAGCTAGGAAACCTTTGCTGGATATGAGAACATTTTTGCTAATCCTTAGAGTCATTTTTGTCACTTTTTTCACAGTTTGAAATTGGTCATTTTTGGCAAGCATATTGACACTGAGTATCTTGTGAACGTAACTCTTCCTACAGTTTGAGCTTGATCTTTTTGAAACTTTGCAGATGTATTTGTCAAGGGCTGAAGATGTGCATGAGGTTTTAATGTAATCCTCAGATCAAGTTTTGTTACGTTTTTGCAGTTTGAACTTAGTCGTTTTTGGCTCGTTTCTGCCAAAGCATATAGACACTGGGTGTCTTGTGAACACAACTCCTCCTACAATTTTACCTGAATCGTCACGAACCTTTGCAGATGTTTTTGTCAGAGTTTTGATGATGTGCATTTGGTTTGGCTGTAATCCTCAGATTAATTTGTGTCACTTTTTATTGCACATTATGCTCCATTTTTGGCTCAACTCCTACCAAAGCATATATATACACTAGGTATCTTGTGAACGCAACTCCTACAATTTTACACAGATCTCTTGAAACTTTGCAAGTGTTGTTGTCAAGGTTTGAAGATGTACATGACATTTGGCAGATATCCTTGGATTTATTTTGTCACATTTTTTGCAGTTTGAACTTAGTCGATTTTGGCTTAATTTCTACCGAAGCATATAGGCACTGGCTATCTTGTGAATGCAATTCCTCCACAATTGTACCCATATATTTTCAATCTTTGCAGGTGTTTGCAGGATTCCATTTTCATGGAAATAATTTATGATAATTAACTTTTTTTCCAAATGACGGGTGGGCAATAGTTTACTGCAATAGCAGCTAGGATAAACATTTTCTGCTAAAAGAAAACATTTTCTGCTAAAAGAAGTCACCATCATTTCAGTTTGAAATTGCAATTAGTGACATTTGTTTCTTTCTGAATGCAAAGGGGGTGGGGGAGATATCTGTTTTGTAGGATAAAAACAATTACATTGTACTATTGAATTGATCAAACTCGTAACAAAAATAGTAAGTGAGTATGATCAGGAAATACCACAATCACAAACTGCAGACAAACCCATGGCACTGCGAGGAAGAGCCACACAAAACCTATGAGACTCCGGGAAGACAAACTAAGCAAAGCAACCAGCTCTCTCATCCCCATCAAGATGGTTGTGATAAACTGCTCAGCAAAGCCGCAAATTTTATCTTTTTCTTTAAACTCATTAATTTATTCAATAATACATATGCACTCATGTAAATTCTGTTTGTTTGTTTTTTTTCAGATGGGTAGACTAGACGAGAAACTGGACCAAGCTTTAGTTTTATTGAATGTTCTGGTAAAATCACAGAATCCAAGACCAAAGTTTGTAAGGAGCAGTTCAATACAACCTGAGACCGGGACATTTAAAAATCAATCTAGTCCTAATGTCACCTAACAACACGAGCATGCTCTATCAGAAACAGCTCATTATATCCCAAGACTGTGACATTTAGAAATCAATCTAGTCCAAAATGTTACCTAACAACACGACCATGCTCTATCAGGAACAGCTCATCACAATCCGAGACTGAGACATTTAGAAATCAATGTAGTTTTAATGTCACCTAACAACACGAGCATGCTGTATCAGGAGCAGCTCATCGCAAACCAAAACTAGGATATTTAGAAATCCATCTAGTCTGAATGTGACATAACGGCACAAACATGCTGTCAGGAGCAGCTCATTACAACCCAACATGGGGGCATTTAGAAATATATGGAATCCAACTGTGACCTAACAACATAAGCATGCTCATTCAGGGGCAGTCACTGTAATAAAAAGACTATGTCACTGAAATGATAGCCTCTAAAATGAGATTTAATAGAAATGCTTAGGCCAAGCATTAACGAAAGTGGTTAAAGGTAGCATCATTTTAAATGTTTTAAACAAGGATGAATGAATATTCTTTAACCAAGAATCAATGACAATGTTTAAACTGATCATCTATGGAAACAGTTAAAATGAGTTTTTATCAAAATGCTTGAAATTAGCATTAAAAAAGTGCTTGAAGTACACGATAATTAAATGGCTTGAAATGAATAAAAATAGAGACGTGAAATAAAGCTTTAAAGAAAGTGTTTTAAATGAGTATTGATAGAAGTGCTTGGAATGGGCATTCATAGAAATGCTTTAAAATGGCATGAATTTAAATGCTTGGAATGGGCATTAAAGGGAAATGCTTGGAATGGGCATTGATACAAAAATGCTTAAATAAGGTATTTATGGAAATACTTGATATGTACATTTATGGAATAGCATTTGCTTGTTGACTCAACTCAGGCCAGTACTCAAGATATTTTCAACAGACGATCTAGTGATGGCACTAAGAGGAGTGGTGAACTTTTGTTCACAATGATGTTGAACAACAGATACAGAAAATTTACATATCTACTTTCTCATATCAAAAACGCATTTGGTAAGGATATTGAGCCAAACATGGAATGCATATATAGGTAAAGATAACTATTTTGTTTTAATTCCAACTGATTTCATTCAAATATATTCTATTCCATTAACACTAATCTGATGATTTACTGTATTGAACGTTTTACACACGTTTTAATAATCTGACAAAAGTGGACCTTACAGATACAGAGAGAATTCACCTACAAAAGTGGAAATATTTAGTTTGATGAGTCTGTTCTTGAACTTTAATGAAATGCCCCTATTTCAACTGCTTTGACAGTTGAAACACATACAAAAATAGTAGGTGAGTATGATCAGGAAATAGCACAATCACAAACTGCATGAAATGCTTTTTATGGAAAGTCAGCCTCAAAATGCTGAACTATGCAGTTTATAATATTTTATCTGTATTATTTTCTATTTTACAAAATACAATTGACCATTTTAATTTCTAATTGTTAACATTTTGTTGGCATAATTCAAGTTCTTTGATTTGAACTTCAAAAGTTCAGGATTCGAAAAAATACTTTAACCCATGTTGTTAGGATCAAATTAAACATCATTGTTATCTCTGGCAATTCAATTTCCCATACAAAATGTAATCATACAGGTAAATGTAATTGTACAGGTAATTACGTTTAAAGCACAATGAAACAAAAAAAAACGGAATAGAATGGAATAAAACAGAAATTAAAGGTAGACGACCACTCAATATTTACTCACTTTTCTTTAACCCCATTCAAATCTACGTTTTCCATACATCATATTGCATTTAGGGTGCTATAAATTGTAGAATTTGGTGGTAACAATACTGATAAAAGTATTTGTTTTATAAAAGTCCTGAACTTGGAAACTCAAATCTTAGAACTTGCAGTTTGCCTACAAAATGTTAACAGTTACAAGTTTAACTGATCACTTATATTTTGCTAAACAGAAACTAATACAGTGAAAATGTATTGTAAACTGTCAAATTTAGCATATTGAGGCTGATTTTCCATAGAAATAAATACAGGAATATCCTGATTTTTTCATCCATGTAACAACGTTTTAAATGAACTGTATGTATTTATAAAAGAGCATTTTATTTTTATGCACAACTTATCATGTGAAAACATAATTCTATAAAATACTATCATTAATTAGGATATTAATGGTAAAAAGCCCAATCTCTTTATTGAATACAATGGCATTTGACCATACATTTATAATGTAAAAACTTACCTTTTTCGAAATACTAAATAAGGACTTTTGTACTCTAGAAAATAAGTCAGTTCAGTAAAACAAAGTTCTTATTACAGGAAGCAGCACAATTTAACTGAGTCTTTGCTATTCACACAGAGATACCATTGGAGACAATAAAAGCTATTTTACAGGCCTCCAGATAAGAGTGCGTACTGGAAAATTATTTTTTTTATTTCTCAACCAAAACATATGTTGTGGGTACTCAAAAGAAACGTCACCCCAAACACATGTTTAAATTGATGGGTAAGGAAATAAATGCAATATTAGGTGCACAAACTATCCTTATCTACCCCTATGATTTTTACAAACCAGATAGAAAATACCAATCTTTTAACTTGGGCTACAAATTCTTATCCTACGTGTCCGCAAGGAGCCAATCATTGCGCCTTATTTTGAGTCTGAGACTGTACTCAGGTTTTATAACCTCGATGCCAGGTGTTCTTATCCAGTAATTATGAAGTCAAATGACAGCATTTTTATGTTGAAGTGACGTCATTATGTTATGAACCATTTCATAATCATGCATGGACTTCTTGGAGCCTTTTTTAGTAATAAAAATGTGGAAATTATTGACAACCAAGAAAAATAATCCATTATTTGTGTGCGGACAGATAGAAAAATCCATCCCTCGGGATCAATTTTGTCATCACTCGGCAAGCTTTGTGGTGATAAATGGGGTGTTTTTCTATCCCACCATCACACTCCTTATATTTTATCAAAATACCAAATCCCACTGGATAGCAGAACACATGCATTTAAATTTGATTGTATAACTTTGTGAAGAAAGGTGCACTTTCTCCTGAAATACTTTGATATGTGTTTTATTACATTGTAACTTATTTGAAATATGCATTATATAACTACACATTATCCTGCATATAGAGAATACTAGGTGAATGTCTTTTTATATCAAATTTACCAGACAAGGCGTCGAGAATGCTTGTTGAGAATACTTGTTGAATTGGGAGGCTTGCTAGGCAATTGTACATGCTTTATCAAAGTCGATCCTGTTAGACTTGATATCAAAAGACACAAACCTGGTATTCTTTTTATCAGTTTACAAGTTGGCTACCTCTTCAAACTAGAGATTATGACATAATGTTTGATTTTCATCGATTGAACGCCATTATGATGTCATTCAAAAAGTGCAACGTCATGATGACTTGATAAAGATGCATGCGGTGACTTATGCAATATTTATCAGGTCAACATGCAAGAATCTAGTTAATATGAGAGGTGACTGATATTTGATTTCAATCCCATGCATAATATTTTTATTTATATGTAAAGTGTAATATTGTTTCATGTTCCACACAATTTTACCGTTTCAAAAGGAATGTACTTAAGTAAATGGGATTCGACGCGAGAACACCTGTCTTCGGTGGTTTGCGAACCACAAAGGAGCAGACCAGCCGTCGCATCTGCGCAGTCTGATCGGCGCCTTTGTTATTCACTTATTGAAAAGTATCATATCTAGACTTGCTTTTAGCGAAATTTCTGGTTTGAATCTCACTTTGTCGGACACCCCGAAGACAGGGTTTCTCACGCCCCAGCCCAAAACTAGAAAGGACACAAAGTACTGCATAACAAAACAAACATAACTCGCTCCCAATAGGAGCAACAATAAACAATGAATAAACAACAACAGAATCACCGCCTTAGAACGCACAGCAGATGAAGCCACTCTGGGTTGGGGGTGGGTGAAGGAGGAGGATGGGGAGGTGGAGAAGGGGGTGGCTTAAATTAATTATACGGTCCAAATTTTCGCCCTAGATTTTGCCATTGGTAAAACATGAAAACAGAACACAAATAAACGAAAAAACACAAATTATTACATTAATGCAATTAAATAAAGCAACCACCCTCTTCTGCTATATAGTCTCATTTAGGCGAAAACCTGCCTTGTCGCTAGAAAACCTTCGTGATAAGTATCATGATAATAAATGTGTCTTCTTGCATAGATACTGTTGTGCATATTGTTTAAAGCCTAGGTCAAATGAAAGAACATGCTGTTTGAACATTGGTTTAAACTTGACAATACTTAAAACGAGCCCCTAAATTTGTATGACTTGACACCAGAAAGTATTGCTCTACTTTGCACGACTCAACACAAAAAAATAATTGTTGGCTCTAAAAATTTTCAGCGCAGTTTATCAAAATAATATATTACTATAAAAAGATTGGTTGTAACGTTAATCTTTAATGCGCCAATCACACCAAAAGTCGTCTGCTTTTCTGGTCCGCTGAAATATTTAAGAAGCCTCTAAGGCAAACAGTGTTGACCCAGATCAGACTATAGGAGCAGTCTGTTCTGGGTCTGCTCCTATAGGAGCAGTCTGTTCTGGGTCCACGCTGTTTGCTTCTATACTTAATTCGTCAGTAATGTTAGGCAATTATTTGCAGCAGACAACTTCAGCAGACATTTTCAGATGCATTTTTTCTTGGTGCTTTAAGGGTTAATGTAGTGCAACATACTGATGCTTGGTGGTCAACCCAATCAAGGTCGACAGCTTTGCTTTACTCTTTAATTGCACGCCGGCGGGTTGGACCTCAAACTCTATAGATGAGAGGGTTAGGACCTGATGCTGTGTTTGTGGTTGCTCCCACCTGAGTTTAACTCTTGGATTATTTGGTCAACTGGTCAATGTAAACTGGTCTATATGATTGTATTATACTATGAGACTTAGGTTTAGCGTTTTTCATTTATTGATTAAAATGCAAATTGGTATGAATGTGAAGTGAAACAAACCATAAGACCATCAATATTTAATGCTTTGGCAATATTCATTTCCATTCATGGCACAAGCAGCCACGCAGCATCGTCACGTACTTGAAATGAGTCTCTGTTTCACCGCATAGGAATTCAGAGGCTCATTTCGAGTATGAGGAGATGCAGCATGGCTATTTGTGAACATAGGTCCTACCAGATACACAATAACAATGTGACTTGAGCTAAGACCCTTGTACAAAAAAAGTGTGGTGTAGCCCTTTAGGAAATAGAGATATTCAAATGTAATTTGTAATGGGCCTCATTGCGAGAAACCCAGTCTTCAGAGTTTCTGATGAAGTGAGATTCAAACCAGCCTGTTGAGCTACAGGGACTAGCTAGAAATTTGAAATTTCGCTCGTAGCTAGATATGATACTTTCCAATAAGGGAATAACAAAGGCGCTGATCAGACTGTGCCGATGTGCAGGCTGGTCTGCACCCTTGTTGTTCTCAAACCCCCAAAGACAGGTGTTCTCGCTTCGGAGCCCAAACTAATGATCGCTTAAGCGTTAATATTGATGTGTCTTAAGGTTTGTTTTACTTCATCTTTATATCATTTTAGATTTTAAAGCCTAGCTTGGTAATCCTCTCACAAAGAGAGAGAGAGAGAGAGAGAGAGAGAGAGAGAGAGAGAGAGAGAGAGAGAGCGCTGTTTTACTTTTCTTGCTTTTGTGTGTGTGGCTGTGTTATGTGTCTCTTCCTTGGGGTGCTGAAGGTTGGTTCAGGGTCTGTGATTGTGCATGTTCTAGTAATACCCACTTAAATTGATGCTTCTCATCATTTCAAAAAAGGTTACTATTGATTAATACAGAACCCATATTTTCAATTTTGCTAGGCGCACATTCTGGTACAGTAAATGTTCAAAGCATCTGCACTAATCAAAAAAGATGAAATTAATTTAGAAAATGTATAAATGAAGTTTGGTCACATTCATGAACATCAACCAAATGATACAGTAAAATTTCGAATACTTTTCTCTTTTTGTTCTCAAATAAAATGGTGGTTTTCAGGCCTTGAATTCACAAACTTCTTTTCGGGAAAAGCAAACAGGGAAGACTCTGGTATGGTACTTAATGGGTGTTTTCCTGTTTGTCTTGGCATTTTTGGCAGGCAACTAGGGTTCGCAATTGGAGAACATTTACCTAAGCATTGTTTAAATCAATGGAAAACAAACCAACAGCTTGGTCATCAATTGGAAATTCAGTCTGCGAAATTTCTATTTATAAATACTACTGGTAAATTTCCTTATTTTAAGCTTTAAATTCCAAAATGATAGAATATAATTTAGAATACACTTTGATTATTTTTCCGCATTAATAAATTTTGATGCATAATGACAAAATTCTTCTGACAGTAATTAAAGTGCAACATAAAGGTAATAATAATGTCCATTTAAGATCACCTACATCTCCACTTTTATATTAAAAAAAACAACAACAGCAACACAAGTGACATTTTAATGTGTAAATATTATCCAAGTTATTGCTGCAATCCAAGTTATTGTTGGCAACTTTGCTTTCCTTTATATAACAAGCAAGAAGGTCGGACCTCAGATTCTATGATGGTTCGGACTTAAAGAATTATCTATATATGAGAGAGTTAGGGCCTGATGTTGTGTCTATAATCGGGCCCACCAGGGTTTAAATTTTGGATTTATTCTACTTCGGTATTCAGTTGTATTTACTGTTAAATCCTTAGCTTTGTTTTATCTCCTTTTTATATCTCGATTTGTATTTACTAGGAGATGATAAATCGATAAGTTAGGGATCTTTCATGCCATGATGTTTGGGGAAGAATTTTTTAAATTGTTTTTCTCTGTCCCTGAAGATTGTTATAATCTTAGCATACAGTTAAGACCCTGACGAAAAGCAGCATTATGCTGCATTTCATCTAAGTCTTCACTGTTTGCCAAAGTACCTGTTTAGGGGTTTCCAGTATACAAAAGGTTAAGGAGGAGCGCAGTGGCTCAGTGGTAGAGTGCTTGACTCGAGACAGAGGGGCCGCGGGTTTGAGCCTCACTGGCGTCACTGCATTGTGGTCCTTGAGCAAGACATATTTATCCTAGCTTAGTACTGGTTTAACCCATGAAGAGCCGTCCCTGTTTAACTGAAAGATTGTTGATGGGACGTAAAGAATCAAGTCAAAAAGAAAAAAAAAGGTTAAGGTGGGTATGTTTTGATGAGCAGTATGATCAAATTCTTGTAAGTTCCTGAAACCCGCCGATCAGAAGCAAGTTTCCTCCCATTATACCAAACCAGCTGCTGTTTATGAAAATGGGAAATCAAAATCTATACATGCGTTAAGCAGATGCTGAACCCTTTTCAATCTTGTGGATCTTTCCATGCATGTTCGTAGAATAAATATGGAATTGTATATTTTGTATTTAACCATTAAAGCTCCAATCACAACTGCAGCAGACGTCAAATTTTGAGACATCTTTCACAATTGTCGAAAAAAATAAGGTATATTTCATGAGAATCGTCTGCCAGCTGACGATTCTCATGAAATATCATGCCTTATTCGTTATTTTTGAAAAAGCAGCAAAATATTGAATTGTCGTCTGCTGCAAAATATAGGTGGCGCTTTAAGGGATTGCCTTTCAAAATTTCTATACAATGATGTATTTCTGCCCCTGAAAATGAGTTTTATTATATCAAGCAGTGCAAACCCGGATAAAATACTACCGTATGTGGCATTTCATTTGGACTTCACTGGTCGCCAAAGTACATGTTCACCGGTATCCAGAATGAAAAATGTTAAAAACAGTTAAATAGATAAATGAAGACAGTATAATATATTTAGGGATAGTTTGCCCTTATTTGGGAAAACTATATATTTTCATTCCACCTAGGAATATCTGTTGTTGTTTTTCTTACTGTGCCCACAACTATTTTTGCTCAATACGAGATTCACTCAATATTTTGTGATATTTTTGTTGTAATTGTTTTCTTATCTTTGACTCATAAATGAAATCAGACAAAAAAGCTTGAGTTTGTTGTTCAATTTTAAAACCCGTAGGCGGGGTGGGATGTATGTATCCGTTGTGGACCTTTAACCCTTTCTTTGTGGGAAACCTGTTAACTCTTTACCTGGTAGCAGTGATTTTTGTCATCTGCTTACCTTTGCAAACAGTTGGACCCAGATTAGGAGCGACAAAACGGTCCAGGCCTCGAGGTTATAAAACTTTTTTTTATGCTCAACTCAAAAATTTCAACTCCTCATAAAAACTAAAATACCAACAAACGAAGAAGTTTCTTGCTTTAAGTATCTCATATGTTGTATTTATCCTGCTAATAAATGTTAAAATGCCAACGGTTGTTGGCTTTTTAACATTTATGAGCAGGATAAAGTTTCGTACTCGACTAAGTTGACCATGGGAAAAGTTTCATAACTTCAGGGCCTGATCTGGATCCAAACTGTTTGATATTCCGATAGTGTTTCTGAAAGACTTTTTTTTTTGAAAAACATTCAGCAGAAAATACCATATCATGAAATATTTTCCCGCATGCAAAGATATAAAGGGTACTTGGTATAACCAGAGCATACCAAAAGATAAAACCTACCAGATGGACACAGGTGAAAGTTCAATATTTTCCGAAATCCTGTATTTTAGAAAATCAAATCTGAAAACTTGCAGTGTGCCTAAAAAGAATCAAGGATTTCATGCCTTAAGCTAGTACCGGCCTTATCGGCATGTGTTCAAAAAGTTACATTTTTTTAAGGTTAAAAAAATGGACAAAAATAACATGACCTTACGGACCTTTTTAAAAAGTTATTTGATTTCAAGAATTGAAATATTGCAGTTTTAAAAAAACTCTTATTTCAAACAACTGAACAAGAAAATTAACATTTTTTGATAATACGCTACTTGCTATACTTCCACAAAACGCTTTGAGGCGTGACTATAACGGTAAATGCATAGAGTGAACAAAGGGTCATTACTTAGAGATCGTGGTATAGTCTGCCAAAATTGACCTTAGACTGATTAATTTTCGCCGAAATCTTCGTGATATTCGTGCGTTTTCGTGGAGTACTCCGACCGTGGTCACGCTTTTATAGAGAATATGAAGATAATGTCAATTCGTTAATGCAAATGGTCTGATAGCCTAGTGGTTAGTTGACTACTTACAAACCAAGTATACCTGGATCAAAACTTGGAAGGAAACTTTTTTTTATATAATGTCAAATTGCTCTCTTTTTTAAGTGAATATTGTTTCGTATATTTTACATCATCTTGTGATGAGCTTTACATTAGCCGCTTTTGAATTCATTATTCCCTAAGTTCCTTACTCTTTCCTTGTCAGCTGATAGCATTTGCAAATAGTTTGTACCCAGTTCAGTACCAACAGAACGTCGGTTTTAATCTAGATACAGACCATTTGATAATCTGATAGTGTTCCTGAATTTTTTTTGAAAAGTTAAGTTTGATTAAAAGTAAGCAGATGATAACAAAAGCCTCAAAAAATATTCAGCGTGCAAAGAGTTAATCACATGAAGGCTTATTGAAATTATTCACGGTGCTGTATTTGTTACATAAACGCATGCCAAATTCAAATACATGTATCCAGTTGTGCACAAAATCAAGAATAAAGACAAAGAAACTGGCAAATCAAAAAAAAAATGAAAAAAAGTTAAGTGCTACTGGACTCGAACCCACATCTTTTGAGTGCTAAAAAAACTCGACTATCCACTAGGCTATTGGATAATTGTGATTAAATCCATTGAGATTAGGATTTGCACAACAATCTAAAGCGCTCTTTTTACGAAGATTCACGAAGAATTAGTAAAAGGTCATTGAATATTCATATGTCTCGGGTCAATTTTGACAAACAATAGAAGAATATTGACTAATAAACGAAAACAAAAACAGCAAAACATATGCATTTATTTTATCTATTAAGCTAAAACCTTTTTTTTTCTAAAAATAATCGCTGATATCTACTGTAGTGTAGCCCTTTAAGTGGAACACTGTTTTTTGGCAATAACATTTAATCTAAAATGCCAATTTAAATATAATTGGAATAAATATATTTAAACCAAAAAACTCTAATCAAAATTATTTTTGAAGTTTGGGTACGTTTTCATAAAGGCGGTGATAGGATGGAATTTTAATATTCTTAATATGTTATGCCTTATAATATTCCCCTTCTATAGTACCTTAAAGAGACTGAGTCTGCAACTATGAACATTTTTCGAATTATTTTTTTAAAGCATTTGTAAAAGTAGAATTAAAGTGTGTTCACAATAAATCAGTTCACTATAGCTGACAACTGCACGGAAAAGTGAACTCTTATAAAGCAGGTGTGTTTTTCTCTTGTTGGTAATTATTTGCGTCCCTCCAATAATTATAGCCAGTTAATTTTAACATAAATGCTGTTATTTTGATACTGACAATTTGTTAAGATTTACGAAATTGGTAAAATGTATACCTGAACTTTAGTTTTTTTACTGTGTTCTTGAAAAATAGAAACATTAGTTCTAAAATTAAAAGATCAAAAGTTACAGGCTATGCAGCTTTAAGCGAAACGGATCACTGACTATCAGTTATATATACTAACATAAGCAACTTGCAATTTTAAATGTAGCTGCATACTGGTGTCTGTTGCTGTTTATTTGCCTACTCGACACTATTTTGTTTATTTCCAACTGTGCCACAATTATAATAAATCAAAATTAATTAAACAACAATGTCTACTGCCAAAAGGCCCTCTCATGTGGAAAACCTTGGTCAAGCTATTCCATAGCAAGTCTGCTTATTGATCCCAACACTTCCACATGTATGGTGTAAGCAAAACAGGCATTTTATTCGATCATATAAAGTAACGGTAATAGTTTAAATATAAAATTAAATGCTGCTGTTTGCGTATTGATTTAGATGCCCGTCCATCTGCTATTTTATCCGTATTTCCACGACTTCGTCAGTCTAATTGTACGCTCGCACATACAGACACATGTACAAAACAAACAGATGGCTAGAAAGACGGAAGCAGACAAAATGATAGTGTTTGGTAGACACTAAATGCAAAAATAACCCATTATTTCTAGACCTAAATAAGCAGCTTGGATTTAATTGTAAAATCATATACCAGTTGGTGCCCTCAAAACGAAAACCGTCTGCTTGTAATCACTAATGGAAATTTTATAAATGAGCAAATACTGCGAACTCCATCCAAGTATATTACATAAAGAAAACCCTCCTGTCTGAAACCACTGGGTCTAGATATGTGGTATGTAGCATTACCCAGTGAACCATATTTATATTTGTTTAAACTATGGCCCTGTGGACAAAAATGGCCCCACCAGGGGGATCACCAGGTACACCGCCAGTTTCCAATAGATACCTATATATAAGAAGATTTAAACAAAAACTCAGGTAAGTCATTCAGAATCACTTTGTCCTCTTGTTTCTGTGTGTCAATACTTGATATTATAACAGAGTCCATGATAAATGATGTTTCCATTTTAAATGTTTATTATATGCACGTTTTCTTAATAGACAATGCCCAGATATACAAGTAATAGCAATACTTGCATTTCCAAAATATACCTGGATATGAAAATGTCGGATTTTGTTGCAAAAAAACGAAAATATGTTGGCAGATCTTTATATGTATATACGACAGCATGTATTAAGTTGAATAAAACAGAATCAAATTTAAAACAAGACAAATAATAACTATAAATATTAAAAAACTTTATCAGTCAGATTACAAAAAAATGGACTTATTTTAATAAAAACACTGAATTTTAACCCAAATTTCTGACTTTACTTCATAATAAACTCAGGGTGTGGTTATATAAGACTCAGTAATCATTTTTCAGTATTTCTTTCCTGGTTTCAAGTATCTGCTGCTACAAATGGATTTCAGAAATTCGCAATTTCGTTTCTAAAAAAGAAGTTTTCACCAATTTTTAACACTACTGCCCCTCTTTGAAAAAGTAATTCCGGTGATCCAAGAAACTTCAACATCTTGCTGTATCATTCATACAATCATTTTCCATTTTACAGGTGGGGAGGTGTTCCGCCTTAACTAAGCGACTTTTTACCATATCTTTGCTCTACCAAAGGCCATGTACTGATCTACCAAAAGCTTTGAAGCGTGACTCTATTTACAATATAGATGTGTTGTTCTAGAAAAAAGGGTTTCAGGCATTTATTTACATGTATCATAAAAGCTTTGACAAACACATACGTTCCATCCAGACTAGCTCATTTTACGCATTCTGCATCAATCGTTTGAAATAGAAAAACCCAAAGGTTATTGGTCAGAGGTCGTGGTACATCTGTAGTTTATGTGTGTGTGTATTGGATAGATACGGTATATGTGCAAAATAATCTACCAACTGAATTTAGTAAAAGGACAATTTTCATAATCTAAAAAATATGCTAAGACGTTGTAATATTTCATGACTAATGGGTTATGAAAAGTAAGCTGACTTGTACTAATTATTTCATTATACTGAAAAAAAGAGACCACACCAAAAATCCAAATGCTAATGTTCGGGCTCGCCCAGACGTCACATTTTGGGCTATCATCCCCCCACCTCGAGTCCCATCTAGCTTTTCACATATATTATGTAAAATATGAGAACACACTTGCGTGCAAAAGGATTAGTTGGGACTCGGGGGGGGGGGGGGGGGGGGGTTAAAAATATTTCTCTATTTCCTATGTGTATAATACAAAAAGTGACCATTTTAGCTCCAAAATAAAGCCGTACATTTATGGAAATAGGAAATCAAATGCAAAAACATAAAATAGAGACCAACAGCGAACTTCTACATGAAGATGGAAGCATCTGATCGACTTTAATTTTTATCAAAATTATAGGCAGCAATACACTGTGATTCCCATTACCACCGTCAGAGGTCCTTCAGTGTTTTTGAGTTTGAAAGTCAGCCTCAAAATCCTGAATTCTGGTATAATCCTGAAAACTTTCACCCATATGTATAGAGTTTGTCATGAGAATACCTATCAACAGGCTTTGCAACTCGGTCAGGGATTGCGACCTGGTAAGACTCCATGCGCGGATCCAGAGGGGGAGGGTGGAACAGGGGGTGCGGACCCCCCCCCCCCCGCTAAAAAATCACAAAAATATAGGGTTTACTAGCAATATTGGTCCGGATACCCTAAGTATCACAAAGCTACCAAGCCAGCATTCAATGTTTGGGGCCATCGTCGGCACGCCAGCGAAACGCCATTTAAATGGCGTTTTGCTGGCGGGCCGATGATGACCCGCTTATAGTGGTATTAGGATCGTCCCTCTCCCTCATCAACTGAAAAAAAACACACAAAAAAACCGTTAAGTTGGACCCCCTCTGACAAAACTTTCTGGATTCGCTCATGGACTCGAACAATCCAGCTCAGCTAGAGACTAACTAGAAAGTTGAAATTTAGCATGCCGCTGTTTTGCTTTTTTGAGGTAAATAACAAAGGCGCTGACCAGAGTGTGCAGATGCACAGGGTCTGCCATTTTGTCAGGGGACTAGTTATTACTGGTTTAGAATCTTTGGCGTTAATACCTTGGGTCCTGAAGAGTTCACCTGACACCGATTCACAAGAATTCAGATCTCAATAGAAGGGTTAACAATGCCAGGATCAACCTGTGATCATCATTTGAACAAACTTTGTATGGTCCCTGATGTTACATACCAAGATCCAAGGTGACCAGAGAATAGTTTTCCTAACATTATATGGAGTCTTAGAAAAATATATTTGGAATACAAAATAAGTTACCTTGGTTAACCTTCACCTTTGGTGTTTACCTATAGTCATTGTTTGTTTGCTTTTATGCCCCCAAAGGAACTTTGGGAGGCACATAGTAATCGCAATGTCCGTCCGTCCGTCCCGCTTTCGTGCCGGTCCATATCTCCTATATTCTTTGAGATAAGAATTCCAAATTTGGTGTGTGGACACATCTTGGGATAGGAGTGTCGCGTACCATTTTCGGGTCACTGTGACCTTGAACTTGACCTCTGACCTAGTTTTTTTTTAAAAATAATCGTGTCCGGAGTATATCTCTTATATTATTTGAGGTAGGAATCTCAAATTTGGTGTGTGGATGCATCTTGGGATGACGAAGTGTCGCGTACCATAATTGGGTCACTGTGATCTTGAACTTGACCTCTGACCTAGTTTCTAGAAACTGCATTGAGTCTGGTGCATATCTCCTATATTCTTTGAGATAGGAATTCCAATTTGGGTGTGTAAATGCATCTTGGGATGACAGGGTGTCACATGCCATTTTTGGGTCACTGTGAACTTGACCTCTGACCTAGTTTTAAGAATTATTATGCCCGGAGCATATCTCTAATATTCTTTGAGTTAGGAATTCCAAATTTAATGTGTGGATGCATCTTGAGATAGCGGAGTGTCATGTACCATTTTCGGGTCACTGTGACCTTGACCTCTGACCTAGTTTTTAAAATAATTGTGTCAGGAGCATATCTCTTATATTATTTGACGTAGGAATCTCAAATTTGGTGTGTGGATGCATCTTGGGATGACGAAGTGTGCGTACCATAATTGGGTCACTGTGACCTTGAACTTGACCTCTGACCTAGTTTCTAGAAACTGCATTGAGTCTGGTGCATATCTCCTATATTCTTTGAGATAGGAATTCCAAATTTGGTGTGTAAATGCATCTTGGGATGACGGGGTGTCACGTACCATTTTTGGTTCACTGTGACCTTGACCTCTGACCTAATTTTAAGAATTATTGTGTCCCGAGCATATCTCTTATATTCTTTGAGTTAAGAATCTCAAATTTGGTGTGTGGATGCATCTTTGTATGACGAAGTGTCCTGTACCATAATTGAGTCACTGTGACCTTGAACTTGACCTAGTTTCTAGAAACTGGTGCATATTACCTATATTCTTTGAAATAGGAATTCCAAATTTGGTATGTAAATGCATCTTGAGATGCCGGAGTGTCACAAACCATTTTTAGGTCACTGTGACCTTGACCTAGTTTTCAAGAATTATTGTGTCCAGAGCATATCTCCTATATTAATTGATGTAGGAATCCCAAATTTGGGGTGGTGATTCCTCTTGGGATGGCGGAGTGGTGCATACCATTTTGAGTCATTTTGACTTTGACATTGACTTCTGACCTCATTTATAGGTTTTGGTGCTATATTACAGCTAACTTTCCTCAAATGTGTCTTATGCTAGACCAATTCTTTTGGGGGCATTCGTCACGTGTTTGTGACATTTCTTGTTGTTGATGCTTTACATCCCAACAATATTTTCAGTCATGTCCAGGAGGATTTCCTGTCTTCCTGTGTTGAACCAGACCTAAGCAAAGAATAGTGTCACGCTAAAGAACAAAACACAAAGCCTCCAATGAGTCTCAAACCAGCTACCCCTAGATATCAAATCTTACACTACCACTGAGCCACTACACTCCTCATCTATAGTCATTGTCTCACCATGTTAAACATAGTACAATGACTGGCTTCAACAGGTATCATGAGACCATGCTTTCAAGATGTTTTCCAATTTAAAAGCATTAGGAATCAAATTTCATCGTGCTACATACCAAGGCCCAGCCAAGGTCATCACACTTCCATGGGTCAAAGTTAAAAAATCCTGAACTTTTGAAATTCAAATCTTAAAACTAAAAAGTCTTAGTAGTTTCAAGTTGAAATGAAAATAAATCAGAGAAGCTATTAAGATCTGCCTAATTCAGCATTTTGAGGCTGACTTTCCATGGAAAGTCAGCCTCAAAATCCTGAATTCAGGAATAATCCTGAAAACTTGCATCCATACACTTCTGGTTCTGGAGATGTCAAATGGCGACCATCTTGGTCAGGTGACTAATGTTTTGTTTCCCAAATCTCAGGAGTAACCATGTGAAATTTAGAGTTCAATAAACCCAGTAGTTTTAGATGAGATGATGGAAACTGTTGACAGACTGATGACAGACTGAGACGACTGATGCCGGAGTCATTGGTATACTATAAGCTCATCCATGAACCTTTGGCTCAGGTGAGCTAATAAACAAAAACATCACGCTATAAACTTGTAAGATATAATTTATTTGTTCAAAAGTATGAAATAAACATCTCTATGCCCGGGCACATATTCTGCAGAAATCTAACAAAAATATATTCTATCAGAAACACCGGATTTTTAATGTTATGGTAGATGTTCTAGATTTTGAACACTAGTTGCCTGCCAAAAAGGCCTAGACAAACAGAGCAGATCCAGATCAGACTGCTTCTGAAGAAGCAGTCTGATCAGGGTCTTCTGTTTGCTAATTGGACCAGCACTTTGTGAATTCAAGCCCTGATAATCAAAATTTTATTTGAGAACAGAACGAGATAGAACAAGTACCATAATAAATCTTTAATTAGAGAGATACTAGGACATGAACATGGGTGAAAGTTTAAAACTTCCAAAATCCTGAACTTTAGAAATTCAAATTTTTAAACCTGCTAGAAGCCTATAAAATGAATAATTTCATGTTTAAATTGTTAATTGTGCTAGATAATCTAAAAATTAATCAGAGAAGCTACTATAATCTCCCTAATTCAGGATTAATCCTGAAAACTTTCACCCATGCATGAATATTTGTCTACAAGCCAGCTTCTGTTTCTCATATTATATGACCGAGCTTAATAATGTTACCTGGAAAAAAAATAATTTCATATCATATTAATTTAGATTTTTGGAAGTTTGAAAAGTTGCTCATCAAACTGACTATGGGATGCATAGCTTCTAAAAACCAAATCAACTGCATTGATAATCGTTTGTTTGTGTCCGTTGATGCTTTACTTCTCAGTCAACAATTTTTCAGCCATGTCGGGAGATTTTCCTGGGTTGAACCAGGACTAAGCTGCTAGTAGTGAGGATGGAGTGTCTTGCTCAAGGTCACAACACAGTGTCTCTGGTAAAGCTCGAACCATCTACATGTTGATCTCAAGCTGAGCACTCCACCACTGAGCCACTGCCCTCACCAAATACTAGCATGGGTGAAAGTTCATAATTTCAAAAATCCTGAGCTTTTGGAATTCAAATTTAAAACTTGCAGGATGGCTACAAAAATGGACTATTTAAAGTTCAAATGATTGTGTTTAGTTAATCTGAAAATGAATCAAGGAAGCTATTATAATCTCCTTAATTCAGCATTTTGAGGCTGAGTTTCAATGGAAAGTCAGCCTCAAAATCTTGAATTCAGGATTAATCCTGAAAACTTTCACCCACGTACTAGTGATATACATGTCACCTCTTTCATTTAACATTTCAGCAATTCCTTGACACAGGCCTCCAGATAAGAGAGCACATTTGAAAATTCTCTTCTAAAACATATGCTGTGGGATTCTTTTATGCACCCAAAACACATGTTTAAACTGATGGGCAAGAAAATAATTACAATTTTACGCTTAAAAAATCCGGAAATATGATTCAATATTGGAACCAAAAAGCTGACTCTGAAAAAACCAAATAAGTCCTAGTACTTCCATAGTTAAAGACAAATTCCACATTAAAATACCTTGTGTTTAGAGTAAAAAGACTGTAGACAAGGGACATAACTCTCTTTATCTAAACAAAGACCTAGCAAGCGGACTGTATACGAGACTGCTCTTATTTTACATAATTAACTTTTAACATCTTAACCCTTTACTCCATATACTATTTTTAGATCATGACATCCTTTTCTATTTTTAGACATTGAAAAAAATCAAGAAAAATTTAAGTTAAGTTTTGAATACTTTGGAAAATATTTTGAAAAATGGAGCATTTGCTCAAAGGCATCAAAAGGCGCTATCATGGGGTAAAGGGTTAATTAAATGCGATTGACCCAAATGGGTTGATGGGTTGTAAAACATAAACCAATCATAATATCTAACCCATAAACCATATTATGAGAAAATCTTCGCGGGTTTGTGACCATATAAGCTTCAAAATGAGCCTGCTCAGCTACAGAGACTCGCTGTGATTTTTAAACTTGCCATTAAAAATGTGCCTTCATCTACCTCCAAATTTTACGTTTGTTAGCAGTGAAGGTGATGGCAAGACTGTGCTGTGCCTAAGCCCAGCATTGCCAGAGTCCAAGCCTTCGCTGCTTCCATGGGTGAAAGTTCAACACTTCAAAAATCCTGAACTTTCGAAATTCAAATCTCTAAAACTTGCTGTATGCCTACAAAGTGTTAACAATTTCAAGTTAAAATGGTCAATTGTACAAATTAGAACTGAAAATAAATCAGAGAAGCTATTAAAATCTGCCTAATTCAGCATTTTTAGGCTGACTTTCCACAGAAAGTCAGGCTCAAAATCCTGAATTCAGGAGTAATCCTGAAATCTTTCACCCATCTGATTCTTACATGGTTAAGTACAAGTCTCATTTAATAGCTGGCTCATATGTGATTTCAGAAGAAATACTTAGTACAGTGCAGTTTCTTTATAACGCTGTTTTTGGGGTCTAAAGGAATGGACTGTGGTATAAGTGAATCCTGTTATAAAGGGACAATTTCACAAAGGAGAAATAAATACTCAGCAGTCCTGTCCCTTTATAACACTATGATTGATTGTGTTGTAAGTGAATCACGTTATAAAGGGGGACAATTTCACAAAGAAATTATAGAAAAATGACCATAAAATGGTCATTTTCCAATAATTCCTTTGTTAAATTCCATGGTAAAAAATTTGGGAGCCACAACATGATAGTGTTTTTCCAGCCATGTTATAATGAGATGTGTTATAAATGGGCTGTACAGTATTTTGTTGATCATGGTTTATAACCCAATCAAATTAAGGTAAACTACAAATTTACCCAATTTATACATCGCCTATACATTATATTCTCTCTAACAAAACACAAGAATGATGATAAAATGACAATTTAGCACTTATTTTCATGCACCACATCTCATTTGGAAAAACTACATCTATTGATGTACAAATATTACACATATGATCTATTGGTGTATTACACCTATTATGCTTATGGAAATAAATGACACATAACTGCCTTCAAGGGTGAAAGTTCAAATTTTCAAAAATCCTGAACTTTTGAAATTTAAATCTTTAAACTTGTAGTATCATGGGTGAAAGTTCAAATTTCCAAAATTCTGAACTTTAAAAAATAAGAATTTAAAACTTGCTGTATGCCTTCAAAATATCAAAAACTCCAAGTTTAATGGTCAAATACCTTTAGATAAACTGAAACATAAATCAGAAAAGCTATCACTATCTGCAGAATTAGGCATTTTGTGGCTGACTTTCTATGGAAAGTCAGCCTCAAAATCCTGAATTCAGGGATTATCCTGAAAACTTTCACCCATGTAGTATGCCAACAAATGATCAATTATTTCAAGTTTAGATGATCAAGTGTCTTTAGATAAACTGAAAATAAGTCAGAGAACTGTTATAATCTGCCTAATTCAGTATTTTGAGGCTGACTTTCTATGGAAAGTCAGCCTTAAAAAACCTGAATTCAGGAATAATCCTGAAAACTTTCACCCATGTGCCTTTGTAGCCAGCTTTACATCTTTGCATGGTGGGTAAAATTTCATGCTTTTTGAAAAACTTTTTAGAAAAAATTATTCAGGAACACTAGCGTCTAATTGTTTGGATCCAAACTGTTTGCAAAGGTTATCAGCAGACATAAATGTGGCCACAAGCAAGGAAGGAATTACAATAAAAGGTTTAAAGTTCTAGATTTTGCTGTTTATTTTTTTCCGTTTATTTTTTATGCTCTTGGCCATCATTGTTGCTTTGTGTAGGGATAGAGATTGGAGCAAATGTATGATGTCATCGGATTGGTCAAAATGTTCTCATCATTTCGACCAATCAAATGACAATACACATTAGCTCTGATGTATGTACATAACACAACAAAGGCAAAACATCTGGTTGTATCAGTCAGACTTCATTGAAAAAACAAAATGACAATAAAACCATGAATGTGGCAAACTTCTGATATAGGGCCGAAGATAGAGAATGCAATTGTTTATTCATACACACAACTTTGTAACCTTTGTACCTCACCCAGAAACAATTTCTGCAGCAGCAGAGTGACAGTCCTTCCCTTTTATTAATAAAAGGGTATACATATATAGAAAAGAAAGAATAACGTCAAGCTTCTGTGAAAGAAAGGGATTCAAATTATATATAATAAGTGTGTGCTGAATTTCCAGAATGGAATTTTCCAGATTACTAATTGGACTTATCTATTCTAATTGTCAATAAACCATTTGCTAAATAAAGCAAATAGACCCAGTCTGATCTGGGACTACTTTATTTGCACATGCCCTTCCTGTCAAGTAATTAGGTTCCAGCTCCAATAGTTAAACCCTTCTTTATTGGAAACCCATAACAAGAAAATAGTATAGAGATGAAATGCTGCAGAATACAGCATTTGCAAACATAAAACCAATCATTAGAGACAACAATAATCAGGAGATCCTTACCTACAACCCCATAATTATACAATGGATCATCCTAACATTTATAGTATAAAACTGATTGGAGTTCATTAGCCAATTAAGATTTAACATTTAATTGAGACTGCTATGCAATTTACAGATAACAAAGTAAAGGTAAATATGAAATGTCATAAATCAGCACATTTGATTAATAGCCCTTAACTCCATTATAACGCCTCTAAAATACAACGTATTTGAAAATTTTATGAAAAATGAAGCATTTGCTCTTTGGAGCAAAATACTTCATTTTTGGTAAAATTTTCAAAAATATTCAAAACTTAACTTAAATTTATCTTTATTTTATTCAATGTTATCTAAATACAGAAAATGATGTCATGATCTAAAAGTAGCTTATAGAGTAAAGGGTTAAATAAACAAGTCAGCACATGAGATTTGGGTACTTATCGGCTCTAGATCTGGCCCGGAGGTTATAAACTTTTTTCATGCTCAACTCAACTGAGCACGAAATTTCAACTGCTCATAAAAACTCATTGAGACAGTTCTTTTGAGTACCCACAACATATGTTTTGGTTGAGAAAAAAGAAAAATAATATTTCGTTACGCACTCTGGGGTATTTTGCAAACAATGTGGACCCATATGAAATGCCCAAGATGAAGTGTTGGCACCGTTTTCTTAAAGTAGAGAGGGAGGCACACAAAATTGATCTTCGGAGAAATAAATTAAAAAAAAATATGGATTATAACCTGTGGCCCCTCAATATATACAATGGACCACCCTAACTTGACTGTATCAAAACTTATGGATAAGTCCATTGAATATGCATGTTTATTTGTTTGATTTGATTCTTTATGTCCCATCAACAATCTTTCATTATATAGGGGCGGGTCTTCCTGGGTTGAACCAGTACTAAGCTAGGATAAATGTGTCTTGCTCAAGGACCACAACCCAGTGACGCCGGTGGGGCTCGAACCCGCGGCCCTTCGGTCTCGAGTCAAGCACTCTATCACTGAGCCACTGCGTTCCCTATATATGCATGTTTTTATATAGACTAACCCCCACATGTGTCAAGTATCAAAATCTCATGGGGCGTCCCAAAAGGGCAGCTTGAGCTTAATAACTATTGCTTAAGACATTAAATTATCTTGACATAATTCACATTTTAAATTTAAAGGCCTTCAAAGTTTGTTTCACCTATTACAAATCCAAATCTTGCACATACGGTGATAAAAAATAATAATGAATAGCCCAAAATATAGATGTGTCCAGAGAAACACCAAACTAGAAATTCTGCTTGCAAAACACTGTGCCAACAAACTCATTCTAGTTTTAAGGTTAACCTATATATGGGCCTCGACGCGACAAAACCTGTCTTAGGGGTTTCTGACAAAGCAAGTTTCAAACGAGTCTCCTCAGCTACAGAGACTAGGTAGAAAATGAGAATTTCACCTGCAGCAAGCTTACATATGACACTTTCCAAAACGTGAATAACAAAGGTGCTGATCAGACTGTGCGGATGCGCAGGCTGGTCTGCGCCTGTGTTGTTCTCAAACTCCTGAAGACAGGTTTTTTCGCAAGAGGCCCATATGATCCATGACAAAACCAAACCAACAAAATGTGTGTGTTTTCCCGGTGAAAATTCAGATAAGCCTGGGCATCCACCAAGTCTGATCAGAGTTTTTGCTGTGTGCTCAGTAGGTAACTATGGATCCAAGCTTTCTTTGGTGGACGGCAACGACTCTGATCAGACAGCGCTCATGCTCTTCACGTGAAGCACAGCCATGTTGTTGATTTTTTATGCTGCGGCTCATATGTCAGGCATTCCCGACCCCCAACCCCAGAAAAAAAGAGACGAGTCCAACAGCGGTAACCGGAATAAGACGCTGCATCACTAGACCAGTAATATTAAACATAGTATCAAAATAGATGGAATAGTCCATCCATGAAGAAAAGGTCAACCCTTTACTTCATAATAACCCCTTTTGACGCCTTTGAAATATCACATATTTGAAAATATTATGGAAAATGGAGCATTTGCTTTTGGAGCAAATGCTTCATTTTCCATAATATTTTCAAAAGTATTCAAAACTTGATTTTTTCCGAATTTTTCAATGTAAACTAAAAACAGAAAATGATGTCATGATCTAAAAATAGCCTATGGAGTAAAGGGTTAATTAGAAAGCCAACTTGTGACAGGTAAAGAGTTCATTAACAAGTTATATTATCACAAAAAATGCACAATTATGAAAAACAAATAATAAGCAATATTATAATAGCACTATAATGTTCTTTCATTATATGAACTATACACCTCTATTTACATCTAGAAAGATAACAAAAATCAAATTTCATGAAAAAATATAAAATAAAATTTCAGTACAGCACATACCATTCAATAAACTATAATGGCTGGGCTAACAGCAAGGTCGGTAGCGAGTTTGATTTGAAAAATTTCCGCTTCAAAATAAACCCCAAATATTTCAATGAATCATATGTTATTTATCCTAAAGGATGTTTTTATGCCACCAAAGTTTTTGAATTGTCCGTCTGTCCATGCGTCCCAGCCTTATTTGTGTCTGGAGAATATCTCCTATATTATTTGAGGTAGGAATCCCAAATTTGATGTGTGGAAACACCTTGGGGTCCTGGAGTGTGGCAAACTATTTTCCGGTTACTGTGATCTTGACCTTGACCTCTGGCCTCAATTCTAGAAAAATCGTGTCCGGTGCATATCCATAATACTATTTGAGGTAGGGATCCCAAATTTGGTGTGTGGGTACGTCTTGGGGTCGCAGAGTGTTGCATACTGTATTTGGGTCACAGTGACCTCTACCTCTGGCCTCAATTCTAAATAAAAGCACCGCAAGCACTGCATAATACCCCGCCACTGCTGGGGGCACCAAAAGTTATTTGTGAGATATATAATGCCTAAATAGCAACAGAACTGAGATAGACAGTGATATGACGTCCTTAGTCACAATATGTAACCTTTGATGGTCAACATATCTGTGAAGTTTCATTCAGATATTTCATATAGTAAAGGAACTAAAGGTCAAAAACATTTTCCAGATTAATCAAGGGCGGATAACTCATGAACTGGAAAGGTAAGAGTGACGGTCCTTCGTTGTAATATGTAATTTTTGCTGTTAAACATATCTGTGAAGTTTCATTCAGATATCATAAACAGTAAAAGAATAACAGGCCAGAAAACATTTTTTAAAGGGAGAAAGGGCAGTAACTCCATCGAAAATGGTCGGATTTTGCCCATTAACAATCCCATACCACTCATCCCCAATAACAATATGTATGCAAAATTTGAAAAAATTCTGTGCATAAATACTCAAGTTATCGATCTGAAACAGTGAGCACGGACGGATGAAATGAACTACAGGTCAAAAACCAATTCTCAGATCAATCAAGGGTGGATAACTCACAATCTGGAAAGGTAAGAGTGACGATCCTTACCCACAATATGTAACCTTTGATGGTCAACATATCTGTGAAGTTTCACTCAGATACTCCATATAGTAAATGAACTACAGGTCAAAAACCACTTTTCAGATCAATCAAGGGCGGATAACTCATGAACTGGAAAGGTAAGGGTGACGGTCCTTACTAAAAATATGTAACCTTTGATGTTCAACATATCTGTAAAGTTTCATTCAGATATTTCATATAGTAAAAGAAACAACAGGCCAAAAACCAATTCTCAGATCAATCAAGGGTGGATAACTCACAATCTGGAAAGGTAAGAGTGACGATCCTTAATCACAATATGTTACCTTTGATAATCAACATATCTGTGAAGTTTCATTCAGATATTCCATAAAGTAAATGAACTACAGGTCAAAAACCATTTTTCAGATCAATCAAGGGCAGATAACTCATGAACTGGAAAGGTAAGAGTGATGGTTCTTTGTCACAGTATGTAACCTTTGATGTGAAACATATCTGTAAAGTTTCATTTAAATATTCCACATAGTAAGGGAACTACGGGTAAAAAACATTTTTTAATTCAATCAAGGGCGGATAACTCACAAACGTGAAAGGTAAGAGTGACGGTTCTTAGTCACAATATGTTACCTTTGATGTGAAACATATCTGTGAAGTTATATTCAGATATTCCATATAGTAAAGGAACAATAGGTCAAAAACCTTTTTTCAGACCTATCAAGGGCGGATAACTCACAAACTGGGAAGGTCAGAGTGAGGGTCCTTAGTCACAATATGTAACCTTTGATGCGCAACATATCTGTGAAGTTTCATTCAGATATCATGAACAGTAAAGGAATAACAGGCCAGAAACCATTTTTCCACTACGAAAAAGGGCAGTAACTCCGTTAAAAATGAACGGATTTTTCCCATTAACAATCCCATACCACTCATCGCCGATAACAATATGTATGCAAAATTTGAAAAAATTCCGTGAATAAATACTCAAGTTATCGATCGGAAATGGTGAGCATGGACGGACAGACACCGAAAGGTATAACATAATACCCCCGACACTAAAGTGTGGTGGGGTATAAAAAATAGCGTCTTTGGGGGCATTTATCACATTGTGATACATTTCTTGTTCTCCTTAAAATTAACTCCATTTTTTTAGGTTGTCTTTTAAGCTGAATTATGTGGCAACATGATGTTATGTCTTTGATTTAATAAAAATTATGATATGATCTAATAAATTATTATGCTCCGTCAACAGAAGTAAAAGTCAACTGTTCAGTTTCATACATTGATGCTTTCATGAATTAACTCTCAATTGGCATCTATACTCACATAGTCACATGTTATTAAAGTCACATGGCACTGCAATTACTTATTTTCATGGGCTCTTCTGGTGTCATTTGTTCTTGCTTTACTCACTGCATGCTGGGTAAATTTTCAAGCCTGATGACTTTTTTCAAAATTAGTATTTTCCAAAAATTCTTTCAGGAAAACAATCCGAGTGTCAAACGGTTTGGATCCAGATCAGGACCTGATCTGGGTCCAAGCTGTTTGCAAAGGATAACAGCAGACAACAAGTATAAGCAAATATTTCGAGCATAAAATTGTCATTATTTTCCTATACACCATTCTAAACATATGTTTTGGGTACTGTATTTTTGAGTACTCAAAACACATGTTTGGGACAAGAATTAAGATAACTATTCTGTCGTCACCTACTCATTGTTAGAGGCCTGCCCTTTACACACAGACTTATTCAAAATAATACATAACACAGCATACATATACTTAGTACATCAAACTGGAAAACATTTTTTCTTTGCACCAAGATGTTGCATTGTTCCATCATTTTAACATAGCAGAGCAAAAACATATAGAAACTGTGATTCATTTGTCAAAAAAGAACATCAAATAAACCCCTTTAATGCTGGATATTTATCTAATTACCTTGCTGCAGGATTCCAGTTATTTCAGAACCAAAAATTAGGAGACCCTTGTATTTCATTTTTTTTATTTTACCTAAAACACATGATATGGAGTCCTAGTAAATATTAGGTGTGACCACCACACGCAGCAACCAATGCATGACACCTGTCGGGCATACTTAAGATGATATGGCATATCTCAGCTCTCGGAATCTGCTGCCATTCCTTCTGAAGTGCAAAACCAAGTTCCTGGAGAAATACAAGGGTTCCCTTAGTTTTGGTGTAATGTATATTAACAAGAAGCTTATGATATAGCTGAAATTCTATGGAAAGAATGTCAGCCAAAGTTTTGAACTTGGGCATAATCCTGGTGAATGATTGTCAGTTTGGCATTTCACCAGTAAAGTATACTGATCCTGAAAGTTTACAATCGGACATAGTAAGGAAGAAGGCAAAGATTAGGAATCCATACAATCAAATAGCTCACCTAGCAAAAGATAAAACATAGTAGACCAGGTATGTAGGCCAAACCAAGCCATCTAAAGATCTACTGAATAGGTTTCATATGTGCAACAATCATATTGGTTTACACTATATGTTCTAAAATTTCGAACACTAGTTTCCTGATGAAAAGGTTAAGACAAACAGGGCAAACCCAGATCAAACTGCTTCTTCAGAAGCAGTCTGATCAGGGTCTTCCTTGTTTGCTTTTCCACTAAGCATTTGGTGAAATCCAGCCTTTATAGCTATATTTTATTTAAGAACAGAGTGAGAAAAGTGTTCAAAATTTTAGAACATTTACCGTACTGTATATACTCTTAAGCATTTGGACAGATAGGTCCGTGTAAATAGTGTAACACAGATCAGACCACTACTAAATGGGGAATGTAGCATTGAAATTAAGTGGATCTGTAATGAAAGCCCTCATTAAACCATGAAATCTGCCACAAACAGGTTCAAAATCGAATGAAAAACAAGAATGTTACAAATATTTTGCATACAGTAAATGTTCTAAAATTTCGAACAGTAGCTGCCTGCTACAAAAGCCTTGATTAACAGGACAGACCCAGATCAGATCTATCTGGGTCTTTGCCCTTTGGTTTTCTGACAAGCATTTTGTGAGTTTCAGCCCTGATAACCAACATTTTATTTGAGAACAGAGCTATAAAAGTGTAGGAAATTTTAGAACATTTACCATAGTATAGAATGGAAAGTGAGTTATTTTTAGGCTGTGCGACCTCAAACACTAAATTGAATACATTTAACAAAATAAATAATTGTCTGCTATTTATTTCAGCTATGTTTGCATTTTTATTGATTCTTCTGATGAAAAAAGTTGAGTTTGAAAAACAATCTTTTCAGTTTGCAATGAAATTAGGGGGTTTATTGAATTTTTGAAATTTGCATTACAGGAAGTTAATAACTGAAAGATTGTTGATGGGACGTAAAGAATCAAATCAAACAAACAAAGAGGAAGTTAATTTAATATTCAAATGGCCTCCTTCAGACACTTTTATATAAGAATTCAGATTTTTGATATGGAAATGCTAAAACTTTCTTATATTACAGCAGATTTAGACCAAATTTGCATTAAAACCCACATTCTGATACACCCTTTTATTTTGTGCATACTGACAATGAATATTGTATTCCCCTTTAAGGAGGGGATCTGATCAAGGTTCACACTATTCCCCATTTCATCACTACCTCTTATATTTGTAAAATGGACATATTTTGAGATTTATAGTACAGTAAAACCTGTGTAAAGCGGCCACTCAAAAATAGACAAAACAAAGATCTTAATGACACATGATAGCTTAATGAAGGTCAAAATTATTGCAGAATGCTCCTTTTGGAGCATTCTGCAATACTTTTGACCTGCATTAAGCGATAATTGGTCTTGAAAATCATTTTCGGTCTTTTTGAGAGTGGCTGTTTTACACAGGTTTTACTGTAAGTCCAGTATGGTAGGTGGTAAATGTTTCCAAATACTTATGTATTAGCTATAACTATTAAATTAATATAGCTCACTCAAAGTATCAAAATTCAATATATATGTGTATATATAACATAAAGAGTCAAACATCTGTATAGCACTGTGATTTTTCAAAAATCAACAAAGCAAGAAATTTCTTGCTATAGTCAGCATAAAAGTATGCTAACCATTTTCATTCTGGATACCTGTAATAATAATAACATAACACATATTGTTAATGAATTTCATTTTGATGAATTGATGAATTTTCCCAAACATGTTTATACAATTGGATTGGGATAGTCCATTTAGAGTTTTAGGGGTCACAGATAAAAAAAACCCCATCTAAATTATGATGTATTTTTGTCCCTAAAGATTGTTTTTTATCTTAGCAAACAGTGCAGACCCCCTATGTGGCATTTCATCTGGGTCTTCACTGCTTGCCAGAGTACCTGTTACAAGTATCGAGAGTCAAAAATGTTTACCATTAAAGTTTCAAAAAAACCTTGATAATCTTTTCAGACTATTCCCATATAAGCTTTCACACCTTATCAAAGTTCATAATATGAAAATTAATATTAAAATGTCGGCTACAAATTTTATGCTGTGATCTAACAAACATAAGAAAAATTGTGACGGAAAAATTGTGACAGAAAAATTTTGAGGGAGGAAATGTGACCGATATCTATCACTTAACCATGGGTTAAAACACAAAATTTCCAAATTCCTGAAGATGTTCAAAACTTGTGCTGTCTTCAGATAAATGAAGCTGTTATAATCTTCACAATTCAGTATTTTGAGGAAAGTCAGCCTCAAAAATCCTGACGTCAGAAATTCAGGAATAACTTCATCAAACAGAATAGTGAGAAAATATACAAACATATAGTGATAGAAGTTGAGAAATGCAAATCATGTGAAATATACCTTTCAATCTGTTAAAAAAATTATTACTGCAATAAGGGATGAACTTGGGTTTGGCTCACTGGAGCCAAGTGCTTCTTCTGAGTCTGTTACTATTTTCTGTGGATTTTAAAGATATATGAGCCAGGGTCCAACAAAAGCTACAAATGAGCAAGTGTACCCATCAAAGACTCAGATCAGCCTGCATATCCATGCAGTCTATCAGTCTTTGATGGGCACTCTATGGGTAGCCAAGGGTCCAATGTTTCTTCAGGTGCAAAACTAAACTGATCAGACTCTGTGGATATGCAGAGTGATTTGAATCTTGGCTGTAGCCAAATGCCAACTTGTACCTTATGCTGGAGACAGGGTCAAATATGAGGAGATTGAAACAGACATCCTCCAAGAGTAACGTCCAAGTGGTGAATAAAATACACAATGGTGAAAAAACTTGTATCCAATATTGCAGATAAACTCAGGGAATATAATCATGTGACTTCTGGGTTCCTAACCCTTTGTATACTTTTGAGTTCTGGCTTGATACAATAAACTTGGGATAGTCCATTGTACATATCTAGGGGTGTAAGGTTATAATTATCAAAACAATACTGTATTCTTTTATCTGAAGATATTTTCAACTTTACAAACAGTGTAGACCCTGATGAAATGCAGCATTATGCTGCATTTCATCTGGGTCTTCACTGTTTGCAAAAGTACTCCTTTAGGGGCATCCCGCATACAAAGGGTGAAAGAGCATATAACACCAAAAACTCAGGGGAAATTTCAATTATCTCCCAAGGAAGCTATGTCTTGTTTGGTTTGATGCTTAATGTCTAGTCAACTGCTATGGTCATGTCGGGATGGTCAGTTCACCTAACCACACTTAATTCCTGGGCAAGCTTGACTAAGCAATTATCAAGTACTTTGTGCAGATACTTCCGCTTGTAACTGACAACAACCCCTCTTGAATCAAAGGAAGGGAGGAGAATGGCCGCAGAAATTATTTCATGATCAGTCCCCACCAAAGTATAGGACCGGGCAGGGATTGAACTCGAGACCCCTGGATCTACAGTCAGACACATATCAGACTGCGCTACATGGCCCGGTGTTTTTCATGTACTGAAACTGATTCATCATTTCCTGATTATATTAATCATAAAATCAGACTTGTAAAAGCTTTGGATAATTAACTCACTCATGTGCAAGCTGAATATATTAGTCACACCATTATATACCCAACATAACACACATGTAGTCCAAAACCTGTTTGAGCTGTAAATTACAATTAAACAACTATGCTACAAATGGGATGGAGATTTGATGATCAGTCTTGTCTTTTCTCATTTTAGACTAGCATTGTAAACTGTTGAATTGATTTACTTTGTAGGGGGGTTTGGGGAGGGGCAGAGCTTGAAATATTTAAACACAGACACTTGCCTTACATTGCTAGAGTTATTAGCAATCATGAGAAAATGTAAATTTACATTGAAAAACAACATCAACATTTTCAGTGGCTCTGCAGCCTATGGATCAAGTAAATACATGTAAATAAGTAGATTTTTTCAGCTCTGATAGGGTAGGGTTACAAGTAGATTTACTTCGCTGAGCAGGAGTTTTGGAGCTTCAACATCACTTCACTCCGATCATCACCTGACCCTTCCCTAATCTATCTGCACTTTCTGACATGGCTTACTTGTGAGGTCTGAACTTAGTCTAAACAGTGCCAAAACTCTGGAGTTTTGACCTCTTTGAGTGTACTAGAGTGAAGCAAGATCCCTATCCTGTCCCAATGTAACAAACATGTATATAAAGCAGTTAACCCTTTCAACCAACCAGCCCTGAAAAAGGCCTAATGTGGATCTTCACTTGTCATGCTGAATATTTAGGACTCCTACAGTTTTTATCCTTTTAACCTACAGCATTCTATTTGTAAAGTATTGTCAACCAGAGTGAGTAGAAAACAATGTGGATCTTGATCAGATGGCTTCATCAGGAGCCAACTGATCTGGATCTACAGTGCCCAGTCTTTGCAGTGTAAAAAGTCAGCAACTCAGTTAATCCTTTCCTGCTAGCGGCAAATTTTGTTGCCTGCTGATGATCTTTGCAAACACTTAGGACCCAAATCAGGCACGACATTCTGTCGGGCCTGATCTGGGTCCAAGCTGTTTGAAACTCTGATGTTATTACCGAGAGAATATTTTGAAATAGCAAATGATGAAAAATATCTGCAGATGACCAAAACTCATGAAAAATTGCCCAGCATGTAAAGAATGAAAATATATAGGCACATACTGACCTGATGTATTATTGTTTTGTTTGATTTGATTCTTTACGTTCCATCAACAATCTTTCAGTTATAAAGAGACGGTTCTTCCTGGGTTGAACCAGTACTAAGTTAGGATTAATGTTCTTGCACAAGGACAAAAATGCAGTGACGCCGGTGAGGCTGGAACTTGCAGCCCCTCAGCCTGGAGTCAAGCACTCTACCAATGAGCCACTGTGCTCCCGCTTGATGTTTTATGGTGACAGATAATGGTCAAGGATTCCTTTTTTCTGTTTTCAATTATGTCCAACATTTTCAGATAATGGACTCTTCTTAAACTGAAATTGCTGAAGTCCACTTAAAACGGCAGGGATGAAACGGTTAAACCATTGGTATGCTGTATTTGATCGTTAAATGCTTGACAGAGATTCCTAGAGGTCTATTGTCTATCACACAGCTGTCGAACTCTTTGGTCTGTTTTTACCGCGTCTTTGCGCTAGAAAAGAGGCCCCGACTGGCTCCAAGGTAGGTAACTTGGGCTGGGAACTTAAAGCTTTGAATGTTGCTACTACTGCACCCTGTTAAAACAGAAGAAAAACAAAATGTAATCAGTATAGCTATGAAGAACGCACATACTAGCCAATGTAATTGTCACATCTGATTTGACTTAGCTTGCCGGAGCCTCTTGTCTGCTTATGATTTGACTTAGCTTGCCGGAGCCTCTTATCTGCTTATATTCTTAGGTAGCCTATATTGCAAACAATATGGACCCTGACAGCTTGATCAGGGTTCATACTGTTTGCTTCCTGTTCCATCAAAAATCTAGTCTGAAGTGCACTTGAATATATGCAGCAGATGTAAAAAGCAGACAACATTTTCAGGACAAAAAACAGTGGTGGAATAAGGGATGAATCTTGGGGAGGTGTATTTTGGGTTTATAAGATTTCAAAAAAATACATTTTATGGCTCCGCTAACTTGTAATCACAAAACATATATTTCCGACCACAAATCTAACGATATTCCTTCCAATATTATAACTAGCTCTCCAAAATAATCTAAACTACATGTATATGCAAAGGAAATTGAGCTTAAAGAGACTAAGTCTGCAACTATGAACATTTTGTGAAAGAAAATCTTTTCTTTTTAAATCATTTGTTAAAGCAGAATTAAGTTAGGTTTTCACAATAAATCTGTTCACTATAGCTAAAAACTGCATGGAAAAGTGAATTATCTTATAAAAACAGGTGTCTTTCCTCTTGTTGGTAATTACTTGCGTCCCTCCAATAATTATAGACAGTCAAGTTTGAACATAAATGCTGATGTTTTGATACTGATAATTTGTAAAGATTTACGAAATTGGTAAAATGTATACATGATTTTTAGTTTTTTTACTGTGTTCTTGAAAAATAGAAACATTATTTCAAAAATTATAAGATCAAAAGTTACAGACTATGCAGCTTTAACTGCTATATTGTATCTAGTCCTGGAGACACGGATGAATATTGTGTATATATACCCACTGGTTATTATATTATTTCATAATCAAATATTTGGCTTCAAATGTCTAGATTTTGGCACATGTCATTATGGATGTCATTTCATTATATTACCAAAATCTATAAACCACTATTGGTTTATCGCTTACAGTACATGGAGTTATATCTTCCAGATGTTATGATAAAATTTGATATGATAAAAAAAAAATTTTTGTGAGTATAGTTTGGGGTCTAAGAATTTTGGGATCTAAGGTTTTTCTCAGGGGGTCAGAGACGGTTTTGGGAAGCGAGAACTCAATATACCATCAGAGAGTGAAGAAATGAAATCATTAACTTTTGTATTTGTTCTAAAACTTCGAACATGCTTATCAGAATAGCGAACAGGGAAGCCGTGTTCTTCAGAAGCAGTCTGATCTGGGTCAGCACTGTTTGTCTAGACTTTGTTTGAAGTCTTAGAAGGAAGACCAATTGTAGCCAATTAGTGTTTGAAGTCTTAGAAGATATACTGTACCTTTACGGCATTGGGATCTTGTAATGTCAGTCTCATGTGTGGAAGGTTATCTCGTTGAGCAATCCAAGGATGATTTAGAACATCACTGGCTGTCAGCCGTTTGTGAGGATCAACATGTAACATTCTTCCAACCAAATCCTTTAATACACAGGCAAATACATATAGGTAAATACATAGGTAAATACTTAGGTAAATACAACAATCAAATGGTTTACATATACAAAGCGGTCTCTATAACACACCTCATTATAACACAGATTTGGATAAAACACAGTCTTATGACTCACAAACATTTTACCCATGTTTATGAAGGAATTATAGGAAATGGTCATTTTTCTATAATTCCTCTGTAAAATTATTCTATTATTTAAGTAGCCGTTGCAACAATCTAAAAGTTTCTTCTTCGATTTCTATTCCAGCTTTTTTGTCTAATTATCACATAATGTCACAAGTTGCTGTTTTTTGTTTTTGTTTTTTAAATTTTTCCAACTAATAACTTAAGAACAATGCTGGCACAGAGTTGCTCATCTGAATTCTTAGCACTGAAGGCACTTTTGTTAAGCAGAATTGAATGGTTTGAGTAACTTTGGATTTTTAGCTCTGGCGACAATTTTGTTTTGCAGAGCAATACCATTTGGGTAATTTTGGTAGAGGGCTTTATTTGTTTGATTTGATTCTTTAGGTCGCAGTCAACCATTTTTCTGTTATATCGGGATGGGTGTTCCTGGGTTGAACCAGTACTAAGCAGGGATAAATTTGTCTTGCTCAAGGACACAATGCAGTGCGGTCGGTGAGGCTCGAACCAATTTGTGTGATGTTATTTTGATTTGAGCCAGCTGGTTAGATGTTGTTTAAAAGTTTTTTTTTATTTTAGCTCTGCCAGCCATTTTTGTTTGGTGGAGCTGTACTGTTGGGGCTATTTATAAGATATCTCTTATTCAATTCAGTGACTTTTTATACAATACCTTAGCTGCTATAGAGACAGAGTCCCAGTTTCCACCCGTCAATGTAAACTTGCCCTCTCCAATACGACCTAAAATATCATTGGGAGTGTCGTTTGGTCCATTAGCAAATGGTGTGTGCCTGCAAAATATACCAGTCATTCTTACCAATTACATTAGCTGTATCATGGGTGATATAGAGGATCTAAAATGAGTGCTCATGTATTATTGATTTCATTAAATAAGTGTGGGAAAGCAATAAAACGCAAGGCTTGGTGAGCATTTTATCGCTTTTTTGCAACAAGTTAAAAAAATTCAATAATGTTAGAGCACAAAAGGGGTACGTGCATTAAGGGGCTATTTTGGCCAGCCCTAGAGCCAAAAACTGAAAGTTGTTTTTCACCAATTTCATCTTATTGGTTTGTTAGAAGAATGGCCCAAGTGTAAAATTCTGGCATTTATTTTACTTTTACCGGTTGCTATGGTAACCAAAATAGCCGACAAAATAGGCTTAAAATAGAGAAATTGCCATTTTAGGCCAAACTTGAGGCATTTGGAGACCGATTTTTAAAAAATTAGATATCAGCACAAGCAAATACCAAAAAAACCTTTTAATATTTTGTGTGCTGTGATAATTCTCATCATATGCTAAAATATATTTTTGGTATTTGCTTGTGCTCAATATTAATTCCTCTGTTACATGTCTCAAATTTGATCTAAAATGGTCATTTTTCCTATTTTCAGCCTATTTTGGCGGCCTATTTTGTTACCATAGCTACCGTGAAAGTCGAATCAATACCAGACCTTTACACTTTGGCTATTGTTCTAATAAACGAATAAGAAGAAACTTGTGAAGAGCAACTTTTATTTTTTGACCTCAAAGGGGGGCCAAAATAGCCTCTTAATGCACGTACCCCTTTAGATTCTATTTATCATAAGATAAATTACTTTGAAATTCCATTTTTGGTTTGAACTTCATTATACAAGGTTACCAAAATATGTAAAACCACTAGTGATTTAACAATTCACATACGGCGTTATATCACTCCCAGACGCAAAGTCATGTGATAAAGCATTTTAACCCTTAGAGTCTATTTCTGTTTGTTTGGTTTGATACTTTACGTCCCAGTCAACATTTTTTCAGTCAAGTCGAGACAGGTCTTCCTACAGGGCTGAAACCAGTACTAAGCAGAGGATAAAGTGTCTTGCTCATGGACAACACACAGTGACTCTGCCTGTGGCAGAGAGGCTCGAACTAGCCTGCCTTCCATCCCCAGTCAAACACTCTACCAACTGAATAGCAATCTATTTGGAAGAATAGCGAGCAGTGTAGACCCTGCAGGTTTGCCCAAATCTTGTGCCCCTAATTTTGAGATATGTTTTTGTAACTTACCCAGCTAACATGATATAGAGAAGTACACCGAGACTCCATATATCACTTAACTTACCCAGCTAACATGGTATAGAGAAGTACACCGAGACTCCATATATCACAGGCAGCATCATAACCTTGTCTCTTGAGCACCTGAAGATAAACATATTCAGGATTCACGGGTTAGAGTGTGTAATTCAAATAATTGAGCCGCGACATGTGATTTCCAACAATGTGGCATTTTGACAAGTGTAGACTCAGACGAGCCTGTGTAGCCTCCTTTTAAGCATATAAACTCCAAATGATGTTCGGTCAGTAGCTTACCACTCACTCATAGAATATTCAAGCGACTAGCAAAGGCTCTGATCAGACTGCGCGTATGCGAAGGCTGATCTGAGGCTTTGCTAGTCGCACATACAACATTGTTGGAAATCTCATGTCTCGGCTCAAATCATATTTTTCTTAGTTCTAAAGCAAAACATATGTTGTGGGTACTCAAAAGAACCATTTCAATGAGATGGTTCTTTTGAGCACCCAAAACACATGTGTAAATCTGACAGTGGATAAAAAAATAATCACACTTTTAATGTGCTTACCTGGAGCAATGCATATGGTCTTTGCAGGCTGGATAATTTTGCATGTTTTTCATCGATGATTTTTATTAAAATTGACTTTTCTCAAATTCTGAGATGAGAATCCCAGTCATTGGAAAAAGCTGAAACCCCACTACAACCGTTGCAAAAACACCTGATCTGAACAGATCAGACTGAATTTTAACAATTTTCAGGCCCCCTAGCAGACTCTCATGAAATTAAAGGTTTTTTTATAAAGGCTATTTTAGGCAAAATAAAGGTTATTTCATTGAAATTCTAACAAAAAATAAAGAGCAAATCAAGTTCAAATATTCGAGTAATTTCATCGGATCCTGATCTTTAAATCCCTGCTATGATAGATGATGGTATGTTTCTGGTACAGGAAATCCTTAGGTAACAAATATATAGCCATCTCATCACAAATCAATAAGAATTCCCCCTGTTTGTGTTACCCCTGAGTTGAAAACCTTACTTTTAAGCCTAATGCTTGCATTGCGCAGCATTGGATTGAAAAATTGATCACATTTCCTGGTTTGGAAGGGGGGTGCGAGGGTCCTCCCCCGGAAAATTTTGAAAACCAATAAAACAGGAGAGGCCATCTCTGGTCATTTTGTAGGGGCAATTTTACCTTCAGTAAATGAAGAATTTCAGAGGATGATGCTCCCATTTATATTGTATGCTCGTTTTAAATAAAGATTTAGAAAACTATGCATATATCTGCATTAGTCTCGTTCCTGTGCAGATATCACTGTTCAGATTTGACCACCTAAGGCATTAACATTTGAAAATCAGCAAATTTCACAAGTTAACCCTGTTCATCTGAGACCAAAATGAATTGAGCACAGAGTTAAACGGATGAGTCTAGCCCAACTTTTACAGACTACCATTACAGTTGGTAGTGCGTCCAGCCTAATGTTCAGGAGTTTTGCAGGTTCTATTCCAATGTCTGTCACATTCTTTAACTAGTTGTCAGTTACTGGTGAAAGATTAGCACTAAGTACATTTGTACATATGAAATGATTTGGGTTAAGCCAGCCTAGGAAAAGTGAAGTCATTCTGACATGACCTCTGCTGTTTAGCATGGATGTAAAACAAAAACAAAACTGAAAGCATTTATATTTACCCTACCTCACCTTTTTTATTGCTGCCTTATCTGAAGTCTCAGGAAAACTGACTATCAGACCACTATAGAGTCACCCTGGTGCAAGAGTTAGCTAGACACAATGGTCTGAGGATGAATATAGCTTTCTGAAAAACTAAAGCTGTCACAGACATTTTTTGTCAACATACTTATGGTCTATTTCTTATGTTCAAACTGATCTTGCAAAAGTAAAGGTTAATTAATCAAAATAAAGGTTATTAAAGGTTTTTCAGCCAAATAAAAGGTTTTAAAGGATTCCAACCAAAATAAAGGTTTCTAAAGGTTTTAAAGGTTCCACTAGAGGGCCTGAATTTGGAAACACGAGTTGTGATGATTAAAGCTGAAATTTACAATCATCCCTGAATCTTTCAATATCTTCTTTCAGGTATATTATCAGAATGTCAAAAGTTTGGATCTCGACGAGGCCAGACATTTTGTCAAACCTGATCTGGGTCCAAATTGTTTGCAAAGATTATCAGCAGATGCCACTAGCATGCACAGGAGCTTGACGTTGAATTTTTTCTATACTTGTATATCCTTTACGTAGTAAAGGGAAGGTAGGACACTTTGCTGCTGCACAAATTGTTTCTGGGTGAATTACACCATTATTACTCAGCTTACAAGCATGTGTGTATATGCTTTGAATAAACAATTGAACCCTGATCAAAATTCACGGTTTCATTGTAAATTTGTTTTTTAAATGAAGTGTGATTGTATTCGTGTGATGGGTGCCATGCCATCTTTGTTGCTTTGTGTGCATAAATCGAGCAAATGTAAAGTGTCATCTGATTGGTCAATATATAATGACATAATGTTCTCATTATCTCAACCAATCAAATGACAATACGCATTCTCGCGAGAATGCTACAATGTATGTACATAACACAACAAACATGGCCGTGCACCCATCACACGAATATAATCAGACTTCACAGAAAAAACAAAATGACAATAAAACCGTGAACGTGGCAAACTTCTGATATGGGGTGGAGGATAGAGCATGTAATTGTTTATTCAAAAAGTATACACACATGCTTGTAACAGCGCCCTAGATAAGATTTTGGGTCATTTGGGTACTTACGCAACGTGGTTATCCTCAATTGCGTACTAACTAAAACAATTGCGTATTTTCATATTTTTATTCGCCACGTTTTTTTCTTCTGTGATAACACGTTTTCTTATTGCATGAAGACATCGGGAATGTGCTTGCATATTTATTCACTCCCATCGTCTGCCTTTCTAAAGTATCAAACTAGCGGATCTTATTGTACCTGAAGCAAATGACATTCGAAGGTGTACACTTTGCAAAAGTTTCACTTTCATCATAGTGTTTTTCCGCGAAATACTGGACTGGGCACCGATATTTTCATAAAACTGGAGTTATATTGAGCGCTCGCTGGTAAAAAAAAAATCCATACCCGACTGGCATTAGTTTATTACCCAAATGGAAACGAAATGAACCAAATGGTATGCAATGGAATCGCATGTAATTGCATACCGATCGTTAGAATTGCTTTTCAGTACGCACACATTTCAATTTAATTGCTTTTTTGAGGATTTTAATTGCGTATTTACGCAAATACGCTGCTTATCTAGGGTGCTGTGTAAGCTGAGTAATAATGGTGTAATTCACCAAGAAAAAATTTGTGCAGCAGCGGAGTATCCTACCTTCCCTTTACTACAGGGTATACAAGTATAGAAAATATTCAACGTCAAGCTCCTGCGCTAGCATGTAAATAGTTTATGGCACGTATGGTTTAAGTCCTTCTTATGTATACACAGTTTTTAAGTGGTATTAGATAGTTTGTTTGTTTGTTTGATTTGATCCTTTAAGTACCATCAACTATCTTTCAGTTAAACAGGGACGGGTCTTCCTGGGTTGAACCAGTACTAAGCTAGGATAAATGTGTCATGCTGAAGGACCACAGCGCAGTGAGGCCGGTGAGGCTCGAACCAGCGGCCCTTCGGTTTCGAGTCATGCTTTCTACCAGAGCCACTGCTCTCCCCTTTAGATAGTTTATTATGGGTATGAATTTACATCCAATACAAAATTGTCCATAGGAGAAGTTCCTTCCTATATATACTAGCATGCTTAAAACAGATAACTGATAATTATCCAAACGCTCATGAGCTGGCTCACTTAACCATTTTCATTCTAACGAATTTTCCCATAGATATTGATTCAATAAACTTGGATATGATCATGTTGTATTTCAAGGGGTTGCAGGTCAAATTTTCTAACATATCGTGTTTATCTGTCCCTGAAGATTGCTTTTATCTTAGTATACAGTGCAGACCCTAATGAAATGCTGCTTTATGAGCATTTCATTAGGGACTTCACTGTTTGCCAAAGTACCCATCTACAATATCCAGAATGAAAAGGGTTAAAGAGCATGAGAAAGTTCATTGGTACTTGATATTATAGGTGAAAGTTAAAAAATTCCCAAATCCTGAACTTTCCAAACTCCAATCTTAAAATGTGCAGTATGGCCACAATCTGTTCACAATTTCAAGTTTAAATGGTCAGTTGTATTAATACAGACTGAATATAAACCAGAAAACCTATTATTAGCTACTTAATTCAATATTTTGTGGCTGACTTTATATGGAAAGTCAGCCTCAAAATCCTGAATTCAGTAATAACCCCGAAACTTTCACCCATGTGATATACAGCCAGGTCCATGGATAAATCCAATTGTAAGCACTATACTAACCTCCGGAGCTACAAAGTTGGCGGTATAACAGGGGGTCATAAGAAGGCCGTTGTCAGCTCGTAGTTGCTTAGCAAACCCGAAGTCACAAATTCTCAAACTTTCTGGTGAACCTGACGTATCTGCATACAGTATGTTGGAAGGCTTTAAATCCCTGTGAACAACCTAAAATAGAAGAAAAAAACATAGTTAACAATACTGCCTATTATATTTTCATCATTTCTAAAAGTTTGGATATAATTTGATTTTTTTTTTCAGGAAGCCAAAAAAATTCTTTAGGGTCACTGCTGATTTTAGGTAGGGTAGGGTGACCCGTAAGTTTCAAACACACATTTTTTCGTTTTTGCCCAATCATTACCAAACTTTGGTGGGCTGGTTCATATATCTTATAATGCTTAAGTCATATCAAGATGATTCAAATTCTAGAATGACTTTAAATATTAACATCCCATTTAGACGTGACACACTTTTCATTGAGCAACAGACAAATATAACTACTATTTTTCAGTTGAATGCAGTGTGTTATACATGGGTGAAAGTTCGATATTTTCAAAATCCTAAACTTTAGACATTCAAATCTATAATTCAAAACTTGCTGTATGCCTACCAAATATTAATAATTTCAAATTTAAATGGAAGATTGTCTATATATGAACTTAAAATTATTCAGAGAAGCTCTTATTAGTTGCTTAATTCAGTATTTTGAGGCTGACTTTCTATGGAAAGTCAACCTCAAAATACTGAATGTAGGGATAATCGTGAAGTTTCACCCATGACTCTGGTTCCATATAAGAGTGTGTACATTACTAATTAAATATTAATCTTCTTATTTCCCAAGGATTCTTATGATGCTTCTCAAAATCTAAATTTTTCATTTTTGTTTGTTTGATTTGATACTTCAAGCCCCTGTCAACAATTTTTCAGTCATGTTGGGACCAGTCTTCCTGGGTTGAACCAGTACTGAGCAGCGGATAAAGTGTCTTGCTGAAGGATACAAAATAGTGACTCGTCCAGTGGTGAGGCTCACACTAGCAACCTTCAATCCCCAGTCTAACACTCTGCCAAGCCACTGCACTCCGCTTAATTGTTCATGGTTTACTAATATATTCAATCAGATAATACAATATTACATGTTTTAGATAAAAGCCTGGCCAAATCATAAGATTTTTGTACAATTCACATACAGATAAATTCATCCTTGAACTCTTGAACTTTCCTTGCTAGTGGCGAATTTTGTAATCTGCCGATAACCTTTGAAAACAGTTTGGACCAGGATCAGGCCCAACATAAAATCAGGACCCTAACTGTTTGACACTCTGATGGTTTTCCTGAAAGAATATTTTGAAAAAGTTGTTTTTTTAAAAAAAAATCAGCAAACAACAAGGAAGAAAATTACCTAGTAGACAAAGAGTTCACTTATTCCACTACCTGGCCCCGAGGTTTTAAAACTTTTTTCATGCTCAACTCAACTGAGCATGATATTTCAACTGCTCTTTAAAACTAATATACCGACAAATAAGGAAGTTTCTTGCTTTAAGTCTCTTAGATGTTGCATTTATCATGCTGATAAATGTTGGCATTTTAACATTTATGTGCAGGATAAACTTCGTGCTCAGCTGAGTTCCGCATGAAAAAAGTTTTATAACCTCATGGTCTGGTAAATTTTACACAATTTCTTAGTGAAGACTTACCCCATTATGATGTAAATATTCTACAGTTTTTGAAATGATCTGGAGTACAGCACTCGCCTCCCTCTCAGAGAAAAACTTCTGCTGTAAGATTTTGTCTAGTAATTCTTTACCTAGCAACAACTCAGTTACCATGTAAACTTTGTTCCCATTGTCAAATACCTGAAAAGTAACATCGCTGAAAAGCTGTAAATTTCCATAATCGTAAAACTTGCAGAATTCAAAGATTTAAATTTATGAAAGTCGTCTGTCATTTCCTGCAAACAAACCTAATCTTAATATATATGGCTACGCCAAAAAAATAGAAGTGCATATTAGGAGTTTAAGAAAGACCTAAAAAAATTATGAAAATTTAAAGGAGCCTTGAACTAAGAGGTTTAGCAGTAAAGGATAAAACATGGCTCCTGGAAATAAATGATAGGATAACACCCTTATAAAATAGGTTCTTCTACAGAGAATATGTATAGGTAAAGGGCTACAACTGCTTGATATGCAAAAAATATGAAACCTATGCAATTTTGTTTTGCTTTGTTTGTTTGATTTGATTCTTTACGTCCACTCAACAATCTTTCAGTTATGTGGGACGGGTCTTCCTGGGTTAAACCAGTACTAAGCTAGGATAAATGTGTCTTGCTCAAGGACCACAACGCAGTGACGCCGGTGAGGCTCGAACCCGCGGCCCTTCGGTCTCGAGTCAAGCACTCTACCACTGAGCCACTGCGCTCCCTCTATGCAATTTTGTGCATTTCTCGCAATTGTGACAGCAAAAATAACGCTATCATATACATATCAAGGAGTTTATTTTTAAACATGTTGTTGGATTGTTCTTGAATGTATTGGTTAAGTGTGCCTTGAGCCTCCTTGCAGAATTATGAAGAATGGCAAATCTATCCATATAACAGGGATTTTGCTATTTTGTACACTGTATTTTTGTAGGAAAAAAAAAAGCAGTTTTTGTGGGATTGGTGGATAGCATTCTCACATTATTTTTCAACTTTACCAAGAAAGACTATTCCCCTATATTGGTGCCTACCATTAACTTCTTATTAACAAATTTATGGGTGATTCTGTGAGAAGCAATATATTTAACCTTTAACCCTATCTGCAAACAGGTACTTTGGCAAACAGTGTAGACTCAGATGCAAAGCTGCAAAACACTGCATTTCATCAGGGTCTGCACTGTTTGCCAAGACTGTGACATCTCAATATATATAATGGACCATCCTTACTTTACTGAATCAAATGTTATGGAAAATTCCATTTGTCTACAAAGGGTTATTGGAAGGTTTATTTTGTTAGTTTGATTTGATTCTTTATGTCCCAGTCAACAATTTTTCAGTTATGTTGAGTCAAGTCTTCCTGGGTTGAACAAGTACTATGCGAGGGATAAACGTGTCTTGCTCAAGGACACAAGGCAGTGATGCTGGTGAGGCTCAAACTTGCGGCCACTTGCAGCCCCTCGATCTCGAGTGAAGCACACTATGACTGAGTAACTGTGCTCCCTGGGAAGGTTTATTCCTAAATCTATCAGCATTATAAAATTCCTACTTAGTTCTTACATCTCTAGATATTTCTAGGGCATTTTGCCTGACTATGACCACATATAGTCAGGAAACAATTCAGAAAAAGACGCTTATTTAAGAAGGTACAGGCATTTTGTGAAGAAAAAGTTCTGAGATACCTATTAGGGGTATTTTGGTATGCTGAATCCAAAAACCAATGTTGGCAAGCTGAAAAATGGCGTCTTCACCATCTAATTTGCATATTTCCAAGATGGCCGCCAAATTAAAGAAAAACCCATAAAAATCTGTAGAGAAACGTGTTAAGGACGCCAAATTGGTACAAATCAATCCAAAAACATCTTCTCATGATTCGGAGTCTTCACTGACATCAATTTATGCAATTAGAATTAAAAATATGACCAAGGGTAATCAGGGGGACAACTTCAGCTAAAAAATTTGCTTCCAACTTAGTTCAGGTTTTTTCATGATACTACATGCATATTATCTGGCTCAAATATGTCAGGAATGATTTCATTAAAATGAGAACTTTAAAAAATGCATCGCATGATGTCACTGTATTCTTTGCAGAAAATTTTCCGATTTAAACAAAATTCTGTAAGTTTCAGCTGGGGTTGGGGGTCAATGCAGTTTTGAAGAAAGTGGGCCTGTACCTACAAAATGACTCGTATCTCATCAGCAACTCATCATACACTATCAAAATTGATAGCAAATTAAAGCTTAGATATCGTTATTTCATCCGATGGAATGGCCTGATATGCAGATTAACTAATTTGCATATTCATCAATACTGATGAAAATTTCAGAAAATAAGGGAAATTATTTAAAAAAAGCAAATATAACTGAATTCTGTCCCAAACTGTCCTTTTTGCATGTTATTATATCATCAGATACAATTTGAGAAGTCCTTTCATCCAATAGCCATATATAAAATGATCTCATTTGCATATTCAGGAATATTTATGAATTTTAAAATAGAGGTAAAATCATGGAATAACCATTTGCCCCCCCCCCCCCCCCCCCACACACACACCTCGGGAGGGGAAGGGGCTTATTAGACTAACCTTGCACCCAAGGACAATTACTCATGAATGTGAAATTGTTCAGTGGGACCACTAAATACCAAAAATTCTAATTGTCTCCGAAAATAAACCTGTTTAGATTACATAAAATTGCATGGTGTTCATGGCAAACCATTGGGCACTGTAGCTGGGTCATTTGAAAGCAGACCCAAGATCGACATTGTGTGCCGCACATTCTTTCGTGGTTTTTTTTTCTCTTCCACTAATTCAAGAAAAGCAAGTTGTCAGTTACTGGCGAAACAAAATGGTCGCTAAATAGCAAAGAACAAACTGGCTCAGGGAGTCATGTGAAAATCCACAATTTGATTCTAAAGAAAGTGGGTGTACCTACAATATGATGCATAACTAAACAGCAACTCATCCTAGACTTCCAACCCTGTTACCAAATTAAAGCCCAGACATAGGTTGTTTTATTCATTGTGCTGGTATGCAAATTTTTGTTTTTGCATATTCATGAGTATTAATAAAAAATAGAAATAAAAGAAAATTAGCAGAAAAAATAAGGGGGTGTACCTATACTTATTACCCATAGTTCAGTTACTAGTGATCATAAGCTATCAAACTGGGTAAGAAATCAAAGCCTAGACAAAGTACTTTTAGCCAATAGTACGATATGCAAATGATCTTATTCGAATATTCATGAATATTTATGAAAACATGAAGAAATAAGAGAAAAATGCTAGAAAAAAAAACAAGGGGAGGGGGGAGGGGGAGTTACGTACAACATTAGCTAAATGTCAGTTGCTAACTATTTTAGACTACAAAACTTGTTACCAAATAAAAGTTGAGACATTACACTTTAACCCAAAAGTATGATATACAAATGATCTAATTTGTCTATTCATGAATATTAATGAAAACATTAGAAATAAGTGAAAAATGTTAGAAAATTTAAAGGGGTGTTCGTACAACAAAATACATATGTCAGCTGCTAACTATTCTAGACTTCCAAAATTGGTACCAAATGAAAGGTGAAATAATGAGTGAATCATTGTACTTTAACACAATAGTCTGATATGCAAATCAAATGTACATATTTTTGAATGTTTATGAAAACATTAAACAAGGGAGGAAAAATTGCAGAAAAAATAAAATGAGTATATCTACAAAACTACCTATATCTCACCTGCTAATTGTTCTAGACTAACACGTTTGGTACGAAATGAGTGCTAAGACATAGCACATCTTATGCCATGGTCAGATATGCAAATCATTTTATGATTATATTCTAGAATATTAATTTAAATGTTAAAAATTAGAGAAAAATGGTAATAAAATTAAGGGGGGTGTACCTACAAAATTACTCATATCGTAGCTGCTATGCTAATCTTCCTAGACTATCACACTTGGTACCGACTTAAAGATAAGACATTATACTTTACTAAATAGTCATTATGTGGAATTATCCATTTTTAAAATTTATTAATATTAATGTAAACATTAGAAATGAGAGAAAAACGAAATTACTGGGGGCCTACTTCTAAAAGTATTCCTATCTCATCTTTTAATTGACCTAGACAATTAATCTTAGTATCAAATTAAGGCTGAGACATAGTTTTTTATTCCAATGGTCTGATATACAATCATTTATCAAACATATTCATGAATATTGATGAAAACTATAGAAAAGTAAAGAATAATTCAAAACGAATCAATATCGTTGTATCTTTAAAAAATACTCATTAATAAACAAATTAAATAATTTGCGTATCAAACATCACTATAATAGACATTTTTCTGGACTCTAATTTGGGAACAAGCTTAGAAAGTAAGTGAGTATGCACCTAGGATAAATAACACCTGAGATATGAGTAATTTTGTATATACATTCTATTAATTTTTCTCTGTTTTTTTTTTCTCATTTCTTATATTTAATTAATATCTATAAATACAATTTTTAGATAATTTGCTTACTGGACCATTAAGTAAACATGCTATGTATTAGCATTGAATTGGTGCCAAGGCTGGTAGTATAGGATAGTAAGCAGCTGAGATGTGGATACATTTGCATGTACACCCCTCTTATTTTTTACGATTTTTCTCTTACTTCTAATGTTTTCATTAATATTCATGAATATGAAAATTTGATAATTTGCATATCTGAACATTGGATGAAAGTCCTATGTCTTAACATTCAGTTGGTACCGAGTTAAAAAAATTCAGATGAGTTGCTGCTGAGATATGAGTAATTTTGTATGGACATCCCCATTCTTTAGAAGCGCATTATGCATTGCCATGGAAACTATGCAATTTCACATAGCTCAATTGGGTTTTTCTGTAGGGCAATGTTTTTCCCCATTTAGGTGGTCTCCCAAAACAATTTGACACACATTAGAAGCTTTCCTGATGGTGCAAGGTTGGTCTAATAAGACCCTAGGGTACTAAGGAATGTGCATGCTGTTATTTTTTATAGATACAAAATGTACCATATATTTGGGTATGCATATTTTGGCACATATTTTTTTTAAAACAATACTACTTTAAAATATTAAAGTTTCTTTCTCATTTGTTACTTGAAAAGCTGGTAAACAGTCCAAACTCGTGCTATGATTAAAACTAACATTTGAATAGCAGGATACTAAATAAGGCTAGTTTATATATGATTTTGTAGACTAAACGAACATTTATTAGCATGAATACGGTAATATCCTGAAATAATTATGTAAATTGCCGCCAAAACCATGTATTCTTATAGTAAAACAATCGTAGGACATACTACAACTGATTTTGGTTAAGAAACATTGTCAAAAAAATAAAATATTTTAGTAATATATCAAATTCCATGATTTTTGGCGGCCATTTTGAAAATATGCAAATTAGGTCATTAAGACGTCATTTCTCAGCTTGCCAACATTGGTTTTCGGATTCAGCATACCAAATTACCCCTAATCAAGTTGTCAAACCCTTTTCTTCACAAAATGCCTGTACTTGTTAACTTTTCTGATTTTTTTTCCTGACTAATAAGCAGACAACATTTGTTTGAGATTGGCGCTTTATATATTAAGTAAGTCATCATAAAGTTTTTAATGACTTCTATCTCTTTTGCATGATACTTACATCTCTGAAATTTATAATGTTCGGATGATGACCAAATCTGAGCAAAATCTCTACTTCCTCTGATGGGTCCACTTTATCTTTATCCATTATCTAGAAAAAAATAAGAGATTATCAATAGTATGAATCAGTAATCACAGACAGACACTTTAGACCAGCATCTCAGGGCTCCAGATAAGAGTGCGTATTTGAAAACTATTTTCTTTATTTCTCATCCAAAACATATGTTGTGGGTACTCAAAAGAACCGTCTCAATGAGACGGTTCTTCTGAGCACCCAAAACACATGTTTAAATTGATGGGCAAGTAAATAATTACAATTTTACGCTCATAAAATTTCCTTATCTGGACCTATGCCACTTAACTCTTTGCATGCTGGGTAAGCTTTCATGATATTTTTTGTTGTCTGCAGATATTTTTCAACATTTCTTTTTTAAAAAAAATATTCTTTCAGGAATGACAAACAGATCAGATCAACAGATTTCACAACTTTTCATGAAAAGACCGTTTTCCATGAGTTTTCTATGTGAAGCAAACAGTGACGAACCTGATCAGACAAACGCTGTGTCTGATCTGGTTTTGTTTTTGTTTAATTTGATTCTTTACGTCCCATCAACAATCTTTCAGTTAAACAGGGACGGGTCTTCCTGGGTTAAACCAGTACTATTAAAGCTAGGATAAATGTGTCTTGCTCAAGGAGCACAACGCAGTGACGCCGGTGAGGCTCGAACCCGCGGCACCTCGGTCTCGAGTCGAGCACTCTACCAACATCTTTGATCCTTTGTTTGTTTGTTTTATTTGATTCTTTACGTCCCATCAACAATCTTTCAGTTAAACAGGGATGGGTCTTCCTGGGTTGAATCAGTACTAAGCTAGGATAAATGTGTCTTGCTCAAGGACCACAATGCAGTGACGCCCGTGAGGCTCGAACCCATGGCCCCTCAGTCTTGAGTCAAGCACTCTACCACTGAGCCACTGCGCTCCCACGATTTTTTTTTTTGGTGTCTGCAAATATTTTTCTATATTTCTTTTTTCAGAATACTCTGTCAGGAATAAAATCAGAGTGCCAAACAACTTTGATCCAGATCAGGCCTGACATTCTGTCTGGCCTGATCTGGGTCCAAACTGTTTGCAAAGGTTATCAGAGAAATTGTGGCCAGCAGCCAAAGAGCTAAAATGTAACTTTACTTAGACAACCTATCAAGCATTAAGATAAACTGAATAGTGAATATATAAACCAGAGAAGCTATTATAATGTAAATATTCAGCATTTTGAGTCTGCCTTTTTATAGAAATTCAGACTTTTGAAGCGACTTTCTTTACCTCAAATCCTGAATTTAAGAATATAAATCCTGAAATATTTCAGCTGTGCATGGTAACCGCTAAAATTGCCTATCACGCGAGCTAAAAAGCAAAGTAATGCATGTGCTTCACCTTTAGGGCCTGGCCTAGGGATAAGCTATGGAAAGCTGTCAAATGGGACTGGTTACAAGAGAACCTGATTTTATTGTATGCAAACCACAACCGCAAGCCTGCACATCCATGCATTCTGATCAGCACCATTGTAATTTCCTATGTGGAAGATATGATAGCTAAATTTACTACATGCAAAAGCTAGTCTCTTTAGCTAAGCAGGCTGAATTTAGTATTGCTTAGCCACAAACCAAAAAGACAGGGTTTCATCCAATGAGACCCAGAGAGCTTCATGTATTAAGGGGCCATTTTGGTCCCCCTATGAGACAAAGCAAAAAAAGTTGCTTTTCACTAATTTCTTCTTATTGCTTTATTAAGAGCAGATAGCCCTAGAGTGTAAAAGTATGGTATTAATTTGGCTTTTACTGTTGCTAAGGTAGCATAAATGCCTGCCGAAATAGGCTGAAAATAGGAAGATGACCTTTTTGGAACAAATTTAAGACATTTGACACAGAAATTAATATACAACACAAGCAAAAAGTTATTTTAACAGACGATAAAAAATATCAGGGCACACAAATATATTAAAAGTGGTTTTGGGTATTTAGCTGTGACGATAGCTAATTCCGTCTCCCAAAGCCTCAGTTTTGGTCCAAAATGGTAATTTCTCTATTTTAAGGCAATTTCGGTGGTCATTTTCTGTTCCTATAGCAACGGTAAAAGTTATATAAATACTAGACTTTTACACTTGGGTTATTCATCTAATAAGACCAATCAGAAGTAGCTTTCAGTTTTTGGCTTCAGAGGGGGTCAAATTAGTCCCTTAATGCATGAAGCACTTTGCTCTGGCGTTGAATTAAGAACACTTACTTTTACAGCAAAACTATGCCCTGTTTTTCTATGGACGCATCTCTTACACACTGAATATGATCCTATACCAATATCCTGAAAGACAACATATTAGCAATCATCATCACATCATCAGGCCTTGAAATAAAGACAATTCAATTGCTTATATATGATGTGTAAATTCACAAGTTCTGTCTGAATGAGAATGTTAGTAAGGAGCCAGCATTAGAATATTCAATATATGGGACAGTCCACGAGATAAAATGCTAAAATGCAACACCATATATAGGTGTGATTACTCTTTGTACACTCATAAATTGTTCCATCTTGTTTGATACTTTGAGCCTGGGATATCAAGTGGGCCACAGGTTAGAATTTCCAAATGAACATGGACATGTACTTTAGTCCCTGAAGTTTGTTTTAATTTCATTTGCTGCATTTCATCTGGCTCTTTGCTGTTTGTCAAAGTACAAAGTAAATTCTGTGCAAATTGTCAGCATCTACTAATCAGATTACATTTGAGCCGCGACATGAGATTTCCAACAATGTGGTATGTACGACCAGCAAAGCCTCAAATCAGCCTGCACATACGCTCAGTCTGATCAAAGCCTTTGCTAGTCGCTTGAATATTCTATGACTGTTAAGCTACTGACTGAACATCATTTGGAGTTTCTCAGCTTAAAAAGGAGGCTGCACAGGCTGCACAGGCTCGCATGAGTCTACACTTGTCAAAACACCACATTGTTGGAAACCACAGGTCATGGTTCATTTGTGAAAAGAAATGATCATACCTCTTTTAAGTCATATTCATCTGTAAATGGTGACACTTTACAACCTGGAAGCTGAAAAAAATATCAAAGATAAACATAGATTTAGATTAACCCTTTTAAGACCAATAGAATTTTCTATATAGTTTGATACAATTTAGTCAGAATGACCCATTGTATATTTTGAGGGGTTACAGATTATAATTTCGGAAAAATATTATATTTCTTTCTATTAAGATCAATTGTCATAGCAAACAGTGCAAACCCTGATAAAATGCCACCTTATGCAGCATTTCATCTGGGTCTTCACTGTTTGCCATTGTACCTGCTAGCAGGCTTTCAAGTACCCTTCAACAAAAAAGAAGGGATAAAAATTTGGAAAAAGTAGTGAAAAGGTAGGGATTATCGGTGTAAAAAAGTAGGGATAGTAGGGCTTTTCAAGTACAAAATTCATCACAATGAGTTGCTAGAAATAAAAAAGTTCACAGTAAATAAGCAGGATAATAGCTGCGACAATAGTACTAGCTAAACAGAGAGACTTTTCTTGTTACAAAAAATATATTTTAGCAGCCTCCCCCTTGAGAAAAATGTAATAGGTAATTTAAAATCCGAGCGAACGAAGCAAGTGAGGAAAAAATTCTGGATTTTTACGCGTAAATGACATTTTAGAGTGAAAAAGTAGGGATAGTAGGGCATTTTCAAGAAAAAGTAGGGAAAAGTAGGAGCAAATCAAAAAAGTAAGAAAAAGTAGGAGAAATAGGGCCCGCTTGAAAGCCTGTGTTAGGGCCAAATTAGGGGATTTCAGTCCTCAAAGGGTAAACAAAACCTTTGAGTGTAAAATGATGATCATATTTCATCCAGCAGCCTTAAAATTATAACATTTTCTTACTAGATATATCATATAGAGGAAAAACTGCCCCCAACTCCTATCACAAGTGTTTTTCAATGGATCAATATATAATTTGTTCATTCCTGATAGAAGGTCACCAAAGGATCATTTAAGTAAAATTGTTTTCCTTTCTCATGCACGACATGTTGTCTTGACCTAATACCGATTCCTATGAAATTGCAGGAATGGTTACTGGTTTATGGAGCGTAAAAGAATGTTTATACGAATTTAGCAAAACAAAATGAATCAAGGAACATAACTCTGAAACAAAGAAATGGAAAACAACTGTTATTGTATGCTACCTAATACAGACTCCTAAAAGTTTTATGAAGATATACCTAACGATAATGAGTTTTGATATATAATTAAAGGGGCATAACTTGGAAATCTAAGAAAGAGATAATAATCATTCTTGTGTGTGACACGCTGTCTTGATCTAATACATAGACTATAAAATTGTATGCAGATATCCTATACGGTTACTTAATTATGGAGCATGCAAGAATGTTTACCTACAAAAGGCAGCACCTTGCAATAATACTACTGTCTTTTTTTTTTCAAAATGGGAGTATGAAATGTACATTATGGGACATAGTGCACCTATTAGGTCAAATAAGGTAAGATTATTTTAGTAAACAGAGATCCAGATAAGAAAATTTTATTAGCGTAAAATTGTAATAATTTTCTTACCCATCAGTTTAAACATGTGTTTTGGGTGACCAAAAGATCCGCCTCATTGGACTGTTTTTTTGAGTATCTAAAACATATGTTTTGGATGAGAAATGAAGAAAATAGTTTTACAATACACACGCTTATCTGGAGGCCTGAGTAAAACTGATTTGGTTATCAATAGTTTAAAACTCATAGTTGCAACATGCTTACTTTAGCAAAACTGATTTGATTATTGAGAAGTTTGGACCTCAAATATTAAACTGCTTACTTTAGCAAGACTGATTTGATTATCGAGAGGGTTAGGGGCTTCATGGTTATCATCTAATAAAGCCGGCGCTACAAAACTGAAACCTCGGAAGAGCTCATGGGCTGTAGCACTTGGTGGAATACCTGGGGAATCTGGAATGAAGAGAAAAATTATACAGTAGAATCATCACTTAGATATAGCTTCTGATTGGCTAATTTGCTAGATATACAGTAAGTGCTCGAAAGTTTGGCCAATTTTACTTGGCTGTTCTCAAATCAAATCTGGGCCCGGATTTAAAAAACTTTTTTCATTCTCAACTCAGCTGAGCACATAATTTATCCTGCTCATAAATGTTAAAATGCCAACAATTAACATTTATGAGCAGGATAAATACAACATCTGAGACTTAAAGCAAGAAACTTCTTTATTTGTGGGTATTTAAGTTTTTATGAGCAGTTGAAATTTCGTGCTCAGTTGAGTTTTACAACCTCGGGGCCTGGTATCTGATTTGAAAAATGCTTGTGAAAATGGCAGATGTTGAAGACCCTGATTTCTTCTGGACTAAATCTAGATTTGCGCTGTTAACCTTTTTTCTGTTTTTTGTCTAGAACGGTAAATGTTCTAAAATTTTGAACACTTGCATAACAGGCCTAGACAAACAGAGCAGTCTGATCATGGTCTGCCCTGTTTGCTTTTCTGACAAGCATTTTGAGAAGTCCAGGCCTGATAACCAACATTTTATTAGAGTACAGATAGAGTAACTAGTGTTATAATCTCTAGCCACAATAATGATTTCAAACATTTTTGACAACCCTGCAGAGATGCATAACACAGAAGCTAAAGCACTGGCCTAGCTATGGGCTAAGACAAGAAATTATCATGACTTTAAAGTTATTTGTGTGAAGGAGATACAGTAAAACCTGTGTAAAACAGCCACTCTCAAAAATACCAAAACTTGGTTTTCAAGACTAATTATTGCTTAATGCAGGTCAAAAGTATTGCAGAATGCTCCCTTTGGAGCATTCTGCAATACTTTTGACCTTCATTAAGCTTCCAATGGTCATAAAAATCTTTGTTTGGTCTATATTTGAGTGTCAGTTTTACACAGGTTTTACTGTATATCCTTTTTTGAAAACGGTGTACATCCTGATCTGATGGTTTGAAGAGCAGTTTGATGTCCCACTTCATGGGCTTGTCCCAATTATGCACAAATTTTTTGTAGATGTTTCTTTTTTAAATATTTAATTCTTTTTAATGTTGAAGAAGGCAGGTTTTTGTTTGTTTGTTTCTTTACGTCCCATCAACAATCTTTTAGTTATATAGGGATGTGTCTTCCTGGATTGAACCAGTACTAAGCTTGGATAAATGTGTCTTGCTCAAGGACCACAACGCAGTGGCGCTGGTGAGGCTTGAACCCGCGGCCTTTCGGTCTCGAGTCAAGCACTCTACCACTGAGCCACTGCGCTCCATAGAAGGCAGGTTTGACAGGTGGATTAATGTTCTGCTCTATGAGCTTGTGTCAATTTATAGTTGATGCTTTATGTCCCTGGAAACAATTTTTCACTCATATTGGGAGTTTTCCCTTGGTTGAACCAGTACTAAACAGAGGACATGACATCATGCCTCCTCTCAGGATTTATAGTTGACTGGGTCTATTCTTGATCAGGAGACAAAAATTCAACTCGTCCGCTCGTGATTACGAGTGACATCTAGAAAGGACGAGCAATTCTTGCCAAAGCACTCGTCCTGTAGGACGAGTGCTTTGGGAAGAATTACTCGAGGAACTCATATTACATATAACTCCTGTATGTTCTTTATTGCTTATGCTTTTAAAGGACAAGTGCATGTGTTTGCAGGACGAGTGAATATTGTAAGTCACTCGTCCTGCAGGAAAAGTGCAATAATGAAATATTTTTGTCCCCTGTAACACTGTTGTCTAACGCCACCGATGGTGCTCTGATTCGAAACGTTGGCCCCAGTGAGAGCATGATTAGACTGAGTTTCAATATGGCGGCAGCGTAGCACACATGGTTGGGAAATGAGGAGTTTTAACATATTTACGTAAGTTTACATTTTTATGTCATACTTGTATTTCTTTAAACAACTTATCAAGTTGAGTCTTTTATTGATTCCAGCATATCGATGCCCTGAAACGAGATATTGACCCCTAAAGTTGTGCTCACGGAAAACAATGAATTTGAACCCAACAACATCCTTCAAAATGTAACTTATATATACTCGTATTTTGTACCTGTACTCTGTTTCTATGTGAAATTCACCAATAAGCGATAGCCCTTGCTATTTATGCCATTAACTTTGTTTGCTTTTGGTATTTTGTGGTCAAACAAAGGAGTTTAAAAGTTGTGAGCCTGGCTGTGTTAGGCCCGAATTAGCAACTGGTGGACTAAGGATTGGTTTTCTATAGAAATCGGATTGGAATGAGTTTTCCCTGTAAAGAGAGCGGATTGGTCGTTCTTAATTGTTTTAAATACCATTTTTATGAAGAGAATAAACATGCAATTTTCAAGTCCAATATATTTCCTTTGCTCCAGTGATACTGTTAGTGAAGTTTGCTAACTCATTTGAACATTTAATAAAGACCATGCAACGTATGCATTATGGCAAAGCAAATATCAGAACCAACGTTGCTCTTCAAGAGATGTCCTTTCATTAAATTTCTCTTTGAAAAGGTAAGTGAGCATAATCAGGAAATGCCACAATCACACACTGCAGCCAAATCCAGAGCACTGTGAGGAACAACCAAAGAACACTTACAGTCATAAGAGACCAGGAAGGCAATTAAACTTTGTGTCCTTTCTAGTTTTACAATAATTTTGATTAGGAATAGAAGCTGGTTGCATAACAAAACAAGAACCAAGACGCAGAACTCCCACAAACATCAGCAGAACATTAAACAATGAATCAACAACAACAGAACCACTTCCTTAGAAGGGACAGTAGCCTAAGCCATCGGAATGCGGGGGGTGGGGGGGGGCTCACAACTACATTTACTGGTGGTATACTTTCACAAAAGTGCTCTTGTTAAAAGCAAAAACTGCTAACTAGAACAAACTGTCGATTGAGCATCATCGCAAATCTACACGCCCAAGTTTTTGACCCCAAGCATCCCCAGGTCACACCACTTGTGCATGACGCAGGCCACAGAATAAACAGTCCGGTCGATATGTTTTATATCTTTTTTGTGAGGACACACACAAAATTTGGTATAAAAATCTTTGTGATTAAAATTTATTAATATTTGACCTTTTGACCTCACCCCAAGGACACCAGTTTGACCATGGTGTGAAAATTTTACTTGTATTGTGTTCTACTTATTATCCCCGTCAATTTGATATGTCACATGACCATGTTGGAAAAAATATTTTTGACCCCCAGGGTACCCCAGAGCCCCGAGCCCCACCCCTAGCATCAGTAGGGAGCGCAGTGGTAGAGTGCTTGACTCAAGACCAAGGGGCCGCGGGGTTGAGCCTCACCGGCGTCACTGTGTTGTGGTCCCTGAAAATCACAAAAATATAGGGTTTTTTAGTATTACTGGTCTGGATCTCTTGAAAATCAAAAAGCTGCAATTTTAAAGCCAGCATTCGATGTGGGCCATTATCGGCCTGCCAGCGAAACGCCATTTCAATGGCGCTTTGCGTTTCGCTGGTAGGCTGATAATTGCCTGCTCATGGTGGTTTTTGGAGCCTTGCTCCCCTCGAAAAAGCAAAACAAAAAAGAAAACTTATCAGAGTTGGACCCCCTGTGACAAAACTCAGGATCCGCGCATGATGTTTCATATCTTGTATTTGGAAGAATTCATACAAAGTTTGGTATAAAAATCTTTGAAATTGACTTTGTTATTGAAATTTATTTATATTTGACCTTTTGACCCCGACCTAGGGGGGGGGGGGGGGGGCATTTTTTTTGGGCTGTTGCAAACCCTATTTATGTGAGTAACTCAAACACCAGATTTGGTAAAATTTCATTCAATGGTAAAGGCGAAGGTGATTCATCAATTGAGCGCAAATGCTCATCAATTCAGCGCACGATTTCTGTAGAGTTCAGAGACCCTGCTCATCAATTGAGCTCAAATATTTTGGGCAGTTACCTGTGGAGGTACCTTTATTTACCTGCCGTTAGCGGACTGTGATGATGCGAGAAAATACTTGGAGATTTTTTTTTGAAAAGTCTTACTTGTTTACCGGTCGCTTCAGAATGTGTTTGCTGGTTTAAAGATGTCTTATTTATATATTCAAAGGAGAACTGCATAATTTGGCACTTACTTGCAAGTATTTTGGCTTTACTTGAGTTCGTTTCATCAAATGTACCGGCAGTACTGGAATACCGTCTTTTTCAAACAAGTACACGCAACCGACTTACCCGTTATTGGTTGAAGGGAGATAGCCTTGAATTCATAGTTTTTATGCTCCCAACTTTGGAAAAGTTGAAGGGGCATATTGCTTTCAGCTTGTCCGTGAGTGTGTGCGTCCGTCCGTGCGTCCGTTACAAAATTTATTAAGATACAGTTTTGAAATTTCATATATGGATTCCTCATCAAAAATAATTGACACTTATTATTTTTTAAGGTCTGGATTATCTATCCCCCTTTGTGAAGTTATGGCTCTGTTAAAGGATCATAATGAAATTTTTTATTCAAGATATCTCAAAAACTATAACAGCTATGAGCCTCAAACTTATAAATGATAATGAGTAGATAACCAGGTGAAAATTTAAAAAAGAAAGTTTTTTTTAGTTATTGCCCTTTGCAAATTTGGACATAGAAAATTTGATATCTCAACAACTGTAACAGCTATGAGCTTCGAATTTGGTCAGGTAATAGTGGATAACGAGAAGATAATCTGGTGAAGATGAAAAAAATATATTTTACTTTTTTTTGAGTTATTGCCCTTTGCAAATTTTGGCATTGAAAACTTGTAGTCAATATATCTCAAAAACTATTACAGCAAGTAGCTTCAAACATAATTAGCTGACAGAAGATAATGAGTAGATAATCTAGTGAAAAATTAAAAAAATGTTGTTGTTTTTTCGAGTTATTGCCCCTTGCAAATTTAGGCATCAAATACTTGTCATCAAGATATATCGAAAATTATTGTAGCTAGGAGCTTCAAACATGGTCAGTTTGTAGAAGATGATAAGTAGATTACCTGGTGAAAATGAAAAAAAAAGTTATTTTATTTTTTAAGTAATTGCCCTTTGTAAATTTGGGCATTGAAAACTTTTGAACCCTTCCTGACAAGCAAAGGGTTAGGGACATATGTTTCATAAACATCATTTCTAGTTGTAAAATTGAAATGGTCCAATTTTGCAGGTAGCAGTTCTAGCCACAATATAACTTTACAAATTAATCAAGGTGCTTTGATTTGATTATAATTATCAATAATTTTAGCAGGAGATTTAGTACATGTCTAACTTATTACCCCTTTTTAAGTGAAATTTGGGTTGTGCCACTTGTATAAAAATAGTTGAGCTACCGTATGAGCAGCGTCATTATCTCGTTGTTCATGACAGAGGATCGATCTGGCAGATCGTTGACTGTGATAAGTTGATTTGGAAGCAGGTAACCTTTTAGTGTTGCACTAAGGGTAACCTGCTTCTTGAGTCGTCTGTTTTGTTTGTTTGTTTGATTTGTTTCTTTACGTCACATAAACAATCTTTCAGTTATGTAGGGACGGGGCTTCTTGGGTTGAAGCAGTAGTCTAGCATTGCGCTAACGAACTACTTGTGGAAACACATAGGCTAGAGTTCTGGCCAGTTTTTTTTTTATAAAAAAGCATGGGATAAAAACGAGTTTTGAACATTAAAATCATTCCTATGAAGAATGTATTTTGTCAAATCTACGTCACTGAGATCAATGACTACGTGAACGAGTCCAGATCAAAGATATGACATCACGAATATCGAAATCGTGACGTCATGATAAGCAGTCATTGATCATGTGACTACTGATATGCATAATGACCCTTAAGTTGAGATTGGTAGCACCTGGTGTGAATTCAGTGATCTCTCAAATATTAACGACCCAAATTTTTGATGCAAAGTTACTTTGATCCTTGACAATTGCTCCTTTCAACTTAAACCACTCCGTTTCCTTCACCTTCGAATCCGTACTCCCTACTCAGCCAATCCGTGGTTTAACCTAAACAGCACAAAACCAATCCGAGTTCTGACGATTTCGCCTATGCTTTAAATTCATTTGAAAAGTCCATATTTGTGGTCCCATACTTTGGTGATCGTTAAGATAATCATATCAAAGTGATTAAAGCGCTTTATCGCACTGTATAACGTTTCATAGATGCAAAAATGCAGTTTTCAATCATCATGACTCGATTCAACAAATTTATGTCCAAATAAGCACGCAAATTATGGAGGGCTGTGAATCATACGATGAGCAGATCTGACTGAGAAATCCCATATTTACGTAAGAAACATTTAAGTCTAATGTTGATAACTGCAATTACTGCTGAGGGTAAAAATAAGTGGTTTTAAAAGCTCAATATTACCTGCTGGCATCAAGCGTTGGTGTTGCATCCGCCATTTTGAAACTCAGTCTAATCATACTTCCTTTTGGGGCGTACAGTACCACTCAGAGCACATTCGGAGGCGTTAGACAACAGTGTGTAATGATGTACGTACCTTTCGGTGTTTTTGAAGTAAATTCGGTATCAAAGTAGAAGGCATCATCTGTTTGGACCACAGCGGGTTTGAAGGGCGGGTTGATGTCCCGCTTCATGAGCTTGTCCCAGTTTATTGTCGAGAAGAATGAGTGTTTCTTCAACTCATCTATACCTTGATTACTTGAACCTGTGAATAGAAAGATATGGGCCAGCTCATGAGGCAATGGTATTTATCACATACACAGATTTAGATAAACACAATTTTTGAGCGTAAAATTGTAAATTTTTTCTTACCCATCAGTTTTAACATGTTTTGTGTGCTCAAAAGAACCGTCTCATTGAGACAGTTCTTTCGATGAGATAGTTCTTTTGAGTACCCACAACATATGTTTTGGTTGAGAAATAAGACTAGAAATGTGTCCATGGGACAAGGATGCTCCCGCTATTGCCAAATTCGCATAAATAGGGAACTGTCATTAACAAAGGGCAATAACTCTTGAAGGCATGATACGATATGGGCCATTCTGAAACTTGAAGACATTATGGTACTTAATAATGTGACCAAGTTTCATAGAATCATGATCGAAACTATTCATCTTAGGGAGCAGACGTTGTTTCAACCTACGATTTTTCATAAACTAAGGGCAATAACTCTGTAAAGCATGGTGCCATATAAACCACTATCAAACTTGAAGAAGACATCATGGTACTAAACAATGTGACAAAGTTTCATAAAATTCTGATCAAAACTATTGGCTTAGAGAGTGGTCATCTTTTAAAACTGTGAATTTTCATTAACAAAGGGTCATAACTGCTGAAAGCACAGTGAGATATGGACCATTATCGAACTTGAAGAAGACATCATGATACTTAACAATGTGACAAAGTTTCATAAAATTCTGATCAAAACTATTTGACTTACAGAGCGGACATCATTTAAAATGGTGAATTTTCATAAACAAGGGCCATAACTGCTGAAAGCATAGTGCGATATGGACCATTTTCTAACTTAATAAAAGACATTATGATACTAAACAATGTAACCAATTTTCATAAAATTCTGATCAAAAGTATTTGACTTAGAGAGCGGACATCGCTTCAAATGGTGAATTTTCATAAACAAAGGGCCATAACTATTGAAAGCATGGTGTGATATGGACCATTATCGAACTTGATGAAGACATCATGGTACTAAACAATGTGATTAAGTTTCATAAAATTCTGATCAAAAGTATTCGACATAGAGAGGGGACGTCGTTGGACAGACGTAATAAGTACGTACGTACGGACAGGGGTAACACTTAATGCCCTGGCCATAGTCATGGTGGGGGCATAAAAACTATTTCTTTGGTACGCAATCTCAACTAACCACTGACATATTTGATACAATATTTGAAGTGAACAAAAATCAAGATAGGCAAACATTTTGAGGGTGAATATTTTTTTGATTATTGTCATTTTCATTGATGATGATGATAATGATGATATCAGGGTTTCACCTTTGAAAATGGGGTCATTAAACCCCTATATATGTAATATAATGACTAAAAGAAACTTCATTTAAAGGGTCATTTGGCGTCATTGACTATATAAAATGGGGGTCAAGGAAAACCCTGTGATGATGATGATGATGATGATGATGATGATGATGATGATGATGATGATGATGATGATGATGATGATGGAAGTGAAAGTTAATACATCTAGGGAGACAAAACTCACCTAATCTATTCTGAGGATTTCTCTTGAACAATGCTCGTAATAAGCTCTGGGCTTCTGCACTCAGGAAACCTGGCATTCCAAGCTTGGCCCTGGTGAAAACAAAAGTAGATACTTCGGAATTATTTCACTTATTTATCAATCCAAAATACAATGATTAATTTGATTTGATTCTTAACGTCCCATCAACAATCTTTCAGTTATATAGAGACGGTTCTTCCTGGGTTGAACCAGTACTAAGCTAGGATAAATGTGTCTTGCTCAAGGACCACAACGCAGTGACGCCGGTGAGGCTCGAACCCGCGGCCCAAATACAATGATTAGAACCTAATGATTATTGTAAGATTCCAAGTATAAACAAAAGCGCCAAGTGGCCCTTGATCACTCTTCTCAGTTTTGTTTAAAGCTTATGATATATGGGCCTTGGCTTGAGAAAACCTGTCTTCGGGGTTTCTAACCAGGTCATGCTCAAACCAGCCTGCTCAACTACAGAGACTAGCAATGATGTTGAAATTTTCCATGAGGCAAGTTTAGATATCATACTTTTCAATGAGTGAATAATAATGGTGCTGATCAGACTGCGCAGATGCGGACCTTAGAAATTATTTTATGATCGATCTCCACGAAAGTATGGGAACGGGGACAGGATCGAACTCACGACCCCTGGATCTGCAGTTAGACACGCATCTGTAGCCAGACACGCTACAAACTGCGCTATGTGGCCCGGCCTTTGCAACAATAAGCTACACTCCCTTTTTTTAGCTATTCCTGTCTTATTGATTACAATTCTGACAATAGGTCAAAGAAGAAGAGAAGTTTAACAACTATTGCTATTGAAATAGAATGATAGCACATCAGAGATTTGTAAGATTTGCATAAGGGAATGAAACAGACATAAGACCATTTCATGGGTGAAAGTTCAACATTTCCAAAAAAAAAATGAACTTTAGAAATTCAAAATTAAAACCCGCTAGATGCCTACAAAAATGAATAATTTCATGTTTAAATGGTTAATTGTGGCAGTGTTTAGATAATCTAAAAATTAATCAGAGAAGCTACTATAATCTCCCTAACTCAGCATTTTGAGGCAATCAGCCTCAAAAACCTGAATTCTAGATTAATCCTGAAAACTTTCACCCATGCCATTTGACATTCTCAAGTGAAATAGTCAGAATAGTCAGGGACAAGAAAATTGCCATCAGATACTTATCCAAAGGAAGGTTTACTTGCCCATAAGAACAGATAATGCACAAAGAACTTAGCCTATAATGTGCTTAAACAATAAACATGTATTAACTCAATTAAAAACAGTTTGACACCAGGTATACTCTAATGAAAACCGTGTAGATCCAGATCAGATGACTTCAAGAAGCAAACTCATTAGAATCTACACTGTTTTCCACACAACATAGGTGTTCATTATTATTATCCCTTAAAGCGCCAAGAAAAAAATGCATCTCAAAATGTCGTCTGCTGAAGTTGTCTGCTGCAAATAATTGCCTAACATCACTGACGAATTAAGTATAGAAGCAAACAGTGTGGACCCAGAACAGACTGCTCCTATAGGAGCAGTCTGATCTGGGTCCACACTGTTTGCCATAGAGGCTTCTTAAACATTTCAGCAGACGAGAAAAGCGGACGACTTTTGTTGCGATTGGCGCATAAAGGGTTATCTGATATGAAATACATAATTTTATCATTTTTCTGTTAACTTGTCTGAGGACAAGTAAATAGAAATTACTAACATGGAACCAGGCCAAGCAAGTCAGGCATGGCATTTCTAAAGTCCTGTATAGTACTTACTTGAGAATCTGGGTCATGGTTTCTTTTCTGTTACTGCCCTGGAACGGTAAAGCTCCTGTCAACATCTCAAACTGGAAATATAAGAGAGTAGTTTATTACAGAAGGACCGTTTAAGATAATGAAGCATAAAAAAAAGAAGCTCAATGAGCATATACCGTTATTATTATGTAAGTTGTGAGCCTCATTGTTTCAGAAGAAGATTCTAAAAGTTTTTTCCATCAAACAGTCTATGGAAACTTTTGACCCCCAGGTTTGGGCCAGTTTTGGCCCCAGGGGCTTGATTGGCAGGATTTATGTAGAGGACCACAAGACATTACTACAAGCTACATGCTAAATATATGAGCTATGGACCTCGTGCATGGATTTTTTCTACCTTTTTGGGAAGGGGCCCTAGGGCCTTTTGCTTTGGGAAATTTTCCGCATTTTAACCGAAATTGGGAAAATTTCTTCATTCATTTTTTATAGTATTTCTTAAACAGGGTCGCTTAAACTGCATTGAATCACTCTTATTTCTGATCATATGCTTTATTTTGATTAAAAGTCCATTGAAAATGAAGGCAATTTGTAAACTATATTGATTTACAAAAAAATGACCTTCTGATTGGGAATTTTTTTGTTCAAATTGGGAAAAATGTAGGCATTTGCCATTGGGACAGGGGCCTTATAACGGCCCCTGAGACACCCGAAAAAAATCCCTGTCGTGGTACAGAAGAGAACAGGGCTGGAAAAATTCACTCATCCGCTCGCCATGGCAAGTGCCTCATGCTGCAGGCTGAGTAGAAATGGGTAAACTATTGAATTTACAAATACATATGGGCATGTAGGGCGAGTAGAAATTTTTAGCATTTTCCACGCCTGAAGAAGATTTTTTCAAGTTTTTTCCCATTACAAGTCTATGGAAACTCTTGATACCCTGGGCAAGGATTTATGTAGGGGACCACTAGACATTGCTGCATTATATAAGCTGTGGGTCTCATAATTTCAGAAGATTTTAAAAGTTATTCCCAATATAAGTCTATGGGTGCTATATGTTGCCATTGCAACTAGAGTTCCAACCCAATCAGCCGAAAAACCTTATGCAGCCTTTCCCCCTGCCTGATGATGCTTTACATGAAATTATTTCTCAACCAAAACATATGTTGTGGGTATTCAACAGAACTGTCTCATTGAGACCCAAACATATAATTAAACTGATCAGTAAGGCCAGAATTTTTTATTAGTTGATTTACAGACCAGGATTTTTTTTTCAGATTTAGGGTCGGGGGACAAAAAAAAGCTTAACTGGTCATTTTCAGAGCTTTTTTTCTTTTCTTTAATATCTCCAGAACAAACAGTAAAACTACTAAAGTAAACCAACAGTCTGTATTAAATCTTTAAATATTTCATAATTTTCCTAAAAATCTGCATAGAACAATCACTTTTAACAGTGTCACTCTCAAAAACACACAGACAGAACATCAAAAATATATAATTTTTCTCAACGAAACAAATAATATTTAGAGTCGGCGGATATAACAAAAATTTATTTAAGAAATTTTTACTTTCCGTAAAATTACAGTATGAGGGTTTGTAAATCAACTAATAAAAAAATTCTGGCCTGATTAAAAAAATAATAATTTTACACTAAAGTTTTGCTTCAACTGGGCATATGATTGATCATGCCGAGACTTACCATAAGAACACCATAAGACCACCAATCTGCCGCCGTCCCATGACCTTTTCTATTGACCACTTCTGGCGCCATATACTCGACTGTACCACAGAAGGAGTATGTCTTCTTCTCATAAAACAGGGACTCTTTACTCAATCCAAAGTCAGTTAACTTGATGTGACCGTCAGAGTCCAATAAAATACTGAAATAAGCAGAGATGTATACAGTGCAGTCCTTTTACAACACACCTTGTTATAATACCATGGGTGAAAGTTCAAAATTTCCAAAATCCTGAACTTTAGAAAATCAGAATTTAAAACTAGCTGTATGCCTCCAAAATATCAAAAATTCCAAGTTTAATGGTCAAATACCTTTAGATAAACTGAAACTTAATCAGAAAAGCTATTATTACCTGCAGAATTCAGCATTTTGAGGCTGACTTTCTATGGAAAGTCAGCCTCAAAATCCTGAATTCAGGAATATCCTGAAAACTTTCACCCATGTAATACAGATTTGGATAGAACACAATCATGTTGTGGTTCCCAAAATTTCTAACCACGGAATTTTATAAAGGAATAGGAAAATGACAATAAAATGGTCATTTTTGTGTAATTCCTTTGTAAAATTATCCTTTTGTAACACAATTTGCTTATTACATGGTCCATTCCTATGGACCCCAAAGCATTATAGAAGGACTTTTATAATAATAGGTATTTTCTTTTCCTTTTTTCCAGAGATGCATAATGTTCTTTTATACACTGACAGATTCTTTCTATCAGGTTAAAACAGTAAACTGTATATCAAGGGGTCATAGGATAGAATTTTCAAATTAAGATGTATTTCTCAAATTCTGCCCCTGATTTTTTTTGTAACCTTTATTCTGCTAATATACTGAGGGAAAAAAGTTTAGCAATCATTTATAATGGTTTTTCCCATAGGCGTTCATTTAAGCACTTGATCTTTTTTATTAGCAGGTGTGCAAGCATGTCAATTGATTGAAAATGACCTAATGGTTACCTGCACGAGGCCAAAAGATACAAATACCAATTTGATCTGCTGAGCATTTTAATTTCAAACGCTTTTTAATGGAAAAGGTAACTTGAAAAAATATGATTTTCAACTAAAACTGTACGAAAAGGGTGAAGAGAACAATCAACTTCAAATCGTTTTTCACTTTTTTGCTTTTAGATCTAAATATTTGACCAAATATTTAAATTTCTAGCAGAAAACTATTCACGCTGTTGCCATATAAGGGGACTTAAAAGCGGACTTAACATTATGTAAAATGTCGACTCTAAACGTTTGTCAAAGAAATATTTTGGTATTATGAAATTAAAAATTCGATTTTTTTTCTAAACTGTAAATCCCCGAAGTCTATTGCTAAACTTTTTTTCCCTCAGTATATATTTCAGTCCTGAAAATGCTGTCTACTTATTTCATCTGCTGCATGTATTCAAATGTTTCAAAAATGTGGCAAAGCACACCAATTTGTGTGCCAGGGCAGACCTGCTACTGCAAGCACGGATGAGCCCTACTGTAAGACAAAGTAGAAGGGAGCTCATGCATTGATAAGCACAAGGCACCCTAATTACCCAGCCAAAGGCTTACAGATCATTTGTTGTGTGAACTTACTTTTCTGGTTTCAGATCTCTGTACACTATTCCTAATGAATGAAGATGATCGAGGGCAAGAGCCAACTCAGCCAGGTAAAACTTCACATCTTCTTCTGTAAACATAACCTACAAAACAAACACCTCTTTCTAAATTACTTTATCAGTTACCTCTCATATTAACTGCATTGTTGCACGTTGCCTGATAAACGTTGTCTATCTCACGGCATGTGCCTTTATCAGGTCATGATGACGTTGCACTTTTTGAATGACGTCGCTAATGACACTGAATCAATACAAAATCGAAAATTACGTCATAATCGCTAGTTTGAAGAGTGAAACAATGGGTAAACTGATAAATAGAATTCAAGGTTTGCGCCTTTTGATATCAAGTTTACTCCGCCAAGAGGCGCGGTCTAGATCACATGACATTTCAATGTTTTGCATCGAGAAATGCAAGCAGCCAGAAATGTTGGTTTCATCTAAGGCAACTACACTGAGAATGTAAATATTATGAGATATGGCCTAAACACAAAATCCAGACACTACTTTTTTGGGGGGATTTATGGGCTTCACTACTTTTTATTTCTTGCATTGGCGTAGCTCCCATTACTCAGTTATGCATATGCGTAATAAAATAGTAACATTCAAGGGAAGTCACCTAATGTGGCAAAAGTGACTTCTGCTCTTAAAGGAAAGAATTCACTCTAGTCTGGGAGCAAATTCCAAATTCTCTCCTTTAAGAGAAGTTCCCATTATGAAAAGGGACGCAATTGAAGACAATCACTGCTTGATCCAGCAGTCTCCCTTTGATGTGCAAAACTTTTTAACGTTCTGGCTGCGCCATTGGTTTTATTGTTTTGTCCTGTTGTTTTTAATCCTTTTTCATAATGGAAACATCTCTTAATGTTTAAGAGAAGTTACCATTTCCCATTTGAAAAGGGACGCAATTGAAGAGAATCACTGCTTGATCCAGTAGCCACCCTTTGATGCGCGTAACTTTTTTAACCAGGGGTGAGAACAGGATTTTTTCCAAAAAAGAGAAATTCCTGTCAAAAAAAAGGAACCCACTATACCCCCTTCAAAATGCAACAGATTCGAACATATTGTGTCAAACCTGAAACAATTTATTTCAGCAAATTTTGGTCAAAAAAGAGGAAATCTTCTAAAAAGAGAAGATTCTCATCCCTGTTTAACGTTCTGGCTACGCCATTGTCTTGTATAATTTTATGAGCTTAACAGTGCATTCATTACGGGATGTTGGAAAAATTGACCCCATAATTGATGGATTTTAGTTTGTTTGTGTTGATGCTTTATGTCCCAGTCAAGAATTTTTCAGTCATGTCGGAACAATTTCCTGTCTTCCTGGATTGAACCAGTATTCCAGTAGTAAGCAGTGGATAAAGTGTCTTGCTCAAGGACAAAGCACAGTGACTCCAATGAGTCTCAAACTAGCAACCCTTCCATCCTCAGTCAAACACTCTACCAACTGAGCCACTACGCTCCACTTGTGGACTGAATGAGTGAATGAAGGATGGCCAGATAGTCCCTAAACTGATCTTTTCTTTTTTGGCACTTAATAGATTTTCATTTTACTTTTTGTTTGTGTATATTTTCTAAAATCATTTTGGCTAAAACACACAATATTTTTTCTGCTCTATATAAATCTTTTTTGCTTTACTGACCATCAACCTTTTCTTATAAGTACATGTTAAAAGGTTTTAGATAAAGGTCAAGGGGTCAAGGTCACAAATCAGCAAGTGCCTCCAAGCTGCAAAGGCAAACTCATTTTCCACATGCTCATTCAAAATAAAATCATCATACATACACTCATATATAGACTATAAAATGTGATCAAGGTTTCATCTATAAACAAATCCATTTGTGCATCTCCACATAATACTGATGACTAACATGAGAAAAGTGCCATTTAACCAGATTTTATAATAAGCCAGGATAGTCTTTTTGTGTATTAATTTCTTAATTATGATGCATTTATGTCCCTAAAGATTGTTTTTATCTTAGCAAACAGTGCAGACCCTGATGAAATGCTGCATTATTTCATCTGGGTCTTCACTGTTTGCCAAAGTACCTGTTTACTGGTAGCATAGGCAAACAATTTAGGGCCTTGGCAGTCCCACATTGAGCATATGGATACAATGAAGGCCCAGCCCAGGCTGTGCATCCACACAGTGATGATCAAGGCTTTCATTGTCTCCTGATAAATGACTGGTTTGGTTTTCTTATTTTTCAACCAAGCAAGTCATATGTAGTGGGTGCTCAAATGAACTGCCAAGAAGACGGTTCTTGTAAGCAGCCAAAACACATGTTTATTAAGATGGTTCTTTTGAGTTTTAACTGATGGATAGGAAAATTATCAAAATTTTAAGCTCTGTATCTGTACCAATGTCAGACTATTTGAAAACTATGCCAACGCAAAATGGGGTTTCTACCCAATGCTACGTTTTCTGATATAGCATACAAGTAATGCCCTTTTCTCATGTCAAAGCACATTTCTAGAAACAAACTGTGTACATTTATGGACATTAGACAATATTTCTTTCATTCTGCTATCTTGCTATTTTTTCGAGTATACTTCGATATAGTAAACTAGGGATACATTGGTATGAGAATTTGGTGGTCAGGTTCTACACAACATACTAAAAACACAATAGGAAGCTAACCTTTAACCATAAAAGCTCCAATCACTTATGCAACAGATTACAGATTTTTGTGGGGGAAAATAAGACTGTTTCTGGGGAAAATAAGCATGTTTAGATAAACAAAAATTTTGAGCATAAAATTGTATTATTTTCATACCCATCATTTTAAAACATGTTTTTGGTGCTCAAAAGAACAATCTCATTGAGTCGGTTCTTTTGAGCACCTGCAACATGTTATGGTTGAGGAATAAAAAAAAATATTTTTTGGTACACACTCTTAACTAAAGGCCTGACTGAATAAGGCTTGAAATCTCATACGAGTCATCTGCTTTATACTAAGCCTTATATGATGTTATATCGTTCTTAAAGCAACAACATTATTTTCAAATTCTTTCTGTGGCAAATGTTTGGTGGAGCTTTGAGTGTTAAAAGAACAAAAGCATTATAATTGTTTAAAATATAAAATATTTAAGCCCGGTGGACAGGCAATGGTGGTATTTTACCTGTTTCTACAAGAAAATATTTTGAGACAGTCTCGAGATTTAACCAGAAACTTCCTAATCTGTCTTACATGATATATCAAGACTTTTTGGATCGTTTCAGTTGAGAAAATCGTATCTTATAAATGAATTACATATGATTTTGGTGCTCATCGTGCATGTGTAAAAGGCTCCTTTTTGACTTGTCCAGTCTGACTACTTAAACTTAGGCCTGAGTCATCATCTACAGTAAAACCTGCCTAACGCGGCTACTCAAAAAGAAGACAAAAAATTGCTTTTTAAGACCGATTATCGCTTAGTGCAGGTCAAAAGTATTGCAGAATGCTGGCAATACTTTCAACATTCATTAAGCTACCATTTGTCTTTAAGACCTTAGTTTTGTCTTATTTTTGAGTGGCCGCTTAAGACAGGTTTAACTGTATATCCTCTGAGAAGACTGTGTGGATATGAAGACTTGTCTCGTCTGAACATTAGATGCTCACCAATAAGATAAGTACCCAAAACTCATATTTTGTTTGTATTTGATTCTTTACGTCCCAGTCAACAATCTTTCAGTTATGTCGGTATGGGTCTTCCGGGTTGAACCAGTACTAAGCAAATATTAATGTGTCTTGCTCAAGGACACAATGCAGTGAAGCCGGTGAGGCTCCAACCCGTGGCCCTTCCGTCTCGAGTCAAGCACTCTACCACTGAGCCACTGTGCTCCCCCAAATCTCATGTGCTGGCCCATATATTGACAAAAAGCACATAGGCCCTGCCTTAATTGTGAAAACAATCAGGAAATATTAACACAAAGTTTGGGATAATTGGGTCACCACTAAAATAACCAAGATAATTGGGTTCACAAAACAAAATTGCTCTCACTGCAAGCACTGGAAACCAGTGAGCATCTATCTACTTATGTCATAAATTTAATTCTTAACCTGGGCCATCCCACTGAAGCTTCTATGTAATTTAGTTACAACCATTGCAAGCATAACCAAAGATACAGCATTTAACAACTTTGACATAGAGCTATGGATTTCAGGGCAAAAGTAATACATGTGTAGTGAAAATAAGGTTAAATATTTTCTTGGAAATTGTCTGTCAGAAATATCAAAGCCAGATTTTTAGTACATCCACTGTAATTAAGAAGTGGAGCTTCAAGGATCAAACCATTTGTTACACGTTCCAGACAAACAATGACATGCTATCAAATCATTAGAATTGTTTTATTTCTCAACCAAAACATATGTTGTGGGTACTCAAAAGAACTGTCTCAATGAACATATGCTAAGAATTATGGGTAGGAAAATATTTACAATTATACGCTTAAAAATTTTGTTTATCTAAACCTATGGGGATTTATTAAAGATGTACTACTAACTGGGAAAGTCACAAATCTCGAAGCAAAGCAATGGGCATTGGAAAACTAAACACCTCGTAAGAATAATTTATCAATATTATTTTTTTAAACAAATTTTCATCAACACAGAAATTTATTCAGGCCAAATAAAAATAAGTGTGTTTCGGGTAATGGGTCTGAAAATTTTAGGTAAGGTAGGCACTCATTTTTTTTCTGGAAAAAAATATAATTTTTTGCATTTTGAAGGTAGGCACTCACTTTTTTTCTGGAAAAAAATATATTTTTTTGCATTTTCAATGGCATTTTGCCTTTCAAAATGCATTAAGTTATATATTTTTAACAGAAAACCTGAAAAAATCTAGGTTTCAGCGGTAAATTTAGGTAGGATCGGGTTACCTTAAACACAGGTATTATTTATTTGGCACAAGTATGATCTTATCAATATTATTTTTTCAAACTAATATTCATTAACAAAGAAATTTATTTATTTAGGATATACCACACCCTGGTTCTGCCCTAAAATTAAGGATTTAAAACCTTTTCCCATTAAATTGAAAAAAAGAATGCGGAATTCAATTACTGCATAAGTATTCCAAAATTAAAGGGTCTTTGGTCCTAAAAGTTGAGCGTGTGTAGTTCACAAACATTCTGTTAAGTATAAATCGCAACAAGCATTTAAATCTAACAATTACAAGCTGCTGTGGTGTAGTGGATAAACTATTCCCCTTGCTGGTGCAATCAGGGGTCCCAAGTTCGATCCCCTGCTCCTCCAGTCTGTCGGATGAGACTCTAAGCTGTGGCCCCATCTCCATATGACCTCATCTGCTGGTGGGATGTTTAACACAAACTCACTGACAATTACCTTGGTAGTTATTTTGATAATATATTAAATTACAAATAAACAATATTTAATGTTTTAAATCAAACATGTAGCAAACAATCCTATACCTAGTTTGTTAAGACTAATCAAGTCATACGTACCAGCCAGCCCAGAAGCAGACAGTCTTCATAGGTCCAGATCAGCAAAGTTTTTGAACGTAAAATTGCATTTATTTTCTTATCCATCAGTTTAAATATGTGTTGTGGGTGCTTAATAAAACCTATCTAATTGAGATGGTTCTTTTGAGTACCCACAACACATGTTTTGGTTGAGAAATAAGAATAAGCCATGTTCATCTGGAGACCTGAGACTGCCATGCTAGCCACCCTAAGCTACTTGTTAATACTAGATCTTTGATCTTCATCAGTATGGTTGTGAAAACATTTATATGAAGGATGATTCCTAGCATGCCTCAGTCACCCAGGGATTTAAACCCAAACATACAGGGAGCGCAGTGGCTCAGTGGTAGAGTGCTTGACTCCAGACTGAGAAGCCGCGGGTTCGAGCCTCACCGCGTCACTGCGTTGTGGTCCTTGAGCAAGTCACATTTATCCTAGCTTAGTACTGGTTCAACCCAAGAAGACCTGTCCCTGTTTAACTGAAAGATTGTTGATGGGACGTAAAGAATCACATCAAACAAAAAAAAAAAAAACATACAGACACAGCAGCTAATATGCCCCATGCAATATTACTATAAGTACCTTAGATAAAATTATCACCCCACTATGACAATACAATTGACAAATCCCTATCCCAATGATGTGGAATAGCAAATATTAATACTTGCCCAGGGACAAGTAAATTGTCCTATTATGCTCGTCCAAACAAAATTATACTTGTCCCAAAGAACAGATAATGTACAAAAAACCTATGTGCTGAAACCATATATGAACTCTTTTGAAAACAGTATGAAACCAGATGTATACTCTTGCGAAAACAGAGTAAATCTAGCAGAGTAAATCTAGTTCAATTAGCTTTTGAAAAAGCTCTACACAGGCCTTCAGTTAAAAGTGTGTGACAGAAAATAATTGAATTCTTATTTGTCAACCAAAACATATGTTGTGGGTACTCAAAGAACCATCTCAATGAGCACCCAAAACATATGCTAAAAATTATAAGAAAATATTTACAATTTTCCGCTGAAATATTTTGCTCATCTAAACATATGAGAATGTTTAAAGATAAAACAATTTGACCATAATTTAAGTTATTACTGCCTTTCTTTGTCTGAACTGCAATATGATTACGGATTTAGATTAATTTTCCTTATACTTGTCCCAGGACAAGTTAATAGAGACAAGTCTGGCATGGGATTTACACACCCCTGCTTATCATTACATAGTATTAATGCTCTATACCAAAATTGATCAAAACCCTTCCTTGACTGAAGTGAATGTATTTCTGTTCAACCCATTTTAGGTAAATGGACTTTCCTACCATTTTCATTTTTCCAATTAAAAGGGTTGTTGGGGTTGAGATTTTTATTTGATAGAACACTCTGAAAACAAAAAGAGAAGACCCTGATCAGTCACTGCATTATGTTCTGGCTCAGTAAGTTAAAAAAAAGAAAAGAATGATTATTAGATAGGCTTATTTATGGATTAACATCCCACAAACAGTAAACAGCTTTAAGGGTCAGAATGTAAATGGGAAAGACACTTTCAATAAAGTTTGAGCCCTTTACCCTTTTCATTCTGATTACTGGTAAACAGGTACTCCAGCAAACAGGGATGACCAGATGAAATGCCGAATATGGTAGCATTTTATCAGGATCTGCACTGTTTTATTCTTTAAATCACAAGCCACCAATTCTCCCTTCCTATTTAACCCTTTACTCCTTAGGCTCTTTTTTAGATCATGAAATCATTTTCTATTTTTAGACAACATTGAAAAAATTCAAGAAAAATTTTAGTTAAGTTTTGAATACTTTTGAAAATATTATGAAAAATGAAGCATTTGCTCCAAAAGAGCAAATGCTCCATTTTCCATAATATTTTCAAATAGGTGATATTTCAAAGGTGTCAAAATGTGTTATTATGGAGTAAATGGTTCACTGTTCTCCCTTGTTTTTGATTCTGTAACATCCTGGAAACACTGTCCAATTTGCAGAGAAACTAAAACCACAACACTTGTGCTTGGCATAAAACAATATAAAATAACTTGACTTTGACCAAGAAATTTTGATCCCATAGTTGTTTTATGTCAATATTTTTTCTAATATTGACGAGGGACCCTTGATAAAAGCCTGAATGCTAAACTGTGACCCAGGCCTCCAGATAAGAGTGTGCAATTAAAAAAATACCACCAAAACATATGTTGTGGGTACTCAAAAGAACTGTCTCCTTAAGACAGTTTTAAGGAGACAGCTCTTTTATCTACCCAAAGCAAATGTTAAAATTGATGGGTAAGAAAATATTCACAATCTTACCCTTATTTTTTCTATCTGGACCTGTATGTGACCCCTGTGACCCCTTATAATATGAAAACCTGAATGTATTGTTGTTAACCTGACAGACGATTCCACCAGTCGAGAAAGGGTGAACGCATGACTTTTAACACAACATACTATCATAAATGGAGCAAAAACAAAAAATGTTGCAGCAGCATGCTTCGTACATATGAGTTTGGTCATGAGAAAATCTCTCTCAGGGTGTATCTCACCTACACATGCTCACACCATCCTGCACAATTCACCAGTTCAGAACAAACTCATGGCAAGATAACCCGAGGCCTTCTTATAATGAGAGTGTATTTCTAAATTAATTTTATCACTTTTCAATGAAAACATTCCTTTTGGGTACTCAGAAGAACTGTCTCAATGAGATAGTTATTTTGAGTATCAAAGACATGTTTAAATTTAATGGATAAGAAAATAATCACAATCCTACGCTTTCAATATTATAAAAATCTATCGTGAGTGTGAGGGTAGGATAGAAAAATGCGTCCTGAGGATCACTGTTTGGCATCACGTGGCTTGCCGAGTGATGACAAACGATGATCCCGAGGGACAGATTTTTCCATCCTACCCTCACACGAATTATTGATTCTTTTTCTTGCTCACCACTGTTTTTATTTATTTATTTATTTTAAACTAAGCTTCCAGAAGTCCCTGAATGCGCTAAGATGCAATTTCACATAATGACCTTACTTGACGTCCTGGGTAAGATATGATTTTCTATCCCAGGGTAAAATCTCAGATATCCGTATTCGGTGTGCAAGGATAATTTTATCTGGCCCTATGTATGAAAATGTACCAACCGGCCTCCATATAAGAGTGTGTAATCAAAAAAAAAATTTCAGTTCCCAAGCAAAACATAAATGGAGGGTATTCAAAAGAACACTCTCAATGATAAGAACTGTCTCAATGAGACCATTCTATTTTTTTAGCAAACAAAACCAAAGTTAAAACTGATGCATAAGAAAATATTCATTATTGTCCGCTCCAAAATTTTGCTTATACGGTAGTACGGTCTCCAATGAGCCTCATCCAGACCTGTTTTGGCCAGTTGATTCATCATTGAAAACATTCACTGTGAGAGATCAGAAACTCAATGCAGGATTTAACTTTTATAAGAGATGAATATCGCTATAGAAATACAACCTTTAATGTTGTGCTCTGACATTGTCATACGAGTGAATAACGAAAAAATAATTTTCTTATTTCTCAACCAAACCATGCCTTTTGGGTACTCAAAAGAACCGTTTCAATGAGACTGTTCTTTTGAGCTCCCAAAACACAGGTTTATATCGATGGGTAAGAAAATAAATACAATTTTAGGCTCTTAAATTTGCTTATCTTAACATGTGATTCTGAACAGGCTGGTCTGATCATGCAGTGTACATAAACCTGAAGAGAGATTTTTTCAGCAGACCCAACTCCTACTATACCTGAGGCACATATCCATCTATTTGAAGCTGGTTAAAGAAACAAAATTTATAACAGAAAAAGAACCAGAATTCATTAGAGCCCTAATTGTTCCTAATCACCAAATTCTCAAAACATAAACATCTACTTCTCAACATGTCGACATCTATTTCTCAACTGTTAAATGTGAATGTCAATTTCCCAACATGTGAATGTCAACGTCTCCACACATAAAAGTTTTATTCTCAACATGTGACTATGTACTTTTAACACATTAATATTTACTTTTCAACTTGTCAACATCTAATTCTCAATTGCTAAACATTTTTGTTGTCTAATTCTCAACATGTCAACATCCAATACTCATCACTTCAACACTTCAATGTCTAATTCTATATATTCTGCTATGACATTTTGAACATTTCTGAAGTCAACATTTCCAAATTTGAGGAACCCCCCCCCCCCCTCCCTAAACTTTTTGAAAAATCATCCATTTTTAGAAGCAAGTGGTGTATTTTTTTCAGCATTGTATATTTTTCATTCAGTATTTTTATTCACTTTCTATGGAAAGTTAGCCACAAAATCCTAAATTCAAGAATAATCTCTAAAACTTTCACCCATGCATTTTCATGCTCCTGAAATACAGGCCTCATTTTTTAAAAAATATTTAGTTTAAAAGAAAATTATTTCTTTCATATGCTACAGTAAAACAGCCACTCAAAAATAGACAAAACATAGATCTTAATGGCAAATGGTAGCTTAATGAAGGTCGAAAGTATTGCAGAGTGCTCCCCTTGGAGCATTCTGCAATACTTTTGACCTGCATTAAATGATAATCTATCTTGAAAACCATTTTTTTGTTAGAGTGGACAGGTTTTTCTGTATTTTTTCTCCCTGAAAGCATTTGTTACTCATTGAGAGCTTGCCATGAGTTCTCACAACGTGTGTTTTCATTAACCCATTCCCCACCATTAACAACAATTACAGTCTGTCCTCACATCTCCTTATGTACTCTGGTAGCAGATCAAAGGGTCGCTGGTTTAAGACTCACTGGCGGCAACTCTTGTTAATGGTGGGAAAAGGGTTAATGTTAACGCATGCTTTGGGAACTCATGGCAAACTCCAAATGGGTAACGCAAATGTTTTCATGAAAAAAAATGTCAATTTTGCTTGAAATAACAGCATCTAATTCACCTAACACTATGGAACACGATGACATCTTATTTTCTGAACAACATAACTCTAGATATAGAGGATCTTACACAAGTAATCATTTCATATGAAATTTATTAAATGAGCCTTTGCTAAGTTTAATAAATTTAATATGAAATTATCACGAGTGTAAGATTCTGTTTATCATATGACCTTTTAAATACAATTTTATTGACTTCAAAGTTTATTTATTTCAATGAAAATGTGCTTTGTAATCATGGACATTGTCATTATGTTACTTATTCCTGTCTAAAGTGTTATGTAACGTGTGGCCATAACATTATTTATGATATGACGTCCACTCAATAGCAGTAACGTCATATGATAAACTAAATTATGAAATATTTGAATTTCTTTTTCTTACCTCTTGACATTAATAGGTCTCCAGATAAGAATGCATATTTGAAAATCGTTTTTCTTATTTCTCAATCAAAAAATGTTAGAAGAACCATCTCAATGAGACAATTCTTTTGAGCATCCAAAACACATGTTTAAACTAATGCATAAAAAAATAATTGCAAAATTTCACTCAAAACTTTTGCTTAACTCATAGGTTTAGATAAACAAATTTTTTGTTAATGATTTCTAATCCATCAGCTTGAGACGATTCTTTTGAGTACCCACAACATATGTTTTGGTTAAGAAATAAGAAAATTAAGTTTTTGGTACACACTCTTAACTAAAGGCCTGTTAACTGGATTTATGCAAAAAGCTTAAGTTGTGTGTATTCATTGGAGATATATTCCAATGGATACCACATCAGATGTGTTCATGGAAAGCAAAATAACAATGTTGTCACATTAGATGAAATAATTGTCTATAAAATGTGTAACCTACCTCCTTTGAAAGCCTTGTAAACAAATCTCCGCCCCTCAAGAACTCCAAAATCAAGTACAATTTGCCTTCTGTTTGAAATGCTGAAAATTTGAAAAACATAAGTTTTGTAATTGAAATTAACATCTACAAGATGATTCATATGATAAAATTGGCATGGAGACATACATTTCAGAGGGTTAAGTTATATTTACAATTTTACCCTGAATTTTTTTTGTTTATCTAAACCTGCGCATGACTCAAATAAGATGACTCGTCCTTGTATGTACTGTCCTTTTAATGTACTGATAAAGTTGGCTCCATTCTTTTACATGTTTTGTGGCATATTTGTCATTTTTAAAGCATGTTGGTTCAGTTTATACACTGATGTATACTATAAGATCAAAGATTAGTCCATATACACATTTTTTGCCATATGTGATTTGTGGTCATCACTTTTTCAAAGTCATAAACCCTCCTTTGAAGACAGTGTCAGCTTGCTTCTGACCAAAGCAGACAATCAGGATCCACAATAAAATGACCAGGCCTCAAGGCTATAAAACTTTTTTTTGTGCTCAACTAAACTGAGCACGAAATTTCAACAGCTCATAAAAAACTAAAATACTGTAAAGTGAAACAGTTTCTTGCTTTAAGTCTCTAAGATGTGGTATTTATCATGCTAATAATTGTTGGCATTTTAACATTTATGAGCAAGATAAATTTTGTGCTCAGATGAAATTGGGCATGAAAAAAGTCTTATAACCTCGAGGCCTGAATTGTGCAACTGAGCTGGTATAAAATTGGATGTGGGCAGAGGCAGCTGGATAAGTTAATAAAGATCATATATTTTGACTATTGACACTTCTAACTTACCGTAGGAAAGTCTGACAATAAATGGATGATTGACATCAGCTAAAATATCTCTCTCCATCTTTGTTCTCTGTCTGTCTCGCACTGAAAAATGTACAAAATATTGTTTCTTCACTAATATCTTAAACCCTTTTATGCCTACAGGGGACAAAAATATTTCAATACTGCACTTGTCCTGCAGGACGAGTGAATTACAATTTTCACTCAAGCATAATGCAATAATGAACATAAGGGAGTAATATGTAATATGACTTCCTCGAGTAATTCTTCCCAAAGCACTCATCACAGGACGAGTGCTTGGGAAAGAATTACTCGTCCTTTCTAGAATTCACTTGTAATTATGACAGACGAGTGGGATTTTTGTCCCCCGGCCTAACTTAATTACAAGTCCTTATCAACTTGACAATCAATTTCGAAGTTAAGGGTTGTTGGGTAGTTATTTACAAATTCATCTAAATTTTGTACCAAACAGTGCAGATCCTGATCAGACGCCATGTTCTGCAGCATCTGATCTGGTTCTGCACTGTTTGTAGATGTTCCATAAAATGGACGCTAGGCTTATATGGGTTAATGATTGAAAGTGCTCATTCTAGGCCTCCCCTTTGTGCCCTTGACACATTTTTCAAGTTTAGTCACAAAGAATATTTATGTCCATGGGCACATTCGTGGCAAGCTTTTTTAATCACCCCAACCAAATTAAGGGTAGGAATCAAACTTTACTTCTGTTTTCTGTAAGCATATTGGTCTCCATTAACCCATTACTCCATGATAACACATTTTGACGTCTTTGAATTACAATGTATTTGAAAATATTATGGAAAATCGATTGGAGCAAATGCTCAATTTTCCATAATATTGTCATAAGTATTCAAAACTGTACTTAACATGGAGTCTCTGTAAGAATCAAAAAATTCCCATAGGGGTCCGGCACGCTACGTCTGGGATTTTTCTCATTCTTTGTGTGTGGAGCCGGTATGACCCCCAAACAGCAAAACAAGCCTTAAAATTTCAAAATGACATCTGGTTACCATGGTAACCAGGGTTATTGGTGTCAAGCTGAGCTTTGTAGAAAATGCAAAGAAAAAAGTGAAAAATAGGCATACTTGGCTGATCATTCCTTCAAAATGTGCTCATCAAATTTCTGAAACTAACATACTTGTATACTGTACCAACTTTGCTCTATATGTGAGAATAAGAAAACATAAGGTATATTACACACATGAGTAGCACGTGACTGTTTAAATATGCAGATTTTTACAATTTCCAAAATGTGGAAAAAATGGGAATTTGACATATTTTGAAGCAGTTTTTGATAACTTTTGCAACGGTGTACAAGTAAACCACTGATATGAATATAACAAGCAATATGTCTTCTGTTGGAAACAATAAAAAACTGGATGGAGAAATTCTTTATTCAAGGTCAAGGTCAAGGTCATAAAAACTCCAGTTCATGATTTTTTAAAATTTGGTATTTTCACATGTTTTTGGACCAATATCTGGATGGGTAAATGAAACTAAATAAGAAAGCAAGTGTTACATTCACTAAGAACTACATATAAGTAATCAAACACAATAATAAAATGTATGAATTTATTTGAAGGTGAAGGTCAAGGTCAAGGTCATAAAATGTAGAATTTCAAAATACGGAAAAAAAATTGGTTTTTCACATTTTTTGGCACACTAATAAGAAGGGTAAATGAGAGACAGAAAGAAAGCAAGTGTTACATTCACTAAGAACAACATTTAAGTAACCAAACACAATAATAATATGTATGAATTTATTTGAAGGTGAAAGTCAAGGTCAAGGTCACAAAATGTAGAATTTCAAATTACGGAAAAACGTGGTTTTTCACATTTTTTGGCACAATATTAAGATGGGTAAATGAAAGAAAGAAAGCAACTAGTCTATGCATTAAGAACAACACATCAGTTATTAAAATCAATTATCACATGGATTAAAATATTTTAATGTAAAGGTCAAAGTTAAGGTCATTAAATGTAGAAATTCAAAATGTAGAAAAACTGTGATTTTCACATGTTTTGGAATATTAAACACATTCAGATGGGAATATGAAATAAATAAGAAAGCCACTAGTGTCCACACATTTAGAACAACATATCAGTTATCAAAAGCAATACTGTAATGGATGAATATATTTAGATTTTAAGGTCAAGGTCAAGGTCATTTAATGTAGAAATTTAAATGTTAAAAAACTTAGTTTGCTGCACGTTTTAGAGCACTATTTAGATGGGCAAATGAAGGAAAGTAAGAAAAAAGCTAGTATATGCATTAAGAACAACACATCAGTTAAAAAATATAACCTTAATAAAAATATTCGAATGTGAAAGTCAAGGTCATCAAATATAGTACATTTAAATAACAATTTTGAAATATTCGAGTTTTGCATGTTTTGGGACAATATTAAGATGGGTACATGAAATAAGGTAAGAAAGATACCAGTCCTTCCATTAAGAACAATACATCAGTTAACAAAAGCAGTACTAAAAAAGAATTTATTTACATGTAAAGGTCAAGGTCATCCAATGTTAAAATTCAAAATATGTGTAAAAAACTGGCGTTTTCACAAGTTTTGTAACAATATTTAGATTGGTAAATGAAAGAAAGCAACTCAACTATGCATTAGGAACAATACATTAGTAACTAAAAGCAATAAACAAAATTGATGAATCTATTCAATTGCTGAGGTCAATGTCAATGATATCAAATGTAGTCCAAATTCAAAATGTGGAAAGACTGCAATTTTCACATGCTTGGATACCATATCTAAATGAGTATATAAAAGCTGTTACTTTGGGATTAGTCTTCATCTATTCTACATCCATTATTTGCAGTATATGCCCTAGGGAAACTTTGCATATGCGCCGGGTCATCTGAGCCTTGTCTGCCTATTGATGCTTGAACTGCTGATATCTCAGGTATTCTTCAGGCTATACAGAAAAATTCAGCTTATCATATGACGTCGCATCTGTGAGTGAAATAATGCCATGCAATAAAATCGATAAACAACTAGTGGTTTATAGATTTACAGGAAATGTTATGACATCCATAACAACGTTGCATACATAACATGTAATGACAAAATTATAACGTTTTTACGCCAGAAATGAGATTTCAAAGTATTCATTGCGAAAAAGAGATAAAATGCTCGACAAGCCTCACATTTTATCTCTTTTCCCCAACTCGTTTAATAAATTCAATAAAACATGAGCACTCATGTTAAATTCTCTATTTCTTCAATGTTTAAATAGAGTCTATATCTGATTTTATACTTTTTCAAAGGAGTTTGTATATGATATAGCGCATTTCGAAAAGATCTAAGTTATCTGTTCTTTGAATAAATAAAAATTTGCTATTTCCACACCCACTGAATTATGTCTTAAAAAGAGGATCTTACATGAGTGATCATTTCATTTGAAATTTATTAAACGAGCCTTTGAAAGATTCTTTTTACCATTCATTTGAGGGAGGGCAGTGGCTCAGTGGTAGAGTGCTTGACTCGAGACCGAAGGGCCGCGGGTTCGAGCCTCACCGGCATCACTGCGTTGTGGTCCTTGAGCAAGACACATTTATCCTAGCTTAGTACTGGTTCAACCCAGGAAGACCCGTCCCACATAACTGAAAGATTGTTGAGTGGACGTAAAGAATCAAATCAAACAAACAAACAAAAACCATTCATTTGACATACTAAATGCAATTTTATCACCTTCAAAATTTGTTTATTTCAATGAAACATTGCATTGTGTGACTGTTGTCCAGCAGGAGAAGAGAAAGAAAAAATGTCAGTAAATCGTGATAATTTTATTTCCAAACTTTTCCTCGAGATATAATTAAGAAAATGAATACTCACACTTTGTGTTTTGCAAAGAAAAGCTTCCAGATTATTTTTAACAAGTATGGGCTTTTAAAAAGAAAGAAAGCTCACATCTTCTAAAAATTGGAAAAATGCTATCTTTGACCTTGACTTTCCATTCTTATAACATATGTTTATTTATTTCCTACTGCTTACATTTATTATGGTGTCCTTTTTGACTGTACAAGTAGATTTCATAGGGTTTTTACCCACAAAGAACCCCGGCAATCTGAGTAACCAAATGAGCATAATCCGTTTTTTTTTTCAAGTTAAATTTTTATGTTCTGTGACTTTGAACTTGACCTTCACATTTGAATATGTTTATCCTTTTAAATTTGGCTTTTTTATGTTGTGTTGATATGTGGCCTTTTCAGAAACGCTTAAAATTAAACCAAACCAAAAACTGTTAATAAATAGACGAAAATCGCCATAATTCAACATTTGGATATAGAAAAATGTGTGACCTTGACCTTCATATTTATATCTTTCCACCAGTTTGATTTAATTTAAATAGTTGCTATTATTATTTGTATTAGTATATCAAATGATTTATAAATATATTTTGGACACATTTTAAAAATGTGTTACTTACTAAATTACTGTTTTTTCGCCTTTTCCGAAAATGTACCATTTGTGACCTTGACATTGACTTTCACATTTTTATTTATCATCTGTTTAGGTTTTGGTGTCAATAAAAGATATTTCTTTAATCTATATAACCATATTAGTTTTTTTTATTACCATCTTCAGCTACACTTCACAAAATGGGTTTAAATTAGTGAAAAATCCCTTTCTTCCTTCATTTTGAAAGTAGACAACATGACATTGACCTTGACCTTTATACACCAATTTCTCCAACCAGTTTGATTTAATTTTAAATAGTTGCTATTATTAGCTTTGTGAATATATATCAAAGAATTTATAAATACATTCTGGAAACATTACAAAATTTTGTTACAAAATATAACTAAATTTATGTTGTAACTCTTTTTTCACCTTTGTTGAAAATGTACCATTTGTGACCTTGACATTGGCCTTCTCATTTATATTCATCATCTGTTAAGGTTTTGGTGTCAATGAAAGATACTTTTTCTTTTTAACCATATTAGCTTTTTTCTTACCATCTTCAGCTATACTTTACAAAAACTGTTTAAATTAGTGAAAAATCCCTTTTTTCTTCATTTTGAAAGTAGACAATTTATGACCTTGACCTTGACCTTCACACATCAATTTCTCCAACCGGTTTGATATATTTTCAAATAGTTGCCATTATTATCTTTGTGAATATGTCAAAGGATTTATAAATATATTATGGGAACATTGCAAAATTTTGTTTCAAAATATGACTAAATTACTGTTTTTTCGCCTTTTTTGAAAATGTACCATTTGTGACCTTGACATTGACTTTCACATTTATATTCATCATCTGTTTAGGTTTGGTGTCAATAAAAGATACCCTATTCTACATAACCATATTAGTTTTATTCTTACCATCTTCAGCTACACTTCACAAAAAAGGGTTTAAATTAGTGAAAAATCCCCTTTTTCTTCATTTTGAAAGTAGACAATTTATGACCTTGACCATGACCTTCATACACCTATTTCTCCAACCGGTTTGATATATTTTTAAATAGTTGTTATTATTATCTTTGGTGAGATATCAAAGGATTTATAAATATATTCTAGAAACATTACAAAATTTTGTTTCAAAATATGCCTAAATTACTGTTTTTTTTCGCCTTTTTTGAAAATGTACCATTTGTGACCTTGACATTGACCTTGACATTTATATTCATCATCTGTTTAGGTTTTGGTATCAATAAAAGATACTTTTTTCTTTATAACCATATTAGTATTTTTCTTACCATCTTCAGCTACCCTTCATAAAAAAGGGTTTAAATTAGTGAAAAATCCCTTTTTTCTACATTTTGAAAATAGAAAATTTATGACCTTGACCTTGACCTTTATACATCAGTTTCTCCAACCAGATTTTTTCTAAGTTCAATAGTTCAGATGTTGCTCCGTATATACACATGAGTGGTTTTCTTGAGGACCGTTGCAAAAGTGTTCATAATAATAGCTAAATATGTGTAATTTTGCGATTTTCATATATTTGGCATTTTGCCAAATTTCCCCATATTTGGGCCCCTCGTATGAGGCGTCTGTAGAATATAAAGGTTTTATTCTTGTATTATTCTGTCTTTCTAATTTAGTAGCCTCAATAACACCTAAAAAACATTTGTTAAGAATTATATAATGACAAGAAAACAAAAGCACAATTTGGCAGGGTCTGGTATTTTTCCTGTCAATTTCTGCTGCATTTTCACAGGATCAAATAATCGCCGTTTCCATGGCAACGAATAATAAATCGAAATGTTTGGCACCAGTTATGTAGGTTTTGGGTCAGACCCAACATATACTCAAAAAATTATGAAAATCCCAGACTTAGCGTGGCCAACTTTTTTTGATTCTTACAGAGAATCCATGTTAAATATTTCTTGAATGCCTAAAAATAGAAAATGATGTCATGATCTTATAAAAGCCTATGGAGTAAAGGGTTTAATAAAGCCAACTGCTTTAATTAATCAGCTGATATTCTATTGGGCAAGCTATCTATACACAGCTTATAATAATGTGTATTATACTATGCACAATAAGTTTAGCAATTTCCTTTGTTTCGCATCTTTATATGCGCATCTTTGTGCAATGTCGAACAATTTCAAATGCAATGACGAGAACAGGATCTGAGGCAACTGAAACCACGAATTTACAGACGCCATCCTTTAAATAGGCATTTAGGGAGAGCAAGAATTGCAGGAGGGGTCAGTAAGCAATAATGACACTCGTTGTAAGTAATGCAAAATGATAAGCATGTGATTTTTCGTTTGGTGGTCTTACATCTTCCTCATGCATCATACGCCTATAAAACTATTGGTTGTGAGACAGATGTGATAGAGATTTCATGCTGAAAGAAATGAGCTGCCATCAATGACGTCAAAACGAAGTCATCATTTCATTACACTTCTAATGTTAATTGGCAAGCCAATTCAACAGAGACTCAGTTTACAAAGATGGCATAGGCTTACAATGTAATTGATCTTATGGTTGATTAAAACCTTAAGTTGCCGGAAAATGATGTGACGCATTTGCGAGATAATGGTGACGTTAAATTTTATCTTTCGGCTCGTGCTCTATAGCCATGAAGATGTTTCGTTCAACATTATTTTTCTGAATGTGTTGGAAGGCATAAAACAATTTCACTTGTCAATGTGGTTCAAGAAAAACCGACTAGAAACACCGTTTAAAGGCGATAACGTAAAAGCATTAATAAAAACGTCAAATTGTGAAAACTTGGTCCTTTATTTCTCTTAGACAGTTCAGAAAATTGCAGCATTTGCTATGCTTTTTATGGTTTCAGTGACCAAACAATCACTTGAAAATGTTTTTGGCTTTCTCCAATGATCAGAAATACCAACGTTACCCGCTAGCCTTAAAATTTAACGTCACTTTAGCACGGCTGCTGCGTTTGTTAATTCCATATTTTTTTAAATGGAAATTCTTGTCAGATGTTTGGCGCTTTTATCATCATGACAGCACCTGAAACTTGAGATCTGATGTGAATGGGCTCACCCATACAAAACAATTGCTAAACTTATTGTGCATAGTATAGTATAATATCAGTATAATTGGCTGAATACTACATGCACGTCATGGGTGCAAGTTCAAAAATTCAAAAATCCTGAACATTAGAAATTCAAATTTTAAAACTTGCAGGCTGCCTACAAATTTTACAAAAATGAATAATTTCATGTTTAAATGGTTAATTTGAAAACTAGTCAGAGCAGCTATCAAAATCTGCCTATTTAATCATTTTGAGGATGACTTTCTATGGAAAGTCGGCCTCAAGATCCTGAATTCAGGATTAATCCTGAAAACTTTCACCCATGCATGCATTCTATTTCTATAGAATAAGAAACCCAAGCTAACCGTGGCAAATGAATGACTGTGACAATGTTGAAAGGAGTTTGTCATAGAAATACAAGAAAGATCAAACAATTTTTCTTTAAAATTAGCAAAGGAAATAATGATCAGATTAACTTTAACCAAATACACCAGTCACTAGCTGATCAGTGGCAGCCCTGTCTGGACTACTTAGTCTCTTTTTGATACACTTTACTATGTCAATCTGGTCAGGACCTTGCTGCCCCAGTAGTTCATGTCTACAGTCTACACAGAGAATTCCCTCCACTAGCACGGGTTTCTCCGAGTCTCTTCCCACAGAAGTTTCAGTCTCCTATACTACCGTAGTCAATAAGACCACCATGGGCTTAGATGACACTGTTTAGTAACTGTAATGTAAACAGATGTAACAGGGATTTTTTAGGCAATTTTGGGAAGGGGCCCTAGGGCCTTTCATATTGGGAAAATAAGTCTGGAAAACCCCATAAATTGGGAAATTTGCTAACAGTGCACAATTATGGCGTTTTTTGGTCATTTTAAAAACAAATTAGCTATTACACATACTATTGCCATTAAACTGAAGGAGAATGTCACCATGTAGCTTGTGTATGTGGTGACTGATTGAAAATAACCTACTTCAAAATGAATTTTTTTTTTGAAGATTGGGATTTGTTTTTAAGATTGGGGGAAAATGTCACCTAAATTCCAACAGGAATGGGGTCGTATTTCAGCCCCTGAGAACACCAAAATTAATCCCTGTGTGAGAATTTACTCTGCCTAATAAGCTAAATCAGCATTATGCTGTATAATTACAGGCGCCTAACAGGAAAATAATTTTCTTATTTCTCAACCAAAACATATGTTGTGGGTACTCAAAAGAACCGTCTCAATGAGACGGTTCTTTTTAGCACCCAAAACATATGCTAAGAGTTATGGGTAAGAAAATATTTACAAACATTTTATGCTGAAAATAGTTTTTATCTAAACCTGTGATATTTACCTTTCAGGGTGGCTTTCTTTAATACTTTCATAGCAAACAAAGTCCCAGCATCTGCGCCGGTTATCTTCCTCACCAAAAACACCTGAAATATTATAGTTAACTCTCATCCCACCACTATTGTTTTCTCCTGATAATCTTCTTTGCTTTTTACACCTATTGCACTTCAGACTAAATCTTTTAATAGAGAAAAAATATATGAATCCTGATCAGACTGCTCCCCTTCCTGATCAGACTGTCTAATCTGGGTTCATATTGTTTGCCTTGGGAGCAGTCTAATCTGGGTCCATATTGTTAGCAATATAGACTCTCTAAGAACATAAGCAGACGAGAGCAGCAATTGACAAATGTGATGACTGGCGGGATAAGGGTCTGAAAGTTAATTTACAGTCAAACTTCCAATGACTCAAATCGCATCGGGACCTTAAAGATTAGTAGGACTGTGCAGTGGGTCTGAGCAATGCCAAGACAGATAATTCTCAACTCAGTACATGTGTACTTAAAGCATGGACGTTATATAACCTGGACTGGAAACACCAATAGATTTACCGATAATCGTTATTCGATCTTTGCCGCGCTGAAATCCAGGTAGGCGGCAGGCAATTTCCGATAAAGTGACGAATCACTTAACGAGAAAGACATGCGCATGTGTATGGGCATGTGTTTCTTCGCCCCTAGCATCTCGGTAAGAAGCGATAGGTCTGAAAGAATAGCACCGTTTTATGGAGAAGCTTCTATGCTGCAATTTGATACCAAACACGATGTTGTTCCGGTAAAAAGTAAATTAATTCCGCGGAAGAAATGAACCAAGGATTACCATCTTATCCGTGTCCTTTGACGGATCTTAAATTTACCCCCACCCCCCGCAATATACGTCCGTGGTTATGAGCGCTAATTAGCCAAACATCGCTTGGTAAAACAAATGAAATGTAAAACTATTCAACAAAAGAGAATGAACTTTCGATGAGAATTTAAAAAAACAAAACAAAAAAAAACGTGGGATGCAGTTCATTCACTATTGCATGGATCATAAATACAGCTATAATATGGGCCTCGACGCGAGAAACCCTGTCTTCGGGGGTTTGTGAACAACACAGGCGCAGACCAGCCTGCGCATCCGCGCAGTCTGATCAGCGCCTTTTTTTTTGCTTTTTGGAAAGTATCATATGTAAACTTGCTGCAGGTGAAATTTCAATTTTCAAGCTAGTCTCTTTAGCTGAGGAGACTGGTTTGAAACACTCTTTGTCGAAACACCCCCCCCCCCACCCCCCACCCCGAAAACAGTTTTTCTCACAACGAGGCCCATATGATACCAAACAATCTAGTGTTGTCAGAAAAAAAAATACCCAAGTAAAAAGATAACGCATCAGGCTTTTCTTCATTTCTCAGACATGGAAAAGGCATTTTTTCATACAAAGCAATTAACCCACATATGCCTAACGTCCTTTTTGTGGGGCATAGGTACACAGTGCAGAACCAGATGAGACCCAGCAGAACGCGGTATCTGATCAGGGTCTCCACCGTTTGCTTACAGAATGTTCTATAAAAATTTAAGAAAATGAAAATGACACCAACACCCCTTAAAACGAAATCGTCTGGTCCAATTGAGTGGAGAGGGCGTAAATGAGTTAAATAGAAATTCAGTATCTTTTGTTTAATTCTTAAATTGGCTATTATTGTCAGTCGTTTTGGTTGAATAGATATTTAACGCAGTCACGGAAATAATTACTGCTCACAGCTGTCTTACCAACTACATTGTTAATTGTTAAACAAACGCTTTTTAAATGAAATGAAGTGTATCTATGGTTGACAAATCATCATTTATAATTAAATGTATGTTTACGCTTTTTAACCCTGCAAATGTGGCTAAATTCCCATTGTACATTAGAGGCAATGTTTAGGTTCCCAGTGTTGGGACACCTCCGTAGAGTGGAGCGTTATGCGGAAAAATGAAAGAAAGACGATTTTACTAGCATCTTATCTGCATGATTTTATTTTGTTTTTGCTAAAAAATTTAAAAATTTTAGTTCCGAAATGTGTAATTTACGTATCAAGTGTTAAGTATATCAAATCTACTCACATCAATTAGCTCTACATTCGACAATTTCAATGGTATAGAATAATCAGATGTAGTACGAAAAGTTATCATTTTGCCTCTTTTTCATATCGTCTCTGCAACAAAAGTTTGCAATATAACGATATTCAACAAAATGCAAACTTAGGACAAATATATCAACGTTTAGGAATTTAAAGAATTACACTCATTGAGCGCTTCAAATTGCCACAGTTAAAGTGACAAGTAGCTCATTAAAATTCTAATATCCACCATTTTCAAGATGGCGGCTTGTAAACAACGCAATCTGTCCAAAATAACACGAAAATTAACCATTATCCACGGATTTTATTCCAACATAACTCATATGAGATATACTTAAAAACTTATTCTCGTAAATTCCGTAAGAATTTTCTCCACATATATTGAATATTCACGGTTTTAACATCAAACTTTCCTATGAATCATCGCTATGAACAGCCTCTTTGAAAATGGCGGCAGAGAGGTATTTATCTCGGCGTATACCCGATTTACGCGTAGGCAATAATATTGATGAAATAGATAAGAAGCTAATCCCTGCAAGTATACATCCCTGCTTAAAGTGATTTCACAAATTCACACGTGGCCCACACTTAGGGTGCATGTGACATGTCATTTTAACCTTTTGCACTCCATCAATAGACTTGAAATATACTTAAGGAATAAAGAAACGCAACAAACACTTCGAGTCATTGTAAGCATACATTATGATGCAAGTTTTTAGTGCAAATGATATTTATCCATAGGAGCAGTATGTGTCCGTCAAATTACAGCAGGTTCAACGTAATTATCGATTACGTAATCATTTTGGTATGCGCGTAACCAGCCTGACCCCCCTAGTAAACTGCTGAAACAGGGTCAATATAAGCAAAGTTTGAATCAAACATCGGTTTATTGTTTTAAAAAGTCTTGGTATAGATTGCGGATCAAGGATATGATCAAATGGCGACGTTTCTGTAGGATTCTGAAACGGCTTAACTTCATTAACGTCAACTCTGAATACTGTGTGAAACACCGCAAACTTTCTTTTCTGGTTGAGATTTATTCTTTACAAGAACGTTTGGTTCAAGAATTATGACTTGAGATCTTCAGACGTCAAAAAAACTCAATTCTGACGTCAAGATTCGATATCCTACGTTTTAATTGGTTCCATGATGTTTATGTGTTTTTCTAATGATAAAAATGGTCCAGTGACAAAATTTAGGTTACATTTAACAAGTTTGGTGTCCACTCTTGGCATGTAATCAGATGCTTTCTCTTGCATTATGTCATGTTTTGTTTGGCTAACGTCAATATAAACACCTAAACAGCGTATTTCTACAGTATCTGAAATGTCAGTTTCCCCAAGAGAGCCCGCTCTGATGTCTCTAGGTTTATCTTATCCGTATATTCACCAGCGACCCAAACCCGACGGCTCTAAGTGACGTTTATCGTTTATTCACTACCATTGTGTATCATGCCATTCAAGTAGCGTGTTTTGAAGCAATATTTGAATATATTGCGAATATTATTGGACGTTTGTTTAATTTGCACATTGTCAAGTCGACGCCAAATAACCAAACATGGAAAAGACAGGGTTTCTTGATCTTTATTCTGCCGCTAACGTCACATTTTACGTTTTCATATGTTTTGGCCAAAAAAAAATATATGTGTGTTTACCATTTGATGAAAATTTGAAACAGGGTAGGTAGGTCGATTTTTTTTTATTTTTTATTTTTCTTTTTTTTAATTTGAAATAGGGTAGGTAGGTCAGGTCGACTTATTTTTTTACTCGATTTGTTTTTTTTACTCGATTTTTTTTTTACTATTTATGTACCAAGGTTTGTATAGAAAAAATAAAAAGTGACTGCAAATTACTTGGTTTGTTCTGTTTTATATGATCCAAGCTTGGACCAAAGAATATTGAGATGAGAAAAGACTGGAATTTATAAAACAAGAAAACATTCTCAAACTGAAAATCAAACTGATTGGCTGGTTCATTTATGACAAAGTCCAAAGGCAAAGCGCAGATTTTCCCCTACATTACCTTCGACACTGAACAAAAGATACATACCTGGCACTATTGTAAATAATAAAGCGTGAGCCAATGTAGTCAGTGATAAATGTGTTTAACTTTCTTTCTTCCGATAGTTCTAAACCTCTATTTGCAACAGAAGTGGGAAAAAAAACCAAAGAAGAAAGACGCCATCGCATGGATAGTTGTCATTAAATATCTCAAGTCATCTGGTGATGACTTGTTGCTTCAAAAAAGCTTTTCTGATCTTGGTGATCACATTTTTTGAAACATAAAGTGACGAGAACGTGGCCATCTTGGATTGACAAAATCTGAAGGTATCCGTAAAAGGTTTGACTACATACGGAATAGAATAGAATCAGCGAAATATTTGAATACCAGTACTAAAATCCGGGACCGCTTGAGCAGGGTCGGACATCAGTCTCGTTTTTTTTATTTTTGAAGAAAAAATGGTAGGGTCGGCAGCTATAAAACAGGATCTCGGCAAACCATAAACACACCTAATTTTTTTTGGCCTTTCATCTTATAGCGTAAAATGTAGCGTTAAAATGACGTTTTGGTAATTCATCACATGCTATAAATACTCAAAAGGAAATTTTCAAAAGATATTTCATCAAACCATCATTTAAACACGCAAAAATTATATTTGTGTTTGTTGCGTTTCTTTATTCCTTAAGTATATAATGCATTTGTGGGCATCAGATACCAAGATCAGCCTGTGCATCTATACAGGATAATCAGCACTGCAATCTACCTACAGGTTACCAGTTTTTTCCATTCTTTTTACTGATATGCTTGCACATGACAATGGCATAAATGAAAATAAACATTGTTTGTTTGTTTTTTTCATTTAGGCATATCATTGAATGTGGAGACTCAAATATTTTCTGTAATAAATAACAAGGATGCTAAGAAAATATCTTACCTTTCCAAATGATCCTTGTCCCAAGACCTTCAATAAATCAAAATGGGATGGGTCCACTCTTTCTCCATCTTTGCTGAGACCAATTTCAATCTCTTGATCCATGTCATCCTCATTCTAGAAAAGACATGCGATTTCCAACAATGTGGCAATGCATTTTGACAAGTGTAGACTCAGATGAGCCTATGCAGCCTACTTTTAAGCTTAGAAACTCCAAATTCTGTTCCGTCAGCAGGCTAAGTCATAGAATATACAAGAGACATGCAAAAGCTCTGATCAAACTCTGTGTGTGTGTGCAGACTGATCTGAGCCTTTACTGGTTGCACATACCACATTGATGGAACTCTCGCGTAGCGGCTCAATGATGTAAAGTTCAGGGCCCTGTTGCATAAGCCATCATTAAAGTTAAGCTATCATTACGGTTTAAGCTGTCATTAATTTTTTACCAGTCCATTAGTTAAGTTGGCATTATATTTGTGTTGCATGAACACACTATAGATGCAAGGTGATAAAAATCCAGCGGCATGATAAAAATCCAGCAGCCATTCCGCGAAATGGCATGTGCGGTAAACAAGTAAAAAATGAGTTAATTTTATCTACTTTTTGCTGTATTGTAGAAAAGTATTGAAAGAGACATCGATTGAAAACTGTTCAGCATTATTGAAAGAACCACTGTTCATGTTTGGTTCCCCTGAAACACTTCAGTCTGGATCATGGCAGTCAATCAAAGGTGCCAAAATCGCATTATTATGATCGTTGCCGTAAAAATGCCTCTCAAAATCGTATTTCCCGATAAGTTATTACCTTTTCTTTGTGGCAGACTAGAAGCTAAGTATCTCTAGCGTCTTACCACACAAATTGTTCAATGCATTGTCTTGCATTAGACACGCAATGAATCCTGGAATAACAGAAGGGTAGGGTTTTGAAGATAAAATGGCCAGTCGCATCATTTTTGTCACTGATAAGTGGTACAGCGGACTAACCAAGCGCCGAATATGATAAATAACACAGCGGAAAGTCAGCAGGGAGCAAGGAGTGAAGTCTTTGTGTCGGTTGTCTAACAGGAATGGACGAAATAATAGGAAGAGACCTTCACACAAAAAACGACATGTTGTAAATCCAATTGAAAAGTGAAATGCATTTAAATAAAATAACTGGTAAAAATGTCACTGACCTGGTCATCCACCAACATGTCTTCTGTGGAGCCCTGAAAAAGATTAAAAACTGATCAGATTAAAGTGTAGCTGGTTAATTAACCCTTAAAGCGCCACCTATAATTTGCAGCAGACGACATTTAAAAATTTTGCCGCTTTTTCAAAAATAACAAATAAGGCATGATATTTCATGAGAATTGTCTGCTGGCAGACGATTCTCATGTAATATCATACCTTAATTTTGCCGAAAATTAGGAAAGATGTCCCAAAATTTGTCGTCTGCTGCAGTCGTGATTGGCGCTTTAAGGGTTAAATCCAACAAGTAAAAGAATATTGTGATAGTATTGTCTGAAAAATAGATGCTTGTTTAAAGCCCCTTACTCATTCAAAATGTTCCAACTTTTCTGACCACGAGGCGGCGCTAACTGGCTAGCTACAAATCTTCATAATTAGCCATGGATTGCTTCAAGTTGCCGGCCAGTTGAAATACGGGTACAGGTTATTCTAACACACCTCGCCTATAGAGCCAACGGTAACAAACTGTGATATATCGCACAATAATTCACTGCTAAAGTGTGCGATAGCTGACGTCACTAGAAAATGACGTCACTCATGGCGTTAGACGGTGTAACGTCGTTTTTACGCTTGAAAGACGTTACAATTACATGTAAAGGTAAGCGACGTAGTCTAAGAATTGGCGGGAGTTATTCAGTGCAATGGCGGAAAGTTGGAAGAAGCTGAAGACTTCGAATGTGTTTTCGTCGTTTACTGTGTGTTAGAATCGAAATAGATCAGCTCCAGTGCGTGAATTGTTGAGTAATAATTCACTGTTTGTCGGTCAGTTGTACGACGAAAAATCACTCGCGCTGCGCGCTCGTGATTTGCTCTTCTTTACAACTGACCTCCAAACAGTGAATTATTACTCAACAATTCACTGCTGGAGCTGATCTATTTCTTAAACATGACATCTTTACTATATTTCAAATATATTTTGACCAAGACATTAGAGTGCATTACAAGTACAATTTTCTAAGAGACTCGTAAAAGTTCTATTCATCAGGTATGCATCAGGTGGGGCTTGAAATCGGATCCCAAAGAAATAGCAGTTTTGTTGAGTCTGTTCATGAGAATAATGGAAAGTGCTACTATTCTCACGATCCCTCACTTATCTTGAAATTGGATTCTTCTGACATCAGAAATAAGTTAACCCTTAAAGCGCCAAGAAAAAAATGCATCTGAAAATGTCGTCTGCTGCAAACAATTGCCAAACATTACAGACAAATTAAGTATAGAAGCAAACAGCGTGGAACCAGAACAGACTGCTCATATAGTAACAGTCTTATCTGGGTCCACACTGTTTGTCATAGAGGCTTCTTAAAACATTTCAGCAGACGAGAAAAGCAGATGACTTTTGTTGTGATTGGCACATTAAGGGTTAATGGTAAAACCTGAGTTAAAGCCCTCCAGTAAAATATTTTTACTGATCGTTTCAAGGCGGTGCTTCTTTTGTGGATCATTTATGTTATTTCTGTCTTTTTTTGTTATAATGCTTTCGTGCATGTGTGTTTGTTGATGCCTTGTGGTCACCTGCTGGGAAAGGGCTGACCTCTTGGCTCTTGTTTGTGATGTCTAATTGTGACTTTGTCACTTTTCCATTGGTATCCTGGGTCAGGTGTGGTGCTTGATTGTATCGATTCCTGATCTTTGCCCTCTTTCTTACTTCAAAAATCTTCCTTTTATGGGGTCTGTAAATTTACAGAGTCAGGTCCAAATACCAAATCAGGCCGGAAAATGTTGATTGTTTTCATTACATGTAGATGAAGAATGTCTCCCTTTGTATAAAAGCCTTCTGGATAGGGCTGGCTAATTGAAGCCAAAATGTTAATCGATAATCGGTCCTTGCATTTCGATATATAACCGATAAGCAATAACACAAACTTGATAGAAGGTTTCGGAACGTTTTGACAACTTTTGCATAGTCAATGACATTGATTTCCCCATCATTTCGCAACATAACACTAATTAGCATGTGTTATATATTCAAAAGATAATAGGTTGCAAATAAAAGTTGGCACCTTTGCTCATAACAAGTCGTCATCCACTCTGCTGGAAGAAAATTGACTTGCTAATTGGCAAAGTTGGTAATGAAACTCGCAGCCCGCCATTTGTTGTTGTCAACTTCACATTGTGATACATCATGCAAAAGGAAGGCAAGTATGCATGACACAAACACTTTTATGTAAAATAAGACCCACTGTAAACATCAGTAAAATTTAAAGCTTCTAAACTCGAATTTAACTGCAGAGAAAAACAAATTGTATGGGAATGGATGCTAGATTGTTCATCTGACAAATATTTTATAATTATGTACTCATTAAAACAGAGAAGCGCAAGTATATCTTTTTCTGACAATCAGTTGTTGAGTTAGCCTGCAGAGTACGTTTTACTACGGTAAATGTTCTAAAATTACGAACACTAAAAAATAATTATTTTTTCTGCTGTTCGTAATTTTAGAAATTACCTTCATGAAAAAATGCCAGTGTTCGAAATTTTAGAATGTGGACTTTATCAAGAGAAAAACGGTATATATGCATGTCAAAATGTGGTAGAAACGTGTTGAAAACACGGCGATATGATTCTGCGCTATCTACTCATTTTTTCTTTTCTTTAATCTTAATTATTAAAACAGCGCTAAATTCATGCGGACGTCCAGCGCGTGCGGTATTCGCCAAGTCGAGAGCCAGGCACGTGCATATTATGTCACTCAATTTACTTAAAAGTCATAAAAGTCCACTGATTTAAACGATTCGATATGTTCACTCGCCTCGGACTACCGATGAATCACTACACTATTTCGTTCTTCCTTTCCAGTTAATATAGTACTCAAGAATATTGAAACCGCTACATCTCGTACGATCAGGATAAATCTACACAAACTTTGAAATACGTAGACGAGTTCCCAGAGTAAAAAAATCTGGCGAAATTCAAAAAGAACACATGCATCTCTCTCTCTCTCTCTCTCTCTCTCTCTACTTGTCGATCCGCCGATGGAATGTTTACGTTGATGTTTGCAAACACGGTTTAGATCCAGATCAGACCCGAATGGTACTCAGAATAGAATGTTTCGTCAATTTAAAAATGTGTACATACGGTAGAAAGTACGCAAAGCGTTACATGTAATAATGTTGCCGTACAAAAGCCGACGCTCACGATAAGTTTGGGTTTGGGGTCCTCATCGGAAGCAGATGTAACAAGATTGATTGACTGACCTAAACATTGCGTTTCGATATTCTATATTCTAAGAAGCCAAGCCAAAACAAAAGATTCGTGTGCAAACACCGTGCAGTCTCTCTCTCTCTCTCTCTCTCTCTCTCTCTCTCTCTCTCTCTCTCTCTCTCTCTCTCTCTCTCTCTCTCTCTCTCTCTCTCTCTCTCTCTCTCTCTCTCTCTCTCTCTCTCTCTCTCTCTCTCTCTCTCTCTCTCTCTCTCTCTCTCTCTCTCTCTCTCTCTCTCTCTCTCTCTCTCTCTCTCTCTCTCTCTCTCTCTACTTTTACGACCTGCTATCAAAGTTTGCAAACATTTTGATTTAGAAGATCGTCAGACGTGCCTGATCAGGGGCATATTCCAAGAGTTATAATCTAGTCCGACTTTGCGTCCGCTGAAAGGAACATTTCAGACAAGTACCTTCTTTCAGATGCAAGCCATGGGCGGATCCAGAGGGGGACAGGGGGTCCGGACCCCCCTGAAAAATCACAAAAATATAGGGTTCTCTAGCAATATTGATCATGATCCCCTAAAAATCACAAAGCTACCAAGCCAGCATCCAATAATGGGCCATTATCGACAATGGCGTTTCGCTGATGGGCCGATGGTGGTCCGTTTTAGTGGCATTTCGGTCCTCTCTCACTACCCCCTCTGACAAAATGTTCTGGATCCGCGCATGCATGCAGTGCGTGTGAACCGGCTCGATTGAAATTAAACTGTCGACGGATATAGTTCATGCGCGGATCCAGAACGTTTTGTCAAAGGAGATCCAACTTTGACAACGTTTGTTTTTAAAGTTGATGGGGGAGGGAGGATCCATGCCCAACTTTAAGCGGGCCATCATCGACCCGCCAGCAAAACGCCATAAAAGGCGTTTCGCTGGCATGCCGATGAATGCCCAACATTGAATGCTGGCTTAGCAGCTGCGATTTTTCAGGGGATCTGGACCTGTATTGCTAGAAAACCCTATATTTTTGTGATTTTTCAGTGTGGGGGTCCGGACCTGGGTCCGCACATGTACTTTCACGATATTTTGGTACTTACAACGTGCGGCAAAGACTCAGACGAGCCTGCACAAGTGTGCATTTTCAATACAGCATTGATGGCTCAGGAATGTCAAGCATCACCGCTTTTATGTTGAATGGTTCATTAATTTTTATGCCCCCGCTATTCGTAGAATGCGGAAGGGCATTAAGCGTTGCCCATGTCCGTCCGTCCGTCTGTGCGTCCTTCCGTTCGTCCATCATTTAGGTAGGTACTTTGTGAGCGTAACTCCTACAATTTTTTCCCAATCCTTTTGAAACTTTACAGGTGATTTTGTCAAGGACTGAAGATGTGCATGACATTTGGATATAACCCTCAGAATAATTTTTGTCACTTTTTTCACAGTTTGAACTTAGTCAATTTTGGACTCAACTACTACTGAAGCTTATGGCCATTAGGTACCTTGTGAGCGCAACTCCTCCTACAATTTTATCCCAATCCTTTTGAAACTTTACTGTTGTTTTTGTCAAGGACTGAAGATGTGCATGCCATTTGGATATAACCCTCAGATCAATTTTTGTCACTTTTTTCACAGTTTGAACTTAGTCATTTTTGGGCTATATTACTACAGAAGCTTATGGACATTAGGTACCTTGTGAGCGCAACTCCTCCTACAATTTTATCCCAATCCTTTTGAAACTTTACTGGTGTTTTTGTCAAGGACTGAAGATGTGCATGACATTTGGATATAACCCTCAGATCATTTTTTGTCACTTTTTTCACAGTTTGAACTTAGTCATTTATGGGTTTAATTACTACAGAAGCTTATGGACATTAGATACCTTGTGAGCACAAATCCTCCTACAATTTTACTAAATCCTTTTTAAACTTTACAGTTGTTTTGTCAAGAACGGAATATATGCTTTACATTTGCATATAATCTTCAGATTAATTTTTTATAATTTTTTCGCAGTTTTTATAATTTTTTCGCAGTTTGAACTTAGTCGTTTTTAGGCTCGACTACTACAGAAGCTTATAGACACTATGTACCTTGTTGATTAATTTTTTTATAATTTTTTCGCAGTTTGAACTTAGTCGTTTTTAGGCTCAACTACTACAGAAGCTTATAGACACTATGGCTGAAGATATAAATTCAGTTTGTAGTATGTAAATGGTATCCTGTTCACTTGTTGTATACCCAATGTTTAATTGCAGGTGAAATAAAAACAATAGGCGGGGGCATCCGTGTCCCATGGACACTTTTTCTAGTGTGTCTCACGACTCGAACCACAACTTGGAAAAAAGGCCCTTTTGTATATAAGTTTGTATTAGCAAACTTACTTAGAAAATTTACTCAGTTGTTTAACGCTGTGGTTTGCATGGCTTGTTTTTTTAAGTAACAACATCTACTTTTACTTGCAAATGCTCAATTTTGACGACCAGGCAGCGTATGACCAGTGACCTATATATATAGGTCACTGGTATGATCTAAGTTCTTCACCTTAGATGTGCGTTTTCTCACGGTAATTGTAACTCCTAATCCTTGCCCGAGGCATGTCTGTTTAATGTCTGTGACAATATACTGACAAAGAAAATCCATGTTAATGACCATTGCTGAAGAATTCCGATGGATCGGATGCTTCTTATAGGTAAAATTTCGCTAATGAAGGGTTTTAAAAATATTTGAACACGCTGCAGGTAGCCTGCACTGTTTTCCGTCGATAGATGCATAGACAGCCGATAGCAATAACATGCATGAACTTTGTCACGTACGACATGTAGGAAAGTCAGTGCTATTAATGCGCTCTTGCCTTTGATCTTATCTGAAAGCATGTATCGCACAATTAGCAGACGAAAAGTATAGTCTTGCAAAAAGAATGTCACGTGCCAGAGTACCCCTTTAAGTGGAATGGAACCTTCCAAATGTCGCTACCGCTCACGTGCTGTATTTTAAAAGTAAACCGAGCACAGATGGGACAAAAAGATAAACGGACATCGATTTTCCGCCTAAAATAACTTGTGTTCGCAATTTTAGAAATTCACTTTTCCAAAAATGGTCAGTGTTCGATTTTTTAGGATGTTTTAAAAATTATTTTCGGCGATAATTTAAGGTGTTCGTAATTTTAGAGTGTTCGAAATTTTAGAACATTTACCGTACTTAGTTACAGCAATTTATACACATCTACTGTTAACGACAATGCACTTCCAGTCTAAACAAAACATCACACGAGGCAATTTCACATGGATTTTAATTAAATAAATAAATAGGACATCCATTAAAGTAAACAATTTTTTAATTTCCATATCGATAATCGTTTTTCTACTTTATATCAACCCTTTTACTGATATTTTTGATTAATGGTGCCACCCCTACGTCTGGACCATCAGTAAGGCAGGTTAGGTCACGGCGCTCATTGGAACATGAAGTGTCTAGTGCAACTGATGCCACCAGTGTCTTCTAATCAAAATATGTATAAGCCGTCTGTTGATGATTGGAAATGCTTCTGTAGCAAATACGGTAAATGTTCTAAAATTACGAACACTCTAAAATTACGAACACCTAAAATTTTCGCCGAAAATAATTTTCAAAACATCCTAAAAAATCGAACACTAACCTTTTTTTGAAAAGTGAATTTCTAAAATTACGAACACAAGTTATTTTTGGCGGAAAATCCATGTCCGTTTATGCTCGGTTTACTTATACCGTACAGCGACATTTGGAAGGTTCCATTTTACTTAAATGGGTAGTCTGGCACGTGATGTTCTTTTTCGCATGCCGAGCGCAAGACTATTCTTTTTGTCTGCTAATTGTGCGATACATGCTTTCAGATAAGATCAAAGGCAAGAGCGCATTAAAAGCACAGACTTTCCTACATGAACGTGACAAAAAAAGTTCATGTATGTTTAATATTGGTTTAGTATCGACGGAAAACAGTGCAGGCTCAAATATTTTTAAAACCCTTCATTGGCGAAATGTTTACCTATAAGAAGCATTCGATCCATCGGAATTCATCAGCAATGGTCATTAACATGGTCACAGACATTAAACAGACATGCCTCGGGCAAGGATTAGGAGTTACATTTACCGCGAGAAAACGTCCATCTAAGCTTATGTTCACCATGAAAGACTTAGGTCATACGCTGCCTGGTCGTCGAAATTGAACATTTGCAAGTATCAGTAGATGTTACTACAGTCAAAACTCTTTATAACGTCACTCGTTATAACAGAATATTCAACATCCAACATAAAATTGCTGGGAACAGATTTGTTTCCATTAAAATTCCCTCATTATAATAGAATATTCACTTAACGACACCGACAGTAACTTCTGGGAACAGATATACAATTTCTATTGAAAATAAATTCTTTATAACAGAATTGTTACCATGGTTCAGATAATTTTGTGATCAGAACAAGGCCTTTTTGCATGAACAGGTTTCTGTCTCACTTGATAAGTGGGAAGCTTTGTGCATTTTGATGCAATATGAAATTGACCTGATGTATACTTTTGGAATAATAAAATTTTAATTCATTTGTATAATATTTTCTTTTACCAAATGATAATTATGTGGAGATCTGGTAATGGTCAGAATTTCTTTATAACAGCAAATTCACTTTAACGTCGAAGACAGCTTGAAACAAACAGTGTCGTTATAAAGAGGGTAGACTGTACTTTAAAAAAAAAAAACCCTGCAAACCACTGCGTTACACAACTGAGTAAATTTGCTAAGTTAGTTTGCTTATACAAACTTAAATACAAAAGGGCCTTTTTCCAAAGTGTGGTTTGAGTCGTGAGACACAAAATTAATCCATTCAACATAAAAGCGGTGATGCTTGACATACCAGAGCCATCAATGCTTGAATTGAGAATGCAGACTTGCGCAGGCTCGTCTGAGCCTTTGTCGCATTATGAAATTATGTCCGTCGACAGTTTTAATTTCAATCGAGCCGGTTCACACGCACTGCATGCATGCGCGGATCCAGAACATTTTGTCAGAGGGGGTAGTGAGAGGACCGAAATGCCACTAAAAATGGACCACGGTCGGCCCATCAGGGAAACGCTTTTGAAATGGCGTTTTGCTGGCGTGTCAATGGCCCACCATTGAATGCTGGCTTGGTAGCTTTGTGAATTTTAGGGGATCCGGGAACCCCTATATTTCTGTGATTTTCGGGGGGGGGGGGGGGGGTCCAGACTCTCTGTCCCCCTCCCCTCTGGATCCGCCCATGGCATGCATCTGAAAGGAGGTCCTTGTCTGAAATGTTCCGTGATCATCGGACGCAAAGTCGGACTAGATTATAACTCTTGGTATGCTTGTTTGCCCCTGATAAGGCACGTCGGACGATCTTCGTTTGCAAACTTTGATAGCAGGTCGTAAAAGTAGAGAGAGAGAGAGAGAGACTGCACGGTGTTTGCACACGAATCTTTTGTTTTGGCTTGGTTTCTTAGAATTTCGAAACACTATGTTTGGGTCAGTCAATCAATCTTGTTACAACTGCTTCCGATGAGGACCCAAAACCCAAACTTATCGTGAGCATCGGCTTATGTACGGCAAAGTCGGACATTCCACAGTATTAACGCTTTGTGTACTTTCTATCGCATGAACACATTTTTAAATTGACGAAACATTCTATCCTGAATACCATTCCTGTCTGATCTGGATCCAAACCGTGTTTGCAAATGGAGAGAGAGAGGGGGAGAGAGAGCGACTGGTGCAGGCATGTCAAGGTAAACATTGCATCGGCTGATAAACAAGTAGAGAGAGAGAGAGAGAGAGAGAGAGAGATGTGTGTGTGTGTGTTCTTTTTTAATTTCGTCAGTTTGCTTTTTTTTTCTCTGGGAACTCGTCTACGTATTTCAAAGTTTTGTGTCGATCTTTGCAAAAAAAAAAAAATAATCTGATCGTACGAGATGGCTAGCGGTATCAATTCTTGAGTACAATCTCGGACCCAAAATTACTGGGTCCAAGGTGCAAAATTAGCTGGAATTTGAAGTCGGCAGAGCGAGCGAAAGCGTTTTGTTTTTCTGAAGGAAGAACGAAATAGTGTAGTAGTGATTCATCGGTAGTGCGAGACGAGTGAACATAGGAGACCCGACTTATCGAATAGTTTAAATGACTTGTAAGTAAATTGAGTGACATAATATGCACATGCCTGGCTCTCGACTTGGCGAATACCCCACGTGCTGGACATTTTACTGACTCATTCTGCATGAATTTAGCGGCGGTTTTAATAAGATTAAAGTTTAGAAAAAAAGAGGAGATAGCACAGAATCATATCGCCGTGTTTTCACCACGTTTCTACCACATTTTGGCATGCATATATACCGTTTTTTCTCATGATAAAGCCCACATTCTAAAATTTCGAACACAAGCATTTTTTCACAAAGGTAATTTCTAAAATTACGAACAACGGAAAAAATAATTATTTTTAAGTGTTCGTAATTTTAGAACATTTACCGTAGTGTAGAGTTCAATCTAGGAAATTTAAAAGGGGGTCATTTTCTGCTTTCTGTTACTTTCATTTTTGTGTTTTCTTATTGTGTCATATTCCTGGTTGAATTTAGCAGTCGTTTGTGAAAGTGGGAAAATGATACAATAAGATCTCAACCAATCAGATCACTTGTAAGAAAACACAAAACCAAAGTGACAGAAACGGCAGTAGTAAGTTAGCTTGTCGAATGAGTGAGGTCCTCCATGAAAAAGCATGCAGTGACCATTGGCTGTTTTACCCGGTCTCCCTAAAAAGCGACAAGAAGAGACAAGAAGTGTCAAGAAGCGACAAGAAGTGACACGAAGCGTCAAGAGGATTTTATAAGCATTATAATGCAATTTTATGTATGTTGCATAGCAAAATCGATCATATTTTACATGTACAAGTGTTTATATTGAAGTAAATGCAGTTACATTGCAAGTAACTATCAATTAACCCCCTTAAGTTTTGCCTGTGCCCTAAACTATTAGCGTCAAGAGATATCTCCTTAGCGACAAGAATAATTTACAATAAGTTACAAAGTAATGTATCAATCAAGATATTAAAACGAATTTGCTCATCACTCTCCATTTCTTAGATATATTCATAGACATTTGAAGACTCACATATCGCTGAAAATGCTGCTTTAGTCGCTAAGACTTAAGTAAGCGACAAGAAAAAATAAGGTCACGAGAAATCTCTTGAGACACAAGAAGTACAGATCTTCTAACGACCATTGAATATCTTAACATAAAACCTATCCGATTTTTAATTTATAAAATGATACTTATCATTTATATAATAATAATCTCAAAACAGATAAAATATAAGCTCTTATAAATTGGAATGTGCGCCCACCTCGATAGCTTAATCTGAAGCGACAAGAAAAAGTCCTGGGAGACAAGAGATATTCAATACAGCAGAAATGACCCAAACTAGTCTCCTAAGCTATAGAGACTAGCTCGAAAATTGTAATTTCGCTGGTAGCAAGATAAGATATGATAGTTTCCAATAAGCGAATAACAAAGGCGCTGATCAGACTGCGCGGGATGCACAGACTGGTCTGCGCCTTTACTGTTCGCAAACCCCCGAAGATAGGTTTTCTCGCGTCGAGCGACAAGAAGAAAATAGACTAAGCGTCAAGAGAAGTTACAAACTAGAAAAGAATATGATAAGATTGTTGTTACGTAAATTAGCTTTGTTTTTATAAAATCAGGTTGAATACCTTTAGTTTGGGAATGTAATGTTGTATGTAATATAGCTAGTCGCTTTAGGTGTGCAAACTTGTTTCATCTCATACCTTGTAAAATCCTAAGAGTTGTTATAGTCCAACAATTTGCCAACAAGAATTTATCACAATTGTAAATATGGTTAAATTTTGAGAAATACTTTTTAGCACTTGAGTATACTCCAAAATACTATTACTAAACTGAAAAAGAGAAACCTGACGGAAACAACATCGTTCACTAAACCAGCATCCAAGCTACGCTATTTAGCGTCAAGAGAAATATTGGCTTACCCAATTAACCAAACGACCAGCTTTGAGTTGTGCTTAATTAGCCGTATCAACTCAAAGCTGAGTGACAGTAATTACCTTAATAGGTGGCGCGTGTTGGCTTGTGGATGAAAAATACGTCTTACGGGAAATGAATTTTATGATATATTTCTGTTTTTTTCTTCAAAGACAGTTAGCCCCCCCCCCCCTCTCCTATATTTTCTAATGACAAACCCCCCCCCCCACATCCTATGATAGGATAATAATATATGATAAACCGGTTTTGTCGCAACACTCGTACACTTCAGTGTGTGCTCGAAAAACAAGAGCGCAAATCAGTCTGGGTCAACGCTCTAGACCTATACGTATTGGCAACAGAAAAACGTTAGAATATGCACGGACTGCAGTGATTTTGAAATAATTACATATTCATTTGGGCCTAGTCGCGGGAAGACCTTTCTTCGGAGCTTCCGACCAGATTATTGCAATTACCAGCCTGCTCAGCCATAGAGGCTAGCTAGAATTTTGAAATTTCGTTTGTCAGCGAATGACGAGGACGAGGATCAGACTACGCAGACTGATTTGTGCTGTTGTTTTACACAGCCCCAAAGACAGTTTTCAGCCCGATTATTAAAGAAGCTTTATTTTTATTGCTATTATATTACAGACAGGAACTCATTTGCAAACAAATTAGTCCCTAACCTGTTCCTAGAGGAGCACTCTGACCAGGGACTTTTTGTTTGCATTAATTTTTTTTTTCAATATTTTTTAACTGGAAGATTCCATATTATAAAAAATTCTCAGGCCACTTTCTTGTCGCTTTTCTTGACACTTCAAATGTGGCGCATTTTTCTTGTCGCTTCTCTAGACACTTGAAATGTGGAGCATTTTTCTTGTCGCTTCTCTTGACACTTAAAATGTAAAAGCTTTTCTTGACGCTTCAAATGTGGCGCATTTTTCTTGTCGCTTCTCTAGACACTTGAAATGTGGAGCATTTTTCTTGTCGCTTCTCTTGACACTTAAAGAGGTAAATATTTGAGCAATAATACTGGTACCACTCATTATGACTCTCTCCAGGGGTCATACTGGGCAGATCAAAAGGACAGTTATAATGAGAAACAAGAAATCTTAAGCTGCATATCAGATGCAAAACTCAATAAAAACGACGTACAAATTGAGTCTTCGCACAAAAACGGTAATAACGAAGGCGAAACTGCACATTTTAACAGTAACGATCATGAGCCCATGGAGGCTCACGAAACCAAATAAACTGCACATGCTGATTACGGGGAGGTCATATACCTCATCACCATCGACGTATATCTTAGTTAATACACCATATAGCTTTTTTTCTTGTCGCTTCTCTTGACGCTTCAAATGTGGCGCGATTTTCTTGTCGCTTCTCTTGACGCTTCAAATGTTGTTCATTTTTCTTGTCGCTTCTCTTGACATTTCAAATTGGACGCAGTTTACAAGGTCCATTGTGAAAGGGGCCATATATAAATTGAACATTTTATAGGTATATTTTAGTTAAAATATCATATAGCTTTGTCTCATGACATTTCTCTTGACGCTTCAAATGTGGCGCAATTTTCTTGTCGCTTCTCTTGACACTTCAAATGTGAGACATTTTACTTGCCGCTTCTCTTGACACTTCAAATAGGACGCAGTTTACAAGGTCCATGGAGAAAGGGGGCATATATAAAATGAACATTTTCAGGTATAATTAAGTTAATACATCATATAGATTTGTCTCATGACATTTCTCTTGACGCTTCAAATGTGGCGCAATTTTCTTGTCGCTTCTCTTGACACTTCAAATGTGACACATTTTACTTGCCGCTTCCCTTTTTGGTGGCTATGTTTCAAATATCTAGCAGGTTTTATCCAAAAAGGTCGATGGGAAAGGGGGTATATATATGAATTAAACATTTTCAGGTATATTATATTGTAGTTAATACACCATATAGCTTTGACTCGTGACATTTCTCTTGACGCTTGGACTAGCGCTCGAGCTCAATCGCCAAGAGCTCTATTTTTAAAATATGTGGGCTTTCAAAATGATAGATATATAGAAAATGATACATGAACAACAAATATTTCTTTCTTTTCTTGTTAGGTATAATATTATTTGTAAAACACTAATTAAATATGTTGTTAATTCGTCTTGTCGCTCAGGACAAATCTCTTGACGCTTTATTTAGCGAGCAACCAGAAATTATGACATCTATTTGGGAGCCTTATATGTATTGCAAGTGCTTATAACTGGGGCTGAGATACTTTTATATGTCAACATTTATCAAATCTAATCTTATTTACTCATTTTAAGCATTACAAATTGTTTAAAAGCCTCTTGACGCTTCGTGTCACTTCTTGTCGCTCCTTGACGCTTTTTAGGGAGACCCGTTTTACCTGTCACATGCCAACTCAGCAGATTTTAACGAATCCGGGTCGTTTCGCCCCAGATCCAGTTCGCCCCCTAGACGTTTCGCCCCAGCGGCATTTCGCCCCAGGTCGTTTCGCCCCCCCTAGTCGTTTCGCCCCTGGTCGATTCGCCCCAAGAAGAAATATCAACCTATTTTGTTGAAATGTATGTGAATAGTTAGTGCAAATATATTTGCAATGTTTTACGCCAGTAGTAATGTAGTTTAACAGTTAAAATCTTCAACTCTTTTGGCTGGATAAAGATTATGTGCACGTTTTTTCGCATAAAGCTATTGTGCCGGTTCAAGAGAATTTAATACTTATTGCATATGCGATTATACCTAAAGTAATATCAATTCTATTACCTCTCATGACAAAGATGTTTTCTGATACATTCAGCTTGGCTATATAAAGTTAGGTCTAACTTGTGGCCTATGTCTCCGTTTTAATCCATACGTTTTATATGCGATCAACATGGGCTCAGTAGATGAGTCTATGTTATTCAGCAATAAACTTGTATCAAATGCTCATATTATGGTTTAGTTACTAATTTCTGCCAGGTAGAATTTCCTAGGGGTAAGTAATTGTTTATTGTTTTGAGGTCTGGAAATTCTGAGTTCTCGTCATGTAGACCATTTTAACTATTGCGCATTCCGTTTATCGCACAATCCGTTTCCCCCATTATAAAGATACTGCAAACATATCTGAAATTAATAACATTCATTTCATCTAACGACTCTGCAACGGAAAGCAATATTATATCTTGCAATTATGACAAACTATGCAGAAGACATTTGTAGAATCTTACACATGGCAAAAATTTTTCCATGTCTCTTTCCAATGGGTAAAACGAAAAACGATAATTATACACGAAATAATCATAAGATAACACTTTTCATCAGTTTAATTCACTATTTGCAAACAATCAAACAAACAAACAAACATCATAGACAACATAAGGCCGTCTATCCTTTGACCTACGTTGGTCATTAATTTCGACAAAACTGCAATTTTTTACTTATTTATATCAGGACCGTATATTCCTGCTCTCCAAGATCAACGTTTTTGCAATCGAAAGCATCCGGATAAGCAGTTTAAAACATGCGTCAAACGTCGCTGATCTTGTCCAACTTAATGAAGAATGAACCGCGGCATAAATCAAAGGATCAAACCATTTAATGAACTCATTACTTAGCCCATTTCCCGCCCACTTCCCAGTAAGCATGTAAAATCGTGCCACTATCGGCCCGCCTGCGAAATGTCATTTGAATGGCGTTTCACCGGCGGGCCGATAGTGGCACAAGATTGGATGCTGGCGTGATTCCTATGTTTTCAGCCAATGCGTGGTATATTTTCCGTACCTAACACTTTTTGAGATATAACTTGGGTGAAAATTGAAGTCCAAAATGTTGATACGGATGACACATCGCATATTGCCACACGTTATGACTGTCTACACTGCCTGTCATGATATACATAAAATTACTGAAATACTTTATTTAAACATTAGCGGATCATGATAAACATTGTAGATACGGAGGACATACCGCACAAACGTACGTTCACCGACATATCGAAGTTTAATTGATCAATAAAATTTTAATTGCAGCTGATTGATTGGTGTGTGTTTACGACACCCTAGTCTTAATCCCATTAATGACTCACAGATTAAAGATTATCCGGCAGCACACTTACTTTAATTAGAGACATTTAACGTCTAATTACTTTAACTGGTTGATCAGTCCCTTTTCTTAATGCAATGAGCAGAGCACTGCCACCCTGCGTATTGGCGCAGAGGTGAAGGGAATATAAAATTATTTTATTAGTAGGCCTATTTTTTGGTAAGGAGTGCATTTAAAATTGTTATCACGGTTTATCCTAGTCATGCTTATTACATTTATGCACTACACTCCTCCCAAACTTTTTCATGGACACCTGCACCCTTGAGCCTGCACCATACCAATTATCAGATAATAATTTATAGCAGTGTGGATCCTGATCAGATGGCTTTTGATATACAAAAAGAGATAGATCTGGGTTCCACAAGGCTTAATTGCTATCATTATTACTGAAGTGTGTTCATTGTTAAAATAAATTATTACTGAAGCGTGTTCATCGTTAATATTAAATTATTATCATATTTTAATAATGCTTAAAATATCTTGACGAAGTGTATAACATTTTAAAGGGGTTAGTAAATAGAGGGGCGAAACGACTAGGGTAAAAAATAAAGTGGGGCGAAACGACTAGGGTGTAGGGGCGAAACGTCTATGCATCAAATTTGGGGCGAAACGACCAGGGGCGAAACGACTAGGGGCGAACTGGTCTTGGGGCGAAACGACTTGTTACCATTTTAACATGTGACCCAAACAGCCAATAGTCACTGACTGCATGCTTTTTTCATGGAGGACTCAGCCATTCATAAAACTGTGATGTCATTGTGTTGAGCATATGTGTTTTGGAGACATTTTTTGCAAACAAATCATTATTTGCTTCTACAAAAGTGGATTTTCAATATTTTGGACATATTTTTGTGTGAGCATCAACTAGAGGTAAGGGACTCACTATTACAACAATTTTTACACCAGACAAATTGGTCTTCTTATAAGAGTTTTGAGTCAAATGTTAGAGTGTTCCTATTTGAACAAAATGTGACTCAAAATATTAGGCCTAAGAATGAGACATACAGTTTATTCCCCAATAGAGAACCATCTCCAATAAAGAATCACTTGTGTAAACTTTCCCATATATTTCTTCCATTTGATGAAGCAAAGCCAAATCTTTTGTATTGTTAGAAAGGGTAATCATGAGGGATGCAGAACATAATTAGTTTCTTCTGAATTCCTTAAAATTACTTCTTTAGTTGGCTAAAATGTGTTGTAGTATATTGTCAGTAAAGCAATTTTAAGCCTAGTTTTCAAAGCAAAATTTCAAAAAAAAAATAATTATTCAGTTGAAAGGAAACAAGGTGGTTCCAAAACTATGTCATGGACATGCCCTATGATATCAGACTTACATATAGAAAAATTGACTTCCAGCTGCCATGAAATTTAACAGATGACAGTGTTATCTTGGACACTGTGCAGTTGCCAGTAAAGAATCACTTATTTTTGGATGTGTCTTCTGATGACCTATACTGAGTTGGTGGTGACAGAGAATGAAAGAATGCATCCTAACATAGAGTTTACTCATCAAATAATAGTTTGCTACTACCTGAAAGCAAATAAAGCAGATTGTATTTAACCTTGAACAAAAATATACTTCTGGTGTCAGAACTTACAAATATTTATATTTATATTGCAGCTTATAATGAGCACTTGTAAAATTTGAACCAAGATTTTGTGTTAAAATTGTATTAGAATGACCTAAACTATTTGAATATGTTCTTCAGGGGTGAAACTTTAGATCACTATGTTTTTAATGTGATACTTATTCCATTTTCACCTTGGGACTGGACTGTTTTCAAGTGATTCTTTAATGGGGAATATGGTTCTTTACTGGAGACACTGTATAAGGGTTATAAGTTGCCACTATTCTGTAAATCAAAGGTTTTTAATATTAAATTTACATGGGTTCTAAGAGGTATGATGGGTGTATTATATGTGTATTGTTTCATATCAGTTGGCAGTTACAAACACAAATTGTCAAGAATAGAATCCTTAGTGATTCTTTATTGGGGAATAAACTGTAACAGAAAATCCAATCTTAGGCCTTATCTTAGACCTAATTGATACTGTGATGACACTGATCTACCTAATAATTGAACAGGGAAAATTTTCAGGTATTTTTTTCTGACAACACTGTAAGAGCATTCATTCTGTCAAATTCTGATTAAGAAATTTGACAGGAAGTTTCTTCGCCTGAAAATTTCAGTGAAATTTGTCACTGACCTCGTCGTGTTTGGGGACGTCCATAGGCCGCCATGGGTCTGCTAGCTGGGCCAGCGGCATGTTTGGGCTATATAAAGGAATTTTGGCACAATACTCTTCCAACAAAACAGGCACTCAGTGCATAAATCACAAATGTTCTCGCAGCTCGTCGGTCGTCCTCACCAAGATGGCGAGAATCCGCACCAAAGTGAGGTTAAATTATCAACTTCCGGTATTTTTTTCTGTGCCGCGAATATAACAAGTTGCGACTTTTAAAAATAGTTTGAGGTACATGCGTGAACTATATAGACGGATGGCTGAGAATGGTATTGCTCCCCCACTAGGGAATTTTGCAGACATATCCTATCTTGTAGAGAATTGTAAGCTGAGCCTTTTAAGAAGTATTTGCACTCTGTGCGCTGGGGCGTTAGTCTGTACGAGCATGTAACATACGTTACCTTATTAAATTAAGAAAAAGAAAATTCAAAGTTTGGTCTACTAATTGAAGACATTAAACATTTATTTTTAATAGTCATTCATACAGTCTGCATACTGGATATCTAAACTATGTATGACAGCCTTTTGAACAAAATTGCGGCATCTTAAGGTCGTCATATGCGTTACATATGTAAGTAAGAAAATAATTATTAAAACTTGCAAGTGTGGCTAACATCATTTACATTCACATCCTCTCTGTGTGCTTTGCTAAATGTTTTTAACCATTTCTGATTAGCTTATGCTATAGGTTAACAGAAAAAACAAAGTTTGTTTCCCTATCTTAAATATTTTGTCTGAAATGAGCAATTAAACAACCCTACCCCTACCCAGTTTTAAGGCGAAAGTTTGGTATTAAAACTCAAGTAAAAATATTTAAAAAACATTTGCAGTAGATTAATATCTTTCATTGTTTGGAATTTAATTGCTTATATTAAAAACTTATAAATTCGCAAGTTTTTTGCAAACTGTTTTATATCAGAGGCTGTAACATCTGTTACCTTACATAATAAATGGCAAACTCATTGTCTTTACGTAAGATATGCCTAAAGCATTTTAATCTTCTCGTGGGAATTTGGCAGACATATTCCTTCTTGAAGTACATCTCAAGCTGTGCCACATCTAATAAGGGACGTTTGCACACTCTAAGTTGGGTCGTTAGTCTGAAACAGCCTGTTACATGCGTCACTATATCAAATAAAGAAGATGTAATTGGAAAGTTTGAGCAAAAAAATGTGAAAATACTTGCAGCTGCTGGATATTTTACGTTGTTTTGGGACTTCAACCTGGCTCATATGATAAAAACTTCGGATCTGCAAGCTGTCATCAAGTTTTAAAGATCAAAGAGAGTTACATATGTTACATGTCATGATGAGTGCAAGAGTGTTGTGTTTACTTAAGAGCTAGTGTTTCAGAAGGAATGAATATATTTTACATGTTTCCCTATAAATCTATTGTCATTGGTGCCTAAACCTTAGAAATTATATTCAGTGCGTGCTATTAAATCAATAGATATGTGTTACACATGTTATAAATAAACTTACCTTGATATATTTCTATAAGTAGAATCATCAAACAGTAATTTGACTTCAAGCTAAGTAAGGACCTGCTCCATCCCAACCCCTTTGTAATTCTGCAGATATATACTGAACTACTAAAGAAACCTGACACTTGTTACTTGCTTCAAACTCGTAAATAACAAATTATAGACATAAGCCTTTATGCTTATTTTAATAACAAGACATTAGAATGTATTCTTCGAAAAAATATATTTATCAACTATAGAACATGACGTCACAACGTCAAAAATACCGTTTTTATCACTTTTGCCTCGGTAGTGTATGTCTAGATATTTTTTTTGAAAACGTTTTTCATGTATGGAAGACCAATACCAGTACAGACAAAAGATCATTTTAAAAACTTGCAATTTCTTGCTGTGACGTATGATATGGAGGTTTTAATTTGTGCTTTTGACGTTATTTAAACGGAAGTGTTTTTTCCTTTGTTTAAGCAATTTTTAGAAACTGCAATGACTTGGAGTCAACCAATCATTGTAAGTGAATGCATTTCCAAAAATCAGAATTCGTGTTTTGCGTCACGTTAAAGGGTAAAAGTGGAATAAACCGAATTTAACGTCAATTAAGAAACAACCAAACAAACTATGGATAGTAACCTGTTTTTTCTATGTCAACGTTTGCCGTCATTTAGTGTGTGCTATCTACCTTGTTATAGTGCCAATTGGCTACACGTTACTTTAATCGCGTATGAATTTTAAGCTTTGCAGTATACACATATCAGCATGTAAATTTAACGCTTGACGTTGCTAAATGGACGTAGGCAGCAATTGCAGAATTCAAAAACACTGAAACATTGTCAAAATGCATTCAAAACATCATACAAAGTGAAAAAAGTTGATAAAGTGGCAGTGCTTTTTAAAAGCTCATAAAACGCTGATAGCGTAAAATTGACGTTAAGAAAATGAAAATAGGCTTTTGGGTTGAACAATGCACGCATGTTTTATTTCAATGCCCAGAATATGTCAATGAATTAACAAAGAATCACACCAAAGCGGTTTCTGGTGAATTTTGCGTGATTTCTTTGTTCTTGTGAAAATTGATTTTCGGGGGTTACGTGACGTTTTGATAGCTGACGTCTGAAATAAGTTCATATTTTCAAATAATCTCAGTGCATCTTGGTCTACCTTTGTTCAACTTTACGCAATAGAAAGATAAGTGTACATCGTATTTATTTAATACCAAAAAATTGACACACAGTATGTGTCAGGTTTCTTTAGTAGTTATGTATATTACATCTTATATAACCATTCAAGGTGCATCGAATAAGAAATGTTTGCACTCTGTAAGTCGGGGCGTTAATCTGTAACAGCTTGTTACATATGTTACTATATCAATTTGAGAATAAGAAATTTGAATACTTGAGCTACAGAAAGCAGACATCAAAATAATCTAATAAATTGACATTCTAATAGTCGGCATACTAGATGTCTTTACTACATATGGAAGCTGTTAAACATTTTATATGGCTACATGTGGTGTTGTGTGCGTTACATGAACCTAATTATAATTTAAAAACATAATTATAGCTATCGTCATTTAGTTAAACAACTGCTATGCGTTGGTTTCAAACTGTTTTTATTAGATTTTATAAACATATACTCAATTGATGAATAGGAAAAAACAAACTTTGCTCTTCTATCTTAAATTTATTGTCTTATAGGAGTAATACACATCCTTACTCTCAGTTTTACCAATAAACAAATTTTGTTATAACGTTGAAGTAAAACACATGAAAGCGCGTGCAGCATGTGGTTATTTTTACATTTTTCTTAGTCTGTCTGCTCAAATATCTGCAAGCTGTCACCAGGTTTCTAAGATCAGAATACTTAGTTTGTACTTATAAGTCTTTGGTGCCAAAACACTAGAAATTATATTAATTTCTAAATATCAAGCCCATGGACTGTTGTTACAGATGTTATCAATGAACTTTTTGACACATTTCCCAATACTGTGCATATAATGCTAAATCTGGAGCCACAAATAGAAAAGGTAGTTTTTCCATTATACAAGACAATGCAATAAATGAAATGGTCGAAACTTATTCTCATCGATTTAACACTCATGTTAAACGTTTGCCGTTGTCTGCTTCTGTGGTAATCGTTATTATCACCCATCTCTTTGCAAATAGTAGAATCATCACACAATATTTCAATCATTTACTGTTATACAATTTTATCACCAGTCCACTTAAAATTGATGAGCCATTGTTAACTTTCCAATTATGCCATTCATGGCTTGGACATTTTGAAACTGATCTAAATTCCTAATAGTTGGCTCTTTAAATATGCGTTTCAAGTGATACTCTACAAGTGAGAAAGACTAAAACTTTACTAGAAGGAAAAAGATGCCATTAAAAGCAATGAGTACCTAAACTGATGTACCTTGCTATTTCTGTGAAAAAAATCATATCTTAGCAGATTAACTTTTATAATTGTCGCCTTTCCATACATGCAACAAACATATTTTCACCTTATAATGTCTCTGCACTTATTATCTTTCCCAAAGCGTTCACAAATTTATATGAAGTCTTAGTACTTCTGAAGTGCTGAAACAGAGGTAACTCTTTCCCTTCAGATAAATGAGCTAGATTTATCACAGCAGGTAAAGCGATGCAATGCAGGATGAACATAGCACACATTAGACCCTTTCACTTCAATGATTCACTAAGTTTTTAAAATTAGAGCGCTTATTAAAGGGTGTAACATATATAACTTGACATAATAAATGAGCAAGGGAATTGCTGCGACATCCTTTGTGATTACACAGTCAGAGGCAAGTGTTTTCAATTTCAGCGTTTTTAATGGGTCATGAAATGGGGCAGCCTTATCAACTTGTTTACTCTGTATAAATCTTACATAGAGCACAATGTAGAGCTACTGGTTATCTTATTCTACCCATAGTCCAGTTTTCTTCTTTTGAATGCAATAGCAAATAATATGCCCACAAAACTGAGAAATAAAAAGTTTTACATTCTTTATATGTACTGACAAAAAAAACGAACAAAAAAAAAAAACAACAAAAAACAGTAGCGAACATAATTGATGGCAATGTCCAACTTTATGTTCTTTCTCATATACCATATAACTTTCAAGGTGTAACTGAAATTGTTTTTGACTATTTGCCAAAATCATCAAGAGTCAACATTGTAACTAAAGAAAACTTAATTAAGTTTTTTTCAGGCACAGCAAAATATTTTTGATCTAAGACCTGAAGACCATTAAGCACCAAAGGACTGAAAAGGTTTAATGGCAAATGATACAAAGAAAAATCAGTCTATCAAAATTCTGTTTGACCAATGTCAGAAATCTCAAATGTATTCTAAGAGGTACGCGGTAGAGACATAGCTTTTGCAAAATCAGAGCAATGTTATCATTTGACTAGCACGGATGCAGAGGCAGTTGCAGTTAGATTGCTCTTGCCATTTCACAGGAAGAGACATATACCAGAGTCATACTCCATTGTATCCATATATGTGAAATGGCATTAAACCCATACTTAATCAGGTGTTTTATCCCATGACACTGGCATGCTGTTTCTGCTTTTGAAGAATGCTAAGGATTCAAGTTATAGCTGAATCAATTTATATGGTACTAGCACAGGCCTCATATACAAAGAAAATTAAGTCCTTTGTTGTCAAAATATGAGGATCACACGAAACGCTTATAAGTGATGTTTGTCACACTTACCAATTTTAAGAGGTAATTCTATTTAATGTAACACATATAATACCATAGGAAGCTGTATATTTGTTAAAAAAACTTTTGTGTGTATCAAAGGTGTTCAGCATACAAACTACACGAATAATTCAAATAAATAGATCGTTTTACGTCTTCTTTCTGTTTCTCAGACTTTCAAATAATTTAATCTTAAATTGATTAACATACGTAACGTTATGTTACAGGCTTACCCCCTGGTTTATAGAGTGTAAACATCTCTTATTCCATGCAGCTTGAATTTTTCTTTAAGATAGGATATGTCTGCACATTTCTCGAGGGGGTGGAGTGGAACAGGATTATACTCAGTTAGCAGTCCTTATACTATGCCATAATTCTACTGGTTATGATGAAATGGGTGAATATTTTGCCACAGAAGCAGACACAATGATAAACATTGTGAGGTTGACTTGAATAAAGATTGTTTTTTAAATATTTATATTTAACAGGAATATTGATTAAATTGTCTCATTTAAATGTGAACTATTATTTTCTATTTGTATGTCTATATATTTTAGTATTATAGGCATTAGGAAATATGTGATAAAACGATTATATATAACAGCTGTAACACAAGTCCATGGGCTTGTTGGTAGCAATGACTGCAATTCTTAAGATTAAGGCATCAGAGGCTAGAGATTTATAGGAAAACATGTGAAAAATGTCAAAAATAGTTGTTGTTTTTTCCAGAAATATCATCTCTTACATCAGGACAATTTCCTTGCTCATGTTTATGCCATGTATCATACGTTACATACTTTAATAAGTGGTTTGATCCTGATATCAAATTTGCAAATCTACAATTCTCTATTGCATTAGCAAGACCGTCCCAAAAATATAAGATATCCACCAGTGTCAAATATTTTCATATATTTTTCTTCAATAATATACATCAAAATTGGATACTTAAAATTGGGGGTAGGGTTGTTAAGCAGCTCATATCAGACAATATATTTAAGTAAGAAAAGCAAACATTGTTTTTTCTATTAGTCAAATGAGAATTTTAGTAAACTAAGATTTAAAACATTTGAAAAAAGGCACAAATCGGCTGTAAAATTAAATGGTGTTAGTCACAATTTCAATTATCAAAGTGAAATTTAATCTATGTAACGCATATAGCACCATTGGAAGCTGTAATTTTGTGTAAAACGCTGCTTTTATATTTCTTATGGATCGAGCTTACATACTACATAAGTAATTTGAATATTTAGATAGTTTGATGTCTTCTTTCTGTAGCTCAAACTTTCATTTTGCTTATTTTCTTTGCTACAGTAACATATGTAACAGACTGTTAGAGATTTACACCCCAGAGTACAGAGTGCAAACATCTCTTAAAAGATACGGCTTGAAATTTTCTTTAAGATAGGATGTGTCTGCAAAATTCCGGGAGGGGGGGGGGAGGACCTTTTTTTTAGCTTGAAGTCTGATATAATAAGAGATTATCTCTCCTTCGTAATCTTGAAGATGGCTTCCCTGGAGGCGCCGCTTAATCTGGGGAATTACATTTCTTATTAAAATCACAGCCCTAAAACAACAGACAATTTTACCCGGTTACCAGGAGTGCTCCTAGACTGAGCTCCTAGATAGAGGAGGCTTCTGCGGATCAGAAGAAGGATCCAGGGGGTGGTGGTGGTGGTGGGTGTGTGTGTTCAGTTTCATCTGACAGAAAACAGAAATAACTTATTCACAGAGGGTTCAATTATTTATTATAAAAAATATATACTTTTCCTGGATTCCAGAGGGGCTCTATTTTTTTTTCCAGGGGAGGGGGTGGGGTTCAACTGTTTCCAGCGGGGGTCCAATTGCTTATTCCCTATAGAAACCCATATAATTTGTGATTTTCCAGGGGGTTCCGGAGACCCTGCCCCCATCTGGATCCGCGCATGATCTGCATGTACATATTAATACGCGCAGCAGTTACAGCGTGGGGTTGGCTTGTTAAATTGGTGAATGGTGACCAGAGATCTTTTTTTCTTTCTATACTGGCCTCGCTCATACATGAGCATTAAGCCATGGAGTGCTAATTTTGAAATTTTGATATATACTTAACTACTAAAGAAACCTGACACATACTGTGTGTCAATTTTTTGGTAATAAATGAATACAATGTACACTTATCTTTCCATTGCGTAAAGTTGAACAAAGGTAGACCAAGATGCACTGAGATAATTTGAAAATATGAACTAATTTCAGACGTCAGCTATCAAAATGTCACGTAACCCCGAAAATCAATTTTCACAAGAACAAAGAAATCACGCAAAATTCACCAGAAACCGCTTTAGTGTGATTCTTTGTTATTTCATTGGCATATTCTGGGCATTGAAATAAAACATGCGTGCATTATTCAACCCAAAAGCCTATTTTCACTTTCTTAACGTCAATTTTACGTTATCAGCGTTTTATGAGCTTTTAAAAAGCACTGCCACTTTTTCACCTTTTTTCATTTTGTATGATGTTTAGAATGCATTTTGACAATGTTTCAGTGTTTTTGAACAGCGTAGTTGCTGCCTACGCCCATTTAGTGACGTCAAGCGTTACCATTTCATGCTGATATGTGTATACTGCAAAGCTTGAAATTCATCCGCGATTTAAGTAAAGTGTAGCCAATTGGCACTATAACAAGGTAGATAACACACACTAAACGGCGACAAACGTTGACAAAGAAAACAGGTTACTATCCATAGTTTACGTTGTTTCTTAAATGACGTTAGATTCGGTTTATTCCGCTTTTACCCTTTAACGTGACGCGAAACACGAATTCTGATTTTCGGAAATGCATTCTCTTACAATGATTGGTTGACTCAAAGTCATTTCAGTTTTTAAAAATTTGCTCAAACAAAGGAAAAACACTTCCGTTTAAACAACGCCAAAAGCACAAATTAAAACCTCCGTTTCATACGTCACAGCAAGAAATTGCAAATTTTTAAAATGCACTTTTGTCTGTACTGGTATTGGCCTTGCATACATGAAAAAAGTTTTCAAAATAATATCTAGACATGCACTACTGAGGCAAAAGTGATAAAAACGGTATTTTGACGTCGTGACGTCATGTTCTATAGTTGATAAATATATTTTTTCGAAGAATACTTTCTAATGTCTTGTTATTTAAATACGCATAAAGGCGTAGGTCTATAATTTGTTATCTACGAGTTTGAAGCAAGCAAAAAGTGTCAGGTTTCTTCAGTAGTTCAGTATATATACTGAACAAAAGTGAAAACGCTACGCTACACCTGAATTGTTTGCAATCTATATACAAAATTATGCAAATCAATAATGCAAACGAAAGTGTATCTTAAGGTTCAAATGCTGGATAATGCATAATGTACAGTAAAATTTTTACGGATGTTACCACGAGGAAACGCATGAAAGCCATTTTAATGTGACAGGGGTCCAATTTTTCAGAATGCAAATTTGAACAGAAATCTCTCACAGTTTAGGCCTTCAGAAATCCCTTAACTACGAGATCCGACTGCACGAAATGGTAGTCTGGACATGTGACAACCAGAAATGTGAAGGACTTATCTCAAGTGTGTTTTGATCGTGTAGAAAAGCAATCTTAGAAAGCGGATTTTCCATCAAATTGCCAAGGTTAAAATTTTAACAGTGAAATCTCCATAGGAAAATCAACGTGTTCTTTGTTGCATCTTAGTCTGATTGAGAAATGATATAAACAATGTACCAGGCCGCGTAGCGCAGTCGGTAACGTGTCTGGCTACAGATGCGTGTCTGACTGTAGATCCAGGGGTCGCGAGTTCGATCCCGGACCGGTACCATACTTTCGTGCAGATTGATCATAAAATAATTTCTACGGTCATTCTCCTCCCTTCCGCTGATTTATTCAAGAAGGGTTGTTGTCAGTTACAAGCGAAAGTATGTGCACAAATTACTGGTTAACCGCTTGCTCAAGCCTGCCCAGGAAAAAGTGTGGTTAAGTGAACTGACCGTCCCGCAATGACCATAGCTGTTGACATGGGACGTAAAGCAACAAAAACAAACAAAACAAACAAATATAAACAATGTGCTGAGAGGTCTACCTGATTTGGCAAAAGAAAATTATCGAAAATCGTGATAAATCGAAGATTACCAAACATTTAATATTCCCTATTTGTTTTTATCAAAGGGAGACTATTTTCAACGTTTTACAAAGGATCATTGGCGGTTTGGGCCTTATACGCCTATTTTTCTTATTCACAGAACGCTGCTTTTGAGCTTCTGGTGTGATGCATGTAGTATCAGTGCAATAGGTGAATCTAATGGCAAGAGGCAGCTAGCAAAGTATTTTCAAAATTCCTACGCACTCGACAGATGTGGCGGGTAGAAAGGGGAAGGGGTCTGAAATTTCATGACAATGAAAAGTGATTTAAAAAGTGATTTCTGCACCTTTTCTTGATTTATTTGGTAGGCATGGTGATATCTATTGAACATATCATATGCAGAGTATTAACGAATCACGATAATTGATGAAATTATTTTAAAAACAAAATATGTTTTGTAATAAAATGATTTTGGGGAGAAAAATTAGAAGTTACCTGTACATTTTTACTACATGTACCGTAAATAATACAAAACTTAAAGCTCAACAAAAGAAATAAATACGTTTGAAGTTATGAAAATGTCCCATTTAGCATTGGAAAGTAAAACTGATTCTAACTAGATCCTTTGAATATTACGTTTGCTTTGTTTAAAAGGCATAGCGTGTCGAAATGTATTTAAAGTGTCCAAATATTTATGGTATACATATACATGTTTATCCTCTTGTACACTTCCACCAAACGCTTTGAGGCGTGACTGTAACGGTAAATGCATTGAGTTAATCGAGGGTCATGCCTTAGAGGTCGTGGTAGAAGTATACTTTCAAAGATGCATAGTAATAAGGCAATTCTATTTTTCTTATAAATAGGTAAAGCATGATTATTCACTGCCTCGCGCATATGCAGTAATCTGTGGTAGGTTCAATATAACTGTAAACTGAGACTACCTGCCTGCCCAAAATCAAGGTAAACTCGCCACTGTTTGTTTACAACGATTCTCATCTATCTTTGAAAGTACAATATATTGGATAATATACTGATCACTAAAGTATTTACCTGTTATAACTCTTTGCATAGCAGTGGAGAACTTTGTCGTCTGCCAATAGCCTTTTGCAAACAATTTGAACCCAGATGAAGACCAACAGAACGTCGGTCTTGATCTGGATCCAAACTGTTTGTCACTCCGATGGCGATCCCGAGTGGTTTATTTGTAAAAACTTAATTTTGAAGAAAGTCAGCAGACGATAATAAAAACATGAACAATTCCCTAGCATGCAAATAGATAAGTACAGGACGTTTGCAAAAGAATGTGTCCATACAATGTGTAAAATATATTACTCATATACAGGCAAAAGCTTTTGCTGGCACACGGGGGGGGGGGGGGGGGGAATGATATTTCAAAAAATGTTTTCTGATTTATACATATTTTAATGTAAAACTGATTGTTCTACCCAAGATTTTACATCTTTGAAGCATTTAATAATGAAATGGATTTCACCGTCATAAAGTACTCAGGCCAGGGTAGCTTTAAGGTGAAGAAAGGGACGATTGACAATTTTTTATTTTTACTGAAAACCATAAGCATTTACCCATAACAAGTTCCTTTGATAAATTCGAAATTGATTTCTGAGCTTGTTTCAAGTAATTAATAAGTTTTCTTGTGTTTTTTATGCAACACAATTATGACCAATTTTGATAAGCATCACAATTTTAATTTGCGCATGCGCAATAACAAAATTCAGTGAATAAAGCTTTAAACACTTAACGGAGCATACCTCAGACTAGTCTGGTACCCGGCGTCTCTTTGTCGGTGAGGCAGGGTACCAGACTAACCTCAGATATCAAACGAGACAAATTGATGGAGTTTCGACGAATCGTTTGCTGGATGGCTGGGAAATATTACTTAGCTTTAGTAAATAATTTTTGTCCAATACTTTCTCACAAAATATGGATAATTGTTGTGTAGCGTTTTCACTTTTGTTCAGTATAGATATAAAAAAAATCTTTAGGCGGAATTTTTGTTTAAATAAGGAGTGCCCCAAGTAAACTCCTCTGTGGACTGGGTATTGGCCACAGAAAGAGACAGACTATTCCAATGTGGAATAGTTCGGTGGGAAAAGGAATTCTTCAGGGCAACACTTTATGTCTGGTGTCTGCGGTATTGAGCACTTTGTGATGACTTGGTAGTTTTCAAACTGTGAGCATATACTTGTCTTTTTCAATAGACACTGCGTCACAATGAATCTTGTGAAAGAGAAGCAAGGAGGAATTTAATGCCCCCCTCCGGGCCTCAAGCGATGGCCATTCAAGCTAATCAAGCATTTCGCCGACACTACTCATGTTACGCCATCTCCTGCAGGTCTAGCGGGCTGCTGTCCTCTGAACTTTCTCAATCTGATTAATCTGAAGTTTCGAGTGAGGGCTCCAAATGGGTGCTGCATACTCTAGTTTAGGCCGAACCAAAGTGTTGTATGCAACTTCCTTAGGACTCCTAGGTGCAAAAGCCAAGTTCCTGCGAAGGAAACCAAGTGTCTTAGTTGCTTTGGAAGAGATTTATGAGACATGTTTACCCCAATCCATGATGCATCAATGATGGTGATATAAAAAAAATACCAAGGTATTTTGTCGACTGAATATTTTCCAAAGTTTGGTTGTGTAGTGAATAGCCGAAGAGAACTTGTTTGTGATGCTGATGCCGAGTCACTCTCATTGAATGACATTTGACTACATTAAATTTCATTTGCCAATCGATTTCCCACTGTCTTAAGCTGGTGAGGTCTTCTTGCAAGATCAAACAATCCTGAAGTGAATGTATATTCCTATACAGGACACAGTCGTCTGCGAACATGCGAACAGAAGACCTGATGTTATCCGACAGATCATTTATGAAGATGAGGAACAGGAACAGGACTGGACCTAGGACCGCTCTCTGGGGCACACCGGATAGCACTTGGACTGGATCTGAGGTTTGGCCATCTGAAAAAACTTGTTAAAGCGCCCACAGAGCCACGAGTTGATCCACTTATGGGTGGATCCTCTAATCCCATAAAATTCCAATTTGTGCAATAGCCTCCTGTGTGGAATCTTGTCAAAGGCCTTAGCAAAATCCATTATGATTAAATCTGTCTGTTTGTGCCCACGATTCACAGCCCCTTCCAGGTTGCTGATGATTTCGTGCACAAACTGGACCAGATGGGTTTCGCAAGACCTCTGCCTTCAGAAACCATGCTGACAGTCAGCAAGTATGCTATCTAAGGTTAAATGTTTGTTGATGTTGCTGACTAGAATATGCTCTATGGTTTTGCAGCAGAAGCATGTGAGCGACACCCGCCTGTAGTTAGCAGCAACGTATTTTTCACCCTTTTTAAAGACCGGAGAAACATTTGCTTATGCCATTCATCTGGTAAATCGCCCCGAGCTAAAGACTCATTGTAGATGAGTGCCAGAATTGGAGAGATCACATTGCTACACTCTTTAAGCACTCTGGCATTCAGGCCATCCAGGCCAGAGGCATTGTGAACATTTAGTCCACCCAACAGTTTGGCGACCCCTTTCGGGTCAATTGTTATGTCCCCCATGGAGGAGAAAGAACTAGCCCTTTTTGGATGGAACAGCGAGTATCTTAACCCTTTTGGGACACTACCTGTATATATATGGTGCCGTGTTTATTATTTATCCACTATTTGTGGATCTCTCCAAATTAATTTGTGGATATCCCAGACTATTTTCCACTTATGATTTGTGGTGTTATCACAATCCTCTGTATTACTTGACTTTTCGCTTACTGTAAAGGCGGCGCCTCATGAATGCGTAATAAGGACTTGTCAACCTTAGACATAGGCGAAAGCTGAAAATAAGGCGTGGTTTTATTCAAAAGTAACTGTATCAATTTGCGTCATAACCTCAATATAGACGCAAGATACATTATTTAGCCCTTAAAACGCCAGCAAAATAACTGCATCTGAAAAGGTCTATGTAACATAGGCAAAGAGGCAAACAGTGTGGAACCAGATCAGACTGCTCCTGTGGCAGTCTGATCTGGTTCCACACTGTTTGTCTATGAGGCTTCAAATATTTTAGTGGACGTCAAAAATATACATTTTGTGATTATGCGCTTTAAGTGTTAATAAATGTGAGTCTTTGCTTTACTATCAATAAACAACCCAAAACCCTCTGTTTTTGCAAAAAGCGTTCGTTTATTGCTCTAGAAGAAGGCATACAAGTCGAGCAAACAATGACAGTACTACAGCTGGCGTACCACCAAGAACCGGATTAAATTAAGTATCTAGAATTGGATTTCTGTGAATAACCTTTTGGTTCAGTTTAAAAAACAAAATAAATCTAGTCGAACCTTAGTTTTGACCACCTTAATTAAAACCTGGTTCTTCATAATATTCAGCCTTACAAATTCATATAAAAGCCTTCTTACCATATATAAACTTGACCGTACCTCCCTTGGCTGAGGTGACTGCCGCCCAGCCCAAAAAACCTCTTATTTATATATTCTCTTTTAAAATTTTCTCTCATCTTTTTTGAGGAAACTAGCTGTAGTTTACATGCAAATGCAGACGACCTCAAGGAGAAAGTGGCAAACCAACACTCTAGGCCAAGTTAAAGTAAATTTGCTCATAGGAACAAATTCACTTACTTTGAAAAAGCCAAAACTAATTTTCTGTACAATAGCTAAATTTAGAGTAAATGTTTGCATTTTTCAGCTTCCATAAAACACACAAAAATGTTCCTTTAGTGTTATTAAATGTTTGGTATTTCTTAAAACAGATCATTAAATTCTATTTTAATGAAAAATATGAAAAAAACGATGGTGACTTCTAGAAAGAACGCTTATAACTATGCCTATAACTATTCAGCAAGAAAGCATGCACACTTGCCGCTTATTTATAATCTATTAATATTTACACCAGTAAAACCTGTTTTACCGCATCGGTGAATACGTTTATCTACTGTAACGCTTAAGACAAAAATTTTCTGCTATACTTCGAAACACAGAAAATCAATAGTCTTTGCTTTACTATCAATAAACAACCAAAAACCCTCTGTTTTAGCAAAAAGCGTTCGTTTATTGCTCTAGGGATACAAATTACGTGGCTGATTATTCAAATTGTGTGCCAAATATTCACCCGCGTAAGTTATATTCATAATTTCAAAGTTTTTGAAATTTGAAGCCTGCTATCAATGGAATCGTCTATATACCCATCTTTACTTATATCACAACGCCACCGCCCATGCCTTTTCAAACACCTATCATTTACCCCAGCCCTTGCTGCAGTGGTCGCGCCACCAGCGCGTAAACTATGCAAACCTAAATTTAAACATGGATTCACAGCTTTAAGCTTACCAACTAAGCATTCTTTTGCTCTTGTATTACTTAAAGGCTTGTTTTTTTATATCAATTTGCATATACTACCAGACCTATAAACAGGTTTAAACAAAAATTGAGCAGATGTCAGATCTATATCTGCTAGTACCACATACTTCTGCAACATTTGATATGGACAGGCATTACTTTGCTCTTTAGCCATCAAAACTTCGTTACCAGATCTGTATTGGTCCGTTTTACTAGATTCAATTTGCAAACTTAGATATGCATCATGAAATTGAACATTGCAGCATTTTAAATTTCTCAATTCGTCATATCTTAAAAAGCCAGAAAAAGCAATTAAAATCATTGCTAAATCCCTAACTTGTAAAAGATCTTCAGAATTTTTAGTAGCATTAGAAGAACAGAGTTCAATAAGCATATCTGTTGTGACAACATCTTTTTTAGTAACTTTTGAAGGCCGTAAACGTTTGGCAGATTCAAGCAAATTGGTAACGAAGCCTTTCTCAGTTGGATCATTTTCTCCATTTATCCTATGAACCCATTTTATGCTATACACAATTGAAGAGATAACGCAGTATGTAACACACTTATCTAGCAATTCTGTCAAAAATAATGCTATGTGAATTGGTTGTGCTGACATAACATCATAACCGTTTTTGTCACAAAACAGCTTCCATTTGTTAAAGTAACTATAATATTTTTTAACAGTACCGTCACTTTTAGACTGTAGAATGTATCTACACATAGATTTCACTTTCTGATCGTCTTGTACTCCTCCATCTTTCAAAGCTTGTTCAACGGTATCTTTCAGACCAACACCTGAAAAAAGATGCATTCTGTCAATATTACAAAAATCTTATTTTCAGTGCCAACATGCGAAAATGCAGAGGTTTCTTCGAGAAAACACCATTATTTCCTTTTCCTTGCTTGATTGCACAGTACCTAGAAATGTAACGAAAATCTTCTATAAAGTGCTTAAATGCGCCATTGTTCTCCACTAGTTGTACCCAAAATGGAGCTGAAATCCACTCTGGAATCACAAGCGTACCACAGGCCCTGTCTTGCCCTAATTTTGATTAACACATTGATATAAGTCGAGGTGGGGGAACCATCCATTTGCATTCTCTGCTCCAGCATTGATCAAAAGCATTGACTGCCTCTGCCTCTGGAAGCCACCATCTAGAATTAAATCGTAAACATTTACAATTATAATTTGATGAAAATCTGTCGATGGTATGTGGGCCCCAAGTTCTATCTAAAATCCTGAAAACACTGTCATTAATTTCCCAATCATCAAAATCAAATGAGCGTGATAAATAATCTGCCCTTTCATTTAAATGTCTTGGAATCCACTCAGAGATTATTGTGATGTTGTGCTTTTAACAAAAGTCATAAATATCAATAGCAATTATTTGCAGGTCCTTTTTCATGCTTCCTGCCTTTAATATTGATTTTACATTTCTATTATCAGAAAATATCTTTATCTTTCTGTTTGCAAGGATTTTTGATTTACTAAATAAGATTCTTCTAACCGTCTCAAGTTCTCTCCATGTGGAACTCCTTACCTTCTCATCATTAGACCAAATTCCTATGACCTCTAATTCTCCTGTATTATTGTCATCTGCAAGCTTACCAAATGACGCATCAACTGCAGTATGTCCAGCAATGCTATAATCATTACCAATACCACCGTCATACATGACCAAACTGCCAGCACAAGTGGCTTCACTGATGTTACATACATCATCTATACCATCAATAATGGCAGGTTCTCTTTTGTCAACAGCCTGAATACCATGGCATTTTCTACTATTCCTTTCACCAGGAAACATACAGCCATTAGCTGTAATACTACCATCAAATATGGCGTCACTGTTACCACCTACCCTACTAACTCCTTTCTCCTTATTGCATGAGTCAGCTATAGCTAAAGCATCACTTTTACAGCAGCATTGCTTTGATTGACCTTCTAAAGAGGTGCTTACATTACCTTCAAAGTTTCTGTTTTGTACATTCTTGTGGTCTTTCTGACAAACTACAGAATAGTGTATCACAGGTGCCCTGCCGATGCACAAATACCTACCATAGCCTTCGCTACTTGCATCACAAAATATCTCAATGTCTGAACTAAAATCTACACTTAATGGACGACCTATTCTATTCAATTCCTTCATATTGCTCTTCCAAAATTTAAGCTCACATAATGCATCTGCTGTCACCATAACTAAGGCTTTCCAGCTTGCTCTACTTATGATACACTCATGTAGAGCTCTTGTTCTTAAACACACTAGTTTGCCAAAAACGGCCTGCATTGAAATAATCTGCCCAACAACCGATGCCAATGCTCGGACTCTGACTAGAAATGTCTTGCAAATAGTTTCAAACATGGATTCTATTGCTTGAGATGCCCTTTCGATTCTCTCATAAGTGACAAACAACTTACCTTGACTCATGTCCAATATATATCCCAACCAAGTCTTCACACTCGTTGGATCCCAATGACACTTCTCATGGGCCAATAGGAAACCAAACTCTATTAAAGTAGCACGTACATGTGTGCTTAATTGCACAGCAGCACCATATTTCTTGTGTCTCCCTATCATATCGTCTAAATACATTACCACCTTGTGACCTTGACTTCTCAAAAACTTGACCACCACTCTTAATACCTTGGAAAAGATGTGACCTGCTGTGGCTATACCAAAAGGGAGAACACAGAAAACAAAATACCTTGTTACTTTATCAATTATAATAGAGGAACCTAGATATTGTGTATGTTCTGATTTTATAGAAATATGGTGATACGCTCCCTTAAGGTCATATGAAAATAAATATGAGCCTAAATCGAACATTTCCAATGCAGTGTTTATGTCTTCATATTTGTATTTGTATTGAATCAAATATTGATTTATATGACGGCAATCCAACACTAACCTTGGCTTTCCTGTCCTATTAAAGGCTACTGTTAAAGGGTTTGTCACAAACGGTACTTCTGTTACCTCCTTTACACAACCTTTCTCCAACAGTTTACATACCTCTTCCTTAACAAATCCCATATTATCCCTTGCAGACTTATTATTTTGCATGCGTTTAACGGGAGGTAACTCCCTAAATGGTAAAGTATAACCTTCAGTTACTAACATCATAATATATTCATTTGCACCTGCTGTTTCCCATGCACTTTTAGCAGATTTGAGCCTACCTACTGGAGAATCAGACTGGTTATTCTTTCTCCATAATTAATTACTCTCAGTTCTTTTTTCAATTGAATTTTGTGTGGGTTCATTTGGACCAAATTTATCACATGTAAGCTTACTATCAACAATGTTATGTTTTTCAGTCCCCTTCAAATACATTTCTTCACCATTAACTCTACTTATTTCTAAAATACTTATCTTATTATTCTGTCTTGGCAATTCAGGACAATCTTTCTTCCAGTGTCCTGACTTCCTGCAGAAGAAGCAAAGACCAGGTCTCCGACTGTCTGAGAACATAGACTGCTCCCTCACATGTGCAGGTGGAGTACTAACTGCAGTAGACGACCATCTACCGTATGGAGTAAAACGACGTTGGGTTTTCTTCATCTTTTGTTGTTTGGCTTTTCTGTTAGCTCTAGACTCTGCTCTTAATAATCGTTTTTCATCGTCTGAATCCTCTATCAGGGGGTTTATATCATATTCTTTAACCGTTCTCCAACCCATCTCTATATCATCCGCTATTCTTATCAGCTTCTGTCGGTGACCGATGATCTCTTTTCCTTCAGAAATTTTTTCTCTGGCTGCTAATGAAGCAGAATCCCCGCTTCTTTCGAGGGCTGCGTCCGCATCTTGAAATTTGCCCAATACTTTTACATTAAACTTGTACTGGTCTTTGCAGCTTTTTCTTTTAAAGGTGTACCCTTCATGCATCAAAATGTTAGTCTGCATTTTGGCCATTTGACTGTCTGACAACTTTTGCTGGTTTTCACTTATCTTGTTTTGCATTGAATCCAACTTCGATGACATCAACTGTTCGAATGCTCCCAACAAATTCGTCTGAGCCTCGCTCACCGCTGCCCTCACTTTCTCTTGAACCATAACTTCAACCTCGGGTTCCATGCCTGCTCGACTTGAATGCCTTCTTGATAACGAATGAAAAAAAAACGATGTTGACTTCTAGAAAGAACGCTTAGGAATGAGCCCACCTTGCCTATAACTATTCAGCAAGAAAGCATGCACACTTGCCGCTTATTTATAATCTATTAATATTTACACCAGTAAAACCTGTTTTACCGCATGGGTGAATACGTTTATCTACTGTAACGCTTAAGACAAAAATTTTCTGCTATACTTCGAAACGCAGAAAATTAATAGTTCAGTGTGTAAACGGTTAGGAGTTTCATGAAATGCATGCACGTTTGCCCGGCACAAAAAGCTTATTAACTCTTTACCAAATTATAAATAAAACCTGATTTCCCTTACTTAGCAGATGAAATAGCCGAACCACGCCCAGATATGAATATTAAAGTTGCCGCCATTACAGTAAGCGAAAAGTCTATTAATATCTATATCTGTTTAGCGGTAGAATCCAATTCTGGCATCTACAGCCGCGGTGTGTGCGCTATGAAAGTTAGTAGCACTTAACTAATTCTGCGCGAATGTGACTCTTTTCCAGTTGGTTCCACTCACTTAAAGTTCTGACAAAGAATGAATTCCTGTTTTGTTCTGTGTGAGAATCAGGAATTGAAGGCACTCTGTATGTTTGGTTGAAAACTTTTTCCACAATATTTGTTGTAAACGTGGTTTTATAAATGGGAATGAGGAACTCGTCAGCATTGATTGCTGGTACCATACCCCGCACAACTTTGTATAACATAACCAATCTTGTTTCAAGGCGTTGTTGTTGTAAATTGGTAACCTAAGGGCTTCTAACAGTCACGTGACGCGTTCTTCAAATATTGATTTATAATCGTTCTTAATAAACCTTGCTGCTTGTCTTTGTACTTTTTCAACCGCTATAATGCACGATCCCAAACAACAGCACCATATTCATGCATTGACCTAACTAAGGCTGACCCTCAAATCAATTTTGAGTATATCCAATAATATCCTAAATGACATACCTTATAAATAAATTTAGGATATCAATAATACAAGCTTAAGTTCTCACGAAATCGATATCCATAATTGTTCTTTAATGGATAAACAAAAATTGAGTTATGGATATCCTTAATGTATCAAATCATAGTTTATGATATCCGTAATTCCATTTAGGATATCATAAATCATCTTATTAATTTGCATAAGACAAAGAGTTCTAGAGAAATCATTTTAACCCATTTAAAGCTGCATAGTCTGTAACTTTTGATCTTTTAATTTTAGAACTAATGTTTCTATTTTTCAAGAACACAGTAAAAAAACTAAAATTCAAGTATACATTTTACCATTTTCGTAAATCTTAACAAATTATCAGTATCAAAACAACAGCATTTATGTTAAAATTAACTGTCTATAATTATTGGAGGGACGCAAATAATTATCAACAATGTTGTTTGTATAAGATAATTCACTATTCCGTGCAGTTTTTAGCTATAGTGAAAAGATTTATTGTGAAAACATAAGTTAATTCTACTTTTACAAATGATTTAAAAAGAAAATAAAAAATTTCGAAAAATGTTCATAGTTGCAGACTTAGCCTCTTTAAGGGTAGTGTCTTTTTTGTGGGACATAGACAAACAGTGCAGAACCAGATAAGACGCCGCAGAACGCGGCGTCTGATCAGATTCTCTGCTGTTTGCTTACAGAATGCTCTATACGAATTTGATTTGGAAGACTACAAATGTTCCAATATCAGAGGTTCCAAAGCCATCGGAAGGTCATTGATGCCCCTGCACCTGCACACTAATAAAAATCTGATGATAAAAATGTTTATTTTCACAGATACATTTATAGTGCAATTGAAATAATGGTATTCATTTCAAAATAAACAAATTTTAGAGCGTAAAATTGTGAATGTTTTTTTATCCATTACTTTGAACATTTGCTAATGATGCTCATAAAAACCTTCTCATGCTCTTTTTATTACCCACAATGCATGTTTTGTATAAGAAATAAGAAAACTATTTATTGATTATGCACTCTAATTAATACGTGCCATGCACAAGATCCCAAGACCGATCTTATTATCCTGGCACACTATAAACAGGACTTTAGTTAAGAGTGTGTAACAAAAAACTTATTTCTCAACCAAAACACATGTTATGCGTACTCAAAAGAACCGTCTATGTGCATTTATATTAACGAATTGTTGAAACTTAAAAACAATGAGAACTGATTTTATTCTAAAACTCAATCTACTGTCTCCAAATATAAAGAGAAATTTTGAATCTTAAATATCACTTTTGTTACAGGTGATCTTGATAACCTAGACAACACTTTCTTTGAGATAGAGATGTGTTATTTGGGTTCTCTGGATAACTTATAACATGGAATATGATAACAAATTATGACAGCAAGGTATGATAACAAGGATCTCACTGCTACTTGTATTTTTGTTGAAATACTATGTGATGTATTTTGGGCTGGTGGCCTTTGTTTACCAAATAAATAAATCTAGAATATTGAATCTTGCTTAAAGTTTGTTCTATCAAAGTTTGAATAAAAGTGAAACACACAAACCCACAACCCTTAAAACTGAAATAGACCGGCCCAATTATTATGATTTCAAAATTCCATTGAGTTCCAATGAGTTCTGAATGTTTTGAAGAAGTCAAATTTTGCAGCCCCTTCCCCTTTGGTAGCGTCTCATGTTTTGTCATAGGAATCTGCTGTCTAATTATAGCCATTATTCGTTCCTAATACATCACGCGTCTTATTCAAAAAGATACCAGTGATATCTTACGCGTACGGAAGTTTAGGAAGCATCTTAAAGATAGGCAGATAACCTATCAAAGTGTCAGAGGTCCTTGCTATATTTTGCACTTTTTGTCACAAGATACCACACTATTACTCATGGAAGTGTCAATTAGAATGTTACATTGCTTGTTTACGTTTGAAGCTATAATTTAGAAGGGAAAAGAAATGATTTCATGGGAAGAGTTTGTAGAAAACAAGTGTTTAACACTTTTCATTCTGATGGATTTCAAGCATATTGAAACAGTACGTATGTAATTGTCCATTTTGTATTTTAATGGGTTGTGGGCAAAACTTCAATGTCCTGATGAAATGCTGTCTTATAAAGATGGAGATAAGACTACGCTTGTTCTTGGTGTAATTAAATGGAAAACTTCACTCGAAACTGAACAGAGGGTAGACACAGTTAAGCAAGTTCATTTTACCTTCTGCGCACAGACATATTATCATAATCGCGCACACATGTTCATTATTTATTAGCCATTTTCTTGACTGTTTGTTGGCAAATAGTGGAGACCAAGATGAAATATCAGTAGTATACAGGCTACTTGAGGGTCAATGACGTCACTACATCCAATCCAAGATGGCCACCATACAACCCCAAATGACCCTGTGACGAGTTCCGGGTCACCCTGGAGGATGAGTCGACGAGCTAGACCACGAGAAGGTAGCGTCTTATCCTAGACTTTCTACTCCTATCATATGACGTCGCGTTTGGGAGTGAAATAACGCCATGCAATAAAATCTGTAAACCACTAATGGTTTATCGATTTTCGGGAAACGTTATGACGTCCATAACAACGTTGCGTACATAGTGACAAAATTATAACGTTTTTACGGCAGAGATGAGATTTCAAAGTAATCTTAATGTCATATGATAAATATAATCTAACATTCGTGCTCTTGTATTATTGAATTTATTAAACTCGTTGCGAAAAAGAGATAAAATGCTCGGCAAGTCTCGCATTTTATCTTTTTTCCCCAACTCGTTTAATAAATTCAATAAAACATGAGCACTCATGTAAGATCCTCTACTCATACCCTCCATCTCTCAATCTACTACCATACACCTCCTCCTGGTCGTTCTCCTTCCCCTCCTCACCCCTCCACCTTATCCTCCTCAATCGTCAACTCTAAAATTATTGTTGAGAATAAATTAGATCGCCTACCCTGCCCTTCTCCCCCCTCCCCTTCCTTCTCCTCCTCACATACTTATATTTTTCCTTTCCCCTCCTCCAATACAATGAATTATCTTTGATGTGAACAACGTGAGCTGTCACTTGGAGTGTTCTGCTCAGAGCTTAAATGCACCAGTTGATACATGTCAGACTATAGTAGACATGCTACATCTAAATACCTCTTCCTCCTCCCTCCCATCCTCCTCCACCCCTCCTCCTTCACCATCCTCCTCCACATCCTCCACCACTACCTCCCCCCACCTCCTCCTCCTCCTCTATAACCCCTATTCCTCACCCCTCCTCCTCCACCCTCCTCCTCCACATCCTCCACCACTACCTCCTCCTCCACCTCCTCTTCCTCTATAACCCCTCCTCCTCCACCCCTCCTCCTCCACCTTCTCCTCCACATCCTCCACCACTACCTCCTCCTCCACCTCCTCCTCCTCTATAACCCCTCCTCCTCAACCCCTCCTGCTCCACCCCTCCTCCTCCATCCTCCTCCTCAACATCCTCCACCACTACCTCCTCCTCCACCTCCTCTTTCTCCTCTATAACCCCTCCTCCTCCACCTCATACTCCTCATCCTCCTTCTCCACCCCTACTCCTCCATTTCCTCCTCCTCCTCTTCCTCCTTGAATGACGCCATCATATTAGAATGCGTTATGAAATCATTTAATAGCCATCAAATGGGATTTGTGGATGGTGTGACCAATCAGAAAAATTCTCCATTATAGAAGTCACACCATCTCATGTTGTCAAGTCAAAACTATTCTAACACATGGATGGTATGCATTACAGATCTATCCTAAGTGTGTATCTTCATCTACAGCCTTATTTTTGGCATTGTGTTGATAACAATAGCCACCAAAGACTAAAACAGGCTTGTACATCAGTGCAGTCTCATCATAGGCTTCGCTGCTTAGGTACAATAAATAGCTTGCATGGTCGTATACGAGGGTTGTCCCAGTAAATCGTGGACTTTTGTTGTAAAATGAGACTGTGAATCAGGAATTCTATGAAATTTGTATGATATGTTTTTTATACATTTAAGACACATTTGCTACAAATATGGATGAAATCACAGTTTAGACAAAAAAGTTATGAACCTTTACTTGAGGGTGTTAACTTACAATAAAATAGCAGGTGTTCTGTTAAATTGACAAAAAGCGCTTGTTTTTGTGATATTATTTACATGAAATCCATTTTACGATACCAGTGACTATTCTACCAATGATTTAACATTAGAAGAACGTTGTTTTATGTGTTTAATTAGCCAACAAATATTGAAAGTCTAATTTGTGCGTCGTACCGTTCTCATAATGTTAGCTTTTTCTGAAAAATAGAAATGTAGTTTATATGTAGAATCTTTTATAAAATCTATGCGAATGGCCACAAACGTTTCAAATTTTCGACACTTCACCTTGCATAGTTACTAGTTGATCTGGCAACGCATTGTTTATAATACACCAGTGAAATTTGATTAAACATACACTACCTTTTGGACTAGATGAGTTTTATTGAAAATATTTTGACGTGCGCCGCTCACGCGGACATACCGTCAAGTAAAGGTTCATAAATTTGCTATCTAAACTGCGATTCCACCCATATTTATACAAGATGGTTCTTATATGTATATAAACACATCCTTTAAATATCATATAGTTACTTGTAAACAGTCTTGTGTTATAACAAAAGTCCACGATTTACTCGCACAACCCTCGTATGTCTATTCAAATAACACTTCAATATTAGCGTTTGTCATTAAAATACATATTTGGTGATTCTATTTTCGTTTGAAAGGTAAAACAGCTTGGACCCAGATCAGGACCAATTTGAAAAGACAATGAGACGCTTCCAATGACTACCCTGATTTCATAAAAAAATACACCCTCTTATTTCGGTCTTGGTTAAATCTTTGTCTATTGGTGTCTTAGGAGCTCATGTACAATTATAAGTTGGCATGGTCATTTATCGATTCAATAAACATATATCATAGTGTTTTGCATATAAATTTAATGACCATTCTATTTCTACTTGAAAGGTGAAGACTATTCAGTTTGTGTTGGTAGCAATGAAAGAGTATGGATGTGGGTAAATTGATCGTTTATTAGAGACATGGTGATGGTGGTAGCGGTGGTGGTTATATTGTTGGTGTAATGGTGTGCATGGTAATTGTGGTGTAAGTGATGTTTGTGTTAATGGTGGTGGTAATGGTGATGTTGGTGTGTAGTGGTGGTGGTGTAAGTGATGTTGGTGGTAACTGCAGTGGTGGTAGTTGCAATGTTGTTGTTGGTGGTGGTGGTATACTGGTGGTGTAGGTCTTTGTGGTGATGGTTGTGGTGTTGGTGGTGGAAGGCAGTGATGGTGGTGTAGGGGCCTGATGCTTTGGCTGTTTGTCGGGCCCATCGGGGTTTACCTGTTGGATTTCTTTTGCTCCGGTATTCAGTTTGATTTACTGTTTAGTCCTTATCCTTGCTTTATCTCTTTGTTATATCTTGATTTATATGTCTTAGAAGATGATGCATTGATAAGTTAGGGGTCTTTCATGCAAACCAAATATCTATGTGTCTTGATCCACATCTGAATTAAGGGTGAGGTTGGCGCCGTTAAACCGGTTTAAGCCCTCCAGTAAAATATTTTACTGACCGTTCCAAGGCGGTACTTCTTTTGTGGATCTTTTATGTTTTTGTTCTGTCTTGTGTTTGCTATGTCTTTGTGCGCGTCTGTTTATATGTGCTTTGTGGTCACCTGCTGGGAAAGGGCTGACCTCTTGGCTCTCCTTTGTTGTGTCTACTGTGAGTTTGTCACTTTCCCATTGGTATCCTGGGTCAGGTATGGTACTTGATTGTATCGATTCCTGATCTTTGCATCCTTATTTACTTTTATTGTTGGTGTAATGGTGGTGGTGGTGGTTGTGGTGATAAAAATGGTGGTGGTAATCATGAAGGTGGTGGTGGTGATAATGGTGGGGATGGTGATGGTGGTGGAGGTGGAGTTTGTGGTGGAGGTGGTGGTGGTGGTTGTGGTGGAGGAGGTGTTGGTGATGGTTGGCAGTAGTTGTGATGGTGGCCGTGGTGGTGGAAGTGGTGGTGTTGGTGGTCGTGGAGGTGAAGGTGGTGGTGGTGGAGGAGGTGGTGGTGGTGGTTGTTATGGTGTTAATGGTGGTGGTGGTAATGGTGGGAGGTAATGGTTGTGGTAATGGTGGTGGGTGTGATGAGGGTGCGCAGCAGTAGTATAGGCGTCCATTTAACTGCACTTTCTGCGTATGCGTGGTGGTCATTTGGATAAGTAGTAGGTGGTGGTGGTAATGGTGGAGGTGGTGATTTTGGTGGTGGTCAATAGTTGTGTAGGTATCCATTTAGCTGCGCATTCTGCGAACAGACAGAGGTCATTCCAATGAGTAGGATTAGAAGGAGGAGGAATTAAGATGTGACATGGCTATTTTTAGTATGACAAGAATCATATGTACACTTTATCTCTGAACAGATTGCATAGATTTAACTTCTTTTGCTTACAAACACGAAGTGTGGCTTTGGGTTATCCTGGAGTTTGCTTAACTGTCCAGCTGTATGTTATATATTAAGGGATAGAAGTAGTAGTAGGAAGAGGAGTTGGAGGGAAAAGGATGAGGAGGAGGAGGGATAATGAGGACGAGGAGAGATGATGATGAGGAGGAGGGGGATGGGGAAGAGGAGGAGGTGGTGGTGTTGGTGATGGTGGTGTTGGTGATGGTGGTGGAGGTGATGGTGGTAGTAATGGTGTTAATGGTGGTAGTGGAGGAGGGGTTGTGGAGAAGGAGAAGGTGTAGGAGGAGGAGGAGGTGGTGGAGGTTAAGGAGGTAAAGAGGAGGGGGATGAAGAGGTGGATGATGAGGAGGAGAAAGTTGAGGTTAAGGAGGTGGAGAGTTGGGAGGTGAGGAGGCGAGGAGGAGGAGGAAGTAGAAGAGGAGGGTGGAGGTGGAGGAGGTGGAGGAGGAGGGGTGGAGGAGGAGGAGGTAGAGGAGGATGAGGAGGAAATTGAGGAGGAGGAGTGTAGGAGAAAGGGATATTGTGGGTAGGAGTAGATAGTCTAGGGCGTGACATAACCTTCCCATGGTCTAAATCGTTGACTCACTCTCCGAGGTGCAACCAAACAAGTCACAGGGTCATCCTTGGTCACAGGGGTCACGGGGTCAATGGCGACCATCTTGGATTCGATGCCCTTATTTGGATTTTGTGACGTCATTGGCCCTAAAGTAGCCTGTATACTTCTAATGTGGTATAAGTTTGCATTTCATCAGGCTCTGCAAGGTTTGCTAAGATAAAACAATTTTCAGGAACAGAAATACATGAAAAGATTTTTTTAAACTTTGATCCCTTAAAATGCAACCATGATGGATGGAAGGTCATATAGATGGATGGACACACAGATGGACCACGGACTGACTTTGGTACGAAATTAATATACCCTTTTTTCGAAGGAAAAAGCAGACATAAAAATTAACTAATTGTGATGAAAAAAGCTCATGCCCAGATAGTCAGAGATAAGGAGACCACAAACTAAGCCACAGTGTGCCCGGCCAAAGACCCACATCAGGTACCAACACACTGATAAAGTTATGTGTCAGGGTCATTATTGAGTCTGAGGCCAATCCAGCATTGTGCAATTAGAGAGGGAACCATTTATAGCTATCTACCCTGATTGGTGTCTGGCTTAACAATGTTTTGTTTCTTTATGTACATACATATATTTAATAATTTACAGGTTCAATAGACCAGGCATTGGAATTGCATGACCATAATCACAGTGTGAGTCTGTCAGTCTGTCTGTTAGCAGTTAGTGAAAATGCTCATAACTTAGTTTGATCAAATTTTGCATATGTATGCATGTCAACATTGTCTATATGTAACATCCGTTTTGATGGACAAGTCTTTACCGAACATCAGTCAGGTGGGTTATGGTCAGTTAGAGAAAATGTTCATAACTCCTGAACCACACGGTATATTTATGTCGTAGATCGAAAATATTTAACCTTTCCAAGTCTGGAATGGAATCAGGTCGCTGACTCTACAGGCAAACACTCTACCACGTCGCTGTAAAAGCCAGCCTCTACCACAAGTCAGTAGAAACGTATTAGTATATACCTAGACCCTGTGACATTCACCCCCTCCAATTTGAAATTCGTCCCCAAATGTTTTGGTACAGAAATCACGTGAAATGAGACCAAGAGAGACATTTATGTACAGAAAGGTCATAGACTGGGTTATTTACGGTTGGCGCCATTGCCGTAGAGCGAAAATATTTTACCTGTCCCAGCCGGGAACCAAACCCAGGTCGCTGGATCTAGCAACTGGTATTTAAAATGGTGACAAATCTTTGCTGAGCATCATTTTGACCGAACAAGGCCTTTAAGTAAAAATACTCATAAATCTTGAACTGCATGGCATATTTTGATCAAATGCATATTTTTTTACATTTTAACAGTGTCTAGACACTGGTTTACAAAGAGGTGGTTAGGGTTTGCCAAGTATCAGTCCAGCAAAATGTAGCCAATCAGTGAAAATGCTCATAACTCCTCAACCACAAGCTATATTTTGGTCATTTTTGGCTACTTATAAGTTTAAGTTTGACTAGCCTTTGGTATGCAAAACAGTGATGAGGCTTTGCGGAGAATCTGTCTGGTGGATGGATGTCTTTTACGTTTATACTGCATATTTTAGCGGCCTAAGAGTTGTGAGAATACATAGTAAAGAAAAAACAATCAAAAAGTAGCATTGTTCATGAAAGTTATTTCATTTATTTTATTTTGCATCATTAGAGTTGATATAAATATTTTGGTTTAATTAACCCTAAACGACATTTATATCACATACCGTAGTAAAGCTTTGATCCTTGGGTTGGTGCCTGATGCTTGCCATTGGCTGGACCACCATGGCTCAACCTTAGGTTTTCATTAGCTCTGACTATCTATGAGTCGTGAGCCCTTTTCTTTTTTCACCATAGTGTGTTAATTTGATTTCTCTGGGAGGAAACATTGCAGAAAAAAGGAAGCCTCCATGCGAGTTGAACCGTTATTTTGTGTTTTAACAACAACATAATGTTGAGCGAAGATTTGGCAACAGTAAATGCAATTTAGCCACCAGTGGCTAAGGCTGCTGTCTGTTCTAAGGCGGTGGTTCTGTTGTTGTTGATTTATCGTTTATTGTTGCTCCCATTGTTTGTAGGAGATCTGTGTTTTGTCCTGGTTTTGTAAAGCAATACTTAGTGTACTTTTAGTTTTGCAATAATCTTGATGGGGAAGATAGAGCTGTTGGCTTTACTTTTACTGTCTACCTGTTAGTGTTTAGTGGTTCTTACTCACAGTGCCCAGTGTTGATTTGCAGTTCGTGATTATGTATGGTATTTCTTGATAATATTCACTTACTTTTTTCAATGTCATAGCCACATCGAATTGCGATATTATTGATGTTTTCCAGTTGAGTCCCTGATAGCATATAATGGCACTGAATATAACATACAGTGTTAAAATAAATGCTTAAAGGAACAGCAGGAATAAGAGCAAAGACGTAGCCAGCTAAAATAAATCAGTTCCCTCTCCTTGGTCCCGACTTCTGTGGCTAAGGCTAAGGCTGTGGCTATGACTTCGATACGGCGATGATTTTGTTGTTGTTGTTGTAAATTCTTTGGCTTTAATGAAATCTCTTTATGTTGGGTGGTTTCGTGTTTTATACACCTATTCCACACAGGCCACGAATTCCACATATTGGCACGAATTAATACATTTCAGGATTCGTAGCTCAAACGTAATGCGTTCGTGAAGTTTTTAACTGAATCCTACAGTCCATAGACAGTTCATGCAGTTCTTGAGTCAATTGAAATTTCGTGGTTTAAGTCTTGAACGGTTCAAAACTTTGGCCTTGAACTCCCCGATTCAAAAATTTGTAGTTGACTCGTAACAAATTTGTGGTGCATTCTTAAGCATAGGAACTGAATCGTATTTCATTCGGTGGCGTTCTTTGGCGTTCGTAGGTACTCTTAACTCATTTGCGGTGGGGAGGGTGGTGGTGGGATTCGGAACATTAAGACAATAAATAAAACCAAGGAAGAGAAAGAAGAAGGTGGTCCCAATTGAGTAACTAGCCCGTTATGCGTATGTGAGCCAGTCCCAGAAGTGGAGCAGATGTGGCATACTCAGGAGCACAATCAGGATGAGTCAGTGGCTCCTGGCTGGTGATCAATGGGGAACTAGCTTTTTTTTTTATCCAAGTCAACAATTCAGGGCCAGGGCTTCTCTCCTGTTACGAAGTGGTTTTCTTCTAGCTTTATAAGCAGCTGTTTTTGACACTTAAGTTGTAGGGTCAATACTACAGCTGCTATACTAGAAAAATTCATTTTGGAACTGATGCCCTGGAAGCATGGATGGGGCCTTTTTTATACCTATCTTGAGACTAAATGCCACGTATCGTCAAGAATAGTCTTGAATTTCTGTTGATTCATGCCCGATTTGTGCATGCGTTGGGCGCACTCTTATCTTATTCATGACTGATTCTTTACTTTCTTAGAGCATTTCTAAATAGATTATTGCATATCGTTTGTAGTGAATACGTCACAGTATCCCGGCGATTCAGGTTGAATCCAGTTGAATCCCGCGAATATTCGTAACTATTTCTTACCTGTTAGAACATCACGAATGGGTTGAAAAAACAAATATTCACAAGTCCTAATATTTTTCGATTCTTGATGATTCGTGGTCGGTGTGGAATAGGGGCATTGATTAGGTCACAGACCTGTAAATGTAAAAAGGGCAGTGATTGGCTCAAAATGTGGGTGGAAGCTCAGCACAATATTTTTAAGTTGTAAGGTGTTTCATGATTGGTCAATAATAAAACTAGGAAATTGTATTTATGAGAAGGTTCTATCTTTGCTGTACTTTTTGAAACAACATCTCATTGCTTTTGTTGATAAAGTTTACTGGTGTTGCTTAGAAAAAAGTACCTTGCATTCTGTTATTTTTTTCAGTAGAATTTTCCTCTCATGTAGGGTGCCCACCTTCAGGGGCCAAAAAGTGGCAAAACATGGTGGTCACCAGGGTATCTCATTCTTGTTTTTTGATTGAACTAGGTCCAATCTGTAACTCTATGGCAGCCTCATTGTGATTGAAGAGTTGTGAGGACGACAGGCTACCTAAAAACTATAATGGAGGTCTATGGAAAAACAATTACAGGTCTGGGCCCTAAAGAAGAGTATCACGCCTGTTTTGTTGGATACCTTCGCTGTATGTATGTAATATGTTTTTGATGCATTGTTTTGATTTCAGCAAGTTCAGTAATGATTTCAGCTTTCAAAAAGTTAACTTTTTCAAAACAAAAATCATTAAGACTGCAGAAAAAGAGCCTTATTAGTAGGTAGGGGGTAATGGTTGGCTCAGTTTTGCACTACATATTGACTTGAAGCATGTGAGTTGCACTTCTGCACTATGAGGCTATACTGTAAACATACTTTCATTTATCGGCAACTCATGTTCCCAAATCAGAGCATTTGTGTTTTTTATTGTTATGCTAGAACATTTTTTGAAGTATGTGTTCTTGTGATTGTCAAAATATGGTAAAAAGGGCCCTTTCCCAAGTTTACGTAAACCACAGTAGTGGTCACTTTATTGAGTTAAATGCATTTTAGTTGAAAAGTGTTACATGTGCTAAACCCATATTTGCATGCTCATTTATTGTCATGTGCCTTAGTTGAACTCAGAGATAGCACAAGAGACTGTCATATTACCCAATATGACATTGACCTTTGACAGATTGACCTTTCAATTGAGCAACAGTGAAGAACAACTTGGAAACCTGTATGATATTGCACTCTCCACTTTGTTTAGTAGTTCACTTGGGTTAATTGGGTTGATTTGCTGTCCAAATTGACCCTTGACCTTATTGATGACCTTGACCTTGATAAAAGGGGCCATTTCAGATGGATATATGTATGCGTATTAGTCCTTTTTTATCTTTACTATTCAATTCGGCAACATAAATGTCACTTTGAAAAAAATGTCATAATGAAACTGCAACAGTATACCAATTCACAGGCACGCTTTTACCAAACTTACAGCCTGCCGTTTGTAAAATAAGTATTTTGGGCTAGTATTTTTTAAACTCTGTCAATAATATGATGTTTTCCCCGACCATTTGACCCATGTTACCTCAATGTAAGACAAATATGTCATTGATTGTAGATATTAAACTTTTTTACCAATAAAATGCAAAGTGACCTTGACCTTTGACCTCTATGACCTTGATAATTCCCTTTCATTGACCTTGACCTTACATCTACCTGGCTGTAATAGTTTTTTCTCCAGCTAGGTCTTCGGAAAAAATGTAAGCGGTCAAAATGCCATGTTGGTGAGCATAGTCCCTCTGCATGGAAACTAGTTTTGCTCTTCACTCCCTCTAGACTCATGCTGGTAAAGCACATGCATCTTTTTGGTATAGTGTATTGTAAATTGGTATTATAAGCTTATATGAGTGAAGTTTGAAGCATTTCTGATATATAATAAAAGAGATATAAGAAAATGAATAATTATGTTCACTTTTCCTTTTCATTATTTTGCTGTACAATGAGTTTACCAGTAATATGTGTAGGGGGTAGGCTTGTTTTAAGGGTTCCCTAGAATAACTTTGGGGTAAAAGATGCAAACAAACAATATAAATGTGCTTTAAATGTTTATTGGTTTGAATTAAACTATTTTCTTGGTCCTTTGCCTGAAATGGGCTATGTCTTTAGGTCACAGACCTGTAAATGTAAAAAGGGCAGTGATTGGCTCAAAAGGTGGGTGGAAGCTCAGCACAATATTTTTAAGTTGTAAGGTGTTTCATGATTGGTCAATAATAAAACTAGGAAATATATTGTATTTATTAGACGGGTCTATCTTTGCTGTACTTTTTGAAACAACATCTCATTGGTTTTGTTGATTAAGTTTACTGGTGTGGCTTAGAAAAAAGTACCTTGCATTCTGGTATTTTTTTCAGTAGAATTTTCCCCACATGTAGGGTGCCCACCTTCAGGGGCCAAAAAGTGGCAAAACATGGTGGTTACCAGGGTATCTCATTCTTGGTTTTTGATTGAACGAGGTCCATTCTGTAACTCTATGGCAGCCTCATTGTGATTGAAGAGTTGTGAGGACCACAGCCTACTTAAAAGCTATAATGGAGGTCTATGGAAAAACAAGTACAGGTCTGGGCCCATTAGTCCTAGTTTTGTATGGACTTTTCTAGTTTAGCCATCATCTCGAAGAGAGAGCTTGTTGCTTTGCTGATTGTACTTGAGCCACGTCATGAGAAAATCAACTATTTGTCTCTGCGTCAGCTCAGTCTGATTAAAGTCTTTGCTGTCCACGCGCCAGAAGCTTGTTTCCTTAGTTACCCTCTGACAAGAGGGCAAGGTCAAATACTGACTTTTCAAGATTATTCCTATTTAAACGCTTACAGAGACTTACTATGCAACTATGAACATTTTTCGAAACTTTTTATTTTCTTTTTAAATCATTTGTAAAAGCAGAATTAAGTTAAGTTTTCACAATAAATCTGTTCACTATAGCTGAAAACTGCACGAAAAAGTGAATTATCTTATAATAACAGGTGTTTTTTTCTCTTGTTGGTAATTATTTGCGTCCCTCTTATAATTATAGACAGTCAAGTTTTAACATAAATGCTGTTGTTTTGATACTGATAATTTGTAAAGATTTACGAAATTGGTAAAATGTATACCTGAATTTTAGTTTTTTACTGTGTTCTTGAAAAATAGAAACATTATTTAAAAAATTAAAAGATCAAAAGTTACAGACTATGCAGTTTTAAGAAAACATTGCTTCCTTAAGCGATTAAATGGGAATAATCTTGAAAACTTGCTTTTTTCAAATACTGTTGAAGCCAAAAACTAAGACAAGGATATGCCATAAACACAGACTGCAGACCAACCCGCGGTGTCACGAGGAAGAGACACAGAACAACACATTTAATGTAAAGCAACCACTTCGCTCTTCATTAGCAAGATGATTGACGCCCAATAGGAACTGCCTCGGCCAATTCCGCGAAATTCCGTGGAATCAGACCACGGATGTACATCGAGGATCTACTTTGATGACGCGGATGATAAAGTGACACTGACTTTATATATAATGTGACGCTGGCGTCACAGAAACCATGTTAACACAATAACAAGTGTGATTGCCTCAAAACAAATGAAAATAAATGAATTTTATGTGTTTGTTTTCAATAAAATATCGCGATAGCGATATTTTATTGAAAAATACATAAACTTCATTTATTCTGCTGACTAAACTTTTCCGATAATCATATTAATCGATTTTAATAGAGCTGAACCCACAAGCTATAGAAATTATTTTTCCATACACCAGTTCCGGCTAACAAAATGGAGCTTTTTTGGTACATAGTACAACACATATGCTCCTTACATACACCCGAGCCATAATTAAATTCTCGAATTGTGGCGGACTTTCCCGAATGGATCCACCATGAATCACACCAAGAATGGCGCGACACAAAAGACCCACACAGAATGCGAGCAATAACATATAATGAACTATATATGGTGTTTATGAAACACTGTGCCCCAACCATTATGCTTGTTCATGAGGATGGCACTTTTTAAGACATGGGTCAACCATCGGTGCGTTGTTTCAATGCTTCAATAAATACTCTCAGTGCGATGTAATAAATTCCTCAAAAACGTTTGTTTGTTTACCAAGAAAATAATTAGAGAGTGGTAATCGTTTTTTGAACGTTATTTCATATGACTATGATAATAACTTTGCTGAACATTCTGTGTGGGTCTTTTGTGACGCGCCATTTTTAGTGGTGTCTTAAGCAGCCACTCAAAAATAGACAAAACAAAGGTCTTAGAGGCATACGATACCTTAATGCAGGTCAAAAGTACTGCAGAATGCTCCATGGGATGCATTCTGCAGTACTTTTGACCTGCATTAAGCACTTATTGGTCTTGAAAACCTATTTTTGGTCTTTTTTTGTGTGGCTCCTTTAGGCAGGTTTTTACTGTATATGACCAAGCAAAATCACATTCACTGATCATAGACACTGATAACAACCAGCTGTCTCTTCCTCAGCGAGCTGATACCAAACTAGAAAATATCACACAAAACGACCCCGCACACGATGGAAATAACAACAGACAATAAAGTAACACCAAAAGCAGTTTTCATATTGTCATAGAGTCCGTGCTCGATAAGAGTCGAGGTACGTAGTTGGTCACGTTATGGTACTTTATTCAACTGATTGGACAAATATCGGGTTTTCTTTCATACTTCTTACTGTAAATCTGTTTCGTCACTCTACTCTTATTATCGAGCACGGACTATACCTAAATACTATCTGGTTATTAACATTATATTATAGGACTTGCTTTAAATGATTATTGCAAACATTGTACGTGCATATGTATGCAACTAAAATGTTCCCCCAGGGCCTGCGTAAAAAGGCGTCAATTTATTTTATGCACTTTTCAATGATCATTCGAAAGCAAAAAGTACATGTTTGATTTTCAATATTTTGTATGATATATGACGTTTCTTACTCAAACTGAATGCGCATTTTGAAATCCACCATATTATAAGAAAGGCTCAGCCAAAACAGAGCAAACTTAAGCTTTTTATATAAACAATTCACTTTTGAGGCACACTGAGTAAATTTCGAAGGTATCAGTTATTTTATGAATGTGAAAAATGTGGTAGATATATATCTTAATTGTATCATGTAAATTGAACAAAATAGATACTGATATGTCTCCAAATAATCATAATCAGAACTATTGTGGGGTGTCGTATTTTTGAATTGTTACTGGAAGAGTAAACAAGAAGTCACTGGGGCAAAATGATACAGCGTGGTTGGGGCAAAATGATTCAGTCTGAAATAATCTAATTTGATCTGTTTTAACGCATTTTCAAGATATTTTTTTATCGAATCTGTCTATTCCTATCACAAGAAAATTAAATGATACTGCTATGTCAGAAAAGTACCATTTTATTTTTCAGAATGTTAAAAATGGGTGGTCAACTGTATCATTTTGCCCCGTGGCAAGACATAAAACATGAATGGTAACAAATGTGACTCAGAAAATTCAGAAAACTGTTCGTGTTCAATCATATTTCCGTGGCGATATATAGCATTATAAATTGTTTAATTGTGTTTATAGTTATTTCTGTGCTACGTCTTGAATATTTGAATCTGAGATGAGTAAAGTCTTACTGTATCATTTTGCCCCAAGTACTGTATCATTTTGCCCCGTGCACGGGCAAAATGATACAGCTGACCACACATTTTGAATACTTGATTTCAAGCCTTAATGTCACTTTATGAATGTTTTTCTTTCTCTCAAGTTGTAGCTAATACTTGACAGTGTATTATACATTTAAAAGCAATAAGATATATCCAGTCATAAAAGCAGGAAAAAAATATTTAAAAAAAGTGGATCATTTTGCCCCGGTCTCCCCTAACTGGTCGGAAACACCGAAGACAGGTTTTCTCGTGTCGAGGCCCATCCCATCTATATTGTATCATTATGCATGTGAAAATCCGACAGGACAAAAATGTTAATCACGACCATTAATCGAGAGATTCTGGTAGTTAGGCCTACTTGACAATGTTTAAAATCAGGGCCTGTACAACGGTAAAGTCATGTAACTTCGGACATCAGGTAAATTCGGACAGTGGCCTTGTTTGTTTCGTTTTTAAATTATTGGAATAAGAAAATAATTTAACTAAGCAAACAGTGAAAATCCTGATGAGACGGCTCATTAGGAGCCGCCTCATCTGGATTTCCACTGTTTGCAAATGTATGTTTGAATTTACCTGATGTCCGAAGCTACCTGATTTTCCTATACTATAGTTCGATAAAAAGAACATTAACACTTAAAAGCGACAGCAATAAGTCTGAAACCGACAATGTTGTCTGCTGAAGTCGACTGTTAAACATATTTGATAACATTACTGGTTATAGTAGCAGTCTGGTCTGGATCTACACTGTTTGTCGAAGAGGCTTCTAAAACATATCAGCTGACGATAAATAGGTAAACCACTCGCGCTTCGTGCTCGTAATATCTTCTTATACTTTAACGACTGACCTTTAGCCAGTGATATGTTAAGCAACAAATCACTGCGAACGTCATTGTATTTATTAAATATACAAAAAAACACACAAAAAAAACTAGCAACTGAACTTATTTCATATTATGGACCAATCCGTCGACCTTAGTACTGCTTGACACCGTCGATGACACCGTCTCTGTGCTATCTGTCTTACTAGCTCCAGCGACATATTTCTTTTGACTTTTAGGCTGGCGACAACACCGTGCGACGTACATAGACATGAACAGGGCTCTGTAATTATTGGAAACCAGAAAGAATATGATAAAATCATTGGCGGCGTTCACGTAAGCAAGGCATTTGCTTAAATCGGCTAGGAACCAGAACACAAGCCTATGTCTACCATGCATGTTGTAGTCTGGGTTCACAAACTGAAGTAACTTTACCACCATGATCGGAATGGACAGCAATATGTTCATAATAGTGACTGCCATAACAGTAGCGGTGATTTTCTTCTGCTGGCTTGACGCATCGCTTGAACGTCCTGTCAGATCCGTGCGCTTAGCGGCTGCTTTGTAGAATTCAATTGGAATTGCTATGTTGATAGCAATGAGAAGAACACTTGGAATAAAGGTATGGACAGTAGCCTCTGCCACCCAGAAGTGTGTCATGAACGTGTTGTAGTTTTTAAATGTAAAAACGTATTCAGTGTTATTTCTAACGTTAAATGTCACCACAGTCCCATTTACGAGGAACGGTAAGCTGAAGCAGCAATTGAAAAAGAGGCAAATAAGGATCACTTGCAGGGGATATTTAGCTAACCACGTGTCCTTCACATGAAGCGGTCTAGCAACGGAGATTAATCTCTCACATGACATAACAAGAACAAGCATTCTGGCGGTGTGCAGGAGAATATTGTCAACATATGTGAGACCAAGTCTGAAGTGGGCCACTAAATACTTTGACAAGTTATGGTCAAATGGCTTGACTACAGCATGTATGCTGTTGATGATTCCAGACCCGAGGAAAACGACATCCATAATGGTAAGTGCGGCAAGGTACCAGAAAACGGACAATTTATGTTGCTTAGCTTGGCGTTGCAAGACACCAAACCCAAGGCTGTTCCCGATAAACCCTATGATAGACAAAAGTGGATTGACGAAAGTCTTTGTAACCTCAGAAAACCTTCGTATGTCAGATTCCGATATTCCGAGTCTGTCGGAATTCGGAGTTTGCAGGAGCTCTGTAGTGACCTGTCCATACCATGACGTATTACTGTAGGGGATCTGAGTTGTCCCAAAATCATCTGGAAACCCCATAACTTCTGTTGTGGCGTTATAAACGTCAGCATTTAATAAAGCAAAGCTTGTTGCCATTTTCGACCTGAAATAAGCCACAATAAGAAAATCATGCGGAAATTGAAAACATCCATCTTATCTCTTTAAGGCCTTCCAGGTAATTCTGCATGCTTTATTACGTCTTCTGGTTTTTTTCTTCAAATCAACCTATATATTTATATATTGTGAATCATTGCTTCAGAACAGCTTATGTTTACTTGAAATACTAGGATGGTTGATTGATGTGAATCTAGCCATTGTATATTTACCGACCAACTTTTACATTAAAAAAAAATAGTCAAAGTTATTGCATTTTTTACGTTTGACAACTGAATATTCAAATATTTAGGCAATGACTTGAGAAAAAGATAGATGAAAACCTGAGAAAAGAAAACAGAAGACTTGAGAAAGAGTAAGCAGATGACCTGAGAACAGGAAATGAAATAAACCTAAAAAAGAGAAGTACCAGAGAAGGGAAAAATGACAGACTGGGAAAAAGAGAAAAAGAGAGCACGATAAAGGAAAATAGAGATCAAACTAACTGAAGCCACAAGAAAATGAAACCAGAATACCAAAGAAAGTTAATCAGACGACATGAGAAATACATGCCAGAAAGCCAGAGAAAGGGAAACTGAAAAACAGATAAAGAGACAACAGAAGACCAGAAGGAAGAAGAAAAAACAGAAGATACAAGATGATAATAGAAAAGAGATGACCTAAAAAGGAATACCAATGGCTTTAGAAAGAGAAAGAAGAAAACGTGTGAAAGAAAATAGAAACTCAGGGAAGGGGACAGAAGAAGGCTAGAGAAAGAGAAAACAATAGGCCAGAAAATGGGAAATGGAAGATTAAAGAAAAACACAACAGATAACCTGAGGAAATGAAAACAGAAAAGCAAAAAAAAAAAAAAAAAAAAAAAATAGACAACAAAAGAAAATTAGACGGAAAATAGAAGACCTGAGAGTTAAGAAACAAATGATTTAAGCAATAGAAAACAGATGCCCTGAGAATGCCAAGAAAAGGAAAAGAGAAGACGTGAGAAAGAGAAAGTAGAAAGCCGAAGATAGGGAAAACAAAGGACAAGAGACAGGAAAACAGAAGGCCTAAGTAAGAGAAAACAGATGACCTGAGATAAGGAACGCAGAAGATACCAGAGAAAAAGAAAACATAAGACTGATACATGAGAAAGGAGAACAGAATATATGAGAAAGGGAAAACAGATTCTTGAAATAGGAAAACAGACAACCCCAGACAGGGAAAACAGGAGATATGAGAAAGGTAAAGCAGATGGCTTGATAAAGAGAAAACAGAACACCTGAGAAAAAGAAAACAGAAGACGAAAATAAGAAACAACATAGGACAGAGAAAAGAAAACAGAGGACAGAGAAAAGAAAACAAAAGACTGGAGAAAGAGAAGCAGATGACCCGATAAAGGCAAAACAGAAGGGTAGAGAAACTTGAGAAAATAAAACATTCGACCCAATAAAGTGACAGCAGATGACTTGAGAAAGGGAAAACAGAAGGCTAGAGTAAAAGAAAAAAAAAGATACGGGTCCAAGAAAGAGAAGGTTAGAGAGAAAGAAAACAGAAGACCAGAGAAAGAGAAAGCATAAGACCAATGGAAGAGAAATCAGAAGACCCAAGAAAGGAAAACAGAACACTGAAGAAAGAGAAAACATATAACCTAAGTTAAAGAAATATGAAGACTCAAGAAAGAAAACAGAAGGCCTGAAAATGGAAAGCAGAAGGCTAGAACCAGAAAAACAGAAGAACTGATAAATAGAAAAAGAAAACCAAAGAAAGCGACAACAGAGGAACTGAAGAATGAACAGATTGTAGACTTGGGGTTGAGAAAACAGATGGCCTTAGAAAGAGAAAACGGATGATCTGAGAATCTGAAAGGGAAGGCTAGAGATGAAGAGAAAACAGAAGAACAAAGAGAAAGAAAACAGAAGACTAAAGAAAGAGAAAACAGAAGACTAAAGAAGAAAACAACAGATGACATGAGACAAGATAACAGAAGACTTGAGAAGAAAAAAATAAATGACCTAAAGAAGAGAAAGCAGAAGACCAAAGAAAGAGAAAACAAAAGACTGAAGAAAGAGAAAACAAATGACCTGAGAAAAGATAACAGAATACTGGAGAGAAAAGGATGACCTAACGAAAAGAAAGCAGAAGACCAAAGAAAGAGAAAAAGATGGCAAGAGAAAGAGAAAAAAGAAAACAAGAGAAAGGCAAACAGATAATAGAGGCAGAAAAACAGTAGACCGGAGAAAGAGAAAACAGAAGACATGTGAAAGAAAGAGAAAACAGAGAATAAAGACAGAGAAAACGGTAGACCAGAGAAAGAGAAAACAGAAGACATGAGAAAAAGAAAAAAACAAGAAACCAGGAGAACCAAGACACTGAAAACAAAATGCCCCAAAAGTGAATCAGACGATACTAGAACTATAACAGAAAGCCTATGAAAGGGAAAACAGAAGACCTGAAGAAAGGGAAAATAAAAAATACATGAAATAGAAAAACAAAGCAGAAGACATGTCAAAGAGAAAACAGTAGAACAGAGAAAGAGAAAACATAAGACCAAAGTACGTAAAAAAAATATTACGAAACAATTGCAGTTTACAACACATGACCTTTGTACTATGGTGCTACTTAATGGGGATGATGATGGTTTCTAGACTATTGATTAAGACAACGTTAAGCTAGAATATGGAAAATCTCTAAAAATAAATCAATATTAATTATGTACATTGATGACAAGTTCACAGCTTTACACAATCAGGTTTTCAGGTGACTGTGGTATTTCCTGATCATACTCACTAACTATTTCATCATGGATGTCCTTTGAAAGGGAAATGAAGATTTTTTACTTGGAAAAAGTCAGAGCATAACACACAAATGTACAAATGAGTCCTATGTCTGGTAGCATTATTTCGTGTCGAATGCATTGAGGCATAGTGCGCAAACTTGCAATTCTGTTGGGCGGTAAATGCAATTCATTAAGGAGGCATGCATTATTGCTTAGCAGGAGTGCCTATATTAAGGATTGTAATTGATTATAGGTAGGATACCGTACAGGTAACATGGACTAGAACAGGGCAGAACTAAACCAATGCACCACAATAGTTTTAATCTACCTGTGTGTGTGTGTGTGTGTGTGTGTGTGTGTGTGTGTGTGTGTGTGTGTGCGTGTGTGTGTGTGTGTGTGTGTGTAATCTGTGGTTGTGGAAAATCCTGATTATTTGCTTATTCGCTTTTAAAAGTTTTAATGTTTTATAAATGTGTAGTTATTTCTACAATGACACAAACATTGGTCTACGTTTTGTATATAGAAGTCCCAACAGACCAATTTCTGTAAGATATAGTAATGAATACATAACCATTTCAAATATTTTTTTTGCAACACCATAATGACTGATGTATTTCTGCGTAAAATTCAAATCAAAAGTTGAAAATAAAATTAAAATAATTCTCTGATGAAGCTCAATATTATAACCTTTTCCCCACAAACACTACAATTCCGAAATCTTGCAGAAAACAGCAAGGCAAATCTCTATCTGGGTCATTTTATATACGTGTGCCACGTCAATACATAACCTGCATTTTCTGAATGAAAACAATATAGGTGCAGACCAGCTATGAGTAGTACACAATCTGGCTAGCATTTCTGTAATTCGATCTCTGGAAAGTATCTCAGCTGTACGTACAACTCAGATAAATGTTTAGTATTGTCTAACTATATATACCGTCTGTAGCTAGGTAGGTAGTTGATAAAGGCCTTAGCTGGTCGCAAACCCAAATGGCAGATTTTCTCGGGACTAGGCCCAATAATGTCTACGGATAACTTATTTAATTAGCATTAACTGATATTTAATGAGAATTTAGAATCTTTAGATCGTCATTTTCTTCTAAAGAAACTCAGTCAGGTCTGTAATTAGGCTGCAATTTGTGCAACTGCATTTTAACCCTGAACCACGAGGCATATATAAGGTTATGTATATGGAGGCAAATTGATATCATCGGGTATTTTAACGGATCTAGCTCCAAGTAAATAATTTGGAAAAATGGATCCTTCAGAAATAGAGAGAACCTTCACAGGCTACACTATAAGAAAACAGCAGACTCGGTTTTATTGAGTATGTTCATGAGAACTAATGGAAAGTGTAACAGTTTGTTTTGCAGTATCATTCAAGTCTTATTCTTTTGGAACAGAGTGCATTTCAATGCGACCTCTTTGCTCATATACCATTATTATATTACGGTGAAATCAGTCTAAAGCGGCCACCCAAAAAAGCCCAAATATTGGTTTTCAAGACCAATTATTGCGTAATGAAGGTCAAAAGTAAGATCAATCTGCAATACTTTCGACCTGCATTAAGCTACTATCTGAGGGAAACATTCACCAAATAGTGAATGAGCTTTAAATGAAGGAATTTGTCTATCAAATCAGTTTGCTGCAAATTTTATCAAAATCTATCAAAAAATCAAGAAGTTATATGCATTTGAAGTTTCCATTATTCTTTAATGGATGCCGCCATATGTGTGAGTTTATGACGTCATAACCTCCTAATTATATATGCATAAATGAAACAAATAGGATTTGAAAATATAATTTTCACTCTATTTTTATGTATATGCCTAATATAACATTAAAGGATCGTTTATACAAGAAATTGTGTGATTATATGCTAAAATAAAGATTTTATGCATCTTAATAACTTTTCATGCATCTCATTAGCATCTCATTATATATTCAAAATCGCGACTGTGACAATTTGAAATGAAAACTTCATTTATTACTATTTTATACTGTAGTTTTTGAGTAATTTATAACACTTTCTTGAACAATGGAATACAACTACATACAATAATTTCCCTATGGTCTCTTGTATATACTGAGGGGTTTCAGATTATAATAATTTCCAGAAATTATTGCTGTTTGCAATTATTGCAGGATCGATTTTGTGTTTAACAAACAATCTATCACCTGTTACATTTGATGCCCAACGTAAATAACCCATTTGGTGGGCTCAGAGCACATCCGTGTCTAGTATAAAGGTTCGTTGAGATTCGAGGACGAATCTAAAAATGGAGGAGGAATATGTGGTAGAGCGTAGTTCAGCCTCGCTGTATGAGCAGGCTTTTAGAGTGGTAGAATGTCTGATTTCGGACCCAGTGGCCTGGGTTTGATCCCCAGTTGAGGCAAAGGTGATAAGCATTTTTCACCTGTTACAGTTGGCAATGTGGCATTTTAGCATAGTGCGGCATTTTATCTGGGTTTTCACTGTTTGCCAAAGTACCCAATTTCCGGCCATCAAAGGGTTTTTAAAAAGAGTATCCACAACATATAACACATCGCGCAATTTCGTGATATGGTTTCCCCTAGTATCATCTGTTGCGTTTGAGTTTCTACTGCTGAATGTTGTGTCTGTTTGATTTGTATAGGAAAAGCCCGGGGCAAGACTTGAAGATTCAGAGCTGTCCGCAATTAAGAGACTCAAGGACGTATTCTCCTCAAAGATATTTCCTGTGTGTGTGTGTGTGTGTGTGTGTGTGTGTGTGTGTGTGTGTGTGTGTGTGTGTGTGTGTGTGTGTGTGTGTGTGTGTGTGTGCAGTCCATCAAATCAGTCTTTGGTGCAAACATGTGCAAACCAAGTATTTCCAGCCTGATTAGGGCCTTTTGTTTGCTTTCTTCAACAACTTGTTTTTAAAAGCTAGGATGAATAAGCCCAGATCACCAATCTGCAATCCAACACTTAAAGTACTAACTTCTTTATTTACGATGTAAAGCTATCCTGTGGGATTAGGGAATTCTTTTAATTGTTGGTCTGAACCCGTTTCTGCTTCCATACCTTGTTAGAGTGAAAAGCCAATGTTCTGGCAAAATGTGCAGTTTCTTTATTTACCTTCGCTGCTCATCTGTCGGGAATACGTGAAATTTTACTAAGTAATGCCGGCAGATTCAGAGGGGGTTGGGCAGGGGGTCCGGACCGCCATGGAAAAGCACAAGTGGCTGTAGGTTTCCTTAGAATTTTTGTACGGACCCACGTGAGAAGCATTTGGACCCGATGGGTCCAAATACTTCTCACGTGGGGTCCATACCAGAATCTTTCGAGGGAAAGCCTGTAATACGTTGATGATTAAAGCTTAGTTTGGTGTGTTTGATGATGGTATCATCGCAAGCTTCCTATGCTTTACATGTTACCTAAACTACATAAGAGACCCTTTAAGTCACGTTTTATTGCTAATTCTAGCTTATGTACTACTACTACCACTACTGAGTTTTCTATACCTTTGGCTTCTTGCCTCGCTGCGATGAAAAGTCACGTTGTACAATTTTGTGAAACAGTGTATGAGTGGAATGGTATAAATCTATTTTCGTCAAATAAAATTTTAGGTGAGATTCTTAATAATCAATCTAAGTGTATTCCAGCATCTAGCTTGCCTACACATGATTTCTAAACTCTCTATACTACATTGCCTCATAATCTAATCAAAGCTAATTAAATTAATTTAACATTTTAACAAATAGTCCTCTCTTTATTTGGCCCATAATGAGAAACGCGCTTTTTCCTTCGGAACAACCAAAAAGATATAGTTTATGGTCATGTCAGAAGGCTTGTGACGCTCTCCATTGCCTTTTGGATAATACATAATGAGTTGGCTCTAAATAGTATAGATAAATTGTTGGTTTTCCAATGGATACTAATTGTGATCCTCTTGTTGTAGATTTGTTTTTTTTTTTTTGTTTTGTTATGAGAGATACTTAATGTTGCCCCTCTCTGACAATAATCAAGGTGCCGTTATTGAAGCATTTAACTCTATGTACATCAAGATTTCTAGATGACTTACTTATAGTAGAGGAGCCAGGGTTCAAAAATGTCAAAAATAAGCATTTAGGTATGCCCCCTTATTAGCAGAATTTTCACTTGTTTTATCCTCTAGTACATAGTATAGGCTGTATGAAACCAGATATTGCAATCAATCTAAGTCTTGCAAACATACCTGTAACAGTGTGTTTAATACGTTACCCCTCATTTTCTTAAAAACAAGAATATGTAATCAAGTCTATTTAAGTAGAAGTTGAAATGTTTAAATGAACAAAACATTTATGCAATCTGTAAGAACATGCTATTCTCTACACATATTGATGTTTTTTAAAAGATGTTTGGTTCCATTATAATATCATTTACGTTACACTTTCAATTATACCCTTAAAATTATTGATATTTTGTTAAAAAGTTTTATTTGACAAATTTTCAATATGTGTTTAACTTCAGGATAGCGTGTATTTAAAAGAGCGTTAACTGACCATTTCAAAACTGCAAACAGATACGTTCTAACATAAATACTTTGTCAGTTATAAGCTGTTTAATTAGATGGCCATAGATAAAACTTTATATCAGTTTAGACCCTCATAAGTTTGAAAATAAGCATGCAATTTTTTCTGTTAGCTTTTAAACACCTTATGATAATTGTTTTGATATTACCGACTTAAGAGTAATACTTAACATCATTTCTGAGGTAAAATATGATTTTGTTGTTCGATTTTCAATATGTAACATTAAAAAACAAAGTTGAAGACAAACAAAAATTGCTTAATAGCTTAAATTATACATCACTGGAAAGATTATTTCATTAAAAAGGGGAGGGGGCTGTGTTTGATAGGCATAAAAAGGCATTTATTCCAAAAGAAGAAGTTATCAGTACTAATTAGGAGACTGTGTATATGGTTGTAAACTTTTCTAAGTCTTTTAAGAAATGGTGTACTTCTTGACTTAAAAAACAAAACACATTGTTTGCTAATTTTACTATGTTATGGTATGCAATTTATAAACTTATAAAATGATAAGTCTGATGCAACATCTCAAATAGGATACATCCCTTAAACTTGTTCAGTCAAATTTGCTAAAGTAACATATATAACTATAAATAAACGAAATATATATCATGATTATATATTTGTCTTAACTGTTTTCCATATACATTTGAGCCTGAAAACCTAAAACAAATTTAGACATTTGCACATTTTTTTCTTTTAATTGAACAAAACACTCTAATAAGCTATTCAGAAGCAGCCAAAGCTTTGTGTCGAACCTGTTCACACTCACCTTAATATATAAAATAGTAAATAACATTCTATCAAATCAGACTCATTTATAATAAAATATCTAAGAAATTTCTGAAAAGAATGTGTGTATGATGGAAACTTTGTTTGTTGTTGTTCCTATTGGTTGTGGGAGTTTGTATCGGGCCTTTGTTTTCTAATTTGTTTCTAGTTCAGCAATCATCTTGACAAGGAAGAGAGCTGGTCGATTCACTTTAATCATATTGTAGATATCTGTGTCCCGTGTCCCTTCCTTAAGGTGCAGTGGGTCAGTCAGGAGTCTGTGATTGTGACATTTCCTAGTCATGTTCATTTATAGAAAGAAGACGTTTGCTGGCAATCTAGACAGCATCACTCCTTTATAAATATATTAAATAAAATGTTTTTCACGTTACATTAAAGTAAAGGGAAACATAAGTGTTTGTTGTCATTTATTCTTTAAGAGAGTGGCTCTGTTATGCATATTGTTTAAGCCTCAGAAGGCGACTTTTGAATTTATTCTAGCTATGAACTTTAATTTCAGCTCAATTTTAACATGGCTTTCTTTCTTTGATTAATGAATCTGATAGTCCTTTGAAATTAACACTACTGATCATTTGTCAAAGTAATGCAAACTTTAAAACTGAATTGGTTATTCAAAATGAATTATTGCCGTGGAAATTGAGGAAATCATCCATAAGGTTGGGTTTTACATGGCAAGGCAGTGATCATATCCAAGAAATCTAGATTCCTTCAGTTGTAATTTAAGATACCAAATTTACTTTAAAAAGTTTCAACAGAGAGAAATGTTCAAGCCAAATTTAACTGGGACACATTAAAATTACCGTTTAAAAGATTATTTACGTTAATCAGAATTTAATAGGAATAGAAATATATTAGAGTAAAAATAGCAGTCATAAGATCAAACTTAGTTTTAGCAATTAGTGCTAATATAGCTGATGTTAAGTTCTATCATAATACTATAGCCGTCATTAGACCCCATTTTAAACAAACTGTTGCAGGAATACTGTCAGTTGCTTCCTTTAATGTGCGTTAAATAAAAGATGAGTTGTAAACACATCAGGGTAAAAAGACAAAAAGGCATAGATTAAATTATCTACTGTGCTAATAAAATAATAATTATATGGACAATAGAGAAGGCACAATAGTTTGTATCATTACTTACACAAATAATAGATTTACATGTTATGCTAAGAAAGTATGCATAAAACTTAACAAATAGTATGTATGCATGTTTAATTTGTCTGTCGCTCTTTTTCATTAATCGTCTGCATAAGAAAATTTATTTCTTTTGATTTATAAAAGTATCATGATACATCTCACTTTGTGATAACATTTTCTCTATCGCCAATTGCACTATATGTAAGTATGATACAGCATAGCATTCGTTGAGTATACTATCTGAAAGTATTCTTTGAAAGTAGCATACGTATGGATTTTGTTTCTTTTACTTGAACTATCAATATACCATGAATATAGCATCGTTTAACAAGTTGGTACATGTTTTATGGGTATTAATTAGTTAGTTTTAAGGACTGAATGACGGTTGTTATGATTACTTATTTTGAGTGTAAAAAATAAATAGTGTCCTTCTGAATAAAACAAACAATAAAGCAGATTCTATCACGTATGCTGATAAGCTATATAGCTAAAAAGCAAACATCTGCAAACATTCTGGAATATATGATCAATCAAGTCCTATTCTAGAAAGTTGTTTCCTCAAGGTCCTGATTATCGAAGTCTAAGAAGTTTAGAAATGTCTACAATACTAACAATGCAGGGGAGCTTTTCCAACTTATTAAAAGACATGTGTCTGTTTCTAAAGTATTAGAATGGTTATTTAGAATAAATACTGCTCTGTTTCGTTGCTTCACAAACGTGTAGAACCAGGCAACACAGTGATTAAAGAAATGATCTTTATACTTTTGTTATTTACGTTACCAACATAAATAATACTCTTTTTCCAAAGCGGAAACGCTGTAGATACTAAAATATTATAACCCCAAGGATAGCTAAGGCGGATGCTAAATCAGGGACAGAAATGATCACGATTTCCACAAACTTCAGTTTATTTTCATATGACACCGATGAAGGTATCTTTAATGTTTCACTTCTTGATTTGGACTTCTGCTTGGAATATCTTACATTTTTAGAGTTTTAAGGTATATTTTGTGCCTTATTGTTTTAAATATAGCTGCTGTAACGAATAACTGTTTATAAATGCATATATTTGATGGCTTTTACAATATGTGATGGATCTGATTATGTAACTTCATGCTTTTTATTTATTCATTGAGCTGTTGACGGTGAAAGAAATGTGTTGCATATGTCATTTAACGCCATTTAATGCAGAAAAAGAAGCAAATACATGGTAGTGGCACATATTTTAAAGAATTATTTAAGCTTTTTAAACAATTTAGTTACGAATAATAAGTATGTACAGCTGCTTTCCAAAATTTTTATGGATAGCGATTTTTGTCATAATCATTTACATACCCTATGCCTGTTTTAGTGTTTGTAATAAACTTGTGCTTTGTTTGGGATATGATTTATTTCTGCTCTTGTATGCACGACATATCTAGTTATAGTGAATAAAAATATGGCTTGTTTTTGCAGCTGTTTTGTATCAAGTTTTAACTTCTAAAAAAGTTGATCATATTTTTAACAAATCAAAGTTGCTTATCAAAACTCTATTTCGAATTATAAGATAATAATGAGTGTACCAAAGAAAACTGTGGTGGGAATCTATAAAGTCATGTATACGGTGCATTGTGAAAAAACTTTAAAAATTGATGCTATCGAATTTATCAACAATGAATCCAAAAAAAAAATATTGGAGTTTTATATCGCTTTTGGTATTATCCTGATATGCCTTACTGGTGATTGTTTCATTAACAAGCGTAAGTTGAGAGACCCCATTAAAAGTTACGAGATAGTCCCCTCAATACGACTCCAGTGGATTTTTACCCATCCATCAATCCATAAATTTGTTCGTGTTTCAGACGCCAGATGGGAATAGGTTTGCAAAAGAAATAGGTTTAGAGTGTGGATTCGTCTGAAAAGATGTCTTTTTCCCAATTTTAATCCCATTTCAAACACTCTTGGCCCATTTACACTGTTTGGCAGTACTGTACTTTCCTTTTGGCCTTTCTCCTAATAATTGGGCTCTTACTATGAAGCATCAAATTTGAACATCTAAAATGCACTTAAAATACCTTTTAAAAGTAATTATGTAAAATTATATAATTTGTGCAACCTACAAATGCATATACACCAAAGTCAATCAAGTGATTCATTGTTGATACACTCTATAGCTTCAATTCTTAAAGTATTTTCACAATACACCATATACATGACTTTATATATAGATTCCCACCACAGTTTTCTTTGCAGCTCTCCTTATTATCTCATGATTCGAAATAGAGTTTTGATAAGCAACTTTGATTTGCTAAAAATATGATCAACTTTTTTAGAAGTTAAAACTTGATACAAAACATCTGCAAAAACAAGCCATATTTTTACTCACTATAACTAGATATGCCGTGCATACAGGAGCAGACATAAATTATATCTCAAACAATGCACAAGTTTATTACAAACACTCAAACAGGTATGAGTATGTAAATAGTTATGAAAAAAATCGCTATCTATAAAAATTTTGGAAAGCAGCTGTATCAATTATCCTATTTACATTATTCCTAAAACATATACTTAAAGGCATTTATGTGCTTTATTTTCAAGTTGTTCCCTTTAAACCAAATATGATTTTGTTGATGTTGCATCTCATTCATATTAAGTGTAAAAAATACAATATTTCCAATCTAATTTTGAGCACTAAGATGGTAGTCATTTTCATTTTCACCTACTAGCTGTTTAAACGCATATACACATAACATTGCACAAAATATTGTTTTAAAAGAATGTAACGTATATAACAGAACTTCCAGGCGCCTGAACTTATATCGTTAATCTGCTATTAAGCTACATCTAATTAAAATATCAATCATAACGATATGGAAGAAAACGATGCAAATGATGATAACACTATAGTAGGTAAGAATTTTAATGTACAAAAAGCTCCCTCCACAAGTCTTTTGGCAGCCCATGGCCAAGTAAACAATAGTAATATATTTGATGGTAATATATTTGAATTTGAATGTAAGTAACGTATATAACAATTACGTAAGCGTAAAACATTTAAACTAATTGTCAGTTTGGTGATTTTAATTAAATTACTGTAAAGCAATATGCAGATAGTAGGAAATGTGACCTGGTATCCTGGGTCAGGTGTGGTACTTGATTGTATCGATTCCTGATCTTTGCACCATTACTTACTATCTGGTCTTAATAACTTTTCTTTTCAGTAATGTAGCGAATAGCCTCCTACATGAAGCCTGCATGAGGGTAGCTATGGTTACCCCATAAATAAATATCTTTTGCAGGACTTAAAATTTGTGCAATATCTGTTTTTACACTTCTGAAACACCATACTAACTGAGGATAAAGTCTAAAATTCTGCTACTTTCCGGCCACTTTTTTTCCATTTTTTGGAACTCTGGCTTCCCTACTATTAATATAGATATTCTTTATTTCAAATTAATGGTAAATCTATTACATGTCAATCCCACAGAATTTCAGTTGAATAAGGCAAATACAGTTGATACTGAATCCCGCTATTTGGACTTATTACAAATGACAATTTGGACTTATGACAAATGACAAATGGCTGAAACCTAAAATGTATGGTAAATGAGATGATTTAAATCATTTTGAAATTGTTAATTTCCCATTTCTTGACAGAAAAGTTTGACACTCCATTTTCATCACAACCTTCAGCCACGATTGGTTCAGCTGAACGAACGCATGACTTACCAACCAATGCATCACAGCATGGCTTCTTTGAACTAATACTATATTAATAAGTATTGGCTGTAAAAATGACAATTGCACGCATTTTCATCAAAACCGCAGAAGCATAGAAAGCCCCCAGATAAAAAGGAGGAGGTAAAAATGTATCTTGGTTTGCTAAACATCCAAAACATCATTTAAGGGTATTAAAAGAGTCATCTCATTGAGACGAATCTATTTAAGTCCCAATACATGTATAAAGGCTAATGAATAAGAAAATAATTGCATTTTTTCTCTTAAAATATTTGGTTATCTGAACCCATGACCTAATTAGCGATAGAGAGTTAAAAAGGAAATGATTAGAGCCTATAATTCTTTTAGACACTAATGAAGCTGTTATTGCAAAGTTGTTAACTCTTTGCATGCTGGGTAATTTTTCATGCTTTTGTTGCATGGGCGGATCCGTTCCGGACCCCCCCCCCCCCCCAAAAAAAAAATCATAAAAAATATAGGGTTTCCTTGCAATATTGATCCGGATCCCCTAAAAATCACAAAGCTACCAAGCCAGTATTCAATGGCGGGCCATTATCGGCAGGTCATCGAAACGCCAATGGCGTTTCGCTGGCGGGCCGATGATATCCCACTTTTAGCGGTATTTCGATCCTCTCTCCATCCCCTCAACTAAAAAAAACGTTGTCCGTGTTGGACCCACTCTGACAAAACGTCCTGGATCCTTGTCGCCTGTTGACACTTTTCAGAATTAAATTTTTCGAAACGATAAATTCAAGAACACTATCACAATGTCAAACAGTTTGGATCCAGATCAGGACCGACACTCTATCGGTCCTGATCTGGGTCCAAACTATTTGCAAAGGTTATCAGCAGATGGCAAAAGTCGCTCCTAGCAAGGAAGGAGTTAAATGATCTAATGATCTTAATTCTGTCGCCTCTATTATTAATCAGCTTTAAAAGAAATGTAGACCAGACTTTGATGAGAAGGTATTGCAAATTACAGTGATAAAACCAGTGCATCCTAAATGCGATCTGAAAATTGCTACTTGCAATACTCCAATTAGCAAGTAAATGGAACCATATAGCACAGTTATACAAATGGTTAAGACATTATAACACTTATATGAAAAATCGTGATTAACTTACTGCAGTTGTTTCAAGTATCATTTATTTATTTTTTAATTTTTGATTTTGCCAATTAATATAGAGTCAAAGATCAATGCTATACATACTAAAATCTGTAAAAATCGGTCTTGCAACCCGTACCGCGAACTCCTCATTCATTTTTTGATTGAATGTGATTATATAAAATGGGCCTCGTCTGAAAACCTGTCTTCGGAGGTTTGCGAACAACAAAAGGCACAGACCAGCCTGCGCATCCGCGCAGTCCGTTCAGCGTCTTTGTTATTCGCTGTTTGGAAAGCACCATATCTAAGCTTGCTACAAGCGAAATTTCGATTTTCTAGCTAGTCTCTGTAGCTGTGGAGTCCGTTCAGCGTCTTTGTTATTCGCTGTTTGGAAAGCACCATATCTAAGCTTGCTACAAGCGAAATTTCGATTTTCTAGCTAGTCTCTGTAGCTGTGGAGACTGGCTTGAGTCTACTTTGTCGAAGACCCCGAATTCAGGTTTTCTTGCGACTAGGCCCAAGTAGTGATTGCTTTTGGTGTACATATTACAACAGGGTTTCAGATCACTGATATAATTTTGGAATCAAAGGTCAAGGTAATGTTTACTTAAAACATGTCTTCGGCTCGTAACGCAGTTCCTCTAACATTTTTGACTAATCGTGTTCATATTTAGTACAATGTTTGCCTATATTACAACAACGGTCTCGGAATACGGATATGACATTGGAGCCAAAGGTTAAGATCAAATATTCTTACAATCTGTCTTATGGTTCGAAATGCAAACTCCTTTTTGAGTCAAAATTCGAGGCCAAATATATATGAATGCTATTTGGATAATCTCTCCCCTCATCAACTAAAAAAATGTCGGAGTTGGAAAATTTCAAATATTTTTTTTTGGATGCTTGAAATTCCTGATATTTTGGGGTGAACGGTAGATGCTGGGCCCAAGCCTACGTATGAAGTCAAAATAAAAGACCCCCCACCCCCGGATCCACATCTGAACTAAGGTTGAGGTTGGCGCCGTGAAACCAGTTTAAGCCCTCCAGTAAAATATTTTAGTAACCGTTCCAAGGCGGTACTTCTTTTGTGGATCATTTGTGTTATTTATGTCTTGTGTTTTTCATGCTTTCGCGCCTGGTCATTGCGGCCTTGTGGTCACCTGCTGGGAAAGGGCTGTGATTTTTAACTGTGTTTTGTCACTTTCCCATGTGGTATCCTGTTTTCCATGTGGTATCCTGTGTCAGGTGTGGCACTTGATTGTATCGATTCCTGATCTTTGTCGCCTTTCTTAGTTGGCAAGGAATGCCATAAAAGGACAATAGACTGACATCATTTTATTAGATATCAGTAAAGCTTTCGATCACATTCAGAACACAATAACTTCAGCAAACAAGACCTTAGGCTCCATGTGAAGAAACACCCGCACAAAAACGCTAGCATCAGATAAGTATCTTATAAAACACTAGCTCGTCCATTCATTGAGTACTCATCCCCCTTTTGGAGCCTTTACACTAAATCAAGCATTCATAGGATAGAAATGACTCATTCTGTGTCGTTTCTCTTCCTATGATAGTGTTTCAAATATGCTGGGTGCACTTGGGTGGAGGTCTCTTGCGAACAGGCGTACGAGGGCTGTTCAGTAGCTTCATAACTTTCTTCACATATATGCTACGACAAAATGCCATACCTTTCTAGAAAGAACTATTTTTTGCCTTTAAAATGGCACCAAACATAAAGTAACACTCACTATATTTCTCGAGTTACAGAGCCTTATATTAAGGCCATTCCTCTATACTGAAGTTTTTCTGAAGCAAATGCAATGCACGTTTTGGTACTTGTGCGGATATAGTGTCATATCTTTGTAAGTTTTAGACAGAATGACACCAAAATTTAGATGCAAGTTAAAGTAACAATCCAAAAGTTGCTTGCAGAGTAAAGTTTATATAATCCTGTTTCAATCTCGAGTAAACAGGTACGTTTGTGACGCCATTAATTTTATGATAAACGTCATTTTGAGTTATCTATTGGTGATGTAATAATGAACATCACTGTGTCGTTTTCTTTGCGTTTTGCTGAAAACAAGCTAAATATGTCAAAAGGGAGTTTTCAAAACGCGCCGTCCTCTATTTACAGAGTAATCACATTTTATATCATTTTTTCAAGCATTTTCTGCCTCTTAATGACTTGTTTACATTAATTAAAATATGTTCAATCTGTCTAGTGCTCAAGACCAGGTGAGTAATTTTATCGTAAATAATGCCCATATTGGTCAACCTTAAAGTTTACGTTCAAATTTAGAATAAAGCCGCAATGTTATGACAAAAAATGAAGTATAAATTCTATTACCCCCTCACTTAAGGCATTTTTGACTCAATAAAAATACTTTTCAGCGTTTAAAAATTACCCACTATCCATCAATGATTTGTAGCAAGAACTCAGAATGAGCAATCAACATATTGTCTTTGGGTTAAAACTAGTTTAAATGTTGTTTCGTACATTTTGTTAGAGATAAGTTTAACTGAAAACTGAAAGGTGGTGTTTTGTTTGCAATTTATTTGCAAACATAAGCAGAAGTTAGTGAAAACTATTCGTTGTAATTTAACAAAACCATGTCGGATTTTCGCAACTTTCACAGAATCATTTTATAAGAATATGGGGATACTTCCTTAAAAATTTCAAGACATTTCACTTGTTTATCGAAGAATTATACGCTCGTCTATATCACTGGTATATGTGCGAAGCATTGAGTTTGTTAGTATACTAACATGACCCTCTCTTAATGAGCTATAGCTCGATAAGTATACTGAATTTTTCGTTAGGTCTGGTGCCAGTTTAAAGGTGACATATAGTCCTTTGTAGAAACGTTTACCATTTTGTTGTAGCATATATGTGAAGAAAGTTATGAAGCTACTTGCATTCATATTTGAACAGCCCTCGTACAGACTCTCGATTATGTCTGGGTTTTTTTTATTATTGTGCATGGTCCTGCTGCAGTGCCACTACCACCATATGTTATCCGTGTCCTGGTGTTTACAAGACAATTAACATCACGCCCGCTAGCATATAGGAAAATTCGCACAGTTGCAGGCTACTTTATTTTCAACTTTTTATCTTTGCACTTTGTCTTCATCAGACTTTTAAAATTTTAACCTATCATCTTTATTTCAATCTCACCTGTTTTATCCATCTTTACTATTTTTAACTTTCAATGAACTTACGCAACGGACAATTGCACATTTTAAAGAGACTAAGTCTGCAACTTTGACAATTTTTCGTTTTTTTTATTTTCTTTTTAAATCATTTGTAAAAGTAGAATTAAGTTATGTTTTCACAATAAATCTGTTCACTATAGCTGAAAACTGCACGGAAAAGTGAATAAACTTATAAAAACAGGTGTGTTGGTAATTATTTGCGTCCCTTCAATAATTATAGACAGTTAATTTTAACATAAATGCTGTTGTTTTGATACTGATAATTTGTTAAGATTTACGAAATTGGTAAAATGTATACCTGAATTTTAGTTTTTTTTACTGTGTTCTTGAAAAATAGAAACATTAGTTCTAAAATTAAAAGATCAAAAGTTACAGACTATGCAGCTTTAAGGAAGCCAAGAGTTTGGTTTGCTTTTTTTGTAGCGATGTTGATGTGTTTTGTCCATGAGAGGTCATCCGCAATTGTGACCCCTAGGTATTGCTGTGGAAACACTCTCCAGCTCTACATTATGTAGAATGTACCCAGTGTTTAGGGGTTTTGCATTTTTGTGATTTGAAGGACCTGACATTTAGAAAGGTTAAATTGCATCTCCCACATCTTTTCCCATTGCTTGATACATGCTACAGTCGCAGGTCATAAGTAAGTAGCCAGTTGACGTTAACGTTGTTTATTTGCAAAAATTTAAGTACATTTAAAATTTGTATAATTTGAAAACGAAGAATGCAAATTATCTGAAATTTTGAACATATCACTATTTGTTATTTTTCAACTTAAGAATGCTTGATTATAATGGAAATAATATCACTTAGAGTTCGTGGGTGTTATTCATTTCAACCAACCCTGATTTCTGAAACAGTTTGAAAATTCGATGTGGGTTCTAAACTTCATCCGTTTTTACATGGCTATAGATATTGCTTATTTTTTGTATAATTTTTGGTGATAATGGTGCTAATATGTTATAATCGTGAGCTGTGAACAAGATGTGTTCTCATCTTCCCAATTTATTCACCTTCATATTAGGGGTGGGTGGGGTATTTGTACCCCTGACCCAAAAATATAAATTATTGAATGAATCCACATGGTAACTTAGCAACAAGTATCAGGCTTTCTAGGGTGTATATACGAGTGTTTGAAGCAATTAGTCTTTACATGTTTCGTTCTTTCAAATCCAAAAGACAGCACCCAGCGATACCTAACCCCTTGGTCAAATTTTGCTTTACGAGGGGGTACCCAAACTTTATGCAAAATCATAGAATAGTTCTTCTTAAAAAAATAAATGTTCTGTAAAAATGTAACCCCAAATGAAACTTTCAACTGAAAATAATTATTACGCAAATATTATATCACCGGTTATGCTGCTTATGGCACCAATATCAGGTCTGACAGTGAAAATTAGCAGATTTTCTTTGGATCCAACCATAGTTTATACCCATCAACATTTATTCAAAATATATTATTTTCAATTTGAACACTGTTATGATACCTTACAAAACATACATACCCCATATTCCTGTATTTGTTTGTTTAGTTTGTTTTTACAGCCAAAGTATACTGCAGTCGGGTCATTTTCATGGCATTATTTTCCGTCCAGTTCTCTGCTCTGCATTATTTTATTTTCAGTGTCTAAACTAATTTGAACTTTAACAGAATGTTTTTCAGTACATTTCAAATATTTCTGCAAATTTTCAATATAGAGTATTACAATCTGGCATTTTTACAGCAATTTTTCAACACCTGCTATCTTTTTTGAAGAAATGGAGCCAATGTTTGTGATACACAATATCTCCATAGCAACAGATGATGACATCATACAATTTGGTAATGACGTAAACATATACACTGTATAATTATCTAGGGCATTTATTATTTGGGGAAATTGTCTTAATTGGCTAGTAAAGGCCATTGTTCCTGACCATATTTTTTGTCAAATTCTTGTAAGCTGATTTGGCTACTTACTTATGGCCACTGAGTGTAGGTCTGTCTGTAGGACCTCGCTTTCTGTAGTTGATTGCTAGGTAGGTATATAGTTAGGTTAGTAGGCATTGTCCAAAAGTAAATTAAGTGAGTCACAAACTATCTCACATGATCATAAATTGTATTCTTTGCTTATGCTGTTCTGAAATTAAAAATGTAGTTTCTCAATGCAAGCCAAATAAAACGAGCCCTCTTTATTAAAAACCTGATCAGTTAATTTGTTAAATGTGTATTTCTTTGATTTTATTATGGGACGATGTTGAAAAAATGTATCTATTAAATTAAAACTATATGATAGACAAACTAGATGCTAGCAAACCTTTATATTTTTATTTATAGAATGGCTCATTTTGGATACTCTGTCATATATCTCAGTTATATAGACCTACGGTATTAATCATCTTTACAGTTGCATATGTATAGAGAAAGGCTTTATCAGGCCCATATCGCTTTGCTTTAGATTTTTTTTAATTGATATTTATTTGGTATAATCAACACATACATACATCTCTATTTTTGTCAGATAGAAGACGATTAACTATCCATACTTGATGTTGATTTTATCAGCCATGTCCGACAAGTATAATTAAGATATGAATTAATTTTTGGAATGTTCATGGAATCATGAATACCTCGGATCTCTAGCAAAGTAAGTGAAGCCCTCGGGCTTCACGTTAACTTTGCAAGAGACCCGAGGTATTCATGATTCCATGAACGTTCCAAAAATTGAATTTATTACTTATATTTACATTTTATATTATCAATCAAGTATCAATTTTCATTTTTCACCTAACTTGGCTGGTTTTCTAGATATTTTGAATTAAATCAGACATAACGTAGGATTTGGAAGAGCCAAAGCGCAATATTTCCGCGCTTAACGCCATGGTGATACGTGTTCAACGTCATGCAAACGTCAGTAAACAAGCAACGTTATTGGATGGACTTGACGTGAGCCCGCTCAAATGGCGCGTATGTGGGTGTGGTTTAAATCGATTTGTTCATGAAGGTATGAACCACATCTCAAATGTAAAGGTTCATTCAAAGACTCGCAGTTGAAATGTAAATATTGTTTTGTATCTAGTGCATTTCTCTAATCATCATTCACATCAGCCACCATTTGGCCGATGGTCTAGATTAGTAGGTAGGTGAGACCGGGGCTAGTTCGGCCCCATTTTAGAAAATGTACAGTTTTCGAAAGACTATAACATCTAGGTCTGCGAAACCTATATATTTAAGTTAGGCAGAGTAGGGCGGCACCAGTCCCGGTAATTCCAATCATGTGTCTCTGTACGATAAAGGGTAATCTTCATTCGAGGAGAACAGGTCATGATGGCCGAACTTGCCCCGTCATGGGGTAAGTTCGGCCACCCCTCGGGGTAAGTTCGCCAGGCCTATTATTATACAGTCAAACTTCTGTAGTTGGAATTGCAAAGGGCCAAGAAAATGTAACGGCATTACCCTAACATATGGGCTATCCGGGTTGGTTCTTCGGAATACAAATTAACCAAAAATGAGCCTGGAAATGTCGTACTAAATTGTCCGTGTCTTAGACAGTTTTTTTTTTACTTTTGGCGTCAAAGTAAAAATGGCAATCTGAAGCGTTCGATGTAGTAAACGCCATGTCAGTAAGTCGTTGCGCTAAATATGAACACGAATATGAATTTAGGATCCATGATATGAACTCCCTTTACAAAATAGGTGATCTAAAATACAATGGTAAATATTTTATGTAAGTGTTGAGCAAGTTTGGCTATCGGCCGAACTTGCCCCGCCTTAAGTGGCCGAACTTGCCCCAGACAGACTTTTTCCAAATATCCCGTGACAGCTCCTTTTAAGATGCAGGAGAAGAAATTAACAATGTTTTATACCCAAGCACATAATCCTTTCGTAATAAAAATATAGAATTTAAAGCAGAATCTTAATACATCTTTAAGTAAATAAAAACTGAAATCACTATGAAAAATTTACTATTCCTGCAAGAAAACGAATTTTCTGGTACATCATCAATGTACCGTACCCTTCAACAATGCAGTCATTGTGTACTCATGTAAACAAACTCGTCACAAGTAATTTCCAAATATGTTTCCCAGCTCCATATCTTAGTCTACATGCTAAATTTAGCCATATGCCGAACATGCCTCCCAGCAATAATGCATATATGGGTCCCACATGGGCTATATAATTAGAGGCTGCCCAGATTGTTCCAAAGTTACAGCCTCATAAAGATTTGATATCAACAAATTTATTTAAACTTATTTTCTTGTTTAAAATGCAGGGGCGTATCAAGGATTTCTGGAAAGGGAGTTCATCCACTCACTGGCATGCAGACAGATCCAGACTCTCAAAGACTATTACAGGTTCACATTAATATTCTTTCCCAGAACTATAATCCATTGGAACGCCCTCCCTGCGGCTAGGTATAAAACGCAGCCGAATAACGCAGCTATATTAAATATATAGGAAAACGCAGCCAATATAGAAATAGTGTGAAACGCAGCACCTGGGTGGGTGGGTATAAAACGCAGCGAAGTGTGCAGCCACTATAGAAATATAGTGAATAGGCTAAATGCGGCTGTAGGCCATATACCGCAGAAGTTGATTTTAATCATGTTAATGCCAGTCCAGATATTAAATTTGTTCCGAAGATATTCGTAGGCTACCTAGCCCATTTTTTACAACCCTTAGAATGAAAACCCATAACGGGTGGTTTGGTAATCAATGAAGACACATATGAAATGCCGAGTGACGGATCATTTCATCAGGGTCTGCACTGTTTGGTTAGACACAATCCAGGTGTTGCATCGTGCGGTGCCTGGTCTGAGCCTGTTTTGTTTTATAAATTGATAAAATAATGGGGAAAATTTGAGTTTGCATTCAGTGAAGACCATGGTCTGGCGCCCGACGCATATAGCGTCGGACCTGAGAATATACCGGGACAGGAGAAATGCAAAGAGTGAATACCCTGACCCAACGTTGTACCGCAATTGGGGCGCCTGGCCTGGGTCTGCACTCTCTGCAAGATGTACATTTACGTTGATTCGCAGAATAAAATCACCATCGTTAAATTCTCCTTCATATATGCGAGAATGAGTCCTGCACAGAACTGGAAGAAGAAATGCTGAATAAATATATATACAGACCGTGTGTCCCACTGAATTTTGATGGGACGTTGCAGTATGCGACGCCTGTTTGCATGCGTAAATGGGATGTACTGGCATTGGGTGAAAATGCCTAAATATACTATTCTACACATTACTAAACATTGAAATACATGCATAGGAGATATTTTATATGTCTAGTATATTATAGAATATTATATAGTGTGACGATGAGCTTGGAATGCTTATAGCGAAAATAAAAAGTTTGTTCTGTTCGGAAATATAGCCAGGAAATCAGTAACTAAGGGGACCAGCACATGCACAGCACCGCTTTTGTTTCTTATTGCGTATAGCGGAGCGCACAGGCTTGAAAAGTACTTGAATTTAGATTGATTTCTTGAAAAGTCCTTGAAAAATAAACCTGCCTTGAAAAGTACTGGAAAATCACTCAAAGTCCTTGAATTTTACCATTTACAGGAGGATTCGACAGTGTTTTGGAGACCTAAATCAGTATCAAATTGTGGTACCTTTATTTGGTGCTGCAAATGCTGCACCAAATAAAGGCACCACAATTTTATACCAATTTTCTTAAACTTAAACCAATATCTTTAGTAATGGACTCTAGCATTTCCGAAGTGGAATGTTAACGTGTAAATCAGTATTTTTCTTAAGTTTCAGTCCTTGAAAACAGTAGGAAAGTCTTTTAGAAGTCCTTGAAAAGTCCTTGAATTTTACGCAATCTTGCCTGTATGAACCCTGTCAGTGACTCAGCTGGTAGAGCGTTAGACTGGGGATCGAAGGATTGCTAGTTCGAGGCCCCCACCAGCGGAGTGACTGTGTTGTGTTCTCGAGCAAAACGCTTCATCCGCTGCTTAGTATACTGGTTTTACCCAGGAAGACAGGAAATCTTTCCGACATGAATGAAAAATTGTTGACTGGAACATAAAACAATCTCATATGCATAAAAGCCTCCTTATAAACGCTCTTGCTGACGCATCGAGCATGCACTAGCATGCTTAGAAGTCTTAACACTTATCTAAGTATTTATCTATATGCTTTGCGTATGCAATCAGAGTAGTCTCTGGCGAGTCTGTGCCACTACTCTGGGTCGCACGAGGCTTCATTGCTCGAGACAAATCTCATTTACTGTGAATAATCATATTTACGGACGCACATATCGTGACTTTTTTTTTAAGTAATAGTGCCTATCAAGATTTCACTGCATTTTTATGGTGAAATCGCCCTTTTCCCCAGCAGAGACAGCGAAGAGATTACTAACTTGGATAATTTTCATCCATTTAGTGTTTAAGGGGTCACAGGTCGACTTTTCTAAATTATGATGTATTTATGTCCCTTGTTTGGCTTAGCATATAGTTCAGATCCTGATGAAATACCGCATTAAGTGGCATTTCATCAGGGTCTTCACTGTCAGCCAAAGTACCTGTTTACCAGTATCCAGACTGAAAAGGGTTGATGGAATAGCGACAATTAGACACTAATCCTCCCAATAAACGACAGCGATAATTGGATTATGAACGCCCGTCATCGATTATCAATATTTGGTATCGATTATCAGTAGTCATTAATAAATTAGTGTTTATTTTAGTCACAGCTAATGGTTGTCGCGTGCCCGTGTTGAACCTACTGAAATAGTACCTTTTTGTAAACTAGATTTGATTAATTATATACGTAGGCTTAAATAAAATTTTCATTTCAATGTTAAAATTGAAAATTCATCCATAGCAAAATGAGTGTCCTAAGACTCATATCAGCATAGGCGTCCACCCATTATGATCAGAGTCTTTGCCGAGCGCTCAGTGCGGGTAACTAAGCATTTAAACTTACTTCGTGCGGACAGCGAAGACCCCCAGTGATGCCCAGTCCGATCTTCAGGAGTCTTCTCGTGATGCATAGCCACATTGTCGTGTATATGTGCGAGGAATAAAGTCCTAAAACGGTCCGCGCATCCGCACACGTGAGAAAACTTAAAACCAAATTAGGTGGCAGCTGAACCAAACCACATATATATGAGGGTAGGGTATGAATTTTTTTAAAAAAAAAATCGTTTAAGATTAAAAATAATTAAGAAATCTGTGATAAATTTCACAAACAACAACAAACAATCTCCTCAAGACACATCAATGCAACGGTTCCTTATAGCACCCACAACACTGTTTGGATTGGGCTAGACCAAAACTTCTATACGGCATTTTTGCATTGATGATAATGCATGAAAATATAGGGGTTTTCATGAAGCAGCTCAATTAATGTCAAGAAAATTAAACAATAAATAAAATAAAGTTTACTTATATTAAATTCCATTTTTCCATCATCATGTCACAAAAAAGCGCAGTCGGTAACGTTTCTGACTACAGGTTCACGTCTAACTGCAGATCCAGGGGTCACGAGTTTGATCCCGGCCCGGTCCCATACTGTCGTAGAGAGTGATCATGAATTTATTTCTAAGGTCATTCTCCTCCCTTCCGCTGATTTTTTCAAGAAGGGTTGTTGTCAGTTACAAGAGAAAGTATGTGCACGAATTACTAGTTAACTGCTTGTTCAAGCTTGCCCAGGAAAAAAGTGTGGTTAGGTGAACTGACCTTCCCCCCATGGCCATGAGTGTGCATACATGAATGGGTATATATCAGCATGTACATGAGTGTGCATGCGTACATGTGTATGTGCATGCATATGTGCGTGTATGTACATTTTGCAATACCCTCCCCCATATTGAAGTTGGCCTCACTGGCTTTGCACCCCCCCCCCCCCCCATATTGAAAAGCTTCCTACGCCTATGTTACATGTATTTCATCGCGAGAAACTCCATTTTTGAATATTGGGAAATCACATCTCCAGCCAGCACACAATAGGCCTATTGGGCCACCATCGACCCGCCAACGAAACAAACATTTTAATGGTGTTCCGTTGGCGGGCCGATAGTGGGCCTCGTCGCCAGAACACACGTTTAGGGATAGGACCAGGTTATACACCAACTAGCCTGCTCAGCTACAGGGACTAGCTAAAAACTGCAATTTCGTTTGTTGTAAGTTTAGATATGATACTCATAATAAACGAATAACAAAGGCGCAATTGAGCAGGCTGGTCTGCGCCTTTGTTTTTAGCATATCCTGAACGCAGGGGTTTTCGCATCCAGGTCGCCCTTATGCTCACCGAGCCAGCAAGCTATCTAGCTACATGCTTGAAATAATACACGACGTAAGGAGTGTTATACCTGCCAAGGCTCTAACAAAACTATTTTGCTGCGCATGCTGATTTGTGACCATCGTTGTTCGTATTTTTTAAAACTATTCCAATGAAAAAGGCAAATAATGTCGGAAGTGATCCGATTCAAACGCTCTGATTCTCTGATGGCTTACTTCATGAATTTGGTGAAAGAACTTAGAATGATAATTAATATATTCGTCAAACTTTTTTTTACATTTACTGCCTAAACAATGGTCAGCCCGTTTACTATTAAATTTCATATAGCTGCACACTTCGCTGCGTTTTATACCCTTTCGTCCAGGTGCTGCGTTTCACACTATTTCTATATTGGCTGCGTTTTCCTATATATTTAATATAGCTGCGTTATTCGGCTGCGTTTTATACCCACCCCTCCCTGCCAACATACCGACCCTTCCCGCCCTGGCACAGTTTAGCAGTGCTGTCTGTCGGGTGATCCATGTGTCCCCCTAAATACCAACCCCTGTTTTTATCTTTTATATAAACTAACACTCCTTCTTGCACTGTACAAGCTCATCTCACCACCTTCTTTATCACTTTGTTTCAACTAACCCCCTCAGCACTTGGTATTCCGGAATACCCGTCTGATGACCCCCACGGGTAATGGAAGAAAGAAAGTAAGAAAAGTTCATATGTATTAAAGTGTTGGGGTACGTTTTGCTGATTTTATCTCATTTCTCTTAAATATCCAATGAAAAAAAATGGTCTCACTAAGACCAAATTATTTCATGTTCATATGATATTTAAAAACGAATGAACCCCAGACCCCCTCTCTGGATCCGCCGCTGATATGCAGCATGATTGACAAACTCTGGTCCGGAAATTTGGTTCCGAGTGTTGGTCTCTGCTTTTATTCTACCAAACTCAAATATTGATGACGTTTTATGAACGCATCATTTTATTTACACACATATAGCAAGATTTGGACAAAAACAAAGGCATTTTAAGGGCCATGGCTGACGAAGAACACGATGGTGACAAGTAATAGCTACGTTTCATAGAAATTACATGCATGTTTGCTTAAGTTCTGAATAAATTGTTGTTTGGAACCCAATTTTTGCCAGGAAAGTGCTCTCTCGATTGTCGCGAAAACATATGACGAATATTTTTTTATCTATTAGACCAGTCCAATGTCATTGTTTTCCTCTGGCTTATTGAACACATGATAACAATTTTGGCCTGGCCGCCAGGTGACTTTTTATTGTGGTGGGTAAAAAACCGGTCGGGTCTGAAAGCCCCTGCCGAGCCGAGCCGAGCCGAGCTGCCGACTCGCCGAGTCAAATTTTTATTTTCAAAAACATCATCCGAGGAGATAAATCATAAATATTTTTTAAATAAAATCATCACTTAGACTAAAAACAATAAGTGGAACATAAAGAAAAATTATAATTTTTTATAATTTTGATTAAATTTCCATTTTATTCCTCGCAGGGGGTCTGAAAGCCCCTGCCGAGTGAATCGCGATTTCAGTTGATTTTCGAGATCTTAATTGGGAAATTGAGAAGTCTTCAAGCGATTTTGACAAATAATGTGAAATAAAAATATAAATGAAGATAATGTATAAAGATATCTGACGTAAAACTGCGTTAATTTCACGAAAATGATAGTTTCATAACGGCCACTTCAATTTCTATTTAATACGACTTAATTAACAACAATGACCCAAAACGGACAAATGTAAACGGCCCAATACCACCACGCACGGTATGCAGTAAGCAAACTAGATCGGATCACCATCGACCTGCCATCGAAACGTCTTTCAAATGGTGTGCACTGGTGGGCCTAAGGTGTTCAGAGGGGGTTGACTCTGATATTTTCATACATATGTAGGGTATTTTTTTGGTTCGAAATTTTAAATTTCTTTATTTTGGGGGTTTTTTTTAGAAAAAAAAATGGGAGTACACCCCCCCCCCCCCACTGTCCGAGGTTGTATGCTGACTGAGTCAATACTGCCAAACAGAGTAATGAAATGGGAGAAGGGTTTGAGTTAAAAAAAATTTAACACTAGGTGGAATCATACAATAATTGTGGGTTGTTGAGGGGTGATACACAGTGTGACCACCCTACAACCTCCTTCAATTATGATGTTTAAGATTTACACTTACTACAAATCCAAAAGTAAACTATCGGTTGGCGAATTCAACCCAGCACACTTGTAGTGGAACCAGTTCTGACATGTTTTGGTATCGCACTGCACCATATCATCAACCCAATGGAAGCGTCGCGCTCATTGGAAGCGTCGGGCTCATTGGAAGCGTCACGCTCATTTGAAGCGTCTTTCTCGGAGGACTCATTGTTGTCCTCCGAAAAATCCAATCCCTCATCTACATCAACCCCCATTGACTTACGCGCTTTATATGATAATAAATTCGCGCTTTTATATAAGGAAGATGAGGAACTAAATGACCCTGCATTTCAGGCCCGAAAACGCGAAGAAAAACAAAAAAGAGCTCAAGAAATCACAGCAGCCCCCTCAGGGACTACTGCATGCAAGTAAAACGACAATTAGAAGCGGAATGCAATGGCAACATGTCCGGGCACTTAGAAATTGAAATCCCGGAAAAAATCCCCTAAAGGAGCAAAAAGTCCCAACCAGGAATGGGAGCATTCACGACTCCCAACCGAAGATTGGCGGAAAATGCAAGCGAATCCACACCGCGAAATAAACGGAAAGAACAGGAGTCATCACCAATAGAGACTCCTGGGAAAATCCCCAGAACAGACCAGATAAACAGGAGTCTGTTCTCCACCCCCACAGGTAGAAATACGGTACACACCCCCACCCCCAGCAGAAAGCGCAAAGGACCTGAGTCCTCACCTGTGGACTCAATCGCCACACCAAACAAGTTATCAAAAACAGGGACCACCGATGATTGGGTAACGGTTGGTCCCCAAAAAAAATGAATACAGAGACTGATTCTTGGCACCTTTTAACCATTTTTGCTTTTAAAAGAGCAATTCAAATTAGTGTCAGATTAAATGATGTTCAGGTACTTAAAAATTTAATCATACCATTTACTTTGTCGGACTTCTTTAATTAGCTGTATATCTGAACATATATCATAGATATTAGTCAAGTCTAATTAATGAACTAAAATTATTAATCATAACATTATAATTACTAATTAAATTGTATCTAATTGATTTCACTAATTATTGTGTGACTGGTGGTCACCTTTAACGACTTTCAAATCGCTAATCAGCGGTATGGACGTTTCGGCTCAATTAACATTGTTTTGCATAATTAACGGCCGCTGAAATCCGATTCGGATCGACTTTTATTGCGTGGCTCGGGATTGTCAAAATTTAATGAAAAATCGGAATATATTACATAGCAGGTAATTTTTCTTTCAATTGTTGTACATATATCGATAAACTAATAAATTTGCATGGAAAATATTAAAAATGATGCATTCGTTGGTGATTTGGCTGCATAGTAAGCTGAAAAAGGAATTTCCACTCGGCAGGGGCTTTCAGACCCCCTGCGAGGAATAAAATGGAAATTAAATCAAAAGTATAAAAAATTATAATTTTTCTTTATGTTCCACTTCTTGTTTTTAGTCTAAGTGATGATTTTATATAAAAAAATATTTATGATTTATCTCCTCGGATGATGTTTTTGGAAATAAAAATTTGACTCGGCGAGTCGGCAGCTCGGCTCGGCTCGGCTCGGCAGGGGCTTTCAGACCCGACCTAAAAAACCCGCTCAATGCAATGTCCATTGAGCAGGGTCCGTAGAATAACGGAAAACCATCAATGGATGTTTCTCCCCAGAATTAACTTCTCTGAAGTTTACAGAGACTAGAGTAAAACCGGGGTTCATCGGACGCTTTTCAAGATCGCTACTTCAAATTCGGATATCACCGGTTGTCGTGGCATTGGATGACCGCAATGGAAAACGCATTCAAGTGGATTCAATACGTGTTCAAAGGGAGGCAAATCTAGCGTGTTTAAGCTTATGTAGATAGAGTAATAAGCCTTCTGAGAGCGCAGGGTATTAAAGGGGTGGATCGGACAGCCATCAGGGTTCATCGGTCAGGCCGTGGGGTTCATCGGACAGGTCATATTAAGGGGAAAACACCACATATAGATGATACAAAACATCATACTGTTGTAGTAAATACTCAATACAACAATTTAACCGTCAGATGACCTGTCCAATATTCCAAACAATCATTTTCTCCATACGCTAAAGCTAGATTACATCACAGTTTGGACCCAACGCAACCACTCATAATCTGCTGAAATGACAGTTTCACACAACGTTGAATCAACACAAATACGTTGATTTAAAGCTCATTTAATGCTGTGGCATGAGAACTAATCAACCCTGGTAAAAGTAGCTCATTAACACTCATTAATTTAGAGAGATAAGTGTCCTTTGAAGACCGCATAACTTAATTTACCATAGGCCTAATTAGAAGTTTGCAGCACGTCTGATTACGAAAATGGTTTGAATCGTTGATTGAAAGTTTCCTCTATAAAGCAAGTGAGTATGGCCAGGAAATACCACAATCACACACTGCAGACTGACACACGACACCGCCAGGAAGAGCCAAAGAACACTAACAGTCACAATTTAAAGGCACCAGGAAGACAATTAAAGTAAAGCAACCAGCTTTCTCATCCCCACCAAGCTGATTGCAAAACTATGAGGACACAAAGTACTGGGAAAAAAAACAAGCATCAAACACAGAGCCTCCACAAACAATGGGGCCACAATAAACAATTTATCAACAACAACAGAACCACTTCCTTAGAACGGACAGCAGCCAAAGCTACCAGAGGGGGGGGGGGGGTAAATGCAGTTTAATGGTAAAACCATATTATTGCCCAAACAAATGCGCTAATATGTTAAGCAGTTCAGCGAGATACAGGCCTACCTCGCTAGGGTATATTGTGAAGATACTGGCTATGGTGAAAATAATTTTGTTCTGTTTTAATTAAGATTTATAAATGTGTTTCTTTGTTTTTCTACGCACATATTAATAATAATAATGCATGATGACGTGGCTTTATTCTTCATGTGCAGATCCAGAGGGGGGACAGGGGTCAGGACCCCTCCTGGAAAATTACAAAAAAATAGGGTCCTATAGCAATACTGGTCCGGATCCACTTAAAATCACATGGCTACCAATCCAGCATTCAATGTTGGGCAATCATCGGCCCGCCAGCGAAACGCCATTTAAATGGCGGTTCGCTGGCGGGCCGTTGACGGCCCGCATATAGTGATATTTAGATCCTTCCTTCCCTCATCAAACTAAATAAATGAAAAAAAACTTGTTAAAGTTGGACCCCCTCTGACAAAACTTTCTGGAGCCGATCATGTTCTTGAAATACAAACATGTAGATAGATGTTCGTTTTTTTTGAGCTGATACTTCAGTTCATCCCAGTCAATAATTTCCCACTCATATCGGGACGTTTTTCTGCCTTCCTGAGTTGAAGCAGAACCAATCTGAGCCACTGTACGTTGCGCTCAGACACACACACACACACACACACACACACACACACACACACACACACACACACACACACACACACACACACACAGAGAATCTACTGAAGGACGGACCGTGACGGACAGATAGATGGATGGATGGATAGATAGCATTTTTTTCAAGTCGGCTGTTGACACTAGCTTTTACTATCATATATTGTCGCAAGATGCCTTTGTAATTATTCAAAGACAACAAATATCAATACTTGTATATTAAAGGGCAGTAGTAAGACATATATGTCCTCCTGTAGTTTGGAAAAAAGAGACAGATAGGGTGGGGGGGGCTTGTTATCTCGAGCTTGAATTGCACTGTACTGTCCGATGAACCCCTCCGTAAAAAATGAAGGTGATAACTTGAGGGGTTCATCAGACAGATTTTTCGCCCTATTTATCTGAACAATTGACGGATATAAATCAATAAAACAAACAATTTTATATTCATCTAATTATTTCTTTCATGTAAAAAATCAATTTCAGTCACAAATTTTATGTAAAAACCACTTGGGCAGGATGTTATAGAAGACCGGTGACGAATCTCGATGGGTTTTTTTCGGCGCCATTTTGTAAAAATTCCTTTAAAACAAGGCATGTTTTTTCAGAGCTGGCTTTTATCCAATGAGAACACAGCGTTATGACAAGCCCTATGCAAATTTTTAGTGCAGTATCAGACAGAAGATTGGTAGCAAAAGCAAATGGATAACTTCTTTCTAAACAAGTGTCTGTCAGAAGAGCAGTAAAGCTGACGTAAAACCACCTGTCCGATGAACCCTGCCGTCCGATGAACCCCGGTTCTACTCTACTGTCCGCCATTTTTTAAAATTGTTTTACCAACAAGTTTTCATGGGTCATCTCAAAAGTAGAGATAATTACAGTAGAAATGCCACATTATAAATTTATCTTGTAAACAATCTCTTCTGTAGATTTTCCAATGTACAACTGTCTTTTTTGTAGAATTTGTGAAGAGTTATTAGCAAATTAGCATGTATACAATTATAAAATTGTTTCTCCTTTGGCATTACTCCAAAATTGCTCGATTATTACATGTTGTATTATAGACTCAGTATTTCATCCGACATGATATGTACTTGGTCCTCAGTTTGCAACTGCTTATCTTTTGCCTTTGCAATCTCCCCTGATGCTTATTTTTATTTTTTATTTCAGTTTTGAGGATGACTTGGATGATGATGGAGATGATGATGCCCTTGATGAACCATTAGAGTCCAAGCAGGTATACAGGCCTGGAAATATCTTAAAAAAGGCACTTGCCCTGCATCTTTAAAAATATTTGCATACATGGGAAAAACAAAATTTCACTAGAAATATCAAAATTTTCACTTGCCCTGCAGCCTGAGGCACTTGTAAATAAGAGCTGATGAGTGCTATTTTCGAGCCCTCGGTACAGGTAAATGGTTTCAGCCAAATGGAATGTCCCACTCTTATCAAATGGACCAATTGATATCCATTTGAAGTTTGTTGGTTGGCATTGTAATCTTTTTTATTCAAATTTTGATAGAAAATTCTGTAAGCATACATGCAAACATCGTAGACCCAGACCCTAATCAGAAGCCACATTCTGCATCGTCTGAGCTGGGTCTTTACTGTTTGCCTATGTCCCACAAAAAGGAGGCTAGGCTTACAAATGTATATGGGTTAACCCTTTGTATCCGGGAACCCCCTAAGGAGGTACTTTTACAAACAGTGAAGACCCAGATGAAATGCAGCATCATGCTACATTTCATCAGGGTCTACACTGCTTGTAGAGGTAAAATAGAGCTTCAGACAAGAAAACAATATTGGTTGAAATTTATAGACTGACACCCCTAGTTATGTAAAATGGATTATCCCAAGTTTATTGTATCAAACCTGAAGGAAGAATCCATTAGTATACAACTTACAAGGGAGCACAGTGGTAGAGTGCTTGACTCGAGACCGAGGGGCCGCGGGCTCTAGCCTCGCCTGCGTTGCTGCGTTGTGGTCCTTGAGTAAGACACATTTATCCTAGCTTAGTTCTGGTTCAACCCAGGAAGACCTGTCCCTGTTTAACGGAAAGATTGTTGGTGGGACGTAAAGAATCAAATCAAACAAACAAACATAAGTATACAAAGGGTTAAAGCATTCAATGTGAATATATGGCTTCTCACAAAAGAGCAAACAAATTTGTCACTAAAAATTGGGTAAACAAATTAGAATAGATGCAAACAAGGCGACCTATCCATCTCGATAAAACTGAAAATAAAAATGCTAAAAAGATTCCAACTGCTGGTTGTGTTTACAGCCAAATTTGTGAGTTTTCTATTATTGAAATACAATTAACAAAGTATACTCACTGGTATATATTATTCAGGTAGTTTTGCCCTTATATCATGTATATTATTGCATTTGTACTGTGAAACCTATAGAACTTTTTTCATGCTCAACTCAACTGAGCTTGAAATTTCAAATGCTCATAAATGCTATAATGCTGACAAATTAAGACTCTTCTTGCTTTCAAAGTATCAAAATTTGTTTATGTATTTATCATGCTAATCTGGGTTTATAGTGTTTGCTTCCGTGATAAAATTAGTCTGGAGTGCATTTGAATTTGTGAATGAGACAGTTCTTTAGAGCAACCAAAACATATTCTAAAAATATGGGTAAGAAAATATTTACAAATTTACGGTGAAAAAATTTGTTTATCTAAACCTGTGATGTATGTCTGCTCACTATAATGGTGTTCATTGTAGGATGGCACTCAAGTTGACATTCTGCCAGCAGATGGTGGCCTGGCTGTTCCACCACAGAAACGGATAACAACCCCATATATGACGAAGTATGAAAGAGCTAGGGTACTGGGAACTAGAGCCTTGCAAATAGCGTGAGTTACATGTTCTCCTTTTAAAGAGACTAGTTCTGCAACTATCAACATTTTTTGTAAAAAATTATTTTCTTTTTAAATCATTTGTAAAAACAGGATTATGTTATGTTTTCACAATAAATATGTTCAGTACAGCTGAAACTGCATGTAAAAGTGAATTATCTCATAAAAAACATGGTTCTTTTCTCTTGTTAGTAATTATTTACGTCCCTCCAATACTTCTAGACAGTTGATTTTGAAGGTAAATGCTGTTGTTTTGATAGTGATAATATGTTAAGATTTACGAAAATGGTAAAATGTTTACCTGAATTTGAGTATTTTCACTGTATTCTTAAAAAATAGAAACTTTATTTCTGAAATTGGAAGATCAAAAGTTACAGACTATGCAGCTTTTATGTACCGTATCTCATTAAGTCTACTTTTTCTCATCATACATTAAAACCTGTGTAAAATGGCCACTCTCAAAAAGACGGAAAATTCATTTTCAAGACCAGTTATTGCTTAATGCAGGTTGAAAGTATTGCAGAATGCTCCAAGGGGAGCATTCTGCAATATTTTTGACTTTCATTAAGCTACCATTGGTCATTCTATTTTTGAATGGCCGTTTTACACAGGTTTTACTGTACTAGTGAAAGGGAATCTACTGTTTTCAAATTTTTTAGGTTCTCTCTATTTCTGAAGGATCCTTTTCTTCCAGATTATTTGGGCCTTGATGCGAGAAAGCCTGACTTTGTTATATACGAACAACAAACTTGCAGATCAGCCTGCGCATTTACAAAGTCTGATCTGGGCTTTTATTATTTTCTCACTGAATGTTCAATTGTTAAGCTTGCTAGTTGCTACATACAAAATTTCAATATTCTTTTCTAGCTAGTCACTGTAGATGAGTAGGCTGGTTTGAGCATTACATTGTCGAAAACCCAGAAGACAGGTTTTCCCAGGTCAAGGCCCATTTGTAGAATGAATCATAATAATAAAACACCATGAATTGATCTCTTATAGAATAACATAGGTTTAGATAAACATAATTTTTGAGCGTAAATTTTAAATATTTTCTAATCCATCAGTTTGAACATATGTTTTGGGTGCTCAAAAGAACCGTCTCATTGAGACGGTTCTTTTGAGCACCCACAACATATGTTTTGGTTGAGAAATAAGAAAATTAATTTTTTGGTACGCACTCTTAACTAAATGCCTGAAATGACTTATATATATGATAATAACATGGTGGTAAACAAATTAAGATGACAAACTGTGATCCTGATGTCAGATTTTCTATCCCACCCTCACACAAATAATGGAGTTTTTTCTCACTCAACAATGAATTCCACTTTTTTTTTTAAAATAAGCTTCTATGGTGGTAAACAAATTAAGATGACAAACTGTGATCCTGATGTCAGATTTTCTATCCCACCCTCACACAAATAATGGATTTTTTTCTCACTCAACAATGAATTCCACTTTTTTTTAAATAAGCTTCTAAAATTTCTTGAATATGCAGTATTACATAATGCCAGCACTTTGACATAAAAAGTATGCCACGTCACTTGAAAACCATATACGCAAATTCCAATATAATCAATGAACAGTCCACACATGACAGCCTGGGTAAGATAACATGGGTAAGACAAAAAAACAGTTATCTCAGGATAAAAACTCAGATATTTTTGTCAGTCGTGCAAGAAATGCTTTTCTCTTCATGATATAAGAATTCTCTTTATGAAAAATGACAGTAATTTAGTGTGTGGTGTGAATTTAATGTGGACAACAGTGCTGCTTTGGTTGTCTCATTGCATGCTGGGTGATTTTTCATGCTTTGTTGTTGTCTGTTGATTTTTTTCAAAATAAACTTTTTCAAGAAATCTTTCAGGAATATAATCAGAGTTTCAAAGGTTTGGATCAAGATCAATACAGACTGACATTCTGTCAGTCCTGATCTGGGTTCAAGCTGTTTGCAAAGGCTATCAGTAGAGGCATCCTCAGAAACCCAGGCGTGATCCATTCTGTACCCACTGCATTGATGAATGCAGTGGGTACGGAATGGATAACACCTGGGTTACGGACAATGCAGCAGAGTAAAAACCTCGCTACTAGTAATGAAAGAGCTGAAGGAGTTAGATGATAACCCTGGCAATGATATATTTTCAGTATGTGTGCCCCTGTGATGGTTGAATTGGAAGGAGAAACTGACCCACTGCAGATTGCCATGAAGGAATTAAAGTAAGTATAACTCAATGAACATAGCCTTAAATCAATTCAAGCATCAAGCCTTGCATGTATTTAAGGCGTAGTACTATGTATGAAAAATCTCCATTTTATTAGCAGGAACTGGCGTAAGGAAAATAGTACTCTGAGACTCGCATCTGGGTCCAGTCCTTTTCAAATCCATTATTTTGTCTAAATGAAACGTTTTATCAACAGATTAAATGAAGTTTATGTTTTTTTTAATGAAATATTGCTATAGCGATATTTTAGTGAAAAAACATAAACTTCATTATACCCGTTTGCTTTGCTGCAATCACACTTGTTATTGTGTTGGCATGATTTCTGTGACATCAGCGTCACATTATGTTAGGTCAGCGTCATGTTATCAAAGTAGATCCTCAATGTACATTTGAGGTCTAATTCCATGGAATTCCACAGAATTGGCCGAGGCAGCTCTGTTTGAGCCTTTAATGTGACACTCTTGTTTCAACTATTAAATTGTAGGTTGTTTTTCCAAATGCTAAATTGTGAATTTTTTCTGATTTCTCCATTAAAAATCATGTTTTCCTACTCTTTTGAAGCATCACTTTAATTACCCTCATCATATATTTACTTTGGGAAAAAAAAGAAAAAATGATGAAATGCTGACAACTTAGGACAAAACTATGACATTGTCATTTCTCAGCCTGGGCAGGCACATAATCTGGCGGTAAAAAGAGATTATTGCATGATAATAAACTTTTTATCTCAGCAAATGTATCAAATATGATGATGGTACTTACAGCTAGCATGCCGTTGACACTCCCTGCCTGGTAATTTTTCATGCTTTTGTTGTCATCTGCCGAATTTTTCCAAAATTAACTTTTTTTTAGAAATTAGCTTTTTCCAGATATTCTTTCTGGAGCACTAGCAGAGTGACTAATGGTTTGGATCTAGATCAGAATTGGTCCTGATCTGGGTCCAAACTGTTTGCAAATGCTTTCAGCAGATGACAAAAGTCTTGGCTAGCAAGGAAAGAAATAAAACATTCTTTAATCATACATAAGTCTCAATCCAGAGGGGATAAATGTCTATGCATGTAACTGTTGATGAGTCAATTTTTGTGACGGCCTAAATTGCATATATGTAAAGTACAAAAGCTATGCATCAACAGCACTTGAAATGCCTAATTAATAGATGTGATTTTGCCGGTTAAAACATGGCTATTAATAGCATGCAACACGGCTTTTTATGCAATAATAAGAGGTAATTGTTTAAGAGTTCTTGTATTTTCAGAGCCCGTAAAATCCCTATCATTATAAGAAGGTATTTGCCTGATGGCAGCTATGAAGACTGGGGCATAGATGAACTCATTATAACAGAGTGACGCGGTGGAGTGCTTGTGGACACTTACAAGGAAATATACATTCTCTTTCACTTCTGTGATTAAGAAATGCTCAACCCTTGTCCTGCTGAACCCAGATTTATCTTATTTTGAAAAACAGTGTAGATCCGGATCAGCTGGCTTCTGACGAAGCCATCTGATCAGGATCCACACTGTTTTTCACTCTGGTTGAAAATACATGGTTACAACTGGAATGCTGCAAGATAACAAGATCAAAATTGGGGAGGATTGGGAGTGTGGTACATAAGTTTTTGTGCGTCAAATTGTAAATATTTTCTTACCCATCAGTTTTAACATATGTTTTGGATGCTCAAAAAGAACCGTCTCATTGAGACGGTTCTTTTGAGTACCCACAACATATGTTTTAGTTCAGAAATAGGAAAATTATTTTCTTTGGTTCACACTCTTAACTAAAGTCCTGGTGGTACATAATAATATTCAGCATGACAAGGGTTAATCTAACAGTGTGAACAATATCTAACTGCTGAAAGACTGTTTGGTACACAAGCATTTGGGTGCAGTTAGTGGCCTGAAATCACTTAACAAATAGCTCTCAAGATGATTTGAGCTGTGCTAATAGAACAGAGCTTTTATTAGCAGTTACAGGTTATAAAGGGCCAAGTCAGCATGTGCATCCTATGATTGATCAGGTCTTTTATTATAGGTTTAGATAACATTTTTTTTAGCGTAAAATTGTAAATGTTTTCTTGCCCAACAGTTTTAACATAAATTTTGGATGCTTAAAAGAACCGTCTCATTGAGATGGTTCTTTTGAGTACCCATAACATATGTTTTGGTTGAGAAATAAGTTTTTTTTGTTACACAGTCTTAACTGAAGGCCTGTATATGATATGCCAGGATAAAAATATTGGTCTTGTGATCTTGTGCATGGCACCTATTGCTTAAAGTGCATAATTGAAAAATAGTTTACTTATTTCTGATACAAAACATATGGTGTGGGTAATCAAAAGAGCAGTCTCAATGAGGAGGTTCTTTTGAGCATCATTAACACATGTTCAAAATTTATGGATAATAAGAAAAGATTCACAATTTTACGCTCTAAAATTTGTTATCTTGAAATGAATACCATTATTTGAATTGCACTATAAATGTATCTATGAAAATAAACATCATCATCATCATCATCATCATCATCATCATCATCATTATCATCATCATCATCATGTTTTTGTTTAGCGTGCAGGTGCAGGGGCATCACCCACATCAGTGTACTCCCTTCAAGTATAACTGGCTAGCTGCACACATAGCAGATCTCATCTGATCTCCAGATACTCCTTTCCTGACGGTCAACTGTTGTGCGCTTCCACTCACGGCAGTTGTTCTCAGTCAGTTTCTTCCATGTTAGCTTGGCTCTCCCTGCCCCTCACAGGCCTGTTCTGCTGTTCTGACTGCACCACTAGAACGTTCCACATGCCCAAACCAGCAAAGCCTCTCTCTCAAAATGAGGTCAAGGTCCTCAAGCTCAAGCTTTGACAGTAGCTCAAGCTTTGACCTTACCATGGCCACATCCTCTGGCTTGATACTGCAAATCTGTGGCCCTGTCATTGCGCTGCCAACACTGCAGGTTTTTCTTGGTCAATGGCAAAGTTTCACTGGCATGGAGCATGGCGCTTCCCACACAAGGGCTGTATACATACAGACACAAATAGTCATTTCAGTGTCTACACTGTTTGCTAAGATGAAAATGGTCGTCAGAGAAAGAAACACAATTTTTGTTTAAAAATTTTAAACTTGTAACCCATTGGTGTATACAATGGACCATCCCAAGTTAATTGTATCAAGCATTAGGGAGAATCCATTAGTGCATAAAGGGTTAACAAAGTGCAGTGGTGAAAGCTTTCAGGAAAGTCAGCCTCAAAATGCTGAATTAGGGAGATTATAATAGCTTCTCTGATTAATTGTCAGATTATTTTAACATGAAAGCATTAATTTTTGTAGGCATCCTGCAAGTTTAAAAATTTGAATTTGCAAAGTTCAGGATTTTGGAAATTTCGAACTTTCAACCATGAAAGTGTTCGTGGTTATGTCTGCCACTACAGGGACAAAGGGCATGCTGTACAAAATACTGTCACTGTCCACTTGTGGGAGCATATTGACATCTGGCTGACACATTCATAGGGCTAGATACAAAAAAATGTGGGAAAGCGTGTGTTTTTTCATCACCAATTTTTACATATGTTTTGGGTGCTCAAAAAAACCATCTCATTGAGATGGTTCTTTTGAGTACCCACAACATATGTTTTGGTTGAGAAATAAGGAAAAAAATTTAAATTACACACTCTTATGTAGAGGCCTGACATTGTTTGGTATGTTTTATGTTTATTCATCAGTATCATTCTTACCATTAAGATTAGTTTATTATAGCATTGCACAATTGTCATTAAAAATGGAAAACCTCTGATTTTGTATTCAGTTTTACTCAGATTTGCAGGACATGATCTATGTTTGTTTTGTTTGTTTTGTTGCTTTACGTCCCAAGTCAACAGCCAAGGTCATGGTGGGACGGTCAGTTCACCGAACCACACTTTTTCCTAGGCAGGCTTGAACAAGCGTTTAACCAGTTTTATTTGTGCACACACTTTCACTTGTAACTGACAACAACGTTTCTTGAATGATTCAGCTAAAGGGAGGAGAATGACTGTAGAAATAATTATATCATTATCAATCTCCACAAAAGTATGGGATCGGGGCTTGATGGAACTAGCGACCCCTGGATCTGCAGTCAGACTGGCATCTTTAGCCGGACACGTTACCGACATGACGTTAGGCCCCGGTACATGATCTATGTGATTGGGCCATATATATTTTTGGTAAACTGTTTTCTTTGAAGTTAAATTGCATCTAAACCTCTGGCCAAGTTTCTAGAGATTTACATTATGTTCCCTTAAATTACGCAGGGCTCTCAGACTCTGTGAAATTGCCCAAACTGCTCCTCTAAACAAAATTATTTACAGATACAGGAATTTTCCTACCTTTCTGAAGTTGGGGCCAGAGGCCTGTTGAAATGGGGAAAAAGCATTTGGATCATTAAAATTGGGAAAATTTGATGCAGTCTAAAAGAACTTGACCACCACTTTAAATGGATTATTAGCAGTGTTAAGCATTTGTTGCTTTAATTGCCCTTCTTAAAAACTCATGAAAATTTGCATAAAATGTGAATGAAAACCTGTTTTCATTCACATTTTATGCAAATTTTCATGCATCTGGTCATGTTCAAAATTTATGAAGCCAAAGCGTGATATTTGGGGTAAAAACTGAAACTGTTGTCATAGGTGAAATTGTTACTCCAAAGAAATTGGGGGTACTTGAAGTTTTCAAAATTGTTTAAGTTTAGAAAATAGCAGCAAAAATATAAATTTTCTGAAATTATTCTTTCAGAATAATTTTGCAAAAATTGTTAAATATGGCTATATTCTGTGAAGGTTGTGTTTATAGGAAATCTTGATGATATGTCTTGAAATTCCCATTATTTGATGACAAGCACTTAACAGCATGTGATTGAGTGATTTTTACCTAATTGAATTGCCAAATTGAACAAAAACTTTTTTATTTTACTGTCATTTTGCCTCATTATTTTAGTAGAAGAGCCTTCAAAATGTTCATATTTTTTAAAACAGGTGACTGAATCTCAATAAAATTTGCGTTGAAATGATAATACATGGTAAAAAAACTAAGCTACAAATCAATATGTGATATGTAAGCATGAATGTAATGGTTATCTATGTACAAAAATGGGCAAAAAAATAAGAAAATGTGTTACACTCCTTAGTTTGATTTGTTTACGAGCCAGAATTTGGACCTTGGCTAAGACATATATATAGTATTACATACAAAGAAGAATCTCATAATCAGTGTTACAGCACAAAAATTGTCTCCCTAAGATCTTGAACTAGTGTGGTAAGATATAATGAATGTCGTTTCTCTAAATGCTTAAACTGATAGCAAATAATATTTTCTTCTCTAATAATTTTAGCAATTGAACACTTTTCTGTATGTAACATACATTAAATACCATTTAACTAGCTGCCAAAGGGAATAAAAAAGTATGGTTGCATACCAGTTTCTGATATTGATACTCCCATCATGAACCAATCGAAAAGGTCCCTTTATATTAAGTTTCTAAATTATTTACCCCAAATGCTAATCAAGATTCAAAGAAATGCATCAAAAGAACTGTTCTAAATCTTGGGAAATTAATGGTCAGAGTCAATTGAAAGTGATATGTTGCTGGTTTGGAAAATAAAAAAGCTCTTAAAAGGCATTACAGCAAAAATCACTAAGGAGTGTAATGCTTTGTGGCGTGATGTCATAGCAAAACATTAGCTTGGTTAGAAAATAGGATTATATTGGTCAATTTTATATTTATCAGAACACGTGATTTTCAAGAATAAATGTTGTCCTGAATGCCTAGTTAGGTAAAATTTCAAGAAAATAGATTGTCAAAATCACCAATTTTAGGTGATTTCAATGCAGTACAACTTTGTTTAAAATGGTGCTACTAAAATTGTCAGAGGGACATTGCTCTATAGTAATAATTGTAAATAAATTGAAATTATACTGCTACTGGTATAGAAATAACCCACAGAAGTGTTTTGCAAGAAAGTGTTACACTCCTTAGTGGCTTTTATGGATGATATGAAGAAAATTAAGACCGAGATTAAAACTCACACTGTATGAATCTCTATTATGGGTCAAACACTTTTAATATGAGGCATATTAGCTCACAAAACATAACCTTGTAAAAGGTTATGAGGCTTGAAATGTCAAGTATTACACTCCTTAGTTTAAAGGGTGCTCTACAACCAGTTCTGCTCATTGTTTTATGAATTCATGCTTATAAAGCAGCTGTAAAACTTAAAATAAAATGTATTAAGATTGGTCAGTGCTGCAGACCACATTATAGGTTATAATCTTTTCAAATATTCATGTCAAATCAACTCTGGGCAAAATCTCATCATTTTTACTTCACCTGAATTTCACACTATTCCTGTTGGACAATGCATAAAAAATAATATAGGTAATGATGAAAAGGGATGCTTTTCCTATTTTCATTAAGTTGAAAAGAATGGGTAATCACAAAGTTGGCGAATAAGTTTGGCGACATCCACAGTTTGTATAAATGCACAAGTGAAATTCAGTCATGAAAAAAATTCACACAAAAGGTGTTACACTCCTTAGATTTTAGCTAGTTTTACTGGCATAAACTTTGTATTACTTGTTCGATTTGAATAAAATTTTGCATGATGAACACAGGGACCATAACACATATTTTAGCTATGTTTGGTCCTTAAAATCTAGGCAAACGTGTGCATAGGATGCCATAAAGTGAAAAGCCTCATTATTTTTGAACATGCCCATCTGTAACTTTGCTATTTTTGTTCGGATTTTCATGAAATTTTCACCAAGATGTGGAACTAAGAAATTGGGAATGATATACACCATTTTGGGAATTTTTTGCTCATTTTTGAATTGGGTAGGGGCCAATATTCAGCCCCAAATCAGGCCTAGGAAAATCCCCTAGATATAAAATCATAAGGCAAACATCTTCAGATGAAGTCCCACAAACTTCTGGCCCAATTTCAAAAGAATTCAAAGATACATTTTCATGTTGCCCTCTACTTAACTTATCAAACTTTTGCCAAAATGGCAAAAGAGCAAAATGTAGATTTTTTTTAAATAAAAATAAGTTATGATCATTCACAAGTTTTACCCCGAAACAAAACGGGAGGGATGTAGTTTTGGCAGCGTCTGTGTGGCTATCTACCTACTAGCATCTATCTACTAATACTGCAACACCCACACGGGGATTATGTGCAGATGTCCAGTGTGCTTCAGACCGAGTGTCAGTGCAGTGAAAGTTAAAATAATACATAGAGGATATTTACTTTTGTGATGTGAATACCAAATATATTTCATCGAAAAACATCAGAATTTTCACGAGTGCGTAGCAAGAGTGAAAATCTTGATGCTTTCAACTCACGAGATGAAGTATATTTGGTATTCACATCACAAAAGTAAATCTCTATGTACTATTTTCTTTTTATTTTAGATTTTTTTGAAGTATTTCGGTTAATCAATTAACCATGCTTCAAGCCAATCACAATAATATAAAAGAAGACAAAGGAGTATTTGCGACAGTATATCTGGATCAATCCATAGTCCTGGGGACTTACAGATAAAAGAAATTTGTTCAGGTGAGAGTGAAATAAAGATGATAGGTTAAAAAGTCTGATGAAGGCAAAGTGCAAAAGATATAAGGTTAAAAACAATGCCTCCAGTCTAAGGCTTTGAGTGGGTTAGACATCAAATGAAATGGAAAGTAGTACATGTATACAATAACCTGCTAGCAAATATTTTGCTCATATACATGCCCTCAATCCCTGGGATTGTGTCAAAAGGTTAAAAAAAGTCTGAAAGTGGTCATGACATATTAACACTATGCAAGCATTCATTATGCCGTTACACACACTCCTGAGATCGGTGTCAAAAGTCCAAATTATTCTTTTTTTGGAAGTGGTCAAATTAAAGGGAAAACTGTAGAACAATATGGTATCAAAAGTTTGATTTTAAACTCACCCCTAGCCTCTTGAAATTGTGCAGATATTATATTCTTTTATATTGAATGAAGCTTGTTGGTACTTATAGTAGAGGAGCCAGGGCTCAAAAATGTCAAAAATAAGCATTTTGGTATGCCCCCTTTTTAGCAGAATTTTTACTTGTTTTATCCTTAAGTACATAGTATAGGCAGTATGAAACCAGATATTGCACTCAATTTAAGTCTTGCAAACATACCTGTAACAGTGTGTTTAATACGTTACCCCTCATTTTCTTAAAAACAAAAATATGTAATTAAGTCTATTTAGGTAGAAGTTGAACTGATTAAATGAACAAAACATTTATGCAATCTGTATGAACATGCTATTCTCTACACATATTGATGTTTTTAAAAGTTGTTTGGGTCCATTATAATGTCGTTTACGTTACATTTTCAACTATACCCTTAAAATTATTGATATTTTGTTAAAAAGTTTCATTTGAAAAAATGTTCGTTATGTGTTTAACTTCAGGATAACATGTATTTTAAAAAGCGTTAACTGACCATTTCAAAACTGCAAACAGATACATTCTAACATAAATACTTTGTCAGTTATAAGCTGATTAATTACATGACCATAGATAAAGCTTTATATAAGTTTAGAACCTCTTAAGTTTGTAAATAAGCATGCATTTTTTTCTGTCAGCTTTTAAACACCTTATGATAATTGTTTTGATATCACCGACTTTAGAGTAATACTTAATAACATTTCTGTGGTAAAATATCATTTTGTTGTTCGATTTTCAATATGTAACGTATAAAACAAAGTTGAAGACAAACAAATATTGCATAATAGTTTAAATTATACATCACTGGAAAGTTTATATCTTTAAAAAGGGGGAGGGCTGTGTTTGATAGGCATAAAAAGAGCATTTGTACCAAAAGAAGAAGTTAGCAGTACTAATTAGGAGACTGTGTATATTGTTTTAATTTTTTCTTTTAATAAATGGTATACTTCTTGACTTAAAAACAAAACACATTGTTTGCTAATTTTTCTATGTTATGTTATGCAATTTATAAACTTATAAACTGATGTCTGATGCAACATCTCAACTAGGATACATTCCCTTTAGCTTGTTCAGTCAAATTTGCTAAAGTAACATATATAACTATAAATAAACGAAATATATATCATGATTATATATTTGTCTCAACCGTTTTCCATATACAACTGAGACTGAAAACCTAAAACAAATTTAGACATTTGCACTTTTTTTTTCTTTTAATTTGAACAAAACCCTCTAATTCTATTCAGAAGCAGCCAAAGCTTTGCGTCAAACCTGACTACACTCATCACAATATATAAGATAGTAAATAACATATCTGTTCTATCAAATCAGATTTATTTATGATAAAATATCTAAGAATTTCTGAAATGATGTGTGGATGTTGGAACCTTTGTTTGTTGTTGTTCCTATTGGTTGTTGGAGTTTTGTATCGGGCCTTTGTTTTCTTATTTTTTTTTCTAGTTCAGCAATCATCTTGACAAGGGAGAGAGCTGGTTGATTCATTTTATTAATATTGTAGATATCTGTATTCTGTTTTCCTTCCTTAAGGTGCATTGGTTAATCAGGAGTCTGTGATTATTACATTTCCTAATCATGTTAATTTAAAGAAAGAAGATGTTTGCTGGCAATCTAAACAGCATCACTCATTTATGAATATATAATTAAAATGCTGTTTACGTTGAAGTAAAGTTAAGGAATCAAAAGTGTTTGTTATCGTTTATTCTATAAGAGAGTGGCTCTGTTATGTAAATTGTTTAAGCCACATCTATTTATGCATATATAAAAAAACTCAGAAGGTGACTTTAGAATTTATTCTAGCTATGAACTTTAATTTCAACTCATTTTTGACATGGCTTTCTCTGTTTGATTAATGAAACTGATAGTCCTTTTAACTTAACACTACTAATCATTTGTCAAAGCAATGCAAACTTTAAACCTGAATGGGTTATTCAAAATGAATTATTGCCGTTGAAATTGGGGAAATCATCCATAAGGATGGGTTTTACATGGCAAAGCAGTGATCATATACAAGAAATCTAGATTTCTTCAGTTGTAATTAACGATACCAAATTTACTTTATAAAATTTCAACAGAGAAAATGTTTAAGCCAAATTAAACTAGGACGCATTAAAATTACCGTTTAAAAGATTATTTACGTTCATCAGAATGTTGATAGGAATAGCAATATCTTAGAGTAAAAATAGCAGTCATAAGATCAAACTTAGTGTTAGCAATTAGTGCTTTATTAGCTGATTTTAAGTTAAATCATAATACCATAGCAGTCATTGGACCCCCTTTTAAACAAACTGTTGCAGGAATCCTGTCAGTTGATTCCTTTTATGTGCGTTAAAAAAAAGATGAGTTGTAAACACATCAGGGTATAGAGACAAAAAGGCATACGTAATAGTTATACCATGGGTTGTCCGCCTGTACGTGGAAATAATCCACGAGCTTTAGCGAGTGGATTATCTTACGTACAGGTGGACAAACATGGTATAACTAATTTATACCACCTACATCAGTGTAGACCTTGCACATCAAGTGATAATTCATGCTAAAGTTGGTAAAGGTGGTATAAATTAAATTATCTACTGTGCTAATGAAATAATAATTATATGGACAATAGAGAAGGCACAATAGTTAGTATCATTACTTACACAAATAATAGATTTACATGTTATGCTAAGAAAGTATGCATAAACTAAACAAATAGTATGTATGCATGTTTAATTTGTCTCTCGCTCTTTTTTATCAATCGTCCACATAAGAAATTTTATTTCTTTCGATTTGTAAAAGTATCATGATACATCTCACTTAGTGATAACATTTTCTCTATTGCCAATTGCACTATATGTAAGTATGATACTGCATAGCATTTGTTGAGTATATTATCTGAAAGTATTCTTTGAAAGTAGCATAAGTATAGATTTTATTTCTATTACATGAACTATCAATATACCATAAATATAGCATCTTTTAACAAGTTGATACCTGTTTTATGGGTATTAATTGGTTAGTTTTTAAGAACTGAATGACGGTTGTTTTGATTACTCATTGTGAGTGTAAAAACAAATAGTGTCTGCTGAATAAAGCAAACATTAAAGTAGATACTATCACGTGTGCTGATGAGCTATATAGCTAAAAAGCAAACGTCTGCAAACGTTCTGGCATGTATGATAAATCAAGTGCTATTCTAGAAAGTTGTTTGCTCAAGGTCCTGATTTTCGAAGTCTAATCATTTAGAAATGTCAGTAATACTAACAATGCAGGGGAGCTTTTCCAACTTATAAACAGACATGTGTCTGTTTCTAAAGTATTAAAATGGGAATTTAGATGCTGTCCTGTTTCGTTGCTTCACAAACTTGTAGAACCAGGAAACACAATGTTTAAAGTAATGATCTTTATATTTTTGTTATATACGTTTCCAACAAAAATAATACTCTTTTTCCAAAGCGGACACGCTGTAGATACAAAAGTATTATGACCACAACGATAGCTAAGACGGGTGCTAAATCAGAGACAGAAATCATCACGACTTCCACAAAAATCAACTTTTGTTTCATATGACACCGATGAAGGTATCTTTAATGTTTCACTTCTTGATTTGGACTTCTGCTTGGAATATCTTACTTTTTTAGAGTTTTAAGGTATATTTTGTGCCTCATTGTTTTAAATATAGCTGCTGTAACGAATAACTGTTTATAAATGCATATATTTGATGGCTTTTACAATGTGTGATGGATCTGACTATGTTACTGCGTGCTATTTATTTACTTATTGAGCTGTTGGGGGCGAAAGAAAATGTCTTGTATATGTCATTTAACGCCATTACATGCATTAAAAGAAGCAAATACATGGTAGTGGCACAGATTTTAAAGTATCATTTAAGCTTTTTTAAACAATTTAGTTATGAAAAATAAATATGTATCAATTATCCTATTTACATGATTCCTTAAACATATACATAATGGCATTTATGTGCTTTATTTTGAAGTTATACCCTTTAAACCAAATATGATTTTGTTGATGTTGCATCTCATTCATATTAAATGTTTATAAATTCAATATTTCTAATCTTATTTTGAGCACTAAGATGGTAGTCAATTTCATTTTCACTTACTAGCTGTTTGAACGCATATACACATAACATTGCCCAAAAATATTGTTTTAAAAGAAAGTAACGTATATAACAGAACTTCCAGATGCCTAAGCTAATATTAATAGTATGCTATTAAGCTGCATGTAATTAAAAAAATCAATCATAATGATATGTAAGAAAACGATGCTAATGATAATAGCATTATACTAGGAGTTTTCTTATTATCTAATGGTAACGTATTAGACTTGGCTATTGCATGGTAAATGCACATGTTCATCAAAAGCTAACAGACATTTTATAATATATAAAGTAGCTAAGAAAATCTTAATGTACAAAACCCTCCCTCCACAAGTCTTTTGGTAGCCCATGGCCATGTAAACAATAGTAATATTTTTGAATGTAAGTAACGTATATAACAATTACGCAAGCGTAAGTCATTTAAACTTATTGTCAGTTTGGTGCTTTTAATTAAGTTACTGTAAAGCAATATGCAGATAATAGGAAATGTGACCTATCTGGTCTAAATAACTTTTCTTTTCAGTAATGTAGCGAATAGCCTACTACATGAAGCCTGCATGAAGGTAGCTATGGTTACCCCATAAATAAACATCTTTTGCAAGACTTAAGATTTGTGCAATATCTGTTTTCACACTTCTGAAACACCATACTAACTGAGGATATCGTCTAAAATTCTGCTACTTTCCGGCCACCTTTTTCCAATTTTTGAATCTCTGGCTCCCCTACTATTAACAAGGGGGTACTTATAACTTATATGCTTTAGTTATAATCTGAATGATACCCAAGGTTGACTTAGTGTTCGGAGAAATGGGATTTATATTTCATGTTTTAATAACCCTTTGTCCTGGGATAAAAATGGATTAAATCTGCTTTGTAAAATATTTTTACTGGCCTTTCCAAGGCGGCGCTTTTTGTGGTTCATTTATGTTATTTCTGTCTTGTTTTTGTTATGCTTTCGTGCGCGCGTCTGTTTATTGATGCCTTGTGGTCACCTGCTGGGAAAGGGCTGACCTTTTGGCTCTCGTTTGTGATGTCTAATTGTGAAGTCACTTTCCCATTGCCGTCCAGGGTCAGGTGTGATGCTTGATTGTATCGATTCCTGATCTTTGCCCTCTTTCTTACTATGTTTTACATTAATTAGATTTTATGTGTCAAGTTGTTTTCTTCCAAAATTTCTCCAATGAGCTAAACTATAGAAAGAATTTACCGACTTTAATGGCTGACCAAATTTCAAGATTCATATACATATTAACCATTTGCGCTAAAGCAATTTCACACAATTGTTCTGCTCCACTAACAAGATGACATGCAAAGTTAAAAATAGATAATTTATAAATTTCTCCAAGGTCATATTAGTTATCTGAAAACTTAATTTATACCCACCATACACTTTGTGCTAAATATGAAAACTCTCATTCAAAATTTAGAGAGGAGATAGTGTTGCAAGCCATAAGATAGAATTTGAGTATGTTTGACCTTTGGCACCTGGCATCTGATACTAGTTACATGAGGGTCTGGGGATGGGGGTCTGGCATTCACTATTCATTAAAAATTTAGCCCATTATTGATCTCATTAAAATTTTGGGTTATTCATTAAAATAAGACCAAATATTCATTAAAAGTAAGAAAGGTGGCAAAGAAATCTGATTATTCACTATTCATTATTTTTTCTTCAAATCATTAAAAAAAGGATTATTCATTAATTTTTAGGCCCTCATTATTCACTATTCATTATTTTTTGGCTCATTATTCACTATTCATTATAAAAAAGGGCCATTATTCATTAATCATTATACCCCATCAAGACCCTCTTACATGTAGCATACGTTTGTTTCTTTGGTTTGATTCTTTATGTCCCTGTCAACAATTATTCACTTATGTCGGGACGGGTCTTCCTGGGTCGAACCAGAGCAAGGATTAATATGTCTTGCTCAAGGACACAACACAGTGGCGCTGGTGAGGCTCGAACCTGCAAGGCCGCAACCCCATCGGTCTCAAGTCAAGCGCTCTATCACCAAGCCACTGGCCTCCATGTAGCATAGGTTCAACAAGGGTTGTGCATTTCTGTCAGTTGGCATTTGAGTTTGCACAGCAGCTCCATTATTTCTCATTAGTATAATAAAGAAACGAGACAAGCACCTCACACAAAGTCCTATTTACTTTGACCAAAGTTTGAGAGCCTGTGGCTAGGAATATGTATAATTGACAAATGTATTTTTCTGTTTTAATTAAAGTCTAATATTCAGTGCACCCATCAAAATAAATATATTTGGAAAATATTGCATATACAATGTACATTCTACCATCATAAGTTTTAGGGGTAGGGTCTTTTTTGTGACCAACATTCTTTTGCAGAGAGCAACGACATCTAAATACATACTCATATATTACTTGCAGTCTAGTTTATTTCATTGTTTTTGGTGAATTAATATGATTTCCATAAATTTTGATCATTGCCTGTATATTTCTTATACATAGATAAAACCTGTTCAGTTTGTAAGTCAATCAGTCTGACCTGATCACTGAGGTGTATCATAACTTTGTACACACTGAAAACATGCCATTGTAAATGAATATTAGCTACAGAGTTATGCAAAATTACTGACTTGTAACTTGCTTTTTAGCAATTTCAAAGCCTCCCCCTTGACCAAGCATACTATTCGTATATGATACATGTAATGCAAAACTACAATTGTATGCAAAAGGAATCGCTTGATCAATGGGGAGGGGGTCACATCTCAAAACTATACTATGCACAATAAGTTTAGCAATTGGTTTGTATGGGTGAGCCCATCCACATCAGATCTCAAGTTTCATTTGCTGTTATGAAGCTACAAGCGCCAATCATCTGACAAGAATTTCCATTAAAAATACAGAATTACCAAACGCAGCGGCCGTGTTAAAGTGACGTTTAAATGTAAGACTAGTGTGTTACGTGGGTATTTCTGATCAGTAGGGGAAGCCGAAGCCATTTTCAAGCGATTGTACTGAAAACCAAAATAGCATAGCAAATGCTGACATTTTCTGAACTTTCTCAGAGAAATAAAGGACCAAGTTTTCACAATTTGACGTTTTTGTAAATGCTTTAACGTCATCGCCTTTAACGGTGTTTCTAGTCGTTTTGTCTTGAACCACATTAACAAGTAAAACTGTTTGATGCCTCCCAACACATTCAGACAAATGATGCATCCTCACGGCCGATAAATAAAATCTAACGTCACCTTTATCTCGCAAATGCGTCGCACCATTTTCCAGTAACTTAAGGTTTTTATCAACCATAAGATGAGTTACATTGTACGCCTATGACATCTTTGTAAACCGAGTCTCTGTTGAATTAAACACCAATTAACATTAGAAGTTAATCAAATGATGACTACGTTTTGACGTCATTGATGACATCTGATTTCTTCAGCAAGAAATCTCTATCACATCTGTCACATAACCAATAGTTTTTATAGGCGTATGATGCATAAGGAAGATGTAAGACCACCAAACGAAAAATCACATGCTTATCATTTTAGCATTACTTTCAACGGATGTGATTTTTGTTTACTGACTCCTACAACTCTTGCTCTCCCCAAATGCCTAATTAAAGGATGGCGTCTGTAAATTCGTGGTTTCATTTGCCTGAGATCCTGTTCTCGTCATTGCAATTGAAATTGTTCGATATTGCACAAAGATGAGCACAAAAAGATGCGAAACATAAGAAATTGCTAAACTTATTGCGCATAGTATATTTCTTTTTCCTGCAGGTTGAATAGCAGAAACAGTGTTTTGAACCCCTATTTTTTTAATCAGTACTTCTCCATGTAAAAAGCCATTTTCGGTTTAATTTGAGTGCTGAACCAATTATCCTCTCCATGGAAATATTTCCGTGTTCTTTGATGATGCATTCAGGAAATGTTCAGACGTGCTTGCGCAAACACTCATGTCTTTCCAGAGCCTTTCCTGTTTTGTACACACATACACACACAGTAGGTATTTCGATGAAGGCTCAGGCGATACTTAAATATACTGAAGGACCTTGAAAACGCACCACCTGCTAAAATGCTAATTTATGTCGAAAATTGAATATTTTCATTATGTGAAAAATAAAACTGACAGGTTCCGTCATTTATCTTGCATTCAATAAGAAAATCGAAATGCTGTGGCTTATGATTGCCGTGACGTCCCGATAATTCTGAGACAACTCAAATTCAAAAAGTCACAGAGTACCAATACCTTCCATTATGAACGAAAAAAAGTTTTCAAACCGATGTTTTTTCTTGAAAGCAAAAAGAAAGATAAAATCAAATCATGAAGTTTTAGGCCTCTGGCAACGTTCTTTACGTCTGCATGACGACATTGATTTTTTACTTAATTGGCCGTTACATCCTAAAGATCAGGAATAATCAAAATCTTTTTATTGCCAACAGATACTCCTCAATCAGTTACATAAAAGACAAAAGTGTCGCGACATGCGCGGACGTCACCCGTCTGTATTGATGTTTGAAAATTTAACACTGACGTTAGCAAAGAAACGCTGCGAGTGGGAGTGTATTAAAACAATTATTTCTGAAAACTTTAGTGTTTTTTTCCTGTCGTTAAGACATCTGGCTACCATCTAAAAGTGTTTGTTTTCAAATCGAATCAAAATCACATTTGTCAGACGACAATTGTTGAAAAACACTTACGTCGATATTACGTCAGAATGAACAGCATGAGCCAATCGAAATCATGACAAATCATGGTCCTTTTTGCAAGAGGATAAAATATGATAAAGAAAACATCCTCAAATCAATCATTTGGAAGAGACAGTGAATGTAAAATGGTGCGTTTCTAAAGTCCCTCAGTATAGCTTTACTTTCTAGCCATATTCAATATCAGCCCATGTACATGTATGCATTAAGAATGACTTTATGCATATGTGATAAGGCCAAATAAAAAAAAGTGTGATTCAGGTAACAGGTCTGAAAACTCTAGTTAGGGTAGGCACACATATTTTTTTAAGTATTTTTTTTCTGGAAAAAAAATAATTTTATGCATTTATAAAAGGCATTTCGCCTTTCAAAATGCATAAATTATCTTTTTCAGAAAACCAATAAATTTAGGTAGGGTCAGGTTACCCCAAATACAGGTATTTTACATTTGACCTAAGTAATAAAGTACAAGGAACTAGCACAAATGATTGTACTTGTATGTTACTGATGCGCCAATGAAAAAAGCAGCCCAGGTATCTGTCCAACCGTGGTATCAGTTCCGTTCGAACTTTTATTGCTCGATATAAATTCAAAGGTAACGCCATTTTCTTTCTTCACTGATTCACCATCGATCCCTTTGCGTGTGGGGCCCCCTTTTATAAGGACCAAGATAGTAAAAACCCTTTTAGACGGAATTCTCACGGGCTCAGAAAGGTATACGTCATACTTCTGTTTTGACGTATTTGTGTATATGGTTGCGTCAGTCTTTCGTATTTCTTCCTTAGTGTCATCGTATATATACACCTTAACTGTAAACATCTCTTGACCTCTTGCCGTACCGTAGATTTGAATGCCGTACAGAATCACAGAGCGGGACACGGTAAAAGATATGGCATCTGCTGGGCCATTCTGCTTCCATTCACCACTGCACGAGCCGAACCGAGTAACTCGTGCAATGCTTCCATAGTTGGGACTTCGTCTATCTGGTAGTGTTGCTAAGTCCTGTAACTTATCCTTAGCATTGATAGCTACCCTGTTTCTCGGTTTCTTGTTGAACCTGTTCGGTAACTGCTGAACTTCACCATGAAAATACTGGAATATAGAGAGAGTCTCATCATGCGTTAGAATATTGCCAAGAGAAACCTTATGTGTAAAATAAGTGATGTCCATTGTTGGGAACCGTATCAGAAACAAGAGATCGCCTAACATTGCCCGCCGATTTTCATCTGTCGGCTGCTTCTTGTCCTTGCGGCACTCTGCGTTCGCCCAAATGATACACCCCTCATAAACTTTGTCCTCGTCAGCATTTAAGTCACTTGGTTGTATTATCTTTTCAACACATTCTGTACAGAGCTCTCCAAATGCAGGTTTTGTTAGAACTTCGTTCCCGTTCAAGTTTATGAATCTTAGGCACTTGTCATACAAAGCGTTTTCACTGTAGATATGAGCTTGTTCCATAATTCGACAGACATTATCCGTACTCATTTCTGCCTCTAAGAAACTGAAGCATAAGTTGGAGAGACCTTGAAGTTGGAACTTCTTGGCGGCATATAGCATTGGCGTCACATTATCAGAGTGTATGTCGAACTCGTCTGTATACAGATACCTGAAATAGCGATTTATACTATCAATATGCCTTGGTTAATGATGCCATTTAAATGGCGTTTCACTGGCGTGTCGATGATGGCCCAACATGGAACTCTTGCTTTGTAGCTTTGTGATTTTTCAGGGGAGTTGGACCAGTATTGCTACCCCCCCCCTACATTTTTGTAATTTTAAGGTGGGGGTCAGGACCCTCTGTCCCACAATCTGGATCGCGCATGAAATGTGTTATCTGCTGATAACTTTTGCAAACAGATTGGACCCAGATCAGGCCTGGCAAAATGTTTGATCCAAACTGTTTGACACCCTGATGGTATCCCTGATTTTTCTCTCGAAAAAGCGTAGTTTGAAAAAAAAATCAGCAGGCGACAAAAGGCATGCACCATTTTCCAGTAGGCAAAGAGTTAAAAGGTTTACAACATGGTGATATTCCACACTATGCAAGGCGATAAAATACAACGGCATGATAAAAATCCAATGGACGTTCCGCGAAAATGCACGCGACGTAAACAAGTCAAAATTGAGTTATTTTTTCTGCTTTTTGCTTTACTGTAGAACGTATAGAAAGAGACATCAATGGAAAACTGTTCAGCATTATTGAAATAACCACTGTGTATATTTGTTCCCCTTGTGCAATATGCCAGAAATGAAATTTGGAAGTAATCTTAATGTCACATGATAAATAGAATCTAACATTCGTGCTCTTTTATTATTTGCGAAAAAGCGATAAAATGCGAGGCATGCTTTTCCTCAACTCGTATAATAAATTCAATAAAACATGAGCATTGATGTAAGATCCCCTATATAAAATAAAAATAAGCCGCGACATGAGATTTCCAACAATGTGGTATGTGCGACCAGCAAAGCCTCAGATCAGCCTGCGCATACGCGCAGTAGGATCAGAGCCTTTGCAAGTCGCTTGGATATTTTATGACTGTTGAGCTACTGACTGAACGTCATTTGGAACTTCTCAGCTTAAAATGAGGCTGCACATGCTCGTCTGAGTTTACACTTGTCAAAATGCCACATTGTTGGAAATCACATGTCACGGCTCAAATGTAAATATAAGACTGAGGTAGATTCCGTTTTTCAGGTGTTCATGTTGGTTGTCAATCATTTAGAACAGAACCCATGGTGTTCATCCTTTCAAACGGCCATCAATCCAGCTCCTTCATTGTATAAAATCATAACTGTGTTATGAAGAAGAGGGACTGTTTCCTATAAATGTGAGAGACCTTAAATTCAGCAAAAATCGTTTTTTCTAACCAATACATAATTTTAGAAATCCTAAAATGCTATTCGATAGCCTTGATATTTGCCTTAGACATACTTTAAATAGTGTGCCCTGACACATAAACTGATTCTATAATCTGTGTTAAAGTTAAAATAATGTCATTTTTCTTCTTTGCATATTTTAAATGGTCAAGCAGAGTACCCTCTTTAAACCGATATTAGTGTCGACAAGTTCACTTAGTGTCTCATTGAATAGCTTTGCCAGATTTTTTTAAGTTTTGCTCTCAAAATTAAGAAACAGAAAGTTGCGCTGAAATAGCTGGATTGGTTGCCAAGCTTTCATGACCATTCGAAAAATGAAATTCGTTTCTTAATTGTACTTACTGTAGAAGCTCTCTAAATATTGCTGGTTTTATATCCTGGACGTTTATCTTAACATCCATGTTCCCTAAATGTTTGACAAGCATCTTAAAGAGCTGGGCACTTCTGGCCATTAGTATGTACTTGTGGGCTCTTATTTCTTCCTTGGATTCACCAACCATGAACGTGACGTCACATGCAACCTCATAGCGAAGCATGTAACTATTGGCCTGTGCAACAGTTTTACCTGTCTGCCAGTCTTCCTGCAAAATAAATAATCAGGTACGAGGGGCATTTGGAAAGTTCTTAGCATGGTCTTTTATCTCAGTAACCGATTGACAAACCCTATCATGTTTGGTATCAGTTTAAAGAGCTTTCTTTCCTCTATGTTATGGCAAAAATTTCATGAGGATATTATACTGCAGACACGATAAATATTTTTGTGAATACATGTACTTTTTGTATACTGGAAAACGTAAAGTTTCAGTGGAAAATATAACATTTTACCTTTTGAAAAGTATGCAGAACATTAACAATAGTTCATGAAATTAGATAATTTTGTACCATTTGGTAGGCCACAATCTGGTACAGTTATTATACAATTATTATGATGAAGAAAAATGATCAGTTTACCTTACATGAGTTTGGGTATTGTTTCAAATTATTAGAAGTCAAAAACCGTGGTATACGTCGCTGTTACAGAAACATCTGTGCACGTCCAAAGCGACTGCACAAGACTGTTTCTGAACTAGCGTGCATGACCCGTTTATTTCATAACTGTTGTACACGTCCCGACGAGACTGCACGAGAAGAAATTTGATCATTTGCTTACATTTCTCTGTCCAACCTACTAGTCAAAACATAGGTGCATGTTTCAGTATTCGAGACCTCCGTGTATGTCCGACGAGACCACGCGAGTCTGTTTCGAAGACTGTTGTGCATGTCCTAGTTTTAACTTAAAACAACTACAGTGCATGTCCCTATGAGACTGCACGAGTGTGTTTCATAGAATAAAAATCAACTTTGGGTCGAAAGGAAACAGAATGAATTCATTTTCATAATTGATTTACAAAGTTAGAAAATAGTTATTGTCACACAAAAAATGGCATGTTTGGTATCAAAACAATCGCAACTTTATACAGAATCTGAAACAAAATAGTTTATTTTAGTTAGAACATGTTTTACTTTTCAACGCTAGATTTTAATTTATTTTGTACTTTTAGACCAGGATGTGTCTCCTTGATTGATGAGTCGAACCCACGCTTCTCGCAGGTGTTGACATCAATTAAGGTGTTCATATTTTAGCGTCTTACATTTGACGAACAATAGCGCTGTTCACACATGAGTCTGTTGTGCAAACATGCTCACGGAAGTTGATTTCACAACGTCTGCCATCCGCGTCCGTTTGCGGCGGCGCTATTGTTCATCAAAGGGATTATTCCTAATTATTAATATTAATGTTTTAGGACCGCCATATGTTTCTGCCAAGGCGATTGGCTAATACTAATATTTTAGAATATAGGCGTGTCTGTTTTTAGAATGAGAGAGATTTTGAATTAAGAGAAGGCAGTTAGGATTTACCAATTAAACGGGTAACACGTAATAAGTAAGTTAGGAATTACCAACTGAACGGTTAAGACATTATAGAGTTTGGATCTGCCAACTGAAAGTTTAAGACATTTATTCTGTCTTCGTAATTTTACCGAGTTTGAAGTTAAAGATTGAGAAACTAAGTTTAACGAACGCTTGGAATGTTCCAGCAAATTTATGTTATTTAAACATACATCTTGAAGTATTATACGATAATTAGGCGAACTTATATATTACATTTGTATTCATTATTCGAACATGTTAAAGTATTTTGAGCATTAAGTTTGGATATGTTAAACTGAGAAGAAGAAATTTGGAACTTTATATCTGTCTCCAGTGTTGTCATTTTATTTATTAAATTTTGAGCACGGATATACCGCTCACCACTCATGCTCATCACCATTGAACGCTAAGTTCCCCACCACACACCAAAGTGACTTTAAAATTTACATCATTAAACAATTAATGACCGAGTTGGATGTTTCTAATGACTAAATACTGGAACAGCAATACCAAAACCGTCTAGAAAGCAAATTTTTCTACTAAAAATAGCATGTCACAATTCACATATTTTGAAAATATATAACCGACAGTAGTTCAAAAATGCCATGCGTTGGTATTTTTGTCAAGCACACTTGATGCTATTTGTATTGAAACCAAAAGAAATTGTGTAAACCGGAACAAAGGGAAGATAACTCCTATAATCTTCCCATGGGGCAGAGTAAGTTTAGAGTTATGAGTTGATGTCCTGGTTCATTTCCATTGGAAATGGTGGCAAACAAAAAAAAGTAAAAATACCTTGAGAGTAGAAATCAATCAATTTTGTGGTAGTTAACGCGATACCATGAGAAGTTCTTATACCATCGACAAAATGTGAGGAGTTAAGTTACCCCACCCACTTCTTGAAAAGTAGGGATAGTGTTATTAGGAATAATTTTCTTGAATACAGAACTAAACAAGCCACACTTTTTACGCGACAAAATGATTGTTATGCATTGTTGACTACAAATAAATTAAAGAATATACTCAATAGGCATTTTTCGTGCTCCTGTAGTGACACAATTTTTAGTAAATGTATAATGAAAAATCGAAATAGGCCCCATTTTTGAAAGTTTACCATTTCTCTTTTAGTCAACATTTTCCGAATGTAAAGGTGTAAGTTGTGCAAGCAGTGATCGCATAATATATTTTAATAATAATTAAGTTGGCACCAAATCATTAATTTGTCAAACCATGATCGTAAATTAGGTCCCCAATCTTCCTTCGTTTTTTACAAATATTTTGCTTAAAATTTCAGCCAGTGTATAAACCCAACTCATTTTTAGCATGCGCTGCACGTGCATGCCGAGTCCTTTTTCGACAAAAAAATAAACCATCAAGTAGCCATTGAATTCTAGTTTTCAAAAATGTATTATTTGATAGCATTTTATCAACGCGTTATAAAGTTATGATGACATGCTAAGAACTTTCCAAATGCCCCTCGTACAGTGCTAGAATCTACTGGTAAATTTGGCCTTTTCGACGGATCAAAGGTTAGAAGAATCCATGGTGTAGCATCTGGATGAAATAACCGTTATATCCTACCTGCTTTCAGTTCAAGTTCGATAGAACGAACAGTAGATGTTTGGTTCAAAAATAACTGTTACAGTCTGAGTAGGCCTAACCTTTCACGTGCTACTGCGTAAACTCGTCCAATCTTTGATCCGCGTAACTAAGGTACCAGTACATGTACTTCGCAAAATACTTCCGTACACCGAATAAAATCGATTTGCAGTGGCGAATCCAGAGGGGTGTCAGATTGTTCGCTCGAACCCCTTCCCCTCCCTCCGTTTTTAAATATCCTATGAAAATGCAATAATTTGGTTTCAGCGAGACCAAATTATTTTATTTTCATAGGATATTTAACTAAAATGAGAGGGAATCAGCAAAGCGAACCCCACACCTTTATAAACATGAACCCTCTTTCCAGAAATCCTGGATCTAAAGATAAATCAAAAGCTTTGAAGCGTGACTCTATTTACAATATTGATATGTTGTTCTAGAAAAAATGATTTAAGGCGTTTATTTACATTTAGTATAAAACCTTTGATAAACACATGTGTCCCAGTCGGACTGGCTCATTTTACGCATTTTGCATCAATCGTTTGAAATAGAAAGACAGAGAGGTCATTGGTCAGAGGTCGTGGTACATCTGTAATTTGTTGCATTTTCATTAACAACAAAAGTACGGATTCATCACGTGAATATAGCATTTGGGTCCTGATCAGTTGGCTCCATCAGAAGCTGGCCGATCTAGACGTATCCATTTCAGAATTTTGAACAAAAGAAAATGATGTATTTACACATTGGAATTGCCTCTAGTTCCACATTATTGTGTGGCCGAATGTAAGAGGCACCAGAGGCTCTGTTTTGTCCTTGGGTGAGACACTTTATCCTCAGCTTAGTACTTCTAAGTCCTGGTTCAACCCAGGAAGACAGGGAAAAGTCCCGACATGATTGAAAAAATGTTGACTGGGACATAAAGCATCAACACAAATAGAAGCAAAAAAGCCAAATGTGTGCACGGTTGTAAACTTTAACTGTTTGTCTATTAGAAGTATCGTCTGCTGGTAGCCTTTGAAACAGTTTGGACCCAACGTCGGGCCTGATCTGGATCCAAATGTTTGAGACCATTATGGTTTACCTGAAATAATTTTCGAAAAAGTTGATTCTGAAAAAAGTCAGCAGACGAAAAGAAAATATGCAAAATATCCAAGCATGCAAAGAGTTTTAAAATATGAGCAGGTCCAACTGCACAAAAAGCTTACCTTTCTGAACATTGTGCGAGTCCCCAAAATAATTGAAGTTAACAGGTAACAATATGTTTCATTTATGTACAGATTTCTATCTACGTTCTGACATACCGCATGTTTGGTTCAATTTTTCAGAATCCCATCGATAGCTAGGAAAACTGTCTAAATGCTTTAAACGGTCTTTTGAGAAAACTTGAGAAGAACGAAATAAAATTTAATATTTGATCAGATAGAATTTCATACGTAAGTGAACATTTATACATTATGCAAGCTTGTCTATTGATTTAACAATGACAAGTATTATGTTGGCTAATTAGTATCACGCTTTACCTAATTAAGCTCTGCAAAGTCTCAAATAACTCGATTAAAAATTTAAATTTCATTAAAATGATTCAATGCCCTGATAAACTCGGAATGATCTATTCTCTTCTGAAAATAGAGTCGATCCAAATCAACTGGCTCCTGTAACGAACAGTTTAGTATTTTTTTTCCTGTTTTTACTAAAATACTAAGAAATATTGGATAATATGGTCAATTTTGAAAAGAACAGAAACATGAAAAATTACCCCGCATGCAAAGAGTAAAATGCAAATGAACTACATTTAAAGTAGTCTTACCATCTTCCAGGCAATACTGAAACGCTGTTACACCATGAGCAATCCCTTATCATGAATCTCTATTGTTATATGGCGTGACAATGAAACATGATTTCAATTAAATACAGATAAAACGTGTGGATTTAGCACTATGTAAACTCAATAAATTGTTTTAATGTTCGAAGGTCCATAGATTTTGCTGTCCAATATCACACAGGTAGAATCGCCTTAAGCTTCATAGCTTGGACCAATCGATTGATGTAAAGATAAAATCAAAATAAAATCCTAAGAAGGCAAGCAAACAGGGTCTGGTCAGACATTTCCTAGAATTTGATCTGGATCTTGTTTGTTTTGCACTGATGTTTCCTGTCCAGGTACTTCGGTTTGGTTCTTTGGTTTGGGACTATTTTGTTTGGGTAGGAATTTCCTGTTTCTCAGGCAAAGGTTAATCATGGCAATGGCAACTTTGCCACTTGACTATAATTGATGGAGACAATGGTATAAATCGATCAGAAAATCGAAGCAACAATCAGAAACTTCCGTATTGCTATTTCAATAGGAATTATTAAATCCTCTGATTCTCTGCGGACATCATAAATTGCTGACGGAGCAGCGTGAGGCACACTAATGATGAACTCTTTTAGTCAAGGAGCTAAATTTTTGAAAATTGACTTGGCACAATTGTCCAGCCAGAAAAGGTTTGACTTCCACAACATTTGTCGGCACGTTGTACAGTCAAATTGTGGTAACAGTTTTTCACGAGGAGCCATTTTGTACACGTACCCAATTTTTACTATAAAAAGCCCCCAACAAAATTGCGACAATTTAATTAGAAATGGTATCCAGGTGGTATCCCGATGGTGCATACAGTCGTTCTTTATAGTCAAAGCCTCGATAAGGACCTAAACAATTATGAAAATAAATTGTTGACATCCAGAAGCACAACTTTTAGGTTATAAATGTCATTTACGTTATATCTTCAATTACACCTGATAGAATCAATTAATTTTGGTCAAAGTTTAATTTATATGGGTATATAATGGGTATATAAGTTTTACATACCATGTTTTGAAAAGATAATTACCCGACTGTTTCAAAATTGCATACATCTTGTTTCTATCATAATTACTTTAAGGAGTATAAGCTGTTGAATATGATTACCCCAAATAAATAGGTGAATATGGTTAGAACCATTTCATTCGCAAGTTAGCATGTAATACCATCTGCTGACTTTTTAAACCATAATTGAGCATTCTATCGATACACATAAATAAAAAAAGCTATACTTAACTGCGTTTCTGGTGTAAAGTTTCATATTTTGAAGCTTATATGACAATAACATGTAACGTACATTACAAACTTTAAGACTTCCTATATATATTGCTAAATACCTTATATTATATTACAAATGGTTGACAAATGGTATTATATTTATTTTCAAACATGTTTTGTTTTAAATTTATAACAAGACAGCAGTTTGTTCTAAAAAAGTATCAGTTGTTATTAATTTACTATATCTATAAACATTTACATTTGTAATAAAGCAATTTTTTGAAGTTTTCATCCCCACAAAATATCATTTTGAAGCATAATTTTGCTATGTTCTGTCGTTACGGAGGACATGTTACGGGAAAGAAGATGAATCATGACGGAAGAGAGTAGTATAAGTTACTCAGAAAGATGATTAGTAGCATATTACTTTTTGTTCGTTTGCAATAACAATCATCTGAAGATCGTAAATACATTGAGTGTTTAAGTGTAGATGTGTTAGGCCTTGAGCTGGCTATAGACCCCTCTCCCCCAGTGGGAATTTTGTACACTATAATTTTCTGAAACTACATTATATAAGACACAAATAAAAGATGTTAGCCCTCTGAGAGTGGCAGCGTTAACGTGTAACATCACGTTATATACGTTATCCCCCAATATAGCATTAAACGTCCCTGATAATGTCTCAACCATGACATGTTCGTACATATTTGCATGCTGACACAGGTTTATGAACTCCTTATAACACAGTTACATATTTTTAGTATTAATTTTATACAGTTCTTGAGTTATTACCGTTGTATACGTTACTTAGTGTTTCCTGCGTTATTTCAGAGTATCGTTATGGTATTTATTGACTATACGTGTATTACATCTGTCACAGAATATAGTAAATCTATAAGGCTGCTACTTAAATGATTTAAAGTTCTTTATTATAATCGCTTACACTATTTTTAAGGCCATGTTATGTATGTTACCTTCAAAATAGCCTTAAACATTCAAGTTAATGTCTCTAACAAGCCCTGTTTATACTTATTTGCATGATGGCACTGGTTTGTGTACTTCTTTTAACAAGGTTTACCTATTTTAAGTATTCATTTAATAAATGCATTGAGCTTTAACTGATATGTGTGTTACCAAATGATACATAAGTTATTCTGAGTATCTGTATAGCAGTTGTTGACTATACATGTATAAAGTCTGTCAGAGAATTTAGAAAATTTATAAGGCTGAAATAAATTGAGGTACCTTATTAATTTATGGTGACATAAACTAATAATATAATGTGATCTATCATTCTTCACTGTTTGCTCACATAAACAGTTGATACAATGCATTCAAACAGGAAGTTCTGAAAGACAGTCACTGTGAAATAGCTCAATTCTGGGCAAGGTATATGGATATAATTCAGATGGTGTTGACACTGATTAGGGCTACAAGGAAAACAACTTTGAATTGCATGTCAGCTCTATCTGTATGCCTTGTTCCCAATGTTCATTGCAAACGATCACAACAACTATGCACAATATGTACCTGTGTAACTGATAACACTCATAAATTTATCTGATACACATCACAGATGCAAAGGACTTCATCAACAAAATGGGTTTAGTGTGTCACATCATTGGTTCTTTGCTTGAGAAATGCTTTTGACATAACTATCAGGCGAACAATAAAGAGGTATTATAGGCTTCAGCAGCTAGAACTACGCTTCGTACTACAGATGGAATGGTGTATTACTCATCACATCAGAGCTCAATATATTGAAACAACTCTTCAATGCACTGAAATGAAATACTCAATCTGCTCAAATGCATAGTAGAACGAGTACTAGAGGCAGTTTCAGGCTTCACCAATCCTTTTAGTTCTAGTTTTGAAGACAATGAATTGTACTTTTTGTCGTTCGGTGTTCCTGCTAAGCCTGGCACAGCTAAGGATTTTATTGAGGCTGATGACATTGGCCAGAAGGCTGTTGCAGACTTCATTGACTCACTTTTAGTTTGAAAAACCTGTCTTTCACAACCCTTTAAAATGCTACAAGCTAATAAAGTTTTAAGGCTTGTGAGGTCAAGCAAGAAGAAATTGTCCGATTTACAAAACGTAAACAGCCAGATGAGAGCTTAAAAGAGCCTCCTTGGTCAGCATGACCTTCTTTCTATTGAAACATAATGTTGACCTTGAGTTGACACTGCCAATTCTTCTGGGACCTGTACCATGGTCACTGTCAACTCCTGATAGAATTTCCATCTAAACTGACAAGTCCAAACTTCCGCATGGCTTGCAATCACATTGGATTGGCCATGTTGTGCTGCTCATAACTTTGATGTTAATGCCGTAACTACAGAGCATAGTAGCTTTTCCTGTCACCTTCAAGGATCTGATGGCACCAGTATTCAACCAGACACTAAAAGCAGGGCATGTTGGCTTTGTCACTGATACAAAAACACAATGTATAAGCAGCAGTCTATTACGTCTTACAAACGTTCTCGCAGAGGATAAACTGGGTGTTTTGTTCAACAATGGTGAATGCAACAAAAGGTGCACCTTCTGAATGTCAACAACATTGGCCAGAATATGGGGGAAGAGATCTACAGTAATACACTGTTTAACAGATTGTGACACTACCAATGTGCTGATGTGTTAGTACCATGGAAAGGTTATTCCTATCAAACTGATAGAGAACCCCTCCCCCACTAGTTCATCAACATCCTAAGCAGGGTAGGAAAACAAATAAAGAATTACTCTAGGCACTCATCAGTGATATGAAACCCTAACATGTGCTATTTATGTAATTGTAAATAAGATGCAGTACAACATGTTTCTGAAAAAAGTACCAAAGCCATACACATATACTGACTATTTCAAATGGCATGAACATGAGTTTACCTCCACCCTGCTTTTCTGTCCTTAAGATGTACATACAAAGATTGAACTATTTTAAAAGTCTTTCCCATGAAAACAATGAGGCTTTCCAGATAAGGATAGATGTGTGGAAAATACATGGGAAGGAAATCTAGTACCTCTGGGTGAAAGAAAACTTGATTGTACCATAACAAAACAGCCACAGAATTATATTTCACATTTTGTGTGATATGGGGCTACCATGTTCAAAACTCAACAACTGAAACCTTATAAAAGATAGAAACATAATTTTTGCAGTTTCCAAAAGGTACATAAACATTCTTTAATACAAAATGAATTAGTAAGCACAATCACATTAGAAAATATAAAACTATATTAGTTTCATAAATCATTTATATAGGAATAATGAAAAAAGCAACATACATAACACTTTGGGGTGCATATTTGTTTTCAAAGGTTCATATCTGTGATGCAAAAAAGCTTACTTAGATGATATAGCCAATTTGGAAATCTTACCTTATGGTTTGCACTTTTCACAACTCATGTCATTTACTAACATTATCAAAGATGTTGATGGGTAATACATATAATTGGCTGTTACAAGGTAATGGTGCCATTAAAAGAGTGCTAGCATATTGCAAAATCCTTGCAAGATGAACCTGATAGAGGATTAATATTGTGTATAGGAAAATTCTTTAAACCCTTGGATAGTATACGGAGATTTGCTCTATAACTTCTACCTGATAGGTTTCTTTCATCTTTTAAGTTGTTACTCGCACATTGCACTGTATGATACAAACTTTCCATGAGTACGATGTTAACTATATTTGATGTCATTATAAAAACAAAGAGGGTTTATGGTAGTTTATGTTTTGAGTTACGTTCTCAGCAAATGAGCCAGGGTAAAAAGAATTACATGGACCTGCGCCAGCATGCAAAAAAGTAAAGCAGGTCGTGTTGGAGACCATATCTTGAATGTTTAATGGTATTCAGAGAGTAACGTATGTAACCTGGGCTATAAAAATTAATTGTGGAAGACACCATAATGAGAAACTTAAATTCATTTGAATAGCAGCCTTATAGATTTACTATAAATTCTATCGACTGACGGATGTTATACATGTATAGTCAAAAACTGCCATACTGATACTTGGAAATAACATGGAACACTAAGTTATATATACAACGTCAAAAACTCAAGACATTTATAAAATAAATGTTAGAATTATGTAACTGTGTTATAAGAAGTTCTTAAACCTGTGCCAGACTTCAAAAAAAGTGTGAATATGTCATGTTGGAGACATTATCAGGAAAATTTAATGTTATTTTGCGGGTAACGTACGTAACATGATGTTACCCGCTAACGCTGCCATTCTCAGAGGGCTAACATATTTCATTTTGTGGCTTATATAATGTTGTATCTGAAAATCATAGTGTACGAAATTCCCCCTGGGGGAGGTGGGGTCTATAGCCAGTGCGAGGTCTAGAGAATTACATTTGACATTTTGTGTGATATGGGGGTACCATGTTCAACATCTAATAACTCAAAAAGTTTATAAGATAGAAACGTAATGCTTGCAGTTTTGAAAATTAATAAAAAATCTTTAATATAATACCAAATTAATGAACATAAACTGGTTTCAAAAAAATTAAGACAAACTATATTAGATGCATTTATCATTTAAAAGGGGGTTCAATGAAAAAATGTAACATACACTACATCGGGGGTGACTATATTTGTTTTCAAATGTCAATATCTGTGGCACAGTAATAGCTTACTTAGAAAATATAACCAATTTGGAAAATTAACCTTATTTTTTGCACTTTTCTAAAGTCTTAAAAAGAATTTTAATTATCAAACATTTTGTAGGGTAACGTATGTAACAGGCTGTTACAGCTTAACGCTGCCATTGTCAGAGGGCTAACATGTAGCAAGACATTGGGCTTAATGAAAAATATGCTCTACAAAATTCCCCCCGAGGAGGTAAACTATGTCCCGGAGTAAATAGTCGCGCGTCAAACACAGTAAATCTCTCCTCCTTATTAACGAGCACAGTCAACAACAGCCTGTAACAAGAATACAATTGAAAGGAGTGGGTATATTTCTGTTTCTGATGTCAAACCAATGTGACGGTTGTAGTCACGTGATAGTACGTTTGTTCAACGTACTAGGTATACGGTTGGCTGAATATGCAAATTTGAATGGAATTCTTAATTCAGGCCATTTTCCAGCTCAGTGGTCCCAAGGTATTATTGTACCGTTATTTAAAAAGAATGATCCGAATGATGTTAATAATTATAGAGGGGTCACTTTGGTTAGTTGTTTTTCAAAAATCTTCACTGGTGTATTAAATAAGCGTCTAGCTGATTGGGCGGAAAATAATAATACTACCTCAGACGCACAATTTGGTTTTCGTAGAGGGCGGTCAACAACTGACGCGGTTTTTGTTTTACATGCTGTTGTGCAGAAGGTTTTAAATGAAAAAGGGAGATTATTTTGTGCTTTTGTTGATTTTAGAAAGGCGTTTGATAGTGTATACTTAAATGGGTTATGGTTTAAGCTCTTTAAACTCGGAATTAACGGTAAAATGTTAAGAATTTTAAAGGATATGTATAATCAGGTTAAAGCTTGTGTTAGGGCCTGCAATTCTTATTCTGATTTCTTTGAATGCGCTATTGGCCTGAAACAAGGGGAGGTAATTTCGCCTTTACTTTTTTCCTTGTTTGTTGACGACTTGGAGCTATTTTTACAAGGTGACCCAAATTGTGGTCTAAATTTAGATGATATTACTTTCATTTTGATGCTTTTCGCAGACGATATGGTTATTTTAGGCAACAGTATAGCAGATTTACAACATGGCCTTGATCTTTTGCATATTTACTGTTCTAAGTGGGGATTACAAGTCAATACTGAAAAGACTAAGGTACTGGTGTTCAGAAAAAGGGGGCGGTTGAAAGAAAATGAGGTTTGGACATACAATGGCATACATTTAGAAGTAGTAAATGATTTTAACTATTTAGGCACTGTATTTAATTATACTGGTACGTTTGCTTTAAATCAGGAAATGTTAATTGGGAAGGGTTTAAGGGCGATGAACTGTCTTTTATCCAATACTAGAGGTTATCACTTAAGTCCTAAAGTTATGTGTCAGTTATTTGATGCCTTTGTGGGATCCATCCTTAGTTTGACGTCTGAAGTTTGGGGTTTTGGAAATTGTAAATCCATAGAAAGAATCCATCTTAAATTCTGTAAAACAATACTGAAGGTTAGGTCGTCCACTTGTTCTTTAGGAGTTTATGGTGATTTGGGGCGATACCCTCTATATATACAAAGGTATGTGCGTATCATAAAATTTTGGTGTCGTATTGTATCATCGGATAATATTCTTGTGTCATATCTCTATAATAATATGGTTGAAGCTTGTGGTAAAGGTGCGAAGAACTGGGCTAGTAATGTAAAAACATTGTTGGATACTTATGGTTTTTCATATGCTTGGTGTAATCCGGGTTTGATTAATCTGAAAACTTTTCACTTGCTGTTCAAAGAAAGAGTTATTGATGTATTTAAGCAGTCCTGGGTTAATGATATAAATCGGAGTAGTTCACTTATGTTATATAAAGATTTCAAAGGGGAGCTGGTGTATGAGCGCTATTTAGATATATTGCCATATAAGCTCAGGATAGGTATTTCCCAGCTAAGGTTGGCTGCCCATCAGTTACGCATTGTAACGGGACGGTACTCACAGAATAGAGTTGACCGTGCGTTACGCCTTTGCACTCTTTGTAACGGCTCACATATCGAAGATGAGTACCATTTAGTTGCGATTTGCCCAGCTTATAACCAGTTACGAGAAAAATACATCCGACCATATTATTACAAGCGTCCAAGTGTGTATAAATTCACTCTTTTGATGCGAAGCACAAATACTAAAATAGTGAAAAATTTGGCTAAGTTTGTATCCGAAGCATTCTCTTTCAGAAATACTCTTGTTAATTAATTGCGTACGGTAAGCGATGTATACCTGTACCAGTCGACTAGCCATGGTAGCCACTGATAGCGGTAGACATCGATACCAGGTAACATTTGACGTGGAGTTGTTGTATGGTGGTGATGCATATCTTTTAATCCTTTTTTATTTATATGTCTTTATCCTTATTACGCACGGAATGGTTTTGCCACAGTGGTAAAATCAGTCGGTGGGTTATAATGAGTGATAGAAATTACCCCCATATACCTGATGAGCGTAGTATACATTGTTATCATTGCTTGCGAGCGTGGATGCTCGCTAGAACAGCCTCGCCGAGACAGTCTATCGAGCTTACGCGACGCATTCGGAGCAAAAATCTTCACCCTGGAGCTCCAATCACATTAAATGACATCTACTTATCCTGCTGTCTGCTGAAATCTTATGATAATTCTTTGGCCACAAACAGTGAGGACCCAGATTTGACTGCTCCGATAGGAGCGATCTGATCTGTGACCAAACTGTTTGCATATGTACTTGACAAATAAATATTAATAGAAAATATACGTAGCGGACGAATTGTGCAGACAACAGCTACGGATGTACTATTGCAGACGCTTCAGGGTTGATAATGCCTCAAAATAGGCATACCTTGTAAATATGAGAAGAAAACAAACATGTAACACTTACCACTACTTGAATGTAATCTCTTTTTCCATGCTGATTTTATATTGCTTTGAACTTTAAGGGCTGTAGCTATATACGACATTAGATGTTTATTTTTGCGATCTAAACACTTCATACATTGTTGACTCAGACGAAATGCCGCAAAAGTCGGTATTTCGTCTGAGTTTACACTGTCTGGTTTGGAAAGTATTACGCACACGGTATGAATAAAATTCCTTTATGATCAATACACAATTAAGGCACGGGAATCTTGCACAGGTAAATGTGATTTTAAACGGGGCGGATCTAGAAGTGTTTTTCATTGCGCAAAATCTAAAATATATTTTCACAGGTCAATATTCTGTTAAAACGTGGAGTCTTTAAAACAATATTTAGCCTTAGTCTCAGCTGACATCGTATTTATTTATTTATTTATTTATTTATTTATTTATTTATTTATTTATTTATTTATTTATTTATTTAAATATTTATTTATTTATTTATTTATTTATTTATTTAAATATTTATTTATTTATTTATTTATCTATCCAGAAAATGTTTATTGGAAAACATGTTGAATTATCCATGAATTATCGAAATAATAGGTGGTATCCTAAGATATTTTCTTGTATTTTACAAGATTGAATCTTGGGATTATAACTACTATCACTATATGTTATCCTTTGATCCCCTCTTGTATTTCGTTTCGTCAAGATCGGATCTAGGGATATACATACACTATTTTCTAAACAAAATAGGTATCCTATAGCTACTTTATTCTTTTACATTTGAATTTATTTTTTTTACTTACTAAAATTCGATTTCACAAGTAGAACTGGACTCAGCCTCCAGTTAATACAGCTATAATGATTGATAGTCTGACTGAACAATTAGTTTAGTAACGTTATAACTTAAAATAGTAAATTTATAGTTAAGATTTATTTTCACAAAAATGCAACTTTTGAGCTATAATCTGGAGCACAGACATCTTTTTGCTATATATTGTGAACATCTATAACTTTGTGTCAAATCCATGTATACATTTATTGTGACCTTGTAAAAATCTTTTGTTATATCAAAGTATGTATGACGAGAAACTGTAGAGTTTAAGTCAATAAAATATATGTTCTGTTCTGTTCTATGTTCTGTAACAAGAATACAATTGAAAGGAGTGGGTATATTTCTGTTTCTGATGTCAAACCAATGTGACGGTTGTAGTCACGTGATAGTACGTTTGTTCAACGTACTAGGTATACGGTTGGCTGAATATGCAAATTTGAAACCCTGTAGTTTGTGATACAGGTCAAAGTAACAAACCACCCTTGGTGGTTGAGCATGATTATCCACTGACAGGATCTGTAGGCTTTTCGGCTAACGTTACATCTGGTGGTAGCAACTACCAGACCGGAGTTGCCTTTCCCATGTATTTCCAGGCCAAGTCTCGGGTCGAGACTTCTCGGAGTGGAAAGTAATGTAGATGTAAAATGCAAATCAGAAACCCTGTACACTGAACCGAAGTTCTAAGTAGCCACTTTTCAATTTCTTTTTATCTGACTAAGCCCTAGTGATATTGTAATGAATTTTTGCCCAAGTATGTGTATTGTAATGAACTAAAGTTAAGGGGTGTTTTGGAAGAGTTTTCTATCACTTCACGATTTTTGGGTTTAAAAATGCAAAAATCAAATTTTTGAAGAAAATAAGTGTTTTGAGTGAAGGTTTTATCAAATTCAAGTATAGGTAATTGCAAACCTGCCTAGTCGACTTAAAAAAACATCAAACGCTTGACATTTTGCTTATGACAGGTTTTTTTATGAATTTTTGAAAATTGATAATTTTCCGAATTTTCCGAAATTTTCGGAAATCATCAGCTGCACATACTCATATCATTGTATGTGTTTTATTTTACGTTAATATGTTGGACAAAACACCATGCAACTTGATGAGCCCATATTCCAATGATATTTTTTACCAATTTGGTATCCACTTCCGCGTTTAACGTGAAACTTTAAAGGTCATTTAAATGGCATTTGTTAAAGATTTCTTTTAATTTTTAAGCAGAACAATGACGCCAATGCATAATAAAGAACCCCTGAAAATTGCACTACTGTGCCGCAGATAATAAAACGTACAGAGCAATGCAAAGTGTGTATGCAAACTGCATGGTTAAGCTAAAAATGATTTGATTAAGTTGTTGACCGTGGCTGTCTTCATGTTAACGTAGAAGAGAAATGGAGTGTTCAATTGTCAAAAAATCTTTGATTCTTTTCATCTTATATCACAGCTGTTATAAACATCTTCAAACTAATTAAAATATAAATGGATAGCGTATCTGATGAATAGTTTATACCACACTGAAAAGTGTGACTTTTTGAAATGATGGTACCTTTACTCGGACCTCGTCTGTGCAAGGTCTACCAGACATTTGGAAATGACATAATTTGCAGAGTCTCAACAAAGCCTTGGACCTTCTTATAGAATTTAAATTTTGTGAGAGCGATTTTTACTTTCTGAACAGGAGCAAAAGTTGTATGGTGGCTACTTATAACTTCGGTTCAGTGTAGTTTGTGATACAGGTCAAAGTAGCATATATACGAAACAAACCACCCTTGGTGATTGAGCATGCTATTCCAATGACGGGGCGTGTAGGTCGAAAAGGCTAACGTTGCACTAATTGCATATTTTCAAAAGAGCACGTTTCCTTCGAAGTATTCTAAGGTTGATTCTTAAGTTAATTTTCTTTTTTGGCTTTTTAAATTAGACGAATTCTTCAACGTTAGCTGAACCATCGTGCTTCATATTTGAAGTACACTATCTACCACGACAAACAATGAATTATTCAAACCTGGTAGATCAATAGATAAATATACTGATTTAAAAGAGTTCATTTTCCAATTATCAATACCTCGAATATTTGTTAGAACAGAAAATTGATATAGCACTCAAATGAGAAAAATAGAGGATCTTGCATGAGTGCTCATGTTTTATTGAATTTATTTAACGAGTTGGGGAAAAGAGATAAAATGCGAGGCTTGCCGAGCATTTTATCTCTTTTTCGCAACGAGTTTAATAAATTCAATAATACAAGAGCACGAATGTTAGATTCTATTTATCATATGACAAATACTTTGAAATCTCATTTCTGGCGTAAAAACGTTATAATTTTGACATTATGTACGCAACGTTGTTATGGACGTCATAACGTTTCCCGAAAATCGATAAACCACTAGTGGTTTACAGATTTTATTGCATGGTGTTATTTCACTCCAAGACGCGACGTCATATGATAAATAATGGTATTGTTTATGTACTTACGGGTATATTGATTCATTATCCCATAATCCCTTGACATTTTCATTACTAGAAAATCCTTTTTTCATTCTGGATGCTGGTAAACAGGTACTGTGGCAAACCGTGAAGACTCAGATGTATTGCTGCATAAGGCAGCATTTCATCAGTGTCTAAACTGTTTGCTAGAATAAAACAATATTCAGGGAGAGAATACATGATTTTAACGAAATTTTGGCATGTGACCCCTTAAAGTACATATGTAATTGTCAAATCCATACTTACTGTATCAATATGTATGGGATGATCTAGCAAGATAAAATCATAGTTAAGAAACATACTTAGAATGAAGATTTACATAAATGCTTAACCTCAGTTTCTAAAAAAACATTTGTTGTGAATGTACACTGATGGCTGAGAATGGTTTACCCCCCCCCCCCCCCTAGGGAATTTTGCAGACATATCCTTTCTTGTCGAGAATTTCAAGCTGCGTCTTTTAAGAGATGTTTGCACTCTGTAACGCCTGGGCGTTAGTCTCTGACAGCCTGTTACATATGTTACCATATCCAATTTAGAAAATAAAAATAAAAGTTTGAGCTACAGAAAGAAGGCATTAACTTGCAAATGATTTAAATTTTCATAGAGTCTGAATGCTGGCTACCTTAGCTTCACATAAAAACTTTTGGAGAGAGATTACGGCTTCCTAAGGTGTTATGCATTTTTTTTAAATTAGATTACCCTTCAAAAATGATAATTGTAACAAATATCATTTACTTTTACAGCTGATCTGTGCATTTTTCAAGATGAGGTATTCTTTAGCTCTGACTATGTGGGGGCCATGAGCCATTTTTCTTTATTTCATCATAATGTGTCAATTTGATTTGATTGTTTCTCTGTGATGATACATTGCATTAGTTAGAAAGCCTCCATGCGAGCTGAACAATTTTGTGTTTTAACAACAACATAATCTAGGGCGAAGATTTAGCGCTAGTAAAATGCATTTTAGCCCCCTGGTGGCTTAGGTTGCTGTCCGCTCTAAGGCGGTGGTTCTGTTGTTGTTGATCTATTGTTTAATGTACTTCCCATTGTTTTAGGGAGTTTTGTGTTTGTCTTTGTTATGTAATGCATTACTTTGTGTACATTCTAGTTTTGCAATTATCTTGAAGAGGAAGAGAAAGCTGATTGCTTTACTATTATTGTCTTACAGATGTATTGTTACTATAAATGTTCTGTGGCTCTTCCTCACGGTGCCGTGAGTTGGTCTGCAGTATGTGATTGTGGTATTTCCTGATCATACTCACTTATTTTTTGATATAATAAATGAGCATGGGAATTGTCTTGACATTATCCTTTTTGATGACACCGTCAGAGGCAGTTCTTTTCTATTTCAGCCTTTTCAACAGATCATGAAACGGGACAGCCTTATCAACTTGTTTACTCTATATAAACCATCCACTGAGCACAATATAGACCTACTGGCTGTCATATTCTACCAATAGTCGTTTTTATAAAGCAACAGCTAATGTTATACCTGCAAAAAACTCAGAAATCAATCAAAGGGTTTACATTCTTTTAAGGCTTGCTTCAATGTACTGACAACAAAACAATGAACCAATAGCATACGTAATTGATGGCAATGTCCAACTTCATGTCCTTTCTCATATACCAGATACCTTTCAAGGTGTAACAGAAATGGTATTTGACCGTCTGTCAAAAACATCAAAGAGTCAACATTGTTACAGATATATCTAAAGAAACCTCAATTAAGTTCTTTAGGCGCATCAAAATACTTCTGATCTAAGACCCAAAGACCAAAGGGCTGGAAAGGTTCCGTGGCAAATGATGTAAAGAAAAAGCAGCCTTTCAAATTTCTGTTTGACCAATGGCAGAAATCTTAATGTACATGTATGCTAAGAGGTACATGGTAGAGACATATATTTTGCAAAATCACTTGACTAGCACGGATGCAGAGACACTTGAAAGGAAGAGACATATACCATCCATACTCCATTGTATGCATATATGTGAAACAGCATTAAACACTACCCATATTTAGTTAAGTGTTTGATCGAATGACACTGACATGCTGGTTCTGCTTTTGAAGAATGCGAAGGGTTTAAGTTATAGCTCAGTCATTTTGTTTTATACTAGCACAGGCCTTACATACAAAGAAAATTCAATTAAGTCCTTAAAGAGCAAAAGATGAGGAACATAGGAAACACTTATAAGTGATGTTTGTCACAATTGCCAATTTCAAAAAGGTGACTCTAATTAATGTAACGCGCACCATAGGAAGGTGTTTTTGTTAAAAAGCTTTCATATGTATTAAAGGTATTCAGCATGCAAACTACATAAATAATTCAACTAAATAGATAATTTAATGTCTTCTTTCTGTAACTCAAGACTTTAAATTTACTTATTCTTAATTTGATATGGTAACATATATAAAGGGCTATTACAGGCTAACCTCCTGGATTACAGAGTGCAAACATCTCTTATTTGATGCAGCTTGAATTGTTCTTTTAGATAGGCTATGTCTGCACAATTCCCAAGGGGATGAGATGGAACAGAACCATACTGAGTTTACAGTCCTAATACTATGTGAAGATTCTACTGGTTGTGATGAAATAGGTGATTATTTTGCCGCAGAAGCAGACACAATGATAGACATTGTATGTGAGGTTGACTTGAATAAAGATTGGTTTTGATAATTATACTAAATAGGAAGCTATATTAAACTGTCTCATTTAAATGTGAAACTATGATTTTCTATTTGTATTTCTATATATTTAGTATTATACACACTAGGAAATATGTGATAAAATATTATATATAGCATCTGGAAGACAAGTCCATGGGCTAGATATCAGCAATGACTATAATTTCTAGGATTAAGGCACCAGAGGCTAGAGAATTATTGGAAAACATGTGAAAAATGGTATTTTTTTCTGAAATACAATCGCTTACATCAAGACAATTTCCTTGCTTTATTATGCCATTTAACATATGTTACATACACTTTGATAAGTGCTCTGATCCTGGTGCCAAACTTGCAAATATATGATTCTTTGAGACATTAGCAAAACGGTCCCAAAAATGTAAGATATCCACCATTGTCATATATTTTCATATTTTTTTCAATAATATATATCAAAATTGGCTACTTAAAATTGGGGGTAGGGTTATTTAACAACTGATATAATTTGTTTGTTTGATTTGAATGTTTACGTCCACTCAACAATCTTTCAGTTATGCGGGACGGTTCTTCCTGGGTTTAACCAGTACTAAGCTAGGATAAATGTGTCTTGCTCAAGGACCACAACGCAGTGACGCCGGTGAGGCTCGAACCCGCTACCCTTCGGTCTCGAGTCAAGCACTCTACCACTGAGCCACTGCGCTCCCTAACAACTGATATAAGACAATATATTTAAGATAGAAAAGCAAACTTTGTGTTTCTATTAGTCAAATAAATAGACATAGTGGAGCGGGAAATGACAATAATCATGCACATCCAGATACAAGCATGAAACTTGGTAGAAATGTTCATTAGCATGAGTTATTTGAATTTTCCTCGTTAGCCTATCGAAATTGGTCAATTATCAAGATGGCGGCGCTAAAATCCAAGATGGCCGCCACAATAAAACTTTAACTCCTGAAATGAAGATTTTAGATTATACAAAGAAATAAAATAACATCTAAATGGTATTATTGGATAAAATACATCATAAAAGGGTAAAGGTTTTCTTGAAATTAGCAAATGTTATTTGAGAATATGGGTTAAATGGGGCCAAAATGGGGGAAAATTAAGCAAAATTGGATAAAAATGTGGTGTGCCATCAAACAATGGTAGAAATGCAACTAGATGTCAATTTGCTTGTCTGATCTACACTCCTATTATAAACTATGAATTAATTTTACCTATTATAATTATTGTAGGTAAGATATAATGGCCAGATAGTATAAATGCGGGTCATTAGGGTAAAATGCAAATACATTTGATAAAATTTTCTCCTTTTTGAACTACCATATCTTCCAAGTAAACCATGATTGTAATACTAGACAATGCATACTGCTTGGTACGATAAATTTTGTATTAATGATAAGGCTTAAAAGAATATAGTGTGGTTGCTGTTCTCCTACCTACCCTATCAAAACATTAAAATGGCCTTTAGGGGAAAAACTAAAACAGGCATATTGGAAATTTTGAAGCCGTTTTCTGTGTTAAACGTTACACAATAAAATAATATCCTGAACTAACTACCATATAAAGGTTTTGGGCTTAAAATAGTGTAGTTACTTCATTTAGGCTTTTTTTTTATAATACCTCCAGATTTGTTCACTCAAACTCCATATGCACTATTTTAAAAATAGTCCGTAGAATAATATAGGCCGTCATCATGTTTTAATGATATGTCTTAATTTAATATTAGAGCCTACCTACCTACCCTAGTTTTTGTGGCATGAAAAAGTAAACACAAATGTATTCATTTAGGCCTATCATTAATTGAGATGATAAAAATGATAATAATAACAATACAAGTAATATTATATGATAGCAATAAGAATAGTAAAGAACGTTAAAGCATAATTATAAGAAGCTCATAAGTCAATATTTGACTCCTAAACATACGCTGTGGATGGATTTGCTACTAAATTGCTTGTCCACTATAGTCCGTGCTCAATACGAGTAGGGTGACAAAACAGATTTACAGTTAGAAGTGTGAAAGAAAAGCCTATATTTGTCCAATGAGGTGAATAAAGTACCATAATGTGAACAACTACGTAACTCTACTCTTATCGAGCATGTACTCTACCTGTTTCTAAGTCAACAGTAATATCTCGCTGATATTGCAAACATGTACACTGCAAAGTTTGATAAATATAAAAGGAAAGGCTGATGCCACTTTTGTGCAAGCCATGATTTTGTGACACTAGAGGCAATAATACATGCCTCTTCATACTCAGATGGTGCTATACCCGAGTCTGATCAATTTGGAGGCAGCAAAGCAGATATGACAGGCTATAATTGCGGCGCTCAATGTATTAAGGCATGTTATGCAGCTCATCTTACTACATGTATAACACAATCGTCTAGATTATAAGTTACAATGACATATTCAAGGTACTGAAATTTTCTTGTTCTGACAGAGACAGGTTTCAAAGGAAGAATACATTGATTACCAGTGCAGTGGGTTCTTAAAAAGTATGCTTGAAGTATGCTGGCTTTACATTCACACATTCCTCTTGTGGTGATGGAACATTCTTCATGGCGGGAGTCCCTACTATAGATAGCACTTCCCATAATTAGGCCCCTTGTTGACTTGTCACGATAGCTCAAGTTGTACGGCATTCGCTTCTGGAACTGGAAGTCGTAGGTTGAAACCCAGGTTAAGGTATGTAGGTAGGTAGGTAGGTGTTATATATGTTGGGCTGCTGCTGTTTGCTAGAAAACTTCAATACACACCCTTCACCAGTACGGAATATGCATTCTAAGAGTCCTCAAAATATGAATCAAATGAGATCACCATTTATGGAAAAAGGAGAAGTTATTTCATCCTTTCTTCAAATGGAGTCGAACACTATAGTATAATCTTGACAATATTGATCATAACCATAGCGCCACGACAGCTAAGTAACCACCCTATGCAACTGGAGCTTCATAATTCAGTATTCAAAAGCTCAAATCTTTCTATCTATCGATACATCTCAAGGGAAACACCAGATGGGATTCAGTGAACCAAGTACTGGTAAGCAAAGTTTTGTTGTTGTTTTTAGTTAAGTAGTTATGTTAAAATGTTAGTTGTGTTAGTCGTGGGTGAGATAAGAAAATCCATCGTGTGTCTTATTGTGCTCAGAACCAAGCATTGTAGCAATTGGTTCCTTTTTGAACCACTTTTGTGTGACTTGGCTGTTTTTTTTCAACCTGCGACCTCCAGCTCTGGAAACGGACGCTCTACCAATTGAGCTATTGTGACCAGTCAACAAGGGTGAACTAATTGGATGTGCTACTTATAGCAGGGCCTTGTGGTCACCTGCTGGGAAAAGGCTGACCACTTGGCTCTCGTTTGTGATGTTAAATTGTGTATTTGTCTCTTTTTCATGTGGTATCCTGGGTCAGGTGTGGTACTTGATTGTATCGATTCCTGTTTTTTGCCCCTTTTATTACATTGTACCAAGCAATATGCATTGTCCAGTGTTCTTTTTATGATTTTACTTCAAAATATAGTAGTTTGACAAAGATCTTATTTTATTCAATTTATTCGCATTTCCTTTAAGGATCCCCTTTTATTTCATCTGACCATTTAATCTTACCTACATTAATTATAATAGGTATTTGTTTTGGTGTCAGTGTTTTGGTGATGATTCGTGGCCATCTTTTGAGAAATAGCTGCACACTAGATTGGCCATTTGTTCTCATTGTATTTTTTTTTTATTTATTATCATTTTGGTTTTAAGGGCGAGATGTGGCTTTTGATTGCTCCAGTTCCTGTTTATTACTTATATAGTACTTACATAATTCATAGCTTATAATGTGATTGTAGTGCAATAAAGCAAATGACATCTATTTGCATTTTTACCATTGTTTGACGATACTGCATTTGAGTCAGTTTTACTTACCCCCACCAGCCACCATTCCCGTCCCTTTTAAAACTAATTCTTTAATAATCAGATAGGGCTGATTCAAGGTAACCAATATTATTTTATGATATATTTCATCCAATTATACCATTTTAGATGTGATAATTGCGTTGTATCATGTAAAATCTTCATTTCCTGATCTGATATTTTTTGTGGCGGCCATCTTGGATTTTAGTACCGCCATCTTGAAAATAGGCCAATTTCGATTGGCTAATGATAAATATTCAAATTACTTATGCTCATGACCATTTTTACCAAGTTTCATGCTTATATCTACATGTGCTTTCTTTTTGTCACTTTCCCCTCTGCTTAACATATGAATTTGGCAGCCATCTTGAAATTTCCGTTAGCCATCTTGAAAATGGAAAAATTTGCGATGGCTAACGAGATAATATTTACAGAAAAGGTTTGAAGAACATACTCTGAAAGTCTCATGCTTGTATCCGGAATTGCATGATCGTCTAATAAACAGACAATTCCCGCTCCACTAATAAGTACACCAAGGTTAAAACATTTGGGAAAATGCACAAATCGGCTGTAAAAGTAAATGATGTTAGTCACAATTTCAATTTCCAAAGGGAAATTTCATCTATGTTACGCACATAACATTATTGGAAGCTGTAATTTTGTTCAAAATGCTTCTTTTATGTAGCTTACGGTAGACTACATATAGAAATTTGAATAATTAGATAGTTTAATGTCTTCTTAGTTTGTTACAGTATCACATGTAACAGACTGTCAGAGACTAACAGTGCAAACATCTCTCAGCCTACCAGACGATACTAAGAACTCTCCATAAACATAAACTCAACAACAACATTACCAAACCACCACCTTACTACTTTTCTGGTTCACGATTAGGTCAAATATACCATGCCCGCATACGATTGAACTGCTCGTTGAGGTATCATCTTTTCCAGAAAAAACATCATTAATAATCCTGTGTGTGAATGCGGTGAGATTTAAGATACTTCACACATTTTCTTACACTGCAATCTCTACGGACAATTAAGGCATGCTTTGCTAGATAGAGTCTCGACCTACTGTCAACCAACGGTCAATGTTTTCTTATATAGTAATACTGATCTGACAGATGTTGAAAATGCAGAACTCTTTTCAGCTGTGCAAGATTATATATTAAAAACAAAACGTTTCTGCTAAAGAAAAAGGTACACATTTGAAAGTTCTTACAATAGTTGCACACACAATTAATCAAAACTAAAAAAAACCTAATATGATACTGATTTGCGGGTACGCATACGTCCAATAGTATTTTATTCAGCAATCTGATTATTATGGATGAATTTAGTCCAAAAACAGACCAATGAAATTATGACTTTAAATTCTAGTCAACCCAATCACAGTTGGCAACTTTGCTTTCCTCTTTAATTGCACGCTGGTGGGTCGGACTTCAGACTCTATGATGGTTCCGACTTAAAGACTTATCTATTGATGAGATGGTAGGGGCCTGATGCTTTGGCTGTTTGTCGGGCCCACCGGGGTTTACCTGTTGGATTTCTTTTGCTCCGGTATTCAGTTTAATTTACTGTTGAGTCCTTATCCTTGCTTTATCTCCTTGTTATATCTTGATTTATATGTTTTAGGAGATGATGCATTGATAAGTTAGGGGTCTTTCATGCAAACCAAATATCTATGTGTCTTGATCCACATCTGAATTAAGGGTGAGGTTGGCGCCGTTAAACCGGTTTAAGCCCTCCAGTAAAATATTTTACTGACCGTTCCAAGGCGGTACTTCTTTTGTGGATCTTTTATGTTTTTGTTCTGTCTTGTGTTTGCTATGTTTTGTGCGCGTCTGTTTTATGTGCTTCGTGGTCACCTGCTGGGAAAGGGCTGACCTCTTGGCTCTCGTTTGTGGTGTCTTCTGTGAGTTTGTCACTTTCCCATTGGTATCCTGGGTCAGGTGTGGTACTTGATTGTATCGATTCCTGATCTTTGCAACCTTACTTACTTTAAATTCCATTCCCCGTGGAGCCCTCAACAGCCAACTACTACCTCTATCGCCAAACAGCTACAAAGTGCGACCATAAATGACAATTACGACATGATAGTACATATATTAGTAATGTGAACTCTTGGGATACAGATTCAAATAAGTCATTTGACTTTCTTCTGAATCCCATTTGTATAGTGGTTGTATTGTAATCGTATTCTGTGTTGCTTGTATACTTGTCATATATAATACAAATAAAATAAAGTTTAAACCAAATATCTCTTATAAGATGCGGCTTGAAATTCGCTTCAAGATAGGATTGTCAGCAAAATTCCCTAGGTGTGGGAGGGGGGGGGGGGGGGGGCAGGACCTTTTTCAGTTTGAAGTCTAATGACACTAAACGCCGATTTCCAAATGCATTTCCAGTAAGCATAAAAGCGGGTTACTACGAGCCCACTAGCGAAACGATTGGCGTTTGACTGGTAGCCCGAGATTAAGAGTGGATCGAGAATGCTTGCTAACCGGGATATTACCAAACGAAGGGATGTATAGGTTTTGGTTTGGTGTGTGGATCCGGAGCCGTGTATATAAACACGTTGCTATAAAAAAGAAAGGAAATGCCACAATCACAGACCAGATGGAAGGGAAACAAATGACTTAAAAAAGACACGTACATGTACATGTATACAAGAACACAATAATCAAAACAAGAAGCACTCTCTGTCTCAGCGAGATAATTGCAAAACTAGAAACGACTCACGTCACAAAATTGGGATTAGGCACCACCCCCGCCCGCCCCGCTCCACCCTCCGCCTTTCTCTTACACACACTGAGACCAAATATTTAAAGCACTAGCAAAAGAATCACCGCCTTAGAATGGACAGCAACCAAAGCCACTGCATGGGCTTACACATAATTCACCAATTTTCATTTAAGATTCCGTCGTTTAAAAAAAATGTAACTTTTTGTATCGTCAATATTTCCCGTGCATATGCCTGTAAAACAGATTGTCCCTGTGCATATCCACATTGATTCCACACCCATTACCCAATCGAGGAGTATGGAGCTAACAAACAATGACGCGTTCGAATAACCTGTTTTGTCTTAATTAGTTTTTTTTATTAATTATCGTGTGATTATCTTTTTGGTACTCGTGTTCAGAATAATGATTGGAGCGGCCATTTCTTCTCAACCTAACCAGTATAACTTTGGCATTTAGGCTGGTTTTTTCAACCATGTTCACCTACCCCCTAGACCTGGAAAATCTACTTTCTAATGGCAAGCGTCACCTTACGTAAGTGTGTGCTAGAGGAAAACTGAACTCCATTCTTAATATTTATCACAGTAATTAAAAAACAACAACAATGCATTCAAGCATTAGTTGATTCAAAATGTACCCATTATGAAGATAACAATTAGGGGTGTGAATAGAAATAGGGGCTTTGGATATTATCGAGTTGCTATGCAGTGTAATTAAATATTCGAGGCACTAACACAGGGGCGGAGCCAGGATTTCTGGAAAGGGGGTTCATATGTATGAAGTTGTGGGGTTCGCTTTGCTGATTTTATCTCATTTTTCTTAAATATCCTATGAAAATAAAATAATTTGATCTCACTGAGGCCAAATTATTTCAGTTCCATCGGATATTTAAAAAAGAGGGGGTGGGGGCGGGGATGGGCGTCAAGCGAACCCATTAAACCCACTCTAGGCCCGCAACTGATACAGAAAATTTGATTTTTATTAACGTGGCCAACTGGGGAAAACATACACATTATACCTAAAACTTCTTCGTTTTGACAATGCCGGTGGGTACCTTTTTTGATACTAACCAGTACAAAATTCTCAACAATTCGTTTTAAGAAAGAGAGATATAATAACAGTTTGGAGAATCTATGAACATACAACCTGACCATGCCTCCCCAACGTCTGTCTCACCTAAAGGAAGCCCGTTCAGTAAAGCAATCAGCACGTTCGCTACTGCAAAGCAAAGTACCCACAATTTATGTTTAAACTAAAGGATACGAAAATAATAGCATATTGAGGCACTAAGACAAATGGAAAGCTCAAATAAATGAGGCACACAATACAGTCAAACAAAATACTAACATTAAAACACAACACAGTCAAACAAAACGTTAAGATTATAACACAAGACAGCCAAACAAAATGCTAACATAAAGAACTAGAGAACAACACGGTTTCACATACTGCTTTGGTTTGACTCGAAATTGTTGGGGAGAGTTGAATAACAGTCCGTGCATTGGTAACCTGAGACAATTCGGACCCATCTCGACCGTTGTTAGTTTCGTTTAGTCGACTTTCCATTTTTTTGTTTTGGTAGTCATTTCGACTGGATTGTTTCGGCTTTTGTCGTTGGTATGTTGTAGGACTTAGTTGATTCGGTAGGGCATCAGGCGTCTGGTTGTCAGAGAGCTGATCCGCGTCCTCTGGTGTGCCTGTTAAAGCACGAAGCAGACGGCGATCTGCGGTTGGTGTGCGTGAGATTGCACGCACAGGCGAATTCTGCTCAGTAGTAGGTAGAGAATTTCTGTTGGATTGTCGAGACTGTCGATACGATCTTTGCTCCGCCATTGTTCGTTACATCAACATCTCTGTAAAAGAAGTTTAAAAACAAGTGAATATGATCAGGAAATGCCACGTGACTCAAAGATCACAAATCAACTCACGACTTACACTACTGTGTTCTTCCATCAGCCTGGGGTGGTTCATTATTCATTGTACATTTCAAAGGACCCAGGCTAGAATTTCCAAATTAAACCCCACTTTGATATCAAACAAGTTAAACTGAAACGTATGTAGATTCAAATAACTTTTAGGCACTATGATAACCAAAAACTTTCCTCGTTCACTTCGCTCACTTGAAGTAAAAGTACATGTTGTGTCTATACATTTAGTTTTTTTGGTTTGATGTTAATGAATTTCATATTAGGATGTATAAATGTATGCGTACATATGCATATGCACGCATGCATACACGTGTATTTGTGCATGCATGCACGGGTGTAAGGATATTTAGCAGCATGTGCATGCATGTGCATACGTGCATACATGTGTGTGTATGCATGCATACGTGTATGTACATGTTCTATAAAAAAATGAATAAAAATTAAAAAATACCATCCAACGACCCTTAAAGCAGAAATGGACTGGTCCAATGGATAAGAGTGGGAAATTCCATTCGGCTTAAATGGATTAAGGACGCCCCTTTAATTGTAGCGTTTCCTTGACATGTTCACTTCCATCTAGATACCTTCATTTACTTATGATGATTACAAAACATGTAATCAAATGCTGCATATGGTTGCATGTATAAATGTGTGATGTAAACATGAAATTACCCCATTTAAGGGTAAAACGTTCCCCAAAACGTCCCCAAGTTAACACACCATCAATTAAAAAACCCCGTCTAAACATAGTAAACCAATTAACATGAATTAAGACACTGCCTTATGATTGACATGACAGATAGTTTTACGCGTCCAAAGGGAGGCATACATAGTACTCAATCACTAGTACTTAATCACACTGCCCATTCTAAGTGCTTGAGTCTTTCACATCGTGTCCACAGAACAAACCTCCAATACTATTAAAGGTAGGAATCTCAAATTCGGTATGTGGACGCCTTCTGTAAAGCGTATAAAAGAAAATACAGGTCCACTTTTTCGAATCTAAGGTCAGAAAGAGTTTGCGACTAGTTACTGTGGTCTTTGTAACCAGAAGCTTCCACGCGAGTTTAACACTTTTAAGCTTATACAACAGCAGAATCTAGGGCAAAGATTTGGTACCAGTAAATACATATAAGCCCCTTCCCCCAGTGAATTAGGCTGGTGTCCGTTCTGTTGTTGTTGATTCGTTGTTGATTATAACTCCCATTGTGGGGTACTGTAATTGTTCTATGTATAGTTGTGCGATTACTATATGTCCATTCTTGAGTTGGTTACTTTGCTTAGTTTGTCTTCCTGGTGTCTTGTGATTGTTGTATGGCTCTTCCTCGCGGTGCCATACGTTTGTCTGCAGTTTGTGATTTTGGTATTTCCTGATCATACTCAGTTACTATTTCTGAATACATTTATGCTAAGAATAAGGAGTTTTGCACTATTTTGGATTATTCTTTTGAAAGCAACCAAATAGGCAACCCCTCCTTTTAAAAAGAAAACTCTATTCATTTTACATCGGATTTTTTTCTGGTTGCGACAGATTTCATGGTTTAAATTAAGGCTGCATTTCAGATTCACATACTTTCAATTATGTTGTCCCCTATGAGCCAGCACAACACATTTGGTGCTTATCGCAGTGTCACAACATAGCCTGATTGCATTCACAAAGTAAAACTTAGACTTACATTTATACCCGGTACGGTGTAGATTCGCTAGATTCACCAGCATGTGTATTGGAATGAGATTTAATATTGCGTTCATTTCCATGGGATAGGAGCCGTTGTTGTGTAGTGGATAAACCATACGCCTTGTTAACCAGGAGATTTCGGGTTCGATCTCCGGATTTTCCAGTCTGTCGGGTGAGAGTTCAAGACGTGGCCCCGTCTCCTTATGAAGTAAGCAGTTGATGAGACGTTAAACACAAACAAACAAATTCCATGAGATGGCTCGTATACATATATAAAATTATTTCTATTTTCCAGAGTATGGAATTTCGTCCCATTAACAATTTCTTGCATTACTAGCCAATCTGCATATGCATGCGCAGTAATAGAACATTAATAAAAGCAAAAAAATATGCAATAAATATTACCTTTTCAGAATGCGATGCTGGCTATATTACACGACTATCCGGTCGGTATTGTTTGTTATTGCCTGTAAACAACGAGTTATATTTGCTTTCACTATTAAGTTTATAACTTTAACCCTCACCATGCTGGACATTTTTATACTACACTCCTCGTCGAGTTTTGTCCAATTAACTTACAGAATTCCAATTATTAGCGTACATTTATAATCGGGGTGGAGTAAAGTGTGGATCCTGAGGAGCCAGGGTATCTGAATCGATATTATTGTCAATACAATAAATAGACAGGTTAAGCATGGTAAGAGTTTAAAATCAATCGAAAGCTTCGAACAGGACGTCATAAGCTGCAAATCGATTCTTGAATATTCCAAGATCAATATATTAGAACCGTGCCGCGACAATAATTTTCACTTGCAAAAACATGTTACAGCAGTCACACTTGAAGTTGTTTTTTTTCAAGTACGGTTTGTCAAATTGGTTTCCGTTGAACATTTTGAATGGATGCGCAGTCTCGTCCAAGCTTCCCCAGTTTCGAAGATCTACTTAAAATCGATTTTGTCCTGGCATGGTCCATCATAATACCTGGCGCTGGCTTAATGCATTCTGTCAACAGAAAACAATAGTGCTTTCCTTGCTTACCGAGTATACGCCAATACCAGGTTATCACAACTCCAGGCCTCGAGGTTATAAAACTTGAGTTCATTCCCAAACTCTAAATAAAGCGCAACGATTGGCTGCTTGCGGACACGTGTAATTTAAACCTAAATTCAATTTTAGAAATTTGAAGAAAGAGATCCAGGAATTCCTTTGGAGGTTTGTTTTGGCCCCCACAGATAAGGATGCTAACAATGTTGTGGTCGTTTGAAAAAGGTACTATATCAACACCCTATAACAAGAACTTAGCACTGCTAAAAGATATGAGCACAATTAATAACCTTGATGTGATGTCTGTCGTTGATAGGCATCGATGCCATATGGAAGCTAAGTTTAGGGCGTTTGTTGATGAGGATCATAGCAAGCTTCCTACCTTATATTGGTTACTTCATTAACGATCGTGGGTTGGTCTGCGATGTGTGAATGTGGTATTTTCCTGGTCATACTCACTTGCTTTTTGTGGTCATCTGCTGGGAAAGGGCTGGCCACTTGGTTCTCTTGTGTGTTGTGTTTTCTTGTATTTTTGTCATTTTTCCATATGTGTCTTGATCCACATCAGAACTAAGGATGAGGTTGGTACCGTTAAACATGTTTAAGCTCTCCAGCAATTATTTTACTGACTGTTCCAAGGCGGTGCTTCTTTTATAGATGTTTTTTTTTTTTGTTATTAATGTTTCATGTTTGTCTTTGATATGATGGCTTGTCTGTTCCATGCAGCCTTGTGATCACCTGCTGGGAAAGGACTGACCTCATGGCTCTCTTGTGTAGGATGTTTTCTTGTGTTTTCCTCTTATGGTGTCCCGGGTAAGGTGTGGTAATTGATTGCAGAGTGTAAAAGTGTGAAAACGCATATATTTAATAATACACGATGTTTGTCAACCATAGAATCGCCTCAGTTAATTCGTTTAACAATTAACAAGGGTGTTTGTAATGTGTGGGTAATTTGTCTGTTAACAGTAATTATTACCGTGCGTATGTTTGGTCTCTTCATTCGAAACATCTAATTTGAAGTAATATTTTTAATGCAAATTAACAGATTTATGTAACCAACTTACAAAAGGTACGAAGTTTTAAATCAAGTTTTAAATTAAATTGCACTATCTATCTATCTATCTATCTGTCTGTCTGTCTGTCTGTCTGTCTGTCTGTCTGTCTGTCTATCTATCTATCTATCTATCTATCTATCTATCTATCTATCTATTTATCTATCTATCTATCTATCTATCTATCTATCTATCTATCTATCTATCTATCTATCTATCTATCTAATACTGCAACACCCACTCATGGAGATTATGTACAGGTGTCTGGTGTGCTTCAGACCGGGTGTCAGTGCAGCGAGAGTTAAAATAGTACAGGTGGATAAAACAGGTGAGAGTGAGATAAAGATGAAAGGTTAAAATGTTAAAAGTCTGATGAAGACAAAGTGAAAAGATAAATAGAGAATACTAGGTGAGTGTCTTTTGATATCAAGTTTATCAGGCAAGGCTTTGAGAACGCTTGTTGACATCGCGAGGCTTGCCGAGCGATTCAACAAGCGTTCTCAAAGCCGAGCCTGGTAAACTTGATATCAAAAGAAGCGAACCTGGTATTCTATTTATCAGTTTACCATTTGTTTCGCTCTTCAAACTAGCGATGATGACGTAATTTTCAGTTTTTGTGTTGATTCAGCGTCATTAGCGACGTCATTCAAAAAGTGCAACGTCATCATGACCTGATAAAGGCAACATGCCGTGAGATAGACAACGTTTATCAGACAGCGCGCGACAATGCACTTAATATGAGAGGTAACTGATAAAGGTTAAAACAATGCTTCCGGTCTAAGGCTTGGAGTGGGACAGACTGCTAACTGCCAGTCTGAAGGAATTAATGTCTGACAGTAATGCTATGCTGGAGGCAGCGTACTCTGCTGGACAATGGCCGTATTTTATTAGATTTCAGTAAAACTTTTGACAAGGTAAGTCATGAAAAGTTGCTTCTAAAACTTTTAAACATTATGGCATGCGTGGGCGTGTTCGCCAATAGATCAGGGCATTTCTGTTGAGCAGGTCGCAGACTGTTGTCTTGGAAAACAAAATATCGTCAGTGACCTCAGGGGGTACCACAAGACACTGCGTTAAGTCCAATCTTATTTTAGTCTTCACAAATGACCTTCCAGCTCACATCATGTCAAATGTGATACTATTTGCTGATGACACAGCAGTTAATATGGCCGTATCAAACCTGGATTACGCTAAAATACCCCAAGAAGATCATGACAGGTCAGCAAAATGGTCTTTAGAATGGGACATGAAATTTAAACCAAGCAAATATTCTGTTATGCATGTAACACGCTCCAAGTCTGCAGTCTCCTCTCAGCACCCTATATAAACATGTATTAGACTTGGTAAGTAGTTCCAAGTACCTGGGAGTGGAGAAACAATACAATTGATGTTAATAGCATATACAACAAAAGTATTTAACCCATTTTAGCCTAGCGTTATTTTTGTGAGACATAGACAAATAGTAAAGACCAAGATCAGACGCCACAGAATGCAATGTCTGATCAGGTTCTCTACTGTTTGCTTATAGGATGTTCTATTAAAATTTGAATAAGAATGAAAAACAAAACACAACAACCCTGAAAACGAAATGGACGGTTCCATTTGATAAAAGTGGGAAGTTTCATTCGACTAAAAAGGGTTAAGGAGGTGATGACATTTCTTGTTCTGCAATTGTTATGGAGCATTGAAACAGGACAGTTTTTCCAAGGTTCTTTATGGTCATACATTTGCATTGTAAAGATTATATTGTAGCTGTTGCAAAATGAATGTACTCACTTAAATTATCGTAAATTTTGTTTTGCATTATTTCTATCAATTAGACTTAGTCTAAACGTGAAATTCGTTTATATAAAATCACTATGATATTCTACATGTCAAATGAGGACATAATTATTTATGCAAGAATTTCATCCCATTAATCCTTTGTATGTTTTGAATCAAACCAAACTGATAATAGTAACAGAAAAAAATGGTAGGCACATTTGATTTGGTTCAGCAATGACTCTAAAAATATGTCATTAGACACATCAGAGCATTTGCTGCTTGTATATGTAGATGAAGACAAACGCTAGCCCCACTGCATCGGCATGGGGGAGTAAACAGTGCTTTTGCCCATGTGAGGTAGGTACCAAAATCGCATGTGGTGGTTCAAATCTTCAATTGAGCACGTATGAATTACATTAAAAGAGTTTAACAATTGTTTTTATCTTAAGGCAACGAAATTCATACTTGTGCTGCTGTCAAGAACAAATCAGAGATAAGATATTCAAAATTGCGTATAATATATCACATAACATATACAACAATAGAGGCACTGCTTTATCAAACTCTAAGATTCATACTTACCTTTACATGTAATAGAAGTATGATTTCTTTTGGAAAGGAGAATTGTAAATATATCCTTTCTATGCACTGCATTTAAGTGTGTCATTGATGACAAAGACTATAATGCACAATGTGTTTGTTAGAACATTTGACTCTTTGTATTTCTCTATGAATCACTACCCTCAGCATGTTTTGCGCTTTTATATAACTTCCTTCTTATGTAATGCATTTGTTTTCTGTCTGAAGAAGCAAGATATTAAAAAAAAGTTGTGTTGATTTCTATTTTATATCACTTATTCATTCTTATGTTTTATATACATATAGCGCTTTGTCATCAAGAATTATATTTACAAGACTCCTGTAATAATTAACCAATGCCACATTCTATATAGTGAAAATTAACATCAGTTATTTAAGCATTGCTTGCTAAAAGGGGGTTAAGATGTCATGACTGCATGTTTTAAACGTTTTATTTTCCATGCAATGTCTTAAAAACATTTAAAAAATTATATTTTACATTAAAACTTAAGTGTCACAATGCCTAATTGAGCCTGACATAACTTTTGACTGGTAATGTTATGTGTGTTTCTTCAGCAGCATTTAACCTGTGTTCTTTGGATATGATCATATCACGTGAGATCGTTGTCATCTATTATAACTGTTTTACCCATTTTCAGGGAAATGTTTCTTCTATATAAATCCTCTCATTATAAAGTGGTATTAGTTTAGCAAATGGTCAAAGGTACTATCAATTTCATTAGATAAACTATAAAAGGTATTCTGAAAATAAACTAAAACTTATTTAAAAGCTAAAACAAGTAATTGTGTTTTCGTCTGCATATGCATATACATTTCAGTATACAATTTGATTTTTTGACATTCTCTTTAAAAAAATAACTGATTACAGACACATATAGTGCATAACATCTCTTGTAATATATATAAGTTGTATCATACCAACTCTTAGGTGATTGATTCTGTCTGGAATGCAAGCAAAAAATAGTATAGCACTATCTCTCTAAACATTTAGTACTTGTTTTTTTTTTCTATGGGAAATTAATCTGGGTATTATACAAGGAGCTAACCTATATTATGTTACTGACTTTGTTTGAATAATGTGTGTTTGTTTGTTTGTTTTTGTTGCTTTACGCCCCAAGTCAACAGCTATGGTCATTGCGGGACGGTCAGTTCACCTAACCACACTTTTTTCCTGGGCAAGCTTGAACAAGCAGTTAACCAGTAGTCGTGCACATACTTTCGCTTGTAACTGACAACAACCCTTCATGAATGATTCAGCGGAATAATGTGTGTCAAAACTTGGTATACAAAACTTTTTTCAAATGACTGATTAGAATTCATTCAATAAACTTATTAGTTTTGCTTTTTCTTCTGTGATATTGGGGTATTTTTGCTTTTTTGGAGCGTGCTCATCCATGATATCCATCAGTAATGTCTCATAAGCCAAGTAGCAATCGTTTGTATCATCGAAAACAGTTGCCCCCTGGAAAGGGACCCTATGGAGATCCTGGGTGAACTCGGCCTCATGAAATTTTTTGTAGCTCCTGAAAGTTACTTTTTGTCTTTTGTTTAATATGCAACTTTCTTTGAAACAAGCTGCAATCATGTTATGACAGTCACTGAATCCACAGTCAAAGTTTATTGTATTACACAAAAAACTGGGGCTGTTTGTCAGGAAAACATCAATTAGACTTGGTTGGCTGATTTTAGTGTGACAAGTTGGGTCTTGTATAAGATTTTTAGACTGTATGTATCAATAATGTTTCTCAGTGTGTGGCTTTTCTCAAACACAAGAAGAGTGTAGTTTAGGTCACTGATGATATACATATGTTCATATTTTATGAGTATTTGGTCCAGTTTGGAGCAGATGTCAAGTTCAAAAGTTTTATCATTCATTGATGGTGGGTTATATATGCATGATATACCCCGTGGCCTGTTTTTAGCTTCAATTCTAAGAAGATATTTCACTCTCAGTTCATTCATATTGCTTTAATCCTTCTCACAGGTAGGTCTGACCTATAAAAGGCCATAAGACCCCCTCCTTTAGCATTTTTATCCGTTCTTTCCATTTATATCCATTTACTAAGAATAAATTGCCATTTAAGGTGTCATCAAGTTTTGTCCCACTGATTATCAGAATATCGCATGTTTTTTTTAGTAAGACAGGAATTTAAGTCATTGAATTTGTGCCCTATGCTATTAATTTTGAGACGGCACGAAATTGGTCTTTTTAAGTTAAATGAAATTTAATGTAGCCAAATGTCACTCTATGAGAGTGACTCGGCATTAGCATCACAAAAATACTGTTTGACTATTCACTCCCGGGTATTCACTATTTTTTTCTTCAAAATTCGCACTCCCTGGCATAATGTTCAAAATTGAGCGAGTCCGTATATAAAGAAAGAAAGTCACGTATGGTCACAATGTGCGAGAATTTTCCAGAGGAGCCATGCACAGTACTGGAAGAAGAAGCAGAATAAAAAGTGTCGATTTCTGTATTTCTGTTTCGACCTACCGACTCTCTTTCAAAATAAAGCAGACCATAGTTTGTCTACGACCATATACGTAAACATGGACAATTTAACCCAAAATAATCTGCAGGTGACACCGAAGCGATATGCCGGAAGTGAACAGTTCGTGACAACCTGTAAACAAGTGGAGAAAAATTTCCGCGAATCCAACATTTAAACCATGTAAAGACAGAGTAATAAGTTTCATAACTTTACATACACATTGCTTACAATATGGGTACAGGCTGCAGCACGGATCGCTCATCTGCTGGTAAGAAAAGTGGCCCTTTGATCAAACTATTGATGATTGGTGTGGTAAACTCACAAATACTATTAGTGGAGTAAGCTAATTTCGCCAAGAATGTATTTTCGCCAATTGAACATTTCTACCGTTTTTTCACTTGCGTGACTTCACAGGCTCATTCTGAAAAAGGGGATTTCCAAGGGCAAAAGAAAAGCTGTCTGTTAAGTTGTTTTAGCAGTAAGAAAATGCATATCTGAGTGGTAAAATATTGGTCACATATCTGCATCAATGTTTTCCCGCCATTTTCACTATTTCTTTTTAACCCCAATCTTTAATTTATGATCCTGATATGTTTTATTCATTGAATACATCCCTTCCTTCATCTTCATTTGCGTTGACACCCTCACGATGGAGGTAAGAAAACTCGGTGATGTTTTGGGGTCCCAAGTGGGGAAAATCATTGATTTTATCATAAGGGGGTTCTTATTAATGTTAAGACTTAGAAACAATGGTATGGCTAATAAGCAGCTGTACGGACCATATATCTAAAAATGATTACTTGTTAAATTATATCAATCTTTCGCCTGCAATGGCTTGATGTATCCCTTAAGTACATAAAAGAAAGTTTTTATGTCTACTTTTTCATTTACTGTGTGTGTGGCAGCACCCCAATGAACCTAAGGGTTCAAATCAATCTGAAATTGGATTGAATATAGAAAAAAAACATGACTGACATATTTTTGATTACAATAAATTAATTGATAGAAGATTCACAATAATTTATATTCATTGAATGAAAAAAATGGTTTGTCTCATAACATCTATTGATTTTTTGTCTACCCAACCCTTTTTGAGGCCTCTTTTTTCGGGTCAACAAGAGTTGTCGAAATTAGATTACAATTTTCAAAATGGCGGAAAAACGGGTGCAAAATCAATTCAAGGTTTTTGCAAATTAAATAACATATTTTGATGGTCTAAGATATCACACATTATTATAAAATGTTGAAATTATATGATAAAATCATTTTCTGGTCAGGTTGCATTTTGTTTTGCTATCCTCAGAGGCATATCTGCTTATGTTGGCGAAAACTGATTATCCCAGTATAGTATTAGCTTTCATAAAAAGCTTGTATTTCAGGCCAGTAAATTAGGCCTTCTGGCCTGAAATACAGAAATGGTCTACCTATTTTTTACTACCTTTCTAGGAAACTTCTTAAGCCTGTACAGCTTTATAATTCCACTTAAATATTGATTTTTGTCAGATAAAGATAAAGAAGCCTTATTTAAGGTCGCTTATAATGTAACAGACAACATTAGCTCACGAGCTATTCTGCGACATAACAATTATATCTTTAACAGACACTTACCTGCCTTACTATTTCTTCCTAGCACAACCCCTTTTATTCCAGCGTCAGCAAGGGAGCTATCAGTACCATTTTTTACACCTTTGGTTAGTCCGAGTTTTCTCTGACGTTTAAGTGGCTTTTCTTTATTTTGATATTTGCCACTACCATCAGAGCAACTTAGCTATCGAAAAACCAGAATTATCCTAGCCAGTCGTGACTGGGCACTGTAGTGGTAATAGGTACCACAGGTTTAAAAGACACACATACAGCCTCGCTGTATGAGCTAGCTTTTACAGCAACGCGTAGTGTGTCAGGCCAATGTTGCGAAGTTAAGCAACGCAGAGCTCGGTTAGTAGCTGGATGGGTGACCCAGGCATTGGAGCAGGGGCGACTGGGTAGTTGCGCTCGTGCTGGGTACCATCAGTACTACAGCACTTGCAATGATAAATATGGTAATTGAATAAAAGATCGGTGACATAAAAAGTTGAAATAGGTCGAGTGATGATTTATCTCAAAAATAAAATGTTATTTTTCATTAAAATCTTACAAAGATAGAAATTATCCACACCTATTGCAGCCTACCCTCTATATATAGTTGGTGATTAAGCTATATTCATTACCCATCATTTCCCATTAATCACTCAAAAAGTGAAACTACTTTTATTTTTCAGTTGTATGTTCATTAGTTTTATCATTTTAAGCAGTTATCTAATGAATACATCATTCATCTGCCAACGTTTTTGGTAAAAATACCCAATTTTTGATAGGTGAAGAAAATTCTGGATTTTCGTAATAGGAGTTACTCTGATGTTAGTGGCAAATATCAAAATATGGAAAAGCCACTTTAAACATCAGAAAAGGCTCGGATTAACCTTTGGTGTGGTGCGGCCGCAGGATTTGAACCCATGACCTCCCTCTCGGAAAGCGGATGCTCTACCAACTGAGCTATCGAGGCGGTTTGTTGTCGCTTCCAGTTAATTGAAAATTTACTTTAGTAAACGTAACATGAAAATTTGAAAAAAAAACGCTTATCATCCATGCACCTTTGAGTGACTGGGGATCGAACCCCGAACCCAGACTGTTGGGTTCGAAATCAGTCACTCTACCATGTCACCATAAAAAGTAGTCTTGTACAGCAAGGTTGTACATGTGTTGATAAAACTTAGCTCTACTACATATAACCCCACCATTACTACTACCTGCATGGCTTTAAGCGAGAAGAAACACAGCTACTGACCCTGGCCCAAGAACTCCTGGCAGGACTTGATAAAAAGCATCAACATGATTTCATCATCCTGGATTTTCTAAAGCATTTGATAGTGTCCCACATCAGCATTTGATGAGAAAGCTTGACCACTATGGCATCAGGGGGAGTACTAACCGTCAGGAGATGTAGCCATTTGTTTACTTCGTTAAAACTCTGTAACACGGCCATCAATTGAGGTGGCTGAGATAATTCTTGAATACTTAAAAACTGATTAAAACATGTGTAAATGAAGAAAATACCTGCTGTTTTTGCCCAATTATGATGTAAAAAAATTGTAAAAAATATGCAGCTGCCACACTTGTTTTATGAAAATAAGTCCATTTTTGACAATTTGGTCATCTGCCTTGATTGCCGCATGATGTGCTCTTTGATAATCTCCCGCCATTTTATGTTTTCTCTGATTAATGAAAATTAGCCAAGCACAGAGTCGCAAAGATATTTGTAGGTACAGACTAGAGCCATGCTTAATTTTGCAAAATCTGAGAAATAATAAAAGCCAAGACCAATGCCGCGGAACCGCTCCCCGCTGCGTTGTACTCAGTTTCAACCAAAAGGATGTAGCTATTGTTGGGGAGTTTGTCTGCACCAGATATATGAACCTTCAAGTGTCTGGTTACACAACCATTTGCATTCTGAAAAACTGACGAGACCCACTGGGGTCATAAATGAAGTAGAAACAGTATTTTTATGGTTTATCTAAAAATTTTGAATGGGACAAATCATTTAAATAATAATTTTAGATATGGCTTTGATAGTTTATGTGGGACAGAGCTTAAGGTAAGTTTGAATGCTATATTTAGTGGATACTTCATTGGTCACTCCTTGACTATGATGCAGAGAATGAATATGGCTAAGCCGCTTACTGAATAGGCCTCTAACCAGGGCTAGGGGAGCACCTACCACTAGATAGGAGCATTCCTGACTGACCGTACCTAACTAGTCCTAGTTGACGGAGCCACCTCCGACAGCATACCAGTCATCAGCGGGGTGCCCCAAGGAACAGTCCTCAGTCAATTGTTATTTCTGTTCTTTATCAATGATATGCCATCAGAATATATTGAGATCCAGGAACCTGATCTCCATGAGCTAGGGTCTGGATTGGGGGGGGGGGGGGGTCTGGTATTCACTATTCATTAAAAAATTTAGCCCATTATTCATCTCATTAAAATTTTGGGTTGCTCATTAAAATGAGACCAATTATTCATTAAAAGTAAGAAAGGTGGCAAAAACATCTGATTATTCACTATTCATTAATTTTTTCTTCAGTTCATTAAAAAAATTAGGATTATTCATTATTTTTTAGGCCCTCATTATTCACTATTTATTTTATTTTTTAGCTCATTATTCACTATTCATTATAAAAAAGGACCATTATTCACTAATCATTATACCCCATCCATGGACTATTCACTGAAAGGACAATATTCAGGGGCGGATCCAGGATTATTGGAAAAGGGGTTCATATGTATAAAGGTGTAGGGGGTTCACTTTGCTGATTTTATCTCATGTTTCTTAGATATCCCATTTAAATGAAATAATATGGTCTCACTGAGACCAAATTATTTCCTTTTCTTAGGATATTCAAAAAACGAGTGGCAGAGAGTGGGGTTCACCTTTGGGTCTGCCACTGATATCTTGGACAAGGAGGATTATACAAAGTATTGGGGTGGAGCTCCTGTCAAGCCTCTCTTGGAACCGTCCTATTGTCATTGACCAAACAGTCATGATTGAAGGCCAACAACATGATCTAAGTCGGTGTAAACAGTGAACAAACAAAATACACTGCATACTGCTCCATGGTTCAACCTCCACTAGAGTCTAGAATACTGTTCCACCATATTGAACCCCTATACCCATGAGTACCTCCACAAGCTGGAAATGGTCCAGAGAAGAACAGAGCATCCAGGTCTGTCACTAACAGGTATATTATCACCAGTAGCATGTCATCAATGCTTGATCGCCTTGATTGGGAATCTCTGGAGACAAGACAAACCAAACACATGCTCATTATGTTCTTTAAGATGCCATCTCTACCATCAGACACTTACCTGACACCTGCATCCACATGGACATGATCTCATCACCCACTGATGTTCCAGCAGATCCCTACTTCCAGTGACTACTACAAACACAGCTTTTTCCCTAAAACAGTTTGTCTCTGCAATTCACTCCCAGCCACTGTGGCTGAGGCTCTCTTGCAATGGTACCTTTTGAACGGGAGCTCTCCAAGATCGCATTTCAAGCTAGTTAGGGATGCCACAGTGCCAAGTGTAAGGAAAACCTAGTGATCCTACTGCTGTGCTGGCTGGGACTTCGGGTGCCACCGGGTACCTGCAAGGTAGCCAGATTGGATGGGAATGAAGGGATGAAAATGCAATCGGCCAACTTCATTTTTTTTCGTTCTATCATATCACATGTTGTTTTTTGTTTTCACTTCTGACTTTTCTATCGTTTCAACTTTTTCTTATTCTTAAAGCGGCAACAGTTCCAGGCTATGAAAGTCACCTATGGGGTCAAATTTCAGCCCCTGAAAACACACAAAAAATCCCTGGACACAGATGTGCCCTGAGCCCATCAAATAGGTTATTTACGTTGGGCACCAAGTGCGACGGATGAAAAAATCTAATCACCTTTTCCATGGCAAAAGATAGAAGCCATGCCATTGGATTCCAAATCAGACAATCTAATACCTCCGCATGAAAGCTGGTTTGTATAGCAAGATCAATCAAGATCATATGAGTGTTGATAAATTAAGCTCTACTACATAAATATGATATTGTTGTGGACTTAATCTTATAACTTTACTTAAATCACTCCTAGACACGACATCATGTGATAAAAGAATATTCTACACAGTACATGTAGCTATTTTGCAGTGACCATATTTTGATTTGTCATTTTCGCTTTTTAATGATTTAAACAAAACTTTGCTAACCGGTGCTGACCTTCTTTTTTTATATTTGATTTAAGGAAAACAAAAATATTTAAAGGTTGACCCCATATATACATGTATACACATACTCATATCACATTTTATTTGTTCTTTTTTCAGCTCTACCTCCTGAGTTGCCAAGCTTGAAAATTGCTCTAGTTGGTGAGTTGAAATTTCTTGTTTTGAATAAACAACAATAAAGCTTGTCCAAGCAAAATATTCTGATGAACCTGGCCCCAAGGTTATAAAACTTTTTTCATGCTCAACTTAGCTGAGCACAAAATTTTATCCTGCTCATAAACGTTAAAATGCCAACAATTGTTGGCATTTTAACTTTTCTTAGCACGATAAATATCACATCTGAGAGGCTTAAAGTAAGAAACTTCTTCACTTTTCGGTATTTGAGTTTGTATAAGCAGTTGAAATTTCTTGCTCAGTTGAGTTGAGCATGAAAAAAAGTTTTATAACCTGGGGGCCTGAATCTACAGGCATTTTATTTGGTTGGTGGACATGAAAAGTTAAAGTTTTTATACTCGACCCCCTGCTCAAAACATTTTACAGCCCCAGAATGAGATCCGTTTTACTTAGCCTTTTCCTTCATGAATATTCATTCTAAGCTCCACCCACTTTGAATAATTATATGAATAAACTTTCATGTCAGAGAAATTACTTGTCAGGTCCACTAAGGTATGATCAGATATATCATATTTCCATAAGCAAACAGAGTAGACCAAGATCAGGCAGCTGTTACAAGAGCTGCCTGAACAGGGTCTGCTCGAGGTCTGCTCTCTTTGAAATGCTATGAGGTAAAGGGGTAATATTCTCCATGTTTGCATAGTATAGTATAGTATGCATTTTGCTCTATAGGCATACATGAAAAGTATTAAAAATCATTCTAATGCTAAAAATTCATTTGGATAGGAAATTTTGTGTCTTAGACCTCTGTTAAAATTCATCTCTAAAACTTGTGTGATTTCCTTATGAATTACTGACAAAGTGTAGCTATTAAAACAAGCTTGTTTCTTAGTATCCATTAGCGTTAGACATATAAATATTAATTTGAGAAAAAATCTTACCTACCTATATCCATTTCTAAGACCTCCGAGTAAAATACTTTTTAAGCATGGCCTAAGATGAAAAGTCAAATCTTCAAGGATATAAATTTAAACATGACTGTACTCACTACTTTGACAAACGTTTAATGTGGGTACAGCTGAATGCAGTATTTTTTCTGGGTCTACACTGTTTGGTGAGATGAAAACAATGTTTGGAGACAGTCCAAGAGGGGTCAGTCTGTGCAGAAACCCTTAATATCATGCATAAATCTAGACTCCAGTCCATGTCACCCATTCAAACAATTTAGATAACCAATTCAGTGAGAGGTGGGGTTGTCAGGAACATCAGTCTCAGCTCTAGATTTGGGCATGCCAATAACAATGCACTTTGAAAATGCTTTAATTTGTGGTCACTATATTTATATACATACCCCATGGAGGACCAGTCAAACTTAATTATATCAGACTGGATAGTAGATTCCATCAGTATAAAAGGTTATTATGCAAACACTTTAATACATCTGAGAAATATCTAAACATAAAGTTATTGATTGTCAAAATATTTACTTTTACGATCAAAGGAGTCCCTTTTGGCTATAGGAAACTTTATTTTGTTTTTAAAAAAATGTGTTAAGGATTGTGACCTACCAGGTGTGGATACATGTCCCGAAAAAAAGTATTTAAAATGTTTATCCATTTTACAGGTGACCCGCAGGTTGGAAAGACCAGTGTGATCTTGAGATATCTACGTAACCAGTTCAGCCCTATGTACATTCCAACAACAAAAGTTGCAATAGGCTAGTACACAGATACTTTTTTTACTATATGCACCAATGCTAATAGATGGTTTGTGACATTGACCTCTGACATTGATAGTTGCCTTGGCTAGCATAACATCCTCTAATGATGTGTAAAATTGAAGTGATTTTTTTAGAATACCATATTCTACCTAATAAGTGCATCGTGCACTTAAATTTTTCATAATTATATACCCTCTCTTGAAAATAGTTTTGTGCAGATCCAGACTAGCTGGTCATGATCTCCACTTATTCATCCACTACATGAATCTATAATAATGATTGAATTAACTCTTGCCCCCCTTGGAAATGTTAAGAAACAATCTTGCATCATTACACATTTTTTGCGTAAAATATGTGTGACGCAGAGGTAGATAAATCACTGCAGCCCTGAATTAATTGGAGTGTGTGCTAATAAGAGCATGTGTGCTCATTTGGTCATATTGTACAACTGAAATGGCTTGAAATATGAAGCCAGTATTACATATGTATTTAGCAGGACATGGGGAGGGCAGTGGCTCAGTGATAGAGTGCTCGACTTGAGATCTAGGGGTTGCTGGTTTGAGCTTCACTGGAGGCACTGTGTTATGTTCTGAGCAAGACACTTTGTCGTCTTAGCAAGTGGTTCTACTCGGATTTCAAAAAAACATCTGTACATGATTGAAAAAATGTTGAATGAGATGTAAAGTATCAGCTCAAATCAACAAAGCAGCAGGACATGAGATGCTTTTTTCTATGATTAAAGTAATTGCTCTTAATACTCTTCTTTATATAATAGCTAAGAGTGAGATGTAAATAAATTATGATGCAAAAAGTTTTTCTGTTTTTAGGAACAGTGTTAATTTTTCTTACAGAAAATGATGTTAGAAAACTGAATGTACCAGCTAACACAGTGGTGTCTTTGACCTTATGGGATATACCCGGTCGTGAAGACATGGATATTCATAAGTCTTACTTCAGGAATCTTGATGCTGCAATAGGTAAATTTCTCCTAGAGATCTCAACTGCTCAACATTGCCTTGTCCATGGTATTCAATAACATCCATCATCCATCAGTCAGCAATTTCATAGGTTTAGATAAACAAACATTTTAAGTATTAAAATGTAAATATTTTCTTACCCATCAGTTTTAACATATGTTTTGGGTGCTAAGAAGAACCCTCTCATTAAGACGGTTCTTTTGAGTACCTACAACATATGTTTTGGTTCAGAAATAAGTAAATTAAATTTTCGTTACGCACTCTTAACTCAAGTCCTGAATTTGCCCGTATGTATTATACATCTGTTTAATCCCAGTTATAAACATAGATTTTTGATGGTTCGTTAAGTACCTACAACATACGAGGGGGTGTTCAATATGAAATGACAATCTGCCAATAAATGGAAGAGTCTTTTATGTAGGAGCTATATCTATTGATATTCCTAAATAGAGCCATTAGTTGACTAAGCAACCATGAAATCATTCTTGTCTAACTTGCCATCACCTTTACACCAGTTCCTCAGGCCTCCAGTGAAGAGTGTGTATTGGAAAACTATTTTTCTTTATTTCTCAACCAAAATTTATGTTGTGGGTACTTAAAAGAACCCTCTCATTGAGACGGTTCTTTTGAGCATCCAAAACACATGTTTAAATTGATGGGTAAGAAATTAATTAATTACAAATTTAAGCTGATAAAATTCCCTTATCTGGTTCTATGGTTCCATCAAAGAAAAGGACTAAACTACACTGCACCATGAGTTCAAACAGTGTTTTCAAATACAGAATACTATATATCATCTAAAGTTGTTTTAGTAAAATTGCCAAAAAAGTATAACCTTGTTAGGTCATTTAAATTAAAATTTGTTGAAGGTATACCCCTGACTGTTAATTTCAAATGACAACTTCTGTAGGATCATTATGACACTCACTGGCTACCTAATATCATTACAGTAATTGTGGATATGAACAACAAGACAAGTATGGACATGGCTCATGTGTGGAAACAAACAGTCTTGAACAGAGTTACACGGACAGTGGATGGTGTGGTGGAAGAGAAGCAGATTGATAGAGATGGTAATCCTGTAAGTTGCAGCTTGCTACTTAAGAGATTTTTTTGTATGATGTAATATTCCATCTAGTTCATAGGTCCAGATAAACAAAAGAAAACTAGAATGGGGTCAATTGATGGGCGTGCCCGTCACAAATATCCGCACTTACATTAAACACGGCATAGTATGACATTTTTTTAGCTTTGACCTTTAACTTCAAGGCCATACCAGCAATCAAAAACCTTTATTGTCATTTACAAATCATAGACAATCAATATCTCAAATACAAACCACTAATATCTAAAAGTGTTGGCACTACAAGCCATACTTACAGATATTAAGTCACATATCAGCAGTCAGAAACCATTGTGGACATCTACTCACCTTCAGCAATCAGTGTGAAAAATATGAACCACTTACATCAAAACATTTGAGAGATATATGCTTTTAACTTTGCAAGCTACACAACCAGAATCTAAGTATTTTGACATTGACTTTTGACCTAAAGGCCATGCTTGGAATCCAACAGTCTTCTTGTCATCTACACACCTAAGGCAATCATTTTATTAAATATGAATACCCTCCATCAAAATATGGAAGAAGAGTTCACATACCATCCATACAGCCGCATTTTATATGTTTTTGACCTTTGAATCCATGGTCATATTGGTGATCAGAAACATTTGTTATCATCTACATACATAGGCAGTTGCTGTACAAAATATCAAAAATAAAAAAGAGCTCACATTACGAGCCGTAACAAAGGTTTTAAGTACTAGATATTAGACATTGACCTTTGACTGCAAAGTCATAGAAGTGATAAAAAACCTTTGTCATCATCCACATACCATAAGCAATTAGTATGCTTAATATGAACACTCTCCATCAAAAAAAGTAAGAGGAGTTATGAGCCAAAAAACATATTTTAAGTATATTTGACCTTGATATGAAACCTTTGTTGTTATCTACACACCATAAGCACTCATCAAAAAAATGGAATAGGATTTCACATTATGAGCAATAACACTTATTTAAGTATATTGGACATTGACCTTTGACTCCAAGGTCATATCAGTGATCTGAAACCTTCTTTGTATTCTAAACACCACAAGCAATCATTGTGACAAATAAAATTGTTGACCTTAACCTATGACTCCAAATCTTATTGGTGATCTGAAACCTGATTTGTTATCTACAGACCATAGGCTGTGCCAATTTCAGCCACCCTCGATCACTGATGGACAGATGAGACCGCTTATAATATATCCAACTCTTTTTTCAAAGAGGGTGAATATAATAAAGATTATTCTAGAAATCATTAAACAATAAACATACTATTAGCTTACTTTGGGTAAACAAGTAAGCAGCCAAAATAGAAGCATATAAGTTACAAGTTACCATATGACATTTCTGTTATTCAGTGGATAACGTCATGTCATAAATAAATTTATGACCGCACATTACATAAACTTTCGGCGGGAACAAGTAACCTTACTACGACGTCCGCTACTACAATGCAAATTTTTATGGAAATAAACAAACTTTGAAAGCGATAATATCACATTTAAAAGGTCATATGATAAACAGAATCTTACACTCGTGATCATTTTATCCTCTACATTAGCTCCCTTTCGCTGAAGGCTTATCTTGCATGTGGAATCTTCCATACATGGCACATCCTTTTACTTTTGTCAACATAATAATCAAAATTTTATAGGATAATATCCTGAGACCTCTTTTTGTGTCGCCTGCTAGCATGGTTGACACATAAGGATCATGACTCTGTCGTCGTCTGCTTTGATGTCGTCTGTGCGTCACACTTTTGGTTTCCGATCAATAACTTTTGAAGGGATGCATCAATTTCATTTAATGTTTACAACAGGGTAAAGCATAATTAAATACAGGTCAAGTTTGAAAAGGGAGGTCATCTGCAAAATTTTGACTGAGTTATGGCCCTTTTTTAACTTAGATTTTGGCTAAATTGTGGTTTTCAATCAAAAACTTTTGAAGGGATGCAACAATTTCATTCAAAGTTTACAGAAAGGTAAAGCATCATAAAATATAGGTCAAGTTCTAATTCGGAGGTCATCCGCAGAATTAAGTTATGGCCCTTTTTTGACTTAGGTTTAGGCTAACGCAAAAGCTATATTGGCTTTTTGTGTGTGATAAGCTTCCCCAAAGCTTTTATATCTGAACTTCTCACTATAAGCCATGATTACCCAGTGTCTGAGGTGATCATGATAGTGATTAAAATTTTATCCCACCCCCTGACCCCTTAGGTGGGATCAAAGGTCAAATATTTAAATTTTGCAATAGCTCAGTCAGTTGTCAATATTTTTTACTGAAATTTCGCATGCAGACAGAAGTACAATTAATGTGAAACATCAAACGTGATTTTAGATCAAAGGCCTGGGTCCGACCCCCTGGATGGACTTAGGGGGTGGGGTCAAAAGGTAAAAATTCAACTGGTTATGTTACATATCAAATTTAATGGGATCACAAATGCAGCAACATGGTAGCAAATAATTTGGGTGCAGAACCTCCTCTCCTGACCCTGGGGGTGGAGTCAAAAGGTCTAAAATTCAACATTTTCATAACATGGTCATGTTGCATATCAAATTAAAGGGAATTGAGCATTGAGCACCATGCAAGCACATATTATCTCTTTAACGACACCCTCAACCTGTAGGTTGGATTAAAAGGTAAAAAAGATCTGTATGTGGTCATGTTGCATATCAAATTAAGGGGAAAGAAGTATGGACTAACATAGAAGCAAACACTTTGACCTCACAAACACCCCTGACCTCTGGGTCAGGTTGAAGTCAGATATTGAAATTGTGCAGATAAGTTTAATTTTTATTGAACTAACCACTGAAAACTAGTTGATAGGCTTTTAACTTTGATCTGTATGATACCCAAGGTGAGAAATTGGGGTTTGAGAAATGGGATTTACGTTTTGTGATTTATAAGTTTCTCTAAAATAACCCTTCGCCGGGGATATAAATTTGACAAATTTGCCTTGTTTGACTTCTGTTTTGCCAGGGGACTCATCCGATTCTTGGAATTCTAGTGTTTTATTCACTGGCTCATTTAGTACATTCTTTTCTTCATATTGCAGCAGGGGGGTGGTGGTTGTCAACTGGTTCATTTGTAAAAAAAGAATAATGCAATGTTTTCAGTTGCTGATTGTTTGCCTTCTTTCCAGATAATCGATGCTGGTACAAGAGATGTTCCTGTTGACCCAGTGACATTTCCTGTTTTATTGTTAGGCAACAAATATGATTTGGTAAGTACCAATTCGATTTATTTGTAATAACTTTAAAAAATTGCAGATCTGATGTGCTTAATCCATTTAAACCTAGCATCCTTTTTATGGGACATTGGCAAACTGTGTAGAACCTGATCAGAGGCCACAGGAAGTTTCTTACAGAATGTACTCTTAAAATTTGAAGAAACAGCATAATATAAACATAACAAACCTTAGATTCAAAACAGATTCATTCATTCGATAAGGATGGGGCATTCCATTAATCATAATTGTGTAAAAAAATGGATCTAGATTTATGAGAGTAAAGCTGCACATTTTGGTTAGATACATAGAGGATCTTACATGCGTGCTCATGTTTTATTGAATTTATCAAACAAGTTGGGAAAAAGAGATAAAATGTGAGGCTCTTTGCAAAGAGTTCAATAATACAAGAGCACAAATGTAAGATTCTATTTATCATATGACATTAAGATTACTTTGAAATCTCATTTCTGCCATAAAAACGTTATAATTTTGTCATTATGGAAGTCATAATGTTTCTCGAAAATCTGTAAACCACTAGTGGTTTATCAATTTTATTGCATGGCGTTATTTCACTCCCAGAAGCCACTTCATATGATAAATCTGCATTAAAGTAATGTTTCCAAAAGCAATCTACCAGGCCTCAAATAAAGAGTTAAAAAAGAATCATTTTCTCAACCACAACACATGTTGAAGCTGAAATACAATGGTCACCGTTTTATGTTAAAAAGGTTAACTTATCTGGATCTCCGACAATTCCAACATTTTACTGTAAGATTATAGTTTTCTGCATGTTTTAACTACCCCTGAACTGGTCCTAAACTATGGCAAACAGTGAGGACCCAAATGAAATGCATTTCATCAGAGTCTGCACTTTTTGCTAAGACAAAAATGATCTTTAGAGAATGAAATTAAATATTTTATTGGAAATTATAACCGGTAATCCCTCAACAAATACAATCAACAATATTGACAAATCACATTAAAGCAAATTCACAAAGGCCACTTGGCTATGAAAAAAGGTGCTGCATTGAGGCCATTATAATTAGATTCATAGTTACCTCGAATATTAACTACATTGATGCACATTGACCTGATAAACGTTGTCTATATCACGGCATGTGCCTTTATCAGGTCATGAATAAGTTGCATGTTTTGAATGAAGTCGTCAATGACATTGAATCCACACAAAAATCTATAAATAAGTCATCTCTAGTTTGATGTAAACTGATAAATAGAATACCAGGTTCGCGTCTTTTGATATCAAGTTTACCAGGCTCAGCTTTGAGAATGCATGTTGAATCACTCAGCAAGCCTAGCGATGTCACATGCGTTCTCAAAGCCTTGCCTGGTAAACTTGATATTAAAAGACACTCACCTAGTAGTATTCTCTATTTTCACTCCTACATGTATACAATTGTGCCATGGAGCTTCAGATGATCTTTTGCTGCCACAATCATGTGAAATGTACAAAAGATGACACATGTGCAAAATTGCACATGTGTCATGTTTTGTACATTTCATGATTTCATATACATTTCTAATTCTGAATTTACAGATTGAAGAACACATGCTTGAAGATTTTGCAAGAAAGAATGGTATGATTTACATTCAAATATTTACATTTTCGAAACAATCCTTTAATGAATTTTAAGATTTTGGCAACTGTTCATAGTCTTATGAATTACACAAATTTGATTGACAGCTGCCAAGCTCATTTGCCCATGCAATACGCTAAGAACATCAAACTCATCCGCTAGAAGTGATACTGGTGTTGTGATTGACAGCAAGCCACACCCGAGTGGCACATGCAAAACAAGCCTCTTATTTGTTACATTGGCTGTCCATGTTCAAGCTGGCTGTTCCCTTTTTCCATTTTACACTCCGACTAAGCCATTAATATGATTATATTTTAAATACAAAACTGTTTTAATTCCTAAATTGAAAATATTTTTTATTATATTTTAGATATTTATAATAAAATGTAAATATAAGCAATAAATTCAATTTTTTGAATGTTCATGGAATCATGAATACTTCCGGTCTCTTGCAAAGTGAACACTATCTCATTACCAATTAGTCAGATTTAATGCATTCATTCTTTAAATGATTAGTAACTTCCGTACCATTGAAGCAGATAGCCTGATTTTGCCAAAATCAACTCATTAGCACTTGATTTACTGCCCTTTACTTTGAAAAGCTGCAAAAACTGCAGTGTTTTTTTGTGTAATGAACTTCACAGTTCTAGAATTTAGTATTTTTAAACTAAAGTTTGTATGCAGACAGAGAAAAATAGAGATGAAACATATCAAATGACCTTTTAGTTTGAAGGTTTGGGTCCAATCCCCTAGGTGGACTTAGAGTCCAGGCAGATGCCAAAAATTAACTTTTTCAGAATAATTATGGTCATAATGCATCTAGGCCAAATATAAAATTAAATGTGTTTAGGGAAACAGGTCTGAAAATTTTAGGTAGAGTAGGCACACATTCATTTTTTTTAATTATTTTTTTTCTGGATTTTTTTATGCATTTTGAAAACCTGAAAAAAGAATCTAGGTTTGCCAGTAAATTTAGGTAGGGTTGGGTTACCCTAGACACAGGTATTTTTTTATTTGGCCTTATCAAATGGAAGGGAATGAAAGGTACAACAACATGCAAGTTAATACTTTTCTTTTCCACATACAGTAAAACCTGTCTAAAATGGCCACTCTCAAAAAGACCAAAAATTGGTTTTCAACCCCAATTAACACTTAATGCGGGTCAAAAGTATTGCAGAATGCTCCAATTCTGCAATACTTTTGACTTTCATTAAGCTACCATTTGTCATTTAGATATTTGCTTTGTCAATTTTTGAGTGGCAAGTACCTTATGGCCAATTGTCCTTGGACAAGTAGAAAATGTCACTATTTCCACACCCCTGACCTGCATTGTTCCATTTACATGTTAAGCTAATAGAACAGGGAATCAAAAGTCACTTTTGACTTATGTTAAAACTTGTGCTTGAGGACTTTGACCTTGTTTTGAGAGAAAGAATGCGTTACACTCTTTTCTCTAAAATAACTATTTTGACGATTTAACGAATTTGCCATGTTTATTCGTTTTTCCAGTGACCCGTAAATAACAATCATTTATACCACCTTTACCAACTTTAGCACGAATTATTTTGTGATGTGCAAGGTCTACACTGATGTAGGTGGTATAAAATAGTTATGCCATGTTTGTCCACCTGTATGTAAGATAATCCACTCGCTAAAGCTCGTGGATTATCTCCATGTGCAGGCGGACAACCCATGGAATAACTATTACATATCCAATACTATTTTGCTTTAAACAAAGAAAAGCGAATAAAATATTATTCTAATTTGATTGCTGCACCATTCCAAATTCAATAATACAAGAGAATAATTAATTAAAGAAATGCTATGAAAATGATGCTTCATAAATTGCTTTGTGTCTATGTGTGTGCATGCATGCAATAAAACTTAAAATAGACCATATCTTTTGAACTGCCAGACCTTGAGGTTTAATATTTCACATGTTTATGCCTTGTTGAAAGAGCTTTTCAAATATATACCAGATATTTTACACCTTGACTTATGTCCTGACTTTTGATCTACTTAAAAAGTTAGATATAGAGGATCTTACATGAGTGCTCATGTTTTATTGAATTTATTAAATGAGCTGAGGAAAAGAGATAAAATGCGAGGCTTGCCGAGCATTTTATCTCTTGTTTTGCAATGAGTTAAATAATTCAACAATACAGGAGCATGAATGTTAGATTCTATTTATCACATGACATTAAAATTACTTAAAAATCACAATTTGGGCATAAAAACGTCAAATATTTTGCTGACTTTTATGTAACATTATAATGGATGTCATTACGTTACACACTAATCTGTAAACCACTAGTGGTTTATCGATTATATTGCATGGCATTATTTCACTCCCAGACTCGATGTCATGTGATTAAAGCTTTTACTGTGACCATAGTGTTTTACAAAGGCATCTTGGTAAGTTATAGTTTTACAAAATAAAATGTTTCCTCATATTTGTGACATGATATTTGAATCGTAAATCTATTTTGTATTGGCCTTACAATATTTTATTTTGGTTACAGTGTCTATTAGTGTGGACTTTGACTCAGAGGACTTCTACAATAATAATGAGAGTGTACAACACCTACAGCAAGTTTCAGAGCAGCATGGATTTATTGGCAGGTAGGCAAAGTGTTGCACCCCTCCAATCAAACACCTACAGGTGTTAGTACACAATTAAAGTCTTCAGGTTTGGTAGCCTACGAAAATAGTACCTTTTGAAATTTAGCTCTTGCGGTTTCTGTGTACTTTATGGTGTAAATGGGTGCTCGAATGTGATGCAATAGCCTATGGATTCCTATGTTTGTGGTATAAATACGAGCACAGAAAGTATTCTCATTATGTCATATTTACTTTAGGCTTAATGAGCTTGTTCCTGTCAGATTCTGGTACATCTTCATTATGCATTTATTGACACATTAATAAGCTATTTTGTGATAAACAATTTATTTAGGTTGTATATCTTTAACCCTTAATGCGCCAATAGCAACTAAAGTCGTCTGCTTTGCTCGTCTGCTGAAATGTTTAAGAAGCCTCTAAGGCAAACAGAGTGGACCCAGATCAGACTGCTCCTATGGAGCAGTCTGTTCTAGGTCCACGCTGTTTGCTTCTATACTTAATTTGTCAGTAATGCTAGGTGATTATTTGCAGTAGACCACTTTAGCAGACGACATTTTCAGATGAATTTTTTTTCTTGGCACTTTAAGGGTTAATAAGCTATTCTGTGAGAAGCAATTTATTCAGGTTGATAGATGGTTTATTTGAAAATTCCAATAGGCAATGAAGCCCATGAGGATACAACATTTATACATATACATGGCGGATACAGTGTAGTAAACATGCAATACTAGTTGTATAACTTTAAATATTATATACCTTGCATGAATCTCCTACTGTTTTGCAGTGAGAAAGTTTTATTATCTTGATGAGTGAAATATTTCATTAGTGAGATATGATTTTTGCCGGAACTACTTTTGTTTGTAGCATCTGTGACATATATCACTAATGATTATATGATTTCCTGTCTGCCTGTGTATAACTACGCAAATTGCTTTTTTTGTATCCTTTTCTTGTCTTTTTCTGTCTTTTTTTGTTAGAAACACTCTTTTATAAAAGGTATTAAATATACAGAACAATACATGGAGTTTCCACGATATGAAAAATCTATCACTCAGGCTTGACTGACTATGCACAAACAACTCGTCCTGGTGGACTTTTTGTTATGTGTTTTCAGCCAAGCCTTTGTGACAGATTTTTCATATCAAGGAGACACAATGTATTATCTCTATATATGACACAAAGTGTGACAATATATTAATCCTTTTAAATGAGAGCTAATATTTTACAGTGTGATGGTATCAGCAAAGCAAGGTGATAACTCAGTTGCCATGGCAATACAATCCCTTGTTCGTCACATGCTTGAGAAGAAAAATATCCCTAGAAAGTGGAAACCAGTGGATAAGCCAAAGAAAGAAAAGAAACCTGTTGATATTCATTATGATAAGTTGAAGAAAGTTGGAATAGAAAAGGTATGTGAAAGGATAGGGACAGGCCAGCTCATGAGAAAATGGTACTGTAAATTCGGAAATTTTTGCGAGAATTTTATTTTTGCCATTAAAATTCGCAAAAAGGGTGTGATATATCTACATCAGTAAACGACAGGTTGATTTTGCCAATTCGTGAGGATTTTATTTTCGCAAAAACTTCACATATGGGATGTTTTCACCAAAATAAAACCCTCGCGAAAATTTCCAAATTTACAGTACTTATTGTGTACCCTTTAGATTTTTTTCAAAGTCAACTTTTTTTAAAAATTCTTTCAGGAAGATCAACAGAGTGTCAGACAATTTGGATCCAGATCAGGTACAACATTTTTTCAGACCTGACCTTGGTCCAAACTGCATTATAAAGGGACTATAATTTACTTTCAAAGCTAGTGTTTGTTAGCAGCATTGGATCTAGTGATGCTTTAAAGATGCACATGCTGATCTGAGCCTATGCTGGTCACCTTAATTCCATAGACTGGCTCTTATATGTTGATATCCTTGTTTTCTGATTCCATTAGTGGGTCAGTGCACTGGATTTTATGGCTTATCCACATCCCATATGCTCTAATGCCTCTATTGAATGCCCATGTGGATGTATCCAACAGAGCTAGAGGTCTAAATATTGGTCTGAGCCTTCATCTCCAACTATACTAAGTGTTAGCAAGCAGTGATGGCTCTGTGCATATGCCTGAACCTTCACTGCTGGCTCGCTGATGGGCTAAGTACTGAAATCTCGTTTACTGGCCAAAATCATTGAACATATACAAGAAATAAATTTTCATATATCTGTTTTAAATCAGTTATCTAATAAGCTCTTTCAGTGTACATACCTGCCTTGTCACTGGTTTGAGTAGAATGTAGGACAAAACATCCCGGGACGAAACATCCCATGCCATTTTTTGCCACCCCGGACAAAACATCCCGCATCAATTTGCCACCCCGGAAAAAACATCCCATGCAGTTTTTGTCACCCCGGACAAAACATCCCATGCCATTTTTGCCGACCCAGACAAAGCATCCCATGCTACTTCTGCCACCCCGGACAAAACACCCCACACTCTGTTTAAAGCCTATGAAAGTGCATAAAACATCCCATTTAGTTAATTGTCACTATTATTATTGATATTCTTAATGTACCATACCTATTGAAATGATTGGAGATCAAAGGTAGATAGATAATTAGACTAATTAGACATATGTTTCTCAATTATAATAGTTTGTTTGACCCAAACTGTAAATGATTTCTTTTAAGATGTAATTGGCTTCTTAACACACAAATTTAGTTGTTTGTCACAAGAAGATATAATTATCTTTAATTAAATTCTATTTACATTGCGAAACTGCCTTTCAATCAATTTAAGATCTAGTTTATATCATTTGGACAGTCACTGCTAGTACATGTCATAGTAGATGAAGGTCGAAAATGAGACTTACCCTGAAGAAGCAGTCTGAGTATGGGATGTTTTGTCCGGGGTGGCAAAAATGGCACAGGATGTTATGTCCGGGGTGACAAAAATGGCATGGGATGGTATGTCCGGGGTGACAAAAACAGCTTGGGATGTTTTGTCCGGGGTGGCAAATCTTTGTGGGATGTTTTGTCCGGGGTGTAAAAAAATGGCATGGGATGTTTTGTCCCGGGATGTTTTGTCCGGCTCCCGTATGGATGTTATTGTCTTTATTTCCAGCATGTTTCAACTCCTTTAGATGCTTGAAATGTCTGTTTTGTAATGCTTTAATAGTTATATATCTTGTATAACAGCCAAGAAGTAAATATTTTAAATTGTGTATCATTTGTTTTGGCAAATATGTCTTGAAGTACAAAATGATTATCTCTATTCAGTCTGGATACTGATGAACAGATGCTTAGGCAAAAAGTGAAGACCCAGATGAAATGTCATATAAGGCGGCATTGCAGAGTGTAGGACAAAGCCCACTAGGACAAATGCCCACTGGACAAAAACCCACTAGGACAAAAGCCCACTAGGACAAAAGCCCACTTATATGCATTTTACAGGGATAGGTTTGAGCTTTGCTCTCATTTTTTCATCATACGTAGGCTCGGGCCCAGCATCTACCGTTCACCCCAAAAAGATATCAAGAATTTCAAGCACCCCAAATAAATATTTGAAATTTTAGCAACCCAAAAAATATCCTCCATTTTGTACCTTGACCTTCAGAAAAGACCCTAAAATGCATCGTATAGTCCAATTTTGTGATGACCCAAAAAATATCCATAAAATCTTCATACCCCCAAAAATATTCAGTTTTCTGAAAACCCCCAAAAATATTGAAATTCAAAATTTTGAACCCCCCAAAATAGCCCAAGCCTACGTATGCATGAAAAAATAAGATTATCCCCATCCCCTATGATCTGTCAGTAACAATTGGGGGGGGGGGGGGGGGGGGGGGGGGGGGGGGGGGGGCTTTTGTCCGTTCCCCGGCATTTCATCAGGGTTATGCAGCATTTCATCAGGGCCTACACTGTTTGCTAAGATAAAAGCAATCTTCAGTGACAGAAATACATGGTAATTTAGAAATTTTTCCTCATTGCCCCTTGAAGTTCAAAATGGACAAATCCATGCTTTTTGTATCAATATGTATTGGAAAATCTATCAGAATGAATAGGGTTAAATAAAGAATACACACAGAAATATAGACATTCTAGTTCTTTGAAGATAGGGCCAAATAAAAAATATCTGTGTTTAGGGACCTCGACCCTACCTAAATTTAATAGTGAAACCTAGAATTTTTTCAGGATTTCCAGTGGTCTAGACAAGGATTTGGACCAATGGGTATTTCACCCCCTACTTTTTAATTTAATGAGTATTTTACTCCATATTTAAAATATCAAATTGCAGAAAATGCAAAGCCTTGAAAAAAAGACCCAATATTTGCTTTACATATTTTAAAGAAAAGTTGCTTGTATCATGTACATGTTGGGTTTTTAGGAAAACATCCAAGATTTATACAATTGGTGTATATTAATTAGTTTTTTCTTCTAAGAATAAAAGATTTCAGCACATAAATTGATTATCAGCACTGAAACCTCAAACTGCAAAGGGTATTTTTACCCTTCAATTTAATTTTCAATGCTGAATTCCAAAAAGTCAATGCTGAAATACCTTTTACTCTCTATTATCTGGAGCCCTGGATTTCTGGAAAAAATATAATTTTATGCATTTTGAAAGGCATTTTGCCATTTAAAATGCATGTCGTTATATTTTTTTTCCAGAAAAAAAAATGTGTGCCTACCCTACCTAAAATTTTCCCACCCGTTAGCCGAAACATATTTATTTTTTCTTTGGCCTAACTGTATTATGCTTTTCTACATTTTCACATTCATCTATAATGGTTTATATTTCATTTTAAGAAGTATTTATTTTGCTATGTCATGAAATATAGGATACACTGTGCCAATTTGACATTAATTAGAATTTTATTCAACATCATAAATTTTTATATTAGGAGCTGAGCAAATTTAGATATTACAATCTGGAGATGACTTCAATTTCAAAGGTAAAGTGAATCACATTGCACCAGGAGAAATGTTTTGAATAACAAAGCACTGGTATTTAAATAATAAAGCACAGGGAGTAGTGTTGAAAAAGTATACAGTAAAACCTGTCTTAATTGGCTGCTCAAAAATAGACAAAACAAAGATCTTAAAGACAGATGGTAGTTTAATGCAGGTCGAAAGTATTGCAGAATGCTCTCTTGGAGCATTCTGCAATACTTTTGACCTGCTTTAAGCGATACTCGGTCTTGAAAACTAATTTTTGGTCTTCTTTTTGAGTGGCCGCTTAAGACAGGTTTTACTGTAGTTCTTGGTAATAGGTGTATTTAACAAAGCACAAAATGTGTTGAAATAGGAAAGTCATAAGTTTAACTTATAAAAAGGATAGCACGGAAGCTTTGAAATAACAAAGCACTTGGTAAAATGTGTAATTATTACAGCACAAGAAAAGAAGATGAAATAACATAGCACTTGGTAAAATGTGTAATTAACATAGCACAAGAAAATAGGATGAAATAACAAAGCACTTGGTAATTGGTGTAATTAAAATAGGACAGGGAAAAGTGTTTTACAGAATATAGAACTGGGTAAATATTGTGTATTACTAAATAACATAGCAAAGGAAGAAGTGTTGAAACAACATAGTACATGTTAGAATAAGTAAATATATAGCAAAAGGGTGAAGTGATTAAACAATACGAGGGATGATCCTAAAGTTCTGATCCTGGTGTAATATCTCTGTAACCAGCGATGAAGCATGCCTGAAAATTGTACTAAATAATGATATATTCTTTGTCTATACATTGCTTGGACATTTTTTATGTAACTTGAAGGAGCGACCGGAAATCTATCCCAAAATAGCCGTGCCCTCAATGCACTGACATATCAAGCAGACTGTGCATGTTGGAGACATCACAATTTAGACAAGAGCAGTCTCAGCATTACAATTTTATGGCTACTTAATGTTCATCCGTAAGCCAACATGTTCTGAAGATATGGCGAACTTTCCAAATGATTTGGGTTGGCGAAGCCCTTGAATGTATGGCTATGCAACTGTCAGCTATAATCAAATTTTGGACCACTTGAAGTTTTGACTGGCCCTTACTACCATAACAACAGCTGTATTTAAAGTAAAAATTGTTTTAGGCAAACGAAAATGAACTGACTGTGGTCTGAAGCAATTATGTATTATCGGTATCGTCTGAGACTGATAGTAACCCACATAAGAAAATTAAAACGAGTCCACAAATTTGGATAATATTCGAAGGTACACAAATTTGTATGTGTATATCTAAAAATAAAACCCAATTAATTGCCCAAAGGAGCACTATATTGTAAAATGATGCAATACGGGATTAAATTGGGCACAAAGCATCCATCTGAAACCAATAACAATTTTGAAAATTCTTATTTAAAATTAAACAATTTTTTGTAAAAAATAGAACTTTGTACAAAATTCCAATTAAACTTGAGATATTTTGTAATCAAAATAGTATTGGTCTTAAATAGTTTGCCTATATTTGGTTCCGCATGTTTTTAGTCTTAATTGATAGACAAAATATTCTCTGAAATGAAAATTCTGCAATGTATTCAAAATGACGTAGTTGTCAATTTCAATGACGTCATAAGAATTCCGCATTGAGCTTTAAATATTGAATCGACATAACCTGTCGCCATTCTAACATTTGAATGGACATTACAAGTAACAAAAAGTAAAAATACAATTCAGTTTTATTTTGTAGTTTTAAAGATGCCGGGCTTGAAAGATTCAGATTCAAATATTATCATTATTCTACAATATGAAAAAAGGCCAGTGGTATGGAGTGGACCATACATAATGTGCTGTAATTATAAATCAAAACAGTACAGCGAGAAAATATTAGTATCATTATAAAGGTAAAAACAAGATCTTTTGAATGGTACATAGTATGCCTCTCAAAAATGTGACTGGACAAAGCTACAAGGCAACGATCAGAACTTTTAGATCATCCCTCGTATAGTACTTGAATAGTGTAAAAGACCCTAGCAAAGGGTTACAAGATGAAATAGCACTCATGTAAGATCCTCTATATAGCAAAATAAGAGCCAACAACAAGACCCTCGCACACAAGTGGACCAACAACAACAGAATCACCTCATTAGAATGAACAGCAGCTTAAGACCACTGGGGGCAATCCATATCACATGTCACTCATTTCTTGATTGGACATAGAAAAGCTTTGCACACTGATAGAAGTAGTAGCTGTCAAAAACCTGTAACAAGTAAAAAAATAAATAATAAAAGCTGAGCTAAGCTAATTAATTTTGAGTGCTAGTGCTTGGTAGCTTTTAGTGATGAGCACTATCAATGTGGATAATTGGAGTTTCTTTGCCGATGGCCTTCAAATTAGCTGACTGAAAACTTTGACCAATCACATAAAAAGTAATAGGGATTGGGACTGTTTTAACCCTTTGTATTCGGGAAACCCCTAAATGAGCACATTTGCAAATAGTGAAGACCCAGATGAAATGCAGCATAATACTGCATTCATTATGCTGCATTCCATCTGGATCTACACTATTTGTAAAGGTAAAAAAGATCTTCAGACAAATGAATTCAATATTTTTGAAAATTATAACCTGACACCCCTAGATATGTACAATGGACTATCCCAAGTTTATTGCATCAAACCAGAAGGAAGAATGCATTAGCATACAGAAGGTTAATGTCTCATGCTGCTAAGACCTACATGACACATTTTGCAACAGAAGATTCATTATATTTAGCAGGTTTTCTTCCTCTACCTGGCCCATGCACTGAGGCTAAGGTCCTTTCTTCTTATCTAGAATACGTCCATCCTTGGGCTCACTGCAATTACCTCCCATAGATATTTTGTATGCTTTGTTGAGATTACAGAGGTTAAGTGACAGATGTTGTATTTAGACCTTTTTGGGAAATCTATGGAAATGTGTCATTTTGATTTACATTGGGAAAATTATCATATGAGGGATATCTGGCTGTGTGGCAGTAACGAAATTATGCAAATAAAAGTTAATATGGGTGAAAGTTTTCAGGATTATACCTGAATTCATGATTTCGAGGCTGACTTTCCATAGAAAATGAGCCTCAAAATGCTGATTTCTGCAGGTAATAATAGCTTTTCTGATTTAGTTTCAGCTTATCTTAAGGTATTTGACATTTAAACTTTGAATTTTTGATATTTTGGAGGCATACAGCAAGTTTTAAATACTGATTTTCTAAAGTTCAGGATTTTGGAAATTTTGAACTTTCACCCATGCGTTAATGAAATTTTATTTTAAACATATGTTTAACCATCATATGGGCAAGCACATGCTCTTGATACTTATTGCATATGCTCAAAAGCATCTATGCAATCCTTGCTGACATCTTACAGCATGACTAGAGGTACAGTAAAACCTGTGTAAAATGGCCACTCAAAAATAGACAAAACATAGATCTTAATGACAAGTGCTAGCTTAATGAAGGTTGAAAGTTGGAGCATTCTGCAATACTTTTTGCCTCCATTAAGCGATAATTGGTCTTGAAAACCAATTTGTGTTTTTTTTGAGAGTGACCCTTTTACACAGGTTTTACTGTATATTTTTGTTGGGAGTCTTTATCTTCATCCATACTTTGTGTACATAAGCAGTAAAGGCTCTGGTGAGTCTGTGAATTTGCACAGGCTCGCCTGAGCCTTCACTGATTGCAATCGGGTTATGTGCCGTGACATATCATGTACTGGCCAATACATTGCCTTGAGATTTCTTGCATCATCAATGACTCCAATGCAAAGTCCTCCTTACTTCAGAAAGTAATTAGTTGGGAGACCAAAGAATATCCAGGATAGGTTAATACACTTAAGTTAGTTATGGTTTCTGGGTTAAGTAGCATTATTTGCACTCCTTTCCTAATGCACTTCAGCTTGGAATGGGCACAACAACCTATAGACAGCTGGTACTTATAAAGGTCTTCATAGGATTTTTACTGCTTTTAGCAAATACATGTTTAGTCAAAATTTTTTGACTTCTCATGGCTTACTCAGAACAAGGTTCCCACAGGTTTTGAAAATACTTTAAAATAGGGAGCGCAGTGGCTCAATGGTAGAGTGCTTGACTTGAGACTGAGGGGCTGCAGGTTCGAGCCTCACCGGCGTCACTGCGTTGTGGTCCTTGAGCATGGCCACATTTATCCTAGCTTAGTACTGGTCCAACCCAGGAAGACCCGTCCCTGTTTAACTGAAAGATTGTTGATGGGACGTAAAGAATCAAATGAAACAAACAAAAATCAAAAACCATTTAAGGCAACGAAAAGTACTTTAAATTTGATATTAAATGTCAATTATTTATTTAGCTCTCTTTGTGGAGAGTCTAATCAGTATGAAATTGTAAATTCCCAGTATTTGGTGCAGCATATGCTTCAAATACTGGCAAAAAATGTATACTTATTGGGCCTCCACACAAGAAAACCTGTCTTCGGGTGTTTGGAAACAACACAGGCGCAGACCAAGTCTGATCAGTAGCACCATATGTAAACTTGCTACAGGTGAAATTTCAATTTTCTAGCTAGTCACTATAGCTAAGAAGACTTGTTTGAAACTCGCTTTGCCGGAACCCCAAAGACAGGTTTTGTCGCGACAAGGCCCTATATATATGCTGTATTATACGGGCCTCATCTTGAATAAACCTTAATGTTACATGCAAACAAAAAAGGCACAGACCAGCCTTCATATTCTCGCAATCTGATCAGCTTCTTTGTTATCTGCTTTCTGGATAGTATAAAAGCTCAACTTGCTACACGCACAGTTTCAGTAATCTAGCTTTTCTCTGTAGCTGAGCAGACTGGTTTGACTCTAACCCAAAGACAGGTTTCTCGCATTGAGACCCAAATAAAGTCAAAACACTTAAAGACTATTTTATAATCATTATATCAGTTATCCAGCATTTTAGAGTGTCTGCTGATATGCTTAGTAAACAGTTTAGGCCCAGATTAGGACCAAACGATTATCCTTATCTTTTGACACTGAGGCAGTATTCCTGAGAGATGTTTTTAGAAGTCTTCTTTGCAGTCAGCAAAAAAGTATGTAAAACTACCTAGCATACAAAGAGTAAATACTTTCTATGAATATTCAATGGAAAATCTCAGAAGTGGTTTATTAATAGGTTTATAGTGGCCTTTGGGAGATATTTATTGTAAATAATTAATTTGAAATCATATTCCCTGCATATTTTCTATTCTTGAGTATGTTAATAATAATAAAAAAGATTGAAAAGTCATATGTCCCATTTCATAAAGCTGAAAACTAATATTTGTGAGATAAGGCAAATTTTAATTTTATGGGTCATTTTATAAAAGTCTGTGATTTTGCAAAATCATTAATAAAGAGTCTCAAAAGACTTGACTTGACTTGATCCTGAGTTTTTTACTGCTGCGGGTGTCCCAGGCACTGGGGTAGGCAGCAGCTGGCTAGAGTGTCTAACACCCTATCCCCACGCCTCTCTGTTCAGTGGATTGATGCTGCCAAGGCTGCACATTTTCATGTCAGCCTTAACACACTCAGACCAGGTCTTTTTAGGTCTCCCTCTTCTTCTGGCACTAGGAATCATCAAACTTATGATGGAGTTTGAAGAGGAGCATGCAACATGTCCAAACCATCTGAAACGCCTAGTGCGGTGAGCTGCTGTCACCTCCTTCACTCCTAACATTGCACAGAGTGTGTCCGTCAAAAAACCCCAAAGCTATTAATTAGATAATCCAACAAACATAATAAATATACCAATAGCTTAGTTTAGTGTTTATATTAAGCTGATTTTACAATTCTGTGAGATTTGAATCATTATTATAAATGGCTTCTAGATGGATGGAGTTCTGTGAGATTTTACGTATCTCACAATGAGGTAAAGGAATTATGTTAACTAATTGAAATGGTCTTTAAATTTCAGTATGATATGGTTATCAGTAAAGCTGACAGCCTTGTAAAACAGACAGTACTCCTCAACCACTACTTTAAGGTGGCTGTAGCTCGGTTCAAGGACAGTTGTGTCAATGGAGATTTAGTAGAGAAAGAGAGAGCCAGTTTGGAGGATTGTATTGATGGACTGAAGAATACAATCAAAGATGGCTCAAAACTAAAGGTGAGGTCTTAAATGAAATAAATGTGCAAAACCAAATGAATACTACCGGGGAATGCCCCAATCAAAAACCACAGACCAGCTTGTGACACCTCTTGGTGACACCATGAGGTGTCACAAGCTGGTTTGTGATCTGTGACAGCAAGGGGTGTTGCAAGCTGGTCTATGATATGTAATCCTGACAGCAAGGCATGTCACAAGCTGGTCTGTGATATGTGATTGTGACACCCCTTGGTGTCGCAAGCTGGTCTATGATATGTGATTCTTACACCAAGGGGTGTCACAAGCTGGTCTATGATATGTGATTCTGACACCAAGGGGTGTCACAAGCTGGTCTGTGATATGTGATTTTGACACCAAGGGGTGTCACAAGCTGGTCTGTGATATGTGATTTTGACACCAAGAGGTGTCACAAGTTGGTCTGTGATATGTGATTCTGGTACCAATTGGTGTCACAGTAAAAGACATGTTTGTGATGCTAAATTTTTGGGACTGGAGCATGATTTACCTACATCAGTAATTGGCAGAGTGATTTCACCAGGGTTCTAATTTAATGAAACTTCACATCCGCAAAGTTTCACAAAAATAAAATCCTCACAAAAACTTTTAAATTTACAGTAATTGTTTGTGTTCAGGTGTTGAGAAAAGGTTTCTCATGCTTGCAGATCAAACTGATAACAGTTTCTGTGTTCTATATATAGGTTACAGAGGATGAGGATTTCTACAAGCTTGATATTGTACAGGACGATGATGAGGTGAAGGTCAAACAAGAAAAACCCTGGAAAATAGCCTACAGGTGCTTTCATAGGGAGGTAAGTTTTAACAGCATATTTGTGCCTCGTGAGAAGAACATCTATCTTTGAAGTTTGTAACCAAGTAATTGTGCGTTTGATTTGATTCTTTACGCCCCAGTCAATAATTTTTCAGTTATGTCAGGATGAGTTTTCCTGGGTTGAACCAGTACTAAGCAAGGATGAATGTGTCTTGCTTAAGGACACAACAGAGTGATGCTGGTGAGGCTTGAACCCGCGACCCCTTGGTCTCAAGTCAAGCACTATGCCACTGTGCTCCCTGTAACCAATTAAGGCTGAAACTAGCTCAGGGTTTGCATAGGCTTGAAAGGTACTTGAATAGAGGGCTTTCTTGAAAGTCCTTGAAAAATAGATTTGCCTTGAAAAGTACTTGAAGTTGAGAATCACTTGAAGGCCTTGAAATGTCCTTGATTTTTTTTCATTATTTTTGTAATAATTAATTCTGTTAGTGGACACATAAATCAGAATAAAGTGAATTGGTGTACCATTATTTGTTGAAGTATATATGCTGCACCGAATAAAGTCACAACAATATGATATTAATTATCTTAAAACTAATATTATTATCTCAGTCTACAATTTGTAAAGTAGAATTTTGAACGTGCTCGAAAGTTTAGAACATTTACCATAGTTACTCTCTTGAAAACTTATATCGTATATGTATTACAGTAAAACCTGTCTTAAGCGGCCACTCAAAAATAGACAAAACAAAGATCTTAATACCAAATGGTAGCTTAATGAAGGTCAAAAGTATTGCAGAATGCTCCCCTTGGAGCATTCTGCAATACTTTTGACCTGCATTAAGCGATAATTTGTCTTGAAACCCAAATTTGGTCTTTTTGAGAGTGGCCGTTTTAGACAGGTTTTACTGTATATGTATTATACAATTAGAGCAGCATACAATTATTGGTCAGACTATAAAGATGTGGTATCTTTATACCCCCGGTACGAAGTATATAGGGGGTATATAGTTTTTGCCTTTTCTGTAATTATGTTTGTTGGTTTGTCTGTTTGTCTGTTTGTCTGTTTGTCTGTAAACTTTTTTTTCTGTCAAAGATTTCTCAGCAACTACTTGGGTTAGGATTCTGAAATTTGGTACAAAGCTTGATAGTGATGAGTTGTATTGTGTAACAAAAAAACAGCCACATATTGCTTATCAGTCCCTTCATTTCTTCATTTTTCTTTCTCTCAAATGGAAATTTCTGTCACAGATTTCTCAGCTCTTATAGGAGCCAGTGTTTCAAAATTTTGTGTACACCTTTAGGTAGGCAAAGTGTACTGTGTAAGAGGAAATTAAGATGCTAATCCTCATTTCGCCTTCTTTTTTCAATTTTTCATTTTTTCCTTCTTTCACTCTTATATAATACATATGGACATTTTTTTCTGTCAAAGATTTCTCAGCAACTACTTGAGTTAGGATTCTGAAATTTGGTACAAAGCTTGATAGTGATGAGTTGTATTGTGTAACAAAAAAACAGCCACATATTGCTTATCAGTCCCTTCATTTCTTCATTTTTCTTTCTCTCAAATGGAAATTTCTGTCACAGATTTCTCAGCTCTTATAGGAGCCAGTGTTTCAAAATTTTGTGTACACTGTTAGGTAGGCAAAGTGTACTGTGTAAGAGGAAATTAAGATGCTAATCCTCATTTCGCCTTCTTTTTTCAATTTTTCATTTTTTCCTTCTTTCACTCTTAAATAATACATATGGACATTTTTTTCTGTCAAAGATTTCTCAGCAACTACTTGAGTTAGGATCCTGAAATTTGGTACAAAGCTTGATAGTGATGGGTTGTATTGTGTAACAAAAGACCAGCCACATATTGCTTATCAGTCCCTTTATTTATTCATTTTTCTTTCTCTCCAATGGAAATTTCTGTCGAAGATTTCACGGTTCCTATTGGAGCCAGTGTTTTCAAAATTTTGTGTACACCTTCATGTAGGCTAAGTGTATTGTGTAAATGTAAATAAAGATGCTAAAGCTCATTTTGCCTTCTTTTTCTTTTTTTTTCATTTTTTCCTTCTTTCACTCTTATATAATACATATAGACATTTGTGGTCAAAGATTTCTCAGCAACTACTTGAGTTAGGATTCTGAAATTTGGTACAAAGCTTGATAGTGATTAGTTGTATTGTGTAACAAAACAACAGCCACATATTGCTTATCAGTCCCTTTATTTATTCATTTTTCTTTCTCTCCATGAAATTTATGTCGCAGATTTCTCGGTTCCTATTGGAGCCAGTGTTTTCAAATTTTGTGTACACCTTCAGATAGGCTAAGTGTATTGTGTAAATGAAAATTAAGATGCTAAAGCTCATTTTGCCTTCTTTTTCAATTTTTCCTTCTGTCACTCCTATGTAACATATATGGACGTTTTTCGTCAGAGTTTTCTCAGCAACTACTTGATTTAGGATTATGAAATTTTGTGTGCACTTTCAGGTAGGCAAAGTGTATTGTGTAAATGAAAATTAAGGTGCTAATCCGCATTTTTCCTTCTTTTTTCAAATTTTCCATTTTTCCTTCTGTCACTCTTATATAACACATATGGACATGTTTCATTAAAGTTTTCTCAGAAACTACTTGATTTAGGATTATGAAATCTTTGACAATTTTGTCTTTTCTCTGAAAGTGTTACAACCTCTGATGGCTACCGCCGGGGGTATGTGAGCTTTGCTCACTTCTTGCTATATTTTTACATTAAATTCTATGATGAATATGAGGGTGGGATAGAAAATCTGTGTTGCAGATCACTGTTTTGCATCACCAGGCTAGCCAAGTAATGGCAAATGGTGATCAAGAGGGACAGCTTCTTCTATCTCATCCTTACTGAAATAATGGATTCTTTTTCGTGTTCACAACAATAACATTATTGACAATAAGTTCTATATCCGAATAGGAGATATATTTAATTATATGGGGAAAATCGCTCAATCATACACAATGTTTATCAGGAAGTTAGGATTGAACAAATTATCAGATGAATTAATTATATACTGAAACAATAAAGTTATGTCCGCTTGATAAACACATTTCATTCAAATTTTCACCTTACAAACTTTGATCATTTAGAAATGATTTGCACCTAAGAGTAATCCATTTGATAATCAGTAGAGCCGCTGAAAAAGCAGCGAACACGAGTACCCTTAAAATCAAAAGTCACAACATCAATAGCTTGTGTGTCTGTCATAATCCCGAACCGTTCAAGCACATTTAAACATCACTGAACAAACTCTCTTGTAAGAAAAGCTGGCTAGTTGTATGCATTGCTTTTTCCTCTACAGTCATTTGTTTGTAACATACTCTGACGTCACAAAACATCGATCAGGAGCGTGCGTGAAAAACACTCAGAAAATTCATTATTGGCCCAACATTTTGATAATCAACAAAATCAAACGAATTCAATGTTTTTTCGTCGTCACAAGCATTTTAACAGTAATTAAGACTAATCACCATCAAAACAATTGATAATGGAAATTCTCTAATGATTTTGCAGGAAGGGATGGGGTATAAAACACAGATTTAGTGAACCTTTGATGCTCGACATCAGCCATAGTTTTTATTTTTCTCTATTGTGTAATTGTTGTCATAAACAAACACAACAAATTAAAACAAAACGGTCTCAAAATGATGTTTGGTTAAGGAGATTTGAAAGTTCTTAAATTTTTATTTGTTTAATTCAAAGGGAGGTAATTTTAGCTAATTTCAAAAATGAAAGATTTGGAACTGCAGTTTCGCTCATTCAATAAGCAGACTTGGGATTTTTAGATGTTTTTTCATAGTCGGACGCTTCTTGTTGCCATTTAAAGTAAAATATGTCACGTTTGGATGATTAACTTCCGGATGATAAATGAAAAATCTGTGTACACATTAGGTTTTATAACCCTTGAAGATCAGAAGATAAAATCAAATGATTACAATTTTTTGTGTGTCGGACGTTTGATTAACATTTTGGTTTTATTTTTGTTGCAACATCTTAGCTGGATCGAAAGATACAGTGCCATGAAAATCGGATGTTTCTTTTTTGTTTGAGTATACAATATGCAAAGGAGGAATGAAAATGACATTTTAATGGTTGCTGCATCCATAGATTTAATCCACTCAAGAGATTAACTATTTTCATAACATTTAAGATAGCAGTCATCAGTGCATTAAGTTTAAAATGGACATGAATTAAAATAAAGTACCCGGATTTTTTGGCATACAGAAATTAAAACAATTTCCAATGATATATACTTCTTAGAAACAGATACAAAGCAATACCTTGACTTCTGTCTTGCATCCAAGGAAGTAAGGGTGCAAAGATCAGAAATCGATATAATCAACTACCACACCTGTCCCAGGATACCAATGGGAAAGTGACAAACTCACAGTTGGACACCACAAATGAGAGCCAAGAGGTCAGCCCTTTCCCAGCAGGGAAACATGACATTGACAGCAACTTGGAGGAATATCTACTATAGTGCGAAATCCAAGTTTAAAACTCCTAAGAATGTGTAAACTCAAATAATCGTTAACTCTTTACCTGCTTGTGTCATCTGCTGATTACCTTTGCAAACATTTTGTACCAAGGTCAGGCCCAACAAAGCATCAGACATGATCTTGTTCCAAACTGTCAGACACTCTGATGGTATTTTGAAATATTTTTTTTTAAAATCATGATTTAAAAAAGCCCCCAGCAGACGGCAAAATATTTCTTTAAAAATATGCATAATGCAAAGAATTATTATCTTAATGCAGTAAGCAAATAAAAGTGGGCCACTATTGGCCCACCAGCCAAATGCCATTTACAGTAAAAACTGTCTCAAGCGACCACTCAAAAATAGACAAAACAAAGGTCTTTAAGACAAATTGTAGCTTAATGAAGGTCAAAAGTATTGCAGAATGCTCCAAGAGAGCATTCTGCAATACTTTTGATCTGCATTAAGCGATAATTGATCTTGAAAATCAATTTTTGGTCTTCTTTTTGAGCGGCCGCTTAAGACAGGCTTTACTGCAAATGGCATTACGCTGGTAGGCCAATTGTGGTCCCTAAAAATGAAAAAAGCGCCGTCTGCTGCAGTAACCCACTATCCTTTGTTTTTTACATAGTATGCAGCTATTTGCAAAGCAATCCTGAAGGAAGGACCTGCATTAGAGGTAGGGCTTCAAAAATGTGATAATGCCTTGGAGAGATTAACAGAAGAAGAAAGGATGAATGACAGCCAACTGACCAATCAAAAAGACGCTAACAAAGTGGACATGGCAGAAGTAACCAATCAGATTGAACATAACAGAGCAAAAATACTGCATGCTAAGCAACAGTGTAGAAAGTCAATAGAGACAGTTGAGAAAGCTGGGAGAAAAATTTCTAACACTGACTTATGGTACAACTGAAGTGATTACAGGGCTCACGCATGTCTTTTCATGTATTTACATTTGCTGGGTCCCAAGGAAGGTGTTTGAACATGAGGTCGCTAGGCCGAGTATTCATACATATCCTGAGGAACCCCACAAAGTTAAGCCAATAAAAAAGCATTTGTTATCATTATTCTTGCATATTTTACCTGATTCCGAACAAAATAGCACTTAAAATGCTGCAAAAACATTAGACTATATACCTTTTCTTTCTCTGTGTTACTCTGTAAAAAATATTTGTTATTTTTAAGTGTTAGTATTGTTGAAACCTTTGGATAATCAATATTTATGATTGATGATCGTGCATATTTGATATTTTTCTAGTAGTCATGAATTTTGACTAAAGACTGCAGCCAACGTTTATCAATAAAACGTCAAGGGAGTATGGCCAGGAAATGATACAATTACTGAACACAGACCAAACACATGGCACCAAGAGGAAGAGACACATTAGAAAGCAGACAAGGACAAATACGGTTAAATTTCTTTAATTTGAATTCCTCGGGACTGGAGATTTTATTTCATATTTTCATAAGGCCAGTTAAGCAAAAAATGTTAGTGTAAAATTGCAATTATTTTCTTATCCATCAGTCTAAACAGGTGTTTTGGGTGCTCAAAAGAACCGTCTAATTGAGACAGTTCTTTTGAGTACCCACAACAAATGTTTTGGTTGAGAAATAAGAAAATAATTTTCAGTTACACCTTCTTATCTGGAGGCCTGCCTGCATTTTCAGTTGTTTAAATATAGGTAGGTATACACAAAGATGTATAACCACAAAAATTATTTGCATCAGACTTTTTCCTATTAAAACATATGTTTTGGGTGGGTATGCACCCAAAACAGATGTTATTCTAGACATTTATTTAAATATATCAGAGATAGGCCCTATTCTCTGAATCCAGTGTGTCCCAAATCTATTTCTAATATGTAAGTATTTCGAAAAATCAGAGTTAAAATTTTTGAGGTTTTACTGTACAATTAAAGTAAACCAATCAGGATCAATCACCCCCGCCACACACACACACACACACACACACACACACACACACACACACACACACACACACTGGGAGCGACAGCAAACAATGAACTATCAACAGCTGAATCACCATTGTGTCTTTTAATATCTCTTTGTCATGATGCCATGGGTTAGCCTGTCTTCTGTGATTGCCACATTCCATGTTCATTCTCTCTGGATTATTGAGGATGAAAAAAATTGGCAATGAAATTTATTACTTGCACCCATAATAATGTATTTTTGCATGGCTAATTTTCAGTGGATGATAGACTTGGTGTGTAATAAATCAATGATGCGGACTTATAAATGTCTCAGTTGCTTGACAATCATAATGAATTTAACATCCAGTTTACTTATGTTATCATTAGCACAGTAAAACCTGTCTTAAGCGGCCACTCAAAAATAGACAAAACAAAGATCTTTATGACAAATGGTAGCTTAATGAAGGTCAAAAATATTGCAGAATGCTTCCCTTGGAGCATTCTGCAATACTTTTGACCTGCATTAAGCGATAACATTAGTCTTGAAAACCAATTTTTGGTCTTTTTGAGAGTGGCAGTTTTACTCAGGTTTTACTGTAGATTTAACATCAAGTTTACTAATGTTATCATTAGTAGTTGTATTATCCCTGTAGTTATACAGGTTTAAAATTTGAAATATATTTTGTTAATGCATTTACCTTTTTAGATTTTGCCCAAACTATACTTATATTATGAGTTTATCTTCTCATTAGAGCCGGTGTCCAGCGACAGGTACAAAGTGACATGTTCATCCATTGAAGACTCAGATTAGCATGAGTATCCATGCAGTCTGATCAGAGTCTTCAATTGGTGCTTTGTGGGTAGCCAATTGTGAAACGTTTCTTAAGGTGCAAAATAAGACTCTGATCAGACTGTGCCGATGCGCCGACTAATTTTAATTCTTGCTGCTCGCACATGCCAACTTGTACCTTATGCTGAGACTTTATGCAATACCTTATTGAGAGATGTATGTGTGACAAGTGTCACACACCGAGTCAAATACGCATTTTCTTCATTTTAGTTCTTTTGCTGTTGTTGTTATTTCTAAGTTTAATGTTGCTATCAATAATGTTTCAATCATACAACGAAAGTCAGTTATTCTATGACATTGTTCCTGGACAGGCTTCTTATAGTCAGTTTACCAGTACTTAGTGTGTGATGTATTAACCCTTTGAGGACTGGAATCCCCTAAACCGATTTCTTGGCAAACAGGGAAGATCCAGATATATTGCAGCATTTGATCCCCGGCGGATTTCATCAGGGTCTGTACTGTTTGCTAAGACAAAATCAACCTCCATAGAAAGAAATACAATATTTTTTTGAAATTATAACTTGCGACTCCCCAATATATACGATGGACCATTCTGACTTTATTGTATGTAACTTTATAGTTTATGGGAAAGTCCATTGGTCCTAAAAGGGTTATGTGAAATACTCATTGTAGATATATGCCGGCATAGATCTTGTTGTTGTTTATAAATATATGGGCCAGTACATGAAATTTAGGTACTTATGGCACATGCACAAACACCTCCTTTAAACAACCAGGCTGACATATCCATTGGCACTAGATCCAGGTTTTGGTCTTTGTATTTATCTCCGTCCATATTTTGTAAATGCAAGCAGCAGAGGATCTGGAGAGTCTACACATATGCACAGGCTTATCAGTGATTCTTCTTAATTTGACAATGCGATAGGTACCAAAATATCTTGTGTTGGCTTACAATAAAAATTATAATGTTTCTATGTATTGAATGCTGTATGAATGAACCCTTTATTCTAGTGTTTTGTAAATTTAAATCTTTCCTTTTGGTTTCTGGTGATATATCCTAAATTTTTCATTTCATGTCATTAGAAAGTGTATGTTTAAATTATCACATTTTAACTTGTTTGATGGTTGTATAAATAAGGCATCGTATTGCATGTATAATTTTGCATGAAGGGTAATTTTTCATGCCTTTGTTGTCGTCTGCTGACTTTTTTCAAGATTAACTTTTTCCAAAGAAACTTTCAGGAACACTATCATAGTGTTAAACAGTTTGGATCCAGATCAGGACTGACGTTATGTCAGGCATGGGTCCAAACTGTTTGCAAAGACCTATAGCAGACGACAAAATTCACCCCTTTAAGTCACAGATAATATTTCATAAATTTGAATAGTAACGTCGGTACAAATAAGCAACTTGTGTGATGTGTTTTCTTATCCACTCATTTAAATGTTTGTTGTGGGTGCTCAAGAGAACCATTGCATTGAGATGGTTCATTGAGTACCCCCACAACATTATATAGTTGTAAATAAAAAAAAATCCTGAGAATTTTATTTTTGCAAATGGCATTAAAAGACATATTTGTGACGTTAAAAATTCGCGACTGGAGTATGATTTGCCTACATCAGTAAATAGCAAAGTGCTTAAGCCATTGTGTGAGGGGTTTATTTTTGCAAAACGTCGCTTCCACGGATTTTCGTGAAATTAAAACCCTCGCAAAAATTTCTGAATTTGCACTATGCTCCAGTACAGAAATAAGAAAATTACATGTTCTTATAATTAGGAGAGCTCTAGTAGACAATTCACATGACTTTTCCCTAAATATAGTATTTAATAATGTCAAATTGTAGCTGGCATTTTCAGAGATTCAACAAGGTTTAGACAGGCTTGAAATGAAGTATGTGTATTATTATATTATTATTATACTGTGTATATTTTGAAAATCAAACTGGCTGTACAATCAAATATATGATGTTCAACCATAACTCTTTGCCTGCCAGTCACAAATTTTGTTGTCAGCTGCTGATCTTTGCAAACAGTTTGAACCCAGATCAGGCCTGACAGATTGTCTGGCCTGATCTTGATCCAAACTGTTTGACACTCTGATAGTGTTCTTGAAAGAATTTTTGAAAAAATTAATTTTGAAAAAAGTCAGGTGACAAAAAAATCATGAAAAATTACCCAGCATGCAGAGTTACAGCAGGGCCTAAAATTAAAAAAAATGTTTTGCCATTTCCTACCTAACCAGCTATTTTTACTTCCTACCCCATGATATTTATAGACTCAAAATATATTTTTTTTTACTTTTAATGTCTGCCTATTGTACAAAATACATATTGCACTAAAGGCAGACAATTAAAGTGGGAAAATCACCTCACTCTGAGCCTATCCTTTATGTAGGAAAGTTACACTTTTGTGATTCCCTTATCTTCTCTGCTATAGAATATTTAAACCAGATGTTACATACCAAGTCCCAAGGTCATCAGCCTTCTGGTTCTGGAGAAGATTTTGTAAAAGATTTTTACCATATAAGGGGATATCAGCCATCTTGGTCATGTGACCATAACAATTTGTATAAATTTTGGATAACTTCTCACAAGTAGTATTCATATGAAATTTGAGTTCAATTGGCCTAACGGTTTCTGAGAAAACTATGTTTTAATACATTGATGGGACGCCAATATGAGCGACTGTGGCTGAAAGGTCAACCTTGACCTTTAGAACTTATTTTGACTTTGGCTTCAACAGTTTTCAAAAAATCATCTTTTCAAAAAAAGTCCCATTTAAATGCACTAGGAAACAAATTTGACCTTGAAGCTAAGTAGGTCAATGTTAACCTAGGACAATCATTTGAACAAACTTGGTAGGCCCCACATCCCCAATGCTACCTACCAAGTCCCAAGATCATCGGCCTTCTGGTTCTGGAGAAGATTTTTAAAGGGTTTTTACCATATATGGGTGTGGCGGCCATCTTGGTCACGTGACCAGGACCATTTGAACAGACTTTTGTTCCTCCACCCTAAGGAGTCTCCAAATGAAATTTGAGTTCAATATGCCCAGTGGTTTCAGAGTATAGGATGTTTGAAAATGTTGACGTACGAGGGACGCCGGAGTGATTGGTATACTAATAGCTCACCTCGGAGCCTTCGGCTCAGGTGAGCTAAAAAGCTTGTTTTGGAGTATCCAAGTCAACTTTATCATTAGCATCACAAATATGAATAAGAAAATTGGTAACTGCCTGCCCATCTCTTAAGCTTCCCAATAGGAAGTGGCAAAATGACTGTTGTATGCAAACATCAAAGATACAGACCAGCCTGCATATCCATGACTTTTTTGCATGGGAACACCAAAGATGCAGACCAACCTGCACATCCTTGCAGTCTGATCAGCACCTTTGGTTTTGGCTATCTTGAAAGTATAGAGGTCAAGCTTGCTCCATGCAAAATTTCTATACACCTGGAAAAAAGTTAGGGAACACCCACTTTTTTCAGATTTATTTTCACTTGGATTTAAATAACAGCAAAGCCATTGACAAAACTCGAAAAATTACTTCACGTATATGAAATATGGAAGTACATAAAGTAAAAATGCTTAACAAAACATGTCAATTACCGTATTTAATTGCCTGTACGTTGATTTCATTCATATGCTATACTTTCTTAAAATACCATTGGTTTAGAAGTATGGGCACAGGGGCCGTAAACCTTGCAGTAGGTGGGTTTTGGAGTTTTTGGAGCTAGAACGATTCCTGTCTGGCAAGAAAAGCATTTACTTGTCATTTTCTTGTATGTTCCTATTGAACATCAATTTATGGTTCCAATAACCTCCACATATCCTAAACCATACAATGTCTCTGTTGCTTTCAGTCTGGCAGCATGCACTGTGATACCTTATTAGTGTATGTATGGCAGTCCATTAATATCAGATATAAAAATAAAAACATAATATTTTGCCAAAGAGAAAATAGCTTGAAACTGATCAGGGTGTTCCCTAACTTTTTTCGAAGTGTATATATTCTAGCTTGTCTCTGTAGCTGGACTGGTTTAAACCTTACTTGGTTTGAAACCCTGAAGACAGGTTTTGTGGCATCAAGGTCATTATATACAGGATCTTACATGTGTGCTCATGTTTTATTGATTTTAATAAACGGGTTGGGGGAAAGAGATCAAATGCAAGGCTTGCCGAGCATTTTATCTCTTTCGCAACAAGTTTAATAAATTCAATAATACAAGAGCACGAATGTTAGATTCTGTTTATCATGTGACATTAAGATTACTTTGGAATCCCATTTTTTTGCATAAAAAAGTGATTATTTTGTTATTATGATGGAAGTCATGATGTTTCCGGAAAATCTGTAAACCACATAGTGGTTTATCGATTTTAATGCATGGCGTTATTTCACTCCCAGACACAATGTCATATAAAAAAATGCTATATTTGACATCTCAATAAGCTAACAACTATTAGGTAGGTTGGTTAATAGCTATACATAGCTAATGTTAATTTGTTAGACTTTCTAGAAATACAATTTTATTTGGAAACTTATTGTATCACAGCAGAAGGAAGAATCTATTAGTGCATAAAGGATTAAACATCTTTTATAATTATACTGCTGAAATGAATGTTATTTGTTAATGATATGTATGTTGTTTTTTATAATGAAAGCTGGCTTTCTTTAAACTTATTAACATAGATTTTTTTTTAATTTTTACTTTCATAATAAAAATTTAACCTGAACATTTTTCTATTATTTGTTTCTTTCCCTCACAATGCATAGTAGAGTATTAATAATGTCACCTATACTTTTGTGGTGGCTCAGTGGCAGAGTGCATGACTCGAGATAGAGGGTTTGCAGGTTCGAGCCTCACTGGAGGCACTACATTGTGTCCTTTCGCAGGACACTTTATCCTCTGCTTAGTACTGGTTCAATCACTGGGATCTAAAGAATAAAAAACAAACATAAAACTTTTTTTAATGAGCAACAGAAGCAAGGACTTGGCTAATAGACGATGTTCGGGCCAGCACATGAGATTTTGGTACTAAATGGAGACGCAGCCAAATCTCTAGTGAAACTAAATGTTCGAAATGTTAAAAAACTAGTTGCCTGCTAAAAAGGCCTAGACAAACAGGGCAGACCCAGATCAGACTTGCAGAAGCAGTCTGATCAGTCATTCCTGTTTGCTGTTCTGGCAAGCATTTTGTGAATTTGGGCCCCCAAAAACATCATTTTGTTTGAGAATAGAAAGCGAAGTGTTCAAAATTCTAAGGACATTTACTGTACTTGCCAGATGATACATCAGTGAGTTAGGGATCTTTCATGTGAACCAAACATCTATTTGTCTTGATCCACATCAGAAATAAGGGTGAGGTTGGCGCCGTCAAACATGTTTAAGCCCTCCAGTAAATATCACTGACCACTTGTAGGTGGTACTTCTTTTGTGGATCTTTTTTGTTATTTTCTTTTTCCTGTCTGTCATGCTGCCTTGTCTGTTACTTGCAGCCTTGTGGTCACTTGCTGGGAAAAAGATGATCTCTTGGCTCTTTTGTGCGTGATGTTTTTATGTGTTTTTGTCACTTTCCCATATGGTGTCCTGGGTCCTATGTGGTATTTGATTTTATCATATACTTATGTTTGGCTCAGCCGTATAGACCAAGTCAAATAGAGTTGTCCAGCCCTGCCATCCAAAACTCATGTAGAGGGCTGATACGGAGGCCGATATTTTCCTGTCTCGTCCTCCCCAGGAGCTGATCTCGCCCTGGAGAAAAAAACAGGGAAAATCTGCAAAAATAAATGTAAAAATAAAGAAAGTGGACCTATTCTTGCATATTTTACCTGATTCCAACCAAAATCGCACTGAAAACACCGCTAAAAACATTAAAATATCCATTTTCGTACATGGAGTATCTCCATACAAAATGGCGTCAGCGTCAAACATTCGAACGTCATTACGTCACAACAACGTCGAAGACGCATGCAACGTTTTCGTGAACAAAAGGATCTGCAAACTGATCAGTCAAGGCCGCATTGTCATCCCATGTAACGCCATGCAAACCATCCAGTGTTATTTTAAGTCTTGTAAAACAACACTATGAAAACTGTTGATATACATGCAGTACGTAATTTAAATGGTTTATTGTGTTGTTTCGTATTATTTCATAGTTATTTTACACGCATAAGTATATGATAAAAATATTATATCACATGTTTTGATCCAAGCCCTCAGACCGTATCAGCCCTCGCCCTTCGGGCTCGGGCTGATACAGTCTACTCGGGCTGAGATCAGGGCTGAGATCAAAAATACTGTGTAATAATCTATATGTATCGATTCCTGATTGTTGCCTTCTTCTTTACTTTGAGTTCAATTTTCTTTTGTTTCAGCACTTGTCCTTATGCCAAGAGTTTAATCTCACTTATATTGTATGCTATAAAAGACAATACTCATTATTTTTCTCATTATTGAGCCCTCAAATGGTAGTAATTTACACCCATTAGCAGTTAAAACTCATAAAATGATACAATTGCACTAAATCAATGTACAGTCGAACTACGATGGCTCTAACTTGTCATACAGGTGTGGCATTTGATTGTATTGATTCCTGATTGTTGCCTTCTTTCTTACTTTGAGTTCAAGTTTCTTTCGTTTCAGCACTTGTGCTTATGTCAAGAGTTAAATCTCTCTTATATTGTATGCTATAAAAGACAATATTTGTTACTTTTCTCATTATTGAGCCCTCAAATGGTAGTAATTTACACCCATTAGCAGTTTAAACTCGTATAATGATACTATTGCACTAAATCAATTTTTTCAAAGAAAGTAAGTTATATAACTGTAAAAAGGGGTGCCTTAATGAGTTAAGATTATACTGATATTCATTTACAGTTAATTACCAGATAGTATTGACATGTAAGAATAAGGAATAATTTGATATTTACATCCTAAGAGTACCTATAATTTTAGGGTAACCCAGTTAATATGGCTGTTGCACGGTAACATTCCAACTGACAGAAGGCCAACATGTCATTTTGCATCTGCTATAATGTAGATGCAGAAAATCATAGTGTTCAAATTCTCCCTGGGATGCAGGGGGTCTATTAGCAGCTCACAGTCTATAAATACTTCTGCACAACTCTTGTACATGTATGTCTTTACAACGTTACCCTTTCCCCTGTAATATTAGTACTATTTCTTTTACTATCATTATTCTGTATCAGGCAAATGAAAAATATCTTACTACTTTCGTTCAGTGAAATCTTGCATTATTCTAGAAAAAATAAATCCTTTTCAAGAGAGTTGATAAGTAATATGATTACTATTGGTAGTAATATGCATTTTACTAGGTTTTCAGTATGGCTAATAAGGTCCCATTTCAGGCATTTGGACCAATTTTGATGCCTACATCATACCCTATCATAACGAGGACATATCAGCCTTTATTTTGACATATGGTGTACAGATCTGTCATGGGGGTGCATTAAGTCATATTTTGACCCCTCTCTGTCGATTGCCTATAAGCAAAGGATACAGTATTGCTCAAGGACACAGCACAGTGTCTCGAACTAGGGACCCCTCGATCTTAAGTTTTAACATTGAATCACTGAGCCACTGTGCTACTCTGCAATTGTGGTAATATAATAGAACAAGTACAGTATAGGTATTTTAAGTAGTTTATTTATTAGACATTTTATCAGGTCATTAAATGAATTCGCAAAATGCGTTGGCATTTTATCTGCACCATTGTTAATAAAGAAGGGCAAAACTACTTATCAGATATACCAGAAATTAGACAAGTTTTATCATAACATGTATGTTAGATGTACCAGGATTCATGGTAGCTCCAGAAATTGTGGTATGACAGAAAAGAAGCCATCGTTTATCTACTAGAAATTGAGCAATGAAATTTCATCCATTACCGAATCAATTAAATTTGCTTGTCCTCTTATATCTATCCAGTGATATGGCGTCACAAATGATGTCACTTGTGACGTAATTATCTTTGAACTTGACAGTCGACATTTTACAAATGTCAGAAAGCTAATGATGACATCAGGCAGCTTGAATTGATTGTCACATAAATAAAATCAATGGTTGCTTCGCTAAAAATGACTGACAACCCATTACATTAGTATAAAACTATAATTCGGTGGCATTTTATTGACAAAAAATTCGGCAACTGATTATAAAACCTGTATTTGGGATGGTTACCACAAAATCTGGCGCTTGTTTGGAAAGTGACCCTGCCAGGAATCAATCTGGATTTAGCCTGTCAGCACATTAATGGTGAGTAATGATTATCTAATGTAATGGAGATATGTATAACCGAAAAATTCTATTAAAAAATTAATAGTATGGCATAGCTAGATTTACTTTGAAATGCTAATACCACGAAAACTGGTACAACCAGCATATACAGTAAAACTTATAAAATTCGAACTCCGATTTTTCAAAATACTTGTCTATTCGCAATGAATTTGGGGCACACTAGAATCAAAAGAGGACCTATTTGTGAAATAATAATAAAAACCGTCTATAAAACATATGTATTGGGTGCGTAAAAGAAGCGTCTCCCCGAGACATTTTTTTATGCACCAGAACCATTTGTTTGGTAAGGAAAAATTGATAATAAGCATTTTGGGGGGTTATATACTTTAATGTTCATCTCCCAATAAGTCTTACTGGTAATTCAAATTCAAACCTCTAATCCTTAAAATTTCAAATTAACAAGATTCTACTGTATTTCAATTGCATCATCATTTTTCAGCTTTTCCAAGAATGACTGGTTTCCATATTGACAAAAATTCTTAATCTGTTAATCCTCTTCTTACTACTATTAAACAAGGAGATTCCGACTTCGGCATCAAATAAGATGTGATACTGAATTTGAATTATCAGTAGATCTTAGAATTATTGAGAAACTAGCGGGCCCTAAATGGCGTTTCGCTGGCGAGCCGATGGTTGTCCAACACTGTATGCTGAATGCTATCGATTTTGGGATATACCTTATGTCACTGTCATAAACTGTTTGTGTGATAGTAACATTATTTGCAATTCTGTTTGATTATGTTGATGCATTATGTACCATTACACAATTTTTCAGTCATGTTGGGACGTTCCTATATTTCTAAGTTGTAACAGTACTAAGCAGAGAATAAAGCGTTCAGCTCAAGGACACAACACATTGCTTTCTGTGCATCTAAACTAGTGGTCCTTTGATCCCAGCCTAACACTCTACAACTGAGCCACTGTGCTCCTGTGGCAGGTAAAAATTCATATTATATATATACCGTAATATCTCTATTACTGGCCTGGGCGTCTATTGAAATCATTCTTGTTCACGGAGCTGGGGGTGGGCCTCTATTAGAGGCTACAAGAGCGAGAATAATCTGTAGCTCCAATTTATCGATAAGGGTCGCCATCTTGAAATGCTAGTGTCACAAAGTCTGTAGGTAGTAGACTATTGACACGATTAACAGTTATTTCCGCGCTAGGTATCGATAAAACATTAATATGCACTGTCCAGGGCATAACACAGTAAGCGGTTCACAACTTGCTAGTGAGGGCTGGTATTTCAGTAGTGTCAAAAACAATGCACCTTATTTAGAGGGACAATTGATTGGAGGCGGATGACTAGAAATTTGCTGCTAATAACAAATTTGAGATGTTTCTGTATATTGCAGGACTAATTTTTTTTCAATATTTGTGGGTGGGTCTTTATTAGAGGCTCAATTTTTGGGGAAATTCGCTTGAAAAATCGGCATTTTTGGCGTCCAAACTGGAGAATGGGCTCTATTAGAGCATGTGCCTCTTATAGAGATTTTACGGTATCTGTTGCTTAAATAAATTTTCAACAGGCGTCTGATGAACAACTGAGGGACAGATGAGGGACATCCTACAATCACAAAAGCTCACCTTGAGCCTTAGCCCAGGCGAGCTAAAAATGAATTATAGTCATTTCAAAGATAGTTAAAAAAAAACATAACACAGAATGTGAAAAATGGTGTGGTTAGATTATATTTAGAAAACATTCTTTGACATCTTAACACATGTGAAAGTCCAAAATTTTCTACATCATGATTTTTAGAAAATCAAATCTTTAAACATGGATGTGGTGTGCCTACACAATATTATAACAATTAGTTTTCTTTAGATTTACTGAAAATAAATCAGAGAAGATATAATGATCTTCCTAGTTCAGTATAATTTTGAGGCTGAATATCTATGGAAAGTCAATCTCAAAATCCTGAATTCAGGAATAACCCTGAAAACTTTGACCCATGTTTTTAAACTAACATGTAAATCATTCAATATACAAACAGTTTTATTGCTTTTTGACATGTTTTGCCTCAATTTATGCGAACATCTTCACATATATGCCTGGCCTCGAGGTTATAAAACTTTTTTCATGCTCAACTCAACTGAGCATGAAATTTCAACTGCTCATAAAAATTAAATACTGACAAATGAAGAAGTTTCATGCTTTAAGTCTCACAGCTGTTGTATTTATCCTGCTAATAAATGTTATAATGTCAACAATTGTTGGCATAATAACACTTATGAGCAGGATTAATTTTATAATTAGCCAAGTTGAGCATGAAAAAAGTTTATAACCTTGGGGCCTGATCTAACTTCTAAGTTCAAAACAATATGCACGTGTTTATCAAGTTAACATGCTTCATATGACTAAAATATCCCTCAATTTTAAACTGAAAATACCACATTCATGATTCAAACTAATAAGCACACTGTGAACTTAAAGTTGAATACCAATTTTGAAAACAGTGTAGATCTAGATCAGCTGATTTCTTATGAAGCCAGCTGATCATGATCCCCACTGGTTTTGCTCCACAGGATAAATCCAAAGCGATTATGAAATTGCATTACGTGTATGCTAAATATTCTAGATTGGCACACTTTTTTCTCACTGGTTTAATTCATAAAATGCATGCCAGAATAGCAAACAGGGAAGACCCTGATCAGACTGCATCTTCAGAAGCAGAGCAATCAGGCCCCGAGGTTATAAAACTTTTTTCATACTCAACTCAGTTGAGCACGAAATTTCAACTGCTCATAAAAAATAAAATACCAACAAATGAAGAAGTTTCTTGCTTTAAGTCTCTCAGATGTTGTATTTATCATGCTTATAAACGTTAAAATGCCAACAATTGTTGGCATTTTAACATTTATGAGCAGGATAAATTTCGTGTTCAGATGAGTTGAGCATTAAAAAAGTTTTACAACCTCGGGGCCTGGGTCTCCACTGTTTGTCTAGACCTTTTTCGTAGCAAACTAGTGTTAAAAGTTTATGACTCTTTACCACATACTAGTGTTGACTGGAAATGAAAAGCTCATGTAGTGTGTTAATTTCAAAAATCCTGAACTTTCGAAATTCAAATCTTAAAACTTGCTGTATACCTACAAAGTGTTAAAAATTTCAAGTTTAAATCGTCAATTGCCCAAAGATGAACTGAAAATAAATCAGAGAAGCTATTAAAATCTAATTCAGCATTTTGAGACTTACTTTCTGTGGAAAGTCAGCCTCAAAATCCTGAATTCAGGAATAATCCTGAAAACTTTCACCCATGTGTAAAACCCATTATAAATTCAAAGTGTGCTAACACAAGGATGAGTGCTTATTGTGTCATATATGTTTTTTTTTTCATAAAAGCCTACAATATTTTGAACACTTCTTTGTAAAACATTTCATGACTTATAATTAACAGGTAATCATTAAAAGGTCTACAATACATCTAGTAAAATTTTAACAATTGTATATTAATGATTAATGTATTTAACAATACATTTGAACGTCTCACTTAAAGAACCCCTTTATACACTGGATACCCTTAAACGGGTACTTTTGGCATATAGTGAAGACCCAGATGAAATGCCACATGAAGTGGCACTTCATCTGGGTCTGCACTGTTTGCCAAGATAAAAACAATATTCACAAACAGAAATACATCATTATTTGTAAATTCCAGTGACCCCTTAAAATATGAAATGTACAATCCAATCTTTACTATAACAGGGTTGAAATCAACATCATACCATTTTTGATCTAAAATTCTAAAACAGATTTTGTTATTTTGGGGTTTAATGTAGCTTTCAACAATTTTCAGTCACATCATGCCTTGACTAGAAGTGGTTTATCGCTTATTGCCCTGTGTACAAATAGTTCTTCATGGCTGAATTTCGGTTAAAACATGCCCAAGTGTGTAAGAATAATCATTAATCTACTGCTATAGCAGATCCATTTCTCATCATAATATACAGTCAGACATAAGTTAAGCATCGCCCAATAGTTTCCTTGAAAAACGAAGGAAGCTTTCCAGTCATGAACATTTTCTTGTTTTATTTATTAGAATAGATTCATTGGTGACGTTTTACAGCTAATTTTGATTAGATTATTATTGAGGTAAACAACCAGGCAAGGTAAATGCACACTTACCCCTAAAATTGTCCCTATTCTCTACCCCATTATGGTATTTTCAAAACGCTTAGACATGTAAAGTGTTACTGTCATATTGCTACAATATCAAAGACAAGTTCTGTCTGAAAAGTTCAGATTCATATCTCTATAAGAATAAAAGCTATGGGCGTGTAAAGAATGGCATGTTATATAGTGATAATGCAAAAACTAAAAACAGGCAATTAACTATCTCTATGATCCTCTATAACTGACATGTACCCTAGAGTTCGACAGCATCAGTTCGGCAACATTTTGGAAAATAGCTCTTTATCATTTTTGCGTTTATTTGAATTCAAAGTAAGCACTTTGAGTTAAGCTGTGACACTTTTTAAGGGCATACCCCCAAAATAGGGGTTGGTGTATACAGGACTCCGTAGAAATTTAACAAAATGACCAAATGGCATTCTGAAATGTCCAGTAGACCAAGAAAAGACTAGGGCAAGAAAATGTTACAAACTGGTTGTTCTTCTGAAGAAATTTGTATACGAAAAACGTCTCTGAAATAATGTTTGGGTGATGCTTAACTTATGTCTGACTGTATATATGAGCAAGTACATGGCAACTCGGAAGTCAGCTAATCTTATCTACACTATTTTCTAAACAGGTTATATCAGAGTTAATCATGGAAAGGTTTAACTGATTCAATTACACTAAATTCAAAAATGCGACATTTTGCTGGGTATTCTACAAGCACAGCTTTCAGAATTTCCTCATTGGAATAGTGAATAGTCAGATTGTCTTAGTGTAAACAGTATTATATTCAAATATAAGCACATCAAGATACAGTATTATATTCAAATATAAGTACATCAAGATACAGTATTATATTCAAATATAAGTACATCAAGATACAAATATTTTATATACACAATACATTATATTTGAAAGGGATGCAGAAATAAGTCCCAGACTTGTTTGAATCTGTTTCCTGAAACAGAACAGAAAATTTTGGTACAGAAAATGTTCTAAAATTTTGACCACTTCACTTTCTTTTCACAAATAAGATGTTCATAATAAGGACTGGAATTCATAAAATGCTTGTCTTGGTTTGATGATTAGTCTACTACCATACTTAGTTAGCCCTTAAAGCGCTAATCGCAACAAAAGTTGTTTGCTTTTCTCGTCTGCTGAAATGTTTAAGAAGCCTCTATGGCAAACAGTGTGGACCCAGAAATAATTTGACGTCATTAATTACATCACATATCCTTGGATGACGTGCAGCTTTATGCGACTTGCGAGGTTTCAATTTGAGAGGAAACTGCAGAAGTGCATTAGAATGGGGATAACCGTATTCAAAATTTCATTTGGGGAGGTAAATCGTCGGATATCACGTTATACGGCTCCACTCAAGTGTCCCCCGGCCCCATATCCAATGATATATCTCCCAAAATAAAAATTTTGAATACAGTTATCCCCTAATTTTACAAACCGATTCCTGGACCTTTGTAAAATTCCAAGGTAAAATATTTGGGAGCATCAGCATAACCATGTTATATCCAAATATGGGTTATGACGGGATGTGTTTTAAAGGGACTGCAGTGTACCTATGTAAGCAAATCATTTATATTTTCATCTTTTCTAAATTTCCAAACACTACCACACTGGTTAGGCGGCAATCGGAAAGGTTAATACTATCGACCAACGTAGATCAAAAAGCATTAGAAACAGAGTTTTTGATTGCCATTTGTCGCTCGACTGGTGACAAATGGCGATCAAAAACACTGTTTCTAGTGATTTTTGATCCGCGTTCGTCGATTGTTTAAGAGCTTTTTCGATTGCCGCCTACCCGGTGTGACTTCGGAATTATCAGGTAATACAAACATATATGACTATTACCTATAAAAGGATTTATAACAACTAATACTGCTGCCTTTGGTCAAAGATCATTCCTGGCAAGAATATCTACTGAGAATTATCACACTTCCTTCACTTTAGATAGGCAAATTTACCTTATTAGCATGATTAGTTAGAAAGACAGAGAGCATTAAATAAGATTATCTACCCACTTTGTGGAGAAAGGCATGGTAACTGAGATTCAAAATTTCTGGTCGTTTTCAATGTAGCATGATCATAGAGATTTGACTAAATATCCATACAGTAAAACCTGTCTCAAACTGCCATTCAAAAATAGACAAAACAAAGGTCGTAATTACAAGTGGAAGCTTAATGAAGGTCGAAAGTATTGCAGAATGCTCCCCTTGGAGCATTCTGCAATACTTTTGACCTGCATTAAGCGATAATCGTTCCTGAAAGCCAAATTTTGGTCTTCTTTTTGAGTGGCCGCTTAAGACAGGTTTTACTGTATAATAATAATAAGATATTTCGGCCGGTATATGAGATTTTGGTTCATTACTTATCAACAAGCAGTGAAGGCGGACAAACCTTAAGGCTTAGGATCTGAGCAGTCTAACCGGAGCCTTCACTACTCACATGCTGGATACACCAGCATGGTCATTTAACCCTTTACTCAATAGGCTTTTTTTTAGATCATGAGATAATTTTCTTTTTTTAGAAAACATTGAAAAAATTCAAGAAAAAATTGTGTAAAATTTTGAATACTTTTGAAAATATTATGGAAAATGGAGCATTTGCTCCAATGAGCAAATGCTTTATACATAGTATATTTATAAGGCGTCAAAAGGCGTTATCATGGCGTAAAGCGTTAAAAGAATAAATTTATATGCACATGGGTGAAAGTTTGAAATTTCCAAAATCCTGAACTTTAGAAATTCAAATTTTTAAACTTGCAGGATGCCTTAAAAAATGATTAATTTCATGTTTAAATGGTTAATTGTGTTTAGATAATCTGAAAATTAATCAGAGAAGCTATTATAATCTCCTTAATTCAGCATTTTAAGGCTGACTTTCCAAAGAAAGTCAGCCTCAAAATCCTAAATTCAGGACTAATCCTGAAAACTTTTACCCATGTAAGCAATAAGTACCAAAATCTCATGAGCTGGCTCATCATTTTTTTAATCCATTTAGGACTAATGGAATGTCCCACTATTATCAACTTGGTGAATCAATTTCAGATTCAAGGGTTTCTGGGCAGTATTTTCAATTTCATACAAATTGTAAAAGTACAGAAGCAATATGCCCCTGGTCTTTGATACTGGGAGCGTAAAAACATGGGTAGAATCCCTATTGGCACGCTTTCAATATGTCAAATCAGTGAAAAATAGATTAAAAAACTGATCTGAGAGTGAAAAAGATCCAATTTATTATGCATATCAATCGTAATTTAGCTGTCATGGAATTAAAAAACAAATTTTAAAAAGGATGGATGAAATGGTAACTGACAGGCCTCTAGATAAAAGTGTGTAATCATAAATTACTTTTCTTATTTCTCAATCAAAACATATGAGCCACAACATGAGATTTCCATCAATGTGGTATGTGCGACCAGCAAAGACTCAGATCAGCGTGCGCATAGGCGCAGTCTGATCAGAGCCTTTGCTAGTCGCTCGAATATTCTATGACTGTTAAGCTACTGACCGAACATCATTTGGAGTTTCTAAGCTTAATGGGAGGCTGCACAGGCTCGCTTGAGTCTACACTTGTCAAAATGCCACATTGTGGGAAATCACATGTCGTGACTCAATTATGTTGTGGTTACTAAAAGGAACCATCCCAATGAGACGTTTCTTTTGAATACCCAAAACAAAGGTAAGAAAATATTCACAATTTTACCCTCAAATTATTTGTTTATCTTGACCTCTGAACTGAGACCTTTAGATAAAGAGAGCAGTAATTCTAAACCAATTTACTTCCTTCTCAATAAAAACATTATTCTGCTGTTTGGAACAGCATTATACAGTAAAACCTGTCTTAAGCGGCCACTCAAAAATAGACAAAACAAAGGTCTTAAAGACAAATGGTAGCTTAATGAAGGTCGAAAGTATTGCAGAATGCTCTCTTGGAGCATTCAGCAATACTTTTGACCTGCATTAAGCGGTAATTGGTCTTGAAAACCTATTTTGGTCTTCTTTTGAGTGGCTGCTTAAGACAGGTTTTACTGTAATTCTAGACCAATTTACTTCCTTCTCAATTAAAACATTATTATGCTGTTTGGAATAGCATTATATAACCATAAACAAGGAAGCAAATAATATATCATTAAGTACTAACAAAAATGTGATTAGAAATTAAAATGCCAATGCCCATGATTTAATTCATTAGCTAAAAAATGGCTTATTCACATATTACATCATAAAATTTCATGTAAACAGCACACACACCAAATAGCCCTAGAGAAAATGGCATAATCACATGAGCCGTGACACGAGATTTCCAACAATGTGGTATGTGCAACCAGCAAAGGCTCAGACCAGCCTGCTCATACCCGCAGTCTGATCAGAGCTATTGCAAGTCGCTTGAATATACTATGACTGTTCATCTACTGACCAAACTTCATTTTGAATTATTAAGCTTAACAGTGGGCTGTACAGGCTCGTCTGAGTCTACACTTGTCAAAATGCCACATTGTTGGAAATCACATGTCACGGCTCAATTGTTACATCACAGCATTTCATGTTAGCAGCACACACACCAAATAGCCCTAGATTTGGCAAGAGACCTGCCCCAAGGTTATAAAGCTTTTTTCTGCTCAACTGAAAAGAGCATGAAATTTCAACTGCTCATAAAAAACTAAAATGCTGAAAAATAAAGATTTTACCCACTTTCATACTCCAACATATTACATTTATTCTGCTGATGTTAAAATGCCAACTATTGTTAGCATTTTAATATTTATAAGCAGGACAAATTTCATGGCATGATTTTTTTTTATAATCCTGGGACGAGTTTAACTTTGCTGTTTTCTTATATCTCAACAAAAACATATGCTGTGGGTAGCATCACATTTCCAATGAGCAACTTAACAAGTATTTTCATGCAGAAAAAAGAAAACTATTAACATTTTTGGAATGAAACCCGCCCACCATCCAATCCAAGGCTATGACATCCACCCATATATCCATACACCCACCCACCCTCCCCATTTCCTCACTCCTCCATAATCCTACTTCATACAAACTTAACATTTACATAACAAATATCTTAACTCCTACCATGCCTATACTTAACTGTACAGAAAATTTATATGTCAACTGTATAACACACTCCAGTCTACTTTAAGTATAGAAGCAAACACTATGGACTCTGATCAGACTGCTCCTAAGGGAGCAGTCTGATCTGAGTTCATATTGCTTGCAATATTGGCTTCCAAAGTACCTCATAAGATGACCAAGCAGACAACAATCAACCTTGGCTGCTTCTCCAGCCTACTTTTATCGTGGAAGCTAATACTTTAAACACCAATCAGATTGCTTCTTTGAGTTCATATTTTTTGCAATATAGGCTCCAAATGTACATCAAAAGATGACCAAGCAGACAACAATCAGACGCTTGCTGTATATATTTTAATGCACAAGCTACTTCTATCCTGGAAGCTAACAATTTAAACCCCAATCAGACTGCTACTTAAGAGCAGTCCAATCTAGGCGGATTTTTTTTCCAAATCTTTCCAAGGGAGATTTTATGTTCAATGTCCATCAACAAAGCCCCTTATTTTCAAGTACTTTTCAAGACTGAGCGAAGATGTAACTCACTATTTTCTTATTTCTCTTTGTAAACATGAAATAGCTTCCTATTAAATGCATCTCAATGAAGTTTCAACAGAGAAGAGACATAATACAGTAAAACCTGTGTAAAACCGCCACTCTCAAAAAAGACCAAAAATTGGTTTTCAAGACCAATGCTTAATGCAGGTCAAAAGTATTGCAGAATGCTCCAAGGGGAGCATTCTGCAATACTTTTGACCTTCATTAAGCTACCATTTATCATTTAGATCTTTGTTTTGTCTATCATTGAGTGGCTGCTCAAGACAGGCTTTACTCATTTCTTGTATCATTCAATGCTTGCTTGAAAGGATGTGATGAATACTGAATTTTGTTAACATTACATAGAAATCTCATACTACATCATCCATAATAAGGCCTAAAATACAAAATTGTGCGTTTCAGGTTACCCGACCTTGCTTAATTTTTTGCCCCGACCCTAACTTTTTAAGCATTTTTAGGGGATTTCCAGGTTCGGCCATACTGTTTCCCCATCTTCTCCATGTAAAAACTTTTAACAAAATAAAAAAAATCCTACCTACCGTCCATATTTCAAAATTTCACATAACCTGAAACACACATATTTTTTTTTTGCCTAAGCAAACACTGATCAATATAGAAATGAATTCTAGACATTTTGTAATTATTTCCAATGTCAGTCTTCTTGGCTTTGGATAGAGGACTTTTCTTAAGTTGCAGGTAAAATAATTAAAAATTGTAGAATCAATAAATGGTTTTGAGCTATGTATAACAGTTATAGTAAACATTCTAAAATTTCGAACAACACCTTTCTCTGCTCTCAAATAAAATGCTCATTATCAGGACTGGAATTCAGGAAATACTTGTCAGAATAGGGCGCACCTCTGGTTTGCTAGGTGCAGTTTATGAGGTAGGACTTAATGTTAACATTCTCCTTGTTGAATAATGGGGGCTGTGCCCCTACACCCCTGCTTCTTTTTCGTGCAGGGGCTATCTAATCATTTCTAGTCCATGTTATTACGATCTTTTTCGGATCAGATTCAGAAGCAGTCTGATCAGGGTCTTCAATGTTTCTCTAGCCCTTTTCCGCGTGCAACTACTAGTGTTAGAAATTATAGAACATCTACCATAGATTAAAAGAAAAAGTAATCAACCTTTGCCCTGCTGAGCCTGGATATCTCTTTTTAAAACCTGTGAAGATCATGATCAGTTGGATTCTAAGAAGCAAACTGATCTGGATCTAAACTACAGTAAAGCCTGTGTAAAATGGCCACTTTCAAACTTACAAAAAATTGGTTATCATGACCAATTATCGCTTAATGCAGGTCAAAATTTTTGCAGAATGCTCCAAGGGGAGCATTCTGCAATATTTTTGACCTTCATTAAGCTACCATTAGTCATTAAAATCTTTGTTTTGTCTATTTTTGAGTGGCTGTTTTACACAGGTTTTACTGTACTTTCCAGTCAGTAAGTGTTTCTTTGGTAAAAACTTGAACCATACAACTGGGCTGTGTGGTGGTTTTGTTTGTTTGTTTGATTTGATTCTTTATGTCCAATCAACAATCTTTCAGTTAAACAGGGCCAGGTCTTCCAGGGTTGAACCTGTACTAAACTAAGATAAATGTGTCTTACTCAAGGACCACAACGCAGTGAGGCCGATGAGGCTCGAACCTGCAGCCACTCGGTCTCAAGTCAAGCATTCTACCACTGAGCCACTGCACTCCCGCTGTGTGGTGGAAATCAAAGTGGGTGAGATTAATAATCTAGACAGCAGGACAAGGGTTAAGAATAGACTAGACTGTTTCTATGATCTATCATATCCTAGAAGGTATTCTGCTACTCCTAAATAGTAGACAGTCTGGGCTATACCAAACAACGGCGCTATCACAAGAATTCGGCACAGTGCACCCTTGAAGAAAGCTTTTGGTCCTTCGTTTCTTAGAACTTTACTGGAAATAGAAGATTAGAAGAACATAAATAATCAGTTTTGTTTGCTTGTGTTGATGCTTTACATCTCAGTCAACAACTTTTCTGGTAAGGTGGGATGTTTCCTTGGTTAACCCAGTACTAAACAGAGGATAGAATGTCTTACAGTTGGATACTTGTTGGGTACTTACAGTGTTAGAAAAAGTGGCCAAGAAAGCATAAGTACTCAACAAATCCTAGATATTTTTTAAGAAATAAACCTCAGTTTGAGTAAATTAGCTCCCTGAGGTTTATGCAAATGAGGTTTATTCAGTTATTGAATTTTAAAAATTTCGAAAATTTAAAGTACCCAAGAAGGGTCCTGTCCTGAGAACGGATGAACGGACAGACAAACCAAAGCAATATGCCCCTTCAACTTTTTCAAAGTTGGGGGCATAATTGAAACAGTTCAAGCTAAGGCTCAGATGAGCCTGCACTTATGTGCAGTCTTGTCAGAGACTTCGCTGCTGGCATACACAAAGTATAGATGAGCCAGTGCATGAGATTTCTAACAATGTGTTATGTGCTACCAGCAAAGCCTCAGATCAGCCTGCGCATATGCGCAGTCTGATCCGAGCCTTTGGTTGTCGCTTGCCTATTCTATGACTGTTAAGCTACTGACTGAACATCATTTAGAATTTCTAACCTTAAAAGGAGGCTGCACAGGCTCATCTGAGTCTACACTTGTCAAAATGCCACATTGTTGGAAATAACATGACACGGCTCAGATATAGATGAATACTCAGATAAAAAAAAAAAACTCTAGCCTCCCCCCTCCCCCTTGATACCTCAGCATGGATGCTTAGAGGAGGCTTTTGTACATATGCGATAAGTAGCAAAATCTTAAGTACTGTCTCCAATAAAACATCCAAAAAGTAAAATGAAGACATCACTGTTTGTAAAGACAAGCCTACCCCATGTGTTGATATATTTTGGGTGTTTAAACCAAACATCTCAATGAAACATGTTTTGATAGGAAATTCTCAAAATGAGCCAGTACATGAGATTTCCAACAATTTGACATTTTGACAAGTGTAGACTCGGACGAGCCTCTGCAGCCTCCTGTTAAGCTTAGAAACTCCAAATGGTGTGCAGTCAGTAGCTTAACAATCATAGAATACTCAAGCCACTAGCAAAGGCTCAGATCAGACTGCACATATGCACAGGCTGATCTGAGGCTTTGCTGGTCGCACATACCACACTGTTGGAAATCTCATGTCACGGCTCAAATAATAGTTTTTGTGGTTATATATTATATTGGAGCGTCAGTATAGGGTGAACTAATATAACATTGAGGTGACGTGGCTCTCAGTTATTCCGTGGGGTGCCTCGTGGCATCAGTTTTTTTCTGCAGATCATTAATAGCTCCCTTTTCCCCAATAAATTTTGTCTAATCTCAATTTTAAAACATGCCTGACAGTATCTAGACCTGTCCCTATTAAATAAGCTGCCTCGTCTAATCATTAAAGGTGCATCTAATAAACATTCTAAGTTACTGTTTTCGGGTAATGTTTGAAAAATTGAATACACAAATCAAGTCCCCCAAGTGTGCACTGTAGGTCACCAAAACAGCACTGAAAACAATTTATTCTTCTTTTACTTCTCATTTCTTTTCAGTACATTTTTTTTAAAAATCAATTCTTGTGTACATTTATATATACTCACAAACACACTTACTTTTTGAATATTTACAGCACACTTTAAGTGTGCCATCTTGAGTGCATTGATCAGCCTTATATCCCTTACAATAATTATTTTTTTTACAGTTTTAAGATAAAAATATTTTTTATCTCTTGCTTGAGATTTTAGAATTTTTATCGATAGGTAAAGCTAAATATTGCATCAAAAATTATTTATAATGCTACCGTTGAGACACGACCAAATGGGAACATTGAATACTTTATAAGATGGTGAAGGTAGTGTGTTATTGAATTATGCAAAAAAAGTGACATGAAATAGACTGCAATATAGTAATCTGATAGCTTATATCATGGTCGCTGAGCATGAATTCCAAGTATCACACTATATCTACGCTCCATTGTATTTATAAATCAAATCCCTTTAATTTGAGCAACAGAAAACTGGAAGTAAAACCTCTGGGCTTGAGGACTACCAATAAACTAGATTTTACTGTATCCTAAGGAGAAAACCTCTTCGGGGTTTTCGAGTATGCTATGTCCAAACCAACCTGCTCGGCCATCGAGACTGGCTAGAAAATTGAAATTTGGCTTGTAGCAAGTTTAGATATGATACTCTTCAAAAAGCGAATAGCAAAGATGCTGATCAGACTGTGCGGATGCACAGGCTGGTCTGCACTTTTGTTGTTTGCAAACCCTGAAACCAGGTTTTCTCATGTTGAGGCCCATACTTACCTAAAACAGTCTATAATACCAGAGTAGGCCTGTTCCCCATGTCCTTTATGTATAGTCTGTAACCTAGTCTTCACAACTGAAAACAAGCAGAAATTTAGAAAGCCAAAATTGAAAGATTGTTGATGGGACGTAAAGAATCAAATCAAACAAAACAAACAAACAAAGCCAAAACAAAAGTAATCATTTCAACCCAAAACAGCTGCTATTTTACTTATTTCTTAGACCATGGGTTTAGATAAACACAAGTTTTGAGCATAAAATTGTAAATATTTTCTTTCCCATCAATTTTAACATATGTTTTGGGTGCTCAAAAGAACCGTCGCATTGAGACAGTTCTTTTGAGTACCCGCAACATATGTTTTGGTTGAGAAATAAGAAAAAATATTTTTTTGGTATGCACTCTGAACCAACGGCCTGTCAGACCTTTTAAACAGCCTCATAGTTGTCAGGGGAGATGTTATCATCTACAAAATGGATCTCAGGCCATCTTTTGTTTGGAAGTTTATTTTACTTTCTTTAGTACAGTGTTCTTGAAGAATCCCCTTTGACTGGTATGACCAAATGGACCAGTTGATTTTAGTTCTCAAGGCCCAATTCCCTGTCCACCCAGGTGGTTGGATCCAGTCACATCTGGACAGGTCTTCTTGGTTGAACCAGTACTAAGCAGAGGGTAGAGTGTCTTGCTCAATGACACAATGCAGTACCTCCAGTGAGGCTCAAATCTGCATCCCCTTGATCTTGAGTCAAAGTTTGCTTATCGGGACCTATAAATAATGTCATATAATAACTATAAAGCAATGCCTTGCTCTTATTTATTCAACAACTAGCCCTTCTCAGTATTAATACTGCTCAGATCTGGATCAACATATTTTTTTTTTCAAATATGTTAAAACATATTCCTCATTTGAACCTTTTTCATTCTGGATGTGGGTATACAGGTACTTTGACAAGCAGTGAAGACCCAGACGAAATTTCGCTCTCTAGGTGGCATTTCATCAGGGTCTGCACTGTTTGCTAAGATAAGATAGAAGAAATTTATTAAAATTTAGAAATTTTGACCCGTGACCCCTTTAAATACAAAATGGACTTTTCCGAATGGGATAATTCATCACAATGAAAAAGGTTATCTGTGCTTTCAAAACAAATAGAAAAGAGAAAACTATACTTGCCATCAAAAGGATTCACACTAAATGAAGCGACACACCCTGCTATACAACCTGACATGAAGGAGTGATAGAACACTGCTTGATTGCTCCCTTCTCGACGCTTACCCTGAAATAATAATATTTATTCATTTAACTCTTTCCTTGCTAGCAGCAGCTTTTGTCGTCTGCTAACAGATAACCTTAGCAAACAGCTTGGATCCAGAGCAGGACCGACAGAACGCCAGTCCTGATATGGATACAAACTCTTTGACACTCAGATAGTGGAAGAATTTTTTGAAATAGTTAATTTTGAAAAAAAGTCAGCAGATGGCAAAAAAAAACATCCAAAATTACCCAACATACAATTAATTCAAAGCTGTTGATGAGGAAAGTTTTCTAATCGCTAATTTATTTCTATTCTGTGAGAAGCTACAGTATCTGATTCATGTAGACTCTTTGCCTACTAGTGTCCGTCTCCTGATAACCCTTGAAAACAGTTTGGACCCAGATCAGGCCCAACAAAATGTTGGGCCTGATCTGGATCCAAACTGTTTCACACTCTGATGATATTCCTGAAAGAATTTTTTTTTAAAAAGTTGATTTTGAAAAAAAGCAGGAAAAATTTCCCAGTAAGCAAAGAGTTAATTTGTAAATCCACTTCTTTTTTTGATCTGTTAGAACCATTTTCAAAGAAAAATTATGTTCTTTTCAGTGAAAAGCAAGATATTCACACTGTATAGTCTTTAGCAAAGAGACATTGAGTTTATGCGTTATGTCCCAGTCAACAATTTTTCTGTCATGTGTCATTTTCATGGGTTGAACCATAAATAAACTGTGTGGATAAAGTGTCTTGCTCAAAGGCAAACACTGGATGGACAGTCGTCAGTGGGGTTTGATCCTGTGACAATTTGGTTACAAGTCTTGCACTCTATCTACTAAGCTAGTAAATATTGCAGAATAAATAAAAACATTAGCATGTTGATACTGATACAATCACTGTAAGGAATAGCCTCAAAATCCAGGCTCATATCTGAGCCTCCTTCAGCTTAATTGAATAATTGGTCAGACAGTATATTATCACAGTAGGAACTGACCACCAACAGTTGTAAATCTAGCTAACTAATGGTGCAAAGGTGTTTAAGAAAGATAAGTTAGATTCTGTTTGTTTGTTTGTTTGATTTGATTCTTTACGTCCACTCAACAATCTTTCAGTTATGCGGGACGGTTCTTCCTGGGTTTAACCAGTACTAAGCTAGGATAAATGTGTCTTGCTCAAGGACCACAACGCAGTGACGCCGGTGAGGCTCGAACCCGCTACCCTTCGGTCTCGAGTCAAGCACTCTACCACTGAGCCACTGCGCTCCCTTAGATTCTGTTTGTCAGCTAGCATACTCAATTTAGTATCTTTTCTGAACAATGTTGGGAACAATGTATGAAGTATAACTTTTTGCATGCTGATCTTTTTTTCATTCTTTTGTTATCATTTACTGACTTTTTCCTTAACATTTTGCTTTTCGAACAGTTCTTTCCGAAACACCACCAGAGTATCAAACTGTTTAAGAATCCAGATTTTGTCAGTCTGTATCTGGGTCCAAAATGTTTGCAAAGGTTGTCAGCAGATGACAAAATTCATTGGAAAGAATTAAACATTCTAATAAATTACAACAATTGTTTTCATATACTAAAAATCGCTTAATTTTGACCTCATTGAACCCCTCTGAAATATTTTTGTAAAGTCGAACTTACAAGGCTATACTTCATTTTTTTTTTGCCATCACGTAAAATGAAGGAACTCATTAGAACCTCATTCTAGCAGATCTAGCAAGTACCGGCAAGCTATTAAACTGTAAAAGCCATTTCAGTTGTAAAAATCTCACGCAAACAGTGAATATCTTAATTATGAGCTTTCTGATCTGGGTCTACACTATTTGCCTAGACCTGTCTGTCCAAAATTCAAAAATATTTTGCATAATTTTAAATGATAAGTCATAATAAATTGACATTAGCAATAGACTTACAAGTGGTCTGGATAACATGATACATTCTGATAAGCTGGTCTCTCAAAACAGTTAACTGACTTTTTGTGAAGCGAGCCAATCATTATCTACACTGACTTCAAATGGGATATGTCCATGATAAGCTTAAGCGATAAAACATAATACTGGTACTCACCATAGCATTGAGATGGGCGAATAGTGGAAAGTATATAGCTGAGAAAGTAATGTCTCGAAGTAGAGTGGCACCACAGCCCTGATATAGACCAAATATACCCTTCTTCTTTAAGCAATAAAACATATACAGGTACTCACCATAGCATTGAGGTGGGTGAATAGTGGAAAGTATATAGCTGAGAATGTAATGTCTCGAAGTAGAGTGGCACCACAGTCCTGATATAGACCAAATATACCCTTCTTCTTTAGGCAATAAAACATATACAGGTACTCACCATAGCATTGAGGTGGGCGAACAGTGGAAAGTATATAGCTGAGAATGTAATGTCTCGAAGTAGAGTGGCACCACAGCCCTGATATAGACCAAATATACCCTTCTTCTTTAGAAGGTCCATTGTGATTCTAGTTGCTGATAACTTCTGTACAGCAGCATCTCCAGCAGCTACATCAATCGTTGCTAATGAAATAAGACTACAATATGAGCCGTGGTATGAGATTTCCAACAATTAGGCATTTTGACATGTGTAGACTCGGACGAGCCTCTGCAGCCTCCTTTTAAGCTTACAAACTCCAAATGTTGTTCAGTCAGTGGCTTAACAATCATAGAATACTCAAAGCGACTAGCAAAGACTCTGATCAGTCTGCGCATATGCGCAAGCTGATCTGAGGCTTTGCAGGTCGCACATACCACATGCTGGAAATCTCATGCACTGGCTCATAAATGCTTTATTAAATTTTGCACACACAAATTTGGGGTCCGTATTCAGTCCTATTCACAAGTGGGCCTCGATGCAAGAAAACCTGTCTTGGGGCCTTTGCAAACGACACAGGTGCAGACCAGTCTGCACATTGCCGCAGTCTGATCATCGCTTTTGTTATTCACTTTTTGAACAGTATCATATGTTAAGTTGCAACAGGTGTAATTTCAATTTTCTAGCTAGTCTGTGTAGCTGAGGAGACTGGTTTGAGTCTCACTTTGTAGGAAACCCTGAAGAGGTTTTGTAGCGTAGAGGCCCAAGTAATAAATACCAGTTCGAATTAATACACTTGTTAAGTCAAAGTCCATGAGACCAGCATTTTATCTTTGAGTTATCAGTAGTTGAAGTAACAGTAGTTGGAATGGAAAGCATACATAATATAAAAGGATTTGCTCTTGTTATGATGCTTTACATCCCAGTCAATAATTTTTCAGTCATTTCAAGATGTACTAGTACAAAACAAAGGATAACTTAGCGCCTTGTTCAAAGACGAAACAACAGACCTCCAGTAAGCCTCCCTACAGCGACCCCTCAATCTCAAGAATTGACCACTGACATCACGGATCATATTAAAAATATGTCTCTGACAGTAAGACGGTCTCTTTAAGCATCAATTGGATGAAGTTAAATAATTCTGGAAAATGCCCTATGTTCTAACTGCATTATAGTTCTCAATCTTGTTTTGTGTTTTTAGTAAGTATCGTATATGGCAATATAAGTGCACATGCTTCTATAAGCACACACTGGGTACTTAGGTTCTTTCCATTAATCAGTTGAACTTAGTTCGAATTTCAAGCGACAGCCATTATGAGCCACCTGAACTTCGAGAAATCAGTTGTTCTAGTAATCAAATCTGATTCAGCAATTTCGGTCAGATAACCAATGTACAGAACTACCCGAATATCTACCTTTTCCTTTAGGGCCCTAAAAAGATGACTATCATGCACAAAGATGTCATAGAGGTGTATACATTAAAAAAATCAATAAACTTACTTTAGTATTCATAATGTTGCCATGATTATTGATTTTAAAGAATGAATCTAAGCACATGACTGCCAGACATTGGCAGCTGTTCCACAATCAATAGGGGACATAAGGGAATCTGTTAATTGTTTTAGCTATTTTTGTTGAAGGTCTCCCAATGACCAGCCAAATTATATGGAATTCTGAGGAGTAGTTCCAAGCAGAAGATTTTGAAGGTTTGGCAGTAACTGTTGCAATAACTTGAATAAGCTACAACAACCTGTGATAGCCATGTTTTTAACAGATAAAATTTCTTAAGGTATTTTTGTTGAAGATCACATTTCTGCGAAATTGTTTTCAATTCTGATTATTGGTTTCAGAGATGTTTAAATTTTCTTATATAGAGGATCTTATACCCCTATTCCACACAGGCCCCGAATCCTACGAATTGACAAATATTTGGTTTCGTGCCTGAATCGTACTCAGTTCGTGATGGTCTTAACTGATTCGCATAGTCCGTAGTGAGTTCTTGCAATTTGTAGGTCTATAGGGAATTCGGCTCAAAAGTTTTGAACTGTTCAAAACTTTGGCCACGAATTCCCCGATTCGAAAAATCGTGCGTGATTCGTACCGAATTCCTAAGGCATTCTTGGATATTGTAACTGAATCGTAATCGATTCGGGGGCGTTTTTGCATTGTTTTGGGCATTCGTAGCTACACTTAGCTCATTCGTGGGGAATCGGCAGATTAAGCCAAGCAATAAAACCAAGGAAGAGATAGCAGAAGGATTTTCCCTAAGGTTAATTACCCTGTCTGGCGCATCTGAGCAGTCCTATAAGTTGAAACAGATTTGGCAGATTCTGGAGCACAATCAGGATCAGTCAGTAGCTCCTTGATGGCAATTTTGCCAATGGCAAACTGCCATATTTTTCCAAGTCAAAGAGTCTGGGTCAGGGCCTCTTGACTTTAACGTAGTTGTTTTCTTCTAGCTATATAAGAAGACGTTTTCAACACTCAAGCTGCAGGATCAATTCTACTGCTACTTTACGAGGAACATTCATTTTGGAACTGATGCCCCGAAGCATGTACGGGCCTTTTTTTAGGGCCCTTTTTTATAGCTATCGTGAGAGAAAATCTCGCGAATCGTGTCGAATCGTCGCAGATTTCTGTTAATTCGTGCCCAATTCGTGCTGCATTCCGCATATTCTTAACTGATTCGTAATTGATTCCTTTACTTTCATGCAGCATGTTCTAATGTTATTTTCTAATTGTAATTAATTATTGCGCGATTCAAGCCAAATTGAGCCGATTCCCCTGACTATTCGTAACGACATCGTATCTGAATCGGGAATGACTCGTAGCTCATCACGACTGGAGAAAAAAATTAATGAAACCTCACGAATCCCCCCGAATAAGAAAAAAATCAATTTGTGGCGATTCTGGCCATTCCTGGCCTGTGTGGAATAGGGGTATTACACAAGTGGTCATTTCATATGAAATTTATTAAACGAGCTTTGGCGAGTTTAATAAATTTAATATGAAATGATCATGAGTGTAAGATTCTGTTTTTCATATATTTTAAATGTGATTTTATCACCATCAAAGATTGTTTATTTCAACGAAAATTTGTTTTATTGTAACGGATATCATCATGATGTAACCTGTTCCCGTAGAAAGTGTTATGTAACGTGTAATCATTACAGTATTTATGACATGACGATATCCACTGAATAACAGCAATGTAGCATCATACGATAAATAGATATATTATAAGGGGAAACTAGCCATGCTCCTGGTGGCCATGTTTCTTGTTGATCAAATTTTATTGGCTATTTTTGAAGAGCACCTACCACTCCGTCCAGCATCCTGTAACTGTATTTTCAGTAATTCCATGGGTGTTGTGACAATAATCTGACACATTCCAGCCCCCGCTCCAGCCATCAACTCACGAGGTAATGTCAGAGTATTCCTGTGATAGATATAGAGGATCTTTCATGAGTGCTCATGTTTTATTGAATTTATTAAACAAGTTGGGGAAAGAGATCAAATGCGAGGCTTGCCGAGCATTTTATCTCTTTTTTCGCAACGAGTTTAATAAATTCAATAATACAAGAGCATGAATGTTAGATTCTATTTATCATATGACATTATTAGATTACTTTGAAGTCTCATTTCTGACGTAAAAACGTTATAAATTTGTCATTATGTATGTAATGTTGTTATGGACGTCATAATGTTTCCTAGAAATCTTTAAGCCACTAGTGGTTTATCGATTTAATTGCATGGCGTTATTTCACTCCCAGATGCGACATCATGTGATAAATAGCATTAACTTACTAGATACTGCAATTGCGTAGCCAGAAAGCTATAAAAGTTACGCACATCAAAGGGAGACTACTGGATCAAGCAGTGATTCTCTTCAATGCGTCCTTTTTCAAAATGGGAACTTCTCTTAAAAGAAAGAATTTGCTCCCAGAGGGAGCCAATTCTTTCCTTTTAGAGCAGTTCCTTATGTCAAGGAAAAACACTTTGACCACATTAGTTGACCTCCCTTGGATGTTACTATTTTTATTACGCATGTGCATAAACCCAAAATGGGAGCTATGCCAATGTACTGTACTTACCATACATATTCAGACACCTTAACCTATTGGGAATTTTTTCATGTTTTTTTTTTGTCGTCAGCTGACTTTTTTTTTCCAAAATCAACGTTTTCAAAAAATTCTTTCAAGAATACTATCAGAGTGTCAAACAGTTTGGATCAAGATCAGGCCCAATATTTTATCACTCCTTTTCTAGGTCCAAACTGTTTGAAGAGACAAAAGAAATAACCTCTTACAATAGTTTCTAAAATTTGAAGAAGACCACTTGTCTACTATGTGGTGGAATGATAAAAATGTAATGTTAGAATGGAAAATAGAATAAAATCTGTTCTGATTGTTTCTTCAGAAGCAGTCTACCTTAACTGACCTGCCCAGACCCTAATTGACCTGACCCAGAGGTTAGAAAACTTTTTCATGCTCAACTCAGCTGAGCACTAAATTTGTCCTGCTCATACATGTTAAAATGCCAACAATTGTCGACATTTTAACATTTATTAGCAAGATAAATACAACAGCTGCGAGACTCAAAGCAAGAAACTTCTTCATTTGTCGGTATTTTAATTTTTACGAACAGTTGAAATTTCGTGCTCAGTTGGGCTGAGCATGAAAAAAGTTGCATAACCTTGGGGCCAGACTTATTTGTCCGAGTATTTTGAGTAAATGTAATAGTAAAACATTGTTTCTTCTTCTTCATCTCTTTTCCCACTATTCCTGACAAATGCTTTCTGCTCACTTATCTGCTTATACACTTTGGAAGCCAGTTATTTGCTTCCATGATCAAAAAAAAAAAGAGTCTGAAGTGAATATGAAGAATTGCTTTAGATATAACAACATGGGTGAAAGTTCAAAATTTTCAAAATCCTTAACTTTTCAAATTCAAATTTTAAAACTTGCAGTATGCCTTAAAGCTGCATACTCTGTAACTATGAACATTTTTCGAAAATTTTTATTTTCTTTTTAAATCATTTGTAAAAGTAGAATTAAGCTATGTTTTAACAATAAAAATGTTCAGTACAGCTGAAAACTGCATGGAAAAGTGAATTATCTTCTCAAATAGGTGTATTTTTCTCTGGTTGGTAATTATTTGCGTCCCTCCAATAATTATAGACCGTTGAATTTTAACATAAATGCAGTTGTTTTGATAGTGATAACTTGTTAAGATTTACGAAAATGGTAAAATGTTTACCTGAATTTGAGTATTTTTACTGTGTTCTTGAAAATTAAAACATTATTTTTAAAATTAAAAGATCAAAAGTTACAGACTATGCAGCTTTAAAAATAATAATATTTCAAGCTTAAATGGTAAATTGTCTTTAAATCAACTGTAAATATATCAAAAAAGGTAATATATCCGGCCTAATTCAGAATTTTGAGGCTGACTTTCTATGGAAAGTTAGCCTCAAAATCCTGAATTCAGGAACAATCCTGAAAACTTTCACCCATGTAACAAGCAGACAATATATTCAGGACAAAAATCTATTGACATGGCAAGAGTTAAGTCAACTAAACTTAGAGTTGTTGAGCACTCAAGTAAAGGAGTATGTAAGTAGCAAGTTTTTTCCAAGTCGAATTCTGAGTGAAATTAGCTGCTGTCTCGTGAGGTTTGATAATCAAAGACATGAAGCAATATGTGAAAACATACATACACGTCTATCTGTCCAATTTGGATTGCAGGGGGTGAAAAGGTCTGCTGTAAAAATTAGTACATAGTTTTAGGTACACACTGAACTTGAATTTGATGTATAATGTACACACTCTGAAAAATGATTATCACCAGTCTACTTAGACTCCAGGCCCTGAAGTTATAAAACTTTTTTTCATGCTCAACTCAACTGAGCACGAAATTTCAACTGCTCATAAAAGCTCAAATACAGACAAATAAAGAAGTGACTTGCTTTTAAGCCCCTCAGATACAATATTTATCATGCTTATAAATGTTCAAATGCCAACAATTGTTGGCATTTTAACATTTATGAGCAGGATAAATTTCATGCTCAACTGAGTTGAGCATGAAAAAGTTTTATAACCTCGGGACCAGATTGCTGAGCCAGATGGTTGGCTGGATAGACTGTCCACTGGAAAGGGATGAATGAAGCTAATAGATTATAACTTAATTTATGATTTTGGGACTTTCTTTATGCAAAAACTTGGCCTTAAAATCCTAAATTAAAGACTAATCCAGAAAGCTTTCATCCACTCATAACACTTTTTCTACTAGTGCCGTCTGCTGATTACTTGGACCCAGATCAGGCCCGACAAAATATCGTACCCAATCTGGATCCAAACTGTTTGATACACTTATGGCATTCCTGAAAGAATTTTTCGATAAAGTTGATTTTGAAAAAAATGAGCAGACAACAGACAAGCATAAAATATTACCCAATAGGAAAAAAGATAAGAAAAACACACTTACTTTTCTGTCTTCAATATATGCCTGAAGAAATCATTGCCGACCAGTTTTATTACTTTCTCTGGTGTAATTAGTAATAAGTTGACCCCAGAACCTAAAAATACAGATGGTCATAATTACAACTGCGCAAGTAGCAGCTTAGCAAAGAGGTAGTTCATGAACTAAAATTTGAAGATATAGCTGTCTTGCAAATATAAACAATTTGCAGTAGAGTGACAGGAATTTTAATACTGATTGGCAGTTGGGATGTTTAATAGAGGTAATGACAATGGACATGATACTTGGAAAATGTAAATTTCCAAATAATTTTCTTCCTTATTTTCAGTAACATATGTTGTAGGTACACATTGGAATTGCCTCTATGAGGCAATTCCAATGTGTAACTACAACATATGTCTTTTCAATAAATGAATTTTTCACCATCAGCTTTTTTTAAACAAATTCTCAACCACTTTCATTTTTTCAAAGAAATGAGCATGTAGAAATGAACAAGTTTTCATGTAGTTTGTCATGCACCTGGATGACAATAATAGACAGTCTATTTTATGCTTCTGACAACGTTTCATGGGAGTATATTGCTAAATTGCTAGTTGCCTGGTTGTATATGGGCCTGGTTGTGACAAAACCCGTCTTCGGGGTTTCCGACCAGACCATGCTCAAACCAGAAAGTTCAGCTACAGAGACTAGCTAGAAAAGTGAAATTTTGCTGGAAGAAAGTTCAGATATGATACTTTCCAAAAAGCCAATAACAAAGGCGCTAATCAGTCTGCGCGGATGCGCAGGCTGGACTGCGCCTTTGTTGTTTGCAAACTCCGAAGACAGGTTTTCTCATGTCAAGCCCACAAATATCAAAATGGTTTATCAAAATTGCAAGGTGGCCTCAAACATTTTGTTTGTTTGTGTTGATTTTTTATGTTGTAGTCAACAATTTTCAGTCATGTCGAGACAATTTCCTGTCTTCATGGGTTGAACCTAAGCAGAGGATAAGACATAGTGTCTTGCTTAAGGCCACAACACAGTACCTCCGGTCAGTGTATCACTCATGACCCTTTGACCTTGAGTCTTATAACAAGCTACCAACTGAGCGACCATGCTCCTCAGCTTCAGAAATGAAAGGACCCAATTCCAAATAATTTTTTACAGGGTCCAATTTTGACAACATATTTTTTTGTCTTTTTTTTTAAGTTGATAAGGGAGAGGGAGGATCCAAATACCACTATAAGCAGGCCATCATCAGCAGGCCAGCTTAATGCCATTCAAATGGCGTTTTGCTGGTGTGCCGAAGATGGCCCAACATTGAATGCTGGCTTGGCAGCTTTGTAATTTGTCAGGGGATCCAGACTAGTATTGCTCAGAAACCCTATATTTTTGCGATTTTAAAGGGAGAGGGGGTCCCGACCCCCTGTCCCCAGGGGTACTGATCACATAGATTTACTGCTGACAAGAGACATATTCCTTAAATGTGTGGTGGCATAGCTATCCAGTGGGGCAAAAAATCTTAGTTTTGGCATGAGACTTCATTTACTTCCAGTAATCAAACCCTTTGTATGTGAGAGCAGGAAAGGCTCTGGTGATACCTTACATTTGCATTAAACAAGCCCTGAAAAGAGGATAATATTTAGTTTTTCTAATATATATAAGTCTTCCAACCAAAGCAACAAATAATGACAGTTTAGTGTCACTCCTCTGTTAGTGAAAGCCAACAACTATAAAATCAGTGACCTACAAACATTGAAATATCTTCAAAAAAACACAGAACATTATATCAAAATAATAAAATGTCAGCCTAACCACTAAAATGATTGTTGGTTCTGTTTTTCCCCTTTATTATGAACAGTATATCAATTCAATCAGAACATGTTTAACACTTTTTTGACTAATGGAAACTTTCATCTAGCTAATTACATGCGCTTAAGACTTCAGATAGTTTATACACAGAGTAGATGAGCTGCAACAATAAGTCCAGGCCTCCAGATAAGAGTGTGTATTGCAAAAATATTTTCTTTATATCTCATCCGAAACATATGTTGTAGGTACTCAAAAGAATCATCTCAATGAGACGATTCTTTTGAGCACCCAAAATACATGTTTAAATTGCTGGGTAAGAAAATAATTACAATTTTACGCTCATAAAATTTCCTTATCTTGATCTATGAATTAATTATGTGCCTACAGATGTTAAATTTTGAAATTAATTAGAACAGCCTTTAGCCTTTAATAGCAGAAACCAAATTTTATCAGCATCACCAGTACTCATGAATTTTCCTCCCCTTTATTCCATTTGCATGGGTGAAAGTTTGCAAAATTTCCAAAATCCTGAACTTATGAAATTCAGGATTTAAAACTTGCTGTATGCATCCAAAATATTAAAGAAGTCCAAGCTAAATGGTCAAATACTTTTAGGAAAACTGAAACTAAATCAGAAAAGCTACTATTATCTGCAGAATTCAGCATTTGAGGCTGACTTTTTTATGGAAAGTCAGCCTCAATATCCTGAATTCAGGAATAATCCTGAAAACTTTCACCCATGCATTAGGGAATATAAATCCTATCATTTAGGGAAAATATCATTAACTAGCAAAAACTGCTTGCTTAAGATAGGTGCTTCCATTAACAGCAAAAAGCTCCATATCTAAGACAAGTGCTTTAATTACAAAGCAAAAACTGTTTACCAAAGCAGCTGTGTTCATTAAAAAGCAAAATCTGCTTTATAAATTATTTAAACAATTTCTCACTAAATGCTATCAAAAGCAAGATAAGGCTTATATAAGTGATAGTGCTAAAATTCTTGCACTGAAATGTTTATTTATACATTTTTGCAAAGTTGATCCTCCTCTTGGTTAAGAAAAATCCCAACCACCTCAATTCACTCTACAAAACACTACCTTGGTGAACTAGTAAGCCTTGAAGCAGAACACACTCACTGAAATGGTTCTATACATTTCTAGCAGTCAGGAGAATTCTCTGAATTTTAAAGCATTAGAATATACATTTGCAAGCAATAAAATAACTTATAGACTGAAATATTACCAGAATCATTTGAAAATATAATATTGCACAATTACCGGTAATATAATGTTAATAGTCTCTGCTCAAACATGAAGGTAACACACCCTAAGATTTAGAAAATTGGTCATTATCATTGACAGGGGTGCACGACAACTCGTCGAAAGACACTTCGTCGAATACGACAATTAGTCTACAAAGACAATTGGTCTACTACGACAGTTTGTCGAATGCGACACTTAGTCTACTCCCTTTTTTACCTACGACATCTGGTCGAAAAATATCTTAATGCATAACTACAATTAACCTTACTTTACGAGAACCTTGCGTTGTTATTTTGGTGGCGTACTTGGTTGTATCGGTATTATAAAAGTAGGAACATGCAGCATTCTATGGCATTCTATGGCCAGGATAAGAGAAGCCGCCTCCAAAACACAGGAAGCTCCACAGGAAGCTCCATTCAAAATCCTGAATAAAGAATTAGCCAAAGACTTTCCTGCTGAATTTAGAGGCTACTAGCCTAAGGAACCTACCGTGAAGCGGTCAATTCACAGCCAACGAAGGAAGTTCATTCCCGAGCTCCCAAAATCTTTGAAAGATTTAACTATTCCTGAAGCCTGGTAGAAGTCTAGCAAAGGTGACCAGTGGTTGTTGTGTGACATTCGTTTCGAGGAGGGTTCAGAAAGAGTAATCATCCTCTGCACTGATGCAAATTTGCCACATCCATGTCGCAGATGTTTGGTAAGGAGATGGAACTTTCAGTGTTGCGCCTAAACACTTTTATCAGTTATACACTATTCACGGAGTTGTTATAAGTCAGTTGTTACCTTTGTTTTTTTTGTATTCTCGCCAAGAAAAATCGCCTAATTTACGTACCTTGAAATGTTTTCGGCATGGAGTATCTCAGAGGGATCGCGTACTTATAATATAAGATACTAGACTTTGCCCAAGTTTTGCATTTTTGTGAAAATCGAGTATACCCTAAATCAAAATAAAGTTGTTTCACTTCCGTTTTTTTCTTGATAAATGTTTGATATTTTCAACCAGTTTTAGACAAATTTTAGACACATTTTGACGAAAAATAAGATTCGACCAACTGTCCATTTCGACCAAACGTTACATTCGACCAGTTGTCTAATTCGACCAAATGTCGTATTCGATGAAGTGTCTTTCGACGAATTGTCGTGGACCCCATTGACAGGTATATAAACCCATCGTCTCATCAACTAAGTTAATAATTTTTTACACAAAGAATGCCCCCTGGTGGCCATGTTCTTTTCCCAATCTTATTTGTTTGGCATTTAATGTAGAAAGTCACCCAATGTCCAATTCTGCCAAATTATTTTAAATTCAGACAAGTCATTTCAGCAGAATTTTTTTAATGTTTCCTTAGCCAAATAAGCCTGATGCAAACCTGGCGACCATGTTTTTGTTTTTTAATTCTGATCACCTGCTTCAAAGAAGTTTTTGAATTTTCCTCAACCACACAAAGCTTTCGCCCATTATTTGATGAACAAAGTTTGTTCAAATAGCTATTTTTGAAGGGGGCCATCCAGGGAAAATTCTTGTGAAGTTTCGCCTAATTGTATGGGAAGAGCAAATTGTTGACGACTCACAACTCTGGAAATTGACCGATCTCAAAAGCTTACTCTGAGCTCAGATGAGCTAAAAGACAACAGCTGATCAGAGTCTTTACTGTTTCTGTATACTCTGTTCAAATAGTCTAGACCAAGATCAGCTGGTTTCATCAGAAAAAAATACACCAGTGAAATGATTAAAAAATGTTAAATGACACATATATGTACGTCTTTTTTCATGTTCTCATTGTATGTATATTTGCCAATGTAGGCTAGAAACATTGTATTATGTTTAGTGCTGAATAAAGGTATATTTGTATTTGTATTTGTAAAAATCCAAAGCTCATTTAGTGTAAATTACTCAGAGGGTACTCAGTGTGCAGGTACATGTATATTAGAATTGCGCTTTGTAGCTCAAATAGGAAACCATGTCAACTGTTTTAGCGGATAAGTTTCAAAATAGATTTGGGCATGTAGTCATGTGATTTGTTTTGTTTGATTTGATTCTTTACGTCCCAGTCAACAATTTTTCAGTTATGTCGGGATGGGTCTTCCTGGGTTGAACCAGTACTAAGCAAGGATAAATGTGTCTTGCTCAAGGACACAAAACAGTGACACTAGTGAGGCTCGAACCCGCAGCCCCTCTGTCTTGAGTCAAGGACTCTACCACTGAGCCACTGTACTCCCCTATGTAGTCATGTGATTGTTGCTTGATATTTCACTGTGTATTAGTCAAATATAAGTGGGAAGATTATTTGTGCTTCATCTTGTGATTCATCAAATAAAACTACAGTGCTGTCTATTTATAACAAACCTCATCATAACACAGATTTGGATATAACACAGTCATGCTGTGGCTCCCAAACCTTTTTACCATAGAATTGTACAAAGGAAGTATAGGAAAATGACCATAGAATGGTCAATTTCCTAAAATTCCATTGTAAAATTGTCCCTTTATAACATGTTTTACTTATAACATAGTCCATTCCTATGAATACAATTAGAGAGTTATAAAACTGCACTGTATTCCTTAAAGGGGTAAATTCTTAGACAATAAAAGTGGTACCACTGCCTGCGATCTATTCCAGACAGATCAAAAGCTAATCTTTATGAGGTGATTATGACTTCCTTACAGGGGGCAATAAAGTGGTCCAATGAAGGGTTTTGGTACTTTTTGATAAAATATTGGCATTTATCTTAGTGAAAGAATATGTGTTGTATACAGATTAAGGCCCCTTTAATCCTGTGAGATACTGAAACTGTCACTTATCAGTTAATCCCTTTCTCTATTGGACAGGAATAAAGGTCTTTATTGGATCATTTCATGAAAGGTGGTTCTTGCCGGCGCATATGTGCGTAAAGTCACTTATAAAACATACATGCACAGCAATTTAGCTGCCTCATAAGCTCTTATGGGTGAAAATTCAAAATTTCCAAAATCCTGAACTTTAGAGATTCAAATTTTCAAACTTGCAGGATGCCTACAAAAAATAATATTTTCATGTTTAAATGGCTTAATGTGTTTGGATAATCTGAAAATTAATTGGAGAAGCATTTTTAATCTCCCTAATTCAGGATTTTGAGGCTGACTTTCTATGGAAAGTCAGCCTCAAAATCCTGAATTCAGGATTAATCCTGAAAATTTTCACCCATGTGCTCTAAGTACCAAAATCTCATGAGTAAGCTTTAAAATAAATGCTATTCTCAAAATTTTGAGCCAGTGCATGAAATTTTCAACAATGTGGTATGTGCGACCTGCAATGCCTTAGATCAGCCTGCGCATACGCGCAGTCTGATCAGAGCCTTTGCTAGTTGCTAGAGTATTCTATGATTGTTAAGCTACTGACTGAACACCATTTTGGAGTTTCTAAGCTTAAAAGAAGGCTGCAGAGGCTCGACCGAGTCTACACTTGTCAAAAAGTCAAATTGTTGGAAATCTCATGCCGCGGCTCAAATGTTTCATGCCTACTGATCAATGCAAAGCTATGAAGACCAGCATGAATCACCTTACCTCTGTACATTCCAAAAAAGCCTTCATTTCGAAAAGTCTTCACTGCACAGTCAGGACTACAATGTATCAAATAGAAATAGATTAATATACATTCTATTGCGCTTGCTTTTGTAACGGGACGTCTGATTGGATAATGTCAAAAATTTGCAACAGTATATCCTATGATATACTGCAGGAAAAAGTTGACGTCATTAATTACGTCATATTTTGTTGGATGATGTGCAGCTTTATGCCGCTTTTAACGCTCTGATTCGAGACGAAACTGCAAAAGTGCATTAGAATGGGGATAACCATATTCAAAATTTTCATTTGGGGAGGTATATCGTCGGATATACATTCGGAAATCAGGTTTTACGGCTCCGCTCGCGTGTCGCCGTAAAACTAAATTTCCGACCATATATCCGACGATATACATGTACTGCCCCAAATGAAAATTTAAAATGCAGTTATCCCCTAAGTAAAAACTTGAAAATTCAAACTCTGATTGTTTGAAATACTCCCTAGTTCCAAATAAATTTGGGATGAGGTTAGCTATTTTAATAACTGTCTATAGATAAAACATGTTTATTTGATTTTATTCTTTACATCCCATCAACAATCTTTCAGTTATATAGGGACATGTCTTCCTGGGTTGAACCAGTACTAAGCTAGGATTAACGTGTCTTGCTCAAGGACACATCACAGTGTTGCCGGTGAGGCTCAAACCTGTGGCCCCTAGGTCTCAAGACAAGCACTCTACCACAGCCATTGCGCTCCCAAACATGTTTATAAGGAAAATGAAAAAAGTCAATAAGCAATGCTTATAAGATACCCCCCGCACAGAAAGGGTCAGTGATAAAACTTGGCAAGTTATAGTTCGAACAAGAAGACCTTAGTTTTGATAAGAAGATTTCAGTAGAATCTGTGCAAACAAAAATTATAAACTCCTTCATGCATATGTTCAATGTGTTTACATTGTATAGGCAAAGTATAAAATTGTTCCATCAAAAGCTGTGGTAGGAGTTGATCGGCCCATGAAGGCACCATCTATGCATATACAAAAGCCTTATTAGGGAAAAATTGTCTAAGTTCTCACAGCTGTCATTTTGTCAAAAAATATTTTTTCTAAACCAAACTCCTTCATGCATATGTTCAATGTGTCTACATTGTATAGGCAAAGTATCAAACTGCTCCATAAAAAGCTGTGGTAGGAGTTGATGGGCCCATAAAGGCACCGTCTATGAATATACAAACACCTTATTAGGGAAAAATTGTCTAAGTTCTCACAGCTGTCATTTTGTCAAAAATTATTTTTTCTGAACTAAACTCCTTCATGCATATGTTCAATGTGTCTACATTGTATAGGAAAAGTATCAAATTGTTCCATCAAAAGCTGTAGTAGGAGTTGATTGGCCTGTGTATGGCCTATAATAGCATTAGCATAAAGCACTATATTAAAAGCCATTTAGAACTACAAAGGGAAATAACTCTAATAGAATTGGCCCCTAGCCCTTACTTTTTTGTCTAAAGTATTTGTCTTGCATATATGAACATGTTTGCAAGGTTTGATGTAAATCCAGCAATGACTCTCCAAGTTATTAAGGAAACAAAGCGTTACGGACGGACGGACGGACGGACGGACGGACGGACGCACGGACGGACGGACGCACGGACAACGTGAAAACAGTATACCCCCTACAAACAAAGTTTGCGGGGGGGTATAATAATGATGATACGAGGGTCATCCAATATGTTCTGACAATGACCCCATAAAACAAAACATTTTTCTTTTGGATTTGTTTCAATAATCTTCACATGTTATATAGAATATAGGAAATTGGATCACAGGTTCAAATATCTGCCATGTTGCCATCGCGATGGTTGCTAGGCAACCAAAGAACACAAGGTAAAGATCCATGGACGGGAAACCATATGCAATATACATGCCCAAATTTCTAAAAAATTACAATCTCCTTTTTAAAACTTTTTATATAGATAAATACAGACATTATGTTTGTTCATTTTGAACGGCTTAGATAACGGTTTAGGTTGCGACTCTGGTGTTAGCAGGGTTTTGATTATGATATATCAGAGATTTTGCAAGAAATATTTTCCTTGAAAATGGGTTGTACTAATAGTGTATTATCTTTGGTATAAAGCATTTATTGAAAGTTATTATTTTCTATGTGTTAAGAAGACTATAGAACATATTTATCAAAATAAGTGTCTATTAATATGCCAATTGATTGCAATGTCTTATATAAGTCTTCAAAATATACTATTTTCTAATTAAAGCTTAAAGTGAGGCAAAATTATATTTTTCTGTTGTTGCCAAGCAACCAAGGACGTTCAAAGCAACTAAGTTAATGTCATTGTGTTATTTGCGTTTATGAGTCAAATGTGTATTCAGACAACATCACCAACCACTAGTAAAACTTTCCAAAGAAATATCCTGTATATTTAACTAACTCTACCCCCAGCAAAAATTAGTGAAAAACATGAATTTTCGCGGCCATGGGCTCTCACAGTGTTGTTTACAAATTTATATAGCATCGGATCAGGTTATGATAAAAACTCAATATTTCAAACCTAAGTAGGCAACACCCATGGCCACATGTAATGGGTAATAGAATTCTGATTTCAATAATAGTTTCTGAGATATGGGACCATTGTCAGAACTTATTGGATGACCCACGTAATATCATTTAGGGGGTTTATATTTTTATGTCTATCTCCCTATAATTCAAACTGCTGATTATTCGAAATAAAAACTTAAGTCCCAAGGTAGATATTACTGTATACATTTGTGTGAAAATACTGTGCATGCAGAGACTGCAGATGCACTGTCTTGTTTGATCCTTTACTGACTGCAAAAGTGCCAAAATTTAATGTGGTGGCCCATATAACAGTCTAACAAAATTATTGCAAAGTTTCAATATTGAAGGCACTATCGGTAATGAGTTGGAGAAAAAGATAAAATGCGAGGCTTGCCAAGCATTTTCTGGCTTTTTTGCAAAGAGTTTAATAAATTTAATAAAACAGGAACACGAATGTTAGATTCTTCATGTATTTATCACATAACATTAAAATAACTTAAAAATCACATTTTTGCGCCAAAAATTCAAGATTTTTTCATCTTTTATGCAACGTTATAATGGACGTCATAATGTAATGTTATACAGTTATTTCATGCCTGTTTGGTGAATAGTCAAAACTATGCCCCGAGGTGCCGTGGACAGCTCAATGCACTATTGCCAGAGGCCGTAAGGCCGAGGGCAATAGTGCATTGAGCTGTCCACGGTACCGAGGGGCATGATTTTGACTATTCTGCCAAACAAGCATGAAATAACTGTTTTATTACCCAACCAAACCTGGAAAAGACAATGATTTGCTAGCAATTACAGTGAATTACTAGCTTAATTGGTGCCGACGTCGGCAAGCCCGTGACGCTCTACGTCACTCGTGAGGTTTGACGTCATCGGCCATGGTATAGTCAAAACTATACCACCCTGATTTCCCATTACGTTTACATGGGTGACGTCACCAACATGGTATAGTCAAAACTATTGACCGGCTGGTGACGTCATATTAGTAGTGTTACGTGCATGTCGCTCCGCCACGTGCCAATTGAGTTCTATGTTGTGGAGATAGCAAAAACTATTCCATTGTCATGTATATAGGGGGTTGGGTAATAAAACTAAATATGCAAACCACTAGTGGTTTATCAATTTTATTGCATGGCATTATATCACTCTCAGATGTGACATCATGTGATAAAATTTAATAGTCAATTAGTCAATTGGAAAGAAAATGTCTACAGCATGAAAAGGTTAAAGATACTGAAGATCATATATGGATTTTAAAATTTGGTTTTAGCATGAAGAAAAATACTTACAGACTTTTATAGAGTGTCTGGCCACCAGGGCCAATTTGTTGGTTTTGTAACCTGGTTTTTACGAGATCAATGGGAAATACACATGTTACTCCAACAATTCCTGCTATGCTGCCATTGACTATCTTTGGAATAGGACTGAAACAAATGAAAGAAACTAGGTTAGTCTAGCATAAGAAAGTGGCTTTGATGGTTTATAGCTTTGTCCTGCTGAACACAGTGTTGTCCTTGTTCGAAAACAGTGAAGATCCAGATCAGCTGGCTTCTGAAGAAGCCAGCTGATCAGGATCCATATGGTTTTCTATGCAGTATGAAATTCTATGGTAAAAATGCATCTGACCATCAAAGATAAACCGCCCATAAGGAAGCATATTACAAATGTACCTAGTGGCTGTAGGGCTGTGCCTGTGTCCACAAGCCACTAATACTTGTGACAAAAGTACATATAGCTAACAAGCCAAGTCTGTGGACATGATATGCAGTGTCTCATTTACATGTAAAATGTAGTATGCAGTGTCCCATTTACAAGTAAAACAAACAGATTTGGAAATAGCTTTTTACATGTGCAACTGATTTAGCTCAAGGGTAGTATAATACTTGCTGCGGCAATTTTGGTAACCATCTTGGAAACTATATGATTGGAAACCATACAATGACCCCAAAAATATGGCTGTGTGTTTAAAAGTAAGTGAGAAGGCAAAGATCAGGAATCAGACACCACAATGGAAAGTGACAAACCATACATTTACGAAAAGAATATGACTGTGTTTCAGGTTATAAAATAGAAATGATACCATTATTTTTTACTTTGTTGTGTTTTTACATGAGAAAACAATATGGTTGAACAAAGAAATACCTGGATGGCCCTTATGCCCAGGTCACACATTCACGGACTGTACGCGGGAATAGCCACGGATATACATTCGTGACAATCTGTATTGGTCCGTAGCCTTCCGTATTGCATCCGTAATCATACGTAGTAGTACCTAATCATACGTATATAGTGCATCAGTATCGGACTACGGAAATTGGCATTTCCTGGGTCATCCGTGAGATTTAATCCGTAGTAGAACCGGCAAGGTGATCCGTGAATGTGTGACCTGGGTATTAGAGCATAACATTTAGGCATAGTAAGTCAGGTAACCTGATTTGCTCATTTTTTAGTTAGGTCTAAACTGTCAGATTATATTATAGTTCATCATATCATAAATAAAAGCACAGTGTGCACATCATTTACAAAATACTATAGCCTATTTTGATGTACAGTGTAGATCTAGATCAGCTGGCTTCTGATGAAGCCAGCTAACTAGGATCCACACTAATATCCATGCACACAATAATTCCATATAAAATATAAAACTACACTGCTGGATTGACTAGACTTTTTTCAGGCAATGATTTGAGCCGTGACATGAGATTTCCAACAATGTGGTATTTGTGTGACCAGCTAAGGCTCAGACCAGCCTGCGCATATGCGCAGACTGATCAGAGCCTTTACTAGTCCCTTAAATATTCTTTGACTGTAAAGCTACTGACCAAACATCATTTGGAGATTCTAAGCTAAAAAGGAGGCTGCATAGGCTTGTCTTAGTCTTCACTTGTCAAAATGCTACATTTTTGGAAATCACATGTCGAGGCTCATTTGTCAAAAATTTTAGATTTTTCACTGTAAATAAAAAAGTTCCAAATTTATGGCCATGAACTTACATGAAGCTGGTATCCATGAAAACAACTGGGTCTGACTCTCTGGTCAGTCTATTTCTCTCTTTTTTGTTCTAGTTACTCTTATCAATGCTTCACTGTAAAGAATAAATAAAACAATGTATATATACATGTAAGGTCATTTTTTTTATCTTTTGGTTCTCTCGTCTGAAATTAACCCTTAGCCTGAAGGTCAAGACTTTTGTTGTCTGCTCCTCAAGACTTTTGCTGTCTGCTCCTCTCATCTGCTTATGTTCTAAGGTAGCCTATAATGCAAACAATATGGACCCAGATCAGACTGCTCCCTTGGGAGCAGTCTGATCAGGGTTCAAATTGTTTGCTTGCATGAAAAATCTATTCCAAAGCGCACTTGAATATACATTGTATGCAGCAGATGTAAAAATCAGACAACATTTTCAGGATAAAAAATAGTTGTGAGATATGGGTACACCGCTCCAGAAAAATAAAATTGCAATAATTTTGAGTTTTATTCTTATTTTTCTACAGGACTCTCCATACTTTTAAGATAAAATATATTAATTTGACATGTATTTCTGGTCAAAAATGATTTATATTGGATTCACCCTAACTCAACAAAAGTCAACACTAGCAGGGAAAAAGTTCATTGTCCCTAATGTGCTCTTGAGAAGTTATTATTTTCCTTGGTTGTTACCTATCCTCAGGCTACGAGGTTATAAAACTTTTTCTATAATCAAATCAGCTGAGCACGAAATTTATCCTGCTCATAAATGTTAATATGCCAACAATTGTTGGCATTTTAACATTATTAGCATGATCAATACAACATCTGAGAGACTTAAAGCAATAAACAACTTCATTTGTTGGCATTTCAGTTTTTATGAGCGTTCAGTTGAGTTGGGTATAAAAACAAGTTTTATAACCTCGGGCGCCTGGATAAAGTGTCTTGCATAGGACACAACACAATGACTGTGCACAGTCAGGTTTGAACCAGGTGAAAAGTCTATTGAAATTTTAAATGGACAGTATTTCTCAGAAGTGCTCAAATGGCCAAGAAAATCTCTGCATAATGAAAAATAGCACTGTTTTATTTCCTGTTTACACCAAATATCCTGGCATGAATTGAAACAACTTATGGGACATGCGCGGATCCAGGAATTTTCGTCAGGAGGGGGGGGGGGGGGGGGGGGGGGGTCCAGGTCAGTCTGACCCAAAAAAGCTCTGACGTTTTTTTTTTTTTTTTTTACTCCTCAGCTTATTTTACAGAAGTCAAATGGTCAATCTCAAAGAAATCTACCATTTTTCAAGGTTCCAGAGGGGGTCCAACTTTTTCCAGGGGGGGTCCAACTTTTTCCAGGGGGGGTCCAATTGCTTATTCCCTATAGAAACCCATATAGCTTGTGGTTTTCCAGGGGGGTCCGGACCCCCTGCCCCCCCCCCCTCTGGATCCGCACTTGTGGGAGATTATTGAAAAAAATGTCAACCTTCAAAAGCTAGCTAATCTGGATCTACATTATTTTCAAAAAGATATATCTGTTTCAGAAGGTTATGGGACAATCACCTAGTCTCATGAAACAAGCATTTTTTATGAACCTACAGTTTTTAGCCTAATTGGCATAGTTCCAAAATCTATACATTGTAGATCCAGATCAGATGAAGCCAGCTGATCAGGATCCACACTGTTTTAATCCACAAAACGAATCTATGTTAATCTACCCTTGTCCTGCAGAACCAGGATTATATTTTTGAATACACTGTAGATCCAGATCACCTAGCTCTGGATCCAGTGTTTTTTGCTTAGACTGAATATATGTATGCTTACAGCTGGAATGCTGCAGGTTAACAGAATCAAACTTGGGGAGGGGGGTAGTACATAAAAATATTCAACACGACAAAGGTAAAGCAGGCCTATAGTTAAAGTGCGTACCAAGAATATGATTTTTCTTATTTCTCAACCAAAACATATGTTGTGGATACACAAAAGACCCGTCTCAAAGAGACAGTTCTTTTGAGCACCCAAAACATATGTTAAAACTGATGGGTAAGAAAATATTTACAATTTTACACTAAAAATGTTGTTTATCTAAACCTATGTTAAAGGGTAATAATGAAAATACACCACCTGCATGACCAGAAATCAAAAGATTACTTTGTGTAAATCCATAATCTGTGTGCTTATAAATAAGAAAATGTGCACTTATTAGGTTGAATAATGTAATGTAACTAATCTCTGAGAGGGAATAAACAGGGGATCAGCTGAGCATTTTATCCCTTTTTCGCAATGAGTTTTATAAATTCAAAAACGGTAGATTACATTTGACCATTAAATTGTGTTTTTGCATGGAACGCTAAGATTTTGCTGTTTATATGTGACGTTATTACGGAAGTCATTACCTAGCATTGCCAAAATCTGTAAACCACTAGTGGTTTATCGATTTAAATGCATGGCGTTATATCACGACGCCATATGATAAACTTATCGCATTGGGGATGGGAAACCCTAAAAGGGGTACTTTGGCAAACATTGAAGACCCGGATGAAATATAATGCTGCATTTCATCACAGTCTGCACTGTTTGCTAAGACAAAATCAATCTTCAGAGAAAGAAATATAATATTATTTTTTGGAATTTTAACCTATAGCCCCTCAATATATACAATGGACCATCCTGACTTAACTGTATGAACTTTTTATGGGAAATTCTATTGGTACACAAAGAGTTAATCTGTTACCATGCAGTTTCACTCACTGTATAAAATAAAAATATTAGGTCAAGCTTGAAAGATAACCAAAGTTAAGATCAAAGCTAAAAACTGGCCCACTTTTGAAGTTAGCCACTATAATGAGATTTTAGTACTAAATTGGCAAATCAAAGAATGAATGAAAACTTGGGTCCACACTGTGAACAAAAGTTATATATTAGGCCTCCAAATAATAAAGTGTATGTTTATATGTACATGCAATAATAACTTTCTTATTTTTGAACCAAAATATGTTGTGGGTACTCAAAAGACCCCTCTCATTAACTGTTTCTTTGCATACCCCCAAAAAATGTTTACACAAATGTATAAGCAATTGAACACAACTTTATGCTCCAAACATTTGCTTAAATCTGGACATTTAACTTATTAAACCAAAAGACTTGTTGGATTTAGCATTCAACAGGACAAAGACTTATTCATTTTGAAGACTGAAGTTCAATGATAAAATACAAACCTTTAACATGTTTAAAGTGCCCCATAAAATTTGCAACAGCAAAACATATCAAAACCTGCTGCTTCTTTATTCTTTAATCCTATTACTTCAAAGAGACGCTGTTTAACACCTTTGCAAACAGAGCAGACCCAGATCAGGCTGCTCTTGTTAGAGCTGCCTGATCTGGGTCTGCTCTGTTTGTTTATGGAAATATGATATTACTGATCCTACACTAATGGACCTGACAAGTAATTTCTTTATTCTATGTACCAACATGAAAGTTTATTTATATAATTATTCATAGTGGGTGGAGCCTAACATTAATATTCATTATTCATGAAGGAAAGGGATAACCCTTTTCATTCTGGATACATTGATATTTGATATGGGAATCATCTTTAAGCCAATTAATGCTAATTCACATGGAAAATCAAGCTCTATTTTACCTGAAAATGAAAGTATCAAACAATTTTCAGCTGCAATCATCATTTGTGCTTAAAGGGTGCTTTATAGGTTACAATAAAAGTGCTCAAACTTCTTGTACATTTGTACTTTGACTTCAAGGTTATAATTTTAGCCTTCTGACACTCACTTATCCTACCAATATTCTTTGTCCTGAAAATGTTGTCTGCTTTTGACATCTGCTGCATATATTCAAATGTACTTCAGACTAGATTTTATCATAGAATCAAACGCTATGAACCCTAGTCAGACTGCTCCCTTCAGAGTAGTCTGATCTGTGTCCATATTGCTTGCAATATAGGCTACCTAAGAACAAAAGCAGAAGAGAGAAGACGACATAAGTTGTGCAGGCCCCCAGATAAGAGTGCGTAACTGAAAATTATTACTTTTATTTCTCAACCAAAACATATGTTGTGGGTACTCAAAAGAATCGTCTCAATGAGACGGTTCTTTAAAGCGCCCAAAACACATGTTTAAACTGATGGATAAGTAAATAATCACACTTTTACGCCAAAAAAATTGCTTTTAGTTTTCTGTCCCTATGGCTGTAACTGGCGGGAAAAGGGTTAAGCTTTTGGAAATTTAGTATCAAATTGTCTTGATATAATAAGGCACATGCTCGTTTTAGCTCTGGCTGAGTACTGAATCTCAAGGCATACATGTGCTCTTTTTAGCTCATACTGAGTTTCTGGCTGTCAAGGCACATGCTCTTTTTAGCTCAGACTGAGACTCACTGAGTACTTGCTGTCAAGACACACACTCTTTTTTTATCTCAGACTGAGTATTGTTTAGCTGTGAATGATATTTTAATCTAATTTCCAGTAAAAAAACAGTGCTGTTATTTCCTAATAATTTTATTAAACACAGTACTATTAGGGAATTGTTAAACAATTTTGGAAAAAGGCCCTGTCGGCCAACACATTTTTGAACAGACAAAGCATCGAATTATGATAGTATTGGCTTCAGAATTAACTTTTTTAAGTTATTTAAATGATTCTAGCATGATCCATCGCGACAGACAGCACTTTTTCACCCAGTAAATTGATTTGGGGAAAACCGTAAATCATTATTTATAGTAAAGCCTCCTTCTGATTTCAACCGTGGGTATGAACAAATCCATGACGTTTTGCCCCAAGTCGATTTGCCCCTAAAGGAAATTAGGTGCTAATTTGTTTCAGCCTCTGAGAATAATAAGTGCAAATATACATTTGTATTTGCAATGCTCTATAGTTTAACAGTTAAAATCTTCAAAACTTTTGACTAATTCAAGATTATGTGCACATTATTTTCACATCAAGCTATTGGACCAGTTCATGAGATTTTTTATACTTATCTAATATGGGCCAATACATATAATAATCATACATATAATAATATCAATACTATGTGCTTCAAATGACAATGATTTTTTCTGATGTATCCAAACAGGTTATCAAAAGTTAGGTCTAAACTTTGGCCCAAGTCTCAACCTACTTCCTTACTTTGTGTGTGTGAGCAACATAAGCCTGGGAGAGCCAAACTTCTGTGCCATCAGTATCTACGCTGCCTTTCATGATATACACAAAATAACTGAACTATTTTAAATCTAATTTGCCCGATTATAACCATTAAAGGTCTTGAATTATGACAAACAGTGTAAATACGGTTGACAGTTGCATATTTGTGTCAATTACTAAACTATTTTAAATCTGATTGATGCTATTCTAACCATAATCGGATGACATTTCAAACATCACCACATATCATCAGAATCTACACTGCCTGTTACGATATACATAAAATTATTAACTTAAATCTAATTGGTGCTATTCTAACCATTAACAGATGTGAATCATGATAAAAAGTGCAGATACATATCACACACTTCTTGATTAACAAAAAGGAGATAAATCTGGGTTCCACAGGACAATGGTTAATTTCTATCATATTCATTGTTAAACTAAAATTATGGATATATGTTAAATTAAATGTTTAATTTATTTTGAGCATATAAGATTTTGAAGAGATTGAAAAATAGTGGGGCGAAAAGACCATGGTTTAGGGGGGAAATCACTAGGGTGTAGGGTGGAACGTCTAGGCATCAGATTTGGGAATAAATGACCAGGGGTGAACTGGTCATGGGGCGAAACGACTTGTTACCCTATGAACAACGGAGCTCAGAAAGCCACAGCTGAATACTATCTATAGCAGTCTCTTTCTGATTTTGAAGCGTTGCAAAGTACAAAAGACAAATAGTCAAGGTCACAAGGCTGGTGCAAGTCTTACAACCCATCAATCCCAATTTGTTTGTTTAGATTCTTTACGTCCACTATCTATCTATCTATCTATCTATCTATCTATCTATCTATCTATCTCTATCTATCTATCTATCTATCTATCTATCTATCTATCTATCTTCCTAGACGTCTTAACCCTGAGGGGGACGTCAGATTTTGAGGGGGGGGGGCACAGCTAGGGGCCTGTATCATGAATTTTTTAAAGTTTTAGGGGCCCAGGCATATGTCAATATATATACAAATGTCGTTGAGTGAAAATATTTCAGCCTGCCCAAGCCGGGAATCGAACCCAGGTCGCTGGATCTACAGGCAAACACTCTACCACGTCGCTGTTAAAGCCGGCTTCTACCGCAAGGCAGTAGAAGTGTATTTATGTATACCTAGACCCTGTGACATACACCCCCTCCAATTTGAAATTTGTCCCTGAATTTCATGGTACAGGAATCTATTATCACGTGAAATGAGACCAAGGGAGATATTTATGCACAGAACGATCATAAGGTGGGTTATTTACGTTGGGCGCCATTTTCGTAGCTCTAGCGAAAATATTTCAGCCTGCCTAAGCCGGGAATCAAACCCAGGTCGCTGGATCTACAGGCAAACACTCTACCATGTCGCTGTAAAAGCTGGCTTCTACCGCAAGCTCTTTATACCTTCAAGCCATTAGTTGACGGAAAACTCTACTTAGACTTACCTTCTAAGGACCTCTTTCCTATCATTCATCAACTCAGGACTGGATATTGCAAGTTAAATGAATACAGATTTAAATTGAATCAATGTAAAAGTTTGGAATGCGATTGTGGTGAAATAGAGACTGTTCAGCATTTTCTACTTGAATCTCCTATATATGAGGAAGAACGTGATCAACTTCTTAAGAACCTATTCTCTCAACTTGGCATTAATTATCTGGATATGGATCTACTTCTAGGTCACAGTGCAAATGAGAATATTCCTGGTTGGAGAGAGTCGATCATAAAAGTACCAGGACAATACCTTGCCAGTACTGGTCAGCAGAGTTGCTGATGAGGACGTACCACAATAATCCGTTGACCGTATCAAACACTAAATCTCTTAAGTACATTTGTGGAAACTTGGCATTATCCTGTTGTTTGGATCGCGATCCAAATAAATATTGACCACTTTATTCTGTCAATTCGACATTGCCACAAACAACACATTTTTGGAACTACTTTTTGTGTCGGAACTATTTTATAATCGAGTATTTAGGTTAAACACATTGAATGATTCAGTTTATTTCGTAAATATTATGCTTTTCTATAGTATTTTCTTACATTTCACATACGAGGCGATCCAAACAACAGGAGTATATATATACAGACTCTGTTAAAGATGCAGCCATATAACGATAGGCAATGAGATATTTTTCAAAAGCGATCCAAACAACAGGAGTATATATTATATAGAGAGAGAAACACTCTAGATAGATGTTCAGTAACATGAACCATTGCCTCGCAAGGGGAAGTTTCCCCGGGAAAAGGGTTTTCTTTGGGGGATTATTTAGAGAAAATGGGGCTTGGCATCTTTTGGGGTTGGTGTCTTAAAAGTTTACTTATTCAACGAACAAAGGCGTTTGTGAAGACCCGATCCAAATAACAGGAGTATTAAGGCGACGAAATTACAAAAAAAGTAGACTTTGTTTAACCAACGGACTGAACTGAAAAAATAGCAATTCTAACTTTTGCATCAGACTTTTTATACCTCTCACTGAGGAGGCGATCCAAATAACAGGAGTATATATATATATATATATATATATATATACAGACTTTGTCAAAGATACAACCATTTTAAGACTAAGCAAAGTTGCGATCCAAACAACAGGAGTATATATAGACAGAAACACCCTAGAACAGAAACTTAAAACATTGCCTCGCAAGGGGAAGTTTCCCTGGGAAAAGGGTTTCTTTGGGGGATAATTCAGAGAAAATGGGGCTTGGCATCTTTTGGGGTTAGTTTCTTTAAAAGTTTTATTTATTAAACAAATATAAGGCTTCAATGAAGAAGCGATCCAAACAACAGGAGTATTAAGGCGACGGATATGATAAACTTTCTCTAATTTCAAACAAATTCAGCCGATTATGAAATGGCGCTAGTGCCACTATTTGAGTTTAAAAGTCGCATTTCTTTCTATCGTTACTCTGGCTCGCTCATACTTGAGCATTACGCCAATTAACATATAAAACCGTGGTAGCTCAGTGGTAAGGCACTTGCCTCTGGTGCTAGAGGTCCCAGGTTCGATTCCCGCTCGCGGCGAGAAAAATTTCGGTGTCCGAACACGCTTTCTCTAGTGTCATTAGCAGGGATGACGCTAGATAAGTGCATCGTCCTTCGGATCGGGACGTTAACTGGATGTCCCCTGTGCAGGGAAAGTCACCCCCTGTGCAGGCTAAAGAACCCTACGGTAATTTCGATATGGTTACTTGTAGGCTTTCATCCTGCAACCCGGAGTGTACAATGTACACCTGCCGATAATGCTCGAAAGCGAGCGCCAGGCAGTATTTAGAGAAAGAAAGAAAACCATGATGAATATTTACGGAATAAACATCATACCAGACCTTCAAGAATCGATCCAAACAACAGGAGTATTAAGGCGACGAATATTGTAAACTTTCTCTTAATTTTAAACAAATTCAGCCGATTATGAAATGGCGGTAGATCTTGTGCCGCTGTTTCGTTTCAATATATCCAAGTTTAAAAGTCAAGTTTAACTGGATTTAGTCCGTTAACATATAAAGCTATGATAAATATTTACGGAATAAACATCAGACCAGACCTTCTGGACATGCATTTGACGGAAAAATACAGATACACATTTGTAAGTTGACCCAATTCGTCGCCTTAATACTCCTGTTGTTTGGATCGGTCTTGAAACGATCATAATTTTAAGACACTGACTCCAAACAACTATATGAGCTAATCTTTCTGCAACATATCCATCAAAGAGAGCAATTCATGAGGGAAACTTTACCCGATAGGCAAAATTTGTTGAATGCTCGATCTTTTGTGTAGTGTAGTCAATTTCAGATCGCCCGCCAGCGTATGCAAATTTTATGTTTCCTACACATATTGATATTATTGGGCAAAAAAGTAGTTCCGGTCAATCTGTGTTTTACGTCTGAGACAGCATCCAAATTTAGTCTAATATTTATTTGGATCGCGATCCAAACAACAGGATAATGCCGGAAACTTTACATTTGAGGCACTCAACCTACATCGTGAAAAGTCTACAGTGGAGAAGATTGTGCCACAAGGCCTGATACGGAATACAAGGCAGTAAAAGTCTATTTATATATACCTAGACCCTGTGACACAAAAATGCCCCTAAAACTAAAATAAAACATGATCTACATCTACATCATTACACTGAGCTATCACACTTGACATTTCTTTAGTGGTACAGGTCCCTGGGCGGGGGGGGGGGGGGGGGGGCTCACAACGGGTGCCCCTCGAAACCAAGACAGACTCGTTACACAATGCGCTACGGCGCCCATTGTTAAAGTAAATTGAGAACATGCAAAACCATCATTACAGGAAATCGGATTCCTCGCCTTGCTTTCTGTCAGTAGTGCCGAAAATGTTCAGACTGACTTTCAAATCAGATCCAGCTGACATTCAGGATATCGAATAGAGTTATTTCCCTTTGTAGAAAAACCCAACCGTACTTAAAAGCACCGCAAGTGATTAGGGTTATTCTAAAATGGGAATTTGATAACTATTCGCGATTTTTTTTCTTCGCTGAAACAAATTTGATTGTATTATCAGGAGATAAAGATCAAAGAATGAGTACTCTTGCTGAAAAAAAACGCATGTTTAAACAATTTCTGACTTAAATCCAGGCATTGATAACAAACTTTAGGAAGGGCCAATTTGCGTCGACAATCATATTGATAAAAAATAAGTGACCAGTCCATTTCAACCGGTCCGTGCACAAACAAACGGTTTGGATCCAGATCAGGTGAAAAATTTCGTAGGGTCTGATTCTGATCTTTACCCCTCTTCTTTTCTTCTTCTTCTTCTTCTTCTTCTTCTTCTTCTTCTTCTTCTTCTTCTTCTTCTTCTTCTTCTTCTTCTTCTTCTTCTTCTTCTTCTTCTTCTTCACAAAGAATGTACAATTTCCAAGCAAGGAAAAAAGACAACCATAACGATCTCATTCCCCAAACATTAAAATCAAGAGTTTATAATTGAAAGCTCCTGCAGATCCAGAGGGCCGCTATCCTCTGAACTTTCTCTACATCTACATCTACATCTATATTGGTACGTTGCTCCGTCACAGTTTGACTATTATTCAACGGGTTGACTTCTAGTGGTTACGCATAAAAGATGAAATGAAAGAGAATAAAGACAGGCAGAAGAAATATATAATAATACACAAGATATAAAATAAAATGAGAAGAAAAATAAGAAAAAAAGTAGCACAGTAATAAAGCATAAAAAGAGTAGAAGGAAGAAAGTTTTCCCAGTGGCCTTTGACTTACCAGGCAGAGACCAAACTGCCTTCCTTGGAGGTACCAGGGCCCATACGTCCCCGACAGCATAGCTCCCCACCTTAGCAAGCTACTCAACCACTGGGCCCTTACCTAAAATTTAGAATGAGATGGTGGATAGCCCCTATTTGAAGGATACCAAAGAAGGGGTCTCAGCTGTAACAGCTGGAAGAGAGTTCCACAAGGGAATTGTCCGGGGAAAGAAACTAAACTTGAAGCAGTCTGTGGAAGGAGAGAACTATCTGAACTTCTTAGTATGCGATGATCTGGTTCTTGCTGTGGACGGAGTCAAGTATTGTGATGAGGGTACGTCGACTAGGTCATGGACCACTTTATAAAAAGGGTTAGTTGGATCTTGCTTCTCCTAGCTTCTAGTGACTCCCACTGAAGATGGTCCAGCATGGAGGAAACACTGCTGGTATTTCTATACCTGTTCGTGGTAAACCTTGCTGCCCTTCTCTGGACCATTTCCACCTTGTGTACTTGATCTTTATGATGTGGGTTCCATACCGATGAGCAATACTCCAGATTTGATCTGACCATGGTAAAATAGGCGTTGGCTTTGGTATCTTCTTTGCATGACCTTAGATTGCGTCGCAGGAACCCCAACATGCTGTTAGCCTTCTTGGAGATCCTGTCAATATGGTTTTTCCATGATAATGACGACTGCAAGTCCACACCAAGGTATTTTGTGCTGTCTTGTATCTCTAGGATGTGGCCTTTCAGTTGATAGTTGAATCTGGTGGGGTTGCGTGATCTTGTTACGCTCAGCACGCTGCACTTTTGCGGATGGAATGTCATGCCCCATTTGGTCTCCCATTCAGCTAGCATATTGAGGTCTTCTTGAAGTGCTTCACAGTCTGAGATGCCTTGGATTTGCCTATACACAATGCAATCATCAGCGAAGAGTCTTGAGTTTGAGGCGATCTTATCAGGAAGGTCATTGATGAACAGAAGGAAAAGCATTGGCCCTAGTACGACTCCCTGGGGTACTCCACTGACTACAGGCACTCTATCGGATGAACTTCCTTCGGCAACCACACTCTGGGTTCGACTAGACAGAAATGATGCAATCCAGCTATGTATGTTGCCTTGGACTCCAAAGTGTTCGAGTTTCCGCAGGAGACGTTGGTGTGGAACTCTGTCAAAGGCTTTGGAGAAATCCAGGACCAGCATGTCTGTTGGATCCCCTTGTCCAGTGATGAGCTTAAGTCATGGCACAGGGTCACTAGCTGGGTCTCGCAACTTCTTCTTGCGCGGAAGCCATGCTGACAGTCGGTGAGTATCTTGTAGCAGTCCAGATGTTTTAAGACATTGCTGACTATGACATGCTCCAGTATCTTGCAACAAAGGCACGTTAGATCTGATCAATCAGATCAATCTGAAGTTTCGTTTAAGGGCTCACAACGGGTGCTGCATACTCTAGTTTAGGCCAAACCAAAGTATTGTATGCAACAACAGAGGTATCAATAACTTTAAGGTTGATACCTCTGGTGTTGAAAATCCAGGGGCTCTCTATACAAAGGGACAGGAAACACTGTATTAACTTTGCTGATAATAAGAATTATCTTGTAGGTACAGTACCATACTAACAGACATTGTAAATTGGAGTTAATGAACTTATTTAAAAGTGAATTTTCCGGAATAAAAATAATAATTAAACATTTATGAAGTTTAAAAACACTCAGTAAATAAAGTAGCAGTTCAGCTTTAAAAGAATTAAATTTTCTAAAAGTTACGATGTGCATTTTGTATTTCTCCATTCAATCACATCGATAGTTGGTATGAGCACCAGAGCTCCTAAAATGCTTAGATTTGGTACATATTACAACATAACAGATACACGTATCAAGTTACAATGATGCTAAATGCTTAGACTTTGTGATTTAGCATAAGGTAGTAATTAAAAAGTGTTATTTAGTAAAATTTGACATTTATGATAAATTGTAGATTAACGCTTTGTGTTCGACTTTTGTGGGAGTAAAGTGGCATATCTACACTATTTGCTGGTTCCCAGTCTACAGGTGGTCAGCAATGTAAATACAGGTAACCAGTTATTGGAACTGGTTACCTGCTTTTCCATTACTGACCACCAGTAAACCAAGAACCAGCAATTACAGAAGGCAAGGTCAATACCCACTGGCTTACAACAGTTTTTGAACAAATGGTAAAGTAAAAGATTCTTAACACTGTACAGAAAGACCTTTGGGAAAAACGTTTGGAAATATAGAAACTAAGAAAGCTAGCGGTCCTGATTACATTTCAAAATTGTGTTAAAAGAATGCTCAAAAGAACTTGCTTCGATAATAAGCAACATGTTCCAGGTTCGTCTTTACAATGGCGCATCCTACCAGGACTGGAGGAATGCACATTTTACCCCAATATTAAAGAAAAGAGATCGCCATACGGCACCAAAATATCAGCCAGTGTCGCTTAATTGTTTTTGTTGGAAGATGCTTGAACATATAATTGCAGTCATATCATGAAGTATCTTGAACATCACAAAATCTTTTTTGCAGGATGGCTTATGCACAGGACATTCATGTAAATACAAGTTAATCATAACTTTAGATGACATTATGAAATAATTTGACTCAAAACACAAAATGACCTGGCAACTCTTTCTTTACTCGAACTATTCCCCAGTTGAATATATAGTCTTTGTCCTTCGATGGTCAATTCCCAGACCACGGAGGAGTTTATGGCACTCCTCTTTTAGTAAAAAAACATAGCTGAAATATTATTTTTTTTCAAAATTCAAATGCACTCCCTGGTGTAATGATCGTGTTCGATCGCGCCAGTAAAAGATAGATCGACAGGCTATACTAGACTTCAGTAAAGCTTAATATTGTCCTTCAAAGGATTGCGCTTCGTTGAAAGGTAAATACCAACGAAACCTTCGCTGGAGAAGATGGTAAAGCTTTTGATACAGTTCCACATCAAATATTACTTCATAAACTGAAACATTACGGAATAGATGGAACAATTAATAATAGGAATTGAGTATGATCAGGAAATACCATTATCACAAACTGCAGACAAACCCATGGCACCGCGAGGATGAGCCACACAACAATCACGAGACACCAAGAAGACAAATTAAGCAAAGCAACCAACTCTCTCTTCCCCATCAAGATGACTGCAAAACTAGAATGGACATAAAATAACGTACAACAAAACATACAACAATTACAGACTCCCAGAATGGGAGTAGCACTAAACAGCAAGTCAACAACAGCATAACCACCACTTTAGAATGGACAGAAGCCCAAGCCACCAGCCAAGTTGAGCCACAGTGGGCCCAACCAAAGTCAAAAACACCAGGCACCAACCAGCCAACGAAAGCTTTATGTTAGGGCCGTCAATGAGTCTGGCCATCGTGATTGGGTTTGCTAACTAGACCTGCAGAGCGTCGTATGATATCCAGGTTATATCCCACCCTTTTTACAACATTTGATTATCTTTTTGAATGTATCACTGAAATAAGGCTTTCCATTAATTCTTTTGAATTTATAGACTAAGTCACCAAAATTACCAGCTCTGTAGCACCGTAGCAGACAGCTACAGTCAACGACCAGAAGTTATTTCACAACTTCAGAAATTCCATATACTTTAGTGCATTTTCACGTTTGCAAGAAAATTTACAACACTAAAGCTTGTCAGCATACTTTTATGCTTTTGGTGTCATTTGAAAGTAAAATTAATAAGGTAATAAGGTAATATTCTTTATAGTTCCAATAAATTTCATCTTTGCATTTTAAAGCTGCAGAGATTAAAATTGGCTAACGACAGCTGAAATATACAAAATAAGAAACCTGTGCAATTTTGCACTGAATTCATATTTTGTACTTTTCTGCAATTGTGACAAAATATAGAACTCTAACAGCACTTATTCTTTGAGAACCTTTAATACTGAAAAAATGCATTTAGTTTTCCGCTGCCTAATTATATAGTAACGCATCGCCAACTATATACAGGGCTCTCTCGAGCTCTGGAAATTATGGAAAACCTGGAAAATTACAAAAAAAGTTCAATGCATGAAATTGGAAAACAAACTGAATAATCATGGAAAAATTATGGAATTTTGTGAAATAATTGACAAAACCACCAGTAGCCAGAAAACTAGCTGTCAGACACACAAAACTTGTGTGTCTGAAAGGTAGGCTTCTGGTTACTGGTGGTTTCAAGTTTTAATCATTTCAAAATGCATGCATGGTCTACAAGCATGTTTATTTAAATATATTACTGTTGTTGCAATTCACATTTAAGCTGTGCGTGGTGAAGATGCCGCTGAAAGGGGAGGTTGGAGGCATTGCATTAAAAGTCATGGAATTTACATCGTTGATCATGGAAAATCATGGGAAATTTATGGAATTGTGTTTTTGAAAATTCTGTGGGAACCCTGTATATAACATATGTCAGCAATAAGGCGACATGTCTCTTGTAGTTGGCATGTCTAGTTAACGTTACTCCTTAAGAAATAGTGATCAATACCAAACAATAGATACTAAATCCCAACTCTACTCCAATTCATTTCCTCTCAGACGTTCGTGAATGGAATGTCCTAGATAGTGCGTCCTAGTAATTATTTGTTCCTTAATTAAATATGGGATAGTGGAGACTAGGAAATCAGAAGTTATTTTTAAGATATAATGTGCATTTCTTTTCGTCCATGTTTGTAATAACCAAATGAAGCATATCAATAGCATGTATACGTACAATACACTTGGCTTAAACATTTTGACATTACATTTGAATCATTAATAATACATGTATATGCTAATATTCCAGATCAAAAAGCCTCAACTAAATATTCAAAAGCAAATACCATCATGAATTTGCATGACAATCTAATTGCATGTAATATCCATGTCAATGCTTGAAACATATAATAAATATATACACACATATGCATATCTAAAAGTGTAATCTAAAGCACTTTGATATCACTCAAAGATCAGCGACAAATGCCTAAGTGTTCCATGGCTTGAACCACATAAAAATATGCAACAGACCACCAGAGCAATACAAATACTTCAAATGATATGAACCAGAAAGCAGGAGGTGGGCGAAAGGGCAAATATTTTCTTCAAAAATATGGCATTTCGTTGTTTTCTTTGTCAAACGCTGTAAGACTGTGAGCACCCCAATTTAAATCTTATATTTATACGGACTCATCATCCAATGAGAATGAAGCTTCGATTTTACGCCACATAACTTACTATTATTTCAACGAAAACTACGTTTTCAGGCACCTCGCTGAAGCTAAGAGACAAGAATCGCCATCATAATTATTTTTTTAATAAATAAACATAGGGCCAAACAGTTTTTAATTTTTACAGAAAAAAATCAAACTATTGTTTATCAGACTAGTTGCTAGTCTATAGATGTGCCATGACCTCTGATTAATGACCTTTGGGTCTTTCTATTTCAAAAGATTTATGCAGAATGCGTCAAATGAGCCAGTCGGTCTGGAACATCTACTATAGTTCCCACTAAAGTATTGCCGTAACAGGTGCGCGCATGGCTACACCCGAACGGCTACAGTTGCAACTTTGGTCCTGTTTGCCACCTTTCAATTTTTTCTCGTAGACGAAAAGGATGTGTATATACTGCAAATAGAGCAAAGCAAGGATTTATTTAGTAAAAAAATCAACAGAACTGGAAACCATCTTCGCTAGAAAGGTATAGAGCAGGGAACCAGTGTATCTACTAGATTAACGGTGCTCCAAAACACCACAGGGAGTGCAGTGGTTCAGTGGTAGAGTGGGCCGCGGGTTCGAGCCTCACCGGCGTCACTGCGTTGTGTCCTTGAGCAAGACACATTTATCAATTCTAGCTTAGTACTTGTTCAACCCAGGAAGACCCGTCTTGACATAACTGAAAGATTGTTGATGGGACATAAAGAATCAAATCAAACAAACAAAACCAACCCACCGCTGATCTCTAGTAGATCTAGGTTCGTTACGTCACTATAGTAGCGACTATCGAAGTTCGAATCAATCTATAGTTACTATGGTAGGAACTACAGTTCGATTAGAAGTGGGCATTTGTCACTGCGCAAGTTGGCGGAGCTAAGTATTTATATAACGCGAAGCACGAAAATTTACCAGTCGAAGATGGCTATTGTACTTTTAAAATAGTCAAACAGTGCACTCACAATACGCGGCGTCTGATTAGAATCTCCACTTTTTGCTTGCAGAGTGTCCTATTAAAAGTTGGAAAAATATACCACCCAACACCCCTAAAATTAGGAGGTATTCAAGTCCATTCGGCTTAAATGGGTTGAGCTTCTAGTGAGCTAGCGACATCTCATTCGGTATACACTGGTGAAGACTGTTCAGTATTTTTCCATTTATAGGAAACTTCCATCCCTCCCATGACACACGGCCAGACAACTGTGTTACGCTAAGTATATATTTTTGACGAATTTGTGCTTGCAATGGCTACTCAGAGACGTTTGCTGTGTACAACAGCTTACAATTTAATTTATGGAGTCAAAATTAAGCGCTCTATCAATTATTTTATCGTGCATGGCATAGAAACGATTGGTATTCATCACAGCTTTTGTTTCACCACAGTGCACGTGGTCAGGGAGGGGGATTATTCATCATCACTGGAAATTTAAAATTGTGAAGACTGGAGACTCTGATCATGACATTTGAGTCTATCATTTTTTTTTACTTAAACGATAAAAATAACTGCTTAATTTTGGAAAGCTAACAAAGCTGTTCGAACTTTAACACCTACATACATTAGTTTGTGTTTGTATTTGTCAAGAAGGCTATATGTATACATAATAACTTACGGACCCTGTATTTTTGTGCGTACCTTGCAATTTTTTTATAACCTTCAAGATAAGATTTAAAATATTTTTCATATCTCCTTACCATAACATTTTTTTCAGAAATTTGGACAAACAAACTAAACTAAACATCTGAATAGCATGCTACTTAACGTCTGTGATGTATTAAACACCATTAACCATATCTTCTCTGGCACAGTTTATCAAATATGCGTACCTACGTAGCCTCACCAGAGCCTTTGATGCTCGCCTAAACCAAATGGAATACGGCCAAAACTACTGGATAGTTGTACATTACGCAAATATGGTAAGTACCATCATTTCATAACATAATTGAGGGTGACCAAGAAATGCCACAATCACAGACCAATCCATGGCACCACGATGTAAAGACACAGAACACAGATATCCACCTGAAAGCAAGTACTCAATTAAAGTAATGCAACCAGCTCCCTCTTCCCCAGCAAGACGATTGCAGATCTAGAAAGGACACTCACAACTACATAACATAACAAAAACTAAAAACTAAACACAAACACTACTAAATGAGAGCAACAACAAACAAATAATTAACAACATACTTACCACCTTAGAATGTATAGCAAACAGCTCTACGCGAGGGCTTAGATATATTTTACTTGCCAAAGCCTCACCCTGGATTCTGATGTTGTCAAACATATTTTTCACTCGAATGGAGGTTTCCTAACTTAGCATTCATGTGAGAGCTACGCAATGCTTGTACTATAACGACAACATAATCTAGGCTTTATAGAGTTGACCAGTAAAATGACCATTCAAATATATTCACTCTTACATCCATACAACCCCATGTTAACATTGCGTGTGAGGGCTTTATAATATTGCTACTTTTTCCTTTTAAGTTTGAAAATCATCTCACTGAGTAAGAGAGACCAGGTTGTTCTACTTTAATAATAAATTCTTCCTTTCAAGTGCCAGCCTTCGTTTGTCTGAGTTTCTCTTCATTATGTAGCAATGGGTTGGTCTGTGATCTGTGATGCTGGCATTTTCTGACCATACTCATCATTTTTATGCCCACAAAACACATAAGGGTAACTATTGATCCTGGTGAACAGATATTATTAATTTCAAAATCCTTAATGTGCTGACGAACTGGAAAATAACAGCATTTTCACAGAAGACACAACGACCTCAACTTATGGTAGTTATAACAGGAACCTGGAATTTTAAACATCTGAGCCATGTTATGTGATTTTCAACAATGAGGTACTTTTACAAGTGTAGACTCAGACGAGACTGTGCAGCCTCCTTTAAGCTTAGAAACTCCAAATGCTGTTCAGACAGTAGCTTAACAGTCATGGAATATTCAAGCGACAAGCAAAGGCTCTGACCAGACTGTGCATATTCGCTGGCTGGTCTGAGGTTTGCTGGTCGCACATACCACATTGATGGAAATCTCATGTAACAGCTCATCTTACCATGATTAGAATAATCTGGAAGAAAGGATCCTTCCAAAATTGAGAGAACCTAGATATTTCCAAACTCATGGGGCTGGCTTATAATTGTAACTTTAAGTATTGTTTGTTAGAAATCAATATTCTGGAAAGACCAGAATTTGAAAAATATCGACACTATCAATGTAAGAATAGAAATTCTATTTGTTCTAAGAGGAATTATAATGGCCTTTGCAACGTTTAAATATATGTAAAATAGGTCCTTCTGAATAAAAGAGATCTTTACCCAATTTGAAATCAACATGCATGTTTTCGTTTAGTCTGTTTGTAGAAGCTAATGGATAGTGTATCAACCCTGTAGTCCCATAGTACTGGGCTTAGCCATATGAACCCAATATTCATGAAGTATCAGAATATGAAAATATCATCACTATATTAATTTTTAGGCAGTTCTGAAAAACTCTTCCTCTGACACTGACCTTTTTGCCAATGAAAACGAAAGTTCGCAATAATTCCCGCCTACTATTGGCACTAATCCTGTTAGTCAGTTTATAAATGGAGAGGACCTTAAACGTTGTTAATGCTGTCTGATAGCAAAATACTGTGGGATTGCCTGTTAAAGAAAATACTTTGAACTCCAAATATTTGCATGTACGGTAGAGACCAAGGGGTGGACCACAAGATAATCTTTACTGGGCCATTCTCCTACAGTCAAGGCATGATCATGTAAATTGTGAATGTGTAGTGTACGCTATGTTTGGATCTAATATAATACCTTTGTATTTTTGTCCATTTTACATATAAGATTTTACATTTTCATTATAACATTAACTATTAAACTCCATTATATATATTTATACGAAACAATGAAAGAAAGACAAAATTGTCATTGAGTTTGGGTTTCGTCAATTTCACTAAAACTGTATGCTTAGTGCAACATAGTTGCCAAACCGTGTGTCACGGGTTTGTTGACAACGACTCGCATGATTGATTAGTCAGGTAAATTCTGAGTACAGTTCACTACTTGGATTCAGCGAGGACAAGGTGTACGGACCGAACAGGTGACAGGTATTTTGTTTCTTACTTCGATAAGGAATCATCAAAGACACCAACCAGCACATCCTTGCTGTTTCACCAGAGCCTTTGCTGCTTCCAAGAGTATTTACGTACGATCAGGTGAAGATGAAACCCTGGCTCTATCATGATCCTGTTTGTTATTAAACAGTTTCATATAAGCTTGTAGTTCTGGGACCATAATGTAGTTTGTAAGTTTGTTCTACAATGTACTAAAACCAAAAATGACAATCGGAGGCGCTATCTTACACATACATGTAATAAGCTAGAATTCGTGATTTGGTGGGGTACAACGTATGTAAAATTCTCCCTGACCCTCTCCTAGAGCAGGGACTCTATACGTTGAAATATTCAGAGAGTCCTTTCCCAGAGCTGTTTCGGATTGGATTCGACTTTCTCAATGTGTGCCGCAGAGAAGTTTAGGAATGACTGCTAGAATAGCGGAGCGCAGTGGCTCTGAGCCACTTACTCGTAGTTGGTTGAGCGTTAGACGGGTGATTGAATGCAGTGGCGAATCCAGAATGAGATAGGGTTAATGGGGTTCGACTTGACCCTCTCCGCCTCTCCCGCTGTTTTGAAATATCATATAAAAGGGAATAATTCAATTGGAATTTATGAAAAAAGACATGTAAAAAGCAAAGCGAACCCAAGACCTTTTATACATTTAAAACTCCCTTTCCAGAAATCCTAAATCCGCCCCTGGAATGGTTGCTTGTTCGAGCCCCACCGCATGTGGAGTCTCTGCGTGTATGTGCAAGCCCGGTTCAACCCCGGAAGACTCGCCCCAACCTGACCGAAAATTGTTGACTGCGACGTTAAGAATCATAAAAACCGTTACCAGAATCGTTTTCTGCTTGTACTACATGACCTATAGTGCATGATCTCACACCGGATAGGCGGCAATCAAAAACGCTCTTAACAATCAACGAACGCGGATCAAAAATCGCTAGAAACAATGGTTGCCATCGCAAATACCCGATAGTTTTACCTTTGAGCTCTACCTTGGGATCAAGGTCACGCAAATGTTGCTCAGTGCATTCTACATAATGTCACCTATTCACCTGCAAAGTTTGAAGTTGCTACGTCATGCATTATATGTCCTTAACATTGGGGTCAAGGTCTTACAACTGTTGCCCAGTACCCTCCATATCATGTGATATATGCATCTGCAAAGTTTGAAGTTGCTACGTCTAACGGTTTAGGGGGCTATGCATTTACAAGAAAAATCATTGTTGAGGTCAAGGTAAGACAAAATGTTGCCCAGAACGCTCTACATCATGTGACATATGCACCTGCAAAATTTGAAGTTGCTATGTCCAATACTTTAGGAGGAGATGCATTTACAAAAAATACATTATTCGACCTTTGACCTTGACCTTGGTGTCAATGACATATTAATTTTTGCCCAGTACCTTTTACATAATGTGATCTATACATCTACAAAGTTTTAAGTTGATATGTTCAACAGTTTAGGAGGAGATGCATTTACAACAAAATACATTATTTGACCTTTGACCTTGACCTTGGTGTCAACGTTACACGAAAATCGCCCATTACCCCCTACACCAAGTGACCTATGCATCTGCAAAGTTTGAAGTTGCTACGTCCAATGTTTTATGAGAAAAACGTGACGGACGGGCGGACAGACGGACGACGGACCGCTTTTGATACAAAATTAATATACATTATTTTTCTTGTGAAAAACGGGTATAATAATGTCATTATTCATTAATAATTAAACCCCATCCAGACTCTCAAATACGTGTTTATGAAGAAACAAATGAAAACAAGTTAACAACTCAATACATTAAAGCTGCATAGTCTGTAACTTTTGATCTTTTAATTTTAGAAATAATGTTTTATATATTTTTCACGACCACAGTAAAAAACTAAAATTCAGGTATACATTTTACCAATTTCGCTTATCTTAACAAATCATCAGTATCAAAACAACAACATTTATGTTATAAATTTACTGTCTATAATTATTGGAGGGACGCAAATAATTACCAATAAGAGAAAAAATACCTGTGTTTATAAGATAAGTCACTTTTACATGCAGTTTTCAGCTATAGTGAGCAGATATATTGTGAAAACATAACTAAGTTCTACTTTTACAAATTTTTTAAAAAGAAAATAAAATTTTTCGAAAAATGTTTATAGTTGCAGACTTAGTCTCTTTAAAATTCACCTTGCTATCGTGTTATCTGTGTTTGTTTCATTTGATTCTTTACGTACCAATCAACAATGTTTCAGTCATGTTGAGACGGGTCTTCCTAGGTTGAACCAATACTAAGCAGGGATTAATGTGTCTTGCTCAAGTCCCATATATAAAGTAAGGAAGAAGGCGAAGATCAGAAATCGATACAATCAAGTACCACATCACACGGGGAAGTGACAAAACACAAGAAAACATCACATACAAGAGAGCCAAGAGGTCAGCTCTTCCCAGCAGGTGACCACACGGCTACAATTAACAGACAAAACAGCATGATATATAATAAAATGATCCACAAAAGAAGCACCACCTTGGAATGGTCAGTATTTTTATTACTGGAGGATTTTAACTAGTTTCATGGTACCAACCTTGTCCTTATTTCTGGTGTGGATCAAGACACATAGATGTTTGGTTGGCATGAAAGATTTCTAAATTATCGATGTATCATCTCCTAACTACAAATCGAGATATTAATAGGAGATAAAACAAAGTTATATACAACTGAATACCGGAGTAAAAGAAATCCAACAGTTAAACCCCGATGGGCCCGAACACAGACACAACACCAGGCCCTAACCCTCTCATCTATAGATACGTATATAAGTCGGAACCGTCATAGAGTTTGAGGTCTTACGTCCTTTTACAAGAGTTGGACATAGGCAAGCAGTGACGGCGCCGAACGCTGCGTCTAACCAGGGTCACCGCTGTTTACTAACAGAAGGTTCAATTGAAACTTGAATAAAAATGAAAAATACCACAAACAACCCGTAAAACGGAAATAGAATGGTCCAATTGTAAAAAGTGGGAAATTTTTATTCCGCCTAAATTGGCAAACGGTGCATGTAAACTTCACGAATCGCCGCCTGATCTGCGCCTTTGTTGTTTCGTAATTTTTCGTAATGCCATCAGGCATGTCTCATGATACATTTTATTTCAGTTTGACGATGGATAAAAGTGGACCGCCACCAGAAGTTTATCATCCACCTCATGCTGGGTATCAACCTCATGGTGGATATTCACAATATCCACATGGTTATGGCCACCAGCCTCCTCACGGAGGTGTCCACAACACATTCGCTCCAGTCACCAATCAGGTTGGTAGAAGTTTCCATTAATTCTATCTATCTATCTATCTATCTGTCTATCTATCTATCTATCTATCTATCTATCTATCTATCTATCTATCTATCTATCTATCTATCTATCTATCTATCTATCTATCTATCTATCTATCTATCTATCTATCTATCTATCTATCTATCTATCTATCTATCTATCTATCTATCTATCTATCTATCTATCTATCTTATTGTCTGTCTGTCTGTCCGTCCGTCTGTCTGTCCGTCCGTCCGTTTTGATTCTTTACGTCTCAGTCAACACACTTTTTCCTGGGCAAGCTTGACTAAGCGGTTAACCAGTACTCCATGCACATACTTTCACTTGTAACTGACAACCCTTCTTGGACAAGCGGAAGGAAGAGAATGGTCGTAGAAATTATTTCATGGTCGATCTCCCGTATTGGACTGGGCCGGGATCGAACTCGCGACCTTTGGATCTGCAGTCGGACTCGTTACCGACTGCGGTACGGGGCCCGGTATATATGTTTGTCTGTCAGTCTGTCTCCCGCCTGTCCACCCGCCTGCTCTCCCGTCTGTCTACCCACCCCCGCAGCCACGCACCCACACACCGTACGTCTGTCCAATTGTCTGTCAGTGAAACAGTTTTAAAACAATACATGTATAGTCGCAATCATGGCCTTTAGTGACTAAGTTGCCTTTCAAGGTTTCAGTTTGCAGTTGACTTATTGCTATTTAGTTGCAGTGCACGAATGCGGGGTGAGGGAGGAGGTTTGGACTGAATAATAAAATAGAGGGTGCATTAACAAAGCGTAAAATCGCCAGTTTGTCAAAAATGATAGTTCCATTTGATTATATAGCACGAAATCTGAAAGTCCATGTTTAGGGACATACGATTACATGTACCATTTTCGAGCATTCAATATGGAAATAGATGTACTTCTATCCTTACTTTTTGTTTTGTCCCCAATTGTTCACTCTTTTTTCCAAAAATGGCCGAAGTCGCAAGTCTAAAGCCAAAACTCAAAAGTCATACATGGGCGGATCCAAAGGGGTGGGGGGGGGGGGGGGGGGTCCGGACCCCCCTGAAAAATCACAAAAATATAGGGTTTATTTGCAATACTGGTTGAAAAATCACAAGTATAGGGTTTATTTGCAATACTGGTCCGGATCCCACGAAAAATCACAAAGCTACCAAGCCAGGTTCAATGTTGGGCCAGCATCTACCCGCAAGCGAAACGCCATTTCAATGGATTTTCGGTGGCGGGCCGATAGTGGCCCACTTATTGCGGTATTTGGATCCTCTATCCCCAGGGGGGGGGGTTCTCTGATATTTTCATACACACTGACTCGGGTCATTTTTTGGGGTTCAAAATTTTGAATTTCAATATTTTTTTGGGTTTTCAGAAAAATAAATATTTTTAGGGGTATGAAGATTTTGTGGATTTTTTTGCGGGGGGGGGGGGGGGGGGGTCAAAAATGAGAGTACCCCCCCCCCCCCCCCCCCCCTTAGGCCTCTATCCCCCATCAACTAAAAAACGTTATCAAATTTGGACCCCATCTGACAAACTTTCTGGATCCGCGCATGCCATAAGTGGGAAGTCACAAGTCGAAAGTAAAAAAGCAACCTAAACATCATGTCAAAAAAGCAGGAAATATCACAATCACACACTGCAGACCAACCCATGGCACCGCTAGGAAGAGCCACTAAACACTAACAGCCTCAAGAAATCAGGAAGACAAAGTAAAGCAACCACATCAAAATATGGTATATAAGTAGATCTTTTAAATAATGATCTTCTAATGGTATACTATAAGAGTAGAATCGCTTACCGCATTGTTCGCCATCCACCATTGCTTCCAGTTTGCACTATCAGTGATTTTATTTAGCCATTTTTAACGCCTTATATGGGAGTCATTCCCAATCCAAAAATAGTCTTTATTTTCCCAATTTCATGTATTTTAGTACTTATTTTCCCATTTTATATGATATATTTTCCCAAATGTGCAGGAAAAGGTAGCTTCCCAAAATCCCAAATAAAATCACTGACTATAAATAGTAAAAAGCCACAAGTCATAAGTCCGAAATGATAAGTCACGATAAGAAAGACGCAAGTCACAAATCAGAAATCAAACTGTCTCCTGTCGGGTTCGATAATTCAGTGCTTTTTCAGATTTGGTAGAAGCACAGCAGCTTTGATACCATTTTATGTTCAGCGATGGGGTATATACACACGTCACACTCACGGAATTTTAATTGTTACTTCGTTGTGATATGCATTTAATGGACTACAACCAATTTGTTAACTTATAAATAGTTATCAATGCATTTTAGGCAAGCAACCAGAGCACAAATGTGGTCGTGAATATGCCAGGTCAATCTGATGGCAAGGGGAAATATTACAAACGAGATTGGTCAACACAGCTCTGTGGCTGTATGGAGGACTGTGGGGGATGTAAGTACATTTAATTGTGATGTGAAGTTTGATGACCAGTTAACAATGCTTCAGATGTGCGAGCGAGATAATATTTGCATGCGCGGATGCAGAGGGAGGGGGGGCTAGGGGGTCCGACCCCCGCCCCCCTGTAAAAACAAAAATATCCAACAAAGTTCTGGAGTTTTGCCGTGACAGGTGCTTTTTTCAAGTGCAACTGCCAAAATTGAGTGAAATCTGCACGTCTAAGCGCAGCAGTTGTCATATTCTTATGAAATAACATCCAAAAACCGATTACTAATTTGGGTTTTTTTTCTTGGTAAACTAGCAAATGTTTTATTGAGGAATTTTTATTAAAACGCACTGGGAGCATTTTTTGACGCATTGATACAACGCACTGATGGTTGCACAGAATTCCTGTGGTTGCTGGTGCAGCCTCACCACAGCATTCACTGTTCTTATAAACGGTACACAAATCGTTATTTGAGCCATAACATGATATTTCAGTACCAGGACGAAGACTCAGGTGAGCCTGTGCAAATGTACAGACTCGCAAGAGCCTTCTCTGCATAGAGAAAATAGAGAGTAGTAATCGTTTTTGGATGTTATTTCATGGGACTATGATAACATAGCTGCAGCTGTGCTTATACATGCAGAATTTCCTGAAGTTAGGCAGTCACAATAGAAAAAAGCACCTGTCACTGTCAAGCTCCACAACTGTGTCGGATTTGTCGGTCAAACCATGAATTAAAACGCCAATTGCATGCCATAAACTGCAATGTTTCTGACGGTTTGTGCGCATTGGATCATCAAAAGTAAAATAAATGCAAGCTTATAAAGAAATCATACAGTCAATAGGCATAGATTTTGTGGTTTTTGTACACTGATGAAGGCTCAAGCGTGACTCTGCAAATGTGTAGCCTCACCAGAGATGCTCCAGAGCTAGCCCTGTTAGCACTTTGAAAGTGTTTCCGCCTATTTTTCAGATTGGCCCCGAAACTTTTAATTTAATGAGATTGTTTGTCAGTTATGATACATTACAATAGTTAAGAAGCCTTCATGCGAGCTTAAATTTTTTGTGCTTCAACAACAGCAGATTCTAGGGCGAAGATGTGGTACCAGTCAAATGCAATTTTAGCACCCCAGAGGTATAGGCTGCTATCTGTTCTAAGGCGGTGATTCTATTGTTGTTGATTTGTTGTCGATTGTTACTCCCATTACAGGATTCTGTAATTGTTGTATATTTTGTTACTTTAAGTCCATTCTTGTTTTGCAATCATCTTGATGGGGAAGAGAGAGAGCTGGCTGCTATGCTTAGTTTGTCTTCCTGGTGTCTCGTGATTGTTGTGTGGCTATTCCTCTCAGTGTCATGGGTTTGTCTGCAGTTTGTGATTGTGATACTCACTATTTTTGGGTGTCACTCATGCGAACAGCGATGGCTTTGGCCACATTTGCTTGGTCTAGTCTGAGCCTTCGTCACAGTTTAAAATTCTCATGTGTTGACTCAAATGGCGATTGAATGCCATTTTGTGCGAGCAGCGAAGGATCTGGCGAGTCTGCACATTTGCACAGGCTTACCTTAGCCTTCGTCACTGTACAAAATCTCTTGTGCTGCCTTAAATGGCGATTTGTGTGCTATTCACACCAGCAGCGAATACCCTGGTGAGTCTGCACATTTGCGCAGGCAGTCACTGGACAATGTAATAAATATCAAGATCTCTTGTGCTGGCAGCAAAGGCTCTTGGGAGTATGCACGTTTACACAGGCTCGCCTGAGCCTTCTATACAGTATCGATATATCATGTGCTGGTTGAAATGGCGATTTTTGCAACGTTTATGTGAACAGCGAATGATGTGGTGAGTCTGCACCAGCAACCACAGGAATTCTGTGCAACCATCAGTGCGTTGTATCAATGCATCAAAAAATGCTCCCAGTGCGTTGTAATAAAAATTCTTCAATAAAACATTTGCTAGTTTACCAAGAAAAAAAAAACAAAGTAGTAATCGTTTTCTGGATGTTATTTCATGATAATATGACAACAGCTGCGCTTAGACATGCAGATTTCACTCTATTTAGACAATTACACTAGAAAAAAGCACCTGTCACGGCAAAACTCCAGAACTTTGTTGGATTTGCAGTCCAAACCATGAATTATATCACCAATTGCTTGGCAGAGCCATAGACTGCAATGTTACCGATGGTCTGTGCGCCAGGTGTCATCACAAATGAAATAAATGCAAGTTTATAAATAAATAATAAAGTCAACAGGTATAGATTTCTTAACCTTTTACGCCACCACCGGTGCTGAAAAATGCAACCACCAGCTCGTTGTAGCAACCACCGGTGCGTTTACATCGACCAGTGTGCTTTCCCAGCAGGTGACCACAAAGCACATATAAACAGACGTGCACAAAGACATAGCAAACACAAGACAGAACAAAAACATAAAAGATCCACAAAAGAAGTACCGCCTTGGAACGGTCAGTAAAATATTTTACTGGAGGGCTTAAACCCTTCAACAAATATGGCATTCGAATCTATTGAAACTTACCTGATATAGGAGAGTCTGGATGGGGGGGGGGTCTGGTATTCACTATTCATTAAAAATTTAGCCCATTATTCATCTCATTAAAATTTTGGGTTGTTCATTAAAATGAGACCAATTATTCATTAAAAGTAAGAAAGGTGGCAAAACATCTGATTATTCACTATTCATTAATTTTTTCTTCAGTTCATTAAAAAAATTAGGATTATTCATTATTTTTTAGGCCCTCATTATTCACTATTTATTATTTCTTTAGCTCATTATTCACTATTCATTATGAAGAAGGGTCATAATTCACTGATCATTTTACCCCATCCAGACCCTCATATAGCACCGTTATGATCTAGTCGTGCGACTGCCATTTTGTAAGCATTACAGACATCATTTATCTCAACTTATTGGATACCACTGGCTGGTTTATTTTCGAAACCTTGTGTGAGATGTTCACAAATGTTTTAACTTTACCCAATGAAGGTGTTTAACTCATAAATGGGTAATATTCAAACATTTCTGGTCCGATTTAGACGTCCCAAAGAGTAACATATCATTTTGACCTGCAGTCTATAGATCTAAATAAGCATTTCTCAGTGTAAAATTGCATTTATTTTTCTTGTTTATCAGTGTAAACATGTGTTTTGGTGATAAAACACACACGACAAGACAAGGGTTAAATGGGCTGTCTCAAATGATTAGAATCTCTTTTTTCAGGTCTTTGTGTATGTTTCTTCATGCCAATTATGATGGCTATGACAGCCTCTAGAATGGGCGAATGTTTCTGTCTCCCATGGTTGGTACCACAGGCACTGCTGGCTATGAGAGTGAAGATACGAGAAGCGAATAGAATACAGGTAGGATCTGCCGCATAGTTCATCAAATTTTTTGAGAATATTTACTAATTTATCAATTTTAACATTTATTTTAGGTCCTCAAGAGCCGTCTCATTGAGACTGTTCTTAATAATACTAACAACCAATGTTTTGGTTGATAAATTACATGCGCGGATCCAGGATTTTTTGTCAGGGGGGGGGGGGGGGGGGTCCAGGTCAGTCTGACAAAAAAAGCTCTGACGTTCTTTTTTTTTTTTTTTTTTTTTTTAGTCCTAAGCTTATTTTACAGAAGTCAAATGGTCAATTTCAAAGAAATCTATCATTTTTCAAGGTTCCAGAGGGGGTCCAACATTTTCCAGGGGGAGGGGGGGGGGTCCAACTTTTTCCAGGGGGTGGGGGGTCCAATTGCCTACTCCCTGTAGAAACCCATAAAATTTGTGATTTTCCAGGGGGGGCCAGACCCCCTGTCCCCCCTCTGGATCCGCACTTGAATTAGAAAACTAAGACAGTGCTTCTTTTGTGGATCCTTTTTTAGCTCAACAGAGCCGAAGGCTCCAGGGAGCTTATAGAATGGGACTGGAGCTGGCGTCCGTGTGTCCGTCCTTCTTCTGTCCACACTTTCAAACACGAATATCTCTAAGACCAGCTGGTCGATTTCAATCAAATTTCATCAGAACATCATTTGGGTGGGGGAAAGGCTGCATAAGATTTTGGTCCAGATCAGATCGGCACTCTGGTTTCCATGGTAACATATAGCTCCCATAGGGTTATAATTGGGAAAATCTTGTGAGCACTCTAGCTCCTCCATTTTTGATTGGATTTTCTTCATTCTTGCAGGTAACAAGTACAGCCATAAAATCTCTGACGGCTTTTGAAATTCAGCAAGATCTAACCATCCAAGTGGTTTTACGTGGATGTGCATTTTGTTTTGATATCATTATACCCGCTTTTTTTCTTTAGAAAAAGGTATATTATTTTCGTACCATAGTCCGTCCGTCGTCCGTCTGCCGTGCGTACGTACGTACGTGCGGATTCTTGTAATTGTATAGTGCGTCCAGCTAACAGAGACTGGGCGAGTCAGATTGAGCGCTGTCATACACTGTTAAATAAGAATAGTCTACAGTAAATCGGATGTAATAGCGTATGTACGCTTTACTCGTGCAACCAAATGAAGGTGACCAACTTTATACGTTGGTCTGCCTGGTAAACGTTTATCTTAAGTATGCTGCTGGGGACCTGCTGCATTTCATTTTCTGTGATAGATATGTTGTGAAATTTTGGGGGAGGGTAGGTTTGCACTTTCATCAAATTCTGTTTTAAGCCCAATACAGTTATAATAAATCACCAGTTATAATGAATTCTGCGGAACAAGGGTTAAGTATCTGGATCATGAGAAAAGGGCATACAAACAGGAGATTTGGTCTTATCACATGTCCGCAAAAGCCTCTAATAATTGCCCATTCTGGCGTGTCCAGAGGGACTAGATGTCTGAAAGTTGTTTGGAGTCTTCTTCAACTTTCCTACTTTGTTTATGCGAGAAGCCAAAGCCCTGGCGAGGTCATGCGTACATGCGGGCTCATCGGAGCCTTCGCCACACGCCGATGTGAAAAGAACCATCACCTCGTGTGCTGACCAATTTATAGTACAACGTAAGTGTGATTAAAATTCATTGGGGACCATTATTTTATTTTCTTATTTATTGGGGACCATTTTTTATTTTCTTATTCAATACGATAGTTTGAATAGTTTTAATTTCGAACATTGTCTGGGCGTATATATCTAGACCAGTCAGTGTGCTTGTTATCCAAATTAATTCGAAATGCCTTTTTTCTCACAATGGGGCTCAAAACTACTACAGGTATATACAGGTTTAAAGCGTTTCACAGGTGAATCTCACCATCAGGGGGAGCGGCAAACTGAAATAAAGGATAAATAAAACTCCTTGCCCTTCGAAGGCAGATTAAAAACTTATACATTCAGGAACAGTAGGGCTGGCACCGTGCTGACAAAATTGTCACGTCGATCCCTACAAGATTGAAGCCTACTTCAAAACATTTCCAAAATTCAAACTAACTAATTCCCCACACCTTCATTTAATACAAATAGACGTAGGATAATGACATGATACAGTCAGAATTCCTTCTTTGAAGCCTTAGTGGGTGCAAAAAAACTAGGCGTTTTGCGTGCACTCTATATGCCTGAGGCAGGGGGCAGCTAAATGCTGACATTATAACTGAAAATAGTAGTAGCACAGGTGAATAAATACAATCTGTTTTACCGATTTTTATATGGAAATGTCCATGGGTGTGTCTTTGCTAAGAACCGCCCAGTCTCTCTTAACTATTCGAAGTATATTCCTTTACCGTTGGCTGCAGCAACTTCAAACTTTGTAGCTGCATATGTCACATGATATAGAGGGTACTGGGCGACTTTTTTGTTTGACACTGACCCCAAGGTCAAATAATGTATTTTCTTGTAAATGCATATCCTCCTAAACCATTAACCACAGTAACTTCAAACTTTGCAGCTTTAACAGCCCACATGATGTAAAGGGTACTGAGCAACATTGTGTGTGACCTTGACTCCAAAGGTCAAATAATGTATTTTCTTGTAAATGCATTTCCTCCAAAATCATTGGATGTAGCAACTTCAAACCTTGCAGGTGGGTAGTAAACATGATAAAGATGGTACTAGGCAACATCGTGTGTGACCTTGACAACCAGATCAAGGTCAAAGGTCAATTACTTTATTTTCCTTTATATGCATCCATTCCTAAAAATGTTGGGCGTAGCACCTTCAAACTTTATGGGTCCATAGGTCACATGATGCAGAGGGTGCTGGGCAATATTTAAAGTGACCTTGATGCCAAGGTCAAGGTCAAATACTGTATTTTTTGTAAGTACATCTCTACCTAAACAGTTAGACGTAACAACTTAAAGCTTTGCAGGTGCATATGTCACATGAGGTAGAGGATACTGGGCAACATTTTGTGTAACCTTGACCTCAAGATTAATGTCAAAGGTAAAAAAGCGGGTATATGCGATGGTGTACTATCGACTGAAAGGGATTATTCAGGCCCTGTTAATATTTACCTTGATCAAATATAAATTCCTCATCTATTACTAATTTATTTTTACCAATGTGCTTCTTCATCAGCTAAGGTGATTAAAAGCCTGTTTGTTGCCCATAAAACTGATAACTGGCTGCTGACATCTTTTCCCTCATGGTTACCAATTAGCTTGATTTCAAGCATCTGGTCACCTCAGCTGTGAGTTAATCGCGAAACATCTCAGGTAAGAGAGCTTGTAATTAGGCTGTGCTTCTATTCAATTATTTCATTGAGTAATAATGACTTCAAGTGATAAGAATGAGAATTGTTTTAGGCACAGCCAATGTTACATTTTGCACTACAGAATTAAGCAGTCTGGTTTGGTGCCCCCAAGTAAGAAAAAGTTAATAGCATTAATTGAAATTGTATCATTAAGCTCTGTTCATGATATCTACTGCTTTGCAAACATTTTTGACCCATATCAGGCCTGACAAAATTAGGGACTTGACCAGGATCCAAACTGTTTGGTGCTCTGATCGCATTCCTGAAAAGTTTTTTGAAAACGTGATTTCTTAAAGAAATAGGCTGACAATTAAAACATTCAAAATAATCAAGTATTCGCAAAGTGCATTTGCACTATTAGTTTCATATTTTTTTATCATTGCTATTATCATTTCAAAAAATATAAATAATAATTTTAATAAATTCATAAAGCCAAACAGACTCAGATCAGCCTGCGCATTCGTCCATGCGGACAGAAAAGACTGACCAAACAGTGTCAATATTCAGGCTGATCTGAGTCTCGGCTATTTGTTCATGCATCTGCCAATTCTAGTCAGTCTTTGAAGCTTGGATACCTACATATCCATTATGTTACTGTGAAAACACTGATCAGACTATGATGTGATGCTGGATGCTAATACCATTTAACTTTTAACCTGTTTGTGTCGTCTGCTGATAAGCTTTACAAAAAATGATCAAAAGAATGCTCTGGCATTTTACCAGGCCTGATCTGGATCCACACTGTTCGATACTTTTTGATAATCTTTCCAAACAGTTTCGAAATAGATCAGATCGAACACTATACACCGACTGTAATTAACCTATTTGACCTGGTAACTGCCACTTCTGTAGTGCTGCCTGACAAATTCTTCTTGGAGTATCCAAGTGTTTAATGGTGATCCCCTGTGGCATGTGAGTGTAATTAAATTATGAGCTAATTGGTGCAGTTTCAACAAAATTGATGGCCATATGGTTCCCAGTATACTGTTAGCTCTATAATCAATGCATATTAATAAAAATCTGAATTGCCACTTTAAGTCTAGTCCTTAAATGAATGTTGTGCCTGTTTCAAAAAGTGAACGAAGGATTTTCCAGCCTCATACTAAACTCCTCAAAATAATTGAAGGACTAATACTAATATTGATGTGTTTTATGTAGAAAGTATTTTGAAAATCAATTCTGTGATCTCGTCTAAAATTTTCAGACATCTTTAAGGCCCTACTGTCAAGTGAAATATAAGAAAGAAAATAGTAGAAAACGTTACTGACATGAATTTTGTGTCATTATTAAACTTGACCTGACTGTATCAGAATGTCATTTTTTTGTGTATGAGACATGGTCCAAAGAACTGCATAAAATGAATGAATAATGCTTTTAGAAACTGATATCTCTTTTTTTCGCATGATTTCATGGTATTTTAATCCAGTCGATACCACCCACTTCTTCCTGTGAGAGAAAATTGTCCATTTTAGCTGGGAAGTAATTACCAGCCTATGGGTTCAAACAGTTTGTTTTAGCGTTTGTCTGTGACAATTTTTGTACAATCAGGTGGGACGTCTTGGTCCTTCAATTATTTTGAGCAGTATATTCTCATGTAGGCAATTGGTCATTATCATGTGGCAACGCCAAAACGTTGAGAGAAGTTTGACTGAGAGAGTCCGTTTTCCCCTTAATATTCAATATAAATCCATATGGCTTATTACTCAACCATAACATGCTGTGGGTATTCAAAAGAACCGTCTCAATTAGACGGTTCTTTTGAGTACCCAAAGCAGATGTTTAAACTGAAAGCTAAGGAAAAAATCACACTTTAACGCACGAAAATGTTGCGTAGCTCTACCTATGTCCCATATGTTTAATACAGTAAAACTTGTCTTAAGCTGTCACTCAAAAGGAAGACCAAAAATTGGTTTTCAAGACCTATTATCGCTTAATGCAGGTCAAAAGTATTGCAGAATGCTCCAAGAGAGCATTCTGCAATATTTTCGACCTTCATTAAGCTACCATTTGTCTTTAAGACCTTTGTTTTGTCTATTTTTGAGTGGCCGCTTAAGACAGGGTTTACTGTACTGGTCATATACGTTTCTGTTCTATTCCAGGGGTCTATTTGTTGGGACTGTATATGTACCTCATGCTGTCCACAGCTGTCTCTCTGTCAGATCAAGCGGGAATTTGACAACATTGAGAGTGGAAAGGCTCCTGGCGCTGAACTCTAGCTGTAGTAACACTGTGAAAGAGCAGCGAGCTGTTATGATCCGCAATGTGTGACGTTTTGGCGAACATGCTTACTAATGTTTGACGATTCACTGAAGCGTGTATGGATTATAGCCTTATATTAAGTTCAAGGCTCGTGCATAATGACTGTTGCAGTTGCTAGATATAGCAATGTAGAACATTAAATTCCAAAAGCTACTATTCTGGCAAAAATGTGTCTGTTTATGAAATATTGGTACATATAACATATATTATGCTGACATTTAACATGCTTACCAATGTTTACTGATTCATCGAAGTGTGTATGGTTTATAGCCTTATATTAAGTTCGAGGCTGGTGCATGCACAAAAACATAAATGAACTTCACAGTATGTTTACACTGCTGCTAAAGATTCTATTAGCCCCTAGTATTCTGATGGACTTTCCCATGCAGATAAATGCAATAAGGTTGGGATTGCCCATTATATATTTTAAGGGGTCACAGGTCGTTGTTTCCCCGTTATTATGAATTTCTGTCCCTGAAGATTGCATTAATCTTAGCAAACAGTGCAGACCCTGATGAAATGCAGCATTATGCTGCATTTCATCAAAGTCTTCACTGTTTGTCAAACAGTGCAGATCCTGATGAAATGCAGCATTATGCCACATTTCATCATGGTCTTCACTGTTTGTAAAAGTTCCCATTTAACTGCCAAACTTTTGTACGAAACATACAGTAAGAAAAATAGAGTGCTATGAATTTGATATGAAACAAAGTGCTATAAGAATCTATGTACAGTTTGTCGTTTGTATTGATCTGTATTGTGTTGATCAAAGTGTTGCCTGTGAAAAAGCGTACAAACTTGTTTTTGTCTTTTGTTTCTATTAGAAATTCTTGCATCCAAAAAATGCAGTCTATGATTGATTATGTTTATTGCTGTGATTTCTATCAAAGACTCAAACTATTTGAGTCCAATCATGAGAATTTGGTACTTAATGCATATTGTAAGCAGGAAGGGCTCCGGGGTATCTGTCCAAACGAGCACATGCAAAGTGGTACCGTAGACAAATGCACATGCCCAAACCTAGACTTTCAGCCCAACTATATAGCTTGACTGTTGCAGTTGCTAGATATAGCAGTGTAGAACATTGAAGTCCAAAAGCTACTCATCTGACAAAAAATGTGCATGTTTATGAAATGTTGGTACTGTGGATGGACAATGAGCATGGACTTTTGGATGGACCGGTGTTTACAATCGATTGCTCATCAAAGTCACAGCGTCAATACTGATTGGATTGTCAAATATAGGAGAGCAACGCCTACCTGTGTGTAAAATTTTTGCAGTGTTCTATTTTTGGGTTTTGTGGTGACACAAAACCTACATCATTCTTATAGATCTATTCCTGAACACTGTGACATTCAGTCAGACATTTCGAACTGTCTCGGTTACATAATCTCTTGTCCGTAAATAGACTTATTTTTGCCCTGCTGCAACTCATTACCCTTGCATACAATTGTAATAGATCAGTTTGTCCCGAAAGAAACGCAAAAAACTATTTCGAACCACAAACATCTGTAACGGTCTGACTGTCGATGTTCTAAAAATAGTCTTGATACTTTGTACATGACAAAAATATGAAACTTATCTAGCATGCAAAGAGTGACTGGTTTCTGCAACAGTCAAAAAAATGTTTTATCTGGAGTTTGAAAAGGCCAGCTTTGAAATTAATACCCCTTTGATCTTATACCCCTAAAGACACCGATCATGGCAAATTGCAATGTATACTTTGAGAATTTCAGGGAGAAAATATACCTTGATATTACATATGAATCTTCTACCATCAGACAGTTCACATGAAATATCGTTCCTTATTTGATTTCTAAGACAAAAATGTTGTCTGTTTTTTTTTGTGGTCAGCTTTATTATCACATGTGATAACTGTAAGTGGTAAGCAATGAAAGATCTTTCTACACAGACCCAGAAAAGAAGCAATTTAAATGGATACATGATGCAGCAGACAATTCACATGAAATGTCGTTCCTTATTTGGTTTCTATTAAAAGACAGCAACCAGGGATGGAGTACTCATACTCGTACTTGTACTCGTACTTACTCGAGTACTTTTTTTCAGTACTTAGCTGTACTCTGTACTTAGCGAAATTCATGAGTACATGTACTCGTACTTACTTAAGTACTGTTACAAAAATACTGTACTCATGAGTGCATTACGAGTACCACTGAGTACTTTTTTAAAATTTAATCAGATAGGAAAAAAAGTTAATTGTTTCCCAGGCCCTCCCTCATCTGTTTGAAATGTCTTTCATCTGTCTTTTTTCAGACTTGAAAAAAGTGGCCTAATATGTTATGAAAAATAAAAAATATAAATAAAAAACCTGCCAGTGCCTGCCTCATCTGTTTTTCATAAAAGTGGCTTGTTTATTTTTTTTAGCCATATCCCTATATTTAGAAAGAGTGTGTTTTACCTATCAAGCTTTTTAGGTAAGTGTGGCCACATTGACTTCGTTCTCAACAATGGACTTGATGAAATGCCTAATGATGCATATAATTGGCCAGGAGCAACACTATTTTGGATTAATACAATGTACTTTAATTAGAATATTGTTGTATTTGTCACACTTGCTGCAAAATAAGACACTGTGTTTACCTCAAATATTGGGACAGATATATACCTGAGCAAACAGTGCACACCCAGATCAGGAGCTGCAGTCTGATAATGGTCTACACTGTTTAACATTTGATCTGCATTCTGACATGTACATGTATGCATTGGTGAAACATGCTGATCACTTTTTCAGACAATTATGTCAATAATTTTTGGTGTCCAAATATTTATGAATAAAAATATCAAGAATAATATAATCCTTAAAACAGATCAGAACAGTTCTCAAGCTCATCACATAAAACGTCAAAATCCAAATCTAGAAGAAAAGCACTGTAGATTCAGATGAGGCGGCTTGGATCTGCAGAGTTTGCAGAATCAGCTATTGTTTTATTTAGGGCTTAAATGCTTAATAACTTATATCAGGTTTTATCTATTGAATCTTAGATGTCACTACTACGTACAAGTGCGGATCCAGAGGGGGGACAGGGGGTCGGGACCCACCCTGAAAAATCACAAGTTATATGGGTTTGTATAGGGAATAAGCAATTGGACCCCTTCCTGGAAAAAGTTGGATCCCCTCTGGAACCTTGAAAAATCATAGATTTCTTTGAAATTGACCATTTGACTTCTGTAAAATAAGCTGAGGACTAAAAAAAAAACAAAAAAAAAACGTTGTCATAGCTTTTTTTGTCAGACTGACCTGGACCCCCCTGACGAAAATTCCTGGATCCGCGCATGACGTATTTGCTTGTAAATATAAATATTATAAATATCTGCAGCCTGCTTAGTTATTTAATTTGGCTTTTGTCTTAAATTTTCATTGCATACTTTATAGTACTCATAGTACTCAGATGTACTCATGAGTACTTTTCTAAAGTACTCAGTACTTACTTGAGTACATTTACAAAATGTGTACTCAGTACTTACTCAAGTACTTTCAAAACAGTCAGTACTCAGTACTTACTTGAGTACTTTTTCTTAGTACTCGCTTCATCCCTGACAGCAACAAGCTTTAAAAGTGTTGTTTGTTTAATACCACTGGAAATGTGTGATATTACTGCAAGCACAATCTTTCTTCACAGACCCATGAGAGAATTTATTGGATACATGATACGTTTATATGCTGCGAAATAAAACTGTTCATCAAGCTACACAACGCGGAGCCTGATATTTGTAATCTATCACACGCCAAAAGCATCTATTTTCGGAGCACTGGCACGTTACGTACACAGTGACCTTTCTCTTTACACAAGGTAGGCGTTGCTTTCCTAATATATGAATCCGATCAGGATAGACCACGTGACTTTGTGATGAGCTGCTGACAATCGTTGTGCGCGCGCTCGTGAATTGGTTTGTCCATGGTCGTTTTCCAAGGCCTGTAACTATCACATATGCTGAAAGTAACTAAAATAACTAGAATGCGCAGTTATCCAGTGAGTTAGTCTAAGCCTTCATCTACTTTCTTACTGTATGAGCCTGTGCAAGTGCAGTCTCTTAGTTACTGCATGGATGTGCAGGCTCGCCTAACCCCTCCCTGGTCACATGTGCTTTATGTACCAAATCTCGTGGTAGAGTGCTAAAATCGAGATCTAGGGGTTGAGGGTTCGAGCCTTACGCTCAATAGCATCACTGCGTTGTGTTCTTGAGCAAGAAACATTGATCATTGGTTAGAACCGGATCAACCTAGGAAGACCCGTCCCAAAATATCTAAAAAGAAATTGTTGACTTGGACGTAAAAAATCGAATCAAACAAGCAAAACCTAATCTCGTAATCTTGCCCAAATGAACCCATTATAGTGCTTGGTGCTAACATTAAAGCGTCCATCATGGAACAGTCCAACGGTATCTATGCCCCATGATGTTTTAAAGATTTTGGAATCACTATGATCTTCATTACTTGTATAAATCGACTGGTCTTTTGTTTAATTTCAGACATTACATTCAGAACAGACAAAACGCAGCTAAGTATGACCAGGAAACACCACAATCACGGACTGCAGACTAACCCATGGCACTATGAGTAGGAGACGCAGAACAAAGACAGCTACTGTCCTGCCAGCCAATAGTGATAGTGACGTCATGCTTTGTTTACAAAGTTATCATGTACTTATAATCGATAGATCACTTGTGTATTTATCCTATCCGCAGGATAGGGTTAATACACAAGTGATCTATCGATTCACGTTAGATCAAGTTGAGTGTACAAAATAATGTTCTGCTTAAGAATTGTAAGCAAAATATTACGTTACTGTCAATCTTGGTTGGCAGGACAGTACAACACAATTAAAGTAAATCAACATTATCTTTGTAATTGTTGTTTCATAGATGCATAGTAATGAGGCAAATCTATTTTTCTTATAAATAGGTAAAGCATGTTTATTCACTGCTCGCGCATATGCAGTAATCTGTGGTAGGTTCAATATAACTGTAAACTGAGACTACCTGCACGCCCAAAATTAAGGTAAACACGCCACTGTTTGTTTACAACGATTCTTATCTATCTTTGAAAGTACAATACTCTGCCAGATGATTGCTAAACTAGAAAGAGCACCAAGAGCAATGAGAGCAACAACAAGCAATGAATAAGCTTTCAATAACAGGATCACCTTCTGAGAAACAACAAAAGCCTATGCTACTAGGGAGCTCTGCTGTTGTTAAAACACAAAAATGGTTTGGCTTTTACAGAGGCTTCCTTACTTACGCAATGCGTCATCACAGAACAACAGTTATATCAAATTAACATGCTATGATGAAAAGGCTCTATACAAAAGAGTGTATAATGAATTAGAAAGAACACATGCATATTCTGGGATCATGGAAGTGGCTAGTTTAACCCAGTGATCTGTGGCAACGTACGGCTGTACTAAACCAATGTAACCTGTCGCACAAGGTCAACATTATATAGTGTGTAAATGCTCTGCCTCGTCAGTGCAATTGCTGGTGCTGAAGGTGACAATGACACAGACCAACAAATAGTCATATAGCCTAATATTTACAGAAGGGTATACATACATCACATCATGATATTGTTGACCAGAGCATTACTCAGGTGACTTTTGGATCCAGAGTTTAATGGCGACTTATTGTATAAATAAATAAAATTGTTGCTACTAATAATTTTCTGCACAGTTTATTAAAATAATTTCTCATTATAAAAAGAATTAGTTATACCATTAATGTATTGCAGCAGACTGCATGCTTGTTTGTCAACCCAATCATGGTTGGCAACTTTGCTTTCCTCTTTAATTGCACACCAGCAGGACGGAGCTCAAGCCATATGACGGTTCTGGCTTAGACTTATCTATATAGACGTTGCGTCTAATGTCAGGCCCACTAGTTGGGGTTTAACTGTTGGATTTCATTTGTTCCCGTATTCAGTTGTATAAACTGCTGAGTCCTTATCTTTGTTTTATCTCATATTTATATCTTGATTTATATGTACTAGGAGATGATTCATCGATATGTTGGGGATCTTTTATGCGAACCAAACCTCTATGTCTTGATCCACATCAGAATTGAGGTTGAGGTTGGTTACGGCGAAACATGTTTAAGCCCTCCAGTAATTAATTTACTGACCATTCCATTGCGCTGCTTATTTGGTGGATTCTTTTTGATATTTGAGCCGCGACAGATACAAAGGAAAAAGCCAATATATGTAACCGGCAGTTTCAATCAGCCTTCACACGTGAGGGCGACTCTGACCCGCCCTTTAAAGGGGCTAGTCCGTTCTCCCCCATGGGGGACATAACAGTTGACCCGAAAGGGGTCGCAAAACTGTTGGACGGACTAAATGTACATAAAGCACCTGGCCCGGATGGACTGAATGCCAGAGTGCTTAAAGAGTGTAGCAATGAGATCTCTCCAATACTGGCACTTATCTTTAATGAGTCCTTAGCTCGGGGCGATGTACCAGATGAGTGGCGACAAGCTAATGTTTTCCCGGTCTTTAAAAAAGGTGAAAAATATGACGCTGCTAATTACAGACCGGTGTCGCTCACATGCATCTGCTGCAAAACCCTAGAGCATATATTAGTCAGTAACATCAACAAGCACTTAGCCTTAGATAGCATACTTGCTGACTGTCAGCATGGTTTCCGAAGTCAGAGGTCCTGCGAGACCCAGTTGGTCCAGTTTGTGCACGATATCATCAGCAACCTGGATGGCGCTGTGAATCGTGGACACAAGCAGACAGATTTGATCATAATGGATTTCGCAAAGGCCTTTGATAAGGTACCACACAGGAGGCTATTACACAAATTGGACTATTATGGGATAAGAGGGTCCACCCACAAGTGGATCAACTCATGGCTCTCTGGGCGCACTCAAAAAGTAGTATTAGATGGTCAAGCCTCAGATCCAGTCCCAGTGTTATCCGGTGTACCCCAAGGATCAGTTTTAGGGCCGATCCTGTCCCTTATTTTTATAAACGACCTGCCGGATAACATCAGGTCTTCTGTTCGCCTGTTCGCGGACGACTGTGTCCTGTATAGAAACATTCATTCGATTCAAGACTGTTTTATACTGCAGGAAGACCTCACTAGCTTAGGACAATGGGAAGCCGATTGGCAAATGAAGTTCAATGTAGCCAAATGTCACTCTATGAGAGTGACTCGGCATCAGCATCACAAACAGATTCTCTTTGATTACTCCCTTCACAACCAAACTTTGGAAAACGTTCAGTCAGCAAAATACCTTGGCATAACCATCTCTGATAATATGGATTGGGGTCAACACATTTCAGAAATTTCTTCCAAAGCAACTAAGACACTTGGTTTCCTTCGCAGGAATCTGGCTTTTGCACCTCGGAGTACTAAGGAAGTTGCATACAAAACTTTGGTTCGGCCTAAACTAGAGTATGCAGCACCCATTTGGAGCCCTTACTCAAAACTTCAGATTAATCAGGTAGAGAAAGTTCAGAGGACAGCAGCCCGTTGGACCTGCAGGAGATGGCGTAACACAAGTAGTGTCGGCGAGATGCTTGATGAGCTTGAGTGGCCATCTCTTGAGGCCCGTAGGGATCAGTCCTCCCTGCTTCTCTTTCATAAGATACATTCTGGTGCTGTGTCTATAGAAAAAGACAAGTACCTGACCCCTGCTCGCAGTTTGAAATCTACCAGGTCATCACACAGTGCCCAATATTGTAGATACCAGACATACAGTGATGCCTGAAGAACTCTTTTTCCCCCGGACTATACCACAGTGGAATAGTCTTTCTCCTTCGGCGGTCAATTCCCAGACTGCTGAGGAGTTTAGGGCACTCCTCATTTAGTTAAAAACACAGCCGAAAGATTTTTTTTGTTGTTTTTTTTGTTTTGTTTTTGTTTTTTTGTTTTGTTTTTGTTTTTTCTTCAAAATTCCAAAATTGCACTCCCTGGCGTAATGATCAAAATTTGATCGTGCCAGTATTAAGAGAAAGAAAGAAAGAGATTTCCAACAATGTGGTATGTGCGACCTTCGAAGCCTCAGCTCAGCCTGCGCATGCGCGCAGTCTGATCAGAGCCTTTGCTAGTCGCTTGAATATTCTAGGAGTGTTAAGCTACTGACTGAACATCATTTGGAATATCTAAGCTTAAACGGAGGCTGCACAGGCTCGTCTGAGTCTACACTCGTCAAAATACCACATTGATAGAAATCACATGTCATGGCTCATTTGTGTTTTGTTTTGGTTTTGATATACTGTCTGGTCTGTTCCCTGCAGCCTTGTGATTACCTGCTGGTAATTGGCTGATCTCTTGGCTTTCTTGTGTGTGATGTTTCCTTGTGTTTTTGTCACTAATCCCGTCAGGTGCAGTACTCGATTGTATTGATTCCTGATCTTTGCATTCGTCCTTATACTTTGTTGCATCTGAACAACAAAGGGGCAGATCAGACTAAGTATTTGAGCAATCTGATCAGTGTCTTTTTATTCGCTCTTTGGAGAAAACAATAGTTAAGCCTTGCCACGTGCAAATTTTCAATATTGTTAAGTGAAAATGTTCTAAATGTTGATTCACCACGACATATAACTGGCAACGGTTATTGAGAGATCACAAAGGCACCAAGAACACGTTTTGCTCAGGTGAGCTAAAATTCAGACATTGAATAGAAAATCTCTGTTTAAAGAAAGTCTAATACAGTTAATGGCCCAGTTTCGAATCTTTCCCAGTTCCGAATCACGTCATAGTTTCGTTGCAAACTACACATCAGCGGTAAAATTTAAAATACATATTTTGGTTTTGTTTTGTTGTAGTATTATCCCTCTGTATGTGAGTGAAAGAAAATATCTATAAGTTATCTGCTTTGTGAAAATAATTACAATTTTTCCCCATGACCCATTTTATGAAGGTATATTTTCACTCGTGTCAGTATATGTTCACTGCATATTTCCGAAAAATGCTTTCGTTTGAAATGCATTTTTCATCAAACTTTCGGTTTCAGCATGTTTTCCAACAATTATTTAAACACATCCAAGAAAAAAACGAACCTTTTATTCTGTTTTTGGTTCCGTGATAGCCGTGTAATCATTGTCACTTTTTGGCCCAGTTTCGAATCAGCTGAAAACAAGTTTATTTCACGTCACATAAAAATAACGTACACGCGCTCAGCTGTTTGTACAACATAGAAGTCAAAATTATGCGAAAAAGTTTCACGGGCACCATATGCTCTCTCTCTCTCTCTCTCTCTCTCTCTCTCTCTCTCTCTCTCTCTCTCTCTCTCTCTCTCTCTCTCTCTTAGCAGACGCTGATCCAGAAAGTTTTAACTCTGACAACGTTTTTTTTTGTATTTCATGCCGTTTTAGTTGATGAGGGGAGAGAGGATCCAAATACCACAAAAGCGGGCCGTCATCGGCCGCCAGCAAAACTCCATTTAATGACCTTGGTAGCTCTAGAGAGCATTAATGGGAAAATAGTCTGAATTTAAGGGGTATAGCTATGGGACTTTACAGGGGTTGGCTGGGGGGGGGGGGGGGTTCTGTGCCCCCAGTCTTGCCTGGATCCGCGTATGCATGAGGATTATGCCTTTGTTTGTGTCTGTTGAATTTCTATGTCTGTCTGTCGGTGTGTCTGTCTGTCTGTCTGTCTATCAGTCTGTCTGTATATTTAAGTCTCTCTATATGTATTTGCCTGTCTGCATGTCCCTCTTTCTCCTCTCTCTCTCTCTCTCTCTCTCTCTCTCAGCATATGTGGTGTAGACCTGGCAGACCAGGGATCCCTCTCTAGCTTGATACCGGGCAATTCAAGTCTTTAGCTGGGACTCTAAATCAGTCCCGTTCCCTATTATAAACCTTAGCTGGTAGAAGCCCATTATACTAATTATGCATCATTTATCCGTAACCACTACATCATGCGCGGATCCAAGGAGGTCTAACCTTGACAACGTTTTTTCAGTTTGATGGGGGAGGAATTATCCAAATACCACTATTAGCGGGCCATTTTTGGCCCGCCAGCAAAACGCCACAATGGCGTTTCGCTGGCGTGCCGATTATGACCCAAAATTGAAAGCTGGCTTGGTAGCTTTACGATTTTTAAGGGATCGGGACCAATATTGCTAAAAAAACCCTATATTTTTGTGATTTTCGAGGGGGAGTGGGGGGGTCCGGACCCCCTGTCCCCCTCTGGATCCACACATGCACTACATCATCCTATGAGTTAAAGTAGGACTAACGTCTTGTTGATTTTCCCGTGCCCTGGTAAATGCCTCACTCCATCACAAGTGGACATACTTGTGTCGGATGATTCCCTTGCTTTTTTGTCCAACTATGTATAACAGAGTTTTTACTTGGGTAGAGACCAGAGCCAAATCAGAATTAAGAGTGAGGTTGGTACTGTTAAACATGTTGAAGCTCTCCAGTTTTTCTTTTTCCTGGCGCAGATTTCGTCGATCGTCTTTTTAAATGTTAAAAACCTGGCTTTTACCCCGTACTCTGTGTGTGTGTGTGTGTGTGTGTGTGTGTGTGTGTGTGTGTGTCGGTGGTGTGTGTGTGTGTGGGGGGGGGGGGGGGGTCAAGACGTTATAACCATTCAAAAATCTACCATGACCCCGCCATCGGCTACAGTGTCACGTGTGTCGACCGCCCGCGGTGTTGGCGTGTGGGGCAGTGGTTACAAATGCATTTTATTCTCACAGCGCGTGTTGGTGTATGCGTGCGCTCAATAACAATGGAAATGTGCACAGACGTTAAATAAAAATGTCACAAAATAGAAAAAAATACTTTGAAAAAGGGAATATTAGTGTTTGTATCACAAAGCGATGCGTCAAATGACAGACAGTGCAGATCCTGATTAGAACGCGCCTCTAGCAGCTATCTGATTTAGTTCAACTCTACACTGTCTCATAGACCAAGTTTATCTGTAAACCTTTCGATTATTAGCCAGGAAGTATAATCGGGCGTATTACTTGCATGTGGTAAAAATGTTCATAGTCTAAGGACTTTTATTCATGCGCGGATCCACAGGAGTGAGTACTTGGGGTCCGGACCACCCCCTCCCACATGGAAAAGCACAAAGCTGTAGATTATCTTAGGATTTCCTGGTTGGAAAAGTACAAAGCTGTGCGATGTCGGGTCATCATCGGACCGCTAGCGAGGAGCCATTTATATGACGTTTCGCTGGCGGGCCGATGATTGTCAGTTACTTTCTGTGTCCGTGCAAGTTTACTGCAATGAATACGGTAAAATAATGCGCCAAACTCATCATTGGATGTACTGATTAAGCCAACAATGTCAAAACGTTAATGCAACTGTACTACTGAAGGTAATTTCTTAGATTTTCTAAAGTGATTCGAAACTGGGCAAATGACCCGCAACTAGGCCAATTGGCGGCCTACTTCAAAGCCGTGGTATGACACATAGCAGAGTCCGAATGATACAAACTGAAGTTCATTATTTAGGGGAATGATAGTGCTTTGTAATAGTAAAACCGAAATCTTATTTACTCAGAGCAACTATTTGGAATACGCCTTGAAGTAAAAGTGATTCGGAACTGGACCATTAACTGTAACCTTACTTATCAGTTACCTCTCATATTAACTGCATTGTTGCACGTTGACCTGATAAACGTCATGTGCCTTTATCAGGTCATGATGACTTTGCACTTTTTGAATGAAGTTGTCAATGACATTGAATCAACACGAAACTCGATAATTACGTCATAAGCGCTAGTTTGAAGAGTGAATCAACTTGTAAACTGATAAATAGAATACCAGGCTCGTGTCTTTTAATATCAAGTTTACCAGGCTTGGCTTTGAGAACGCATGTTGAATCGCTCGGCAAGCCTCGCGATGTCAACAAACGTTTTCGAAGCCTTGCCTGGTAAACTTGATATCAAAAGACGCTCACATAGAAGTCTCTATGTAAATTGTTCATTGTCAGTCAAAGAAAATAGAAAAGTAACCAAATAAGTGAACTTCACATGCAGCAGTAAGAATCAAATATATAGGTAGGTGTACAGAAGCTATATATTGATGCTGGGTTGGTTAACGCTTAGTATTTGAAAACTCCTCCTTGATCTGTCGTAGAACCCCAGGTTGTGTAAATATATCAATCACTGTCATTGCCATAGCCTTTCCAACTGTCAAGGTGTACGGCTGAGCTTTTGGATCACCTGTAATGTAACGCAAGAGCGTGATTTAACAAAAGATGTATGGCTGGGCTTGATAACGCAAGAGCGTGATTAAACAAAAACAGATGTATGGCTAAGGTGTAAGATCACCTGCAAAATAATGCAAGAGCTTAATTAAATGAAATGATTGCACCTTTGAGTGATATTCCAATGTTCTACATCAAATATCTCACAATACACAACGTACGCATGCATGCTGGTGCAATAAGGCTCATGCCAAATTGATTGTGCGAGATGAGATTCAAAACAAGTTTCATTGTAAAGCATACATGTTGCTGCAGGGGGGGGGGGGGGGGTATCAGGCTAGTGATAGGTCAGTAGTTAAACATGTGTTATTATTCAGCTATTATGTCACTGTATCGCCATGTGACATGCAATATCCTTGTATCCTGTAAAGCTAACGGAGACAGGAACCAGTTGGGGAGTGGCTATACAGCGACCCAATAGCCTAATGATACCATTGTGCAGCTATGTAACAATTATATCATAGTTTGTCTATATGCATCTGTACGTGGAGAAAAGCTTTAGCATGTGGATTTTCTATCATATAGGTGGATATCCATGTTATGAGACCTTTTACCACCTACGTCAGTGTATACCTTGCACATTACAGAATGGTTCGTGCTTAAGTTAGTTAGGATCGTATAAGATATGTGATCGTAACAGTTTTGGTTATAATACACTTCAATTGCTTTTAGCAAATGCTTACGTAATACAAATCCAGAGACTGTGAAAGCATACACTTATAATATACTATTAAATTTTAAACTTTTTATTGAGTGTATACTTCCACAAAACGCTTTGAAGCGCGACTGTAACGGTAAATGCACTGAGTGAATCGAGGGTCATTACTTAGAGGTCGTGGTACTACTGTAGAAAGTTTGGTTTATATAATATTGTATTCATTGACCCATTTCTTGCCATTCTAGACTTTGCCATCTGCTTTTGTTCCTATGTACATGTAGCTTATATTGCAAGATATATGGACGTAGATCATACTGCTTCGTATGGAGCAGTCTTGGAGCAGTCTGATCAGGGTTCATAGTGCTTGCTTCCATGATACAATTTAGTCTGAAGTACACTTGTAAATATGAAGTAGATGTAAAAAACGGACCATATTTTGAGGGTAAAACAATATTTGCAGAATAAAGATAAAGGCAAGTCGTCGAACAAAGTACGTACAGGTTTTATTCTATAACAATGGGGAAATCTTTTAGAGCTCTTATTTGAAACAACAACAACAACACCCTACCCCCTCAAAAAAATCCACTATAGAATTTCAGGCAATGTTTTTTGTGAATATGATTCATGTCCTAAGAATGCGTAATAAGGTTTCTAACTTTTACAGAAATAATAGACTTATTTATTGACTAGTAGCTAGTCTATATCCAGGGCTTTAGTTAAGAGTGCTACCAAAATACTTTTCTTATTTCTCAACCAAAGCACTCAAAACATTTGCTAAAACTGATGGGTAAGAAAATATTTACAAGTTTACGCTCAAAATATTTCTTTATCTTAACCTGTGTATATCCAAACCACAGTTCGTTAAATTCCCAATAAGCATATACTCAACTCAACGTAAAAGCGGACCACCATCGGCTTGCCAACGAAGTGTTTCCTTGGTGAGCTGATAAAGCCACATAATGATGGGTTTACAACAATAAACTTCAATTACCTGATGCCTCAGTGAAGCCTCTTGTGTGATTGACAGCATCAGTTCCAATATAAAACATCGGGTGTATGCTGGGTACGACATAAGAAACATTTCCCATGTCTGTAGACCCTGCTGGTAAGCTGTCTTTGTTCTTCACTCCATGAGTTTCAAAGTCTACACCAGTAGCTCTAGCATTCTTGTAGTATAGTTCCGCCATTGTTTGGTTTGTGATGACGTCAAGATACGGCTTTCCCCGCCATGTAATCTCCGCCTAAAATAGTAATAGTATGTATGTATAAGCTGTCATATACAACCCAGCCAGCATACAATTTTAGGGCATTATTGGCCCACCAGCGAAACGCCATTTAGATGGGGTTTCGCTGGTGGGCCAATAGTGGTCCGCTTTTATATGCTTACTAGGTAGGATCCTCAAACATGTAAAGGCCAGGCCTCGAGGTTATAAAACTTTTTTTCATACTCAACATGCTATATTAAATGCTAAATAAAATTGCCTGGATCGATGAGGTTTTGTGGACAAAGATATCATTGTGATCTTCAGAAAAATTAAAACTATTTTGATTTTTTTTCGCATCCTGAAAAATCAATACTTAACTAAAGTCCTCCCTTACTCTACGGAGGCATTGTAATTCCAGGCGCTGAGCCATATCAGAATCAAGAGTGAGGTTGGTACCGTTAAACATGTTGAAGCTTTCCAGTATTTCTTTTACTAGCGCAGCTTTTGTCGATCGTCTAGTTTAATTTATATTTTGTGTTCTTAATGCTGTCTTCAGATATAAATGTTAAAATCCTGGCCTTTACCCCGTACTGTAGGGTTGGTGTGTGTGTGTTGGTGGGGGTCAAGACGTTATAACCATTCAAACATCTACCCTTACACCGCTATCGGCTACAGTATCACGTGTGTCGACCGGTGTTGGCGGGTGGGGCAGTGGTTACAAATGCATTTCACTCTTACAACAGCGTGCGCTTAATAAACAATGGAAATGAGCACAGACGTTAAACAAAAATGTCACAAAAATAGAAAAATATACTCTTCAAAAGTGAATGCCACACTTAATGTCAGTATCTCAAAGCGATGCATTAAATGACAGGGCAGATCCTGATCAGAATGCGCTTCTAGCAGCTATTTGGCATATGCCTTGAACTAGGCAAATAACTGTATCTCAATTTTTATTTTTATCGCCCAATGTATCATATTTGATACATTTTCTTTTTTGAACTTTGACGACCTCGACCTTTGGTGGCTGATAAACTTCATTTCAGACAAATGATCTCAACTGGAATAATTTATTCTTATTACATGTACCTTACATCTTAACTGGTTTTCTAGCAGCTTAACTTAACTAACAAGACAATATCCTGGTCACGACACCAAAAAATAGAGATGTAGCATATATGATACACTGGGCACTAGAGGACTTATGAACAAGAAACTTCTACATGAGCTTGTTTTCGAAGCATGTAATCAATAAGGTTCTAACCTGCCTGTCCAGCTACAGAGACTACATAAAGTTTGGGGGATGAAACGAGTACAGGTTTATTTATACAGCAAGGGATCAACAATGACACCTATCAGACTACGGGGTGGCATTCTGGTCTGTGCCTTTGCTGTTCGATTTTGAGCAAGTGCATGACCCAAAACAAACAAAATAATCCATGCGCCTAGCAAATCGGAGATTAGGCTGTGCATCCGCCCAATCTGATCTAGCTGAGGCTTCACTGTCCAGGCTAAGATAATATTAGATCTCGGCTCTTGCATTAGTCACAAGGGCAAATTGGATCTGAATGAATTGATCTTCAGGTTGATCTGTTCCTTTGATGGGTATACAGCGCATTTTGTTGCAACATCATGTCCAGTGCAACAAATGTTGTCAGCTTTGTCGTCTGCTGAAATGTTGTTGACAAACAATGTAGACCCAGATCAGTCTGTGTTTGCATCTATACTCAAATCAGTCATTATCAAATGCATTTTTGTCTGTGAAGATTTGGTACGAGTAAAATGCATTTAAGCCCCAACCCCTCCCCCAGTGGGTTAGGCTGCTGTCCGTTTAAAGGCGGCGGTTCTGTTTTTGTTGTTGATTCGTTCTTGATTGTTGCTCCCATTGTGGGGTTCTGTGTTTGTTTCATGTTTTGTTGCGCATTGTTTTTGTTGTCCTTTCTAGTTTTGCTATCAGCTTGATGGGGAAGAAAGAGCTGGTTGCTTTGCTTTGTTTGTCTTCCTGTTGTCTTGTGATTGGTGTTGTTCTGTGGCTTCTCCTTACAATCCCGTGGGTTGGTCTGCAGTGTGTGGTTGTGGTATGTCCTGATCATACTCACTTGCTTTTAAAGGGTTAATAGAGAGACTCATTGCGCATGCATCCAATGTACTTACCGTACAACCAGTGGCTGTAGCGGCACTTTTAAAACACTGGTCCAGTTTCTTTATCAAGTCTTCAAGTTCAATTTTAGACGGTGTTCGAGCGTAGAATTCCAGTTCTGTCAGTTCAGGGATAATGTTTGGCTTAACACCACCATTCTTTATAATACCTGTAATGGATATAATTAAGAAATGAATTCAACTTTTGGAATGATCAGGGAATCATAAATACTTTGTGTCTCTTGCAAAGTAAGTGAAGCCCGAAGATATTTTTTAATTTAGGAATTAAAACATTTTTGTATTTAAAATATAATTCTATTAACGGTTTAGTCGGAGTGTAAAATGGAAAAGCGGAACAGCCAGCTTGAGCACGGACAACCAATGGAGCAAACAAGAGGCTTGTTTTGCACGTTCGGCACAGGTGTGGCTCGCTGTTAATCACAACACTAGCATCATTTCTGGCGAATGAGTTCGATGTTCGAAGCGTATTGCACGGGCAAGTGAGCTTGGCAGCTGTCAAACAAATATGTGTAATTCACGAGGCTATGAACGGTCGCAAAAATCTAAAGATTTCCTTAAAGGATTGCTTTGAAAATGTAAATATATGAACATGGTGTAAGATATTTGAAACAAAACGTTCATGAGTTCATGTTGTGATTCTGCGGCCTAATATGATTTTATTCCCTCCTAAAAGATAATTAGTAGGTTGACCCCAGATTTATTTTCTTTTTTTAAAGGTAGTATGTCAATGGAACAAAATTAACTTCTTGAGATTTTCAACATCAGATTTTTGAATATATAATTTATTCTAAGAACAAATTTCTATTTTCGAGGAATTGCCAAAATATATCGTGCAATATCATATCACAGCTTGGGAAAATCATTACATTAGTACATTTTCTAGAATGTCGTGACCAATTACCAAAGCTGGCTGAAGATTACAAAATATTTTAGCTTGATGTTACTCTTACATCTGTTTCATCTATCAAATGCTGAAACTCCCTAATGTGATTATGAAAAACTGAGCTCGATGACATATAATTTATATTTCATAAATGGATAGCCAATAGTTACAACAAATTATATGTAAAGTATTCATTGGAAGTGTTTAGTGGCATATGTCCTTAAGAATAGTTGTAATCTACGACTGCTGTAGTATTTTATTTGAGAAGTACACTAGGTCGCTCATTTGTAGAATGCCCGACTTGAGATAGAAGGGTCGCTGGTTCGAGTCTCACCTGAAACACTACATTGTTTCCTTGAGCAAGACACTTTATCCTCTGTTAAGTACCGGTTCAAACACAGGAAACTTCCTGACATGACTGAACAAGTATTGAATGGGGCGTAATGCACCATTTCAAACAAGCAAACTGCTGAGGTATTTACATTGGTCCTCATTAGACTGGAATTTGTCCATAATACATAGCTAGCCCCAGGCATTACTGTATAAGCAAAATACTGGGTCCATATTGACCCAAAAAACATAAGCAGACACGAGAGCAGATGATGATAGTTGTGACTGGCGGGAAAATGAACCAATATAGTTACCATGTACCCTCCATGTCGGTTTCAACTGTTGTCTCATACAGGATACGTTCTGGTAACACAAAACTGCTGCATCAAGGGCATTCACTCCGTCCCAGGGGAAGGCACTGGCGTGGGCAGCCTTACCATGGTACTTCACTATAACTCTGCGAAATGATAAATCAGCATAACGATTCTAATGAACGTAGATTGACAAAGAGACGAACACGGACCAGCACGCTAGAAGTTGGTACATACTGCTTTAACAATCGTGTCCAGCGATATATACAGTGATAAAACAGGCCCCAAGGTTATAAAACATTTTTATGCTCAAATCAACTGAGCGCGAAATGGCACCTACACATAACCACTAAAGCCCCGCGATGTCAACAAGCGTTCTGGTAAACTTGATATCAAAAGACACTCACCGAGTATTCTCTATATACGGATATTGTGTGGGTGAATGGCCATGCACATTTTCTGTTAAGTTTGTCAAAACGCATGCACAAATATATATGTGACTTTGAATGGGATAGTGTCTCATGGTTTCTGTTATCGATAAAAGTTAACTTCAATGATATGGTTTCTAATGCATTATCTGTAAAACACCAGTTCCATTTGTTGAGCACACGATTAACGCCCAAGTCCCAGTTCTGTCGGGACGTTTTCCTCGGTTGAACCACATTCGAAAAGGTCCGCCACAATTCGAGAATCGAATCATGGCTCGGGTGTATGTAAGGAGCATTACGCGTAGTACTATGTGCCAAAAAGCTCCATTTTGTTAGCCGGAACTGGTGTGTGGAAAATTAGTTCTGTAGCATGTGGGTTCAGCTCTATTAAAATCGAGAATTCTGATCATCCTAAAAGTTTAATCAGAAGAATAAATTAATTTTATGTTTTTTCAATAATATATCGCTATATAGCGATATTTTATTGAAAAAGCATAAACTTCATTTTAGACTGGTTCTCTCCCCTACACTGCCTATTGTAGGGACAGGTAATCAATAAATCAAACGGGCAGAAATCTGCCCGTTTCACGGAATGTCACGGAGCTAGCCGATAACTCAGAACAAGTTTAAAAGTTCCATACAAGCTATAGAAAAAAAAGCTTATGGATATTTCTATTAAATAATAGAACAACAACATTAAATATCGCGTTTTATTTTATCACAAGCAGTGAATTCAATGCATATCAAATGTGAGTAAAATTGGTATTTTTTACAGTGGAAAAATATCGTATTTTTTCACTAGTGACTGATACGATATATATTTTCACTGTAGAATAGAATAGAACTGGAGCAAAACAAGGCTTTCTTGGCAAATTTGGGACTGGGATTTTTTAACAAAAGGTTTTAAGTGAAGTATATTTGTCAAAAATAACGCTACGCATGTTGTGACGTCAACATCAAACATAGTGACGTCACTGTTTGACCTGGCGTAGCGCCAGTTTGCACGTGACGCCTTCCCTAAGGCACACTCAATAGACTTTCTTCAAATGCTGATTTCTTGCATTTCATTCGTTAAAATATGATTCTAAGTCATTTTCTAGGTGCAAACTATGTTTACACCCAATGTTATACCCAATAAACACACTGCAAAAGTCAAATCGAACGAGAAACGACCAAGTAAAAAGTTAGGTTTTGATTTCTGTATTCCCGTTGAGTATAAAATAAAAAGAAAATTTACTTTTTTTTCGGCAAATACCAAATATATTTCATCTCGTGCGGTGAAAATATCAGCATTTTCACTCGTGCTACGCACTCGTGAAAAATACTGATTTTTTTCACCGCACTCGATGAAATATATTTGGTATTCACCTCAAAAAAGTAAATATCCTCTATATCATTTTCCTTTCTATGACGTTTATCGAGTTTGTAACGCTGCATTCAAACTTGCTATTGTGTTGGCATGGTTTTCGTGACGTCAACGTCACCGTTAACGTTGGGATATGTTGGCGGAGGCAGTCATGTTTCTGTGGTTATCTTGTCAACTTAACGATTTGTAATACAGCTTATGATTGGCCGACCAATCACAGCCCACCTAACACTATACATGACCAGTTGTTAATTTGAACAACTCCTGAACTCGGAACCAGTTAAACTTCATTTAAGCCGTTTGTTTTGCTGCAATCGCACTTGTTATTGTGTTAACATGGTTTCTGTGACGTCAGCGTCACGTTATATAACGTCAGCCTCACATTATCACCCGCGTTATAAAAATAGATCCTCTATGTACATCCGTGGACTGATTCCACCGAATTTCGCGGAATTGACCCAGGCAGTTCCGATTGGGTTGAACCAGTGATAGGCAGTCAGGAACAGTCCATTAGTTTAAGTCATATTTTAAGCCCCTAGATTTCCCTGTCAGTAATTTTGCTTATTGTGCTCCTATCAGTGAAACAAAGTACGATTTCCCTCCATTCAGAGGCTAATATATAAGGAAACGAACGATTAGAACAAAAATAGAAAGAGCGCAAGAAGCACGTCCTAATTGACTGATGATTTGTAAAACCGTGCAAATACCAAAATTTAAATCTAATTATCATGACGTCGCGTTTGGCCTCCTCGGTAATTAACCCAGGCGTGACCCATTCCGTACCGACTGCATTTATGGTGACTGCAGTGTACGCCTGGGTTACCGAGGATGCGCCTGGGAGTGCATATTTACTTACTGGTCAATAGCGAGAAAAGCCATAGAATCAATGTCGAAAGGACATGGATGCGCCATCATAGCGACGTCAATGCCATCAAAACCATTTTTCTTGATCATGTCTATCTTGCCTCCTCCGCCCTCCTCAGCTGGGGTTCCGAGTATGGTCAGCTGAAACAAAGAGATCGTTGGCCTAGTATAGCCCATGTAGGTCTCAATAAAAGAGAGGATAGTTCTACATTTTCTTATCTCTCAACCAAAACATACTTTGTGTGTACTCAAAAGTACCATCTCCATGAGACGGTTCTATTGAGTACCCAAACATATGTTTAGACTGATCGATAAAGAAATAATCACAAGTTTAGGCTCAAAAAGATTATCTATATACTCAATTCTAAAGTGCTCGCGAACACTAATTAAGTAGACCTATAGATCGGTCGTACTGAATTCCGCAAGGTGCCCCGACCTATGTAAATGATTATAGAACTTTAATCATATTCATAAACCTATCTGATGCTAGCAATCTCCTGTTTTCCTGAACCTTCATCAAAATCTATAAGGGCCATACTAAATACCGCAAGGTGCACAATGTCCGCAATGTAGATAATAATACCGCAAGGTTGGTTTTTTTGTACCGAAAGGTTGGTAAAAATGCAAAGATGCATAAGGCAAGATGCATGGGAATCTAGAGGGGGAATCTAAACGATGACAACTTGTAATAAAATATACCATTTATAAAAGAATGCATACAAAAGTAGGGAAATATATACAGGTGAAAAGAATACTCCATCATTAAAACTCCAGCCCTGACAATAAAACTTTAAGTCTCGACTGGTTCAAGTTATTCTTAAGCCCTGGCTTCACAATGGCACAAAGTCAGTATGAATCTATTGTTGACACAAAGAACAGCATAGCACTCTTTCATAGGTTTAGATAAAAAAATATATATTAGCGTAAAATTGTAAATATTTTCTTACCCATCAGTTATAACATATGTTTTGGATGCTCAAAAGAACCGTGTCATTGAGACGGTTCTTTTGAGTACCCACAACATATGTTTTCGTTGAGAAATAAGAAAAAAATATTTTGCTACGCACTCCTAACTAAAGCCTGCTCTTTGTCGCTTAAATAATCCATGGATAACAAACTTTGTTGGCTAATGTTTCAGATGCATACTATCATTTTCCTTCCACCATGCTTTCAGTAAATGAACAAAGTGGCAAGTGATTCTAAGTATAATCTACCAACCTTGCAGTACCAAAATAAACAATATCGTGGAATTATTATCTACCTTGCGGTACCAAAATAAACAACCTTGCGACATTATTTATATCTACCCTGCGGTACCAAAATAAAACAACCTTACGGCATTATTATCGACCTTGCGGTACCTTGTGCCACCTTGAGATATCTTGTGCCACCTTGCGGCATTTAGTATAATTAAAATTAGCGTGCGCGAGCATTGCATCATCTGGATAGTCTGTGCGTACTGAGCAATCGCTGGGATCCTTTGCGATTCTCATTTGCATGCACGAATATTAATGTACAATCCGAATCATGATGCAATTGTTAGTTAGCATGTCATCTATACATTTAATTCATTACATAAACATATACATAAACTTGGGGGCAATAAAGTGGCATGCACTGATCTTTTTTACAAAAAATTGACTACAATGTAGATCACGTTATCGTCGAGCTATGAAAATCTCAAGTTCTGCGAAAGACCCCATGTTATGTATGTCGTCTGACTTCACATATACTTTTTCAAATGCATAATTAGAGTTCCCATATGCCACCTGCGTGTGGTCCGAGATGTTTTGTCAGATAAAGTTATGCTAGTAAGTTTTATCACCTATAATTAACTATGGAGTTATGGCCCTTATTTGAAAGTCAATATTTTCAAAAACCCAAGCCAAGTTTCGTGTCAATACTTAACGCGAAAGTATTTGAAAATATTGAATTTGCATTCAATTTGAATTCAACCACGTCGTACATACCTTTCCTAGTGGTTTTCCATTGGCTTTAAATGCTGCATTTATACCGAGACCGACAGCAATACCGACTTCAGATATCAGGTTATGTCCACACCCATGTCCAATCTCCGGTAAGGCATCATATTCACACAACACCGCTACATGAGGGCCATCCTCACTGCTTCCTAAAACACTCCTAAAACCAGTATCTAGAATATAATTCCTCTCAACGTTCAATCCACGTTTTTCTAAGAAGTCTGTAAGAGCACGATGAGCGTGAACTTCTTCGAAATTTTCCTCCGGGTGTTCCCATATATCTTTACTTAGCTCGTGTAGCCCTTCTGCCGCTGCGTCGATCTCTTCACATGCCGCTTTGTGTAGTTCATTCATGCTTTATATGCATACACAGGTAATATATGTTTAGCAATAAATAGAAAACTAGTGTTGAACTACAATAATGTACTATAGATGTAGGTCGATGAAAAAGTGACTATATCAGTCAGACTGTTCTAATTGATACTGGGTATGTACTAACACGTATGTATATGATATGAAATAATAAGTTCAGATAAATGTGCCGAATCACGGTAATATAGTCATTTACATTTCAGGCCCTATAATGAACACGCATATTTAGTCAATCCAGCGGGGTTATTACTTCACTAATGAGTCCCTCCAAGTGGTTTGGGGAAAGAGGGATTTGAGGGAAATAAGGGAACAAAGGTCAAATTTTGAGGGGAGCAGACATAATATTGGGGAAAAGGGAACATAAGAAAGCATTAGAGGGAATAAGATGAACAAGCAAATTTATTTTAGGCGAACTTCCCCTATGATGAATTAATCGCGTGGATAAAAAATTTGTGAAGATTCTGGTGAACCCCGGCGATCTGAATCTACACTGTTTTCAAAATGTTGAATACGGTAACAGTGTCACCAAACCACGTGGTGTGTGACGTAAATTTTTGGTACCACCGGCAGCTAAATCATCAACAAGAAGCATCGCCTCGGAACTTCAATCAATCGTAAGTATTTTATTTTCCAGCCGATTTCAACGACATATAGCCTATTCTAAGGGGAAAAGTGAGTTCTTTACAACGGTGTTAATGGATTTGTCACCAGATTAATACTTTAGGCCTGAAAACGAGGCAAATATTTGGGACTGGCTTGCCGTGGTTGCACGGTGTTTTTCACATTTTCTGGACATTTGCCTCGTTTTCAGGCCTAAAGTATTAATCTGGTGACAAATCCATTAACACCGTTGTAAAGAACTCACTTTTCCCCTTAGAATAGGCTATATGTCGTTGAAATCGGCTGGAAAATAAAATACTTACGATTGATTGAAGTTCCGAGGAGATGCTTCTTGTTGATGATTTAGCTGCCGGTGGTACCAAAAATTTACGTCACACACCACGTGGTTTGGTGACACTGGGTAAGTTGTGTATACTAAACAAAGAGAGAAATTTACACAGTACAACTTTTCAATTTTCAGAAAGATCACAGGTGATGTGACAATTTCGTTTTTATCGATTCAAAGTAGCCCCAGTTGTGTGACTACCATTTGATTCACGATTCCATACTACATACCTTACAAATGTGCAAAACGCTAAAGATTCGAGCATGTCTTTGATCACGTTTAACAGTCCTGTCTTATGGAAAATGGATGTAGGAAAGACGACAAAGCATAAAATAAACTCCTGGGATGTCTCAAATAGTGTTTTTTTTTTTTTTTAAAAAAACTTGCAATTGTAGAGTATGCTCGAAATATGACAAAACATGTTTGCATCGATGTCGTTTGTTGATACACATTGAAGGAACAATTAATACAATTAGCATTTTCGCAATTAAGGAGAACGTAACGGGGGAAAACCTTACTTATAATTTTGTTTGCTATATAATGTACTTATCTAGTAGGGAAAGTTGTTAAGTTTGCGATAAGAGTTGAAAATTAAACAGTACTCATGCTACTGTCCTACTTGATCCTCGCTGGAAGGGAGAGAATACTCTCTGCGAGGGATTGTAACCAGAACGGGATTCGAACTCACGACAACACTGTATCAATCAATAAAATGTCTGTTTATACTTATTTAACAAGCTACCGATTGCTACGCGACCAGCTTCCTTAGACTTGTATTTTTACGATCACTTTGACGCATAACTTGATTGTGTCAAGCCGATTCTTCACTATGTCAAATGACGTTATTTACGTATGCTCGAGGAATTTGGGGTTTACGAAAAAGTAAGAGCTTCCACAAGACAGTATAACAGACATAACACGCTGATTCGCTTCATGTCAATGCGATCTGCATGGGTGGATCCAGAGGGTAGAGGGGGGGGGGGGGGGGCAGGGGGTCGCCACCTGAAAAATCACAAAAACATAGGGTTTCTTTGTAATACTAGTCCGGATCCCCTGAAATTACCAAGCCAGCATTCAATTTTGGGCCATCATAGGCACGCCAGCGAAACACCTTTTCAATGGCGTTTCGCTGGCGGGCCGATATTGGCCCGCTTATAGTTCGTATTTGGATCCTCTCTTCCCTCTTCAGCTAAAAAACATTGTCAAAAGTGGACCCCCCCTGATAAAATTGTTTGGATCCGCGCACGGTCTGTCCGCTGCGATGAAGCAACGAATCATTAACTACCCAGCCATTTAATTTCTAAATCCAAGTTACTCACACATAGTAAGTGAGTATAATCAGGAAAAACCACAATCGCAAACTGCAAACAACCCCGTGGCATCGTGAGGAAGAGCCACACAACAATCACGAGACACCAGGAAACAAACCAAGCAAAGCAAATAGGTCTCTCTTCTCCATCAGGATGATTGCAAAATTAGAATGAACATAAATTAACGCGCAACAAAACATGGAACAATTACAAAATCTCACAATGGGAGCAACAATCAACATCAAATCAACAACAGAACCACCGCCTTAGAACGGAAGCTGCCAAAGCCATCGGGGGGCTTAAAGGCATTTTACTGGTACCAAATCTTTGTCCTTAGTTATGTCGTTGTTGAAGCACAAAAATGTTAAGCTCGCGTGGATACAATGTATCATCATATGTAGAGAAACATTGTAATTTTAACGCACTATGGTGACATATAGAATAGGGTTCACGACTCACAGACAACACAACTGTATATACGTATATATTCCATTCAAGTAAACTAATTGACCTTATTTTCATTTCTTATCATAAAGATTAGTGATATTATATAATTAAGCAAAAGATGTCTGTGACACGATGATAACTTGTGGAGCATAACGTATAAGTGCCCTATGGGCCTTGACTCGACTAAACTAGTATTCGGAGGTTCCTTCCATGTAAAGCTCAAAACAGCCTGCTCAGCTACATAGACTAGGAAGAATGATTGCATTTTACATGTGACTGCATGTAGCAATACTGACTACCATACTTTACAGATAGCGAATAAAAAGGGTTCATATCCGAATCTGCGTGGGTGTGCTGCTGGTTTGCGTCTTTGCTGTTGACATGCATCAAAGTAGAGTGGAAGGCAAAAATCAGGAATCGATACAATTAAGTACCACATTTGACCCGGGACACCAACACACAAGTCAAGAGGTCAGCCCTTTCCAATTAGGTGATCCGAGACTGCAAGGAACAAACAAGACAGAATAACAAAGACAAATATGAAACATAAAAAAAGGATCCATAAAAGAAGCACCGCCTTGGAACGGTCAGCAACAAGTCACCAGAGGGTTTATCATGTTTAACGGTACCAACCTCAAAGTTAGGATTTCTCAATGTCAAGTATGTACAAGTACACGTATTTTCACGATTGTCTGTCTTTCCTAATGATTTCACGCTATAAATCAAGCTTTAAACATGGCTTGCTAGGGTAAAGTCGGGTATATTTGGACAGACAGCTAAATTCGGACAGCGACCTTGCATGTTTCATATTTCAAATATTGGAATAAAAAATAAATTAACTAATCAAACAGTGAAAATCCTGATGAGACGGCTCATAAGGAGCCGTCTCATCTGGTTTACACTGTTTGCAAATGTGTGTCCGAATTTACCTGATGTCCGAAATTACCCGACTTTACCCTAGCTGTTTTTTTCTACAGTTTCCGCCTTTCTCTTTACCTATTTTTTTTAATTCTGTTTTTTTATATATATTTTCCTCCTTTCATAAATCACATATATCATCATTAATACATCATCAATACATATGTTACATTTATATATATTAGTTTCTACCATTAAATGTGTTAATTCTCCTAGACATGAGTTAACGTTTCACCTTGGGTACCATCATCTACCATCATCCCGTGATAATAGCGCCACCTACGCTTGCCACATGTAGTAGAGGATCGGTAATAACGCAATGGCACTGGTTTACCTATCTTGATATTAGCTCTCACTTGACGTCATAGGCTGTTTGTTACACCGGCTTCCCCAGTTGATTCGAAATGTTCAACGAAAGTTTTTTTTATCAAGCAATCGCATATAAATATTATGAAATTGCACATAAAGACGAAAAAGATAGGTACATGGTACAGCAGCCCCCTGATAAAAATGTGTACCAAAACATATGTCCCCCTCTTGAAATATTGTATAAATAAAAAAGAATTGTGACGGTTCTTTTGAGCATCCAGAACATATGTTTAAATTGATGGGTAAGAAGATAATAGCATTGTTATGCTATTTTATTTTTGCTTAACTAGACCTATGAATTAATTTGTACCAAGATCAGTGCGATGTGAACAGTGTAGTTTTGGGACTTGTGATTGTGACAAATTCTGTTGATACTCCATTGTTTGTAATGACCATTGGAATATATGGAAACTGTGTGTCATTGCTCTATGTATTGTTGCCATATCTAATATTTAATTAGGTTTCTAAATGTAAAGATCAAACAATATTTTGATTTTAATTTTTATGTATGCAGTGTAAAGTATAAGCTGTAAGGTATGGATTGTAAGATGTAAACAAAGTATTGACTTTCAAGTAAATATGAAATACGATAAGAAGTGCAACTAATGGCATAGGATGCTTGAACCTTGATGTATGCACTGTAAACTATGACATGTATAGTATGAATTGTGAAAAAATAAAGGTATAAACTATAAAGAGGGAACAATGATGTCCCATGAAGTGTGAAGTAAGAAGTAATAACTTTGTAGTATGAAATTCTAAGTGTGACCAATTGCAATGATCTTTGAAGTGCATCAATTATTATTGTGAAGTATGAACTGTGAAGTATGAAGCATACATTTTCAAAGGGACCTCTGTAGTATGAAGCATGGTGCTTGACTGTTATTGTGGCAGTTTTCAGATTTAAACTTTCAATAATTTGTGTAACTTCATTTTAATAAATGTCTCAGTTTGAACATCTCTGTGAGCCCTGCAATGAGCTCGCGTGAGAAGATAGACAGCTGGATCGTTGGATTATATTCCTGAAATTCACCAATGAAAAATTGTAGGATTTGTATACAATTTTTGTTTTAAGCAAAACTTTATTCATTCTTTCATCCAATATAATAATACAATTTATCAGACAATATTATATTTATATAGTATTCGATATCAAAGCGGCACATACAACGATATCGCTTAATGTAAGGTATCTAAAACGCCTATACAAGTACAATGACAAACAAATACACTAAACTACCTGATTAACTTTTATGGGGTTCGCCTTTAAGCATCCCTTAAATGCATGTCTTGCAAATATACTAGAGGACTTTGAAAACGCATCACCATATTTTGCGCTTTTCTTGCAAACCGTATATTCGATTGAAAAAGTACTCGCAGGTTTTAATGTGCAACTCAGAAGTGGTATAAATCAGTCGTTGATTTGACCGCAATATCACGCGACGCTGCTGATGACACCAAATGGGTACACACAGCATCCAGCACCTTTCTGTCCAGTCAGTTGAAGCTTTTTGATTATTTTTGTGTTTAAATTGTGGCGTGTATGATACCATATCAGCAACGTAGTTTATAGACTTTTTCTAATAAAAGTAATCCATAACATCAATATTTCAAAATAAACGTCAAATTTGAACAACAGTTTACAGCTCCTTTTCAGAAACATCTCCAGAAGTTAACTTTATGCATGCTTTCATTACTGATATTGACTACTTACACTGACAATCATGTGGGAAAGACATTTTCATGTAAATCATGACAGGAGATATGCTGTCAAATGATCGAGAACGTCTTAAAAATTTACGTTAACGTCACTTGCACAATACAAAAGAAACGTGATACAAGCGTAATTTATGCATAATCTGTCATGTGTAAAGCCGGATCTAAAAAAATCGAAAAATTGAAAGGCCCAAGATGTTGAATTTTATTACAAGACTATAGTAAACAGGATGGGTGGGGAAGCTGGTATCTTAAAAGGGGTGTAAATTTGATCATACCGAACTGTCAATTCATTTCGAATCTTTCAATGATGAATGTGTAATCGTGAAATAATCCGAGGACGCAAATTTGTTGAGTCAGGAATCAAAACTAACGCGTGTTAATTTGCCGCTGAATTGGTGTCCTATAAAATCGACCACCCCTGTCGTAAAACGGATACTTTTTAAATACCTTAAACTAGATTTACAACCATGAATTTTCTAGGACACACTACAAGTGGGCCAGACTATGATATGCAATAGCAGTCATCTTGCAGAAAATCTCAGGGTATGTGAAAAAAAGTTTTGATTTGGGTGATGCGTTTTCAAAGTCCTTAAGTATAGTTTAAAGCGATTCGGCCAGAACTTGTTTTGTTTGTTTGGCTCTTAACGACGCATCAACCCTTGTGGGTCATTAGCGTCAGACGGTATTAAACTAAACATGATGAAGATGGAAAAAGTAAAAATTTATAAGATAAAATAAAAGGAAAGATGCTGATGAGTTTGTATAATGATAATTAGTTGCAATACGATTGTTGACAGGAGAGACCACGTACAATATCTGACAGTTTCAAAGAGCTATTCAGATAACTGTACATGTTCTTTAACTGAACAGAATACAACATTAAAAAAATTTGTATTATGGTCTGATACAAATGTAAAACAAAACATGATTTTAAAAATAGCAATTAGATTTTGTTAAAAAGATTTATTTGTCTTAAAAATGTCATAATACTATGGAATTTTAAAAGAAGTTGGTTCTAATGAAAGCGATGTTTGTGCTTGCTTATCTACCATCTCATTCCCTTGGATACCTATATGACTAGGAATCCAACAGAGAGCAATTTCTTTATAAGCTAAAAGCTCATGACATTTTTCTAAAAGTTTCTGAATCTGTGGATTCTTTGAACTGTTAGTTAAATAGATTTGGTTTTGTCCATATGTAATGATGATATATTGATTAAGAAAGTGAACCTCTATGCGAGCTAAATGTGTGTGCTTTAACAACGGCAGAATCTTGGTGCAGATTAGGCCAGTAAATATGTTTCAGCCCCCACCCACAGATGTCTGCGACTGTTGTCCGTTATAAGGCAGTGGTCCAGTTTTTGTTGGTTAATTGTTTGTTGTTGCTCCCACTCTGGATTGTCACGCGTAAGGGAAATAAAACATATCTCAAGGTCATGGAATTGTCAGGGAATCTAGAGAAGTGTCAAGGAAATTTGACAATACAGGTAATGTAAGGGAATCATCAAAGAATTTGAAAAAAAACCCCGAAATTTAAGGCTATATTGTTATGATTAAATACCGCCATTCACCAATTAATAAATTTAGGGTAGCGTCCAGATATGTACATGAAAAAAAAAAATGTGCAATTGTATATTACCAATGCAAACAGTTTGACTGTAGTACTGTTAAATGATGATTTCTTCCTTAAAATATATAAATTAACCGAATGTCCAAATATCGCAATATATCATGTCAGGTAAATATACAATTATGTCAGTAAAATGTCAGTGAAATGCCAGTGAATTTAGTCTCCTTTTGTTTGTGGCAACCCTGCCATTGTGTGCGAGGAATAGTGAGCTAATTGATGCAATTGTATTATTGTGTTTATGTGTGTTTGTTTGTCTGTGTTATGCCATCTCTTTCTCACGGTGCCATGGGTTGATCTGTGATTTGTTAATGTGACATTTTCTGGTTGCATTTTGAAACAGAGTATTATTTTCCTTTCACAAGTATAAACCCATAAAAGCCGAATGGAATTTCCCACTTTTATCAAGTGGATCAGTCCATTTCCGTTTTAAAGGATTCTGGGTGGTATTTTTTCATTTTATTCAAATTAAAATAGAACGATTTGTAAGCAAACAGAGGAGACCCTGCTCAGACGCCGTGTTCTGCGGTTGTATTTTGGGTTAAAGAGCGACGTGCATCAATGAGCTATTTTACCCCCCTATAAAGCCAAAAATAATAGCTGCTTTTCATCTATTTATTCAAAATGGTTTATTAGAACAATAGCCAAAGTATAATAATTTGGTATTAAATTGACTCTTGCCGTTGCTATGGCAACAAAAATGGCCGCCAAAATAGGCTCGAAATAGGAAAGTGGCCAATTTGGATCAATTTGAGACTTTTGACAGAGACATTAACATAGAGCACAAGCAAATCACACATCTTCACAGATGATACCTATTCTCACAACACACAACATATTAAAAGTTTTTTTTATATTTAGCTGTACTGATATCGTATTCTGAAAAGATTGGTTTCTCAAATCCGCAAATTCATTACAGAATGGCATTTTTTTTATTTTAGCGGCTATTTTCAATTACTACAGCAACCCTAGTTGTCAAATAAGTAGCAGACTTTTACACTTGGGTTATTCTTCTAATAAACCAATTAGCAGAAATTTGTGAAAACAACCTTCAGTTTTTGGCTTCAGAGGGGGCATAATTAGCCCCTTGATGCAGTAGCTATTTGATTGCAAAATGTGGCTTTTATGGCAATATCTACTGCAGATCTGGGCGAGGGCCGCATAAGGAAGCAGTTACATAATGCGTTTACCCTAGAGGAGCGCAGTGGTTCAGTGGTAGGACGTTAGACTGGAGATCGAAGAGTCACTGGTTGGAGACTTGTCGGAGGTACTGCATTGTGTCTTTGAGCAAGACACTTTATCCTCTACTTGGTACTGGTTCAACCAAGGAATACCACGAAAAACGTCCAGACATAACTGACAATTGTTAACTGGGACGTAAAGCAGCAACACAAACAACGCTTATATCCTTTTTGTGGATGCCATACACAAATGTATCAATTCATGCATGCTATGAGCATACTATTTAGCGTTTCGTCTTCGCAAATTCTTCCTTAATCGCTTGGTGAACTCCTTTTTGTGTAAATATATCAATGGCAGTCATTGAAAGAGCTTTTCCTACAGCTAGGGTGTATGGTTGAGCTTTTGGATCACCTGCGAAAAAGAACAAAATACACTTAGTAGAACAGGTAAGCAAAAAACTGCTCGTCACTTAATCTAAGTCACGAAAATCGTGTATAATATTAACCATTTTCGTTCAAATAGGTTGATATACATTTAAAAAGTTTGGAATTTTCCATTTTTGTATTTTAAGGGGTTGCCGGTCAAACTAACTACAAAGTATAAAATCAATATAAAATGCCATATTTCTATCCCTGAAGATTGGTTTGACCCTAGCAAACAGTGCCGATCTTGATCAAATGTCGCCTTATACGGCATTTCATATGGGTCTCTACTGTTTGCAAAAATTACCTGTTTACCAGAATGAATTGGGTTAAAATTAACCCTTTAATCAGATACCGGATCTTACGTATCCATAATATTTGTCACGTTTTTCGAGTTGTTAACGTTGTCATGTTTTGGTCTCAAATGCCACAAACCTGTATAGACATGGTTATTTGGTTTGACTCAGGTAAAGGTTTCATGAATAACGTTCACACATGTTTGTTCCATTGCATTAACATTTGCCTGATCCCCCCCGGACCCGGGGAATGCTAACATATGCATAAATATTGGATCCCTATATGAGCTGCGACATGAGATTTCCAACAATGTGGTATGTGCGACCAGCAAAGCCTCAGATCAGCCTGCGCATACGCGCAGTCTGATCAGAGTCTTTGCAAGTCGCTTGAATATTCTGTGAGTGTTAAGCTACTGACCGAACATCATTTGGAGTTTCTAAGCTTAAAGGGAGGCTGCACAGGCTCGTCTGAGTGCACACTTATCAAAATGCTACATTGTTGGAAATCTCATGTCACGGCTCATTTATATTATGCTACCACTTGCTGCTCGAAAATAGAAATGTTACCTGCAGCTTCAGTAAATTCCCTCGTATGATTGACCGCATCCGTGCCTATATAGAACTCAGGATGTATACTTGGTACAACATATGACACGTTCCCCATATCTGTAGAACCTGCTGATAGTTCTGTGTCCCCGACTCCATGGGCATCGAAGTCTACACCAGCAGCTTTTGCATGCTTATGATACAGATCGCACATTATTCTGTTGTTGATGACGTCAAGATATCGTCGATCTCGCCAACAAACCTCTGCCTGAAGGAGATTTAAAATGTCATCTCTGGAGAGGGGGGTTCATTTTAAATAAAGAAAATAAGCCATTACATTTGCATTTGTATTTTTCGCATGATAAAGCAGCAAGCCCAGACAAATATGTGCAAGTACAAGTCTTGTCAGAACCTTCGCTGCTCTCATTCACAAAATAGGGAAGTCCTTACAAAGTTGATAAACGAAGACACTGCATTTGAAAAAGTGGGTTAATCAACCCGAATAAATCGCTTCCAACAGATATCAGATAAAATTTGATTGGTGCCAATTTTTTCGATGCGTCAAAGGGAATCAAAATTTTTAAAATGCATAGTCACTTTAAACGTTTTTTGTCTTGGGAACCAAAAGGATATATACTTTAATATTTGATTGTTTATTACTAATATCTATTTTGCTTCACATCCCTTTAATTTTTGTGAAAATGAGCCTATTGACTTTACCACGGTATTCATTTTACCAAACAACTGTGAATAAGCTGTTTAAACGGTGACGTCATAAAGTGGCAAATACTATGTCCCAGAACTATATATTTGATTGATCCTTGGTCATAAGATTTTTTCTGGAAAAATGCAGTTTACATAATGACTTTTGTGTCTTAGGATAACTAAACACATTAATATATCTCGTAGCTTACATTAACAGAGTAAAACACGCTTCAACTGGTCACCCCCGTGTCTTTTGTGGCAGATCCTGAACAAATAGCAACGATCACGAAATTACAGTGTCAAAAAATCACGCAATTTTGAAATCCTTATTAGCCAGTCATGTCACATGGGATATAGTTTCAATAATTCTGATGCTTTTATTTGAGTATTTAATATAATTTGGGTTATTGGCATACTATATATATATAGCACATACATGTATATGTAAAATTATAAGCACATGAATAAACAACCCATATAAAATGTTTAATCTGCACAAAGTCTACCTACCGTACAGCCTGAAGCTGTGGCCGCACTTTGGAAACAACAATTCAGTTTCTTCACCAAATCTTCCAGCTCAGTTTTAGATGGTGCACGAGCATAGAATTCCATCTCTGTCAGTTCAGGGATAATATTTGGTTTGGTACCACCATGCTTGATGATTCCTAAAACGAAATGACTAGTTCTTTGAAAGCACTGTTACTTATCCTCTCAAAACCAGCAGTAAGACCCTTTTAACATTTTTTCTTCTTATTTCTCAGCCAAAACATATGTGGTGGGTCTCAATGAGAGGGTTTTTGAGCACCCAAAACAAATGTTTAGACAGATGGATAAGAATATATTCACAATTTTAATACCGAAAAAATTGTTTCTCTGAAACTATGCTAGTGATACAATACATTAAATTTTGATATATTGGAGCAGTGAAGGCTTTGTAGATACGCATGTTCGCACACTCGCGTGAGCCTTCGCTGCTAGCTAATGCGAAAAGTGCTGAAATCTCGTACACTGACCCGTTTGCTTATTGACAGTTTATTCATTAAAATGAGCATTTTAAAAACATTTGGGTCTCATCATAAACTTTATAACCCTCGATCAAATATGAACGTACATAATGATCTGAAGCTCCTTAAATAAACAAAAAAATTTCAGTGTACAATTGTAAATATTTTCTTACCCATCATTTTTAACATATGTTTTGGTTGAGAAATAAGAAAGTTATTTTTGCTACGCACTCTTAACTATAGGCCTGGACCCAAAATTACAATGCCTCCTCTTAAGTGAAGCATTGATTTTAAGGATGCTAAAAGTAACGATTTGAACTTATTAAAATCAAAATATTTTCATTTTTTCTGTAGATCACAATGATATACAATACAATACAATACAAAAGTTTTATTTCGTAATGAAGGCCACCGGCCCATAATACAAAACAGTCATAATACAGTATTAACGAGGAGTGGTAAACTTATAGTGTACATGTGATTTATACTACTGAATAATATGTATAAGGTCATAAGTCTAAATGAGCAACTGTTTCAACGTGAAATTGTTATCGAGCCAAACATAAATCTTGGGCTCTCGAAAAGCGTCTCACAGAGACTGTTCCTCTGAGTACCCACAACATATGTATCAGACATCATTGTGATATTGTATCTTTGCCAATAAGTACTGCATCCGTACAGGCAATTTATTAAACATTTAATGTAACTTAAAGAAACCATTGCAATTTTGGCCCAAGTATATACTTAATTTTAGCTCAACCCGACATGCCGTCTGAAGTTACTAATCCAGATGACTGCCATGGAAGCCATATTGGATGCCCGTGATGCCCCGATTTTATCATGTTCAAGTACACACAGAACATGTTTTTGCAAGGAATTTAGAGACTGAAAATTCAGAAAGGCGTCCTAAAACTTTAATTCAGTGTGTGCCAAATTTAATTGGTCTAAACGGTTACTGTGAGCATCATAGCTCTAGTTACAATGTATAATGTTTATTGTATAAACATATTCATACCGTGAACTCTCCACGTTGGTTTGAGTTGTTGTCTCAACACAGAAACATTTTGATAGCACAAGACTGCTGCGTCAAGGGCATTCACTCCATCCCACGGGAAGGCACTGGCGTGAGCTGCTTTTCCGTGATACTTCACTACAACTCTGTAAATATGCAAAGAAAGGAAAAAACAACAACACTATATTCTAGCCTACTATCAAATCAAAAACAGTGGCATCAATAACAAGAAGCATAAAACAAGAGAGAAAAAAGGAAAACAATGAGAAACAAAACTAGATACATACAGCTATTGCTTGATATATTTTGAACTTTGTATGTGACAAATGCTTACAAAGACATGACATATTTCTTGGAATTTTTCTGTTGCATTTTTCAAACGAGTTTTGTTTATTCGTTTATCTAAAATAGTAAGGGAGTATGATCAGAAAATACAACAAGCATAAATTGCAGACAAACCCGTGGCTTCGTGAGGAAGAGCCACACAACAACCACGAGACACTAGAAAGACAAACAAAGTAAAGCGATCAGCTCTATCTTCCCCATCAAGATGATTATAAAACTAGAATGGACATAAAGTAACGCACAACAAAACAGAACAATTACAGAATCAAAAAATGGGAGTAACAATCAACATCGTATCAACAACAACAGAACCACCACCTTAGAACGGACAGTAGCCAAAGCCACCGCGGGGGGGGGGGGGGCTTAAATGCATTTTACTGGCACCAAATCTTCATACTAGATTTTGCCGTTGTTGAAGCACAAAAAATGTTAAGCTCGCATGGACTATTCCTAACTATTGCAATGTATCATCATAGAGAAACAATATAATCAAATTAATACACTATGATGAAACAGAGAATATGGCTCATGACTCACAGATAGTCAGAGCTAAAGAAAACCTCAAGGTGAGCCACAGTGGGCCAAGCTACAGCCAAGCATCAGGCACTAACCCACCGATTAAAGCTTTACGTCAGAGCCATCATTGAGTCGGATGCCTGACCCACCGTCGTGCAATTAAAGAGGAAAACATAGCTATAAACCGTGATTGGGTTTGCAACCAGGCATGCAGACTGTCGCATGATATCTAAGTTATATTCAACTTTTTTTTATAAAGTTTGATAATACGTCTCATATTGGTATATAGTATCACATGTACATATACACATATAAAAAAAACCCAACATATTCTTTACAGAAATATATACGACTATCGTCTTGTATCATGCATTTACCGCCTTTCCTTTGATCTATGCTTTACAATAAGTTCCACAAGACCCTGTCAAGGGTGGAGCTTATAATTGACTTGAATATCTGATGAATTTTAAACCCCGATCGATTCAAATTTCAGATCCATATCTCAAAAAGAATAAAAGTTACGGAAGTGTAAAGAATGGCATGTTATATAGTGATAGATCCAAAATTATAAACACGCGATTAACTATCTCTATGATCCTCTATAACTGACATGAAACTTTGAGTTCGGCAGAATCAGTTTGGCACTAGTTTGAAAAAAATGTCTAGATTAATCCTGCGTTTATTTGAATTCAAAGTAAGCACTCTAGGTTAAGCTGTGACACTTTTTAAGGGAACACCCAAAATAGGGGCTGATGTATACATGACACCGTAGAAACTCAGCAAAATGACCAAATGGCATTCTGATATATTCAGCAGACCAAAGGAAGACTAGGGTAACAAAATATTACAAACTGGTTGTTCTTCTGAAGAAATTTGTACACGAAAAACGTCTCTGAAATAATGTTTGTATGTCTGACTGTATAAATTCAAAATAGCCATTGGAAAGCCTTCTTTTTATGATCAGTTTAAAATATCATCTAACATTATAAAAGAATGGGACATAGCATGAATATAATACGACAGTCTGCATGTCTGGTTATAAAACCAAATCATGGTTTATAGCTATGGTTTCCCTCTTTATTACACCACGGTGGGCCAGGCCTCAAAGACATCACTGACATAAAGCTTATAATCGGTTGGTCAGCGCCTGATAGTTGTCTAATGCTGGCCCACCGTGGCTCAACTGGGGTTTTCCTTTAGTTTGACAGTCTGTGAATTGGGAATCCTTTTCTTTGTTTCATCACAGTTTGTAAATATATTTAGTTGTTTCCCTGTGATGATACATTGGAAGGTTAGGAGGCTTCCATGCGAGCTAAACTAATTTTGTGTTTTACAAGAGCAAAATCTAGGGCGACGAATTGGCCAATAAAATTAATCTAAGCCCCCTGTGACTTCGGCTGTTCTAAGGCAGTTTATTCGTTGGTTATTGTTGCTCCCATTGATTGTGGGTTTTTTGTGTTGGTTTCTTGTTTTGTTGTATAGTACTTGGTGTCCTTTCTAGTTTTGCAATCATCCCGCATGAGAGAGAGAGAGAGAGAGAGAGAGAGAGAGAGAGAGAGAGAGAGAGAGAGAGAGAAAGTGCTTGATTTACTTATTGAGGTATTCTGAATTTCATGTTTATATTATCGTACTTTGCCTCTTCCTCACATTTCCGTGGATTGGTCTGTAGTGTGTGATTGTGACATCACTTACTATTTTATCTACTGAAGCCAGATGTATATCATGTGAAAACAGTCTGTATACCCATGTGCTTGCTTAGCCCTTGGAAAGCGTAGTGTGTGCGTTGAAACAATTTTACCTGCTCAAAAGCATTCAGATGCTGTATTTATGCTGCTAATAAATGTTAATTGTTGGCGTTTTAACATTTATCAGCAAGCTTTATTGTCAGAGGCTAGATCATATCGTTTTACACTGTTAACAAATAGAACGGGGTTTAATTTGCCATTTCACTTACTGATCAACAGCTAACCAGTCTAAAGCCACAGCGTCTGAAGGTGAAGGATGAGCCATCATTGCAACGTCAACGTCATCGAAGCATTTAGCGTTAACCATGTCAATTTTCCCGCCATCACCTTCCTCTGCAGGTGTACCCAAAATAGTTAACTGAAATGATACATCGAATAACACACAATGCATTTTTGGAGATCAAAAATTGGAAGACTTCGAAGCCCATACGCAACTGCTTTGCGTACAGATATAACTGTATACTTCTGTAGTCTTTAAATGGAAAAAAGTCAAAGTAAAAAGTAACAAGAAATATAATAGTTACGTGACGAAAAACCCCAAAGGAATTGGTCTAGCATAAGACACATTTGTGGAAAGTTATTTTTAATAAAGGAGATATGCTCCAGATACGAAAAACCAAGAAATAAGGTCAGAAGTCAATGTCAAAGTGACCCAAAATGGTATGCACTACTCAGCCATCCCAAGAGGAATCCACACATCAAATTCGGGATTCCTACCTAAAATAATATAAGCAATATGCTCCAGACACAATTATTCTAGAAACTATGTCATAGGTCAAGGTCACAGTGACCTGAATGGTTCGCAACATATCGCCATCCAAAGATGAATCCATACAAAAAATGGGATTCCTACCCCAAATTATATAGGAGATATGCCCCTGACACAATAATTCTAGAAAATAGGTCAATGTCACAGTGACCCCAAAACTGGTACTTGACACTCTGCCATCCCAAGATGCAACCACACACCAAATTTGGAATTCCTAGCTTAAATGATATAGGAGATATGCTCCGACATGATTATTCTAGAAATTAGGTCAGAGGTCAAGGTCACAGTAACCGAAAAATTTAACACAACATATCACCATCCAAAGATGCATCCATACACCAAATTTGGGATTCCCAACTTAAAGGATATAGAAGATATCCACCAGACCTGATGTCGATTCTAGAAACTAGGTCAGAGGTCAAGGTCACATTAACCCAAAATGAAACGGGACACTCTTCCATCCTAAGGTACATTCACACACCAAATTTTGAATTCCTACCTCAAAAGATATAGGAGATGTGCATGAGATTCAATGCCAATTCTACAAACTAGGTCAGAGGTCAAGGTCAAGGTCACAGCGACACTTTGTCATACCAAGATACATACAAACACCAAATTGGGATTCCTACCTCAAATAATATGAGAGATATGCTCCTGACACGAATATTCTAAAAACTAGATCAGAGGTCACAGTGACCCAAAAATGGTACGCGACACTCTGCCATTCCAAGATGCACCCACACCCCAAATTTTGGATTCCTATCTCAAATAATACAAGAGAAATGCCTCGATCACGATTATTCTAAAGAAATAGGTCAGAGGTCACGATACAGTGACCCAAAAATGGTATGCGACAATCCGCCATCCCAAGATGCATTCACACACCAAATTTGAAAATCCTACCTCAAAGAATATAGGAGATATGCACTAGACTCAATGCCGTTTCTAGAAACTAGGTTAGAGGTCAATGTCATAGCGACCCAAGGATGATACGCGACACTTTGCCATCCCAAGATGCATGCACACACCGAATTTGGGATTCCTACCTCAAATAATATAAGAGATATGACCCAGACATGAATATTCTAAAAACTAGGTCAGAGGTGAAAATGGCACGGCGACACTTCGTCATCCCAAGATGCATCCACACATCGAATTTGGGAATCCTACTTCTAAGAATATAGGAGATATGCACCGGACGCGAAGCGGGGCGGATGGACAGTGTGAAAAAAAGTCATTATCATTTTTTTTTATTATGCCCCAAATACAAGGGAACTTTGGTAAGCATTGCCTACCAAAGTTCCATTGCATTTGGGGCATAATAAAAAATGATAATAACTTTTATTATATCTTAATCATATAATACGTATGCATCTTCAATATAGTAAGAAAGCATGATTAAGCCAGCATATATGCGAGTTTGGCACCCAGCGTATTGCACGCAGCACCACAAAGTGTTGATACAATAATTGACGGTTCATTATTTCAAAAAATTAAATCCCACCTTTGATTGGATGACCCACGTACCAGGATAGAGATGAAGCGTACCTCGGCAGCGGTGTCAAAATGTCTGAAGACATTAGTTTTGAATGCACCATTTCAAATGAACATCTAATGCAATCTAAGTAATGGGCTGGAGTATAGATACTCTATGTTTCATCCGTATGACATTGCTATAAAATTATAATTAGCAGCCCCAATAAGGCATTAGTTACAACTTCAAAATCTACACATATATTAACGGGAACACGCTACTTGTAGCTCAGTTGGTAGAGTAACGGACAAAGAGGTCGTCGGTTCGAATGCGACCAGAGATGTGGTGTTATATCATTGAGTAAGACGTAAACGTAAAACCCATCCCAACATGACTGACAAGTGCTTTATTGAGATGTAAAGCATCGACTGAAATAAACACGCAATCCAATGCTCTACTAATGTAAATGAAATACACAATACCTTCCCCAATGGCTTTCCGTGAGCTTTAAAAGCTCCATGAATACCCAGCCCAGCTGCTATACCGACTTCAGCAACGAGGTTATGTCCGCATCCATGTCCGATCACTGGTAAGGCATCATATTCACATAGTACCGCTACATGTGGGCCATCCTCGTTGCTCCCTAAAACACTCCTAAATCCAGTATCTAGAATATAATTCCTCTCAACGTTCAATCCACGCTTCTCTAAGAAGTCTGTGAGAACACGATGGGCGTGCACTTCTTCGAAATTCTCTTCAGGGTGATTCCATATTTCTTGGCTTAATTCATTTAAATCAGTTGACGCTGAGTCTATCTCATCGCACGCTGATCTATATAAATGGTCCATCTCCTTGTATACCTTAATAACGGTTGATAACTATTCAAAATGTAGGCCAAGTGAAACGAAACTATTTTGATATGAAAGAGGCTATAGACATATTTTATCCTGGTTTATGGCTTGATAAGGAGTCCACTTACCCTTTATACACACCATAATTAAAAGTGGTACATCCACATATTATAGAGGAGTACACAAACATATATGTTATAAGCAAATGTGAACATCTTAAAGACAATAGTGGCGTTCCAAACGAAAGCTATCTCCGTCGAAATTTGTCACAATATCACTTGATACTTGATCAATCCTTTGAAGACCAGAAACCCCAACACGGATACTTTGGGAAACCGTGAAGACCCAGATGGTATGCCGTATGATGCACTCTTTGCTTAGACAAAGTCAATCTTCAGAGAAAAAACAACAATTTTTTTTTTGGAAAGTATATACAACGGGCAATTATTTGTATGTATCTTTATGGAAAATTCCTTTGGTTGCTAAACGGTTAAAACATGTTTCTTTTCGGCACTTGGTGTTTTAATTAGGTTTTGTATACCGTTCGCATGACACTCAAACTTCAATACTACAATACAAGAGTTTCATCCATCCTAGAGGAATGGTCTTAGGTTTGCATTAAAAAAGCTGTATTTTCTATACAGTGGATCGATAGTGTTCTCTGACACGGTTTTCTTAAATCCTTGTAACCATACTGAAATTTTAAATATATAGACCGTGGTGATTTCTTTTTCACTCAAAGAGATACTTGTTTAGCAAAACACCTTGTCAGAGCCACACACATGTGTGTTGAATTCGAGAGAAAAACATTAACTCACTCGAAAGTCTTAACTCCATTGGTACCAGGGTACCTGTTAGTTTGTGACGGTGTTAACCATTGTAGAAGGGTACATACAAACGAATTCTGACCTTGACTTGACTTCCAGAATTCTGGTGCTAATCGAGTTTTGGCCTCCTTGGACCTTCCTGGAACCAAAGCGATGGTCTGTCAGTCGAGTCAAGGTCGGAATAACAACGGCAAATTTATTTTAATAACAACAACAAAATTTTCTATTCTATCAGAAGCAATATTTTCATGTTGTATAACTCAAATAAAAGGGCACTGAACCTCTTGAATAGAATTGAATTGCGTCATATCTATATTACAGTCGACTCTATATGCAACTCTCGTTAACTCGAAGTCCATTGTTATGATGTATTCACTGAAAGTTCACAGTAGTTCGATCTTAAAGGAGTTCGGGAATTAATAATAATTGACCAAAAAGTGATTATTTTCCGCTATTTCCTCCTATAATATACGTGATGGATATGTAAGAGAACCGTCTCAAGTACCAACAACGCATATATTGATAAGGAATAAGAAATAAAATCAGAAATTCACTCTAGTGGGGATCCAATGTATAAGCAAGCAAAGAGCATAGATCCAGATGATATGGCTCATATGAGCCATCTCATCTGGATCTACACTATTTGTACAAACCTTTGTACAGGTCTACAGTGATGAAAAAAGGAAATCAAATTGAATACTCTAAAGTCTATACATATACAGTTTTTCCTTTGAAATGTTAGTACTTCTAGTTATCAGGAGTAGCCTGGCGGCAGATAAGTAAACCAGATGGGGAAGTAAATTTGATGATTCACTAAAACTGTCGTTGTAAGTAGTTACATATACTTTGATATTATGACAATATAATTATAATGAAAACTGTCACAGCCACCAATTCAGATCCTTCATTGCATAAAATCGATACAGTGCTATGAAAAAGAAGGACCAGTTCCCTATGAATGAGATGAACCTTAAATTCAGAAAAATCGTTTTATTTTCTAATCAATACAAAATTTTCGAAATCCGAAAATGTTATTCGAGGGCCTTAATGTTTACCTTCGAAACAGGTATACCTTATATAGTGTGCCCTGACACATAAACTGATTCTAGAATCTGTGTTGAATTTGAAAAATGCCATTTTCTTCATTACAAAACATTTTAAAATGTCAAGCAAAATATCCTTTAAAACCGATATCAGTGTCGAAAAGTTCAACGAGTGTCTCATTGAATAGCATAGCCCGACATTTTGCGCTCAGGACCATTTTAGAGTCTGCTTTGTGTACCAAAATAGGTAAAAAATACTGCCAAGCAAAATATTCAATATCAGTTTCGAAAAGTTCAACGAGTGTCATTGCCTGATTTCTAATTTTTGCTCTCAAAAAGTTTAAGACAACTGGTATATGCGATGAAGGAGCTGGATTGGTGGCCGTGGTTGTTCAGAAATAATTTGGACATCTTGATTATCCAATCAATCCCAAGTATTTTTCGACTTAAACAGTTTTCAGATCAAGCCAATCGTATTTGAGTCCTCAAGAGTAAAGTGAACATGACAAAGTTTAATCCGTCGGGCACTTAATGTTTTGTTTTATAGAACTCCTCTTTGATGTCTTGAAGAACACCTGGGTGTGTAAATATATCAAGCGCTGTCATCGCAAGAGCCTTTCCTGCTGCGAGGGTGTATGGCTGAGCTTTAGGGTCCCCTGAAACAAAAAACACACTTAATGTAGATTTATCTCACAATGGCTGCCTTTAAAATTATGAAAATACCACTGACCTACCCATGGGATAATGATATTCATAGCATATGCGTAAAGTTATACGCTAAACGTGTAAACTCTGCTATCAAGTGGGGTAAGAGTTCTATTCTTTGATCAGAGATTGTAGAAGGACCTTGATATTTTCACTTAAAGCTGCATACTCTGTAACTATGAACATTTTTCGAAAAAAAATATTTTCTTTTTAAACCATTTGTAAAAGTAGAATTAAGCTATGTTTTCACAATGAAAATGTTCAGAACAGCTGAAAACTGCATGGAAAAGTGAATTGTCTTATCAAATAGGTGTGTTTTTCTCTTGTTGGTAATTATTTGCGTCCCTCCAATAATTCTAGACCGTTGAATTTTAACATAAATGCAGTTGTTTTGATAGTGATAACTTGTTAAGATTTACGAAAATGGTAAAATGTTTACCTGAATTTGAGTATTTTTACCGTGTTCTTGAAAAATAAAAACATTATTTTTAAAATTAGAAGATCAAAAGTTACAGAGTATGCAGCTTTAATAAGAAGGAAATGTGTTTTATTTCAATACCAGAACATATTCTATGCTCACGCAACTAACAAAGTATGTGGATATTATTAGAGTGAGAAGGTTTGTTGGTAACTTAAGGTCAGTAAGTAAGTGGCATATGCGGATATGATTTTATTTCATATCTCTATAAAACCAATGCCATGTTCCTTACTGATAGCGAGTAGACAAACGGTAATCTGTTTGCATTTATTGATCCAGATAAAACTACAACAATAACAGCTCGAAATATTTATCAATCATCACTAGAGGAACGTTGTCCTCAAGTTGTTTAGCAGGAAAGTAAATGTAAGTTTACACCAAAAGGAGTGACAGCCCAGCTGCCACCACTTTTGGTGTTAACTTACACGTATGTTTTACAGTGCTGTGTGTGTGTGAGAGTACTGAAAGCTCTGATAAAACCGCGCCATTGCGCAGGAGCGTAAGCCTTCGCTGCTCGCATATGCGATAAATACTAAAATCTCATGAGCTGGCTCACATGAGTCTAACCTGCAGCAGCTGTGAAAGCTCTAGTGTGATTCACTTCCAAAGCACCAATATAAAACATAGGGTGTATGCTAGGTACAACGTATGAGACGTTTCCCATGTCAGTTGAAGCTGATGCCTCCCCTCCACCGCCTCCAGCTCCATGGGCATCAAAGTCTACCCCAACATGTGTAGCGTTTTTCTTATATAAATTTGCCATCGTGTAGTTGTTTATAACTTCAAAGTATGGTCGTCCTTCCCAGTCTATCTCAACCTGAAAATGAAATAAAAGTTTCCATCATGCTGGCATTGTCGCAGACAGGAAACACTCTAGCACGTACTAACTAGATGAGATTTTGTCAGGTCTCGCGAGAATGTCATGCTGGGCAAGACTACATGTATTAGTATCTGAGATTGTTCTGTATTGTGTGATTGTGGTAGTTTCTGATTATACTCACTTACTTTTTGGTCATACTGTCCCGAGATTATAACACTTTTTACGGTCAGATCACACGAGCATGACCATACATTTTACAATACAAACAATGCAGGAACGGAGTAAATGACAATGTCAAAAACTGCTGAGTATGAAAAAAAGTGTTATTATCTCGACAAACAATGGGAGGTACAATGAATCAACAACAACATAACCACCGCCTTGGAACGAGCAGAGATTATAAAAATGCCAATACATGTAGTGTCTATACACAGAAGATCACCACATCAATTCTAGGGCTACAAGTATACACATGTCTGTGTTTTAGACACAAGGAGTGTCCAGAATTTCATAGTAAAAAAGACAAATTATGTTAGTAAGCCAAATATTGCAGGTGACTTAAAATATTTTCACTTATGGTCTAATACCTTATTTGGGCAAGCAAATTATATAATTGTTTCATATGCACAAAATACTCCTTTAATCGCTGAAACTGACGTACCAAGATGATATACGAGGGGGGTTCAATATGTAATGAAAACCCATTCGTAACTCCATCCACAAACGCGTTAGGATCTTATGCCATATGCCAAACGAAAGCTCAAAGCATCGCCTTTATAATGGTGCAAGAAACATTATTTTATCTTTCTAAATTTAACAAGTTACAGACTTTTTAAAAAGCACACTAATATACACTGCATATATTTTCCTTCGAATTGTAAAGATTTATTTTAACAAAGGTAGAAAGGCATGCTGTATTTTCTAAAACAAACATTTAACATGCACAAATCACATATCCATAGTTTTCTGACTCATTTCCCCTTTATCTGCCATAAGGATACAAACTTTTGACTGGTACCGATTTCTCGTGCAAACGGTTTTATTACGTTACCCCCTCTTACGTTGACGTCGTTTAAAGCAATGGACGTAACACTAAAATACGCATGGTTCTTGAAAATCGGAAATGTGCCTTTGTACCAGGAAAGGACAATTTTGATTGCATCGAAGTTTCAATACACACAGTGCATAGGCAGCAGACCAGTTAAACTGTAACCAATATCTAGGGGTATCTCATCTGAGTGGTATACCATTTTTGTTTCCTATAATTTTTTTGTCTGAAATAAGCCAGCCAGAGTATGTACATGTTAATACGTGTAACAATGTCCAAATAATGCACTTGAATGCAAACATCGATGAAACGCGGTACTTTGTCTGATCCATTTCAGTATATACCAGACATGGCATTCTTTTAAGTGATTTTCTTATTTCAAATGGCGTTTTGGGGTACTTTATGGGTGAGATTAACTATGGAAATTTCAAAATCGGCTGTATTACTTGCAAATGAACATCAAAGCGACATGAAAAAATGTTACAAATGATTTTCGTATAATTTTTTGCTATGTATTCGTTAACGCAAAAACGACGCTGTCAATTGAATACCAGAAAATATAGCTTCATGGAGGATTATAACCAAAAAGGCAGCCTCAGTATTTCAAAGAATATAAAGCAGTACCAAAAAAAATCGCAGGTATAAATCACATATATATGGGTATTTACCACACAAAGAAGTAGTCTGAAAACATCCCTCGTTCATGTAGTTATCTGCTTTTGAAAACATTGTTTTATTTCATATCGCAGTGTACTTCAGCACCCTATCTTGAAAGCGGCTTGTGTAAATTTGATTAGGAGCTGGACAACTGCAATTGTACATTCATTTAGCCAAGAAACAGACCTTTTAATGAAAGTAATTATGAAGTGTGTAAATATAAAACTTTGGGATATACTGGTCTGTTTTCATTACATATTGAACGCCCCTCGTAATATGTGCCTCGTCGCGAGAACCTCTGATTTCGATGCAGCCAACCAACAAACGCGCAAGCCAGATTGCGAATCCACACAGTCTGATCAGCGCCTTTGTAAATCTAATTCCTTACAGAAAGTGTCTTAGCTAAACTTGCTTCATACACTATTTCATTGCTTAAGCTAAACATGCAACTTTTGATGTCTACTATCACTAAAAGAGGTCTTTGAGCTTTATCTCTGTTATACAGGTAGAAGACTGTGATTGTCAGATCTGACGATCTTTTATTCATGCTCAACTCAAATGAGCATGAAACTCATCATGCTCATAAATATTCAAATGCCAACAACTGTTGGCATTTCAACATTTATTAGCATGATAAATACAATTCATCATGCTCATATATGTTCTAATGCCATTTGGCACTGTTGGCATTTCAACATTTATTAGCATGATAAATACAATTCATCATGCTCATAAATGTTCAAATGCCATTTGGCACTGTTGGCATTTCAACATTTATTAGCACGATAAATACAACATCTGAGACTTCGAATGTTGAGTTGAGCATGAAAAAAGATTAATAACCTTGAGACCAGGACAAAAACTAATGGCGAATTGTACATCAAAACGTAGAGCGACTGTCGACTGGACCGATGTCATATGACATAAATTGGGTCTCGACGTGAGAAAACCTGTCTTGCTGGTTTACGAATAACAAAGGGGCAGACCAGCCTGCGCATCCGCGCAGTCTGATCAGCACCTGTTATTCGCTTATAAGAATGTATCATATCTAAACTTGCTACATGGGAATTTTCACTACACTAGCCAGTCTCTGTAGCTGAGCAGGCTAGTATGGGTATGACCTGGTTGGAAACCCCGAAGACAGGTTTTCTCGCGACGAGGCCCAATTGTTACCCTACCGTACATCCTGTGGCATCGGCAGCACTTCGGAAACACTGGTTAAGTTTCTGCATTAACACTTCTAGTTCATCTTTTGATGGAGTTCGTGCATAGTACTCAAGTTCTGTCAGCTCTGGGATAATGTTGGGTTTGGCACCACCGTTTTTAATTACTCCTGAAATGAGCAAATATTTCAAATGCGTCATACAGTTACAATTCCATCAAATTGTATTGTATAATACATTAACAGCATAATCAAATGGTAACGTCTAATGCAATTACACTGTCATTAAATCTTTAGGTATAATGCACAAAACCTAGCAATAAAATCACAAAATAATGTATAAACACCAAAGTCAAATGCCAATGTAAAATGCTCTAACAGTATCAGCAAATGTAACGTATAAGCATGTACACTGATTGTGCCATCAAATGGCTATGTAATATACGCTTACAGTACCATCAAATGGAACTGTATTATAATAATTCACTTTTATAAAACAGAATGGATGGGTATAAAACCTTTAGTTTCTAATATCTCCTGAAATACCACAATAATACAAATGATGCGTTCTTTTGAGGTTAACATCAGAATTTGTTTACCCGAGAAAGTGATGTCCACCAAGGCAAATTCCTGACATCACTTTAGAAGGTTGACAAATCGTGATACATGTATAAGCCAAAAACGAATGCATCAATGGTTTTGTTATATGACTGTTTGGCTGTATTTTTAGAACAAATTTTAGCTGTGGACAAGTAGACATGACTTTTGGCAAGGCGGCCTGACAGCTAAAATAGTTTTGGAATTCCTGACATCAGATCTAAAATTAGCTGTGGACAGGTAGTCAAGACTTTTGTCAAGGCTGTCTGGCAGTTAAATAGTTTTAGTTTAAACATATTTAATTGCATAAAACACACGAGTAAACAAAGTATATAAAAATACAATGGATTAGAACGAAAGCAACGCTTATATAGTTCTTTTCCACGCGATAGTACATTTGAAATATTTGAGCGGAAGTTGAATATTAATTGAGCAAGTCGAGAGGTCTATATATGCTTTTAAAAACAAGACTGACTATGTACAGATACAGATAAATCAAATATACAGTAATGGTAAAAAGAAAAACATAACAACAGTATAGTAAAGACTAGAACTATAATTAAATGGGGACAGGGAGGATGGGGTATAAGAGTAAACACCACAGACAATCAGAAAAGGTACATTTATAAGTACATATGTTCATATTTATCGACTTATAGTGAAACTTGATTAGGTGAAACGTTTGGCTTGTGTATATAAATAGTTTGGGGATGCCTGACATCAGGTTTTTCACATACCAGAGAGCTAAATTTAGCAAGCACGAAAATGTTAAATTAAAATTAGCTGTGGACAGATAGGCATGACTTTTGTCAAGGCTGTCTGACAGCTATAATACTAGTAGTTTTGGGATTCCTGATATAATTTTTTTTCACATACGAGAGAGCTAAACTTAGTTAGCACAATCAATCATGAGCTTTTGTTAAAAGCTATTGTAGGCAGTTCAGCCCCCCCCCGGGTTCAGCCAATGTGAGAAGGATTACCTGGCTGTCATATAACTTTAAGTCGTGTTTGCTTATTATGCAAACACGACTTATAGTTTTATGACTGCCAGTAAGTTATTACATGGCCCCTTCCAATGGTGACAACAGAAACAAAGTGGTACCGCAACTACAGACAAGCCATGCTTAAAGAGTGAAGGAACGATACTCATCGAGGGCTTTGGTGAATTCCTCTAAATTTTACCGTGCACTCTCCATGTAGGTTTTAATTGTTGTCGCATGCACGACACGTTCTGGTAACACAAAACTGCTGCATCGAGTGCGTTGACACCGTCCCAGGGAAAGGCACTGGCGTGCGCGGCTTTACCATGGAACTTCACTCTTATTCTGCAATAGAAAACGTTAGGTCTTTCTGAATTAATTTTCCATAGCCGATTTGCAAAATTTAATGAGATGAGTGATGTTCATGCGAGTATGAATGACATAGGTTTAGTTCGGGTGTCACGTTCACTCATGGCGTTTAAACACTTTCATGAACCTCCGATAAACGAAATTCATCTCTTGTACACTAAGGCTAGGCAAATGTCCACTTGTACTTTATTGATTTTCTTGGACTATGAAAATTCTATTGGCAGCTAATACGCAAGCTGATCTGTGATTTTGTAATCTTTATACAATAACAAAAAAAGTTTTATCATGGCGTTGTTCATATGATGTGGGCCTTCGGTACTTATCGCATATGAGAGGAGCTAAGGCTCAGACAAGGCTACGCAGAACCACAGTATCACCAGAGCCTTGGCTGTAAGTCTGAGAGTTAAGAAGGATGAATTAAGGTCCAATGTTTATCAAAACAGTGATTTTACACACGCAACATGTCTCTTAAACATGTACAGTACTAGTTTAGCTCCAATGGGTCGAACACGGTTTATTCGTTTACCAAGGTAGAGTCCCTAGAAATGTTTTGATAGCTCCAGATATCCATATACGTATGTGAGTTTGTTTAGATTGGTTTGTCTGCTTTCATCTTTAAAATGCATATTATGTGTAATCATAAGAATCGTCTCAGAGAGACGATTCTAATGATAACACACAACACACTATTATTTTATGAAGGACTAAAATATTATCCTCATATGTCCCCAGATCTGGTATTATAATTTACTCTCAGAAGTTCGAATTCCTCCTATATCTGATATATTTTATGATACCAAAAGTGTTCGAGCCATTGAAGTAAAGCTGTATATTAAAGTCTGACCCATATTATTTTTTCAATGTTGAAACATGTTTTTAAGTATCTCACGTGTCCCTGGTGAGCCATTCTAAAGCTTCAGCGTCAATTGGACTAGGATGCACCATCATAGCAACGTCAACATCGTCAAAACAATTGGCATTGATCATGTCTATTTTTCCACCTCCGCCCTCTTCTGCCGGGGTCCCCATGATAGTTAACTGAAAATAGGTAAACGGAAAAACACCTTCTTGCTTAACATGTTCTCAAGGATGGTCGTTAAGAAAAGTGTTGCTACATCCATAAATATAAAAATGAGCTTAAAATTTCGGATATTTTTTCACATTTATCCAAATAGACAACATATGTTTGGGTTAAAAAAAAGAAACATATTTTATCAGCACCCCCTTTAATCTGGTGGCTTGTACACCCCCTGACTATCATGTGCTGGTCAAAATTGATCTACAGGTTGACAGGAGACGCAAATGTTTGCAGAAGTTAATATTCCTAACTTTATTCACTCAAAAATAGTAAGTGAGTATGACCAGGAAATACCACAATCACAAACCGCAGACAACCCCATGGCACCGCGAGGAAGAGCCGCTCAACCATCACGAGACACCGGGAAGACAAATTAAGCAAAGCAAACAGCTCTCTCTTCCCCATCAAGATGATTGCAATACTAGAATGGACATAAAGTAACGTACAACAAAACATAGAACAATTACAGACTCCCACAATGGGAGTAACAATAAACAAACAAGTCAACAACAACAGAACCCCCGCCTTAGAACGGACAGCAGCCCAAACCACCGGGGGGGGGGGGCTTAAATGCATTTTACTGGTATCAAATGTTCGCCCTAGATTCTGCTGTTGTTGAAGCACAAGAAATGTTCAGCTCGCATGGAGGTCATCTAACTAATGCAATGTATCATCGTGGAGAAATTTGTTAATTCTCAATTCTGATAAACTTTACCCATGGAACGGTAATCACCGCTTAAGCAGACAAATTATGACATATTTCTTCATGGTTTGACTTGACAATTGTCTGTAAGCAAAAATAGAAGGAAAATGTGTTTTCGTCGTTTATTGTGTGTTAGAATCGAATAGATCAGCCCTTAGCTAGTTTGTGAATTGTTGAGTAATAATTCACTGTTAGTCGGTTAGTTGTACGAATATTAATCGCTCGCGCTGCGCACTCGGGAACTTTTTTAGAATACAATTAAAATGACCGTTAGCATTACATTTTCGTAACATAAATTAAAGCTGCTATTCAAGTGTTGCGTTTTTAAAGGCCGACAGTACTGGTATATATGTATGCTCATGCTGTTGAATAAATTATTCATCACCGATGATGATGATGCAATTAATGCTCTAATTATCTGTTAAGGCAAGTTGCATTAAGCGTTTGCCATGACCATGGCTAATTCATTGATATCAAATCAACCACACAGTGGACCACAATCACGGATCAAAGACCAGCATACACCACCAAGACTTATTGACCCTTTTTATACTCATGATACTGGAAACCCCTAAACGGGTACTTTGGTAAACAGTGAAGACCCAGATGATATGCAGCATAATGCTGCATTTCATCAGGGTCTGCACTGTTTGCTAATATTAAAACAATCTTTAGGGGCACAAATACATCAACATTTAGAAAATTCTACTTGAGACCCTTTAAACAACACAATGGGCTGTCCCATACTTATTGTAGCTGTCCATCTGAATACAAAAGCGTTACTGTCAGAAACACTGCAAATGACAAATCTAATAGCCTGAATATCACAAGTATTTATCCTCCCTATCGTCCCACTCCTCAGCGAGAAGATGGTAAAACTATAGAAAGACCACAAAGTACTTAATCTCAAACTAAGGGCTAAAGTTATTAAAATGTAACCTATACTCGTTTCTCCCTCCGTTCATCCGGTTGTCCGTCCAGTTGCGGTTGGAGTTTCTCCCGTTTGATCCTTTATTCAGTATTTAGAGTCATTTTAGCTCTGCAATCATCTCACTGAGGAAGAGATATTTGATTGCTAAATACTTTGATTATTACATGTATATACAATGTACTAGCCAAAGCCACTGCACTTTATTAATTTTCTTCAAAACGTAGAATGACATGACTACCCTTTTTGCATCTCGAAATAGCCAAAGTTGTATTTTACCTAGACAGCAAAGATATTGACAAACGTCCATCAATACATGCAAAATGTCTTTTTGAAAAGTATCCCTATTTTCAAAATTCGTATTTTGTCACAATTTGTATGACATGGCTTTTTTTTAAATAAACCATAGTTTAACGTTTTCATTTCAGTAGCCAAACTCATATTGAACACTTTTAAAGTGCCGAAATGAACGGTCCTTCTTCATGAGAATCGTCGCTATTGGCCAATATGTCGAATATTACCCAACCATCCAATACAAATTCTTGTCAATTTTGAAAATGAGGGAACCTGTTTTCGCTATTTGAAGCCTCCTGGATACAGTTTTGTGAATTATTCTTAGCTGTTTTGTGGTAGCCTTTACTGATATGCTAAATTTGCTAATGCAAATGAAGTTTATTTAGTGCTTATAGCTTTAAATGAAATCGATAAGAACATACGTGGTCTATTAGAACTTTTGACTGGTATATGCTGCCTCTGTTGTGTGACTAATAGTATTCTGTGCCTCTTCCTCATTTCCTGGTCATATCATTTACTTTTTCCACTTACACAGTGCCGGCTGCCACAGTTTCTCGCATAAACATTACATTTATAAAAAAACATGCTTGCAAATTTGTGAAGTGAGTTTCAACATGGTATAACATTTGGAGCAGTTTGATCTAGGTCTACACTATTTGCTACTAAAAAAAAGTTAGTGAGTATGATTAGGAAATGCCACAATCACAAACTTCAGACAAACCCATGGCATCGTGAGGAAGAGCCACACAACAATTACGAGACACCAGGAAGACAAACAAAGCAAAGCAACCAGCTCTCTCTTCCCCATCGAGATGATTGCAAAACTAGTATGGACACAAAGTAACGCACAAAAAAATTCAGAACAATTACAGAATCTCACGATGGGAGTAACAATCAACAATGAATCAACAACAACAGAACAACCGCCTTAGACTTCCATAGGTAACCTATAAACAACATACGACAAAATATGCCATGACAAAAAAAGAAAGTGAGTATGATCGGGAATTACCACAATCACACACCGCAGACCGACCCACGGCACCGTGAGGAAGAGTCACAGAACATATACAGCAACAAGACAACTTTAACAGTAACTTTTCAAATGATGCCAGCACCACAACGTGTATCTAGCAGTTGGAAGCGGTACAACGCAGACCCGGATGCGTCAAAGGTGACTACAAGCAGCATCCAAAGATGAAAAAAGCTCTTGCCTGGCAATCTCTCTAACAGCAGCGATACGACGCGAAAAAAGCTATCAAAGTTCTTCTGACAGCTTGCCTGGACTCTCCTCGACGAAAATTCCTGGATCCGTGCATGCCTTGTACATAGCTCAAGTACGACAATGCTGGAGAGTTGACCCAATATTTTACTCTTTAATTGATGAAGATAGATAGATAGATAGATAGATAGATAGATAGATAGATAGATAGATAGATAGATAGATAGATAGATAGATAGATAATTAGATAGATAGATAGATAGATAGATAGATAGATGGATGGATGGATGGATGGATGGATGAGTGCGTGGGTTGGTGGTTTGGTAGGTAGGTAGGGCTGGGGTAAATAGTTTGTCCCAATGATGGACGGCTTTCATGAAACCGTCAACTGAATCATGATAGGCCCGCACAATATTATCGTCCAAATTGTTCCAGTTGTTGATAGTCCTGGAAAAGAAGGAATTCTTGTAAATTTCAGAGTTACACTGTAAAGTCTTACACCATTTACTATGATTGGTAGATTGTTTGTCATTGGTGTTACTTGTGACACAGTCTCTATATTATTTAGGTTTAATGAGGCGTTTTCCCCCGGAAAGGGGTCAAATTGTCATGAGACTGCATTGCTGGCACCAGCTTCTCTGCCACCTTGAAGAATTAACATTAAGGTGAAGATTTATTTAGGTATTAAGATCAACATACAAAAAAGAATGTTAGTCTATTAAACCTTCCTCGAATTGTATATTGCTTCGAGATCCTTCCTTCTATCCTTGAGTGGCGGTAGGTTCAGCTCTGCTAGCATCTGGGAGACACAATACTGATCCCTTGAATGTAGTTTCCGGAAATAAATTTGGCAGCCTGACGTTGTACCTTCTCAGTAAAGATCCCAGACAATGGAACTGTATTCCATATGTAGTATACCTGACTAGTTACATGTAGACAGCTCATCTAGAATCTTGTGGGTAATGCTTCGGATTTCTCTTCAAGAATCACAGATCAGATCAAGAGTATAAACGGATGTATGGGTTGGAGAGAGAGAGAGAGAGAGAGAGAGAGAGAGAGAGAGAGAGAGAGAGAGAGAGAGAGAGAGAGATCTATTCCCGTCTCCTCTGGTGTCCCGCAAGGCTCTGTTCTCAGACCCATATCTATTTCAAGCTTACATTAATGACCTCCCTGAGCTGGTCAGATCAAGAGTCAGACTGTTTGCAGACGACACAGCTTTGTATTTATGTATCAGCAACTTGTCAGAAGCAAACACATTACAAGAAGACCTCTGTAAACTGGAGCTATGGGAAGAGGCCTGGGACATGAACTTTAATCCCACTAAATGTCAGGCTTTACATGTCACCAGGCTTAAGACCCCCATTCCCCTTTTTCTTTCTCTTTATACTACCAGACCCTCTTTCGAGTATTATTCGCAGGTGTACTTTGTACACTACGGGTTGCAGGATGAAAGCCTACCAGTAACAATAATCTAAATTACCGTAGGGTTCTTTAACCTGCACAGGGGGTGACTTCCCTGCACAGGGGCATCCAGTAAACGTCCCGATCCGAAGGACGATGCACTAATCTAGCATCATCCTTGCAAATGACACTAGAGAAAGCGTGTTCCGACACCAAAATTTTTCTCGCCGCGAGCGGGAATCGAAACTGGGACCTCTAGCACCAGAGGCAAGTGCCTAACCACTGAGCTACCACACTTTCATTCCCTCCAAATACTTTCTTCACAGCATAGAACTTGAAAGCGTATCTGCAGCTAAGAACCTAGGGGTCACCATTTCGGACGGCCTTAGCTGGGGAACACATATAGCCAACATTACAAAAAGGTAAACCAAACATTAGGCTTTCTTAAGAGGAACATCTACCACACAAACAAGAACTAAAATCCACAGCATACAAAACCCTCATTAGACCGCAGTTGGAATACACTTCCACTGTTTGGTCTCCACACACTGCTGCAGGCACATACAAAATCGAGTAGGTCCAACACAGGGCTGCCCGGTGGACCTGTCGTGACTACCGGCAAACCTTAAGTGTGACCAAAATGCTCGAAAACCTACACTGGCGTCCACTAGACCATAGACAGTCGCCTTGTAATAATGTACAAGGTCACATATGACTTTGTTGCAATCCCAGCATCTGAGTATCTAATACCTAATCGCAGGCAGTCTAAATCCATCCACCCTCTGGCATACCAGCAGATCCCCACCTCTACAAACTGCTATAAATACAGCTTTCCCCCAGAACTATTATACACTGGAATGCCCTCCCAACCTGCATTGTCCTGCTCCCCACCTTGGCACAGTTAAGTCATGCTGTGTACCAGCAGGTACATGTGTCCCCCTAAATCACCATATTCTGTTTTTTTTTTAAAAACTAAACTGACCCTCTTTTTCGCACTGTACGAACTCATCCCACCAACTTTATCTATCTTTTATTTCAGCTACCCCCCCCCCCTTAGCACTTGGTATACGGAATACCCTCCTTAAATCCTCAATAGAGGTTTTAGAAGTATTGAGAGAGAGAGAGAGAGAGAGAGAGAGAGAGAGAGAGAGAGAGAGAGAGAGAGAGAGAGAGAGAGAGAGAGAGAGAGAGACAGACAGACAGACAGACAGACAGACAGACAGACAGACAGACAGAGAGGTAAGTAGGTAGATAGGTAGGTTGTGAGCGGCGGAACACTAGACTGATGTGCACGACTGATGGACAAAGAGTGTATTTTTTAAAGCGACTGGAAGGTCAAGGTCGATTAAAACCGGAAGTGTGAGAAAAAATGAAAAATGAATGGATTCTGAAGAATCTTTAAAACATTTTACAGTTTTAAGTGTCTTTTGAAATAAGGTATTGACAGGTTTGCACACAAAGTGCTATGCATTGGTCATGGTTTGTAATGACAATAGATAGACACACGATCATCTCTGCATTTAATTTTCAATTTGCATTTTAATGGTTTTTCGAAGAACTTCATTTAAAACGCCCCTAAAATGACCCTATTCTGATGGCCTGAATGGACAGTTACACATATTCTTTCTCAACAGAATCATCCCTGCTTGCCTTTAGAATCGCATGTGTACACTTCTCAATGAACGTGGATACTTGAATACCCTTAGCAGTTTTGGCTGTGGGTTGTTACTAGGCACTCCATATTTCTGTATAAAGCCTAAGGTCATATAAACACACTGGTATCCTCTTGAGGTCAGGTATTGTCAACACTTGTATTATCTCGCGGTATTTGGTGATGCGCGTATTGTAACTATTGGCACAAAGGTCGAGTGGCGAAACGTTTAGTTTCAGCCACAAAAGTCTCTAATTCTGACAATATTAATGTTCTCCACTCTTTGTAGTCATCGTCTGTCTTGACATCTAACAGTAAATTCAAGTTCAAATGAGTGATACCACAGGGTTCGAACAATTTCCTCCTCAATTTTTCTCTGATTTTCGTTGATATTAGAGACGTGACCAAGTTACAGGCGATATGGTTTAGGTGTGTCAGTCAGATTTCTTTTTTTTTTTTTTTTAATGATGTTCACTATAGAGATGCCAACCATTCCGAGTTTTGCGAAATCATACGGATTTTCAAGGCCAATTTCCACATTACGATTTTGGACGTCAAAATTGCGTCAATTAAAAATTTTTCAAATGGTACCAGATAAAATAATGGGGGTTACTCCTACCTCTACATCCGTGATACCTGATCATCGTTATGATACCTACTCACCGGTAGTAAAATATAATACAGACTGTGTGTAATTTGGAAAAACATTACTTTAATAGGTAAAAAGTTGGCGAGTCAGAGAACCTGCCTGTGATACAAAACAAAATAGATTCCTTGGCAAAAAATGTCCCGTGGATGCTGAAATGCATCAGATTAAGCAAATTTTTGGCACTTACTGCCGAAAATTATTATGCATGAAGTTGAAGTAAAGCTCTCAGCCATGCATTTGGGAGGGTGGAAGAGGGTACTGTATTAGGCGATATTGAAGCTCGTCTTAAAAGAAACTTAGTGTGAGTGCATTTTGTACTTTTATGATGAAATATGCCGCTTTGCGGAAAATGTCCCCAGATTCCTGAAAAAATGCTTTTCATATTCCTGAAGAGCGCCATTTAGAGTTGGCATCTCTGTCAATACCATTTTTTCTTTGTGAGGGGAAATGAGTGCTGTAGGCACGACTGAGTGCTGTAGGCACGACAGAGTGCTGAAAGCACAAGCGGGGTGAGTTTTTAAGGTGGCACTGGGTCCTCCTCTAGTTGCAGAACTGCGACTTTAAATTTGTTTATCTTTGACTTTATTTAAAGTCGCAGGTAATTGCCTCGTTTATTCAATCGCTTACAAATTGTTTTTGTTTTTTTTTTCCGTGTCACTGGCATCAGTAAAGGTCAACTTCCGGCGGTCTAACCTTAAGTCCGAATGGAAACACTTTTCGCGAAAAAAATCGTTTTCGCGAAAACTTTCATAGGCTGAAATTTCTTGTGTGCAGAATTTTCAACATATCATAAAAAGCTGTCAACGTTTTTTGTCCTCATTTATTTTACAGAAGTCCAATGGTTATTCCAAAGAAAACTAATTTTCCAAGGTTCAATAGTGGGGTCCAACATTTTCCAGGGGAGGGACCTGGAGGGTAATCCAACTTTTTCGAGGTGGTGGGGGGGGGGGGGGGGGGTAGGGTCCAATTGGCAATACCTATAGAAACTCTTTCTTTCTTCCATTACGTCTTAACCCCCTTGGGGACATCAGACGGGTATTCGGGAATACCAAGTTCTGAGGGGGTTAGTTGAAACAAAGTGATAGAAAAGGTGGTAAGATGAGTTTGTACAGTGCAAGAAGGAGTGTTAGTTTAGATAAAACCAGGGGTTGGTATTTAGGGGACATATGGATCACTCGGCAGACAGCACTGCTAAACTTTGCCAGGTCGGGAAGGGTACGTATGTTGGCAGGGAGGGCATTCCAATGGATGATAGTTCTGGGAAAGAATGTGAACCTGTAATAGTCTTTGAGAGTCTGGATATGTCTGTATGCCAGTGAAGGAATGTGTCTTGATGCTCTGGTGTTTTGAACAAGATAAAGTGATGCAGGGATAACTACGCAGTCGTATGTGACCTTATACATTATCATGAGTCAGCTATCAATGCAACGTTGGTCTAAGGGGCCCCAGTTAAGGTCCTTCAGCATAGCAGTGACACTAGAGGTGTATTTGCAGTCTCTTGTAGCCCACCTTGCAGCCCTTCTTTGGACTGCTTCCACTTTATTTACATCTGTAGTGGTTTAAGAATACCATACTGTTGAAGTGTACTCCAACTGAGGCCTTACAAGAGTTTTGTAAGCGACTGATTTTAGGGCCTTGTTATGGACCAAGATATTTCTTTTAAGGAAGCCAAAAGTTTGGTTTGCCTTTCTTGAGGTAATATCGATATGTTTGGTCAATGAGAGGTCGTCTTCAATTGTGACCCCTAAGTATTTTGCTGTGGAAACACTTTCCATTTCTACATTATGTAGAATGTACTTAGTGTTTAAGGGTTTTGCCCTTTTTGTGATTTGGAGGACCTGGCGTTTAGAAGGGTTAAATTGCATATCCCACATCTTTTCCCATTGTTCGAGGCATGCTAGGTCTGTTTGTAGACCTCGCTTTCTGTAGTTGAGCTGATTGAAAGGTACAAAGCGATGTCATCTGCAAAAAGTCTTACTCTTGATTTGACCTGCTCAGGCAGGTCATTTATGTATGCAGGGAAGAGAATTGGGCCAAGAACTGAGCCCTGCGGGACGCCAGAGGAGATTGAGATTTTATCTGAATTTATTCCATTAATTACAGCTGCCTGTTTTCGATTGTCCAAAAAGTCTTTTATCTTAAGAGTGTCTCTTCTGATACCATAATGGTGTAGTTTAAGGAGGATTCTTTCATGGGCAACTTTATCAAAAGCTTTACTAAAGTCCAGAAGAATTAGACCAGTCTGCTTGCCAATCTGCATGTTTTCATATAGTTCATCAATTTACATTATAAGTTGTGTCTCGCAAGATTTCTTTTCTAAAAAGCCATGCTGCATTTCATAAAATATGTCCAGTTCAGTAAAGTGTTTAGCCAGGCTAGAAGCAACACTATGCTCAAAAATTTTACACAGGACACAAGTCTGTGAGATTGGCCTGTAGTTGGATGGCTCAGATTCTTCGCCTTTTTTTTGTAAATTGGGGAAACATTTGCTTCTTTCCAAATGTCTGATATTTTTCAAGCATCAATTGATCTCTGGAAAATAAGCTGCAGGATGGGCGTTAATTCCTTATGTAATGTTTGTTGGACAATGGGTTTGAATTTGTCTGGTCCTGCAGCCTTGCGTGGGTTCAAGCATACAAATAGCATGTCAATGCCTCCAGCAGATATGCTTATATCAGGCATTTTTGGGTGGAAACTGGGCTGGAATGGTAGGTTGGCCCCAGCACCATGACATTACCTATATAACTTGTGCTTTTTGCAGGGTTGGGGGTTCGAATGATCTGCCCCTTTTGAGACTGACGCTACTCTAACTTAATTACTTTATGAAAGTGGAATCCATTTTCAATATAACATGCTTCAATGATGTAAAAGTTTGGGTAGAACAATCAGTTTTTCTAATTAATATTCTGATTTATATGTACATTTATATATTATATACATGTATATATAAATCAGAAACGTTTAATAAAATATAAAACAAATCAATAAACACAGGACTCTTACCAGAAAAAGCAAGATACACAAGGTTAGGATAGACTAAAAAGCCCTTCAAATTTGCTTAATGTGATGCTAATTTCATCCTCTCAACAGGCCAAATTTTAAGGCCCATCTCTGTGAAAGCTGCAGCACACAGCACACCACCCTACCACCCTTGAAAAAAGGACATTTTATGAAATGTATTGTTTCACGAAAAGATAAGATATTAAACACTCAGAAATTCAAACTGTTTCTAGATTTAGCCTCTATAGTTGTAATTTGCTGTTGATAACCTGTTCACAGTTTGTAAGGTGAAACTTTTTATTACATTTCAATGAGTGAGATTATGTGTGAGGCATTTTCTGGTCATTTATAATTGACCAGCTTTACTTTTTCCATTATCTTCTGGACTCACTCTCATTCACATCAGACCATGATCAAGCTTCTTCAATAGAACGTTTAGAAACATGCAGTTTGACCGTTTTGTTCCTGATATTTTAATCATTGCTGCAGACACACTTAACCATATTTAATGTACTGTGGTCACAAACTGTTATAACTGATTAAAACTGCAAATATTGCGCCATTCACTTAACTAGTGGTGTCTCACTATGATTTGCAGCCGGTACAAAAAGAGTCTAAAACCACAATGGAAATAAGAGAAACCACTTTCTCTTTTTGGTGTTATCCTTGATATTGGTTAGCAAGCCATGGAACATTGCAATTTGTGTATTTTAAATGTATATTTTATGTGTATATTTAACATCACTTTGTGCTGTTTTATTTAATTGCTAAGCTGTGATACTGGAATAAATAAATCAATCAAATTGAGCATTAGCTGTTGAGCCTGTACAGGCTTGTTCCCTTAAACAACAACATATGACACGTGCATACGCTGTACTCTATGGGATTGCAGGATAAAGTAACAATTTCTAAATTAGCGTATGGTTCTTTAATATAATAAACAGGGGGTGGTGGCCTTCCCTGCATAGGTTACTTCCTTCCCTGCACAAGTAACTTCCAGTTAACATTATTATCTGATTGCAATTGTTGGCCCACTGAGCAATGAATCAAAAACGACAGAGCCAGCACCTTGGCATGGAAAACAACCATATGCATTGGATAGATAGACAGAGAGATAGGGTATGGTGGTTGATAGTTATCGAAGGTACAAGGGTGGGAAGGAGGTTGGGAAGGAGGGTGGTAGTGATATTTTATCTGCGCATCCTGCATCTTTTACTCATAATTTTGTCTCTGGGATGCAAATTTTTTATTTCAGCAAGTCCAAGGGTGCAATGGTATTGCAAACTTATAATGAAAAAATAGTGTTCTGGACACATAAGTTTGCAGCTGGGACTCATTGATATAAGAAACAGCGAGTCCCAGGACCCATAAGCCCAAAATTGTAAATGAATCACTGTGGTGGTATTCAGCGGTTGGTAGGGGAATAGGGGACAGGCACGCAAAGGCAGGTAGGTAGGTTAACACCATGACAGATGATAATTCCCATCATATAAGTTGGTCTTAACACACACGAATTACTTTGACTAATGTTCTTAAGCTGGTAATAAGTAGTTATTGCTTGTATGATATGATTAGCTGGATGTCTAGTTACAACGTGACAGGTATATTCTGCCCAGACAATTTGGGCCAACAGAAGTCAAAAAGGGCCATTAAAAGGTTTATCCGTTAATCAAGGTCGTCAGGATGGTAATAAATGGTAAGAAATGGTGAGAAGAAATGCTATTAACATGAATAATCGACTTACGGTTGAAATTGAAACCTTATTAAAGATGAAATATGTCTTAAAAAGTAGGTCGGTGACCTCTCTTTTCAGTGAACTGCTTCAATCTGTAATTCCCTTTTGTATGATGAACACCTACTATAAAAGTAATAAAGATGGCAAAGATCAGGAATCGCTACAATCAAGCACCACACCTGACCCAGGATACCAATGGGAAAACGACAACGTCACAACTAGACATCACAAACGAGAGCCAAGAGGTCAGTCCTTTCCCAGCAGGTGACCACAAGGCATTAACAAACAGACTTGCATGAAAGTAAAACAAAACAAGACAGAAATAACCTAAATGATCCACAAAAGAAGCACCGCCTTGGAACGGTCAGTAAAATTATTTTACTGTAGGGCTTAAACTGGTTAAATGGTGCACCAGCCTCACCCTTAGTTTCAGATGTGGATCAACACACATAGATGTTTGGTTTGCATGAAAGACCCCTAACTTATCAATGCACCATCTCCTAGAACATATGAAAAGAAGATAAAGCAAAGATTAGGACTGAAACAGTAAACAAAACTGAATACCGGAGCAAAAGAAATCCAACAGGTAAACCCTGGTGGGCCTGACAACAATTATTCTATTCTATTCTACAATGTGTGTTCCCTTCAGCTTATAGACATACCTAAAATAATTATCACGTGGGAGCCGGATTGAAAAGGTAAATAAACAAGCAAATGATTTTAATTTTACAGTTCTAATTAATTAACAACGACCCGTCAGTGACAAAATTTAGAAGTAATATTCAGAAAACACATTTAGTTCACAGAAGCAATAAGGCTTGAGAGATAAAAACAATTGGAATTATGGTTTTGGACCAAATTTGGAGCGGTTTGCATCCATGCAAACATTGGGATTCAGTTAGCCAGCCTAAACTTCAGGGCTGTAAATGATAACATAAAATAAAAATCCATCATACAGCCCTGAATTCAGTGCTAGGTCCTCCTCCAGAAATCTTATAAATCGACATTGCAGGAGATTCTGAGAATCTGACTCAGTTCTGGACATTTTTAGGTCTTGGCCTTTTTTAGGTCTTGGCTTCTTACTCAGTTCTGGACATTTTTTTAGGTCTATTTGTCACTGATTTTTATCATTGAATTAAAATTGAATCCCAATCAATTAAAATGGAAGGAGTAGAGCTGCAACGATACACTCAAGCCTTGATTTGATACCAATCTGGATGCAGACCTCTTAGAATTGCTTGAATCTTCATGCATTTCTTATGACGAATTCTTTTCAACACATTCTCGGGACCGCAATTCTGGTTTATTAAACCTTGGGACAGAAATAGAGCGCATGCGATATCTAAGATAAATATTAACAGGCATTATGATTGGCTGTGTATAAAAACTTTAAAGCTTGCCCAATAGAATATAACCTGACTCAAAGCAGTTGGTTTGTTTAAGCGTCATTGGAGGCTGCATTTTTCTGCAACTAAATTGAACTGAAGACATTGATTCAAACCAAAAAAGTGTCATTAGACATTGATGCATCGCAGTGAATCATTTTACCACTAACGAGGAGGGGGATTTTTTTTCAAGATGGGTAGGAAATACATACATTTCATGGAGGAAGATACAAAATATCACCGGACATTTTGGCCATAGAAATCCTGTGGTGGGACGTTTCATAGACAGTACCTTAATTAGTAAACGTAATACTATTTGCGTATTTACTTAAATAAATTTAAAAAAAGCAATCCAAATTGATCTGGTAGGGTGACCAAAAGCAAAAGAAATTCACTTTACCCAATATAATCACATAGTCTTGAGTACCAAATTTTATCATTTTGACGTCCGCAGTTCAGTTTTAACTCAGAGTGGCTAAATGTACACAGCCAACTGACTGGTTTTTAGCATAAATCAGGGATACAGACTAACCTTTTTTCGCCAGGAGCAAGCTTGGCCCCTAAAACAAAATGATTGGGGGCCCAGCCCAAAACTAAGGGGCCCAGGGTTGGGCCGAAAATTAAACTCATTTCAATAACATTGCCAAGCATTTGCTTTACAAGTTTACAAAGAAACCCTCAAAATCTGTATTCCTCTAATAATTTACCATATTATCAGCTTAATGAAGATTTGTAAACTACTAATAGCTATAGTCTACAGATTTGACAAGACTTCATACTTTTACTTTTTTTTCAGGGACAAGCTGGGCCCCTTAACTTTTGGTTTTAGGGGCCCAGCCCAAAATTCAGGAGCGCCGGGCTACTGGGCCCCTGTTTGTCTTTTTCCCTGTAAATTTATTCAATATGATCTGAGAGAACAAAATCAGTTATGTTCATAGCAGCAATACAACATAAAATGTTTCAGTTGGAAAATAAAGTTTAAACAGTAACAAAAATACCCAATTGAAAAACCCAAATACCTGAATAAATATTTATTAGAAATGTTGAATACCCAATTAACATTTGCAATACCCAAATTTATGAAAAAGGAGTGGGTAACAAACCCAATTGTTCAAATAATTAACTAGAGCGTGCAGTCGATGGGGCGCCATCGCAAATCCCCACACTTAAGTTTTTTGACTCCCCCAGCTAGCCGCAGTCCCTCCCCAGGGCATGACCTTGGCAACAGAATGAAAATTCTGTTCAATATGTTTTCTATCTTTTATTTGTGAGAACACACACAAAATTTGGTTTAAAAATCTTTGAAATTAACATGTTAATGATATTTGACCTTACCCCAAGGTCACCAGTTTGACCCTAGGATGAAAATGTTACTTGCATTTTGTTCTGCTCGTCATCACTGTCGATTTTATATGCTACATGACCATGTTTAAAAAAACAATTGTTTGACCCCCTAGGTACCCCCAGTGCCTCAAAGTCCCACCCCTGGGGCATGACCCAGGCAACAGAATAAAAATCCCGTCTGATATGTTTTATGTCTTTCATTTGTGAGAACACACACAAATTTGGCGTAAAAATCTTTAAAATTGACATGGTAACCGAAATTAAATGATATTTGACCTTTGACCTCACCCCAAGATCACCAGTTTGACCCTTGGATGAAAATTTTTCTTGCATTCTGTTCTGCTGGTCATCTCCGTTGATTTGATATACCACATGACCATGTTTGAAAATTTTTTTTTTGGTCCCCTGGGCACCCCCAGCGCCCCAAAGTCCCACCCAGGGGACAGAATGAAAATCACGTCTGATATGTTTTGTATCTTTCATTTGTGAGAACACACACAAAGTTTGGTATAAAAATCTTTGAAATTGACTTTGTAACTGAAATTAAATGATATTTGACCTTTTGACCCCAACCCAGGGCCCCAGGGGGTGGGGCCCAAAAAAAGTTTGACCTTGCACGCTCCATTCATGTCAGTTACTCACACACCAAATTTCGTCCAATAGTTTAGGAGGAGATAGCATAACGGACAGAGGGGCGGACAGACGGACGGAGGCGATTACAATATCCCCTTCGCTTTTTTAAAAAAGCATGGGAATAATTAAGGTACTGATAGAGCTGGGACGATGTCACTGATGCATCTGAGTACTTCATATTTTTGCTGGCAATAGTGTATCACAACACTTACTCTTTGTACTTGGCGATACATTTAGATCATGTAATAAAACAGTTATTTGAAACATAAGCTATAGTGCATTTTTAGCCGCTTATGACAATTAAGAAATTTTAATCTAGATTGTGCAGCAGCACCCACACAGTAAAAATAGATCTGCCTGAATGGACTTCATTGCAAAGAAACAATGTAAAGCAGTAGTAAAGACTTAAAAATTGGGTCCAATCTAGTGATTTCACCTGATTCGGTGAATACAAATACCCCAGATTTGTTAATTGACATAAGTGGTCACTTCTCTTCTTTCTTAACTCTTAAAGCTCCTATAATTTGCAGCAGACGACAATTTCAAATTTTGCCGCTTTCTCAAAAATAACAAATAAGGCATATTTCATGAGAATCGTCTGCCAGCAGACGATTCTCATGAGATATCATACCTTATTTTATTTCAAAAATTGGGAAAGATGTTGCAAAATTTGTCGTCTGTTGCAGTTGTGTTTGGCGCTTTAAGGGTTAAACAACAATGAATGCTGAACCAGAAATTTTAACATTCTCGATCAGCATTTAAATCACTTGTTTGGAAGCATTTTGGCTTTTTCAGGTCCGACAAGAGGTAAGATGTATGCCTTCATTGCAAATCTCTTTAAGTATGCTGGCAACACCATTTGAAGAGGTATCACCACACATACCTCTAGCCCTCTAGTTTGTCAACAGTCAGCTTAGTCTAACAGTTATTGTGTTTTATATTTTATTATGCGTATTTATGATAATAAGGAATATGCAAATCCAACCAGCACTTTGTTATTAAATAGTTGAACTTCTATGGAAATAGTATATACAACAAAAATCAATCTGTACAAATCAAGTAATACTGCAATACTGTATTGTATCCCCTATCTGGTATCCTGATAGTATCGCAATTCTGCTGATACATTTTTTTTTGTGCGATACACAGCTCTGTCATTTCAGTACAATGTCCCCCTCCTAATATTTTACAATAAAAATGAATCCAGCCATGAAAGTAAGTTCATTTTATGAAGTGATTTTGGTCTGAAGTTTATACTTAGTACATGTAGCCTGTTCAATGCTGAAGACTGGAAAGACCCCAGTATTCACCTCTCTCACACCTACACCTGAAAAGATGATGATCAGTGATTCATTTACAATTTTGGGCTTATGAGTCCTGGGACTCGCTGTTTCCAATATCAATGAGTCCCAACTGCAAACTTATGAGTCCAAACCACTATTTTTAATGACAAGTCTGCAATACTATTGCATCCCGGGACTCGCACGGACTCGCTGAAATAAAAGTTATGCGCAAAAGATGCAGGATGCGCAGGTAACAAAATCACTGGATGATACAGGCCCAAACCTCTAGACAACCACAGGTTTAGGTAAACAAAAATTTTGAGCATAGATTTGTAATTTTCTAATACCCATCAGTTTTAACATAATTATGTTTTGGGTGCATATAGACAGTTCTTTTGAGTACCCACAGCATAATTATGCTTTGCTTGAGAAATAAGAAGATTATTTTTTGGTACATGCCCCTAACTAAAGGCCTGACAACTAAAACCACTTGTTGAAAGCAGTGCTCAGTGTGTAAAACCACTTGTTGAAAGCAGTGCTCTGTGTTAAAGGATTAGGTAGAAGTCCATTGTCTTATTTGGCTAGCCCAAATATTTTTGAGAATTTGATACTTGATTGTTATCGATTACGGGCCTTGGACATGGTAGCATGCTTTTCATCTTGCTGAATAAACTAGAGACAATTGTGAATTACTGCAAAGTAATTCCGTGGTATAGGCTGAAATTTTATAACTGAAAGCTTTATAGGACTCAACATTTCTGAGTTACGGTGGAAAACTTTCGTCATGGCAACAGGACAACAGCACGGACGGCATCGATGAGGGGGCTTATTTGAACTTAGAACTATGTTTTGCCCCCACCCCAACTCCCTATCAACCTAACATCTAAATCAATTTGCCACCGTAGCAAAACTAGCAAATAGCCTTATGATGTATATACTTTGTGTATGTTATATGCCACGTCTTGATATGTCTAGTGTAAATCAGCTCGATGTCACATATTATGACCGCAGTTTATGATTGAATAAAGTATTTCCTATCGTATCGTATGGATAAACAGGAGACAATCTGACCAGAGACTTCGTTGCATTCATACATAATAAGGTATGCTCAAGTTAAGTCCAACTATTAGACCTTAGGCTACATTTAAAAATATTTTTGTTTGCCAACCCAGCTGTGTCATTTTGGGTGGACAGATAGGTAGGCCCTAATTATTCGTGAGGTTCTGAATTCACAAGCAAATATTTGGGTAATCAGTCATTTCCAGGGGTTGAAAATAGGCACTTTCTATATTTCATCAAAAAGACGAACAGTAGTTTCCCGATGGTCGTATGTTATAGGGCAAAGAATCTAGTGGTAAATTTTGTGTGCCGACTTTATTTGGCATTGTTATGTAATTTTTGACCCTTAAAAAGAATCATTCACTCAGTATTTACCATTTATTAAATGAAATATGTGAACACACACTGATAATTAGTGGTCCATATCTATATCAATGATATGATGTTTTAGCGTAAGGCCTATAATAAAAAGTTGTGTGTTTCTGGTTATTCAACAGTTACTGTATCTAATTTTTTGCCCCCAACCCTAATTTTCTAAAAAGCATTTTTAGTTGATTTCCTAGTCAGAGTTGGGAAAATGTGGGCATTTATGAGTAGAATCCATGTCACTGGAATTTACTGGCATTTTGTGGAATAATCTGCATATTTTGGCATTTTCAAAGTTTATGTTAGGCAGCGACAAATAGCAATACTGCATATGAAATTGTCGTCTGCTGCAAATTGTAGGTGGCGCTTTATGGCTTAATTCAGTCTAGTCACATATTTTATGCATGCTGTGATGCAACCATTGGTCTGTCTGTTTTTTGTTTTTCTACCTTTTATGCTCAGGCCTCTAGATAAGAAGAGTGAATGTAATAATTGTTTTTATAAGGGTTTTGGGTACTCCAAAGAATCATCTTGATGAGAGGATCAAAATTTCTTTTGAACATTCAAAATAAATGTTAAAACTGATGGATAAGGAAAATGAGCAATTCCACGCTAGAAAAGTGTGTTTGTCTGGACCTACGAATGCTAGGGATATTCTGATCTTGTTTTGGATTGTGTTGGTTGAATGCAGCATGGTTAGGGAAGTGTTAACTCCTTGCCTGCCAGTGGCAAATTTTCTTGTCTGCTGCTGATCTAAGTTTGCAAATAGTTTGGACCCAGATCATGCCCGACAAAATGTCGGGGATGATCTGGATCCAAAGCATTTGACACTCTAATAGTGTTTCTGAAAGAATTTTTTGAAAAAGTGAACAATGAAAAAAGGCAGCAGACAGAAAAAAATTACCCAGTATGCAAAAAGTTAATGAGTAGTAATTACCTTGTAATGGAGGAAAATTGTCATTCATTTTCTAAAATGACATTTTGCAAGACTTTGAATGCTGGGATTGTTGTGCCATAATCATGTGTACGAGGGTCAGTCAATAAGTAACTGGCCAACTTAGGTACCCGACTTCCGATCGCACTTTTTCTTTAATGAAATAAATCTCTAGCAAGAATCTGTTAGACCTAAAAATTGAGAAAAGAAATTTTCGAAAAGCACATATGAAATTTCAAATTTGTTACTTGAAACTAAGCTATAATTGAAACCAGCAGAAAAGATTTTCATTTCTGAGAGATTGAGAATAACTCATTGGTTTTTGTAAAAAATTTAGAATGTTCTAAATAAATATTTAATACCGATAACTCTATTGAGATATTACAAATAGACACTTCATTTTTGGTACTAATCAATAAATCAAATAGTAAAATTTACATAATAACCTTGGTACGATAAAAGATCATTTGACTCACTGGTCATGCTTGAAGATGCGATACATTATCAACTAATGAGCCAATAATGCTGAAATTATATTGTACATATATCGTATCATGGTGACCAAACACACTGTGAAAATCTTGAATGTGAGAGCCAGTTAGAAATATGTCAGACTGGTTACTTATTGATTCGCCCACTTACATTGTTCAATGTTTGTTTCATTTTCTCCAGAAGATTTATTTAAAAGATGGAATTTATCTATAAATCATGAATATGGTATGGTAAATTATGAGTTTAAGCTTATTATCTTTTGTTAGTTTTTGTTGCTTTACATACCTGGTAACAGCTATGGTCATGGCCGGACAGTCAGTTCACCAAATCACACTTTTTCCTGGGCGATCTTGAACAAGCGGTTAAACAGTACTTCATGCACATACTTTCGCTTGTAACTGACAAGGATTGACATTCATATTTTAAGCTTGCACTGGATGATGAAAAACATAAGCTATTTTAATGTCTGTGAGGCCCAAAGGGCTTCTCGGAATCATTAAAATAGCTAATGTTTTTCATCATCCAGTGCAAGCTTCAAATATGAATTTCAATCCTTATATTTACATTCTATATTATCAATAAAATTTATAGAATTATCTTCCACCCACCCTGTCAGTTATCCTTATAAAATGAAATATTTCGTTTGTAACGGAGATGTTGGAACAGCCAGGGAGCGGAACTCATGAACATAACGTTGTGACGATAGGTGAATGACGTCACGCAAATGTCGATAAACAAAGAACATTATTGGCTGATGTTGACATTACTCCGCCAGAGGCGGTGCGGTCTAGATCACATGGCGTTTCAATGTTTTGCATCGAGAAATGCAAGCAGCCAGAAATGTTGGTTCCAGCTAAGGCAACTACACTGAGAATGTAAATATGACCTTTTATTTTTTACTTTCAGAGATAATTCAGAGTGTAAAGTGATGCAGCTCCTACAGATGAGTAGTTGCAGTTGTCAAACTACATTTTTGGTAAGAGAGTGTACCATGTGATACAGGTAAATACTAGTCTGAGTTCCAGTCTGATCATTCTTTCCTTTTTTTCTTTTCCATTTTTTGGACAAATGCATGAAAAATAAAAAAGTAAAAATAACCAGGAAATGTCGCGATCACAGATCCAAGCCTAACCCATGGCACCCAGAGAAAAAACACTGGAACACAGACATGCACATAACAGGGATGATAAAGTTCAGGATTAATCAGGATTTCCTGATTCAGCACTCATGCATTTTGCATATAAGATCAAATTTATTATTGCTGTAATTTGTTATCAGAACCTATCATAATCTTTTAATCAGATATTTACTATAAGATAAGCATAAACCGATTGCTTTCTATGGATGTTTTGTTCTTTTAAACATTTTATTGGTGATTTCTGAACATTTTTGGCCAAGTTCTGGATTGAGCTGAAAGATTTTCCTGATTGAGAGTCTTGGACTGTTACCACCCCTGACATAAACTGGAACACAGACATGCACATAAAAGCAAGAAAACTGGACCGCATAGCGCAGTTGGTCACTTGTCTAACTGCAGATACATGTCTGACTGCAGATTCAGGGGTCGTGTGGTCTCGGCCTGGTCCCATACTTTCATGGAGATTGATCATGAGATAATTTCTACAGCCATTCTCCTCCCTTCTGCTGATTCAAGAAGGGTTGTTGTCAGTATCAAACAAAAGTATGTGCAGGAAGTACTGGTTAACGCTTAGTCAAGCTTGCCCAGGAAAAAAGTGTGGTTAGCTGAACTGACCATCCTGACATGACCATAGCTGTATACTGGGACATAATCAAACCAAACAAAACAAAGCCTAAGAAATTAACAAAAAAAAAAATAACCTTGTCCCGAGGTTTTAAAACTTTTTTCATACTCAACTCAGCTGAGCACGAAATTTATCCTGCTCATAAATGTTAAAATGCCAACAATTGTTGGCATTTTAACATTTATGAGCATGATAAATGCAACATCTAAGAGATTTAAAGCAAGAAACTTCGTTATTTGTCGGGATTTTAAATTTTATGAGCAGTTGAAATTTTGTGCTCAGTTGAGTTGAGAATGTAAAAAAGTTTTATAACCTCGGGGCCAGGAAATGTCTCAATCAGAGATCCAAGCCTAACCCATGGCACCCAGCGAATAAACACAAGAACACAGACATGCAGGTAAAAGCATTTACCGCAGCAAATCAATCCGCTCTCACTTACAAGATAATTGCCTTACTAAATCCATTGTATACTAATGAAATCATCCTTCTGGTTTGATACAATAAACATGGGATAGTCCATTGTACATATCTAGGGGTGTCAGGTTATAGTATTTTTTTGTCTGAAGATCTTTTTTTACCTCAACAAACCATGTAGACCCAGATGAAATGCAGCATTATGCTGCATTTCATCTGGGTCTTCACTGTTTGCAAAAGTACACATTTAGGGGTCAACTGAATACAAAGGGTTAAGTAAGGATAGGAAAAAAATATAAATTACAAAATGAGAATCAAACACAAAAAACCAACACACAATGGGAGTGACAACAAAGCTAACAGCAGCTAGAAGCCTTAGAACAGACAGCAGTCACATCACCTGTCTTAAGCGGCCACTCAAAAAGAAGACCAGACATTCGTTATCAAGACCGATTGTCGCTTAATGCAGGTCAAAAGTATTGCAGAACGTTCCAAGAGAGCATTCTACAATATTTTTGACCTTCATTAAGCTACCATTTGTCATTAAGATCTTTATTTTGTCTATGTTGGAGTGGTTGTTTAGACAGGTTTTTGTGTAAATAAAATAAAAAATTTACTGTTCAAATCTTTGCTGCTGTTCAAAACTAAAATTATTTAGCTCACAAAGAAGGTTCCTAACAATTGGTAGCATCATTGGTAGAGTGCCAGACTTGTGATTTAGAGCACAGGGGTTTGAATCCCATCATTGGTGAGATTTTTCATAGAGCAGGACACTTAAATCTCACTACCGGTTCATCCCAGGAAAAGTCCTGCCATGATGATGACTTAACATATTTGAAGGGAATGAAAGTATTAACTCAAACCAATTCAAGGCTTCTTAACATATTCTAGATATCATCACAGAAAAACATTCAAATTAGGCTGTTCCTTTCTTGATGGGGGAACTATTTTGAAATTCTTTCAGTGTTCAACTTTTGAAATGGAATCTTCCACTTTTCTTTGCATGTAGGGTACTCTGTGAGATGGATGCTATGCTGAAATCAGCTAGAATTTCTTTGAAGTGTTCCTCAAATAGAACTCAGACCCAGGGATTTTCCGAGCTTTCTGAAGTTGGGGCCAGGGGCCTGTTGAATTTGGGGAAAAAACTATTTGGACCATCAGAATTGGTAAAATTTGATGCAGTCCGCAAGAACTGGACCACCATTTTAAATGAACTATAAATCATATAAGATATTAGCGGTGTAAAGCTATTTGTTGCCTTATGATGGCCCATCAGGAAAACTTGTGAAAATTTACACAAAACATGTTTTCATTCACATTTTTATGCACATTTTCAAACATAGATCTGTAACTATAGTACTTTTGTTTGGATTTTCATGAAATGTTCACCAAAATGTAAAGCTAGAAATTGGGAATGATAATCATATACACCATTTTTGGAAAGTTTTGCTCAATTTTGAATTGGGAAGGCGCTAATATTCTGCTCCAGCTTTGGGCTAGGAAAATCCCTAAGACCATATGTTGTGAGTTCATTGAGATGGCTCCTTTGAGGACCTAATGAAAATAATGATTAAACTGGTGGTTAAGAAAATGTCCACAATTTTAAGCTGAACTTTTTTGTTATCTGAACCTGTAGTTTTCTCAATTCCAGGTTAACCTATACTAGACATGGGCTGCTACTTGTCAAAGAATGGTGCACATGATGCAAATGCTCGACTGTTTCGTGTCTTCATTGTCAATGACCTATGGCCTCTCAGGAAAACTTGTGAAAATTTGCATAAAAATGTGAATGAAAACATGTTTTCATTCACATTTTTATGCAAATTTTCAAACATATGCAACTTTAGTACTTTTGGTTGGATTTTCATGAAATTTTCACCAAAATGTAGATCTTAGAAAATAGGGAATGATTTTCACCATTTTGGAAAGCTTGGCTCATTTTTGAACTGAGAAGGGCCGATATTAGGAAGGGGCTGATATTCTGCTCCAGATTTGGCCTAGGAAAATTCCTAAGACCAGTTGATAAGAGTGTACAGTTTAAATTAATTTTCTTGTTTCTCAATCAGTCATATGTTGTGGGTACTCAACAGAGCCATCTCATTGAGATGGCTCCTTTGAGCACCTAAAAGAAAAGAATGATTAAACTGGTGGTTAAGAAAATGTCCACAATTTTAAGCTAAACTTTTTTGCTATCTGAACCTGTAGTTTTCTCAATTCCAGGTTAACCTATACTTCACCATTTTGGAAAGCTTGGCTCATTTTTGAACTGAGAAGGGCCGATATTAGGAAGGGGCTGATATTCTGCTCCAGATTTGGCCTAGGAAAATTCCTAAGACCAGTTGATAAGAGTGTACAGTTTAAAATTAATTTTCTTATTACTCAACCAGTCATATGTTGTGGTTACTCAACAGAACCATCTCATTGAGATGGCTCCTTTGAGCACCTTAAAGAAAATAATGATTAAACTGGCGGTTAAGAAAATGTCCACAATTTTAAGCTGAACTTTTTTGTTATCTGAACCTGTAGTTTTCTCAATTCCAGGTTAACCTATACTAGACATGGGCTGCTACTTGTCAAAGAATGGTGCACATGATGCAAATGCTCGACTGTTTCGTGTCTTCATTGTCAATGACCTATGGCCTCTCAGGAAAACTTGTGAAAATTTGCATAAAAATGGTTTTCATTCACATTTTTATGCAAATTTTCAAACATATGTAACTTTAGTACTTTTGCTTGGATTTTCATGAAATTTTCACCAAAATGTAGAGCTTAGAAAATAGGGAATGATTTTCACCATTTTGGAAAGCTTGGCTCATTTTTGAACTGAGAAGGGCCGATATTAGGAAGGGGCTGATATTCTGCTCCAGATTTGGCCTAGGAAAATTCCTAAGACCAGTTGATAAGAGTGTACAGTTTAAAATTAATTTTCTTATTACTCAACCAGTCATATGTTGTGGATTCTCAAAAGAACCATCTCATTGAGATGGCTCCTTTGAGTAACTTAAATGTCCACAATTTTAAGCTAAATTTTTTGTTATCTGAACCTATAGTTTTCTCAATTCCAGGTTAACCTATACTAGACATGGGCTGCTACTTGTCAAAGAATGGTGCACATGATGCAAATGCTCGACTGTTTCGTGTCTTCATTGTCAATGACCTAGGAGCAGAGCTGAATGGAGGAAAAATTGAAGTTACTGCAACAGACTTGGTTCTTTATCTAAAAGGCAAGGAGCCAATACGCTGGCCTTTGAGATGTCTCAGAAGATATGGATTTGATGATGAACTGTTTTCCTTCGAGAGTGGTAGGCGATGTCCTACAGGATCTGGTATTTATGCCTTCAAGTGCAGAAGAGCTGCCGAATTGTTTAATCTAGTCCAAGAGGTCATCCAAAATGTGGGCCAGCATGGTCACCTCAGGCCAAGCCAGCCCGTTCCCAATGGTACAAGTAGACAGACTAGCCGTCCAACATCTCTGATAGAGTCCAGGGAACCTACTGGTACATTTCTGTCAAGTAATGCTCGTGTAGCTTTCGTGCCAAGTGATCAGCATTTGTACATTAATGGTTCGGCTGTACCGGATTCCACCCCAAACTCTCCAAATTATATGAACACGGGAGACAATAGTCGTCGCAATACCCAGACAATTGATAATGCTTCAGCTTTAATAGACTTTCTACATGAGCCTCCTCCATCAGTACAAGCTCCACCTCCACCAGCAGAACTGGTCAATTATGCAGATCTAGAGCTACCTAGGTCTACTGAGGATATTTTTGAGCAGGTTGAGGGAGCTTGTGCAGCGGACAGTGGCAATGATACTCCATTGATGTTTGACCCAGATCTAGATGAGGGTCTACCATCAATTGACATTGATGAAGTTGCTCTTAATTACAGTGACCTTGATGTATTTACTGACAATCCTGGGGAAATTTCTCAACAGCCAAACTACATAAATGTTGGCGCTGACGGAGAGATCAAAGATAAAGCTGTTAAAACTGTTATAGTACAGAGGAGTGACAGTGTCACAAATGACATGGTTGATGGGATTAGATTGTCCCTCAATCGCCAAAGAAGTATTGAACAGAATTATGCAAATGTAGGAGGCAGTCCTAATCATGTTGCATTAAATCCCAGTCCTGTGTGTCCTCCGAGCATTGCCAGTCCGTCTGACCCAGGAGAACTGAACTATATTGAAATTGATGTTAATAATACAAATGAGACTGATTCTACAAATGGCATGGCTACTTCGGTGACTTCTTCATCATACTCAACCCCAGACTCGCCCAGCAAAAGGACTGAGAGCTACGCTATGATAGACTTTAAGCGTACTGTGGCACTAGTGAAGCCAGTGAGTGATGATGGGGAAGGCTTGAGGAAGACTAGACACAATAGTACTATCAATTGAGCAGGTATCCAGCATAAGATACAAGTTTGCATGTGCGTACAGTGAATATTCAAATCAGTCTACACATCCGCACAGTCTGATTAGAGTCATAGTTTTCCGCCTGAAAAAAACATGGGTGAAAGTTTTCAGGATTAATCCTGAATTCAGGATTTTGAGGCTGACTTCCATAGAAAGTCAGCCTCAAAATGCTGAATTAGGGAGATTATAGTAGCTTGCTTGGTTGGTTTTTAGTTAATCTAAACACAATTCACAATTTAAACATGAAATTATTCATTTTTGAAGGCATCCTGCAGGTTTAAAAATTTGAATTTCTAAAGTTCAGGATTTTGGAATTTTGAACTTTCACCCATGAAAAAAGTTGCATCCTTGGCTACCCATAGAGCATCTATTGAAGACTGACTGATCAGACTGCACAGATGCACAGACTGATCTGAGTCATCGATTGATGCACATGCCAACTTGTACATTTTGCAGGACACCGGCTCAGCTAACCTACATACCCAGGCCTTTAGATAAGAGTGCGTGACAAAAACTTATTTTTCTTATTTCTCAACCAAAACACATGTTGTGGGAAACAAAACCCATGTTTATAATGATGGGTAAGAAAATAAAAAATGCAATTTTACGCTTTGCTTATCTAAACCTATGCATACATCCAGATAAGCAAAGTTTTGAGGGTAAAATTGTGATTATTTCCTTATCCATTAGTTTAAACATGTGTTTTGGTTGCTCAAAAAACCATCTCAGCGAGATGGTTATTTGGATTAGGCCAAATAAAAAAATAAGTGTGTTTTAGAAAAACGGGTCTGAAAATTTTACATATTTTATTTTTATTATTATTATTTTTTGGAAAAAAATATAATTTTATGCATTTTGAAAGGCATTTCGCCTTTCAAAATGTATAAAATTGTATTTTTTTTTTCAGAAAACCTGAAACATTTCTAGTTTTCACCAGTAAAATTTGGTAGGGTTGGGTTACCCTAAACACAGGTATTTTCTTCATTTGGCCTTACCCAAAACATGTTTGTTTGTCCAGAAATAATAAAACAAATTTTTAATTACACACTCTTACCTGGAGGCATGTGTGGTAGAGGTCGCAAACACAATGCTGGATAGTGCAGTCGGTATTGTGTCAGAATGATAACCTGAATTATGTGGAAAGCAATATAGGGGTTTTGATAGGGGTTTTGAATTTGAACCTCAATCTCACATATTTTGATAAAGTTTAATTTCTTCATACTGTGTAACTAACTTAGTTGTGGATTGCATTAGAAGTGTTTCATCAAAATGCCAAGTTTGCTACATATATTTTGGTTGAATTTGCTTCCAATGACTACACACAGCCTATGTTTTGAATGAAAAATATTTCCTTATTTCTCAACCAAAACATATGTTGAGTAGTAGTAATGGGTACTCAAAAGAACCGTCTCAATGAGATGGTTCTTTTAAACATGCACCCAAAACACATATGAGCCGCGTCGTGAAATTTCCAACAATGTGGTATGTGCGACCAGCAAAGCCTTAGATCAGCCTGCGCATACACACAGTCTGATCAGAGCCTTCACTAGTCACTTGGATACTCTATAACTGTTCAGCTACTGACTGAACACCGTTTGGAGTTTCTAAGCTTAAAAGGAGGCTGCACAGGCTGGGCTGAGTCTACACTTGTCAAAATACCACATTGTTGGAAATCATGTATCCGGCAGATATGTAAAGTGACAGATAAGAAAATAACCACAATTTTACACTCAAATTTTTTTGCTTAGCTGGACTTTTGAAGTTTTCCTGTCTCTAGTTGAAATATGAAAAAAAGTGACAGCCAGGGTGCTTCCACCATTAAACTGTTGCTTAGGATTTTGTAATATTTAAACGAAACATTGATTATAATGGTTATGTTAATTTTTTGTCCTCTAGAAAGACTGTGGTAAATAGAAGGGTTCATTGTGTGACAATTATCAGGCCTCTACATGAAGTTAAGATTGTTTGATTTAAAATTAATTTTCTTATTTCTCGACTAAAACATAAGCTGTGGGTAGTCAAAGAAACCGTCTCATTGAGACGATTCTTTTGAGCATCCAAAACATACAATAAAACTGATAGGTACAGGCCTTTAGTTATGAGTGTGTACCAGAAAAATAGATTTCTTATTTCCCAACCAAGACATATGTTGTGGGTACTCAAAAGAACTGTCTAAATGAGATGGTTGAGACGGTTCTTTTGAGCACCCTAAACATAAATATTATGGGTAAGAAAATATTTACAATTTTACGCTGATAATTTTTGTTTATCTTAACCTATGTAGGTAAGAAAATATTGACATTTTATGCTCAGAAATGCTGTTTATCTTAACCTATGTTTACTTTGCCCAGTATAATTGCTTCTTGCACAATGAGATATTTTTTTCATGGCTGGGCTAAAATAGTATTATAAGTTACAACAGTATTACTGGTAAAACCCTTTATTGCCTGATGGTGAGGAGCACAGTGGCTCAGTGGTAGAGTGCTTGACTCCAGATCAAATGGTTGCAGGTCCAAGCCTCTGCGGAGCCACAGCATTGTGTCCTTGAGCAAGACTTTTTATCCTCTGCTTAGTATTGGTTTAACCGGGCCCCAAAGCACAGTCTGAAGCTGTAGTCTGAGTCTGACTGTGGATTCATGGCTTGCAAGTTCGATCCTGGGCCAGTCCCATACTTTAGTGGAGATTGATACTGAGCATGAAATTTATCATGTCCATAAATGTTAGAATGCCATTGGCATTTTAACATTTATTAGCATGAACATCTTAGAGTTGAAAGCAAGAAAAGTCTTTATTTTTCAGCATATTTGTTTTTATGAGCAGTTGAAATTACCCTAAGGGGAGCATATTCTTTTCTTTAATAGTAGCAACTTTTAAGGTGTAGTTTCATCAGCGTTGAAATATACTCTACCATTCAAAATTTGATTTTTGATGGTACAGATACCAACATACTAAGGATGTGTCTCATAGGTGAAAGTTTTCAGGATTATTCCTGAATTCAGGATTTTGAGGCTGACTTTCCACAGAAAGTCAGCCTCAATATGCTGAATTAGGGAGCTTATAATACTGGTTCTCTGATTTATATTCAGTCTGTCTAAAGACAGGTGACCATTTAAACTTGAAATTGTGAGTAGTTAGTGGGCATACTGCAAGTTTTAAGATGGGAGTTTTGAAAGTTCAGGATTGTGGAATTTTTGAATTTTCACCCATTGTGCCTCCATTTGCTGCTTATTGTTTTAACTGAATTTGAAACTATTTTGCAGTCTCATATATTGGCGACTTGTTTTTACTGCCAATAGCGACAAATAAAAATACCCACCAAATATGTGTTTGGAAGTAGACCTTGACCAGACTGCTCTAAAAAGCAGTCTGATCTGGATATGCTCTTTTTTCACTGGGATATTGTTACTTGAGTTTACAATTTAAAGCATTTAAGGTTTTCCTTGACCCCCTGTTTGTATAGTAAACATACTAAATGACTCCCATTTTCTTCAAGAAGTTTTTCACTGCGTTGTGTCCTTGAGCAAGACACATTAATCCTTGCTAAGTACTGGTTCAACCCAGGAAAGCCAGTCCCAACATAACTGAAAAATTGTTGACAGGGACATAAAGAATCGAATCAAAACAAAAAAAATCCTAATTTTAGATATAGAAGCTCATTAGCCCACAAAATAGGCATATTTCAAGGGGTCAAGGGAAAACACTGATTTATTTAATTTAAAAGTGACATTTTAAAGTATGAAATGGCAAAATAATAGATTACCTCTTTTTATTCATTTATAGATTGGGTTGTATAATTTAAGATTTTTACTGTCCTAATAATGAGCTCAGATGTACTGGCTGATTTCAGAATTTTTTGTTTCTTTTTTTAGAAACTTGGCACTTTTTCTTTGTATGTGAAGTTTTATTTTCCTTTTGTATTATATTTTATGTTGTGCATTACTTTACCAGTAGAAATGTGAAATGGTCTTATTGCATGTTAGAAAGTTATTTCATGCAGAAAACTGTAAGGGGTGAGGTGTATTGTGTTTTTGCAATCATTATTATTATTATTGGTTAACATGGCTGCTGTATGTATCTAAGTGCAATATTAAAATGTTTTCTTTGATTCTTGCTAAATGTTAAGACCTAAAATAAAAATGTTTTGTTTGCTGTTTCCTCCCTACCCTGCTATTTTACCACCTACACAGAAACTTCATAGCCTCAGTATAGATTTTTTTTTACTTTTCATGTTATCATATTGAGCAAAATGCTTTTTCATGTCCTCATATTGAGCAAATGCATTTTTTTTACTTTTGATTTTTTTTACATTTAATGTCCTCATATTGAGCAAAATGCATTATTTTTTTTTACTTTTCATGTCCTCATACTGAGCAAATGCATATTTTTTTTTGTTACTTTTAATAACCACCTTTTAACAAAATGCATTAAAATGCATTTTGTTCAATAGGTGGACATGAAAAGTAGAGAAAAATTCTCATTTTGAGGCTGCAAACGTGTTTGGGCAGAAATCTCTTATTATGTCTTCATTTCATCTCTTAACACATGTGTGATTTTCTTGCCTTTTCCTGACATTATTTGGCCTAGAATATTAAAACAAGCTTGTTTCTGAGAACCCAAGTTAGCATTAGCATCCTGAATGTGTAAAAGAAAAATCAATGCTACCTACATTAGGCCTTTAGTTAAGCGTGTGTACCAATTTTTAAAATTTTTATTTTTCAACCAAATATATGTTGTGGGTACTAAAAAAAACTGTCTCAATGAGACGGTTCTTTTGAGCACCCAAAACATATGTTAAAACTGATGGATAAGAAAATATTGTCAATTTTACGCTCAAAAATGTTGTTTATCTAAACCTCTGCTACTACATACCCATCTCTAAATTCTCCCAGTAGGAAGTGAGCAGCCAACTATTTTTAAACATGGCCTTACAGTGTATGAAAATATTGATTGAATAAGAATGATGCCCAGGGCCCGGAATTACAATGCCTCCTTAAAGTTAAGGTAGACTTAAGTTAAGTATTGATATTTAAGCATGCTATATAAGGTGCTTAATAAATTGCCTGGATCGATTTGGTACTTGTGGTCAAAGATATCATTGTGATCTTCAGAAAAATGAAACTTTTTATTTTAATCAGTTTTCAATGTTATTTTTTGCATCCTGAAAATTCAATACTTAACTTAAGTCTTCAATAACTTAAAGGATGCATTGTAATTCCGGGCCCAGAATGCTATATTTTGCAGTTTTGGGGGGCATCATTCAGATTTCAGATATATTTTGTGTAAAATTTTTGCGAGCAAAACAAAGCCATATAGTAGTGACAGTGCCACTGCAAACAAATATATATCAAAATAAAAAAAAAATGTTGATTGCAAAAATGCAATTTGTTGCACTCACTGATACTGTTATCAATATTATTGTTATGTTCGTTTTTTCAATATTTTTGTCAAGATATAAACACAGACACAATAAGTACTGAGTCTGTATTAGACCAAATAAGTGTACATGCTTTTATAAGCACAGATTGAGTAATTTTTGTTTCATACTCTATACATATAGATTCAGATCAGGAAACTTTTTGAGCAAATTGCTGTAAATATTTTCTCACCCATCAATTTAAACATGTGTTTTAGGTGCTTAGAAGAACAGTCGTTGAGACAGTTCTTTTGAGCACCCACAACAAATGTTTGGTTGAGAAATAAGAAAAATAATTTTCAATTACAAACTCTTATCTGAAGGTATGTATCCATGTATGAACTGCTTTTTTGCAATGAGTTTAATAAATTCAATAATACAGGGACACGAATGGAAGATTCAATTCATCATGTGGTACTAAAAGTACTTTGAAATTGTGTTTTGGGCAGTGTTATATATATTAATTAGTTAATTATCATTGAATTAGTTAATTTTTTATCCTTTAATTTTCAACAAGAACATTTAAGTATGTGGTAAATTAAAATTTGAAATCATTGTGGTTGAATGGTAAACTAGTGTAGAGCTAGATCACTATGTTCCCAGAGCAGTCTGATATGGGTCTACACTCTTTGATCAGTTCTGTCTATCCAAATATATAGGATAAATACAGTTTTGTAAAATTACTGAGAAAATAATAGCGGATATAACAGTATTAAGTGCTTTTGCGGTATAATTTTTTAATGCTATAAACATATTTGAACTGACAAGGGCACATGCTTATACAAGTGCACACTTAGTTCTTATGGGTTGATTACACTATATGAATTTCTGATTTCCATTCAATCCAGTGGTGTGGATGAAATAAAGTGTATATCCTGATTAGCTTGCTTCATCAGAAGCCAGCTGATTTGGATCTACACTATGAGGGCGTAGACTGTTAAAATAAAGTTGTGGGCAAAGTATGCTTATTAGGGTGGATACGGTATTCCCACCAAATCTAGAACTGTCCCAAGAGTCAACTAATGCATGTCAATACACATTAACTACTAGTGTCATCTGCTGATAACCTTTGCAAACAGTTTGGACCCAGATCTGACCTGACAAAATATTGGGCCTGATCTGGATCAAACTGTTTTACACTTTGATAATGATTATATTCCTGATTTTTGTGTGGAGAAAGTTGATTTTTAAATAAAAGCAGACAGCAAAAAGCATGAAAAAATACTAAGTAGGCAATGAGTTAAAATAGCAATTTAAACTGGAAATGTGCAATCAAACTTTAACGATTAAAATCATGCTGTTTTTTATATGTATTAGTCAATTCTTGTAGCAGTTTAAGATTGCTGTCTGTTCAGTGTTGGGGTTTTTCTTGACTGAAAATGTGCCAGCTAATGTGGGTGTTTTTGACCACATTAGCATTATTGGGTTTTTTAATTTATTGTGACACAAATAAGTGGTTTATCTAATATAGTGCAATCTTGTATAGATATTCAGCAGCAGCCTTTTATGGTCCTGTATCTGTCGTTCAGCCATTATATCTATATATGGTAAATGCTCTAAAAATTTGAAAACTAGTTGGCTACAAAAAAGGTCTAGACAAACAGCACAGTCCCAGATCAGACTGCTTCTAAAGAAGCAGTCTGATCAGGGTCTCCCCTGTTTGCTATTCTGTCATGCAATTTGTGACTTCTAGCCCTGCTAACCAACTTTAAGAACAGAAAGAGAAAAGTGTTTGAAAATTTAGAACCTTTACCATATATTGTTAGGGTTAATGCTGTAGTAGGACTGTGAATCTGAAATTTCAGCCCTGTATCCCAACAGGCTATAATCATAAGTTGCATGGGTGAAAAGTTTCAGGATTTTTCCTGAATTCAGGATTTGCAGCTGACTTTCTGATACTAATTCTGGCCGATTTTTGATAAATTTCTGTATACAAGGGCCATAAATCATTCAAGTTAGAAATTTTAGAAATTTTGTACATGTAGGCATGCTGCAATAAGATTTGAGTTTCTAAAGATCAGGATTCAGGAAATGTTTAGCTTTTTCACCCATAAATGTGCAGTTACAGGACTGAACATCAAGGCTGTCTGCAAAATGCTATGTGTTCATGTGTTTATTTTTACATTGTGTGTTCATTAACTAGTGTTCTTTTAGCACAATTAGTAAAAGGAAAATGCTCTATTATGAGGAGATCATTATTTTTAGTTTGCTATTAGGGTAAAGTCGGGTAAATTCGGACGGTCGGCTAAATTTGGACAGCGACCTAGTTTGTGTCATATTTTGATTATTGGAATAAAAAAAAATCAACTAAGCAAACAGTGAAAATCCTGATGAGATGGCTCATAAGGAGCCGTCTCATCTGGATTTCCACTGTTTGCGAATGCATGTCCGAATTTACCTGATGTTCGAATTTACCCAACTTTACCCTATAGAACTTGTACAAATACTCTTAACTCTTAAAGTGTCACCTAAAATGTGAAGCAGATGTCTTTAATAGATTGTATTGCTTTGAACAAACCAAATAAGGTTTGATATTTTGTGTAACTTTTCAAAACTGATGGAAGCTTCAATCAGGCTTGAGTTTTCTTATGACATTGCACTTCTTTCCATGTAATAAACTTTATCATTGCTAACAGCCTAGACCCATTAGGCTCTCAGAGTTTACACAGGCTTGAAAAGTACTTGAATATACAGGACTGTCTTGAAAAGTCCTTGAAAATTAAGTTTGCCTTCAAAAGTACTTGAAAAACACTCAAAGGCCTTGAAAAGTCCTTGAATTTTACCTATTACAGGAGGATTCAACACTGTGTTTAATGACCTAAATCAGTATAAAATTGTGTTCCCTTTATATGCGGCAACAAATAAAGGCACGGTCACCACAATTTTCTAAAACTAATATCTTAAGTAATGGACTCTAGCATTTCAGAACTAGAATTTTAACGTGTAAATCAGTATTTTCAAAAGTTTTCAGTCCTTGAAAACTGTAGGAAAGTCTTTTAGAAGATCTTGAATTTTACACACTGTGCTATTTCATCTGTGTCTTAACTGTTTGCCAAAGTAGCCATATGGATTTCCACTCATTGGTTAAGATGTGCAAGTGTTAAGAAAAGAGCTTCCCCTTGAAATGTTTAACATTAACTCATACATACTGACCACCCCTTGTGCTATTATTTTATTGTATATCAGTGGTGCTTATTTGTCCTGCTTTCAAATGGCAATGAATAAAGCAGGCTATACGAGAAGCCTTACTAACAAACGGTGTAGACCTAGATCAGACTGCTCCTAAAGGAGCAGTCTGATCTGGGTTCACACTGTTTGTCTCTATACTTAACTTTGTTAAAATTGTTAGCAAAAATTTGCAACAGACGACAAAAGCAGACATAATTTTCAGATGAATTTTTTGCTGGCGTTTTTAGGGCTAAATCCATACATTTCCAAACAGTGAATACCCAGATGAAATGTCACATAATGCGGCATTTCATCAGAGTCTACACTGTTTGCTAAGACATTAAACAATCAGAGAAAGAAATATAATTTTTATTTGAAATTCATAACCTTTGACCCTATAGTATATTACGATGGACCATCCCAAATTTATTGTAATGAACCAGAAATAAGAATCCATTAGTCCATCAAGGGTTAATCAGGTGTTCCAGAATTACAAGGATATGTGTACATTTTTGTCGATCAGCTTTTGGTTCCAAAATTGAATGACAATGACTGAATGTTACACAAAGAAGAATGACAAACACACAGGACAGGCGGCAAATGAATAAGTTAATACTATCGGTGAACTTAGATAAAAAATAGTAAGAAACAGAGTTTTTGATAGCCATTTGTCGCCCAACTGGCGACAAAAGGCAATCAAAACACTGTTTCTAGCGATTTTTTATCCACTTTCGACAATGGTTAAGAGCGTTTTGGATTGCCACCTATCCGGTGTGCAAAAGTATTTGTACATAAACTTAGAGATTTGGAGGCTTAAAAAAAGCTATTCATGTCAGAAGTTTTAATGCAATATGGTTAGTGTTGAACACTTTTCTCTCTCTGTTCTCAAATAAAATCTTGTTTTTCTGGGCTGGAATCCACAAAATGGATGTCAGAAAGAAAGACAGGGAAGACCCTGATCAGACTGCTTCATCAGAAGCAGTCTTATCTGAGTGTGCGCTGTTTGTCTAGGCTTTTTGGCAAGAAACCAGTGTTCGAAATTTTAGATCTTTTTCCATGAGGGAGCACAGTGGCTCAGTGATAGAGTACTTGACTGGAGACAGAAGGGCCACGGGTTCGAGCCTCACTGGCGTCACTGCGTTGTAGTCCTTGAGCAAGACACATTTATCCTAGCTTAGTACTGGTTCAACACAGGAAGACCTACCTGTCCCTGTTTAACTGAAAGATTGTTGATGGGACGTTAAGAATCAAATCAAACAAAACAAAAAAACATTTTCATGATGCATGAATACAAAGCTTCTCAAAAGCCTTAAAAATCTGCCACATGTCGGCTTGTGATCTGTGGTTGTAGCATATTCAGATCTTATACCACCCTTACCAACTTCAGCACAAAATATATTGTGATATGCAAGGTCTACACTGATGTAGGTGGTATAAAATAGTTAGATCATGATTGTCCACCTGTACGTAAGATAACCCACTCTTTAAGCTTGTGGATTATCTCCACATACAGGCGGACAACCAATAGTATAACTATAGCCATGGGTGAAAGTTTTCAGGATTATTCCTGAATTCAGGATTTTGAGGAATTCAGGATTTTGAGGCTGACTTTCCGTAGAAAGTCAGCCTCAAATGCTGAATTAGGGAGATTATAATAAGCTTTCCTGTTTATATACAGTCTGTCTACGGGCAACTGATCATTTAAACTTGAAATTGTGAATATTTAGTGGGCATACTGCAAGTTATAAGATTAAAGTTTCAAAAGTTCAGGATTTTGGAAAATTTTAACTTTTACCCATGTATTACATATTTATCCTGGTTTCTGATTTATATTATAAGAACATGATATTGAAGTAAGCCATTTATTGGTGACTAAAGTTGGTTTTAAAAAGGGTTACTTGTCCTTAAAAATTCCATGTCTTGGAAATCTTGAATTGGTTGTGTATATATATGAACAGTGGTTATTTATCAATTTCTGGCAAACAAACGTTGTATTATAACATACATTTTTATTTTGTACATCTCGTATGTCATCAGCATTTTGCATGATTTTGCAAAAGTTTTTCACAGTTCACTTAACCCTTAAAGTGCCAATGAAGACTGCAACAGACAGCATTTTCACTTTTGGTTCAAAACCGTTGACAGTTTAAGCAAATGAACTGTTGCGTGTAACACATATTTGGTTTCTTCAAACAGCAATAAAATAAAAAAAATGTCGTCTGTTGCAAACTTTTGGTGATCATTTAAGGATTGTTTAAGGAATCTGCATTGCCTCATTTATGTCTACAACTTGAGGCCTCCAGATAAGTGTGCGTATTTGAAAATTGTTTTTCTTATTTCTGAAGCAAAACATATGTTGTGGGTACTCAAAAGAACAGTCTCGATGAGACGGTTCTTTTGAGCACCCAAAACACATGTTAAAAGTGATAAGTAAGGAAATATTCACAATTGTATGCTGAATGGACCTACAACTGTCAACTTCATGATAATCTATTTGCTTGATGTTGATAGCACTTGGGGAATCCTACAACAGCCCAATCTCTTTGTAGCACACCTTGTTATAACATAGATTGGATATAACATGGATATCTTGTGGCTCCCATTCTTTTACCATGTGCTTTTGCAAAGGATTATAGGAAAATGACCATGGAATGGTCATTTTTTTATAATTCCTTTGTAAAATTGTCCCTTTTATAACGCATGTCACTTATAACAAGATCCATCCCTATTGACCCCATTTTAACATCATTAAATCCTATGGACCCCATTGTAACATCATTCAATCCTATGGACCCCATTGTAACATTATAAAGTCCTATGGACCCTATTGTAACATTATAAAGTCCTATGGACCCCATTGTTACATTATAAAGGGCCTGTACTGTACTAAGAAAATGGTACACTACATACCACACCCTCACATGTCTCCTAACAAAATTGTCCGAATAATATTCCTTCCAATTTGACATCTTGTCAGGATTTAGCTAAAAACATTTAACTGAATTGATTTGATTACACTTTACCTGCGGGGAGCACAGTGGCTCAGTGGTAGAGTGCTTGGCTCGAGAATGAGGGGACGCAGGTTGGAGCCTCGCCAGTGTCACTGCTTTGTGTCTTTGAGCAAGACACATTGATCCTAGCTTAGTACTGGTTCATTGTTTGAGCAGTGACGCCGGTGAGGCTCGAACCTGCTGCCCCTCGGTCTTGAGTCAAGCACTCTACCACTGAGCGGAGTACTGGGTCAACCCAGGAAGTCCCTACATAACTGAAAGATTGTTGATGGGACGTAACAAACAAACACTTTACCTGCCTAATGTTTGACCTAAAGTAAATTAGAAAAATAGTGATGGGACCTTCAAATAATTACCTTTCAAAACATAAACTAGATGCGATTCTTTGCATCATATATTGGTGACCTTGACAGTAAAACATTTTATATGAAAATTTATTTTGACAAAAATAACTACGAGGGTGTTTAAAATTTTCAACATCAATGTCTAAGGACAATTTGTCTTAAAGAGGCCTTGTATATTTTTTTTACCAAGTCTCATACTGTTTAGATGCAGTTGTTTTTCAAAGTGTCTCTGGCAAACTTGCTTTTAAAAATTATACAGGTGCAGATTCAGGATTTCTGGAAAGGGGTTTCATATGTATGAAAGGGTGCGGGGGGGGGTTCGCTTTGATGATTTTATCTCATTTTTCTTAAATATCTTATTAAAATGAAATAGTTTGGTCTCATTGAGACCAAATTATGTTATTTTCATAGGATATTTAAAAATGGGGGGGGGGGGGGGGGGCGGCTCAAGCAAACCCCTAGGGCTCTTCTTGATTTTTGTCATACCTATGTATACTGTAAGCACATAAATGGGTGTATTGACAAACTGTGAAGACCCTGCACGGTGTGTCATGACAGATATACAAGTTATATTACTTTTGAAAGTAGATATCTTGTTTGTTAGGAAATCTGTCTCCTTAGACATAGCCCTGTCTTAAGATGCAATTCTCTCTTAGAATGAGACAGCTCGTGAGAATTTGGTACTAATCAGGTGCTGAGGTTATATAACTTTTTCCATGCTCAACTCAGCTGAGCGCGAAATTTATCCTGTATTATCCTTTATTAGCATGATAAATATTTATCCTGCTCATAAATTTTAATGTGCCAACAATTGTTGACATTTTAACATTCATTAGCATGATAAATACAACATCTAAAAGACTTAAAGCATACACTTCTAAATTTGTTGGTATTTTAGTTTTTATGAGGCCCCTAAAAAAGATTGCATAATTAAACAGTAGTTTACTTATTTCTCAACTAAAACATATATCGTGTAGGGACTCAAAAGAACTGTTTTCAGCACACAGTTCATATGTTAAAATTTTTGGGTAAAATTCTGGCATTTACTTAAAACTTAATGGTTGCTATGGTAACAAAAATGGCCGACAAAATATACTTTAAGTAAAGAAATCGCCATTTTGGACCAAATTTAAGGCTTTTGGAGATTGATTATTTAAAAATTAGATATCAGCACAGATAAACACAAAAAAAACCTTTAATATGTTGTGTGCCATAATAGTTCTCGGCATCTGTTACAATATCTTCTTGGTATGTGCTTGTGCTCTATGTTAATTGGTCTGTCAAATGTCTCAAGTTTGCTCCAAAATAGCCAATCTCCTGTTTTCAGCCTGTTTTGGCGGTGTTTTTGTTACCATAGCGACAGTGAAAGTCAAATAAATACCAGATATTTACACTTGGGCTATTGTTCTAATATATTAATGAGAAGAAAAGGCTAAAAAACAATTTTTATTTTTTTGCCTCAGAGGGGGGCCAAAATAGCCTCTAAAGGCACGTTGCTCTTTGTCAATATCCATTTAATAATTCGAAATGTAAGGCGTGGTCTACTTATTATTTTATAATACATCCAGCAAGTTCTCATGAGAAGCAAGTGTATCTACGTCTTCTGATCAGTTGATGCTGTGACCACCCATAGCTTCACCAGCATAGACTAATAACCCTTAAAACGCCAATCACGACTGGAGCAGACGACAAGTTATGCAAATTTTTTCCTAATATTCAGAAAAAATAAGGAATGATATTGCATGAGAATCGTCTGACAGCAGACAATTCTCATGAAATATGCCTTATTTGTTATTTTTGAAAAAGCGGCAAAATTTGAAATTGTCGTCTGCTGCAAATTATAGATGGCGCTTTATGGTTTAAGACTGTGTGAGTTTTGGCTGTGTGTCCATGCTAACTTTTACTATTTCTATGCTAACTATTGTAATGATGTTAACACTTTGCATGCTTGTTAATGTAAATGCTTTTTGTCACCTGCTGATTTTCTTTCATTTTTTTTCCGAAAATTCTTAAGACTAATATCTGAGTGTCAAACAGTTTAGATCCAGATCAGGCCCGACATCTTGTCGGGCCTGATCTGTGTCCAAACTGTTTGCAAAGATTAAGTGTGAAAAAGTTTTGATCCAGATCAGGCCCGACATGTTGTCGGGCCTGATCTTGGTCCAAACTGTTTGCAAAGATTATTAGCAGACGTCAGAAGCAGACAAAGTGTTAAGTATGAAAGAGCTCAATAGTCATTTATTTGTGATCTTGTATTATACCAGTGATGTGGTCAGCTGTTGATACTCTGTTGTTTGTGACTAGGAAACTGGAAGTGCGAAAATAAAATTAAATGTTTGTTTTGTTCTGTCATTTACTGGTATTCTTTTCACGTTTCAAATGCATCAGTGGCGTAGCTACGTATACGCAAAATCGCATTTGCGTACACATTTGGACAACAATATGGGAAGATTCTATCACAATCCTGATGGATTGTTGATGTTATGTATACAAAAAGTATGCGTAAAACCAATATCAATCTCTCTAAATCAAATTTTGACAGAATTTGTGATGATGTTGGTATCACACTTTGATGATTTGTCACCAATTAACGCAAAGTGAATGAAGGCCTGATCATAATATGCATTTTTTCTATCATTACCGAGAGTGTGTTTATCTTGGCAAACGGCGCATAACCTGATGAGACGCCGCGTTTTGCAGCATCTCATCTGGGTCTGCGCTGTTTGTTTATGATACTTTTCCGCATGCATTCAGCCTTTTCCACAAGTGCGTGGTTTGAAGTATAGACTAGCTATGTCCCTGGCCGCGGTGGGCCAGGCCAAAGGCAAGAATCAGACACCAACCCGCCAATGAAAGTTTTCGGATGTGGTCGTCAATGAGTATGAGGCCTGGTCCGCCGTCGTGTTTAGCTATAAACCATGACTGGGTTTATAGCCATGCGTGCAGACCGTCATTTCCCACTATTTTATTACGTCTGGTTATCTTTATAAAGTGGCTTAATGGATCTTTGTTGTCCGTCATTCTGTCCGTCCGTCATAATTTCGTTTCCGCTCAATATATTGAGAACAAATTGATATAATTTAACCAATTTTTGTATATGCATTGATATGGGCAATTTCTAAGTTCGGATAGGTGTGCATCGTTTTGGACACATTTTAATAGAGTTATGGCCTTTGACTGATATCAGAATTCGTTTCCGCTCAATATCTTATGAATAAATGGGCAGAATTTCACCTATTTTTAGCTCACCTGTGCCGAAGGCTCATGGGTGAGCTTATAGTATACCAGTCACTCCGCCGTCCGTCCGTCCGTCAACATTTTCAAACATCTCTGAAACCACTGGGTCAATAAAACTCAAATTTCATGGACGCGGGAACGAAAGTTTGTTCAAATGGTCCTGGTTACATGAATAAGATGGCCGCCATGCCCATATATGGTAAAAACCCTTTAAAAATCTTCTCCAGAACCAGAAGGCCGATGACCTTGGGACTTGGTATGTAGCATTAGGAGTGTTGGGCCTACCAAGTTTGTTCAAATGATGATCCTAGGTTGACCTTGACCTACTTAACGTCAAGGTCAAATTTGCTTCCTTATGCATTTAAATGGGATTTTTTTTGAAAAGTTGATTTTTTGAATACTGCTAAAGCCAAAGTTATTATTTTAATTTGATATGTTAAAACTAATGAGACAATGGTTATAAAATGTTCAAAGGTCAAGGTTGACATTTGCCCTTTCAGCCAAGGTCGCTCATATTGTGGTCCCATCAATATGTCAAAACATAGTTTTCTCACAAACCATTGACCCAATTGAACTAAAATTTCATGTGAAGACTCCTTTTGATAAGTTTACAAAATATTTTGGTCACATGACAAAGATGGCCACCACGCCATTATATGGTAAAAAACCTTTTAAAAATCTTCTCCAGAATCAGAAGGCCAGTGACATTGAGACTTGGTTTGTAGCATTGGGGATGTGGGGCCTACCAAATTTGTTCAAATGATGATCCTAGGTTGACCTTGACCTACTTAACGTCAAGGTCAAGTTTGCTTCCTAATGCATTTGAATGGGAAATATTTTGAAAAGTTGACTTTTTGAATACTGTGGAAGCCAGTCATTATTCTCACTTGATATGTTCAATCTAGTGTCTATAAATAAGATTCAAAGGTCAAGCTTGACCTTTGACCTTTCAGCCAAGGTCGCTCATATTGGAGTCCCATCAACATATTAAAACATAGCTTTCTCAGAAACCACTTGGCCAATTGAAACCAAATTTCATATGAGAACTCCTTATGATTGGTAAGCCAAAACTTATACAAATTGTTATGGTCACATGACTAACATGGCCACCATGCCCATATATGGTAAAAACTTTTTAAATCTCTTCTTCTCTGGAACCAAGAGGACGTTTGCATTGGGACTTGGTATGTAGCATATGGGATGTGGGCCCTACCAGGTTTGCACAAATGATGAATCTAGGTTGACCTTGACCGACTTTATGGCAAGGTCAAATTTGCTTCCTAATGCAAATATGGAGAAAATCTTAAAATGTTCATTTTTCTATAACTGTTTAAGCCGGATTCATAATAGTTAAACCTATTGAGACAATGGTTTATATTAAGTACCAAATGTCAAGCTGACCTGTGACCTTTTATCCAAGGCCACTCATTTGGAATGCCTTTATTCAAGGCCACTCATTTGAAATGCCACACACCTATCTAACATCTTTTTTTTTCAGAATCACTGGGCTGTTTGATTGATTATTCATTAGATTGTTTAGGGTCACTTGACCAAAATGGCTGCAACCTCCATATATGGTAAAACAAAACAAGCTGTAGTTGACCTTGACCTTTTTTAGCATTTGTAAGGAGATCAGGTGAGCGCCTCAGGACCTCTAGTTATATATGCTTTATATTGACAAGATTTAGTCATTTTTTGCTTATTTATACAGTGTAATGGCGCTTGTTAGGTGTCAGCATTTGGTTTCTGCATACTCTTTAGAAGAAATGGACAGAATTATGCATTGATATTGAAAAGATCTGCAGGTTGGGAGTGTTACCTATCATTTGTTGCAACTTTGCAATAGAGTTATGACTGCTCAAAGTGGATGGAATTTGACCATTGCTTTCGTGTGCATATATTTTGAGAAGATAAAGGTTGGAATTTGTATGTATGGTTTTCGTAAATTGGCAGCAGAGTTATGACCCTTGATTGATGTTGATTGGGATTTGTATGCACGCTTGGCTTTTTCACAGCATGAAAAGCGCGACAGCGGGGCTACAGCTAATTTCATACCGAGTGTTCCCGACACGTTCCGATTAGCTCCGAGCCCTCCCGAATATAAATATATCTAGCCAATCAAAACAACTTCCCAACCATGTGACATATATTTTTAAGCATTGCAGATACTCAATGTGACAAGTGAAAGCGTGCGAGTTTATAAAACAGTGAGTATGATCAGGAAATACCACAATCACATACATTGTACTGCAGACCAACCCACGGCACGGAAAATATCAAAGCGGGTGACTGCTAAAATCATCCTCGTGTCTCCCGCTTCGATACGTGTGGGTGAATGATTACAAAGGCAATGGCATTTCTGGGTGTGATCATTACATGTTGTTCAAGTGGGATGTTAGGCACCGCCTGCACTGCTTAGTTTTGACAGACACTCATTTGTATAATTTTACGAAGGGAAAAACTTACCGTGTAAATCAAAGATGGCGCCATACTACGTGCTTGCAACATCCATGTTATGACGTAGGTTGTTACCCCTGTCTTGCTACGACTAGTTTGTAAAAATCTTTACTATTTTACCAGCGATGATTGCTGAAGAAACAATCTGAATTATCGGTTACCGCTCATATTAACTACATTGTTGCACGTTGACCTGAAAAACGTTGCCTATCTCATGACATGTGTCTTTAACTAGTCAACATGACGTTGCACTTTTTGAACGGCGTCGATGACGTGGATTCGGCGAAGATCGATAAATACGTCATAATCGCCAGTTTGAAGAGTAAACTGATCAGGTTTCGTTCTCGAAGCCTTGACTGGTAAACTTGATATCAAAGACACTCGCCTAGTTTTCTCTATACCCATTCCAGTGGGTCTTAACTTAAACCACAAATCACTGAGCGTGACAGCTCCTCTAAATACTATGTAGGTGGTTATGTCTCGAAGAGATTATCGACACGATTGCTTGTAGGCATATTCTTGATAAATTGATTAATGTGCTTCATCATCATTTAGGCCGCGACATGTGATTTCCAACAATGTGGCATTATGACAAGTGTAGACTCAGACAAGCCTGTGCAGCCTCCTTCTAAGCTTAGAAACTTCAAATGATGTTCAGTCATTAGCTTAACTCAAGCGACTGACAAAGGCTCTGATCAGACTGCGCATATGCGCAGGCTGGTCTGAGCCCTTGCTGGTCGCACAAACCACTTTGTTGGAAATCTCATGTCGCGGCTCAATTTTTCCGTTAATCAAGCTAAACCGCAAGCTGCTTCATTGAATATTACTGCACATTTTCAATTTGAAATAACATTTTGAAAGCACTGGATATATAAATCAGGAGTATTGGGATAAGTCTAAATAAGGACTTTTCGCAGGATCCTCGTATTTGTCAGGTCCTGCTTCGAGCATCCTATACTATTGGCTTTTCAGTAATTTTATTTTTCATGAAAACATTTTTTTAGTCGTGATACAAGTTTGACTTTTCTGGAAAAAAAAAACAACAACAAAGAGCAACACACTTTAAGGCGTTTTTAAAGCTGCATAATCTGTAACTTTTGATATTTTCATTTTCAAAATAATTTTTCTATTTTTCAAGAACACAGTCTAAATACTAAAATTCAGGTATACATTTTCACTGGGTGGGAGCGAAAGTACATGCGACCCGTTGTGTTGATCTGTATAGTGGACGAATCCTTGTGTTTTCTATGACCTTGATGACGGTGTGTGTATTGTCAGCTGTGTAATGAGGTTTTGGACATAGACAACTTGGTAAGCGTGTTTTATTTATTCTTGTTCTTCTAATTGAAAAGCTTTGGGCACGAAAAGATGTCGTTTTCTATGGTATAAATAGTTTTTTTTCGTCCGCAAATCACTATTGCTTGCAAGAATTACACACCACCTGTGAACAGAAAATCGACAGATTGAGCGCTTTGATTGAAACAAAACATCGGCCAATGCCTTTTTAAGTTAGAGTAATGATCTATGATGACATTCACTTAATATACATGTCGTTAGAAATGCGTATGAAAGCACACGAGGAGCATGAGTGACCATTCCCAAAAATTTCAGACTGCATGGCATGTCGCAGAACTAGTGTATAGTTTGTGCTGATACTCTTCGATTTTTCTGTATCGTGTGTCGATTTTAATATGCAGTAGTTTATAATTTTATTTGAAAAATATTTTTCTTTGCAACAAAAAATATGATGAAGTATGTGAAGCTAAGCTACGTTAACCGTTTACCTCAATGAGAGACGCCTTTAACACGTTTTCAATCAGGGCAGACACAGATCAGCAGCTCTTGTCAGAGTTGCCTGATCAGGCTTTGCACCATTACTTACTTTTACTCTGTTTGATATGATGAAGTAAGTGAAGCTAAGCTACGTAAACCGTTTACCTCAATGAGAGACGCCTTTAACACGTTTTCAATCAGGGCAGACACAGATCAGCAGCTCTTGTCAGAGTTGCCTGATCAGGGTTTGCACCATTACTTACTTTTACTCTGTTTGATAATAAAAAAGGTTACAATATAATGGATATGACAAGTAATTTATTAGGTTAATGTACAAACGTGTAATTTTATTATTGCCACAACTTTGGAAAAGTTGAAGGGGCATATTGAAATAAGCTTGTCGGTACATGAGTCGGTTCAAAATTTAAGATAGGGTTTTGTATTTTATAGTTTGATTTCTCATCAAAATATAAGTGACCTGTAATTTATTAAGTCTGGATTATCTCCCTTTGTGGATCAATGCCCTTTTTAGAGTCCATTATGAAACTTTGTAATTAAAATATCTCAAAAACTATTACAGCTAGGAGCTCCAAACGTTGTCAGCTGATAGAAGAAATGAGGAGATTACCTGGTGAAAATTAAACAAAATTCAGTTATTGCCCTTTGCAAATTTGAACATAGAAAACTTGATACATGTATCTCAAATACTCTTACAGCAAGGAGCTTTGAACAAACTTGAATAGCTGATAGAGGATAATGAGTAGATAACCTAGTGAAGCTTTAAAAAATGTTATTTTATTTTTTCGATTATTGCCCTTTGCATTTTTCGAGTCATTTCCCTTTGCAAAGTTGGATATAGATAAAGATATCTTGTAATAAATATATCCTGAAACTTTTTAACCTTTTTCGTAATAATTAACAAATTATTAGTGCCAAAACAACAGCATTATGTTAAAAATCAACTGTCTAGAACTATTGGAGGGACGCAAATAATTATAAACAAGAGAATATACACATGTTTTTATAAGATAATTCACTTTTTCATGCAGTTTTCAGCTGTAGAAATTAGATTTATTGTGACAACATAACTTTATTCTACTTGTGCTAATGATTTAAAAAGAAAATATTTTTTTTTGAAAAATGATCATAGTTACAGAGTATGCAGCTTTAAGAGGCTATGGTATAGTTCGCAAGCTACTTTGGTTCATTCCTCTCGTTCTTCAGTGGTTTAGATGAGTTCCGTCTATTTTAATCCACTTGATGGAGCGTTAAACATTTACTGAAAAACTATTCAGTTCTGATACGTTTATTGTATTTCTAATATTGAATAGCTGGGAAACAGGTTTACAAAAGTCAATAGATCGTTTATGTTTTTGTTCTGTCTTGTGTTCGCTATACCTTTGTGTGCGTCTGTTTATATGTGCCTTGTGATCACCTGCTGGGAAAGGGCTGACCTCTTGGCTCTCGTTTGTAGTGTCTAACTGTGAGTTTGTCACTTTCCGATTGGTATTCTGGGTCAGGTGTAGTTCTTGATTGTATCGATCCCTGATCTTTGCACCCTTACTTATTTTTCTTCTGGATCCTTTTGTTTTGTATTTCGAAATGATCTATATGTGAAATTATTGTATTATATGTACACATGTTGTTATACAAAATGAAATAAATTTTTAAACTAATTCAGTTCTGAATAGCCACTTTAACTGTGACTCTGGTTTGATAAGGAATACGACACTTCTAGGTCATAAGGTTTTAATTTCTATCTTTTTGCGACATACATGTGAGCTGACAGACAAAATGTTACGAAGTGTTATTATCAGCTGCTTGTTAGGCATCTGTTTAGCTAGAGACAAACGATTTTTCTTTTTGGGATCGTCTACCGACGCTTTGGGTAAGTTTGAACAAAAAATTTCAGCGTAAAATTGTAAAAAAATCTTACCATTAATAATAATAATAAGCATATGTTTTGGGTGCTTAAAAGAACCGTCTCATTGAGACGGTTCTTTTGAGTACCCACAACATATGTTTTGTTTGAGAAATAATAAAATTATTTTTCTTTTTTACGCACTCTTAACTGAAGTCCTGAATATGTATATCATCAACCATATTGTTTGGATAACTGTCCCACCAATAGATAGCGTAATACACTCAATCACCGGTTATAACCACAATGTCATGAATAGAAATTTTGGCTATTCCTCCAACCAATGTAACCTGGCCTTGAGGTTTATATTTGTCATGCTCAACTCAGCTGAGCATAGAATTTATCCTGCTCATAATGTTAAAATACCAACAATGGTTGGCATTTTAACATTTAGTAGCAATATAAACACAACATCTGAGCGTTTTTAAGCAATAACATTCTGTAATAAGAGCATTTGTAGTTTTCATGGGCAGTTGAAATTACATGCTTAGTTGAGTTGAGCATAAACATTTTTTATAACGTCGAGTCCCAAAAAATCGATATTGGTTTAACCACAAACGGGAATTTAACCACAAGCGACACTTTATATACTCCAAGGAGTGAAAGCAAGATTGTTCCGATATCTATAGTTGGATTTAACCTGCGTTACCATGTCTCTCATGAATCTCGTAATACCCCATGTATTTCGATTGGGACAATATACTCCTGAATCCTCTCCACACTATACAACACCTGATCAGCGAGAGAATTCTAGTAGGCTTGCTACCTTCCTGCTTAGAAGGAAACAAGCATACAGATTAAGTCAAATGAACTCAAATTATGCAGAGAGGAGACAGGAGCACATCCCCCCTTTTCCTACACGAAACTGCCTTACACGATGCACATCGTCCCTCAAGGCGTAACTTAATGACAGGAGAGCTGCCCAGACAGTGAGAGTGCCTAAAGGAGTCATACATTGGTGACTCGCTCAACCTAAACACCCTGAAACACGGTGATCCTCTGCAGACTAGTCGACAATAAGCATTTCAAAGGGGATAGGTACACTGCCAGCAAAAGAGGGTTAAGTATAATTCCCAGGCAAGTAGCTACCTAGCAAACTCCCTATAGAGTAATTGAACACCCATCATACTCTCCCTCCCCTGCATGGCAGAATATAAGCAAGACAAAAGATATCCAGCATGTCCCTAAGAGAATACTGAAGATCATGCATCCTGCCACAGGATTTGCATCCGCAGATCCAGAAATATGTTGTTGTTGTTGTTGTTGTAATAGGAACTCAGCTAGCTGCAGAGATAAGTTCCAAGCCCGCTCTGTTTGTGGACTTAGTTTGACAGTATATCTGCCTACAAGTGAAGAGGATGAGTAGATTACAGGGTAAAACCCACAAGCTGGTCAAATCACTGTATGGTTTTCTAGACACTCCTCTCATAAGCAAGCAGATTATAAACATGATGGAAGCATATCTAACATCCCTAGCCAGACTATGTTAGAAATCCTCCCTCGTGTTGCAACTATGGATATCATGCTGGTAGCCTTTTGTTTAATTTGTGGACGTGGCCGATAGTAAATAACAACCAAGTTAAAGATCTTGTTTGAAAATGTCCGGTCATTTGCCACCGGACGAGTGATTTTATATACGAAATCAAACATATATGTCATTACTAAAGGACAAAATTAACATCGAAGTCTGGTCATTTGCCACCGGACAAGACAATTTAATCTACATGTAAATCAACATTTAAAGTGTTAATCTACATAATGAACCTTAAGAGATATAATCTTTTTTTCTCAAACATTCACAAGAAATATAGGCCCAAGTCCCAAAGTTGGGCACCAAGACCCCCGGCGGGAGGTGGGGAGGAGAGGGTAAAAAAAAATTCCAGACTGACCTGAATAGATCCTCCCGACAAAGCACTCTTGGCAAACTGACGCGTAATCGCCTGATAAGCAAAGCACCACGCCAAGGTACTTGGCGCTGATTGGCTAAGAACTCTCAGACCACGAGTGATTACCTCAGAATGACTAGAGTAGCGACAACAGGTCATCAGTGAAGAAACTAACAAAGTCAGTGCTCGAGAAAATATCAGCTGGAACTCATTTTGAACCCGCTCAAGTAGGCACACGGATAGACAAAAGTTACCTCTCTTGGAGTATAAATGCAATTTTCTGTCTAAAATTATCGGTTTTATACTCCAAGGAGTGAAAGCAAGATTGTTCCGATATCTATAGTTGGTTTTAACCTGCGTTACCATGTCTCTCATGAATCTCGTAATTACCCCATGTATTTCGATTGGGACAATATACTCCTGAATCCTCTCCACACTATACAACACCTGATCAGCGATAGAATTCTAGTAGGCTTGCTCCCTTCCTGCTTAGAAGGAAACAAGCATACAGATTAAGTCAAATGAACTCAAATTATGCAGAGAGGAGACAGGAGCACATCCCCCCTTTTCCTACACGAAACTGCCTTACAAGAAGCACACCGTCCCTCAAGGCGTAACTTAATGACAGGAGAGCTGCCCAGACAGTGAGAGTGCCTAAAGGAGTCATACATTGGTGACTCGCTCAACCTAAACACCCTGAAACACGGTGATCCTCTGCAGACTAGTCGACAATGAGCATTTCAAAGGGGAGAGGTACACTGCCAGCAAAAGAGGGTTAAGTATAATTCCCAGGCAAGTAGCTACCTAGCAAACTCCCTATAGAGTAATTGAACACCCATCATACTCTCCCTCCCCTGCATGGCAGAATAAGCAAGACAAAAGATATCCAGCATGTCCCTAAGAGAATACTGAAGATCATGCATCCTGCCACAGGATTTGCATCCGCAGATCCAGAAATATGTTGTTGTTGTTGTTGTTGTTGTTGTTGTAATAGGAACTCAGCTAGCTGCAGAGATAAGTTCCAAGCCCGCTCTGTTTGTGGACTTAGTTTGACAGTATATCTGCCTACAAGTGAAGAGGATGAGTAGATTACAGGGTAAAACCCACAAGCTGGTCAAATCACTGTATGGTTTTCTAGACACTCCTCTCATAAGCAAGCAGATTATAAACATGATGGAAGCATATCTAACATCCCTAGCTAGACTATGTTAGAAATCCTCCCTCGTGTTGCAACTATAGATATCATGCTGGTAGCCTTTTGTTTAATTTGTCGACAAGGCCGATAGTAAATAACAACCAAGTTAAAGTTCTTGTTTGAAAATGTCCGGTCATTTGCCACCGGACGAGTGATTTTATATACGAAATCAAACATATATGTCATTACTAAAGGACAAAATTAACATCGAAGTCTGGTCATTTGCCACCGGACAAGACAATTTAATCTACATGTAAACCAAATTTAAAGTGTTAGTCTACATAATGAACCTTAAGAGATATAATCTTATTATCTCAAACATTCACAAGAAATATAGGCCCAAGTCCCAAAGTTGGGCACCAAGACCCCAAACACAGCCCAACCGCTTTTGCTAAGCTTGTAGTTGCATGGTTGTAAATTAATTATATTTACTATTTTCGCTCTAGATTTTGCTGTTGTCAATACACAAAAATTGTTTAGCTCGCGTAGAGACTTCCTATACAATGTATCGTCACAGAATAATACTCAAATAAAATAAACACAAACGAAATGGCTTTTAACTCACACTGTCTGACAGTCTATTCGACGCCACAACATATAGGGACAGTTTTGCCCCGTCCGGTGTCAGTTTGGCTACAAACATATCAGTCAAATGACGGCATCTGAAGATTTAATGTTCGTTGCTAACGTTGTCCATGTATAATCCATAATGCTACATACACATTACATCCGGATGCCTGTTCCAGCGCCTGAAAATCTTCTTATATATTAGTTTTGCTTCACAGAGAGGTACAATGTTGACAAGACTCAAATATCTGTCTCCGGCATCTCTTCTGGTGGTGCTATGGCAACGCAGATTCACGTGATCTATTCAAGTGACATCATGGGAGCTGGTATGATTGCAGGAGGTAAGGTCGACTCGTTTAACTATATGCATGCTGTCGTCTGCTGATTTTTTTTCAAAAGTTTTTTTTTTTCAAAAATGATCTTTCAAGAACACTATCAGAGTGAAAACGGTTTGGATCCATTTTTTTGCTTTTATATATGAGCCGCGGCATGAGATTTCCAACAATGTGGTATGTGCGACTAGCAAAGCCTCAGACCAGCCTGCGCATAGCGCAGTCTGATCAAAGCCTTTGCTAGTCGCTTGAACATTTTATGAGTATTAAGCTTCTGGCTGAACATCATTTGGAGTTTCTAAGCTTAAAATGAGGCTGCACAGGCTCGTCCGAGGAATGCCACATTGTTGGAAATGACGTTTCGAGGCTCTTATGTACATATTATTGTTCGTTTGTTTCCATGTTTTTTTTTTATGTCAGTTATATGTTCAGAGGACCGTAGGGTAGACTGGCCATCGAGCTAAATATGTCATCCTGTAGATAAATATCTTATAAATAAATAAATAAATCCAGGTCAGGGCCGACGTTCTATCGGTCATGTTCCGGGACCAAACTGATTGCAAAGGTTATCAGCAGACGACAAAAATCGATGCTAGAAATGAAAAGTTAAAATGATTTTGTCACTTTCCCATGTGGTATCCTGGGACAGGTGTGGTAATTGATTGTATCGAATCCTGATCTTCGCCGTCTGTCTTACTTTAAAGGTAGCTATTTTCGGATATACGAGTAAACATTTCCCCATACCCGATAAATACTCATGCAGTATAAAAAAGAAACTGCAACTGGTGGAACCAGACTTTAAAATTTACATACTAGGTCTTCTGACATTACACGCTCAAATTATATTGCCAGAAAAATTTTCCCAACCCATAATAAACACAAAAATCGAGCATAAAAGTTAATACTTTCTTTCCAAGTAGTTTCTGAGAAATATAGAGTTTATCGCTAATACTGATAACAGACGGGCGTACATAATGAGTAAAGTGCACACCTAAATTCTTTTGGGGCCGTGCAAGTTGGATGTCAAATACATTAGTGCATCATAGTTTTCAATCCTTAAAACACCAACCACAACAAAAGTCATCTCTTGTCGTCCGTTGAAATCGTTAGAAGCCTCTTTGACAAACAGTGTAGAACAAGATCAGACTGAGCAGCCTGATCTGGCTCCACACTGCTTGCCTCCATACTTACATTAAGCAATAATGTTATCAAACATGTGCAGTAGTGGACTTGAAGCAGACACCATTTTCGGAAGCAGTTTTTTGCTGGCGCTTAATAGTACCTGACCCGCCGGTGACGTTATTACACTGGGCGCCTTGCATTGCCGCACTTTTTGCAATTAGCAATGATATTTTTGCGCACATTTTTTCGATTTTAATTGCGCACTATTTTCACAACCCAATCAGAAGCATTTAGTTGAGCCTTCTCAGGCTGGATCCCTGATACAACAACAACAACAACAACAACAACAACAACAACAACAAATTTAGTGATTAGCGGCCGCGAAACGATGGCTTGTACAGGTAACTGTACAGATGAGATGCGTGCTTAAATGTTTAGTTTTTCATGACACACATTTTGTCAAAAAACGTTTAAAAAGTTGCATTTTACATTGAAGATTTGCAGTGAACAAAAATCTGTAAAGTAGCTTTAAAGCAGATTCTGAAAGTACATAATTCGAAAAAGCAAAAAGGAATATGTAGGCATGAATCGGACAAATGCAAGGTTGTACCCTTCAAATCCAAGATATTAAGCCACTCTCCTTATCCTATGTAGGCAAAGGAATAATTTCCAAAGCTAGCAAAGTTCATAATGCTCAATGCATCTTTAAAAACGAGTTTTAACTAGCTGTAAGGACTTTCGACTAGCTTATTAACCCCTAATTGATTTAAATGAGGTTTGAAAAAAGTGCGCAAATGATATGCAGAATCGTGCGCAAGTGAAGGAATCAAAGTGCGCAAAATATACTGAAGTGCGCAAATAAAAAGCGCCGACTACACTAAGAGTATCACTTATTCTATCCTCGTTTACAGTTCCTTTTGCATGTACTAGCGGCTTTGGCGCTGCGACGGCTATGACGTCATGTATGAAGTTCCCGTCAACCATATCTGTAACGGCACTAGAAGGCATCACCGACAGCGGTGCTGCGGTTGGCAATATAGACAGTACGTCAAACATGAGAAATGACAAAGTCTATATCTTTGATGGCAAAGATGACAGTGTGGTGAACCCAGGTACTAATATTTGAACTGCACCTTGACGTCATATTTAACAACTGAGGTTCTGGTTACATGTAGCATGTGCATGCTCACTCCAAACATGGAGTCTTTGTAGTACGTACATACGAAGTTCTCTGCATGGTGTGACATCGGTTTTGCAGCAACATATGAGCCGTGACATGAGATTTCCAACAATGTGGTATGTGTGACCAACAAATGCTCAGACCAGCCTGCGCATACGCGCAGACTGATCAGAGCATGTGCTAGTCGCTTGCATATTCTATGAGTGTTTAATTAATGACTGAACATCATTTGGATTTTCTAAGCTTAAAAGAAGGCTGCACAGGTTCGTCTATGTCTACACTTGTCAAAATACCACATTGTTGGAAATCACGTGTCGCGGCTCAGTCATATAGAACTAATCATTTCCCTGCATTCATTATATGAAATGCACAAGAAAGCGTAACAAAAAAGAAATGAAAAAAAAATCCACCAAAACAGCTATATATAATTTTTTAAACAACTGAGTATTATCAGACAAAACTAATAATAATGATATAATCTTGATAATTTGAAAGTCCACCTGTAAACAAGCTGTATGTATTAATTCAGAATTGATGTCCCGGCACTTGCATGTCAATTCTCAACCCAGATGTGAAAGTCCAATTTAGAATTAAACCTCCTTGCTTAGAATCGCCAAATTTAAAAAATCCAAAATCAGCACTTTAACTTATAAACATATCCCCACTACAGTGAGCCACTTTAGTTACGCACCAATTTTTGAGGGCCCACATTTTTTGACAAAAATGCTGGAACCAAACATTCTCTACGATAATTTATTTATTGACATTTTATCTGTTTGATGACATCGGAAAAAATATTGGAATCACTCATGCGAATTATTCTGCTACGTCAAAGGCAATTTTGACAAAAATGCAAAAATGCACGTGCAAGCTTAACGTCTATATTTTCTATTTTTGTTTTAAGCTAGGCATTATCCATGGTGATCGTTGTGACAGAAAAACACCAAAATCAATTCCTTTATTAAAGTAAAACCCCCCTTTTTGGTCATTGAATTTAGTAACACCGTTACTTTTCGAAGAAATGCTCGTTTTGACGTCATATTAACGTCAGTTACAATAATCAAACAAGGTTTTCTTCGCAAATTGTTTTGTTATGAGTCACTTGTTGACATAGAAGTATCAAAACATTAAACAATCTTATCATTGACACATCTTATAGCCTTGGTAGTAGTGACGTCATCACTAACGTCAACACCATGACGCCAATAAATTCATTAATTTTTTTACGAAAATAAAAGGTGGATACATGGTTGTTAAAAATTAAATTATAAAAGAAGTGTTTTGATAACTAGTTTACTCACAATCATACGAAATTTTAACTAACTTTAAAAAAGTACTAAAACTAACCTTTTTTCAAACCTTGACTAGCTGGGAACCAAAATAGTAAAACATTAAAAAATGATGAAGTTAACCCATCCCAGTCTTAGATATTGCCAAAAATAAATCGGCTGTTATCTCTAGCATAGCAGAAATTCGACCCTGAAAAAAAGTGCAATGTGATCTGAGTTTCATTCGAGATAATACAATGTGAAATGGTGTTTTGCGGGTAGTGCACTTAAAGATTCATTTTCTCATTCGTTTCTAATCTGATTACAATGAAATTTCAATGGCTAATGCAAATATAAATGCGCTTTACGTTGGTAGTCTCAGAATAAAAATATCACATTTCTTTTTTGAGTAATTTTACATTTTATAAGTGGTGTGTAACTAAAGTGGCTCACTGTATGTAGCTAATCCAAAGTATTCGAATTCTACATTTACAAAATATGTGGACCACCTATGCTCAATCTGAAAGGAAATGACTGGACATCGCAAGTAAACTCTAGATGTTCCAAACATTTCCAAATAAGGCTATAATTCAATATATAGAATATGTCGTATCTTTTCTAGACGCTTCTTTAGTCAACTTGTTTACCAAAACAATCTATTACAATTATGATTAAGATTATTCTAGAAATATTAAACAATAACACAGACTATAAACTCAAAACAAAATTGGTATTAACTTTCATAATCTAAAGGCTTCCTTATATGATATGGAATATTTCATTCATAGCAATTACGTATGAGTCTGCCCCGGGTGTCTAGCATCTTTTCATGTTATACATTATTACTTTTTATGATGGAACGATTGTATGCTTTGACGCGGCCATTGAGCTCCGTTACCAGGTACATAATACACTCAAATCCAAAAGGTAGACTTCCGGTTTCTGTAATTTTTCTATGTTTTGTTGTGCGTTACTGTGTCCATTCTAGTTTTGCATTCATCTCGATGGGGAAGAGAGAGCTGGTTGCTTTGCTTTGTTTGTCTTCCTGGTGTCTCGTGATTGTTGTGTGATTGTTGTGTGGCTCTTACTCACGATGCCACGGGTTTATCTGCAGTTTGTGATTGTGGTATTTCCTGTTTATACTCACTTACTATTGTTGGGATAAGTACATCTCTATTTTTGATTACTTCAATGCTCTAATTGCTGATCCAATTAATTATATCAACTAGTCATTTAGTTATAATATCTTTGATTGAGCTGCTTCAAATGTTATACAGGTATAGGACCCAAAATCAAGAGTTTCTACGCTCACTATCTCTCAGATGCTAACTCACAGATCAAAGAAGTTTACAGTCTTAACGCTGAACACGGGCAGGTAGGAAAACATTTGAGCCGCGACATGAGAGTTCCAACAATATGGTATGTGTGACCAGCAAAGGCTCAGATCAGCCTGCGCATATGCGCAGTCTGATCAGAGCCTTTACTAGTCGCTTGCGTATTCTAAGAGTGTTAAGCCACTGACAGTACATCAATTGGAGTTTCTAAGCTTAAAAGTAGGTTGCACAGGCTCTTCTGAGTCTACACTCGTCAAAATGCCACATTGTTGGAAATCACATGTGGCGGCTCATTTCCTTCCACACAGGGATAAAGTTCTAAACTTACCCCGGGCTGTACATTATCCCTGTAGTGTTCTCTTACTGGACACAAAAATGGATGGTTAAAGTCGATGGCCAGAAGGGTTGGTTGCTTTATTTACAAGCGTACCTATTAGACAAATGTAAGTACACCCTAAACATTTTATCCATAAATGCAATGGAGGCTGGCCCACAGCTGGTATGCTGTAAATTGCAGAGAGGCGGAGCTTAATCTCAGCTGACTCTGAATATTAGAATAAATACTACAGTCACGTACCGTTGCCTGCTCATGCTATTTGAATGAACGTTGATAAATACTCAAAACACTCACTAAAATGTAACAAACGAAATTGATATGAAAAACAGTAAGTGAGTATGATCAGAAAATGCAACAGTCACAAACCGCAGACAAACCCATGGCACCGAGAGGAAGAGCCAAACCATCAAAGCCATCAAAGAATTTACAACCACACCACAACATGTAGCGAATCACAGTACAAGAGGTGTTTCATGTTTATTTGAACAAATTTGAAATTGCCGTGTCTCATTTTTTTCTTATTATATTTAGTAATAATAAATTTACATTGGTTAATCTGATCTCCAGGAATGCACAGTCACCAAGGAAATGGACCTTAACTTTATTCGCTGAATTAAAACAGTCTCTGAAAACGAGTAGTCAAAGTTTAAGCGTTTAAAAATGCTGTCTGAAACGAAATGTTCAAAATCGATCTCAAACGATTTCTCTTAAAGGGGTGAAGTTTTTTTCTCTTGGAAGCTATTATAATAAATTGTACATAAATGATTAAAGTGTGTTCTTCTAGGAAATAAAGCATTGCCGTTGGATATTTACTTTTTTGACGCAGCTTAAACATCAAATTTTAGGGTTTACAGTTTCCAAAGCAACACTAAATTGTAGGCAAAATGCATGAATGCAATATTTAGTGATCAGTTTTATCGGCGATATATTCTTGAACTATTTAAGAACTTGTGTCGGCTGTGAGTTTTGAGAATTTGTTTTTCACAATTCTTCCAGGACACATTTTATACATGGAATGCCCATTTGGGCACTCGTATGATAGAACTTATAAAGCTCAGTTGTCAAGCAAAAACAGGCGCACAAAAGCTGCTTTTCATTTGAATAATAGACTGAATGCTCCTCTAAGCTTAATAGCAATTTGAATACTTTTATACGCATTTTCATTAGGAATACACTCGTTTTAGCTCTTAAAATCAGTGAAAGTGGGGTGGATGTGAATTTTGGGACGCCGTGTTATGGTCATGCTTTAAATTGCCTATTTGTCTATTTGGTCATACCAGGGACACGTCCGTTATTTAAGAGAAAGCAAAAGTTATTTATTTCATTTACATACAACCTCGAAAAATAAAATTCGCATTTGTTCAAATAACAATGAAACATGTCTCGTATTTAGCGATATAATGATAGTATTTTCTACTTTAAAAACATTTTTAAAAAGTTCTGCATACAGTTAGGCCATAGAACCGCGTCCGTGACATGTGACTTGTGCTCTCTAGCATCTATGTACAATACTGAATTAACCAATTGAGCCAATCACATGACTTCATAGTAGAGAGGAAAGCAACTTTCAGGAATCGATACAATCAAGTACCATACCTGAGCCGGGATACTGATTAGGAAAGTGACAAAAACACAAGAAAACACAACCAACAAGAGAGCCAAGAGGTCAGCCGGTTCCCAGCAGGTGACCACAAGGCGACAGCATAGCAAAGATAAAATTGAAACATAAACCAAAAAACGAAATCACAAAAGGAGCATCGCCTTGGAACGGTCAACAACCAGTCAATGGATGGCTTCAACATGTTAAACGGTACCAAGCTCACCCTTGGTAATTAAGAGCGATTCTCTGTAAATATGGAGCAAAGTTTTTCATGCATAGTCACAGATTTCAACGAAACGTTCTGTAATTGTTTGTTTTCACCCAAAACAAAATCATTCGTGCTTAATTCTTTCCGTTGCCATGGTAACCCAATCCAAAGTTTTTGACCAAAAAGTGCCCAAAATCACTGAAAATAGACATAAATTGCACAGTTGCAAATTCTAAAATAAATAAGTCTTGAACTTGTGACAACTTGTACGCCACAGTATTGCTTTATGTAAAGCTAAGGGGATCTGGAAATTAGATTTGGTATTTCAGTCTTGTAGCAAATGTACCGGAAAAGTGGGCGTGGTAACAAGGTTCTCAAATTTGTCATTTTTCGACATTTTTGAACCCATATTGTTGCAAGCCGCATGTACTCGGAAAAGTGTACATGCTTTAGTAAGACAAAACTAGATATGATATAGTAATGAATTCAAAAAAAGTGTTTGGGAAGTTACCGTCTTCTTATCATAACCATGGCAACTATGATCTCGAAAAGCTAAAATGTGCAAATGCAGCTTCTAAGGCATTTTTGTATTGCAGAACATGAAGACATCTGACACAATCAACAATTAAATGTTGAAATAATGCTTATATTTTGCTTTTTGACAGGTTAGTGGTACAAGACCCTAAAAGGGACCTGACAATAGCCCTTTTAGAGGTCTACATAGAGAAAAAGACTATCTTTAAAAAATAAAAAAATGCTAAACTCATGTTTAAGTAGTATGGAAATAACATTAAAATATTTTCATGTCATTGATCTTATAGCTAGCATTTTATAAAAAGGAAATATAAGGTGTTGTCCCTATATAGGGGTCCAAAAGGGGTTTAAAAGGGGGTAAATGAGGCGTCAAATTTTTTGACCAAATAGTGTTCGAAAATCGGTAAAATAGACATACATTGTGCTAATGCAACTTTGATTTTTTGACACCATATTGTTGCAAGCCAGGGTTACTTAGAGCGGTTTGCACACTTGATTAAAACCAAGCTAAGAATGGTCTGTAATAGACTGAAACAATATTTTGAGGAAGTTACCACCTTCATATCGTTACTATGGCAACGTTGATGCCACCATCTTAAAAAGCCAAAATGGACAAATGAAGCTTGTAAGGCGTTTTTGCATTGCAGAACATGAAGACATCTGACACAATCAACAAATGTATGTTGAAATAATACTTATATTTTGCCAAATTAGTGGTACAAGGCCCTAATGGGACCTGATAATAGCTCTTTTAGAGGTCTACATAGGAATAAAAGCTATTTTTTAAAAATAAGAAATGCAAAACTCATGTATATGTAGTGTAGAAATAGCATTAAAATATTTTCAAGTCATTGATTTTATAGCTAGCATTTTATAAAAAAGAAATATAGGGTGTTGTCTCAATATAGGGGCCAAAAGTGGGTAAATCAGGCGTCAATTGTTTTAACAAAATAGTGATTTATTCATAGCAAACAGTGTATACTCTGATGGTGTTCACTGTTTGCCAAAGTACCCGTTTAGGTGTCTGGTCTTCAAATAGTGAAGTTCAGTATTGTGCTTTGTTCTGTCGATTAAGAATATAGGTCAATGTTCACAAAGATCCTTGACTTTGTAGAAATAGATTGTGCTAATGCAAGTTTAAGAATGAGTAACTTTTAAACTTGTGATTACTTGTACTTCGCAGTATTGCTAAATATGAATACAAAGGGTGTATGGTTAATAATTTTGATAATTCTGTCATATAGCGACCCCGCTATTTTGTACAAAATATGCTAAACTTATGTATAAGTAGCGTATAAATTACATTAAAATATTTTCAAGTCATTGATCTTGTAGCTAGCTTTTTATGAAAAATAAAGAGCGTTGTCTCAATTGAGGGATCGAAAGAAGTAAATGAGGTGTCAAATTTTTGACCAAACAGTGCCCAGAAATCAGTAAAAATAGACATGAATTGCGCAAATGCAACTTTTAGAATGAAACATTTTGACCTTAGGTTAACTTGTACTAGGCAATATTGCTCAATGTGAATACAAGGATGGTATGGTTAATAACTTTGGTAATTAGCATATAGCAATGTTGCAAAAAAGGTCCTACTCACCCCACGCACTTTTCCTTATAAATGAGTATGTTTAGATAATTTAATTAGAATGCATCTTATTTTTTTTAATTTAAGTCAAATTCTTTTACAAATATCACACATTGGTGATAAATAATAGCAGTTTTGAGGTTACTGGAAGGGCAAATTAGCAGAATGTGTTGGTTTTGATTTTAAAATTAATAATTTTTACCCCTTATGATGTCCCTCAAAGTCTAAAAATATCTTATCTACAGCAGACTTTAATGTCATATATAAGAGAAATGTATGGGTAATGAAAATATTATATTTACAATAGACTATAACACTGTAACATAGCAATAAATGAATTGTTTATGCAATATTTATCTTTTTAGTTTTTCTACAGAAAAAAAGATTGTTACCATGGTAACGACAAGAAGACGGTACCTTGCCAGACATTTTCTTCCATATTATAAAATTTCATACCCTGGCCTATTATATATTAACATGAGTGTATGTGAGAGTAGCCGTGCTAAGTTGTCCTGTTTGTGCAAAAATGTCCCAAAAGCGTAAATACCCCAACCACTTACAGTGAAAGATAAGTATATCTAAGCTTTTTCGTAAGGATGCTACCATTAACTAATTCAATTATTTTAAGTCTGTTTGTTCAAAGAAGGTTGAAATAAATGAACTAGCACTTGATTTTTTGTTTTTACATGGCCACTAACACTATCAGTAATTTTCATCAAAATCCGTGAAAAAAATTGTATTAAAACATGCTTCATGGTTACAGAGAATCGCTCTTAAATTAGACACTTGTACCCATGGTCATTGGAGTGGGGGGGGGGGGGAGAGGCAAAAAGCTCAAATCAGATAGGTCAGTATTTGAAGATTGCACCTAACGTGAGATAATGGTCACGTACATGGTAGTAAAGTAATTCACATTATTACCAATGTGACTTTAGCAGGTAATATAGGTTCAAGAACTTCGAGGAGATAAATTTAATTGTAAAAATAACAACAACAACGTTTTATCTCGGTTTCATATATATTTCGTATGTCAGTCTATTTTTACAAATCAATCTTAAAGAGACTAAGTCTGCAACTATGAACATTTCACGATTTTTTTTATTTTCTTTTTTAAATCATTTGTAAAAAGAGAATTAAGTTGTGTTTTCACAATAAAGCTGATCGCTATAGCTCAAAACTGAACGGAAAAGTAAATTATCTTATAAAAACAGGTGTGTTGGTATTTATTTGCGTCCCTCCAATAATTATAGACAGTTAATTTTAACATAAATGCTGTTATTTTGAAACTGAAAATTTGTTAAGATTTGCAAAATTGGTAAAAAGTATACCTGAATTTTAGTTTTTTTACTGTGTTCTTGAAAAATAGAAACATTAGTTCTAAAATTGAAATATCAAAAGTTACAGACTATGCAGCTTTAAAACAAAGAAATACAATGTTTTTAAAAAGTATAACTTGTGACCCCTCACTTTATACAACGGACCCTCCTGACTTTATAGTATCAAGCTTAAAGGAACATTCAATTGATCCTAAAATGGTTAATCCAGAGCCAGAATGATGTATAACCTGAAGGCTTTTGCAACAGTGGAGTATAATGAACCCTTTGGCTGCCCACAACATTATGACACATCCTGTGGTATCAATTTTACGCTGGATTTCATGAACCTACGCTGATGTGTTAATCTTCAAATCACCATGTCATATCTTTTCCAAACATAACAGATAAAGCTATTCCAATCCATTTTCCATTTAAAAAGCAATATTAACGAGGGGAAGCTTTGGAAATTAAATTTAAAAAAAGGACAACACAGCTATACATATAAGCCAGAACCCTCTTTTATATTCTATCGATCAAGGCTGTATAATATACTAGATGACTTTGAAAAGGCATCACCATATTTTTGCACTTTTTAGCAAACCGTATATGCGATTGAAAAGTTACTCGCAGGTTTTAACGTGCAACCCAGAATTGGTATGAATCAGTCGTTATTTTGACTGCACTATCACGCGACGCTGCTGGTGGCGTCACATGGGCATATACAGCATCCAGCACCTTTCTGCGCAGTCGGTTGAAGCTTTTTGATTTTTTTTTGTGTTTAAACTGTGGCATGTATGATTCCATATCAGCAACAGATTTTATAGTTTTTTTCTAATCTCTAGTAATTGATAACTTCAATATTTCGAAAATAAACGTCAATTTTGAACATCAATTTACAGCTCCTTTTAGAAACATCTCCATAAGTTACCTTTATGCACGCTTTCATTACTGATATTGACTACATACACTGACAAGCATGTGGGGAGTACATTTTGGTGTAAATCATTGCAGGAGATTTGTTGTCATGTGATCGAGAACGTCTTTAAAGTTACGTTAGCGTCACTTGCACATGCACAATACAAAAGACACGTGATACAAGTGTAATTTATGCAAAATCCGTCATTTGTGTATGCCAATAGCCTCTACCAGCAAAACCGGACGTAAAAATTCGAAACTATGAAAGGCCCAAGATGTTGAATTATATTCCTAGACTATAGTAACCAGGGTGGGTGGGGTATGTCGATGTATTTCAAGAGGTATACATTTGAGCATACCGAACTGTCAATTTCATTTCGAATCATTCAATGATGAATGTGCAATCGTGAAAGAAGCCTAGGGCGCAAATCTGTTGGGTCAGGAATCAAACCTGACTCGCTAACTTGCAGCTAAATTGGTGTCTTTCAAAATCTACCACCCCTGTCTGAAAACGGATACTTTTTCAATACCTTAAAGTAAATTTACATCCATGTATTTTCTAGGCCACACTACAAGCTGGTCAGACTATGATATGCAATAACAATTATCTCGCTGACATTCTCAGGGTTTGTGAAATAAAGAATTTAATCTGGGTGATGGTTTTCAAAGGATATTCATTTGGCCAATATGGCGTGGTGGATAAAATCTGCGGGTGCTTTGAATTTTTAGCTGTATCAAGACTAATGTGCTCTTTTGCTCCAAATTTCAAAAATAATCATAAGAGTTGCATAATTTAGTTTATATTTTTGTTACTTCATAGGGAAATACAAAAATACAAAAACCATGTGAAGGCTAAGCAGGTCTCGATTCGTGCATGTATCATCGTATTCTCTTGTGTCACTATCTATATCATAGCATTTATGAAGAGATGCACAGGCTTTACTGAGCTTTCGTTGCTCGATAATGCGATAGGTGCCATAATTTCATGTGCTGGCTCATATATGGCTTGTGAGTTTTACAGCGCTTTTATAGCGGTGGTTATAATCAAGTTTTCAGGCCCTGTCACATTACATAACATAGGTCCAGATAGGCAAGATTTTTTTCAGCGTAGAACTGTGAATATTTTCTTATCTATTATGAGTCCAAACACTTGTTTTGGTGCTCAAATGAATCATCTTCTTGAGAGGGACCTTTTGGGAAGCCACAGCTAATGTTTTCTTTTGAAATAAGAAGAATAAGTTGTGAAATAGCATGTGCGGATCCAGAGGGGGGATAGGGGGTCCGGACCCCTTAGCATTTGGACCCCCTTGGAAAATGTTGGACCCCCCCCCCTTGAAAAAGTTGGACTCCCTCTGAAACCTTAGAAAATAATAGTTTTCTTTGAAATAACCATTGGACACCCTCTGTAAAACTGTAAAATAAGTTGAGGACTGAAAAAACCACAAAAAACGTTGTCAGAGCTGTTTTCTGGCAGTTGGACCTGGACCCCCTGGCAATAATCCCTGGATCCGCGCATGAATCGCATTGTTATTTAGAGGTCTGCTCAATGCGAGTCTGCATTCCCTGATTTGATTCTTACTTACCTGTACATCCTCACAGTCTTATCAGAATGCAAGTGAATATGACCAGTAAATACCACACTCACAGACCAATCCACCAGAGGCACAAAACAATAGCTGCCACATGACAGCAATTGCACAATTGGAGATAAGCATTTCTGATGATTGCCTAAGTGGATAGAGCATAACAGAACAAGGTATTATTTTGTGTCTTAGGTCTTATTTTACTTCTAATGTCGACAGAGACTCTATCAGACTGGACACAATGGGTCATTGTTGGTTGCATCATCGGCATTAAAAGTTCTGCTATTATAGCTCTTTTTTCATTTGTGTAAGCTGCTTGTAACCATGTTTCTGTATTATCATATTTCCACCATACAACCACTGTCATGATTGCGTTGTGTGCTTCTATTAATCTGCTTGTTTTAGTCCAAAATTAGCCTGTGCACCAATACAGTAAATGGGCAGTGTGAGCTGGCAAGGGAGTGCCTACGTGTAAGCAAAAACGCATGTGCGTACAACTCGGCGCAACCAGTATAATTTCTTAAGCCACTTACTTTGATTTTCTGAAGAATAAAGGCTGGCCCTCCCATTTTTGAAACATCTTTTAAAATGAGAATATAATGGGTAACAACAAGAAATATCCTTTAAAACATATACGACGAAGTGATGAATTAGTAACGTCCATATTTTTTATTTTATCGTAACGAGAGAACTTAAGAATATGAAGGGTATGGGGTTCATGGTTGCTGTAGATAGATGTACATTGTTATGTTTTCGGTCAGTTAAACTCAGTTAAGCGTTCGGTTTAAAGAATCTGTTTGGGCAAGGAATGTTATCAAAAATCTAGTACCTAATTATATGGTAGTGATGAGTCTTGGGTGCATGATTGCGGGAAGCCCGCGAAAACTCAAGTCAGAACGCAAAGAATCATGCCCCTGCGGACAATCTTTGCATTTATATTTTTAAAAATAGCAACACGCATTTTTTGCTGTTTGTCGCGCCTCGTACAAACTAATTTGTTTAGTTGACTGTAACCTATGATTGTGGCATTCTATCGATGCAAATGATTAAAAAATAATAGTCACAATTCTTCAAATAACGAAAGCTAAAACAGTCGGGTAGACAGAGAGAGGACCATGCGTTAAATTACTTGGGTTCAAACTATCATTCTTTCAGTGACAACGCGACACCGCACTATTTCATGACATTTTTTTTCATCCATGCATGAAATTATAACGACTTCCTCCAATAAGACAGAACCCAATGTAACCTATATGAATCGGCTTCTGCTTGTTCATAATAGGAATTTCTGCTCATAATTATCTCGAAGCAAATATTATTTGGAGTAAAAAGATATTCCCGTATTTTCCTATGAAAGAAGTGGATTGGTAGGCTAAGCCCTGTTCACAGGTGTTGATATACATGTACATTACGCCTGGCCGGCTATTTTATGAGTGTTAGGTGCTATCGAATAAGCAGGATTAGTGATCTTATGAAATAAAATTTGGAAATTTTATAAATAAGATTTGCTGGATTACATATCACACTACATGTTCGTGTAAAAAACTTTTATTTATGATGGAGATAAACAGGAGAGCGGGTAGGCAAAATTGGCTAACTTCAAGGTAATATTTGACTTACATTTGTATTTATTTTTTGTTTTATTTCTTTCAGCAACAAAAATATAAACTATATTATGTAACTCTTATGATTATTTCTGAAATTCAGAGCAAAAGAGCACATTGGTCTTGCTACAGCTCAAAATTCAAAGCGCCCGCAGATTTTAGCCACCACGCCATATTGGCCAAATGAGTATCCTTAAGTATTATGACATATGGTAGAATCCATTTGTAAAGAAACACTAAAAGAAATTGTATGCGCGGATCCAGAAAGTTTTGTCAGAGGGTGTCCAACTTTGAGTTTTTGTTTTTGTTTTTTTAGTTGATGAGGGGAGGGAGATCCAAACACCACAATAAACGGACCACTATCGGCGTTTCGCTTGTGTGATGATGATGGCCCAACATTTAATGCTGGCTTGATAGCTTTGTGGTTTTCAGGGGATCCGGACCAAAATTTTAATTTTTCGGGGTGGATCCGAACCCTCTGCCCCCACCCCCATCTGGGTCCACCCATGGATTATGATCAGCATATAACGTTTGCATTTCAGCCCACATTCAATTATGGAGCAGCTTGTAACCAACTTTCCTCCGCTGATTACCTCAACAGCTGCAATTATTCTGCCGCTTACGAGCTGATGAATTTCATCTATGGTGGTAACCTCACGGTAAGTGGTCATTTCCGTAGCTAACTATTTGACCAGCAACTTTTGCTTTTTAGGTCCGTCCTGTATCTCTTCACTCTTCCATTTAGACGACACGTTTGAGCCGTGACATGTGATTTTCAACAATGTGGCATTTTAACATGTGCCAACTCAGACGAGCCTCCTTTTAAGCTTAGAAACTCCAAATGATGTCCAATCAATAGTTTAACAGTCATACAATATTCAAGCGACAAGCAAAGGCTCTGATCAGACTGCGCGAATGCGCAGGCTGGTCTGAGCCTTTGCTGGTCGCACATACCACATTGTTGGAAATTTCGTGAAACGGCTCATTAATAGTGTTAATATGTCTAGATCAACAGAGCTTCACATTAAGCAGTACACCGGCTTGGGGAAATGCTATATAGTGCACTTGGAGTCAACTCCACTTAAACATATTATGCATTAGGCGTTGGAATACTTGTGCCTTTTGATGCCTGTTCTGAATTTAAATGTAGTGGAAAAAAGTGCCCTTGGAGCAACGTTAAGTCTTGTCGTACCTATATATGAAATGATTGATTCACTTATTCAACAGGAACGTTAGAGACGAGCAACATGTGTGTAGACAGAATAACACCAAGATGTATCATTTTGTTTTGACAGTTATCATATCAATTTGTTTTTGAGATATAACGTATTAGTTAAGATGAATATACAAAGGGGTACTTACATCTGTGCCCACGCATGGATTTTCTTTAAACTTTGCATATTAATAGCTCAACATAAACAAACTATGAAAATATATCTATTGAATAAGATAGTTAAGAATAAGGTTTGGGAAGCAACCCTCACTTACTCCAACTTTGAGGTGATACCTATTTCTAAATTTCAATGTCCTAAATATACAGTTTTATTTATTTCCATGATTTGTCATCTAGATTGATTCCAGAACACCACAAGCATTATATTTATACCGCAAAACCATTTGGATAAATAATGGTTTGCGTTTTCTGAAGAAGTAATTATAAAATTTCAATATTTTTCTAAAAAAATACAAAAACATCCACATCCAATTTCAAAGATAGATATGTTCTAGTCTTGTCAATATACCACAATACAACATAAATATGCCATATATATCCTGCTGGTCTGAGCTAAATTTCAAGAAAATTCAAAACTGGTAAGATTGTCATTTCTAACCTCTTATGGGTATAGGTCAGTTTTAACAAAATTAATTATTAGTTGAAATGAATCAATAACTTCACATAAGGACGTAGCTTTTAAATCTATCTATATTAAGGAAAAAAACATGTTTAGACAATTCCAATGATTTTCGGGTCGGAAATGCCTAATGTCATGGCTCCATGTCATGGCATCAAGGGGCTGAGACATCACATTTCACTACCTCCTGTCCTGCATGATATTGTTGAAGAAACAGAATATCATAACAATAAACATGTGAAAACAAGAAGACAAAACATTTCCTTAACATCCCAACTGAACTAGAGTAACCACATTTTGGTGCCGTGGCCAGGATCAAGTGTAACAGAAAAATAGTAAATGAGTATGATCAGGAAATACCACAATCACAAACTGCAGACAACCCCGTGGCACTGTGAGGAAGAGCCGCTCAACCATCACGAGACACCAGGAAGACAAATTAAGCAAAGCAATCAGCTCTCTCTTCCCCATCAAGATGATTGCAATACTAAAATGGACATAAAGTAACGTACAACAAAACATAGAACAATTACAGACTCCCACAATGGGAGTAACAATAAACAGAAAGTCAACAACAACAGAACCACCGCCTTAGAACGGACAGCAGCCTAAGCCACCGGGGGGCTTAAATGCATTTTACTGGTACCAAATCTTCGCCCTAGATTCTGCTGTTGTTGAAGTACAAAAAATGTTCAGCTCGCATGGAGGCCATCTAACTAATGCAATGTATCATCATGTCTGGTCAGTGGTATCACAGAACATTATTCTACATGAATACGCGAGGTCCAGAAACAAAGTTGTATGCCTAGATTCACAGCCAGCTAAAGCATAAATGTTACTCTTTGATGAACATCAGCATCAGTTTTACAGAACAGAATTAACAGAGATGATTTAAACATCGAATTGGCAATAAAGTTGCGGCCAAGAGTTTCTGTGAACAAAATAGTTAAATTTAACAAAAAGGGTTGACAGGGGGCTGGCTTTTTAATGAAGCTTACAATTATGAGGTTCTTCCCCTGTATGAATTGATTTGCCAAAAGGTTTCTCTTCTGTATGCATTTACAGTCTTAATAATTTTATATATTTAGTGTAACATTGGTAAGATGTAGATTTAACGTTAGAAACTCGGTGTGTTTAGTAAAGCTGTCACCATATTGTACCATTTTGGGTGATATTATTGCGCAAGCACTTCATTAAATAAGAATCGTGGAACTTACTATCAACGTTTGGTGTTATTTTATTTGCTTATCCATAATTGGGAAACGCACTGAACATGCCAACTCTTACCAATAAAAACACACTAGCATGGTAATTCAAACTAAGTAAGTATTCAAGTAGTTTTACATTGAAAAATAATTATTATATAATTTGCATTTTGATGAATAAGGATTATGTGTTTACAGCAAGTTGAAAACTACCGGTTACTGGTCCTTGGCTATCATGAAATTTGGTCAACATATTCTAAACATATATGCTTTTATGTTAGAATGGTATCTTGAAAAAGATCGCAACATGTTAAAATTTAAAATCCAAATTTGACTGAATACAAAATATACAGTTGAAAATTGGGGTACCATGGCAAAACCATTAATGCAGGTCCACTATCCTTATACAAACACAGCCATTTATAGTATCAACGAACTTATTAATGATATCGTTATTTCAAAAAGTATTTCGTGTCCGTTACAGGATATGCAAATTACTGTAGAAATCATACATGACGTCATAAATTAACAAAGAAATTGCAAAAAAAAAACTCAAATGCACCATAGATATAAAAATCATACCCCAGGCAATTAATCAGCGTAATATTATCAAATTCCAAGCGTGGACAGACGCCCGTGTAAATTTCCCACAACTTGTAAGAGCCCCTTTGCTTTCATTGTCTTTATTGTTTTTGTTTTCAGAAACCTAGTCCAGGTGCAGCTCAAACAGGACAGGTAACATCACCCTTATATTATACAGAACTCGTCGTGAGAAACACTGCTTTCGTTGCATGCGAATAACTAAAACTCAGATCAGCCTGCCAAGTCCAATCAGCCAATCAGCTAATTTAAATTGTTATATGCTCTCTGGTATATGCCCATTTTGATCAGCACATTTGTTATTTTCCCTATGGAAATTAAAATATCGATAATGTTTCATACCCATTTACATGTATATTTTTCTAATTATATTAGGGTAAAGTCGGGTAAGTCCGGACATCTGGTAAATTCGGACTCACATTTGCAAACAGTGTAAAATACCACCTCCTTATGAGCCGTCTAATCAGGATTTTCACTGTTTGCTTAGTTAATTTATTTTTACACCAATATTGAAATATGAAACAAACAAGGTCGCTGTCCGAATTTAGCTGTCTGTCTGAATATACCCGACTTTACCGTTAAGAAGGTTGATTTAAAGCTTTACCTCGCGCAAATTGCAATTACAAGATCGTTTAGCGACAAGTCAAATAACTCCTGTTTGGTGTGAGTGCTCTCATACAATGTCATAATAATATTTCATGGATGTCGATTGCATTTAAATTATTACAGCGAGATTTTGCAGTAGTTCAATGTCTGAATACGCGTAGATATAACATTAATATAAACACAATTTATGCATTGTTTTGAGGTTAACATTAGGATTTGTCAACCCGAGAACAGTGATGTTCACCGAGGCGAAGCTGAGGTGAACATCACTTTCGATGGTTGACTCATCATGATGTTAACCAACTAAAAATCCACCAATTGTTTTGTTATGATGACACTGTCTCTCTTTTCCTAGTTTTATTTAAAGTATTTTCATATTTATAAATTTACATAAGCCAGATGTTCCCAGTGCGCTAACACTTGAAATATTTTTTCAACGATATACTTCCCATTTCTGCAAGTCTTATGAGATAAGCAAAATAATTGCATTTTAGCACATATGTGCTTAATGTCATTTTTGTGGGACATAGGCAAATAGTGCAGACCCAGATCAGACGCCACAGAATGCGGCCTCTGTTCAGGGTCTCCACTGTTTGATTTTGTACTTTTCTATTAAAACTTGAATAGAAATGAAAAATAACACCTTACATCCCTTAAAACAGAAATGGACTGTACCAATTGATAAAGGTTGGAAATTTCATTCGGCATAAATGGGTTAAATGCTGTTCTCATAAAATGAACAAATTCTGTATGCAACACATTTTACCTGTAAAATATACATAAGAAATCAGTCAGTGTTGCAATATCTATATTTAGCTGTCAGGTAGCAGTGACAAAAGTCATGTCACCTGAACTAGATTTAGTTCAATCTATTTTTAGCTCTTTGTCAGCACTGACATAAACAATCTTGACCTGTCCATAGCTCATTCATGTTTGAAATCAAGATCTAACACAACCAGTAAAAGCTATACTGAACAAAAGTGAAAACGCTACACTACAGTTATCTGTATTTTGCGAGAAAGTATTGGACAAAAAGTATTTACTAAAGCTTAATAATGTTTCCCAGACATCCAGCAAACGATTCGTCGAAACTCCACCAATTTGTCTCGTTTGATGTCTGACTTATGCTCCTTAAAGTGTGAAAAGCTTTATTCGCTGAATTTTGCTATTGCGCATGCACAAATTAAAATTGTTATGCTTATCAAAATTGGTCATAATTGTGTGGGATAAAGACACAAGAAAACTGATTAATCACTTGAAACAAGCTCAGAAATCAATTTCAAATTTATCCAATTTGTAAAAAATTGAAAATTGTCTCCCTTTGACAAAAACAAATAGGGAATATTAAATTTTTGGCAATCTTCGATTTATCACGAATTTCGATAATTTTCTTTTGCAAAATCAGATGGACCTCTCAGCACATTGTTTCTGCAATTTCTCGACTTGTAATGTCCTCATACTAAGATGCAACAACACATTGGTTTTACTATGGAGATTTCAGTGTTAAAATTTCAAACTAGGCAATTTGATGGAAAATCCGCACTTTAAGATTGCTTTCCTAAACGTTCAAAACACACTTGAGATAAGTCCTTCACATTTCTTGTTGTCACATCTCTCGACTACCAATGCATGCGGTTGGAACTCGTGGGTAGTGGATTTCTGAAGGCCTGAACTGTTTGAGATTACGGTTCAAATTGGTAACCTGAAAAATTGGACCCCTGTCACATTTAAATGGCTTTCATGTGTTTCTTCGTGACAACATCCGTAAAACTTTTGCTGTTATGCATTACCCAGTAGGTGAACATTAAGATACACTTTCATTTGCATTCTTGGTTTGCATAACTTTGTATATAGATGGCAAACAATTCAGGTGTAGCGTTTTCACTTTTATTCAGTATAGTTTCAGCCCATCAGAGGAGGTCTTTTATAGGAGTCATCTAACAATACATGTTGCCGTCACTTTGACATAACACTGACATCATCCAGTAAAAAAAACGTGTACTGATTTCCGATGCAATCAAGGTACAGATCATTGTGGCATATGGGGTAAGATAACGAGCGTTAGGACAATCTTTTAACACGAATCTCTAGCATTTGATGCAAGATATCCTTATCAAGTGTGTAATAATAAACACAACTGGGTCTGCTGATCTCTAAACAAGCATTCTTTAGTTGCATACTACAGTAAACCATGTCTTAAACAGTCACTCAAAAGAAGACCAAACATTGTTTTTTTTTGAAGATCGATTATCGCTTAATGAATCCTTAATGTAGGTCAAAAGTATTGCAGAATGCTCCAAGAGAGTGTACAAAGTACACCTGCAGATAATACTCGAAAGAGGGTCTGGCAGTGTATAGAGAAAGAAAGAAAGAAAGAGCATTCTGCAATACTTTCGACCTTCATTAAACTACCATTTGTCTTTAACATCTGTGTTTTGTCTATTTTTGAGTGGCCGCTTAAGACAGGTTTTACTGTATTCTAATTAGTTTGACTTCTTTGAAATAAATAGTGGTCAGTAAAGAGAAATTGCGCTGTCAAAACTAACTAGAGCAAAGACTATCGTAGTAAAGGGAGTAGGAGTTCTATGCATTGGGACATAAAGAGGTCCATTAAATGGGTTGTCTTCGTTTGACAGAATTGCTAATATGGTGCATGCATGTATACTAGATACACATACACTGCTAAAATATTCAAAGGCATACCTGATCATTGTCCATAAGTGCTAATGTATGATACTATTATCACTAAGCACCATCCTTGATGGGTCACCAAAATTCACCACAAGACAAATATGAGGCGCATCATGAGATTTCCAACAATGTGGTATGTTCAACCAGCATAGCCTCAGATTAGCCTGCGCATACGCGCAGTCTGATCAAAGCCTTTGCTAGTCGCTTGAATATTCTATGAGAGTTAAGCTACTGACTGACAACAATTTGGAGTTTCGAAGCTTAAAAGGAGGCTGCACAGGCTCGTCTGAGTCTACACTTGTCAAAATGCCATATTGTTGTAAATCACATGTTGCGGTTCAATTATGTTCTTATCTTTTATAACTAACTCTCAATATGAGTCGGACTATTAATGCATTTGTATGGTGAAAAATTACAGCAAACATGTAGTGTTCCTTTAACTATTTTGAGCAATGTTTGTGATTTCGAACAATGTGGCATTTTGACAAGTCCAAATTAAGACGAACCTGTACAGCCTCCTTTTAAGCTTAGAAACTCTGAAAAATGTTCGATCAGTAGTTTAACATTCATTGAACATTCAAGCGACTAGTAAAGGCTCTGATCAGACTATGCGTATGAACAGGCTGGTCCGAGCCTTTGCTGGTCGCATGTACCATATTGTTGGAAATCTCATGTCATGGCTCATATATGGTTGAGAGCTAATTGCTCATAATGGGGCTTTGTACCTCTGTTTGATGAGCTTATATACTTAATTTGGATACAGGCAGTCTCTTATTAGTTTTAACATTGAAATTTGTTTTAAATGAAAACACGTTGCTGCGATTAGTTTTAAAACTTCTTATTTTGCAGTTATTGAAGTATGACCAAACTGCTTTTTTCTATATATCAACACCGTCAATGTATAGCATGGATGACGATGGATACATATATGTTCCACAGAGGTGTGCCAGCAAAACACGCGGTACGTCAGGTTTCTCATATCCTCAGTAGAGCCCCTATCAAGCATAAGGTACACGTTGGCATGTGCGTATAGCGAAGGTCCAGATCAGTTTGCGCACTCTCTTAGTCTGATCAGAGTCTTAGCTTTACGCCAAACGGAACTGCCTCGGCCAATTCCGCGAAATGCCATGGAATCAGACCACGGAAGTACATCGCGGATCTACTTTGATAACGCGGGTGATAACTCGACGCTAACGTTATATAACGTGACGCTGGCGTCACAGAAACCATGTTAACACAATAACAAGTGTGATTGCAGCAAAACAAACGGTTATAAATGAAGTTCATGTTTTTTTAATAAAATATCGCTATAGCAGCGATATTTTATTGAAAAATACATAAACTTCATGTTTATTCTGCTGATTGAACTTTTTGGATAATCAGAATAATCGTTTTAAATAGATCTGAACCCACATGCTACAGAACTAATTTTCATTAGCCAATTCCGGCTAACAAAATGGAGCTTTTTGGTACATAATCAGATTACGCATAATGCTCCTTATATACATCCGAGGCATGATTCGATTCTCGAATTGTGACGGACTTTCCCAAATGAGCTTTACGCCTATGGAAACGTTGGTCATTAAGCGTCCATCGATGACTCTGATCAGAGGCGGATGCGTAGGCTGATAAGATGTCCGAACATTCCAACTTGTACCTTTTGCTGGACACCAGCTCATAAAATATGGTATTTTTCCAAAAAAAAAAATACCAGAATATGCGATTTTGGTACGTACCGCATCGGCACAAAAGCCACATTTAAAGGTCCATTCTGACATATTCAACGTAACTAGATGACATTTTAGATCTGAACTTTTCTCTACATTATTTGCAATATGCGACTGGCCAGTGTGACACGTACCAAAAACCAGTATGTTTGCCCAATTATGTTCCACAGAGGTGTTCCATAATCACGTGTAGTTCACCCAAGATCTAACGGCTATGTTTACTTTGCTTGTTTGTAAACATTGAAATCAAAACATTTGGTTGGCATATTCGGAAGTCAGGTGTGGTTTTGAAACTATTTGTTATCAGCATGGATAGCTCAGTAGGTAGAGTTGCCACAAGCAGATAATCCATTCTTTTTCCATTTTGCGCAGGATTTGAATCCCATCAATGCTTTCATTTCTTTTTCATCATTTTATTGTATAATGTTTTCATATGTATATTTTAATCATGTTTGGACAACGGTTTTAACATTTATACAAAGTGTCCCTTAAATGGGACATAAGCAAACACGAAAATGCATACACGAGATGCCACGGAATGCGTTAACTCAATCGGGTATGCACTGTTTGCTGTCATTAAAGCAATATTCAGCAACCAAAATGACTTGGGAAAGATTATGAATTAAATTCAAATAGTTGTATCAATACATGGATACACAAATATAAATACAATCGAAAAAGGTAGGGTGATAAGGTTTAAACTCGCAACCTCCATGGTAGTGTACAAGCGATTCATCCACAATGTTACGAATATCTCCTTCAGATTGGTATGTGCATATAATAAAATACACGTATTGTTCAAAAAAAGTGAGTTAAAAATAGCTTTGTTATTGGTAAATATTATTGTAAATACAGAATGTCAATAAAGCCGACATAACGCTGTGGACTCTATAAAATTGATTTTCAAATCAAGATAAATTTTCTTTTTTTTCTAAGATATGTTCAGTCGTTTTCATTGGAAGAATCTAGATAAAATATTGAATTATCCCATTATCATATTTGGACGTTTATAAACCCACCAACACTGCCTTTATCAGATACCTCTTTTATTAACTGTATTGTTGCACGTTGCCTGATAAACGTTGTCTATCTCACGACATGTGCCTTTATCAGGTCATGATGACGTTGCAATTTTGAATGACGTCGCCAATGACGCAGAATCAATACAAAAATCAACAATTACGTCATAACCACTAGTTTGAAGAGTACTGACAAATAGAATACCAGGATCGCGTTTTTCGATATCAAGTTTACCAGGCTCGGCTTTGAAAAAGCATGTTGAATTGCTCGGCAAGCTTCGCGATGTCAACAAACGTTTTCAAAGCCTTGCCTGGTAAACTTGATATCAAAAGACAATCACCCAGTACTCTCTATTTATTGCGCCTAAAGCAAAGTGATATATACTGAAACAATAAAGTTATGTCTGCTTGGCGTTTATGTCTGCCAGTTCTAAATGTATGAACGCATTTCATTCAAATTTTCACATTACAAGCTCTTATTATTTAGAAACGTTTTGCACCTAAAAGTTATTCATTTGATAATCAGTAGAGCAGCTGACAATGTATTGAACACGAGTACCCTTAAAATTAAAAGTCACAACATCAATAGCTTGTGTGTCCGTCATAATGCCGAACCGTTCAAGCATAAACATCACTGAACAAACTCTCTAGTAGACATTTTTCAGTTACACCTTACATTACGATTTGTAAGTCAACGGAGACCTACTGTGGACTTGATTTAATAGGGGCGATGTCAGCAGTAACTGGAATCTATCTTTTTCGTCTGCTACTAAAAATTGTATTTTTTTTTGTCCTGACATCTATTTTTACCTTAACAAACAGTGCATACCCTGATAAAATGCTGCATGATGGTATATCACCAGTTTACAAGGGTAAAAAACATGTACCGAAAAATATATTTCACAATTGAAATGCAGCCGATTATCTTTATTAAAGATACATGTATATCTTGGTCCATATGAATTCACTGGTTGTAACTTGCGAGGAAGTATCAGGCGCGTTTAAAGAGTTTGCACTCTGGAAGGGGTCAGCAGATAGTCCCCTATATGTAGCCAGGATTTTGGCCCTTTCGTGGAAAATGGTTTAATAGCATTTCACAGGGCTAAAATGAGCTCTGAAGACACGCAACATTAACACAATAAACTGCATTTCTCTTCCGAAAATCAAATTGTAAGCTAGAACCCTATACTTGCATCGCAAGTTATACGCCCATGAGTATGCAAGCAGTCACACACGGCACTGTAATGAAGAGACTTCTATACTGACAGTTTTCGTTTCGTCGCCTTGACTGGTGTTACACTATACAATTGGTGTCATCATTAACCTCACAGAGACGCATTTTAACGCTTTTGCAAACAGAGTTGACCCAGATCAGGCTTCTCTTGTAAGAGCTGTCTGATGAGGGTCTACTCTGTTTGCTTAAATGGAAATATGATATATCTGTAACTACATAAGCGACGTGGCAAGTAATGTACAAATATGAAAGTTTATATACATGTAATTGTGTCAGCTATATTTTCAAACAACATTGTCGGGAACCTGACAAAGTATTTTTTCTTGTGGCACATGGCGTCATTAAGTGTTACAGACAGAAAGACAACAGGGTGGAAGTCAGGCATGTGAGAAAATCATCAAGGACACATATTCCTCTTTTTTTTTTATAATGACCCATATATACTCAACTACAAAAGAAAAACATCAGTCATTTTTGGGGCAATTATGGATGAAAATATATTTTATACCATATTGTTTAGCAATCAATTATGCATCAAATAATTGAATAAGGTAACAGGTCTTACTTAAACCCTTTCGTGCTGTACGCCAGTGTATAGACAAGGGGTCAGTTCTAAAAATGACAAGTTTCAGACAATTGGTTTTCACTCGAGTTCTCTTCTAAATCAGTTCACTTTGTCCAATAACCGGAACAGTATGTCCCTATCTGACGAAGCCATCGCGTGTGTGTAGACTCCAAACAAACCCCATTAGTTTAGTGAAAGCTCGTCATTTTTTTTAAAATGACCCCTTGTCTAAGCACTGGCGAACAGCATGAATGGATTTAAGTAAAACTATTACATTATTCAATGAATTGATGCAGAACTGATTGTTAAAGAATATGCCTTAAATATACTTTCATTTTTTTATTCTGTTTTCCATAATTGCCTAGAGAAGTGACTGATAGGTTTCTTTTGTAGTTGAGTATAATATGATTATTCATAGGGGCTGGAGCTTAGCATGAATATTTGTGAAGAAAATGGTTAATGGGTCTACAACTACACCCCACTACGAATTTGTACTAGTTCAATCGAGTTGAAAACACGAATAATACGCAAATACATTTTTCAACTGGAATTTTAAATGGCCAATCCAAACTCAGTGAACTGCCTGTAACGCATTTCCAGTCTACAATTGTACCAATCGATGTAGCTGTTTTTTCAACGCGAATCAACGCGTATCATCACGTTAACATTATAGGAGTTATATAGGCCGTTATTTAAAATATGAAAAATAAGGCACTGAGGTAAGAAATAATCTGATTTAAGAACCGATTATATAGCAATTTTACAGACTTAAAACTACCTTTCAGAGTTAACAGTCAACGCTTTTGAATATGAAAGCGAATTAATTGGATTACCCATTAAAGCGTCTTGTGTTTTTGTTTTTAACGTCCCACCAACAGTCAAGGTCATATGGAGATGGGGCCACAGCTTTAAGTCTCATCCAAAAAACTGGTGAATCCGGGGAACGAACCTGGTATACAAGGCAAATGGCTTATCCACTACACAACATGGGCTTCATAATGCGTCCTACGCGTTGATATATGTTTTGAGCGCAATTTAAATGCTACCCACTTACAATGCACTAAAAATGCTCATTTAATGCCTTTTTGAATGAGCTGTAGTGTTTGTTGGTCAGTTTGCTACGAATAAAAAAAAGACCCCCCCCCCCCCAAAATAAAATATAAAATTTAAAAAATGAAGAAAATTGCGCAGCTCGCGGAATTTCGATTAAAATATACAAAAAACCCACCTAAATACACTTATACATGTTCATAAAAACGTTTGTCTAAATGGATTTTATTTCACTTTAAAGTATTTCATGTATGTTTTTTGTTTTGTTTTGTTTTTTGTGTTATTTCTACGTGTGTATAATTGCGGCCTTTCAATGTATAGTCTGTCCAGATTGGAACAAAGGTTTTTTCATCTCTTTAGTTAATCCTGACAAAGGCTCAAAATTTGCCAGGGTATGAAATGGCTCATCATCTTGAGTTGTCAGCTTGAGCTATCTCGTCAGGTGTTACATCTTTCCATTGATATATGTACAAATCTTTTAAAACTCAATCCCGCTCATCACGAATTTTATCATCTGCTCTCTCTGTCATCTGCTTATGTACTTAGGTAACCTATATAGGTAGTCTAGATCATTCTAGTCATAGGTCAAATCATTTGCTTCCATAAGATCTAGACTAGACTGTAGTGTACTTGAATGCATGTGATATAATAAGAGACATCTTTTTCAGGACAAAAATATTGGCAAATTTAGTCATCTGCTGCTGATCGATTCAAACAGTTTGGACCCAGATCAGGCCCAACTGATCATCTATACAGTGTTCCTGTAAGATGTTTTGAAAAAGTTTATTTAAAAAAGTCAACAGATGACAAAAAAGTTGTGAAAAATTACTCAACATGCTAAGAAATGATTTGTTTCTGTTTAACTTGCAAATTTTGTTCATGCTTTTGCGTCTGCTCTAAATGTCATACCCATCACGTAAAGTGTTTACAGGTACTAAGGAACATCAATGGCGAAACACAGCCTTTGCGGTTATGAAACACTAAGTGTGAGAAAGAAATGATGACACACACACACACACACACACACACACACACACACACACACACACACACACACACACACACACACACACACACACACACACACACACACACACACTGCAGAGCAACCATGCGAGAGACGCAGAACATAAACCAGTTCTCTCATTCCCAGTCAGATGACTGCAAGACTAGGAATGGCATACTACACAATAAAACAAGGACCAAGCGTATAACACATTGAATCATCAACAACAGAACCAGAGTCTTAGAACGCATTCTAACACTGTACAGTATAGTCAATTCAATGATTTGATAAATCACTGCATGGACTGGCTACGGAATTGCATCACGTCATTCACTCGCCAGTTTGATTTTATAACCTTATGTATCACATACAGCCTTTAAACGTTGACAATAGAAGTCGTTTTGACAACTAATGTACGTTCAAAACGTACGGGAAAATATGCTACCCTGAACAGAAATTTGTGTACTTGGCATGAGATGCAGTCTGTTCTGGATTGATTATGTTTACTTCCATCATAAAAATAGTCCGGAGTACATTTCAATATAGTCGGCAGACATTAAAAGCATGCACCATTTTTCACAACTACATTACATCAGCACTTTAACGGAAAAATATTAGTTTGCTGAAGATAACTTTATTAAGACTCTTCACATGATTTCCTAATAAGGAATAACCGAGTTGCAAGTTACAACTAATGAAGTGGTTGAAAGTTTGTGAGATATATATTGCTGACATCGCCCCTCATAAGTAAAGTAAATCTAAGATGTGCTCGACGGACAAATCCTAAGGTCCGCTGGTAACTGAAAAATGTCTAGTAAGATGTTATGCGTGCTAGATGTATGCATTGCTTTGACGACCACAGCCATTAATCTGTAACATACTCTGACGTCACAAAACATCGATCGCGAGCGTGCGTGAAGACATTCAGAACATTCATTTTTGGTCCAGCATTTTAATAATCAACAGAATCGGAAAAAATGTTGTTATTTTCGTCATAACAAGCATTTCAACATTAATTAAGACTAATCAGCAGCAAAACAATTGATAATGCAAATTCTCTGATGATTTTGCAGTTAATGGTGGGGTATAAAACACAGATTTAGTAAACCTTTGGTGCCCGATATCAGACATAGTTTTTGTTGTTCTCTTTCGTTTAATTGTTGCCATTAACAAACACAACAAATTAAAACAAAAACGGTCTCAAAATGATGTAAGGTTAAGGAAATTTGGCAGTTCTTGAATTGTTATTTGTTTAATTCAAAGGGAGTTAATTTCAGGTATTTTCGTAAATTAAAGGTTTTGAACTGCAATTTCGCTCGTTCAGTAAGCTGACTTGGGATTTTTAGATGGTTTTTTCATCGTAGGACGTTTCTGGTTGGCATTTAACGTAAACGTTGATTAACTTTCTAATGATAATGGAAAAAAGTTGTGTGCATATTAGGTTCAATAACTTTTCAAGACAAGAAGATAAAAATCAAATAATTACCATTTTTTGTGTGTCGGACGTTTGATAAACATTTTGGTTTTATTTTTGTTGCGACATCTTAACTGGATCGAAAGATACAGTACCATGAAAATCGGACGTTTCTTTTTTGTTTGAGTATATAATTGAACAACATGCGACCTTACACTATATATAGCACTTGTTTTCGTCATTATACAAAATGTTGTATAAACCAAAGGAACAAAACTTTTGTCAAGCCCAAGTTTCACTCATAAAAGACATATGGCAAATCAATTAAAATATTGACACAGTTAGATAACGTGGTAGCTCAGTGGTTAGCGCACTTGCCTCTGCTGCTAGAGGTCCAATATTTGATCTCCGCTCGCGACGAGGAAAAGTTTTGGTGTCAATACACGCTTTCCTTATCATTTGCAGGGATGACACTGAATAAGTGCCCCGTCCTTCTGTTCAGGACGGTGACTAAATGTCTTCTGTGCAGGGAAAGGCTCTCCCTATGTAGCTTAAAGAGCTCTATGGTAGTTTAGATATAGTTTCCTGTAGGCTTTCATCCTGCAACCCTGACAGTACAAAGTACATCACTGCATATAATGCCTACGAGGGCGTCTGACGGTATATAGAGATAGATACAAAAAGTATGTGCAAAATATGTAACGTGCATTGTACCATAGGTTGACGAGACTAAGTCTGCAACTATGAACATTTTTCGATTTTTTTTTCTTTTCTTTTTAAATTATTTGTAAAAGTAGAATAAAGTTATGTTTTCACAATAAATCTGTTCACTATAGCTGAAAACTGCACGGAAAAGTGAATTATCTTATAAAACAGGTCTGTTTTTCTCTTGTTGGTAATTATTTACGTCCCTCCAATAATTATAGACAGTTGATTTTAACATAAATGCTGCTGTTTAGATACTGATAATTTGTTAAGATTTACGAAATTGGTAAAATTTATACCTGAATTTTAGTTTTTTTTTACTGTGTTCTTGAAAAATAGAAACATAAGTTCTAAAATTAAAAGATAAAAAGTTACATACAATGCAGCTTTAAGATAAACAAAAATTTTCAGCGTAAAATTGTAAATATTTTCTTACCCATAATTTTAGCATATGTTTGGGTACTCAAAAGAACCGTCTCATTGAGACGGTTCTTTTGAGTACCCACAACTTATATTTGGTTGAAAAATAAGAAAATTATTTTTCTGGTACAAACTTTTAATAAAATTCCTGAAATTTGTACACTTCCTGTTATTACAACAACAAAACAGAACTGTCACATACTCGTAAGCATATTATTAAATGATTGTGAACAATGTGTCTTTACGAGATGCGTATTGAAAGTTCTGACATCGGCGTAATATCTCTTAAACTAGCAATATCCTATGCCTGAAAACTGTACAAAATAAAACTATATTATTTGCCTATACACAGCTTTAAGAATTGTTTAGTGTAACTTGAAGGCGCAACTATAAATCTACCTCGAAACAACCATACACTCAAGGCACTGGCTTTACAAGCAGATTGTGTACAATATAGACCCCACAGTTCAGACAAGAGCAGTCGCAACCATTTCTTTTTATGGCTGCTCAAAGTTCATTTATTAGCCAATATGTCCTGTAAATATGGCGAAACTTCTATAGGATTTGAGTTGCATAGGCCCTCGAAAATTGTGCCATGCAACTGTCAACTATAAGCATATTCAGCCATTTAAAGATTTTTACGAGCCCATACTGTCGTAACAACGATTGATTTAAAAGTAAAATATTTTGAGGCAAATGCTAGATGAGCTGACTTTTGTCTGAAGCAGTTATGATCTGTCCGTATCGTTGAAGACTAGTAGTAACCCACATTACAAAATTACAATGATTCCACAAAGTAGGTAAATTTTCCGAGGTATGCAAAGTTTCTGCTGAAATCAATAACATATTTTAAATCAATATTTATTTGGAAAAAGCTCTTTACAATATTTCAGTTATGATTTTGTGATTACAATAATATTGGTCTTCAATATTTTGCCGATATTAGGTTTGACATGTTTCGAGTCCAACTGGAATGTTCTCAGATAAGAAAATTCTGCAATGAATTCAGAATGACGTAGTTATCAATTGCAATCACGTCATAAGAATTGTGCATTGTGCTCTAAATATTTAATCTGCACAACCTGTCGTTATTTTAGCATTTGAATAGCAATTACAAGTAATCAAAAATAATATTAAAACACGTTGTATGGAGGAGGCGATACATAATATGCTGTAACTAGTTAACAAACAATACAGCAAAGATATATTAGTATCATTTTCAAGGTTAAATATAGCTCTTTTGAATGGTTGGTAACATGTCTCTCAAAGGTATCACTGGACAAAGTTATGATGTAAAGTTTAGAAGTTTCAGAACACCCCTCGTTTTGTAGAAAAATGTCAATATTTTCGTTTATCTTTCAGAATGTAAGCTGCATGTTGCATTTCATGGGTGCCAAATGGGAGCGTAAGTAAACTTTCGTTTGATGTCTAGTCTACTATTTCAGCTGCGTTTCAAAATTCTTTCTTACCTTTCAATAAACAACCTCGCTTAACCTCTGAGAAAGAATTTTTTCAAGTCCAATGTCATAAACTTATCAGTGTTTATCTGTGTGAAAAAAATGATCAAATAATGCCAAGTACAGTAGTACCACGACCTCTAAGTAATGACCCTCGATTAAATCAATGCATTTACTGTTACGGTCGCGCTTCAAAGCGTTTTGTGGAAGTATAGTTTCTGAGTTACAGACTGACTTTGCTAACTTATAACAGACAGATGTACAGACAGACGTACATATGGTGAGACAAACTGAGTTTATTGACAGCACAATGTCCAGATTTAACCCTTAAAACGCCAATCACAACAAAAGTCGTCTGCTTTTGTCATCTGGTGGAATGTTTTAGAAGCCTTTCCAACAAACAGTGTAGACCCAGATCAGACTGCTCCTATAGGAGCAGTCTGATCTGGGTCCATAATGTTTGTATCTGTACTTAACTTTGTTAAATAATGTTAGCAAAAATTTGCAGCAGACGACAAAAGCAGACGAAATTTTCAAAATAATTTTTGGCTGGCGTTTAAGGGTTAATTAGTGTTCACCTGTATTGGAACATTTATCAAAATTCCAAATATTTTCTGAGTTATTGAGGGTTTTTTTGCTAACTGATAACAGACGAACGAATTGACAGACATATGAGGAATCACACGTAATTCTTTGCAAGGTCAATGTCTCGATCTTTTCTGTGCTTTTCTGCTTAAGACGAATTAAAAAAAGACTTTAACCCTTAAAGCGCGAATCACGACTGCAGCAGACACCAAATTTTGCGACATCTTTTCTAATTTTCGAAAAAAAAATAAGGTATGACATTTCATGAGAATTGTCTGCCAGCCAGTCTTATTTATTAATTTTGAAAAAGCAGCAAAATTTAAAATTGTCGTCGGCTGTAAATTGTAGAAGGCGCTTTATGTGTTAAGTAGCTTCTGAGTTATAGGATTTATTTTCTAATGCCCAGGTCACACATTCACGGATTGGAAGCCGGATAAGCCACGGATACGATCCGGCATCATTCGTGGCAATCCGTATTGGTCCGTAGATTTCCGTGTTGCATCCGTAATCATAAGGAGTAGTAGTACTTGTACATCCTTGACCATCCTTGACAGTTTTTAAACATATTCAAAATTTGACCACGGATCAAACAACCGTAGCACATCCTTACTAAACCGTGTTAGAACGTACTGATCCGCTTTAGTCCGTATTTAAACCGTATTAGTCCTTACTTATTCGTAGTCCCAAAGTCGCCAAGGATTTCTACGGTTTGAATACGAACTATTACGGTAACACCACGTATTGGCTAAGGTTTGCTACGAATTTGTTACGGAACGGTACGATCTCAATAAGTTGCATTACGGATAGGTAGGGATTAGCAAGATTTCTCAATGTAGTTAACGGTTTGCTACGTAATACCAAGGTAGAATACGGAATGAGTACGGTCCACGACGGTTTATATCGAATTAGCAAGCCCAGGAGATTCAGTTTGGTCTTGCCAGACAGAGCTATCCTGTTTGCCCTTCCCATCTTGGGCTACAATGGATAGCTGTACATGGATGTTTAACCATTTGACTCCTTAATGAGTACTTCGACAAACAGCGAAGACCCAGATGCAATGCCGCAAAATGCTGCATTTCATCAGGATATGAGCTGTTTGTTAAGGTAAAAATAATCTTTAGGTAGGCCTGCATAAAACATCAACATTTGGAAGATGTGACCTGTGATCTCATATTATATAGATATACAGTGAACAATTCCATCTTAATTTTATCAATCTGTATGAGATAATCCATTAGAACATAAATGGTTAGAGAACCAAACTTCCATGTGCTGATACAAACGTATTACTACTCTCCGCTTTGATTTTCCCCATTCTGTAATATGTTTAAAAGTACCTCCACGAGGGTATACATCGACCTCGACGCGAGAAAACTTGATTTTTTCCTTTTCTGATGACAGGTTTCTCGTGATGGGATACATGACATTTCGTCTAAACCTATTTCGTCTAAAGGACATTTCGTCTAAAAGACATTTCGTCTTATACAACATTTTGTCTAAATTTCGTCGAAAAGTGTCTAAATTCGTCTAAAAATGTCTTTTTTTCGTCTAATTTGTTTTCGTCCAAATTTTGTTTACACCTATAATGGTAAGGAAAGACAAGTGATCTACGAAGGCTGATCTTTATATGCCAGTGACAAACACAACCATAACGGTTGCAAGCTGAGGCAGATAACCAGCACTTTCATCAGTGCATTCATCCTGTAATTCTTGATTAATCAGACGTGATGGTGGTTCCAAAGATGCAACGTCCTTTATTCTTGCCATAGACACCTGATCTGGTTGGTTTGGCCCAAGTTTTTTTTCGACGAAATGTCGTACCAGACTGGTTTTCAGACCAATTGTCGTATTAGACGAAGTGTCTATTCGACGAAATGGGTTTAGAATAAGTGTCGTTGACTCCTCGTGATGAGGCTCACATAGCCTGAACTAGCTTTGTGCTTATTTTTTTAATTTATTTTTTTTGCATTCTGGGTGATTTGAGTCTCTTTTTTGTTGCCTGCAGATTTTTTTTAAAAAAAGTCCACTTTTAAAACAAATATTTCAGGAATTCCACCAGTGTCAAAAAGTTTAGATCCAGAGCAGGCCTGACATTTCTGGGTCCTAAGTTACTATTTGAAATCAATGCAAGCAGGTGACAAAAAATCGCCACTTGCAGGATTCATTTTCAAACCAGACAGGTTGTCAGAAACATGAATTTCTAAACATAAACATATGTTATATCTAAGCTATACATACTTTCTTAATACTTCTACTCCATTTTCCATATTGCCCTGGCCAAGTACGTTTACAGACGACCACCACCAGTACACCTACACACACATAAGGGGTGTTCTCTGATATTATTATATACACATAGGCTTTGCCATTATTTTGGCGTCAATATTTTGAATTTGGATAATTTTGGAGGTTTTCAGAAAAATGAAAAAAAAAATATTTTTTTTTTTTGGGGGGGGGGGGGGGGCGGGATTTTTGTGTGGATAATGTTGGAGGTCACCGCTTTTTTTGGGGGGTCATATTAAGGTCTATTAAAAGTTAAGATTCTGAATTGAAATAATGTTTTAGGGTATGCTAAAATAACATATTTTTGGGGTATGCCTGAAAGGCTTGATATTTTTTTAGGGTAAACAGTAGATGCTAGAGCCGAGCCTATGCAGCAAGAAAACTCGAGAATACCCCCTGTATCAATATTCTTTGTGACTGAAATGGAACGTTTCAGACCCGGCTCAAACTGATTATATGATGCAGTCTGATCAGGTTCTTATTTGTTCACCACCCAACACTGACAGTTTATAATCACAATCATCTCTTAACACAATTTGTCCAAATCGCCAGACTTCTGAGAAGAACCAACTTTTGTTTCTACATTCAGTAAAAGTTATAAAACAAGAGAGTCACGTTACCCTGGATCACTCACCTGAATTTTCAAGCCCTGAAGGCAGTTTTGTATGTACGGACTGGTTATCGGGTTAGGTCCGTGGCGGTTCGTATTAACCCGCTTCAGACCCTTCTTATCCGTACTAACCCTTACTTGCACCGTAGCAAACCGTTCTTCATCCGCAGTGCACACGCCTTGACACGTGTCGTTCCGTATTTAACCGTGTCATTCTCGTATTAAACCGTGGCGTTCCGTACTAGACCGTAACAAACCGTATCAGTCATGTCACCAAAAGGCTCCTTTTCTATCTTATCCTTGGTAGATACGTCAAAACCCGTAGCCACACCGTTGTGCATCCGTATCGGACTACGGAAAATGGCATTTCCGGGGTCATCCGTGAGATTTGATCCGTAGTGGAACCGGCGAGGTGATCCGTGAATGTGTGACCTGGGCATTACTGATGATAGGTAGATGGACAGATGTGTAGACGGATGGACATCTTGCATTTAGTCATAATGTTACTATATCTTACAGTAAAACCTCGAAAATTAGATCTCTGATTTTTCGAAATACCTGCTGATTCGAATTAAAGTTCGGACATTATGGATTCATAGGATAGGGCCTATTTATGAATTATTAAAATTATTGTCTATAAAAGATATATTTACGCACGGGGAGAAGTTTCATTTACGCACTCAAAAGATATGTTTGATAGGAAAAAATGATAGTAATGATTTTTGGGATGTCCACCTCCTTCTTATTTGAACTACTGATAATTGGAACCAAAACCTTTAGTCCTTTTAAAGTCTTCGAATTTACGAGCTGCTATTGTATATACTTTGTCAGTATATTAGAGCTCGCATTCAGGCCCCGAGGTTATAAAAAAAACGTTCGTGCTCAACTCAACTGAGCCTGAAATTTCAACTGCTCTCATAATCTAAAATGCTGAAAAATAAAGATTTTCTTGCTTTCAAACCCTCAGATGTTGACTTAATCATGCTTATAGATGTTAAAATGCCAACAGTTGTTGGCATTTTAACATTTAAGAGCATGATAAATTTCATACTCAGTTGAGTTGCGCACAAAAAAATTTTATAACCTCGGGCCAGTTATCATTTGGAGCTAGATGGTTGGTGTCTGGTCTGATAGAGAATGGTTTGCATACAAGGAATTCTTTGGTGTGACTGGAAGAAGCACAACCTCATCTTAGCATTCACTGTGCATCAGTCTGATAAGCACCAAAACACAATAAATTACCATAAGTACCTGACATTTTTTTTTGCAAACTGCTGTCAACGTTCTCTATTGTAGGTCGAGGATAGGCACACATTACGTAGAGCACGGTGGTTACAACGAGGTAGCTGACCTTAACGACATCATCATACTATACCCTCAGGTTATAATAACACCGACCAATCTTGCTGGCTGCTGGGACTGGTTTGGATATACTGGACCTTTATTCGGTAAATAGTAATTAAATCCTTAACAAAAGTCGTCTGCTTTTCTCGTTTGCTGAAATGTTTAAGAAGCCTCTATGACAAACAGTGTGGACCCAGATCAGACTGCTCCTACAGGAGCAGTCTGTTCTGGGTCCACGCTGTTTGATTCTATACTTCATTCATCAGTAAAGTTAGGCGATTATTTGCAGCGGACGACTTCAGCAGACGACATTTTCAGATGCATATTTTTCTTGGCGCTTTAAAGGTTAAGCAACTTACTTTACTAATGTCAGAAGTATTTTATATATAAGAGCTATTGCAGTTGTTTGAGACAGAAAGAACGAGCCTGTATATAATAAATGCCAGCAAAAAAAAACATCCATATATTATATCAAACGTTATGTTTTGGTTACTTCTTAAAATAACTATATTACTGAAGAGATTAAGGATGGACGCCATTTAACGATAAATTCTCTGAACTGGATCAGATAAATAGTTTGAGAAAGTCTTATAATACCAAATTAAACAACAGCAAAATAAATGAACAAATGAATAAAATTAATGAAAATAAATAAAGAATCCTTGAAACATAGAGAGCACTTACAAAATAGGAAAACAGCAGACGTGAGACGAACACTTTCGGGGGCTCGTTGTATTGATGCCATGCTTTACACATTACGAATAAATATAGGAGAACAGCGAATGCTCGCGAACGCTCGCACTGTTGAACTCGCCTCAGGTTTTGTTGAGACAACATTTTGTATTAGGGCACCTAAAGCGAAATAATTGCAAGCATATTTTTATTACTATCTATAGAAACCTATGTTTTGTGTACATAAAAAGTGCCCCTGAGACGTTTCTCATACTCACACAAAACATCTGATAAACATGTTTGATAGGGAAAAAAACTGATAATAGTCCTTTGTGGGGGTTATATACTTTTATGTCAACCTCCTTATGATTCTAACTACTGACACTTAGTAATAAAACCTCTAGACTTTTTAAAGACTTCTACATTTACGATATTCTACTGTAGATATGTGCGCTACATCCTTGCAAACATGTTATATCTATTTCAGCGACGAACAGTGGTTTTCAACCAACAGCTATCAAGAGGATGATAGACAAAGTAACTGGCTAATGATGCCACGACGGTTTTTTGCCAGGCGACAAATGGATTGTTATATTAACGTTCTATTTTATCTGTCACTGACATGGTGTTATATAAATAAAATATTGAAACGTTACAGAAAAAATGCTTTTTGTCAATATAACTTTAAATTTCAAAATGAAAGAATGACAAGGAAATGCCACAATCACAGAACGAAGACCAACCACAGCGTCACAAGAAGCTTAACTTATTATGCAAAAATTAAGTGTAATATTCTACTTGGCACATTATATGATTTCTCTTCTACAAATCATGTTAATTGCAAGGCACTGTCGGTTAGGGTCCAAAATAAAAGTGCCTGGCTCAGTATTCGCTGATGTTTAAATACATATGCGGGTTATTCCCATGCGAACCCTTTCTGCTTCGTACATGTATAACTTATCTACTCTACAAGTGCATTTTTTTCGAGCCGGGACCGTCTTGGCCTCCCGGCCTAGTGGTTAGCGTGATGAATTGTGGAATCAGAGAACTAAGTTTGATTCCTGGGTGGGCACCTATTTTACAGTGTTTTTTTTTTCTTTTTTGTAGCGTTTTATTGGTGAAGTGCTTCAAACTAGTAATGTGTTATTTTGAAAATAGCAAAAAATCACTCATTAAATGTTTTATTAGCTCACCTGAGCAAAGGTTTACAAGGTGAGGCATTGTGATAGGTCTTTGTCTGATTCCCCACGATGCTCTCTTTCAAAATTGCATAAATGGTTCCGCTTCACTGAACAGGAGGGCCGTCAGAGCTCCAGATAAGAATATTTTTAAATTTTTAAAAGACATCTCCTGAACCACTGGCCCAACTTCGAAATAAATTCACATAATTGTTTTCATAATGCCATCTACTAAAATTGCACAAATGGTTCCGCTCCACTGAACATAAGGGCCACCAGAGCTCCAGATAAGAACCATCTTTAAAAGACATTTCCTCCTGAACCACTGGTCAAAATTAAAAATAATTTCAGAGAATCATTCCTCATCATACCCTCTACAAAAATTACACAAATAGTTTTGCACCACTGAACAAAAGGGCCGCCAGAGCTCCAGATAAGAAATATATCTTTAAACAACATCTCCTCCTGAACCATTTGTCCAAATTCAAAATTATCTCACAGAATTGTTCCTCATGATGCCTTCTACCAAAATTGCACAAATGCTACTGCTCCACCGAACAAAGGGGCTGCCATAGCTCTAGATAAGAAATGTCTTTTAATGACATTTCCTCCAGAACCACAGGTCCAAATTTAAAAGAATTTCACAGAATTATTCCTATTAATGCCCTTTACCAAAATTGCACAAACAGTTCTGCTCGACTGAACAAAAGGGCCACCAGAGCTCCAGATAAGAAATATCTTTAAAGGACATCTCTTGAACCACTGTCCAAATTCGAAATAATTTCACAGAATTGTTCCTCATGATGCCTTCTACCAACATTGCACAAATGGTTCCGCTCCAATGAGCAAAGGGGCTACCAGAGCTCTAGATAAAATGTCTTTTAATGACATTTCCTCCTGAACCACTGGTTCAAATTCAAAGGGGTCGCCAGAACTCTAGACGAGAAATGTCTTTAAAAGACATCTTCTCTTGAACCACTGGTCCAAATTTAAATTAATTTCACAGAACTGTTCCTCATGCTGCTCTCTACCAAACTTGCACAAATGGTGTGCTCCGCTGCAAAAGGGGGTGGCAGAGCTCTACAGTGAGCCACTTTAGTTACGCACCACTTTTTCAGGGTCCACATTTTTTGACAAAAATGCTGGAATCGAACATTCTCTATGATAATTTATTTCTTGACATTTTATCTGTTTGATAACATCGTAAAAAAAAAATGGAATCACTCATGCGAATCATTCTGCTACTCAAAGGCAATTTTGACAAATTTTGAAAAATGCACGTGCAAGCGGAACGTCTATATTTTCTATTTTTGTTTTTGGCTAGGCATAATCTATGGTGATCGTTGTGACAGAAAAACACCAAAAACAATTTATTAATTCAAATAAAATCCCTTTTTTTTGGTTGTTGAATTTAGTAAAATCGTTACTTTTGAAGAGATGCTCGTTTTAACGTCATATTAACGTCAGTTACAATGATCAAACTGGGTTTTCTTCGCAAATAATTTTGTAATGAGTCACTTGTGGACGTAGAAGTATCAAAACACTAAAACATCTTATCATTGACACGTCTTATAGCCTTGGCAGTAGTGACGTCATCACTAACGTCAACACCATAACGCCAATAAATCCATTAATTTTTTTACGGAAATAAACGGCGGATACATGGTTGTTTTAAATGAAATCATAAAAGAATTGTTTTGACAACTAGTTTACTCAGAATTATAAGAAATTTTAACTAAATTAAAAAAAAAAGTACTAAAGCCAACTTTTTTCAAACCTTGGTCAGCTGGGAACCAAAATAGTAAAACATTAAAAAAACTACACATACCAGTCTTAGATATTGCCAAGAATAAACCGGCTCTTATATCTGGCATAGCAGAAATTTGACCCTGAAAAAAGTGCAATGTGATCTGAGTTTCATTCGAGATAATGCAATGTGAAATGGTGTTTTGAGGGTAGTGCACTTTAAAATCCATTTTCTCCTTTGTTTCTGATCTGATCACAATCAAAATTCAATCGCTAATGCAAATATAGATGCGCTTCACGCTGGTAGTCTCAAAATAAAAGTATCACATTTCTGTTTCGAGAAATTTTACATTTTATAAGTGGTGCGTAACTAAAGTGGCTCACTGTAGCTTAAAAATATCTTCAAATGAAATTTCCTGAACCACTGGTCCAAAATCAAAATAATTCACAGAAATGGTCCTCATGTTGCCTTCTACTTAAATTGATCCAAATGTTTAGCTTGGTTGAACAACATGGCTGCCAGAGCTAAAAATAGAATTATCTTTTAAATCATATCATATCTCCTTAGTCACAGGCAAATACATCATTTAATCATTTGCCAGGTACTAGGTAAGCGATCTAAGACCCGAGGCTCCTCTTTTATTTAAATATACACAAAAGCTGTGGGATGTGGTAAATTTGGCTCTCCTGAAAGAAATAAGCATGGTGACCCCCGATCTTTTTTTCTTTTTTCTAAAAGGTAAAAGGATAGACCATGAAATAAAAACAAAAACTAAGTTTTTCAATGTCAGAATATTTGGCACATGTATATAATTTACTCCTATTTTTGGGGAATTACCAAAACATATCACGCATTTTTGTTACTGGTTGGGATGATAAATATATTTTCACATTTTTCAAAAAGCTTGAGGCAATGAGCAATAATTAAAGTTAAAATAAAGAATCTGGATGACAATTACAACTATTAATATTAAGGACATAGGATATTGTCAGAAAATTGGTCAAGTGCTGAAAACTTTCATGAGATTATGAAAATTTGAGCATAGTGACATATCCTTTTTATTTCATAGTCCATTCATAAAACAAACTGTATGCACGGTATTAAAACTATTTAAATGTAGGAAGTATTTAGAAGCAAGTGTCCTTATTTATCTGAACAATGATAGACGCAAGGTTCAATACAATCCCGTTGCCTTGGAAGCCCAATCTAGTTTCGAATTGAAAATGAGCAGTTCAAGAGTTGTTTTAGAAATAATGTGTTTGATAGGGTGGTTAGAGAACAGTAGTTGATTCAAAGTGAGCTTTTCCAATTGATTTAAGGCAAAAATCACTGTATCCAAATGATTGACGCAAACTACACATGTATTTACTTTCACGATTTGCCTTTTAAATGCAAGACTGTTTGAGAAAGCAACGCCCTGTTTTCACAATATAAGATAGTTTACTAACATTGTGGTTTACACGTGACAAAAATTATCTGGTCACAGCAAAATAAGTTTGACCTGACCGTATTCTCTATTAAATACCAGTATGTACTTGGGTGCGTTCACTAGGATTAGTCATCTGACAATTATGGATTGCCAATCACTGGCAAACTACAAAAGTCAGATGACCAATTCAATCGTTCAAGCAATTGTCTTTCTCACAATCTTTTTTTCTCTAACAATGATTCAAGTAGGACAGTTGTCAGCTACTGACGACTTGCAGTTTATTTAATTATGCAATTGGTGAGTTTAAAAGTATTTACACGAGTTTGTCAGTTCGACATTTTATGTTTTAACAATGACACCAGCATCAACGACGACAATAGTCTGGTTCCCTCCGCTAGATTTACCAATCTAGGGTCAGGTATAGGCTAATCCAGGCGGTCAAGATTTTGACCATGAACGTGAATCTTGGAATATACGTGATCTAGGGGAAGTAACTCTTAACTGTGAAAATGACGCGGATGATCGAGCGGATGATTCATGAGAGCTTTTGAAGTTTTGATGCAACAAAATCAACCAAATTTGAGGCAGGAATCCAGTAAAACAATGTGCATTAATTTTGTGTTTTCGCAAAACTCGCTTTGCTTAAGTGATTAAAATCAACAAAATATCGTACATGTAACTGCCCAACAGTTAGCAACCCAAACCCAACTTGAAACGTAACAGGCTATCTCATTAGTCGAACAATAAACTTATCACAGCCAATGATACAATATGGGTTACCTGTTGTCGAATTGAGACGATTTCAAGTCACCAGTTTACGAATACAATGGCAACAACACAATCTGTGATGACGATTTAGTCAAAAAAATATATGTCGGCTCCAACTCCAAAAATAAGTGAGTATGATCAGGAAATATCACAATTACACACTGCATACCAACGCATGGTACCGTGAGGAACATCCACAGAAACAAGAAATCCAAAAGACAATAAAGCAAAGCAACCGGCTCTCTCTTCCTCATCAAGATAATTGCAAAACTAGAAAGGACATAAAGTATTGCATACCAGAACAAAGACGAACATAGAACCCCCGCAAACAATGGAGGTGTCCATAAAACAATAAATCAACAACATCAGAACCACCGCTGTTAAAACAATTTTTAGCTCGCATGATGGCTTTCTAACTAATACAATGCATCATCGCAGAGAAACAATCTAATTGAATAAACACGCTATGACGAAACATAGAGAAGGGCTCATGACTCAAAGTCAGAGCTAAAGAAAACCTCGTTGAACTACGGTGGGCCCAGCCAAAGACAAGTAAGGGATTAAAGCTTTACCTCAGGGCCAACGTTGAGTCTGAGGCCTGACCCATCGTCGTGCAATTAAAGAAGAAATCATAGAGTTAAACCGTGATGGGGTTTTAAACCAGGCATGCAGACTGTCGTATGAAATCCATGTTGTATTCGACTCTTTTATAACGTTTAATTATCTTTTAAATTGACCATTAAGACTAGGCTTTCCAACAATTGTTTTAAATTTATAAACAAAATCACCATACAATATAAGTTCTGTCTGTTTTTGAATTAAGGGCGGTTTCTTGTTTCATCTCAGTAAGTTCATTTGATGTGACTTCTTCCCATCGATGGTACATTTCCATACATAAAGAAGATTCGTTGTGAGTGAAAGATTTTTTGTGTTTTAACAAAAGCCGCATCTGGTTTTTTCTTTTACATTAAACGATATTCAAACCCATCCCCGACCCACGACACTGTTCGGACTTCTCACGAACTATTTGGCCAATTGGCTTCAGCAAAGAGGATGTGGACCTTTGGGACACATATGACGTAACAACACTTTTCATTAAAGACGACCGCCATGACGTCTGTCTTAAAATAGTCGTTTGTCTCTTTCTGTTAAGCCACTTAAAACTTTTTCTGAAAAAAGTAAGTGACTATGGCCAGGCAATATCGCAATTACACATTGCACAATGTAGAAAATATAATTCGCGGTTTATAGCTATGATTTTTGAATTGCATGGCAGTGGGACATGCCTCAGATTTAATGGCGACCCAGGCCGTTCATCGGTGAGTCAGGTCTCTACACAGTCAGCATGCAGTCTCTGGTAACTATCGGCCCACCATCAAAACACCATTCAAAAGTGGCCCATTTGTCTTGATTACAGGGTATACCCCAATTCAAATTCCCAACGATTACTTAGCCCATAATTTGTAGCAATGACAATTTCAATTTTTGCTGCTTTTTCAAAAATAACAAATAAGGCATTGATTCCTGATCTTTGCCTTCTCCCCTTCTTTGTCCTCTTGCAGGCAATTCTCATGAAATAGCTCACATTATTTTTTTCGAAAATTAGGAAACATGTCGCATTATGTGTCACCTTCTGCATTCGTGATTGGCACTTGAAGGGTTAATGCTTATGCGATAAGTACCATTTCCTCATTAGCAGCCCAACTCTACAAGACTTAGGGGGAAAAGAGTGAACGTCATATGCATGGCATTGGTTATTTTGAAATTATCTAGTTCTACAGAGATCTGACAACGTGTGCGATATATAGGACAAATAAAAAACTAGAGCAGTATGATAAGATGATTGCTTACCATAGTATTTATAGAAAAAGTCTAAAAACTAAGCATAGAAAAATCTTACTGCATGTAAGAATATGTTAAATAATGATAGATGTTGTGCAAACAGGTTGGGCCCAGATAATGTCTGACAAAATGTTTTGTATCCAAACTGTTCGTCATTCTGATGGTATTTATGAAGGATCCATTTGTGGTGAAACAGAAAAAAAAAATGTTTTAAGAAAATCAACAGACGACAAAAAAGCATACACAACTACCAAGCATGCAAATGGCGAATAAAGTTTGTATGTTATTTTTGTCACATGGAGCTTCCAGACAAGATTTATTGCCTACAGTGTCGTATGCTGTAAGACACATTTACAATAAGACTGAACTGAGATCAGAATGCCCTCTGTGGAGAAGTCTGAACATATGTAAACTGCATCTGCAGCTTGAACTTCATTCACGGATAAAGCAAAAATCCGTCAGGGGGTCCTGACGTTTTTTTTTTCTTTTTTTTTTTCATCAACGTATTTCACACAGAACGTACCTCCTTCAAGAGGAAATTGGACCCTAGAGGTCTTATTGCTTCTTGAGTGAGATCCTTACCAGATTTTCTAAGGAAACCTGTAGCAGCTTTTGATTTTCCAGGGGAGGGGCTTTCGGACCTCTCTGAATCCGCCCATGAATTTTATCTGTGGTGTAAGCAAAACTATGCAGCAGGCGAGATTTTTTGACGCACAAAAGGGCAGAAAGATATCTTTGCACAACAGATAAATTCACGGGACATTTTTACGTCGTGTTTCGCAGATCGGGCTTAAAAAGGTACAGAAAACTAGTTGACTGTACTTATTTTAATAGAGATAAATAATTTTTCTACCACCTGTGGACATGGATAAGTGCTGTGTCATACTGTTGGCTCTTGTTGTGGCTGTCTGTGCTACTAGAGAGAAGAGATTCCTCTTAGACACTTTCTTTGGTGGTGGATCCTCTAGTACAAGCCATTTAGGTAGATATTGTGCCAATTCTTGGGATGTTGGTATTTATTGCATCTTAATCTACTCAGCCAAATTGTGTATGCGAGCAGTACATTTGCGCAGACCTGCCTGAGCTTTCGTTGATCGACAATGCAATTGGTTACTAGCTATTTATAATATTCTGTTAACCTGCCATTTTAATAATCTGCCTAAGCGTAATGTGTTTAACCCCCCTCCGCGAAGCGGAAGGGGGTTATAGGAATGCCCTTCGCTCCTTATCTTATGAACCCTTAGAACGATTTTCTTTAAACTTCAATCAAATGTTCCTCTCCGTGAGACGGTGTGCTGAAATCATGCACTAGCTACATATAATCAAGGTCAAGGTCACAGGTCAAGGTATTTACCCTTGAATTTCGTGTCCGCTCCATATCTCCGGAACCCTTAGGGCGATTTTCGTTAAGCTTTACCCAAATGTTCCCCCCTCAGTGAGACAATGTGCAGAGCACATGACCCAGCTACCTAGACTCAAAGTCAAGGTCACAGGCCAAGGTCATGTGATTTACCCTTCAGTTTATGTCCGCTCTATATCTCCTGAATCCTTTGAACGATTTTCATTAAACTTCACTCAAATGTTCCTCTCAATGAGACGGTGTGCCCAGCACATGACCCAGCTAAATAGACTCAATGTCAATCTCACAGGTCAAGGTCATGTGATTTACCCTTGTATTTTGTGTCCGCTACATATCTCCGGAACCCGTAGGTCGATTTTCATTAAACTTTACCCAAATGTTCCACGTAGTGAGGCAATATGCAGAGAGCATGACCCAGCAACCTAGACTCAATGTCAAGATCACAGGTCATGGTCATGTAATTTACCCTCATTTCGATCCTCTCCATATATCCTGAATCCTTTGAACGATTTTCATTAAACTGCACTCAAATGTTCCTCTCAGTTAGACAATGTGCAGAACCTATGACTCGGTTACACAGACTCGAGGTCAAGGCCACACTTCAAAGTCATGGGATTTTCCCTTCAATTCGTGTCCGTTCCACATCGCCTGAACCATATGAACGATTTTCATTAAACTTCACCCAAATGTTCCTCTCAATGAGATGGTGTGCAAAATCAATGACTTAGCTCCGCAGATTCAAGGTCAAAGTCAAGGTCACACTTCATGTTCATGAAATTTACATAGAATTTAATGTCCTTCAAATCTCCTCAACCATTTGTTAGATTTCCATTAAACATCACTCAAATGTTCCTCTCAGTGAGTAGGTTCTCGGCTATGCAAACTCAAAGTCAAGGTCACCATTCAAGGTCACGGGATTCTGCTGCGGAGGAAATGGCTGTACTTCAGACCGCTGTCTTGTCAAATTTAACGTGGTATTGCTAACATTTCATGAGCCCGCCCATGCTTACATGGCACCAATAGCAAATGTAAGCTGCAAATGTCCAGACTAGCCGGAGTTAACCACCAAGTGTCGACATAGCTTCAGATGCTTGCATGCATAATACTTTGTTGTAAATGAAGAGATCACTTGCTCTACGGATAGTAACCAGCTACATCGCTCAATTTCAAACATATGTTTAAACTGATGGGTAAGAAAACAATCACAATTTTACGCTAAAAGTTTGCTTAACTGGCCCTATGTCACGCATATGCTATAGCAACTGAATACTTTTATCATACATGTATAATATCCCAGCCAACAATAAAGAAAACTTTTATAAAAAGTTGGCAAAACATTGGACAGTAAAACCTGTGTAAAACGGCCACTCAAAAATAGACAAAACAAAGATCTTAATGACAAATGGTAGCTTTATTAAGATCAAAAGTATTGCAGAATGCTCTAAGGTGCGCCACGGGGAGCATTCTGCAATTCTTTTGACCTGTATTAAGCGATAATTGGTCTTGAAAACCAATTTTTGGTCTTTTTAAGAGTGGCTGTTTTACACAGGTTTTACTGTAATTCGGTTGTGACAACGTACATGTAGGTGTAAGGTTTATTGGAATATTTTCTCAATAGGTCTCCGCTGAGCAAAAAGTCTGTTGGTGTGCATAAGAAAGAAAGGAAGAAGGCAACGATCAAGAACCGATTCAATCAAGTAGCACACCTGACCCAGGTCATCGTATGGGAAAGTGACAAAACACAACAAAACGTCACATACAGGAGAGCCAAGAGGTCAGCCCTTTCCCAGCAGGTGACCACAAGGCTGCAAGACACAGATAAGACAATACGACAGAGACAAATACAAATAAAAAGATCCACAAATGAAGTACCGCCTTGGAACGGTCAGTAAGAAAATAAGGAGGGCTTAAACTAGTTTCACGGTACCATACTAATTCTTTAATCTGATGTGGATCAAGACACATAGATGTTTGGTTCGTATGAAAGATCCCTAATTTATCCATGAATAATCTCCTAGTACATAAAAATCAAGATATATCCAGGGAAAGGATAATGGAAGGTGATTGTACACGCAATCCCTGAAAATTGGAATAAAAAGAACATTAAATGAATGTGCGGGGATACTTTAACAAAGCCTACCTGCGAAACTGTGTCCATTGCGAAAGCACATTTTGATAATGAGTATACCCTCTCAACAAACAGTCTCGAGCCACTATCGGCCCACCAGCGAAACGCCATTCCAATGGCGTTTCGCTGGTTGGCCGTTCACGGTCCGCTTCAAGATACTTACTGGTATTTATATTGTCTTATATTTGAGCCAGTGCATGAGATATCCAACAATGTGGTATGTGCGACAAGCAAGGTCTCAGATCAACCTGCGCATACGCGCAGTCTGATCAGAGCCTTTGCTAGTCGCTTGAGTATTCTATGATTGTTAAGCTACTGATTGAACACCATTTGGAGTCTCTAAGCTTAAAATGAGGCTGCAGAGGTTCGTCCGAGTCTACACATGTCAAAATGCGACTTTGTTGGAAATCTCATGTACTGGTTCAATTATCATATTTTATTTATTTGAACAGAAAAATACAATGTCGACAAGAGTCAGATCTCTGTATCTGGTGTATCTTCCGGGGCTGCTTTTGCCACACAAATCCACGTGATCTACTCACACACTATAATGGGCATTGGAATGATAGCCGGAGGTATGAAGAGCATTTTCTAATACAGTAAAACCTGTCTGAAACGGCCGCTCAAAAATAGACAAAACAAAGACCTTAAGGTAAAATGGTAGCTTAATGAAGGTCAAAAGTATTGCAGAATGCTCCAAGGGGAGCAATCTGCAATACTTTTGACCTGCATTAAGCGATTATCGGTCTTGAAAACCAATTTTTGTCTTCCTTTTGAGTGACCGCTTAAGACAGGTGTTTTACTGTACCCCGTTTTATACCAATGCACTGGTCCATCCGGTTTTACACACCAAAATTTGGAGGGCACACTACTTATTTGGCTCAGGTTGCTATTTCCAGATAGCATTGTAATGTTCGTCACTAAAGATTGGTTTTGCATTGAAAAAATGCATACATGATTGGATCCGGGTCTGTACTCATGTCACTGTGTCCTATTGCGACTTTCAAGCATCATCTCTTTTAACAAGTGGTCCATAAAGGGGACCAAACTCACCAACAGTGGTGTGAAAGGAAGGTTGCCACTGTTGCGGAGTTTGAATGGGAATACTTGATAACAGTTCTCCCGGAACCTCGGAGAATGAACATTGCCTACGTGTAGGCGTTACTATTCAACATTGAACTGAATTGCGGATGTGTAGACACTTATTAAAGTAAGAAAGGCGGCAAAGATCTGTAATCGATACAATCAAGTATCACACCTTACCCAGGATAACACATGGGAAACAGACACAACACAATTAAACATCACAAACAAGAGCAAAGAGGGCAGCCCTTTCCCAGCAGGTGACTACAAGGCAGCAATGAACAGACGCAAAATTATGACAAACACAAGACATAAATAACACAAATTATCCACAAAAGAAGTACCGCCTTGGAACGGTCAGTAAAAATATTTTACTGGAGGACTTAAACCGGTTTCCCGGCGCCAGCCTCACCCTTAGTTCAGATGTGGATCAAGACACATAGATGTTTGGTTTGCATGAAAGACCCCAAACTCACCATGCATCATTTCATATAACATATAAATCAAGATATAAAAAGGAGATAAAGCAAAGATAAGGACTCAACAGTACATAAAACTGAATATCGGAGCAAAAGAAAACCAACATGTAAACCCCGGTGAGCTTGACAACAGCCAAAGCGTCGGGCGCCTACCATCTCATCAATAGATAAGTCTTTAAGTCGGAACCGTCATAGAGTCTGAAGTTCGACCCACCGGCGTACACCGACAGTAAGTTCTGTGAACAGATATACATTTTCTATTGAAAAGAAATTCATTATAACAGAAGTTTTACCATGTATCAGAGGACAATGTCTTTTGCATGAACAGGTATCTGTCACATTTGATAAGAGGAAAGCTTTGTAAATTTGATGCTTTTTTGTTTGATTAGATTCTTTACGTCCCATCAACAATCTTTCAGTTATGCAGGGACGGGTCTTCCTGGGTTGAACCAGTACTAAGCTAGGATTAATGTGTCTTGCCCAAGGACCACAACGCAGTGACGCCGGTGATGCTCGACTCGCGGCCCCTCGGTCTCGAGTCAAGCACTCTACCAATGAGCCACTGTGATGCATTATGGAATCTAACTGATGTATGCACTTGGAGAAATAGCATTTAAATTCATGTGTATATTATATTCTTTTTTCCAAATGATTATGATGTGGAAACCTGGTAGTGGTCGGCATTTCTTGATATCAGCAAATTCACTTTAACGTCAAAGATGGCTTGGAACAAACATGGTCGTTATAAACAGGGTTGACTGTAGTACAATAAGTATGGACTTGTCCATTTTGTATTTTAAATCATGGGGTTTCAAGTTTTCTTCAAAATGATGCATTTCTGTCCCTGAGGATAGTTTTTTTCCTAGGAAACAGTGCAAAGCCTGATGGAAAAAAGCCACCTTATGCTTCGTCTGGGTTTTCCCTGTTTGCCAACCCCGTTTACCCGTATCCAGAATAAAATTGATTGATGACATTAATTTCTCACTTTCCATATTCAAAGGTAAATTCCACATGTTCTGATGCTTGCAAATTCAACAATGACTAGCTTCATGATGAATGGCCAAACGTCCTTCAAAAATCAATGCGTGGGATAAATCAAATAATTGTATACCCAATTCAAGATTAAGTCAGGATTTTCCGCAGACTGAATTCAATCATTATACTGAAAATTGTCTCCTATGTGTTACAGATGTTTTTTTTTCTTTTACCCTACTAGTTCCCTATGCCTGCACGGGTGGAGGCGGGGCTGTGACTGGTTTAACATCCTGCATGAATGTACCATCCACCATCTCGACCACCTACCTAGAAACTCTGACCGCTGGAGCCGCTCTTCTGGGCAACATCGACAGCACCTCGAACATGAGAAATGATAAAATCTGGATCTTCGACGGAACGGCTGACACTAAAGTCAACCCAGGTATGTACGAGCCTTTAGCCGATACGTTTTTGAGACATATATGTATAATAAACAAAGGCCCATTTTTTTTATAGTACTATAACGCTGTATTTCATAGGATTCTATATAAGCTGCCACATCTAAAAAACAAAATAACATGTGAGCCATACGAAAAAGCTATGATCATCTTGAGCATTAATACGCAGTCTGATCAGTCTTCGATGTCCACTTTGCTTTTCCCACTAATTGAGGTCTGATCAGACAAGGTGGGCTGCCATTCTGATCTGTTTCTTTATTGGGCCCACACAATTGACATGTGCGCCAGTAAAGACTCAGGTCAGCCCAGACGTTCATATTGTTTGTTCTGTCTTCGCTGTATACCTTATAATATCTTATAAACTACACTGTGAATACTTTGATCAGATTAGGCAGATGAACATGTTGATCTGGGTCTTCACTGGGCTCACATTCCAAAACAAACAGAGCGACATGTCGGCCCAGCAAACACTCATATTAGCCTAGGCATTCCAAAGTCAGTCTTAGTTTTTGCTGTCCTGAGGGTATCGTGGGTCCATAGCTACTCAACACAACGAAGAATCTGATCAAACTATGTTGATGCCTAGGTAGGCTTTTAGTTAAGAGGGAATTACAATTTTTTTCGTATTTCTCATCCCAACATATGTTGTGTGTGTTCAATTGAGCATCCAAAACACATGCTAAAATGATGTAAACTGAATATTTACAATTTTACGCTGAAAAGTTTTGTTTATCTAAACCGGTGTGCCCAGGTAGATAATCGAAGGTTCACCGGCAGCGCTTCTTTGTTTGCGTAGGAGATGGGGTCACGACTTAATGTCTCATCCGACAGACTGGTGGATCCGAGGATCGAACTAGTGTATACAAGGCGATTGGTTTATCCATTGCACCACGCCAGCGTTAAGCTTATAGTGGTACTTTACTTCTTATTATGTTACAAAGGAGCTCTAGCGATAAGGAGTAAATTTTCCCTAGTTGAGATGATTACAAAACCTAAATTTTCAAATTGCCCTAATGTTTTTAAAATTGGACTGTTTCGGTAGTAAAATATGCATAGAAAGCATCAAAATAGGTTTCAAAGCGATTCATCATTTGCAAAGCCGTGAAAATTTGCGCTTTCTACTCCCACCCCTCATTTTACGTCTTTAGACTGGGTGTCGTTTAGACGAGAGTTTAAGTAAATCCTTTGCAGGTTTTCAAAAAGTAAAAGTGCTAAAATATTAAAGATACAAGTGCCCTTCATTTCCAAAACTTTGCGGTATTCCTTCTGCGCATGCGTACGAAAAATACTTAAAATTGTGACGTTTGTCATTGAAAAGATGAAACTGGCGTCTTTCACTTTGTTTTTAGATGCTTTCCCCCCTGGACCCAAGATGCCCTTTGGACAATTAAATGTCGCTATGACGTCGCGTCAGATGTTGGTGTTAATTTTAAAAACGTAGGGGTCCTCTCTATTGAAAGTTCTCTATTTCACTTATTCCATTATACATTTTTACAAACTAAACATCAAAGAAAAGGTTATTAATTATATTTTACATTGATGAAAAACGAAAGACAAATTAAGATACAAAGAAAAAGTTATCGCTAACATGTTCCGTATAATTGCCGTTATTTTGCATGTAGAGACGTAACACAAATCGTTTGGCGGAGTGTTTCTAAATCCAAAAGTTTTAACTTATAATGCATGAAATCTTGTAATTTTCCCCGCATAGATACTTTTTGTGCTTATCCTCACGACGACATGCGCGAAATTGGCGTTAATCGGCAAACTAACCAGAAATAGCCAACCAAGCAAAGAAACGGAACGTGTAGAGATTTAAAGAAAACGTTGAAAACATGGGATCTGTGTATTTATGTTGATGTATTACTTTTTAGTGCCTCGTGTTTTTGAAATTCGATGTATATCACAAAAATGCGTTTTCAAAATAGAATTAAAATTTGGATTTATTCTTGATTTTTTCAATATTTAGAGCAAAAAATTGTTATTTTGCTATGTCTAGCAAAAATGTCACACTCACGCAAATGGCGTCTTCGGAAATATGAGACATTATTTCAATACTAAATGAAAAGATGTTTCTTCAAACTTATTTCTCTCTAAATAAGATATGTAAATGCGTTTTTCATATATTTTATGTTGTTTTTATATTAAGAGAAATTGTTAAATATTGAATAAAATATCGCTAAAATGCTTTGTCTAGCAAAAATGTCACAGACGTCGTGTTTTTTACTTTGCTAATCGCGTCGTAAAAACGTTAACATTTTAGCATTATATTATGCGTAAATGCCAAAAACTTAATCGCGCATTTTCTTAAAACTTATATACTGATGCATTTGCATAGTCTTGTAGGACACTGTCCTATATAAAGTAAAATAAAATAGGTCACTGGCCAGAATTAATTAGAGAAATCTGATTAATCATTGACCTTTACCCCTGTTTTCAGGAATATTCAGCAAATATATCACAGGAGCTTGAAATTCGATCCTTATTCACTCCTATAGCCCCTAACCGAAAGCTCATAATGTCATTACGTAATGATGACATTTAAGCTTTTGGTTATGAGGCATATACATGTAATGTAAGGACCAAACTTCAAGCTCCTGTGTATATATACAGCCACATGACATACCCACTCTCCACCCAGTGACGTTGCCGCTTAAATCGATGTATTTCCAGATGTTTTGCAAAAAAATATTGTCCAAAACTATAGAAGCTAAGATTTTGAAAAAAGTATCAAATGAAAGCAAATTGATTTACGCAATAAACATTTTATTGTAGCTTTTCGGTTTCTGTTGTTTTCATATGGTAGTAATTTAAACACAAACACAAATTAAAATGACAGTTTTCGGTGACGTTAACGTTAGCGTCTACGGGAATAGTGATGTTTTAAGATTTACATTCACTTTTAAATGCGTTCTACTTGAGAACCAAAAGTGTAATTATTTTAACCATTTATTGTATATTGCTGCTCTCTATTTGCTCTTCATCCCTGTAAGTTTTATAAAATTTAACCCATTAAGTTTGTCATGGTATTTTTCACAAATTCTAGAAAGGTCTTGTTTCAAGCGGCGACGTCGCAAAGTGGCAAACAACTACATGTCCCGAGACTGTACATCATATTGCTAGGTATCAGTAATAGTCAACTCATTGGAAGCCATACGATGAAAAGGGTGTGTCTGAAACTCAAACGTGACGTGCTCGAATCTCAAATAAATTAATTTCTTTGTTGTTTTCATTCATTTGTGTCTACATGTTTGTTTGTGCCAACATTAACTCTTGGCGATATTTTGGTCATTATCGCATATTCGCAAAAAGCCTCGTGAAAATGTGGATGCTGACATGCATGTATCAAGCGGTGATATAGGTCTCAATTCTACAGCTATTTATCATCTACATTCTTACTTTACTCTCACGAGCCTGTACCATTACACAGACTTTCCCGAGTCGCGAGTCCTAGCTGCCGGACAATGCGATAAGTACCAAACGCTTACGTATTAGCTAATTTTAATATATAACATGCAAAGATGTGTGCAGCGAAGATATCCTTAAGACCTATAATCACCCTGTCTGTCCGTCCGTCTGTCCATTGAAGTCTACTGCAACGAGAATAGATTTATGTAGTTAATAAGCACCGACCGACCAATCGCATTTACTACTGCAAATAATTGTGCTTACCTGGGTATACCCTACTTTTCGTAATTCTACTCGGGAACATGTATTAATAAAACCTTTAAAAACTTAAATATATATATACCAACTGATCATTTTACAACTGGGCATGTGTGCTTAGAAGTATTAACGCAAGGAAGATCGCCTCTCTTATCTGTGAAAATCTCATTCTTTGACGTGTTTAAACAACTTTTGACGTTACACAAATTAACACCAACATCTGACGCGACGTCTATACAAATATATAACATATGTAAAGGGCGTCTTGGGTCTAGGGGGGGGGGGGGGGAGGGGTTGTATAAGCAAAAGAAGACGTCAAATATCTGACAAAAATAGACCACTCTACAAGATGGTCGTTTTTAATGTACATCAACTGTATAAATAGTTTTACTGTACATAGCGTGGTTCCTTGTTTAACGGTCTAGTTCCCATATATGTTACTGAATAAAAAGCACAGTTGATGATCGAAATAAATTCTCATTCAATAAGAAGTAGAGTTATTATATGCATGAAGGAAACCCCGTTTTAAATATACAAATTCGGGGGCAATGGTGTATCGAGGGCTCGTCTATATATTTTTGTTGAATGTGCCTAGTTTCTCCAGTCGTTATTTCAACAAAATAAAACGAACGTCTCGTTTAGGGAGATTGCTCGCCTTATCGCTAGAAATTCTTTAATTTTAAGAGGGTTTTTATTCTCCGCTATTGTAGGTGTTGGGCCTGTCATTAAAAGGTATTACGAACACTATACGAGCTCGAGCAATATCAAGACTGTCTTCAATATAAGTGCGGCACATGGGCAGGTACGTATAGCATTAACTCGTGAATTCGAAGTCTTTTATTTCGAATTATCAGTAGTCCGAATAATAGGGACGTAGACATAAAAAACTTTAACCTCCAAAATGATATTATCACCATCATGTTCCTAATGAACATGTGTTTTGAGTCTCATAGAGACATATGTTTAGAGTGCATAAAAGAAACGTCTTATAGAGACGTTTCTTTTATGCACCCAAAACATATGTTATTATAGACAGTTATTAAAATATAGTATGTACTATTCTCTGAATTGGTGGAAAATTACTGGTGCCAATCCATAGGAAAATGGTACTACTCCTCAGCCCATTTAATACTGGTACTTATCGCGCAAGTGTAAAGCCTTATTTGCAACTTGCACGCTCCTTAGCCCTTCCGTACTTTCCCATAATTCTTTCATAATTCAAGTCACTTGCAGTTAAACCACATGACTAAATCAGCCAGTCAAAAAGATGTCAGAACAGTGATGATTGCACTGCTTTAATTGTCTTCCCGACGTCGTATGACTGCTCTTCCTCGCGGTGCCCTTGTGTGATTGTGGAATTTTTCTGGTCATAGTTACGTTTTTTTTGTATGCATATTGCCATGAATGCATTTCATTAGAAATATGGATCAGTTGTCAAGGGCCATTAAGCACCGTTTTGTAGATTTTTTGTTACATAAACCCCCCCCCCCCCCCCCCCCAAGTTTTGATATCTCTCGTAGCATTTGAGGTTGTTTACTTTCTGCGGTCAGTATACGGTGCATTGGCATATACGCTACAACGCCGGTGTATCCGATGTGTTCGTGTAAACATCACACCATTTAGAAAAAAGTATCAAAAAATCAGCTAAAACATAAATGAAACTGTCCCATCTTGCTATCAAACCAATCTAGCTAACACAAACTTTCTATAATTCACGTGTCACCATTGGGTATCTGAAATGTTTAAAGCTGCTTAGTCTGTAACTTTTGATATTCTAATTTTGGAAATAAAGTTTCCTTTTTTTAAGAATACAGTAAATATACTCAAATTTTGGCAAACATTTTACCATTTTCATAAATTTTAACAACTTATATCTATCAAAAAAACAGCATTTATGTTAAAAATCAACTGTCTAGAATTATTTGAGGGATGTAAATAATTCCTAACAAGAGACAAATACTCTGTTTTTATTAGGTAATTCACTGTTCCATGCAGCTTTCAGCTGTACCGAACATATTTATTGAGAAATCATAACGTAATTCTATTTTTATAAATGATTTAAAGAGAATTTTTTTCGAAAATTGTTCATAGTTACAGATCGAGTCTCTTTAAAATACAGGTAACGTAATTGGAAAATTGTGTGATTGGTCAGATTGTTTCCATTCTATTCAGAAAGTGCTAGGAGCTAATCGAATCTGGTGGGAAAACTCTGTTAGAAAGTGGTTATATATAGCATGTCTAGTGAAGCTTACGTTATTTTTGAGCCTTTATTTAATTCCATGCGTTTTGCACTCAAACAGTGAAGACGCTGACGACACTGCTAGGATGGGTAGAGTCGTCTGAACATTCCGCTAAGTTGTAAGTACCAAAATCTCATAAACTATTAAACAGTTTTGCTTTTATTTTCAGCCTACGAATAACTATGGTGGACCCTGCTCCAAATTTTCCGAAGATACTGCCTACCTCAACAACTGTGGGTTTTCCGCGGCTTATGATCTGTTGAACTTCATTTACGGAGGCAATCTGTTTGTAAGTAACTATCTAAGCATTTAGCCAATATATGTTTGAACAATGTGTACAAGACGATAGTTTGGAACGTTGTCCGCTAATGCTGATAAAAATTGTCCACAGTAATTAAAGCACATTTTTTTCCTACTATACTACACCTTTCCCTTCCGCAATTGACCATGATATGTCTGATATAGATTAGTGCCGAGAAAGGCTGATACTAAGTCGAATCAACGTCGATACAACGTCGATACAACGTGTCGACGTGTCGATTCACCTTGCATGCCAGCTGGTTATTGATCTCGAATAAGGTAGCCGCGATTAATTAGCGATCACCTGACGTGTGTGTGCCTTCATTTTCCCCGAAACGTAGTACCATGGCTTGACCTTACATATTCCGTCCTACACACGCTGTGCATTGAACTACTTCTATGTTTGAAATACTTTCAAACCTGGTTGTATACAGGTGACTAATCTTATAAATGTACATTACTACATTCAATACACGGACTGCTCGTGATTGGTCCAGTTTTAAGCTATCCAAAATATTGAAGCGTGACTTTTCAGAAGGAACGTGTTTATGTGTAAAACATCCAATCCAACCGTTTTGCATGATACATATTATGACACCCCTCTCTCGTTAGGATCAGTTACCCCAGTGTGCGATTTCTAGTATGGCTTTACACTGCTTGTTCTTTGATTAACTATTTAAAATGTTATGCTGAACAAGCTCATTTTTTAAAAATGTTATGCTGAACAAGCGCATTATCTTGCCAGGGTTACATGTATCATCGATGGTAAAATACGTGTGTGTGTGTGTGCGCGCGCGCGCGCGCGTGTGTGTGTGTGTGTTAATGGATGTAGGCCGCTGCCATAACGAAAATTATAAGCTTATTTGTATGCACTTATGCGTATCATGTAACTGAGAGAATAAAGTTTGATTGATTGATATACATTTGAATATGCACCACGAATGATCTGGGTCACACGTGGGTAACTCTGGTGCAAGATAGGCACCTTTGTATTGAATAGTTTTTAACATGAAATGTTGCCCACTTACACCTGAATATTAAACAATATGCCAGCGTTTAATGTTGATCATTTTCTGTTTTAGAAACCAGCGCGAGAAGCCAATCAGACAGGAGAGGTAATATGCTTATGCTACGTCTAGTGGTTAATGTATATGCCTGAAATACAACGATACATAAAGAAAAAAAAAGAAAAACACAAAAATTTAGGGAAGAAGGCCAAGATCAGGACTCGATACAATCAAATACCACACCTGCTCGAGGACACCTTATAGAAAACTGACAAAAACACAGGAAAACATCCCATACAAATGAGCCAAAAGGTCAGCCCTTTCCATAAAGCTGACCACAAGACCACGACAGCATGGCAAACACAAACACAAATAATTAAAAAAGATCCCCAAAGCACCGCCTTGGAAAGGCCAGTAAGAACATTACTATGGGGCTTGACACGTTTCACGGTAAAACACAATAACGAAAAAAAAATATTGTCAGGAGATTCTAGAATCATATTCCACTGGCCAAACGATTGGTAACACCTACCCAAACAATCAAGTTTACAACAACACAAAAACAAACTACAAATCGCATACAAAATCGTTTGTGATTATGATCATGAAATACCACAATCATACACTGCAGACCATCCCAAAGCACGATAAGGAGAGCCACAGAACACTAGCAGTCACTAGACACCAGGAAGGCAATAATGGAACAAGCTCTCTCTGCTCTGTCAAAATGAATGCAAAACTAGAAAGTGTACTTAGTATGGCATACCAAAAAAAGGACCAAACACAGAACCCCACAAACACTGGGAGCAACGATGCACAATGAATCGACAACAACAGGATCACCGCCGTAGAACTAGAATACTTACAGGGATTAACGCGAAACCCACACACAACGCGGACAGCATAACTCTGAGAAAACTAATAAATCAAAATTATACTCACCACCTTGAAATAGACAGTTGTCACAAGCAAAGCGTGGTTTAACACATACTACTGCTCTTAACTTTGGTCTTGGTTCTGCCTTAGAGGTCTCTGTGATTCATATGGTTACCTTTAGGCCACTTAAATACCACGCACTAAAATTAAAGCTTTGTATAATAGAACTATTGTATTAGATCAAACTTTATGTGTTAAATATTGCAAGGGAGTTACATGCGACTATCAAACAATATATAAGTTTATTAATCATTCTCTGTTGTTTTAATTCATCGAACATAACTACTCCCGAATTTGCTCAATGCATCATCACAAAGAAACAATTAAATCAAATTAAATAATTGTGATGAAACAAGGAAAATGGCTCATCACACTAGGAAAGCCTGTAATGAGCCACATTGAACCCTGCCAACTTCAAGCATCAGTCTACTGATGAAAGGTCGCTACTGTATCTGACGCTATCTGTCATGTACTATTGGAGGAATCAATATCTATAAATCATGCTTTGGTTTAACTTTATAACCAAGTGTGTAGACTGGCGTATGATTTCCTACTTTTATAACGCAGGACTTTTGGTTGTCAGGAAAAAGTAGGATTTCCCATGATTCTTTTGAATTTATAAACTAAATCAACAGAAAGTGGAGGTTCTGACACGCCCTATTGTAGAAGAGAATTCAAGGAAATATGAAACACTTTTTATTTTGACTAATGTAAACACCCCTTATTTAGAAGAAATTATAAGTTAGATATGTCCGGTAAAACTTGAATTATTAAAAAAAAATCTTTTGATTTCTGTAATACCCGTTTTGGGATTTTGAAATTGTGAAGTTTTAGTTTTGCAATAGGATAGCCCTCGCTCTTTACCTTAATGTGTTTACACTTAACAACTTATTCATTCTGCAAGAGTATGTTCTGTTGTTAGTTTTTCCCACAAGAGAAATATATGTTTGACTGCTGAATTATTCATAAGCATACTTAGTGTTTACTATGTGTCTTTACCAAGTATATGATATTGCTAATATTATTTATGTATTAGTAGGTTAGCAGTAACACACACATACGCACGCACGCATCATATTTATTCACACGAAATTACTATTTATGAGATTTTTGTGACATCAAAGGCTCCCAAAATTGTCAGTCATACAATGGTAAGTCACCACCTTTAATTCATATAAGCAACGCTAGTCTATTGTCTTTTTTATTATGTGCCTATTCCTTTGAATAATCTTATTTTGTAAAACTGTACACTTTTTGTCAGCTTATATGCTAGAATCATAGTAGACTTCGAGCTAAAAAAGCTCCTGCTCCCCCGCCCCCCTAGGGAATTTTGCAGACATATCCTATCTTGAAGAAAATTTCAAGCCGCATCTTTTAAGAGATGTTTGCACTCTGTGCTCCGGGGCGTTAGTCTCTGACAGCCTGTTACATATGTTACTGTAACAAACTAAGGAAAAAATCAAAATGAAAGTTTGAGCTACAGAAAGAAGACATTAAACCATCTAATTATTCAAATTTCTTATGTAGTTTGCAAACTGGATGCCTAAGCTACATAAAAGCAGCATTTTAAACAAAATTACAGCCTTCAATGGTGTTATATGCGTTACATAGATTAAATTTCCCTTTGAAATTTGAAATTTGACTAACATCAAATATTATTTACACAGACGATTTGTGCATTTTTACAAGTGTTTTTAATCTTACTTTGCTAAAATACTCATTCAACTAATTGAAAAAAACAAAGTTTGCTTTTCTTTCTCAAATACATTGTTTTATATGAGCTATCAAACAACCCTACCCCCAATTTTAAGTATCCAATTTTGGTATCTATTATTGAAGAAAAATATATGAAAATATTTGATGCTCGTGGATATCTTACATTTTTGGCACTGTCTTGCTAATGCAATAAATAATGATACATTTGCAAATTTGACATCAGGATCAGAGCACTTATTAAAGTATGTAACGTATGTTACATGGCATAATGAATGAGCAAGGAAATGGTCTTGGAAGTAAGAGATGATATTTCAGAAAAAAATACTATTTTTCACATGATTTCCTATTAATCTCTAGCCTCTGGTGCCTTAGTCTTAGTAATTATAGTCATTGCCGATAACAAGCCCATGGAATTGTGTTACAGATGTTATATATAATCTTTTTTATCACATATTTCCTAATGCCTATAATATTGAAATATATAGACATATAGATATAAAATAAAAGTTCTCATTTAAAAGACACAATTTAATAAATATTTCTATTAGATATAGTTATTCAAAATCAATCTTTATTCAAGTCACCCTCACAATGTCTATCATTGTGACAGCTTCTATTGCAAAATAATCACCCATTTCATCACAACCAGTAAAATCATGGCATAGTATTAGGACTGCAAACTGAGTACAATCCTGTTCCTCTCCACCCCTTTGGGAATTGTGCAGATATATCCTACCTTAAAGAACAATTGAAGCTGCATCAAATAAGAGATGTTTGCATTCTATTAACCAGGGGGTTAGCCTGTAATTGTATGTTACGTATGTTACCATATAAATTTCAGAATAAATGAATTGAAAGTCTGAGAAACAGAAAAAAGACATAAAAAAACTATTTTTTTTGAATTATTCTTGTAGTTTGCATGCTGAAATTTTTGATACACAAGAAAGTGTTTTTTTTAACAAATGTACAGCTTCCTATGGTGTTATATGTGTTACATTAATTAATATCTCTTTTTAAAAGTGGTAATTGTGAAAAACATCACTTATAAGCTTTTCGTGTAATCCTCCTCTCTTGCCATCAAAAGACTTAATTTTCTTTCTATGTATGTGCCAGCGTCAAACAAATTGACTCAGCTATAACTTGAATCCTTTGCATTGTTCAAAAGCAGAAACAGCATGTCAGTGTCATGGGATCAAACACCTTATTAAATATGGGTTTAATGCCATTTCACATATATGCATACAATGGAGTATGACTCTGGTATATGTCTCTTCCTGTGAAGTCGCAAGAGCAAATTTACTGCAGCTGCCTCTGCATCCGTGCTAGTCAAATGATAACTCTGTTCTGATTTTGCAAAAGCTATGTCTATTGTGTACCTCCAAGAATACTTTAAGATTTCTGACATTGGTCAAACAGCAATTTGATAGGCTGCTTTTTTGCATCATTTGCCATGGAACCTTTCCCAGTCCTTTGGTGCATAAGTTCTCAGGTCTTAGATCAGTAGTATTTTGCTGCGCCCAAAGAACTTAATAAGTTTTCTTTAGTTATACTGCCTGAAGGTGTTATCGCGTTGCATTTGTTCTCGCGTTAGTCTCGTTTCTCTGTTATTGTATATTGCAGCGCCACCTACTTTCTATCAAATTTTCATGAATAATGGCCTATTTCAGAAAACGAAAGTTGAGTTTCATGACTGACCTAATTTCATGAAAAAAACATGACATGCATTTACTTGGCAAAAATCCTTAACAATCTCATACCCCACCCATTAAAATCAAATTTTCGGAAAAAAGGAAGATCCATCATATGTCCAAGTGTCACCATTAGGCCAACAATAGATTATTCCAAAATGGCGGACATTTGTTTTGCTGCCGTATGGTCACGTGACAAATTTCCCGCCAAAATTAACAAGCTAACGCGAGATCACATCGACCTCTGAACCAAAATGGCGACGATGGGGTCAACGTGTTTGCAACAAGATACAATCAATCTGAGTGATTGGAATCATATTATTTTTGCTCATAAGGGTCAGTCAGATATTGATGAAGGAAAATAATGAATTTATAAATATTTTTCAAGCATGGCCAATCTTGTGTCAAGCCAAATAGCTTAGTTACCGCGAGAATAGCTCAGACCGTCATACAATGTTGACTCTTGATTGTTTTGGCAGACCGTCTGAAACAATTTCTGTTGCACCTTGAAAGTTATCTGGTATATGAGAAAGAACATGAAGTTGGACATTGCCATCAATTATGTTTGCAGCTGGTTGTTTTTGATGCCAGTAAATTGAAGCAGTCCTTAAAATAATGTAAAACCTCAGTTTTTGCAGCCATATCATTAGCTGTTGCATTCAAAAGAAGGAAAGTGGACTATGGGTAGAATAGGATAACCAGTAGTTCTATATTATGCTCTATGGAAGATTTATACAGAGTGAACAAGTTGATAAGGTGCCCCATTTCATGATCCATTGAAAACACTGAAATTGAAAACCCTTGCCTCTGACTGTGTAATCAGAAAGGATGTTACAACAATACCCTTGCTAGTTTATTATGACAAGTTATATATGTTACATCCTTTAATAAGCGCTCTTATCTTAGAGACTTAGTGAATCATTGAAGTGAAAGGGTCTTATTTGCGCTCTGTTCATCCTGCATTTCATTGCTTTACCTGCTGTGGTACATCTAGTTTGTTTATCTGAAGGAAAAGAGTTACCTCGGTTTCAGCACTTCAGAAGTACTTGGACTTAAATAAGTTTTTGAATGCTTTGGGAAAGATAATAAGTGCAGAGACATTATTAGATGAAAATGTGTTTGTTGCATGTATGGAAAGGCTACATTTATAAAAGTTAACCAGCTAAAATATGTTTCTTTATCACAGAAATATCAAGGTACATCAGTCCAGGTACTCATTGCTTTTAATGGCATAGTTTTCCTCCTTGAAAAACTTTAGACTTTCTCCTTCTTGCAGAGTGTCACAAGAAACACATACTCAAAGAGCCAACTATTAGGAAATCTTATCAGTTTACGAATGTTCCAAGCCATGAATGGCAAAATTTGGAAGTTGATAATGGCTCATCAATTTTGAGTGGACTGGTGGTAAAATTGTATAACAGTAAATGATTGAAATATTGTGTGATGATTCTACTAGTTGCAAGGAGGCATGTGATAATAATGATTACCACAGAAGCAGACAGCGACAAACGTTTAACATGAGTGTTAAATCGATAAGAATTAGTTTGGACCATTTCATTTATTGTATTGTCTTGTACAAATGTAAAACTATCTTTTCTATTTGTGGCTCTATATTTAGCATTATATGCACAGTATTAGGAAATGTGTCCAAAAGGTCATTGATAGCATCTGTAACAACAGTCCATGGGCTTGATAATCAGAAATGAATATAATTTCTAGTGTTTTTGCACCAAAGACTTATAAGTACACATTAAGTGTCCTGATTTTAAACTTAATAACATCTTGCAGATATATGAGCAAGACAGACTAAGAAAATGTAAAATATCCACATGCTGCAATTGCTTACATGTGTTTTACTTAAATGGTAATCACAAAATTTGCTTCTCTGTAAAACTGGGGGTAGGGCTGTGTATTAGCTCCTATAAGACAATATATTTAAGAAACAAAAGCAAATTTGGTCTTTCCTATTCATCAATTGAGTATATGTTTGTAAAATCTAATAAAACAGTTTGAAACCAAGTCATAGTAGTTGTTTAATCAAATGAAGATAGCCACAACTATGGCTTTTAAATTATAATTAGGTTCATTTAACGCACATAACATCACAGTTAGACGTTTTAATGTTAAACAGCTTCCATATGTAGTAAAGACATCCAGTATGCAGACTATAAGAATGTCAATTTATTATATAATTTTAATGTCTTCTTTCTGTAGCTCAAACATTCAAATTTCTTATTCTCAAATTGATATAGTAACATATGTTACCAGCTGTTACAGGCTAACGCCCCAACTTACAGAGTGCAAACATTTCTTATTACACGCAACTTGAATGGTTATATAAGATGTAATGTGTCTGCAAAATTCCAAAGGGGATTAGGATGGAGCAGGACCTTACTCAGCTTGATGTCAAAATACTGTTTGATGATTTTACTTATCACGCTAACATATGTAACGCTCTCTGATCTTTGGAACTGGGTGACAACTAGCAGATCTATAAGTCTTTATCATACGAGCCAGCTTAAAATCCCTAAACAATGTAAGATATCCAGCAGCTGCGAGTTTTTTTTCACAATTTTAGCTCAAACTTTCAAACTACATTTTCTTTATTTGATATAGTAACGCATGGAACATGCTGTTTCAGACTAATGCCCCAACTTAATTCCTGACTCCTGAGATTGCATAGACTCTAAGTATTGCTATCAACCTGCTGGTCATATAGTCACAGGGGATTTAAAATCATAACTGATTCAAGAATTCGGTCTATTATATGTAAAGGACCTAAATATAGGTTTCCTGTGCAAATAGACTTCGAATCATGTCGTGAGGATACAAGAATTTTGTAATCGCTGGTGTAAACGAGAGCATGTTGAGTCTAATGCCTTAAATAGTTGGAAACTTAATATTTTTAAAATTATTGATTGTAGAATTTCATTTTATTGCAACAATTTAGATCTTCTACCACCTAAACCTAAATTCACTTTTAGACACTTGAAGAAAGGGATCCAGGAATTCCATAGGAAGTTTGTTTTGGCCCCCGCAGATAAGGCTGCTAACAATGTTGTGGTCGTTTGAAAAAGATACTATATTAACACCCTAAAGCAAGAACTTAGCACTGCCAAAACATATGAGCATAAAAGGCATGATGAGACGTCTATCGTTGATAGGCATCGATGCCATATGGCAGCTAAGTTTGGGTTGTTTGTTGATGAGGACCATGGCAAGCTTCCTACGTTATACTGGTTACCTTAACTTCATAAAGGGCCCTATAAGTCACGTTTTATTGCTAATTCTAGTGCATGTACAACTACTGAGTTGTCTATTCTTTTGACTTCTTGCCTCACTGCGATTAAAAACCATGTCATTAAATATTGCACAACAGTTTATGAAAGAAATGGTAAAAATTTATTTTGGTCTATTAAAAATTCAGGTGAAATTCTTAATAAATTGAAGTCTAGAGGTTTTCTAGCATCTGGTTTGTCTACATATGATTTCTCTACTCTCTATACTACATTGCCTCATAATCTAATAAAAGATAAACTAACAGAATTATTTGAACAAACATTTAACAGAGAGGGCTCACTTTATTTGGCTTGTAATGATAAAAATGCCTTTTTTACTTCTGAACAACCTAAACGATATAAATTGTGGTCATGTCAGAAAATGTGTGATGCGCTCCATTATCTTTTGGACAATATATTTATAAGATTTGGCTCTAAATTATATAGACAAATTGTTGGTAATCCAATGGGTACTAATTGTGCTCCTCTTGTTGCAGATTTGTTTTTGTTTTGTTATGAGAGAGACTTTATGTTATCTCTGTCAGACAATAATCAAGCTGATATTATTGAAGCTTTTAACTCTACCTCCAGATATTTAGATGACTTACTTAATATTGATAATCCTTATTTTGAACAAATGGTAGGTCAGATATATCCCACTGAACTTCAGTTAAATAAGGCGAATTCTTCTGATACTGAAGCTTCGTTTTTGGACTTGAACTTGCCAATAACAAATGGCATAGTTTCTTCTAAAATTTATGATAAACGGGATGATTTTAATTTTGAAAAAGTAGATTTCCCATTTCTTGATGGAGATGTTCCTCGCTCTCCTTCCTATGGTGTATATATTTCTTAGCTTATTCGTTTTGCTAGAGTGTGCTCTAATGTTGATGACTTCAACAACAGAAACTTATTTTTAACTGCTAAATTATTTAAACAAGGTTATAGATATCATAAAATTCGAAAAGCATTTTCTAAATTCTACTACAGACACCTAGAGTTAATTGTTAAATACAACATTGGGTTAAAAACAAGGCATATCAGAACCTATATTTTATGGTGATTTAGTCTATAAATTCAAACGAATTGTTGGAAAACCTAATTTTAGTGATCAATTCAAAAAGATAGTAAAACGTTATATAAGGGTTGGATATAATTTGAATATTATGCGACAGTCTGCATGCCTAGTTTTAAACCCAATCACGGTTTATAGCTATGGTTTCCTCTTTAATTGCCCGATGGTGGCTCAGGCCTCAGACTCTATGACGGCTCTGACGTAAAGCTTTAATCGGTGGGTTGGTGCCTGATGCTTATCTGTAGCTGGACCCACCGTGGCTGAACTTGAGGTTTTCTTTAGCCTTGACTATCTGTGAGTCATGAGCCCTTTTCTTTGTTCCATCATGGAGTGTTAATTTGATTAGAGTGTTTCCATGATGATACATTGCATTAGTTAGATGGCCTCCATGCGAGCTGAACATTTCTTGTACTTCAACAACAGCAGAATCTAGGGCGAAGATTTGGTACCAGTAAAATGCATTTAAGCCCCCCGGTGGCTTAGGCTGCTGTCCGTTCTAGGGCGGTGGTTCTGTTGTTGTTGACTTTTTGTTTATTGTTACTCCCATTGTGGGAGTCTGTAATTGTTCTATGTTTTGTTGTACGTTACTTTATGTCCATTCTAGTATTGCAATCATCTTGATGGGGAAGAGAGAGCTGATTGCTTTGCTTAATTTGTCTTCCTGGTGTCTTGTGATGGTTGAGCGGCTCTTCCTCGCGGTGCCACCGGGTTGTCTGCAGTTTGTGATTGTGGTATTTCCTGATCATACTCACTTACTATTCTAGAGAGTGCAAACATCCCTTATTTGATGCAGCTTGAGTTGTACTTTCAGAAGGAATATGTCTGCAAAATTCCCTCGAGGAGATTAAAACATTTTTAAGCATATCTTACGCAAAGACAATGAGCTTGCCCATTTATTACATTAGGTAACATATGTTACAGCCTCTGATATTAAAAATTTTGCAAAAAACTTGCAGATTTATGAGTCTTTTCATGTAAGCAGATAAATCCCAAACAATGAAACATATTCATCAACTGCAAATATTTTTAAACTATTTTTACTTTAGTTTTAATACGAAACTTTTAATTTTAAAACTTGGTAGGGGTAGGGTTGTTTAATTGCTTATTTCAGAAAAAATATTTAAGATAGGGAAACAATCTTTAATTTTTCTGTAAGCCAACTGCATAAGCTAGTCAGACATGGTTAAAAACATTTTGCAAAACACACAGAGAGATTGTGAATGTAAATGATGTTAGCCACACTTGCAAATTTTAATGGGTTATCTGATTTATGTAACGCATATGACACCTTAGGAAGCCGCAATTTTGTTCAAATGGCTGTCATAGGTAGCTAAGATATCCAGTATGCAGACTATATGAATGAATTTTAAAAATGAATATTTAAATGTCTTAAATTTGTAGCCCAAGCTTTCAATTTACTTTTTCTTAATTTGATGAAGTAACGTATGTTACAGGCTCTTACAGACTAACGCCCCAGAGCACAGAGTGCAAACATGTCTTACAAGACTCGGCTTTTAATTCTCTACAAGATAGGATATGTCTGCGAAATTCCCTAGGGGGGGGGGAGCAAACCCATTCTCAGCCATCCGTCTATAGAGTACACACATCATGACGTGGTTAAAGTAAATTTATATTTGACGCTAGCGAGTAGGGATTATCCTAATGAGCACGTGTATAATAATAATGAGCCACGACATGAGATTTCCAAGAATGTGGTATGTGAGACCAGCAAAGCCTCAGATCAGCCTGCGCATACGCGCAGTCTGATCAGAGCCTTTGCTAGTCGCTTGAATATTCTCTGAGTGTTAAGCTACTCACCGAACATCATTTGGGTTTTCTAAGCTTAAAAGGAGGCTGCACATGCTCATCTGAGTCTACACTTGTCAAAATGCCACATTGTTGGGAATCACATGTCGTGGCTCAATTATTTTTTGTATCCTCATCTGTAGTTGAAGGAGTTTGATCAGGGAGATGCTTTTTATATTACTACACCTTCAATGTACAGTATGGACGATGTCGGATATCTATATGTGCCACGGAAATGTGCAAGAAAACGACTCAGTAAGTTTTATTTTTCTCATTTATATACTATCACAGCTTTAGATAAAAAAATGAAGCTTTAGACGCTAAAAAATGAGCGTAAAATTGTAGAAAATTTCTCACTCATCAGTTTTAACATATATTTTGGGTGCTCAAAAGAATCGTCTCGTTGAGACGGTTCTTTTGAGTATCCAAGATGTATGTTTTGGTTGAGAAATAAGAAAACTATTTTTTTGATATACACTCTTAACTAAAGGCGTGTAACTATAAAGTCATTATTTACACATCAAGTGCCATCCTCTTAAAATATGGTTCAAAAAAGCACAACTGCATACATGTATAACAGTTTATTTTTATTTTACGTCCCAGTCAACATATTTTAGTCATATCTGGAGGGTCTACCTGGGTTGAATCAGTACTAAAGAGCAGATAAAGTGTCTTGCTCTAGGACACACCATGGTGACTCAGCAGGCAGTGAGATTAATGCTATACTAACTGAGCCAAGCGCTCCGCAGGTACAAAGCATGAAACTTGCCATACCTACAACCAAGTATTAGCTTAAATTGTAAGGCTTGAAATTTCATGTGATCGCTGTATTGTCAACTTTAGACATTTGAAAAGAACAATTTGAGCAATTGCTCTCATGCCTCACATAGAGATACAACACGATCATACTAACTGTTCGGGAGGAGATGTGAGAATATCGAAGATGGCTTCCATGAAATAAGTCATTAGGCCTAATTGCTAATAAAAACTACTTCAAACTCTTGAGGGCTTTTCAGCATTTTTTAAAAGAAAAAGTGGAAGGTAAAAAACCAAACATTTGATTTGTAGTTTCAGCTTTTAAGCCCTTTTTAGTTTTGCAATTATCTCGATTAGGTAGAGAGATTTGGTTGCTTTACTTTGATCTTGCTCTTTTTGTCGTGTGGCTGTAATTGTCCTGTGTCTCATCCTCGCGGTACCGTGGGTTGGTCTGCAGTATGCTTTATTTTCTGATCATACTCATTCATTTTTCAATGGCTATTATACCTTTCATCTGTAGTCTGGTGCCTGATGCTTGAAATTGGCAGGGTTCACTGTGGCTCGACATTCATTTAACTCTACCTACTAGTGTCGTCTGTTGATAACTTTACAAACAGCCTCTATTTTCTGATTATCTGAAGTTATTTCCTGATCATACTCACTTACTATTTTTGGTTAATGTCGAGTAAGGTGAGCGCTAGATTTTGATACTTTCATTAAGGCTACAACTAAGTATGGGCCGCGACATGCGATTTCCAACAATTTGGTAAGTGCGACCAGCAAAGCCTCAGATCAGCCTGCGCATACGCGCAGTCTGATCAGAGCCTTTGCTTGTAGCTTGATTATTTTTTGTGACTGTTAAGCTACTGCCTGAATAACGTTATAATGTTTCTAAACTTAAAAGGAGGCTGCATAGGCTCGTTTGAGTCTACACTTGTCAATATACCACATAGTTGGAAGCAATTTGTATGGTATTCTTTTCAGGCTGTAGACTACACGTAGCTTTTCATGGATGTAAAATGGGAAGGTAAGGGCTAGATTTATTTTACCAGCCTTACCAACATGAGCATGTCTCATAATCTGCCTTGTCTACACTGATATAGGTGGTATAAAAAGCTATACCATGGTAGTCCACATGTAAAGTTCGTGGATTATATTAAAATGTTAATATAACATAATTAGCTAAGTACGTTTTTTTTATTGAAAGGTTACATTTGATGTTAAGCTTTCTGTACATATAGCGGATATTAATCGTTAGGATTGAAATGACATTTAGTTTATCTAGTGAAGTGATAAAAATATAGTTCATGAGTGGCGAACGAACCAGTAATGAACACCTTATGAGGTTAATAACATTTTGGATTCATGACAAAACAATGAATTTTATTTTATTATATATTCATTTGAGAAGCGTAGCAAATCTTTATATTTATTACGTCATACATGATTGCACATAACGTTATATTTATGATGACAGTGAAAAATTTGCCAGTCCACCAAACTGAAAGCACAGGAGCAGGACCAGCTGGATAAAAAAAGAGAAAGTAAATAAAACGCAAAATGTTTAACCAAAATTCTGAGAAAAGTATACCAATACTTTGAGTCCACTTTAAGAAAGTTATGGATGTTTAAAATCTGAGATGGGCACAGGAAAGTCAATGAAGAAAGAAGAGGACATCCACATTCCAACTTGAGAATAGATAATATTGTATACATTCACATGTGAAAATATAACTTTTGAAAAACACAGTTTTAGTAACTAATACGACCCGATATTTTACTGTTTTTTATGTATCAAATGAATCTAATTTGCAATTTTATATCCATAATTTTGTATGCTTGAGTAGTTTGCAAGAGAAAATTTAAACCTTGATGGGATCAATCGGTGGAATCTGATAATTATACTTACTTATATAGTCGGCATGCTGGATGTCTTGGATTTAGAACAAAATTAAGCTGCCTACGGTGATATTTGCTTTTATAACTGCTCTGTGTATATTTTAAGAAGTTTGTTTTTCTATCTTTAATTTAATGCCTTATTTGAACTATGCAACAATCCCACCCCTAGTTTTAAGTAGCCAATTTTGGTATGTTCCATTTCTATAAATATAAATTTGTGAAAATATTTGTTTCTGGTGGATATCTTACTTTTTTAGACTGTCTTGCTCATATTATTAAGATCAAATATCTGCAAGTTAACCATTGAGACCAGATGGCTTATTAAAATATTTAACATATGATACATGGTATTATAAATGAGAAATGACCTTATATCTACGTAAGAGATGACATGTAAGAGACAAATGCATATATTTGCTACATGCTTTCCAATATATCTATAGTGCTTGTGCCATAGTCTTAGAAATCATACTCAGTGCTTATTATTAAGCAAATGAACTTTTGTTGCATACGTTATAAATAAACGTTTTTCCCACATAATTCCTAATACGAATAGTGCCTAATTATAGAGAGACACACATAGAAAAAAAGTTTTACATTTCAACAGGAAATTTAAATAAATGTTTCTGTCAAATGTTAATATTCAAAACTCATCTAAGTCATCCTCATATATAAGTCTGCCATTGTGTCTGTTTCTGTTGTAAAATCACCTTCCACCTCATTGCGACTAGTAGAATCACCGCACAGTAATTTGACCAGAAGCAAAGCAAGGCCCTGCTCACCCCCACTATTGGGAATGATTCAGATCTATCCTTTCTTAAAGAACAATCCAAGCTGCTTCGAATAAAACGTGATAGCCCTTTGTAAGTTAAGGCGTTAGCCTGTAACATCTCGTTACATATGTTAGTATATCAAATTAAGAAAAAGTAAAATGAAAGTTTGACCTGCAGAAAGAAGACATTAAATTATCTAATTATTTAATATACTTATATAGTCTGCATTGTGGATGCCTTTACCATACATAAAAAGCTTTTTATAAAAAAAAACTTCCGATTGTGTTACATGCGTTACATGAATTAAATTACCCAATGAAAATGGTAAGTATGACTGTGCGAAATTGGCTAATAGAAAAACAAAGTTTTTTTCTTTCTTAAATTTATTGTCTTCAATGAGCTTTTATACAACCCTACCCCCAAGTTTTAAGGCCAAATTTTTGTAATACCAAATAAGTGAAAATATGTAAAAAAAACTTGCATTGGGTTGATATCTTACATGTTTTCTTGCTCATATATCTGCATGTATGTTATCAGTTTCTAAGACCAGAGTACAAAGGATGCAACATATATAACATGACATAGAAATGAGCAAAGCCATTGTCTATCATAAGAGATAATATTTAAGGAAGAATGAATAAATTTCACATGTGTACTTGTAAAAATCTAGTCTGTGGTGATAAAACATTAGAATTAAGTAAGGGTGCAAAGATCAGGAATCGATACAATCAAGCACCACACCTGACCCAGGATACCAATCATATTTATTGCTGATTATCAAGATCATGGACTTTTGTTACAGATGTTATAAATTAATATTTTTCACACATTCCCTAATACGTAAAACGCTAAATATATATAGAGCCAGAATTGGAAAAGATATTTTCACATTTAAACAAGATAATGTATTAAATATTCTATTTTAATGTAAATATTTGATAAAAATGAATTTCCCTGAGTAAGACTCATATAAGTATATGTCATTATGTTTGCTTATGTGGAAGCATAATCATCATCGGCATCATCCGCCTCCTCGTAACCATTTGAATCATCATACAGTCTATCAACCAACTCTAGTGGTACACTTTTACTACTAGTCCACAAATAATCGAAAGAACCATCATCATTAACTTACTATTAAAGCTCTTCAGTGCCTGGCATATTAAGCAACTGCTTTCATATGTTGTAAAGGCCTCCAGCATGCAGACTATATGAGTAAACCAAATTATTAGCTAGTTTAATTGTTAATCTTTCATTTTACCTTTTTCTTAATTTGAAATAGTAACATGTATACATGTAACAGATTACAGAGTGCAACCATCTCTAATTTGACGCAGCGATGATTTTCTTTAAAATCGGACATGTCTGCCAAATAAACTAGGGCTTGGAGCAGCACATTTGTAGTTTAAAGTCTAAAATAGTAAGTGAGTATGATCGGGAAATACTGCAATCACAAACTGCAGACAAACCAGTGGCACCGTGAAGAAGAGCCACACAACAATCACGAAACACCAGGAAAACTAAGCAAAGTAATCAGCTCTGTCTTCGCCATCAAGAGGATTGCAAAACTAGAATGGACACAAAGTAGCGCACAACAAAAAATAGAACAATTGAAAGCTGCGTTGTCATTTACACACCACTGGCAATCAGTGTGCTAAATATGAACAACTCCAACCGAAGAATTTAAAGAGTTTGCATGCCAAGTCATTCATATAGATTTTCTATATATTTGACCCTGACTTTTGAATCTACTGTCGTCCTTTGAATCCTAAACTTTTACTGTCATCTCTCATAGGACCTGTTAAGCTAAACTTTAAGCGTAAAATTGCAATTTTTTATTATCCATAAGTTTAAACATGTGTTATGGGTGCTCAAAAGAACCGTCTCATCAAGACGGCTCTTTTGAGCACCCACAACATATGTTTTGGTTGAGAAATAGCAAAAATTTCAGCTACGCACTCTTACCTGGGAGCCTGAGTTCTCTGTCATCAGCACTTATGTAAGATACTCTATATTCAGATCCTACATCAATGATACATATGTCCGTCATGCTGGGTACAACGAAGTTGCTGACTTAAACGACATCATCATTCTATACCCACAAGTAACTGGTAGTGTTACTAATCCTAATGGGTGCTGGGACTGGTTTGGCTATACTGGAGTGACTTTTGGTAAGAAATGCTACATAGATCAAATGTACAGAGATAGATAAGTCTGATGACATTGTCGTTTAACTCATTTATGTCCATTGAACTCACTATCCTTAACAATTGTAGCGAGCCCATTTACAGTCCATGACTTGATTTTTATTAATATCCATATACAACAGTATGCAAGCAAACAGTGGAGATTCGCATAAATAAACCGTTCTGTGACGTCCTTCTGGATGTGCACTGCTTGCCTATTAAGCTAATGTGTATATATGGTAAGACAATGAGCGCACACACGAACCTTTTATAGCACCTAAATAATCTGGAAAAAAAACAGATCCTTCAGAAAATAAGCGAACCTACAATATAAGAAAACAGCAGAATCGGTTTTATTGAGTCTGTGCATGAGAAGTAATGGAAAGTGCAACAATCCTCACGCCCCCTAGCACCGGCTTAAGTAATGTGCTATTGCAAACTGAAAATAGTTTCATTGTTATAAAGGGGCGATACAAATATTCTTATTTATACGTTTTGTAAAACAAGCAACTAACCTAACGCTAACATATTGCTAAATAATAAGTTCTTTGTCGGTACGCATTTTATTTCTATACCATAAAGTCATTAGTGCAAGCTTAATTGATTATATGTGTTCTGCACACATTTTAATCGTTGACATAAACATATATTGCTGCAATATTGGTACAGAATTCAGTAAATTCGTTTAGTGTCAGTATAGACAACATTTGATGCTTTTGTATAGTTACAAAGGAATAAATATCTTCTTTTTTATGCCCCCAAAGGAACTTTGGGAGGCATATAGTAATCGCACTGTCCGTCCGTCCGTCCGTCCGTCAGTCCGTCAGTCCGTCCCGCTTCGTGTCCGGTGCATATCTCCTATATTCTTTGAGGTAGGAATTCCAAATTTGGTGTGTGGATGCATCTTGGGATGACGGAGTGTCGCGTACCATTTTCGGGCCACTGTGACCTTGACCTTGACCTCTGACCTAGTTTTTAGAATAATCGTGTCCGGAGCATATCTCTTATATTATTTGAGGTAGGAATCTCATATTTGGTGTGTGGATGCATCTTGGGATTAGGAAGTGTCGCGTACCATAATTGGGTCTCTGTGACCTTGAACTTGACCTCTGACCTAGTTTCTGGAAACTGCATTGAGTCTGGTGCATATCTCCTATATTCTATGAGATAGGAATTCCAAATTTGGTGTGTAAAAGCATCTTGGGATGGTAGAGTGTCACATACCATTTTCGGGTCACTGTGACCTTGACCTTGACCTATGACCTAGTTTTAAGAATTGTCGTGTCCTAAGCACATCTCTTATATTATTTGAGGTAGGAATCTCAAATTTGGTGTGTAAATGCATCTTGGGATGGGAAAGTGTCAGGTACCACAATTGGGTCACTGTGACCTTAAACTTGACCTATGACCTAGTTTTAAGAATAATCATGTCCTGAGCATATCTCTTATATTATTTGTGGTAGGAATCTCAAATTTGGTGCGTGAATGCATCTTGGGATGGGGAAGTGTTGGTACCATAATTGGGTCGCTGTGACCTTGAACTTGACCTCTGACCTAGTTTCTAGAAACTGCATGGAGTCTGGTGCATATCTCCTTTATTCTTTTAGATAGGAATTCCAAATTTGGTGTGTAAATGCATCTTGAGATGACGGAGTGTCACACATACCATTTTGGGTCACTGTGACCTTGACCTCTGACCTAGTTTAAAAAAATTTTGTGTTAGGAGCATATCTCTTATATTTTTTGAGGTGGGAATTCCAAATTTGGTGTGTATATGCATCTTGGCATGGTGGAGTCTCACATATTATTTTCGGGCCACTGTGACCTTGACCTCTGACCTAGTTTTAATAATAATTGTATCAGGAGCATATCTCTTTCATTATTTGAGATAGGAATCCCAAATTTGGTGTGTGAATGCATCTTGGGATGGTTGAGTGTCTTGCACCAATTACAGGTCACTGTGACCTTGACCTTTGGCCTAGTTTTTAGAAAAATCATGTCCAGAGCATATCTCTTATATTATTAAAGGTAGGAATCCCAAATTTGGTTGGTGGATGCAACTTTGGATGGCGGAGTGTCACGTACCATTTTTAGGTCACTTTGATCTTGACCTCTGACCTAGTTTGTAGAATAATCATGTCCAGAACATATCTCTTATGTTATTTGAGATCGGAATCCCAAGTTTGCTGTTTGGATACATCTTTAGATGCTGATGTGTTGTATATTATTTTTAGGTCACTGTGATCTTGACCAATGACCTAGTTTCTAAAATAATCGTGTCTGGAGCATATCTCCTATATTATTTGATGTAGGAATCCCAAATTTGGTGTGTTGATTCCTCTTAGGATGGCGGAGAGATGAATACCATTTTGGGTCACTTTGACCTTGACATTGACTTCTGGCCTAATTTCTAGGTTTATCATGTCTGTTGCATATCTTCTATATTACAGCTAACTTTCCTCAAATGTGTCTTATGCTTGACCAATTCCTTTGGGGGCATTCGTCACGTGACTGTGACATTTCTTGTTCTTGTTAAATGTCTCCCTGCCTGTATATATGTGAACATACATATCAAAATAGAATAAATGTACAATTATTTCTTATATTTTCTTATTTTAAAGAAATTAAAACTAGCATTATATTGGAGTTCATATATGTATTTCATAATTTGTGCCAGACACATCCACAGTCGGTTGTAATAGATATAGTGATGATAATCTTTCTATCGTTTCAGCAATCAACAAAGGATTTCAACCCACAGCCATTAAAAGAATGATTGATAAAATAACAGGATGAGATATTTGAAAGTGATTGTGATGAATTTTCAGAATTTACCAACATTAAAAAGTAATCCTGTTTTGGTTTTGTTGTTTCCTTTAAAAAGAACCAGGCCCCGAGGTTATAAAACTGTTTTCATGCTCAACTCAACTCAGCACGGAATTTCAACTGCTACTTAACTAAAATACCGACAATTGAGGAAATGTATTGCTTTAAGTCTCCCAGATGTTGTATTTATCATGCTAATAAATGTTAAAACGCCATCAATTGTTGGCATTTTAACATTTATAAGCAGAATAAATTTCGTGCTCAGCTGAGTAGACCATGGAAAAAGTTTTATAACCTCGGGTCTGATATGGGAATACTGTAAATCACTTAAATTTGGCGGGTATTATTATTTGGCACTTGTGGCGGTTAAAAGAAAAAACGACAAAATATGAGACCGCGAAATACAGTTTCAAATTCAGTGGCACAATAAGCAATAAATGGACACATAGCATTAGTACGTTGGTAAATTATCTGTATCGTCAAAACCCAAATTTTGAACGGTAGAGGAAACCACGACTTAAAAGAGGCTTTATTGAAGGAAATACTATGCTCCCTAGACTATGCTTCCCATAGGGAGCATATTCTTTCCTTTAGAAATAGCCCCTATGAGAATATTTTTTTTTAAAAGTCGTTAACTTGAGAAACCGCCAAAATTAAACTACGACAATATGTCAGACATGTAAAATCATCAAATTATGATGCCATGAAAATTATTACAAGGATCAGCCACAGTTACAAATCACGTGAAGCCACCAAACATGATATAAAGCAGAGGGCCTCGGTTCCTGACACTGAGACACCAGAATGTAGATGACCGTAAAATAAAGTCACCTGCTGGGCCTCTTGGCTCTCTTGTGTGTGATGTGTTCTTAAGTTTTTGTCCTTTTCCCATATGGTGTTCTGGCTCAGGTGTGCTACTTAATTGTATCGATTCCTGATGTTTGCCTTCTTTTTTTACATTTACAATGTCAAGATTAATTTAGGATCACCATTTGAACAAACTTTACAAGGCTCAAAAACCTACTAAGACATACCAAGACCGAATGTGATTAACTATTCAGTGTAGGGGACGATTTAATTTTTACCTACCATGGCATTGAAGGCAGTTTGGTAATGTGACAGTGACAATATAGTCATACTGTTTTAGACTGTCTAATTTTAATCCAAAGCATGCTCGTTATGAAATTCGACTTTTGTGGCTGGATCCACAGGGGTTTAATTGTTGGATTTCTTTTACTCCGGTATTCATTTATACAAGGGGCGTTCTATAGTTAATGAACACAGACCAGTATATCCCAAAGCTTTATACTTACACACTTTAAAATTAATTTCACTAAAAGGTCTGTTTCTTGGCTAAATAAATGTAAAATTGCAGTTGTCCAGCTTCTTATCAAATGTACACAAGCCACTTTCAAGATAGGGTACTAAAGTACACTGCGATATGAAATAAAACAATGTTTTCAAAAGCAGATAACTACATGAACGAGGGATGTTTTCAGTCTGCTTCTTTGTGTGGTAAATATCCATATATTGGTGATTTATACCTGCAAATATACTGAAACAATAAAGTTATGTCCGCTTGACGTTTATGTCTGCCAGTTCCAAATGTATGAACGCATTTCATTCAAATTTTCACATTACCAACTGTGATCATTTAGAAACGTTTTGCAACTAAGATAAATTCATTTGATAATCAGTAGAGCCGCTGACAAAGCAGCGAACACGAGTACCCTTAAATTCAAAAGTCACAACATCAATAGCTTGGGTGTCCGTCATAATCCGGAATTTTGAAAGCATATTTAAACACTACTGAGCAAACTCTATAGATGCATTGCTTGCTAGCTGTATATATTGCTTTTATGACCACAGCCATTAATCTGTAACATGCTCTAACGTGATAAAATATGGATCACGAGCGTGCGTGAAAACACTCAGAAAATGCATTTCTGGTCGAGTATTTTTATAAACAACAGAATCGGACAAATTTGATTTTTTTTTCGTCATCATTAAGACTAATCAGCATCAAACCAATTGATAATGGAAATTTTCTGATGATTTTGCAGTAAGGGGTGGGGTATAAAACACAGAGTTAGTATACCTTTGATGCCCGATATCAGCCATAGATTTTGTTGTTCTCTTTTGTGTAATTGTTGTCATAAACACACACAGCACATTAAAACAAAAACGGTCTCAAACTAATGTCAGGTTAAGGAGAGTTGGAAGTTCTTAAATTGTTATTTGTTTAATTCAAAGGGAGGTAATTTCAGTTTATTTCGTAAATTAAAGGTTTTGAACTGCACTGTTGCTCGTTCAATAAGCAGAAGTGGAATTTTTAGATGTTTTTTCATCGTCGGACGTTTCTGGCTGCCATTTAACGTAAAATGTTTCACGTTTTTATGATTAACTTTCTGATGATAGTGGAAAAAGCTGTGTGCACATTAGGTTCAATAACTCTTCATGATAAAAAGATAAAATCAAATAATTACCAATTTTTGTGTGTCCTACGTTTGATAAACATTTTGGTTTTATTTTTGTTGCGACATCTTAACTGGATTGATAGATACAGTACCATGAAAATCGGACGTAACTTTTTTGTTTGAGTATATTTTTTGATATTGCTTTATATTCTATGAAATACTGAGGCTGCCATTTTGGTTTAATCCTCCCTGATGTTACATTTTCTGGCATTCCATTGACAGCGTGGTTTTTGCAACGAATACAAAGCAAAAATTTATATGAAACTCATTTGTAACTTTTTTTTTCTGACCGCTTCGATGTTCATTTGCAAGTAGTACAGCCGATTTTGAAATTTCCATGTTTAATCTCACTCATAAACTACACCCAAACACGTCATTTGAAATAAGAAAATTACTTAAAACATGGGAGCGCAGTGGCACAGTGGTAGAGTGCTTGACTCGAGACCGAGGGGCAGCGGGTTCGAGCCTCACCGGCGTCACTGTGTTGTGTCCCTGAGCAAGAACATTGATCCTAGCTTAGTACTGGTTCAACCCAGGAAGACCCGTCCCTTTATAACTGAAAGATTGTTGATGGGACGTAAAGAATTAAATCAAACAAAAACTTAAAAGAATGCCATCTCTGGCTTACACTGAAATGGATCTGACAAAGTACCGCGTTTCATCGCTGTTTGCATTCGGATGCATTATTTGGACATTGTTACACGTATTTACATGTACATACTCTGGCTGGCTAATAGAGTTGTCCGGGTTCGCCGCATACGAATAAGTATACGTAAAAGGAAAGGTATAACAACACCGTATAGAAACATGTACGCGATAGGTGAAGATGGGTATTACTGCATTGATATACAAAAAACGATGCACACTCAACTAATGAAGCGTGCATCTAATTTGTCTGTGTAGACGCGTTTACGTTTCAGTTAACCCTTTTTCGGTCATGTTGGGACGATTTTCTGTCTTCCTATATTTGACCAGTGCTAAGAAGCGAATAAAATGCCTTGCTCAATACATAAACCGGCGACTCCCGTGAGCCTCGAACTAGCAACCCTTCGATCCCCTGCCTTATACTGAAGAAAGTGAGCCACTTCGCCCCGCGTGCAGTCTTCTAGATATATGATCTATCATATACAATTAAAATGCTAATTAAACGCCGTTAAACAAGCAAATCCGATAGCGAATTGATGTTCCCTGCCG